>JACCHV010002775.1:0-2400000 GCA_018907245.1 Eupristina koningsbergeri
TAATAATTATCTGGATAGTCGAGGCGACATTTGTCGAGTAGTAGTAATAATAATAATAATAATAATAATAATAATAATAATAATAATAATAATAATAACAATAAATTTTGGAATAACAAAATGACAAATTGACGTTCAATGCTCCTCGAGCGAGAAGCTTCCCCACGGGGCGGCTATCTCGCATCCATTCGGAAGTTAGATTTAGAGCCCCACGAGAAAATTCAATCGAGAAAATTCCGCGCAATGGTATCCCTGTACATGCACACGTAAAATAAAACACGCACACGCGTTAAAGTCGCACGCAGCGACAAAACAAAAAGAATCATCGGGAGGATAAGCCCTCGTCGGGAAATGATCGTCGGCGCGCACCCTGGCCTCCCGGAAATCAAAATCACCAAAAGACAGTTGTAAAAGACTAAGGAGCAAGGAGAAAAATATCCCGTTTATATTCGGTCTCTCGTCTTTCTCCCTCCTCGTCCCTCCTTGTCAGACGCAGGCGCGCGTGAATAGTCGTATGCGTCTGCTGGCGTTGCTCGCGCTTGCTCGCGCTCGAGTTCACAGCCAAGAGGAAGGGAGCGAGCGAGACGGAACGAGGCATCGGGGAGCGAAAGAGAGAGGGGAGCGGTAACGGTATAACCAGACACAGGGCGGCCTTCGGTTCGGCACTGACAAAAGCCAACATTATAATACTCTCTTTTAGTTGCAAACGACGACTGCGGACGAGGAGGAAGGAGTCGCTCATGTGCTCGGGACCACTCGATAAATCCGAATTACGTCGCAGGATTTTTCTAAAGCCCGAGGGGAGGAGGTGAGCAGCAGAGCGCGACACACTCGACTTTTGCCAGGCTTTTGCGCGCGAGTGAAAAGAGAAAACACTACTCGGACTCGGACTCGTACTCGGACTCGGACTCGGACTCGAACTCGAACTCGGGGACTCGGACACTCGCCTGCTGTACATGTACTCTCTTTCATAAGCAGAGTGGTGCGAGCCGAGTGATAAAGAGAGCGAGAGAGAGAGCACCCGACTCTTTTCGACTCTCGCTCCCGCACACTCGTATCTCCCAAAAAGACTGATTCATCTTTGCTTTGGGGAGCTTGTGATTCCCTCCGAGGTCGATAAGAGGACGTCGTCGTGTTCTTTTTGGTCGTGCGCGAGGAACGCTCAAGAGAGATAGAGGCATCCGCAGAGACGAGCAGCCAGACCGTCGGGGGAAAAAGAGGACAGCCACTTCGTGGACACACTCGGGGGAGAGAGGTTTCTCCGCGCGCGTGTGTAACGGCTAGTGCACGGGATCCTCGACCTAGAGCACCAAAATCTCGTAGCGGAGAGGAGTCAGCGGCTGCGAGGAATGTCGACCCCCGCAAGAAGGCGGCTCATGCGGGACTTCAAGAGGTGATTTTCAGTTTTGTGATACCCGAGGCCGCTCTCCACGTTACAACCTGGTCGCCCGAGCGCGACAAAGCTATTGTCTTTGCGTTCGGGCCATCATAACACTCGACGATTTCGAGCCATTGCTGTTGCGGTCCTTTCCACACTCCAAGTTTGTTTGCGTGAATGTGTGCGTGCGCGCGTGCTCGCTCATGCGCGGGTATGCGCGTGTACGTGCGTGCGTGTGTGTCTTTTCACTCTCTCTCGCTCGCTCTCTCTCTCTCTCTCTCCCTCTCCCTCTCTCTCTCTCGCTAGCTCGCTCGCTCTCTCTCTCTCTCTCTCTCTCTCTTTCTCTCGCTCTCTCTCTCTCTCTCTCTCGCTCTCTCGCAGCCAACTCGCCTTTTTGACGTTTCTACGTCGTCTACGTAGTTGAAACGTCCTCGCTCACACAAGAGAGAAAGAGAGAAACACGATGTCGACGACAGGGTGACGAGACACGTTGATGACGTTTGTTTTATTATTAGCAGCTCGCGAGGGGAAGAAATGGAATATTTTTCAAACCTTATGTTCTAATGGTGTCCTGATCTCAGATGTATATTTTTTTATTGCAATGTTACAGGTTACAGGAAGATCCACCAACTGGAGTATCCGGTGCACCCACTGACAATAATATTATGATATGGAATGCTGTTATATTTGGGTGAGCATAAGCTTATATTGAGTTATTTAGGAACTGAAGATGAAATTTAATAAAAGTTATGAATTTAATTTAACAAGTAAAAAAGCAGTTTTCAAAAATAATTAATTTTCAAAGATTTAAACTGTGTTTTACAAAATGTGTATCTTTGCATTTGAACATTTTTTCATATTTATTGAGTAATCATTGGAAAAGGTTTAATTGGTGTTATATAAAAATTATATATTTGGAAACCTAATTTGCATTTATGTAAAATGTTTAGATATTTGTCAATTAATTAAATCAAATATTTTTGTTTCAATAATTAAGAGATAAATTTAGTTGTGGATTTGAGTAAATATAGAATTTTAATTGTGTCTACAAGAGTATCAATAATCTTTAAAAAAAAAAAATAGATATAGAACATAATATTTTGTTAAAATTTTTTAATTAAAAAATTATATCTTTTTACAGACCACATGACACACCCTTTGAAGATGGAACTTTTAAACTTACGATAGAATTCACAGAGGAATATCCTAATAAACCACCAACAGTTCGATTTGTTAGCAAGATGTTTCATCCAAATGTCTATGCAGATGGTGGAATATGTTTAGACATCTTACAAAATCGTTGGAGTCCAACATATGATGTTTCTGCAATTCTAACTTCAATTCAGGTAATTTTTAAATTATAGCACAACTACATCATCAATGTCTGCAATATTTAGCCTTTTTTTACAAATTTCTTTTAACGACTTAACAGTGGTTGCAATTCATCAAAGTCGGGACATCTTAGATTAAATTTATGTTGTAATCAAATCACTAAATTTAACATTGTATTTAATGATAAATTCATCATTAATCTAGTTTTTAATGTACAATTAGTACAAAACTGAGGAAAGATTTTATAAAAAAGTATTCAAAGACTGAATGTTTTATTGGTTACATACTACAAGTTTATAGAAAATTGAAAATATACTAATAATGTTGTTTAATTTTTTAATATTAATATTCATTTTTGATTTTTAGTAAAGAAAAAAAAATCAATAGTAAATTTCTTTAAAATATTATTTTAAATAATATAAATATTTTTATAAATTAACAAAAATAAATAAACTAACTATTAAAAGACTTTTGTATTGAACTTTTAACATCTTTTTTATTGTAATTCTAAAAAAAATATAGAGTAACAAAGCAATTTATAATCTATGTATCAAAGAATTTAAAAACTAAATGTATGTATAGATCACAATTTAATATGCATAGTAAATGTATGTCATAGGAAATGCAATAATTTTTATGTATGCTTTTCAATGAAGTATTAAACATTTTGTATTTAAAAAAAAAAAAAAAATTTGTAGATATTAAACATTTTTTTCTAGAGTAACAAAATTTAAGGATAAAATTCAGCAACAATAATGTTAAGCCATGAATAATTTTATAACAAAACTTATGAATGCCTCGACTAACATTTCAAAGCATTAAAAACTTATTTATGGAAAGATAATAACCATAAATTATGTCAGCAAATTAAATTAAGTTTAAATCCTCTATCGTGTATATTTGAAAACAATTTCCATTGTTTAATGGGATTGAATTAAATTGAAAAGATTCTTCTTCTTTTTTTTTATCAGTCTTTGGCATATATTGTTATATTTTTAAAAAGATATATTGAAAATAATAAAAAATTAAATACACAAGTTTTCCTTAAAAGTAGTTGAACAGAAAATGTGAAAAAATATTCGAGAGATAAGGAATGAAGTATGCATTAGTTTTGGTGTTTATCATTGAATGACTAAAAGTAAACACAATAGACGTTGGCTCGGTTTTTCGTTAAATAAAAAATTAAAAATCGACTTTTGTGTGGTTGCAGTCGCTGTTAAGTGACCCGAACCCAAATTCGCCCGCCAATTCTATGGCGGCACAACTGTACAAAGAGAACCGACGCGAGTACGAGAAGCGAGTGAAGGCTTGTGTGGAGCAGAGTTTCGTGGATTAGTTGGAGGCACGAGCTCGCCGTTGTCGCAGCAGCAACTTAAGGGTACGATATGCTGACATTAAACAGAAAATTAGAATAATAACTAAAAGGATGACGTTAATATAATGCTGCAATTTTAACTTGTATAAAATGTACGTAGATGTTTAAATAAAGATGTTCGTAAATTTGTTTACATTGTTTACATAGATCATTTAATAATTTATAAATAGATGTAAGATGCGATGGATGGAACCGATTGTAATTGTAAATGGCTTTGTTATTTCTATTAAAGTGTCAAGGATCCCCAAAGTATTGTCCAAATAAATTTATGCGTCTTATCAAAATTATCATCCTGTCTTTATAAAAAACTTACTCATCAGCAATCTGAAATGCCAATTTTTTTTAGTAAGACTCATTATTATCTTACCGAGTGTATCATTATTATTTCTGGGTACAATACAGAGTTTGCAGTATTTTTAATGCTCAAGACTTTTATTTAAAATGTCAGTTGAAATGACTAAAAAGTTAATGCTTTGTAAATAGTTATGAGAATTATATAAACACAGAATTTCGTTTTTAGTTTTGTCAGTATACCGTATCCTTAACGGCAGTCGACCACAGGTACCACGTACAGCAACAGTCGCTACGAGGCATATCGAAGATGAGAAGAGAGCTAACGTGCCAACTTGCGAATTGGAGCTAATGCCTTTGTGCTTTAGTTTTATAAGCATGTCAACTCCCTATAGTCTCTGATTCGATCACAAACATGTACTCTCTCTTACACACCTACACAAACAAAAACACAAACAAAAACACAAACACTACACTCCTAGGGTAGTTCTGTTCATGGATATTTAAGGTTTTCATTTTCATGTAACTACTTGTTTTCTAATTAATTGTAAAAAAAACTATGCATATAAAATTAATGGAGGAAGAAAAAAAAAAAAAAAAATTAAATTATATTTATTAAATTGTTTATTAATATCAAAATTTATTTATTAAATGTCTAAATAATTTATAATTGAAAAAAAGTAATATAAAAAAATAAATAAATAAAATAAAAATATTAATAAACTGATTATTTTTATGATCCTATATTTAAAATTTATTAAATTTTTAGATTTAAAATTGATTTAAATAACCAAAGCAGTGAAAAAACAGTCGCTTATCAAAATTCAATATTTTAAGTTATAAATTTCATCCAATTCATGTATAGTAAAAACATTGATATTAAAAATTCGTACTATACAATTTTTCAAATATGTAATGCACATGTTTATTTTGTATATTAATGTTAGAGTATAGTTACTTAAAAATGTTATGTTAAAAAAGGACTACCCTAAAATAAACACTTATGCAACTATATTAGACCCAATTTTTACATTGTTGTATAATAAATTAATATAAAATTGTGTATTTATTTATTTGAATTCTGTGAAAACAGTCTACAAAAAGAGAGAAAACAAAGCGATTAAAGAGGAGCTTTACAACAAAATAAAAAACTAATCTAGTACATATACTTATAATAATTGAAGTATTAGGAATTATAAATTAAATAAACTGAAAAGTTAATACTAAGTAGCTTTTCTGCTTTTGCACTCCAAGAGTTCTAAAGCGAACCCTTCCCTTTTGTCTTATTGTAAACAGAAATTTAGAAATTATACTATTGGTTCAAATTATTGTCATTTTATTATTATTATTATTATTATCATCATCATTATCATTATTATTATTATTATTATTATTATAATTATAATTATAATATTTACATAATACAGAAAAAACTATTTACTTATACGTATAAAAAGTATATACACACAAATTATAATAAAATGCATAATTTCAATTTTTATTTGATGTTTGTTTTTTTTTTCCTTTAAAAATCTATCGGTTTAAATATTTTTGTGTAATTGTATTTATTTCTTTTTTTTTTCCTTTTTATATATTTCAGTCACTTTTAGATGAGCCAAACCCTAATTCTCCAGCAAATTCATTAGCAGCACAATTATATCAAGAAAATAAACGTGAGTATGAAAAAAGGGTGGCTACTGTTGTTGAACAATCTTGGCTGAATTTTCAGGAAAGTAGTACAGCAGAAGATTCACACTGACAATAAATATAGGTACAGTATTAAATACTTTTATTTATTATAAAACTGTATATATATATATATACACATAAATTAAAAATTGTTTTTACTAAAATTTATTGAAAATATAGTTTATTATTAATGACTACTATACTTAAATGCATGCAAAATTATTTTGATTGTAAAAATAATAAAATGTTAAGTTAAATTAAATTAGAAGTGATATAAAACTGTTTAAATATTTACAATACCTTTTGTACTGTTTACTTAATTTTATTTAGTTTATTAAATAAAAAAATAAATAACAGAAAATTTTAATAAATTTTTATAAAAACATTCATATTACAAAGGGATAATACATTGATTAAAATCTATTATAGATAGTATTTATAATTAAAAAATTATTTAAATACAGATATTTTTTAAATTATAGTTTCTATTTTTCAGGTACCATTCAAGTTGAATACCTCAATTGACACAGATTCGTACATTTCTCATGATCTTTGATGGATAAATATGAACATAATAAATGTTCTTGTACTTTGTGATTAATCTTAGATTTTTGAGAGCAAAATGATTGTTGATCAAATGATGCAAATATTGCAAACCATTTGTATGTGTGAGTGTATGTATGATTAAGAAATTGTAATTCCTTATTTGTTTAAAAATTAGATATAAAATGAAAGTTTCTTTGCACAATTATGTATTTATTATACCTATCACAAAAAAAATATTGTCATTTTTTACTATCATAGTTTTTTTCCAAATGTGAATTTAAAAACTTATGTTTATAATTTTACTTAATACTTAAGTATATAATTTTATTATTTGCTAATTACTGCTACGACTTTTCTTCTTTTTCTTTATTGTAAAGAGCTAATTCTTTAAGAAATTGAGCTTTGGGTTTCATAATATTCGGTCGATCGCCACGACATTTTGGACAAAACCACTTGCCTTTTGGTTTGGTACTTAAAGATACACAAGAGAAATGGAACCACTCTATTGGACACAAATCATTATCGCACAAAATCATTTCTCCATAAGAAATTTGATCACAAAGACAGTATGTGGGTTCATCAGGATCTATTGCTAGGTCATCTTCTGGTGGAGGTGGAGTATCTTCACGATGTTGATTTTGTTGATTACCTTGACGCGATTTTCGTTTTTTCTTTTTACCAGTATTTGTTGTATTTGTTCTCTTTTGATTTCCATTAGATGAACTTGGAATATTTGATGAACGATTTTCAGACATAACAATCATATCCATTGCTTGTGCAGACTCTACCAATGTTTCTGTTCGAGTTCGTCTTGCTCGCTTTGTTGGTCTATCATTATTATTAGCATTATTACCAGTATTATTATTAAGATTTGAATTAGTATCTCTAGCTGGTTCACTAGGTTCCTGTTCTTTTCCAAAGTCTAAAATAAAGTAAAATAATTTATGAACAAATTAATAAAAAATATAATTTAACTGTTATTATGATATATTAATGTAAAAATTGAATTCATACCTAGATTTCTATAATCTAAATCCAATTGCCTTGTTTTATTTTCAATAAGATCTTGAACAATTTGTACAATTTGTAATTTTTCATCTCCTATTTCCTGTGCAGCTATAAGAGCTTGTTGTATTCGTAAAAGAGCTCGAGTTTTGGAAGAAATGTTAATTTCACCTTTAGCAAGCACTTCTTGATTTTGATCAACCTCTCTGAGATAAGCTATACATTTAAATATGGATTCAATAGTTATTTATCAAAATGTTTTTTTATTGATGAATAATAGAAATAAATAAGAAAAAATTACTTTATAAAGATATATAATTAATTGAATTGGATATAGAATGTTAAAAAAATTTTTAATAAGTAACGATAAAATTGGAATGTAAAATATAATGTGCTAGTAGATAAAGTTTTAGAATTAAGTAAATGTGTATGTAGTTGCGTGTGTGCATATAAATATGTATGATATTTAATAAAACTTTCAATTATTTAGTGATAGAATAAATTTATAATTACCAAACTTTATATGCCTTTTTTTTTACAAAATGAACTATAATTTACGATAATTTATTAAATGACGTTAAATTTCGTATTATCTGTTTATTAATATTACATGCAATGGATACCAATAGATCAAATATTAGTTAGTACAAACCGAAATTGCGTCTAAAAATAGACACACACACACACACACACACATATATATATACTTTTTTTTTTAACGACACGCTGATGTATTTACTTAAAATATATAATCAAGTATACGCATTGTATTATAATTTGTATTATAATTGAATTATTTTTTATTCATAAAATTAGAAGAAAAATCTTCAGTGTAATCGTTGTTTGGTGTTGAGAAATTGCATCTTGTGTTTGATGTTTAGTATTGAAGCGGTGCAGCAAAAAATGGCACGCTAAACAAAGCATAAAAATGATCATTTTTACTTAATTTCATGAATGAAATATTAATGTTAAAACAGCATTTTTCGAGAAAATGAATTGGGAAGTCTCAAACAATCACGAATGAAGTAAATAATAAAAATTTCCACGTAAAAAAAATAATTTATCCTTACTTTGACAAGTAGCGTCCAGTTCTCGTAGACGTGACAAATGTCTTTGCAGGTCGTTCGGCAAATTTTCGACACAGTCCAAATAATTTTCGATGTAAGTCGCTGAATAAAGGGCCTCGACCACCGCTTGATTCAACATCGTGAATTTTAGTTGACAGTTAATGTTTTATCCAAACATCTGTCTCACAATCAACTAAACACATTTATCACTCTACTGTAAGAATAAATACGATTTAAGGCAGGCAAAGTCGTACTATCAACTGCTGTAAAATCATGTTGACGGCCCTAATGAATTTTTAATGAAAAAGTTTATTTCGGTTTGGGATGAGAAAAGCGTCAAATCCTGCTTTGTGTTAGTGTGTAGCGCTGATATTCCACTGGTATACCACGCTCCATGATAATATAATCACAAAGACCGGCAAGTGGCGCCACCTAAGGTCCAGTACCCATGAAGATCGAGAGCCGCGATAATTTAAAAATAAAATGACAATCGGCATATTTTTATTAATTCATTTTATTAATTCATCATGTTCCGACAAGTGCTGCTTATATTGTAATTTAAAATATAATAATTATAATAATAAAATATTTGCTTATTTGTTTTTTACAGAACATGAAATAACCCAAATTATATTAATTGTTAGCTTTAAAATGTATCAATTATGAATGTAATCCAAATGACCTTGTGATTAATGCAATCAACTCTCTACAAAAAATATTAAAATTTATTAATTTCTATAGATTTATTGATATAATGCTTAATTATCAATTAGGTAGTTTACTAAATTAATACATTACATAAACTAATCTATATTAATTATATTTTCTACTTACGTTTGATAGCTTTTTCACTCAATTGGAAAAATGAATGTTTTTCTGAATGAATACTTTTTATTTCATTGTTTAATTTAATTAAAAAATTATTATCAATCATATATTATATTTTTTATCAAATTATTTTTTTATAAAATATTAATAATTTATGTATTTTAAAGTAACGATGGATTTAAAGTATTAATTATACTGTAGACGTTTCAATAAAATTAAAATTTAATCACATTTTTTAAAACGTGCTTTTTATAATAGTATATAGAATATTAATCTGCTTGATTAATATTATTATTCATAAAGTTCAAAACTTTTGAAATTATAGTTAAAAAATAATGTCACATAAATTGATTCGCGGTAACTATTTCAATATGTTAAAAAAAACTAATCACAACTATTATAAAAATAATATAATAATAATTATAATATTTACAATAAATTATAACACTCTACTATAATTTAAAGATAATAAAAATAATATAATGCAAAGAGGCACCAAAAAATATTTATAAATTTTTATTACAAAAAAAAAAAAAAAAAAAAAATAAGTATTCATATAACCATAGACTATTGTTATTATGTTACTTTTTTTTTCTACTTCTCTTCCGATAAAATGAAGTAATGGAAACAAAAAAAACTTAAAAGAATAGCTACTTAAATTAAATAATATACACATATTTGATAAAAATATAAATACCTAGATATTCATAAAAATATATATATTTACATTCTCATTTTTTGTTATTTATTTGATTTTATCGTTAATTTAAAATTATTATAATGATTTCATTTAATTAAACATTTCTGGTTCTGTAGATAAAATTTAAGATTAAAATTTTATTGCAACACTAAAAATTTTTAGACACAATACTATTTATTTTATAATACTATTTAATGTTGTTTGTTGAAAACATCCACCGCATTAATAAATACTACGAAATAAAAGGATACTTTTTTATGTGTATAATTACTAAGGAATACTAGTTTAAAAAGATCTTTTTCTTTTACAATATTTATTATATATATATATATATATTTTAAATTAATTTTTTTTTTTTTTTATTTTATTAAGAATTCTGTTTTGTTCCTTAATAGTTCTAATATAAAACCACGAATTCTCTTAAACATTACATTATTTTATTCAGAGATATAATTTAAAAATTCTTATAATTAGATTTTGCTAATACAAATTCAAAAATGATTTTCATCAACTTCTTTCAGACACAATATTTTGATATTTTACAATACAATTTTATGTTTCATTACACAATCATATGTAAAAATTAGTTTAATAAGAATTTTATAGGCGATTGTTACTTCTTTTTAATTTTTTTTTCAATATAACAATTTATCATAAATTTTATTATTAAAATTTTATTAAAGTAAAAATTAATATGGCATATAAAATATTCTACTTCTTTGTTTTATCTAAATATCTGTAAATTTATTGAAATTTCATTTTTTTTTTAATATTTAGGGCAAAATATTTAACTACTTTTTATAAAAAATGTATTGGTTATTGTTTTTGAAATATTGTGAAATATTTATATGTATTTTTTACTGATAATATCTGTTCAATAAATAGGAACGCAATATTATCGACTCATATTTATTTGTATTTATTTTTAATCTTGAGTTATAGTCATTTTATATTTTTATATTTTATTGAAATATTTATTGAAATATTCATTAACTTATTATTTTTATTACTGATATCTATAAATAAGTTGTTAATGACAATTATATCATATTTTCGGATAAATTTAGATGGAAAAAGTTAAATACATTATTATAGTTTATAGTAAAGAGAACAACAATTATTATGGTTAGGTATTATTTTTATAAATTTTTAGTTTGAGTTAAATTTTTCTTCTGGTGAACAATGAAAAATATTTCGTTTACTGTACATTATGTTAATTAAATATGAAGAAAATTTTAATTTTTTTAAACAATTTCAGTTGTTATTCTTCCTATTGAGAAGTCTCAAGATTTTTTTTTTATTAATTAAATAGGTATTTTTTGTACTATAGTTTTGTATTTAATATATATAATATTTATTATTATATTTTATTTTTTAAATTTAAATAATTATTAAATAAATTTTTTTATAAATAATTAAATCGAAATGTTTCTCTGTATGAAAAGCTAATTTTTTATTATTTTATAAAATTTATAGCTATAACGTATTATAAAATTTTTATTATATTTCAAATCATTCATACCTGTAAGAAAAGAAACAACGTTCAAAGTTTATTATTACCCTGTGGTTTCTTTACAATATTTTCAATAATACACAATATTTTACATACTGAAGTTTCTTTTTTACAAAATATGTTTTATTGCACCTACGCTTCTATTGTTTAATTGCGCATGTAGAGGTTTGATTTCTCTTTATCTTTATCTTTATCAGGTGCATAATTTAAATAATATAAAGGGAGTGCACTGTACCGTCTTTACATATATTTAACAGTATTGTACTAAAGGATTAAGTATTAAATTTTAAAGCTGTAAAAAGTAAAATTTTCTTTGAATATTCTGAATAAAAATTTGATTATAAAATGTAGATCATATTATGAATTACCTTAAATGTAGGACAATCATATTGTGTACAAAGAAATAATTTATGGTAAACCTACTTTTAAATTTTTATTACTCAATGCTATACATGTATATCCCCAATCAGTAAACACAAACTTCAATATCTGCATTTAAAATTTATAAGTACATGCATGTATTTTTGAAGGCTTTAATGATTATTATTCGTGATAGTAATTATCCCTAGTTAAATTTAAATACCAGCCAAAAATACATTTGTTGGCAATATAATTTAAATATATATAATGTAAATTGTTTTAGTAAACATAAATTAAACTAAAGTATTGCTTTCAATGAAGTTAAAACTAAAAATTCAAATGGATAAAATTAATCTGTAGCATTTGCTTTTCCATATTTGAAACATTCATATAAATCGAGAGCTTTAGATCTAAGAACTAAATTATCGGGTATATACTAATAGTTCTCACCCGCAACCGCAAGGGAGATTTTGTTCAAGGTCATCGGAAGTGTCGGGGTCAGATAAAGAAATTGGTTCAGACAGCCTGCGTTGAAAGATGAAAAATAAACAAGAGGGCAAGAGGGATATGATCGCGCAACCCCTTGCGCGGACAATCGTTGCGCGACCACGAAAGAGGGGGAGAATCGACTCTGCCGCATAGGAGCCAGCAACCACCACCAGGTGCACCGAGGACGACACGAGGGCGGAGGAGTGGGCATCGACGCCGTCTCCGTGGTCGTTATAGCTGAGCTCGTGTCTCCAAACGCATTCACTTCCTCACGGAAAACCGCTGAAATTGGTTGCTCTGGGGCCGCCGCGTCAGGATCGAGAATCGATCGTTGATAACTGATCGTCATCTGGAGTGGAAGGGGTTGAGCTCGAAGACGAGGTGGTGCACTGTCGCTCGATGGATCCGGAACGGAGTGCGTCGCTCGCCTCCTAAGCGAAGTCGATCCGCTCGCCGCGCGTTAGTCGAAGTAAGGCTTCCCTCGGGCTAGGTAGAAGAAGACGTGGCCAAGGAGGGAGAGAGAGAGAGAGAGAGAGAGAGAGTGGAGAGCAGCGAGCAGCGAGCGGAGAGCGGAGAAGGGGGAGGGAGCGAGAGAGAGAGAGGCTCACGGATCACGCGCGCGAGGAGCACATGAGCCGGTGATACACCGAGTTGTGGGTTGCACGAGCTCGCGTCAACGGGACCACCACCAGGATGCGGCTGCAGCAGGTCCTCTCCGTCGCCGCCACGCTGTTCCTCGTCCTCGCGACCATCGTACACGAGGGTAGGTTGCTCCCGATTTTAAGGATCTGTTTCGATTTGAATATTGCCCCCCGCGAGTGAGGCATTGTTACATAAATTAAAATATACGTCAATGATGGCTTAAAGCATTTTCAATTTACGTGGAAAGCGAGCTTTCAAACTTTCTTTTCGAGCTTTCAAAAATGTGCTTTAGTACGTGTTTAGTAGATTTTTACTCCCTTCCTACGCCGTGAACCTATACTCGGTATTAAATTTAAATCATCTATATTTACATTTTATTTGACCCGAATTTTTAAGCCCAAACTTTAACATGATACACTTTCAGAATGTCTTTCGGATAAAGCTATTGTTGGATATTTCAAGCGATATTACAATGATTTTTTATTATTTATCCCAATACCGAGTTATAACGATCATTTTTCTTAGTACGAAGGCAAGAAACTTTTTTTCCAATTTCTTTTACTCGTTTATAATTCTGTTAAAATAACAGTGCACTTATTAATTTAAAATAAAAAATACTCTCAATGCATTTCGTTTAACTCAATTTTTTTTTAATTTTTGTGCAAATCAATTTAAAAAAATATTTATATTAAATAAGCACATTTTGTCCGTTGATCGTTACATCTTAAAGCCTTCGTGATAAACCAGTTTTTTAAATGTTTGAAATAGAATTTAAAATCAAATTATAATAGTAAATCTGTCTTATGTTTGTGTGAATACCTATTCACTGGGTATGCATTATTTTGTGAACCTCAATTATCTGATTAAACTTATTGCTAAACACCATATAATTTTATTATTTACAATGCTTTAGAATTTACTTTTCAACTAAAAGGCAAAATAAGTTTTTCTATTGCCATATTTTTTACATACTCATAATACTTTATTATCTTCACCGTGTAATTTTCAACAAAATTAATATGCTAATAGTAAAATAATAATCTTATGTAGTAACAACTAATGTAGTCAGTATTTTTATGATATTTTTAACATAAAACGTCGTTAATATTATATTGAATGAAAATATTAAATATTTTATAAACGTTGAAGTATTATTTAAAAAATAAATATTGTATCAATTGTTAATGCAAAATAATTTTTTGGTTTCATTATAAAATTTCATGCAAATTAGTTAATTTTAATTTCTTATAAAAAAAAAAAAAAAAAATTCGATACATCTACCAATTAATAATTATCACTTTTTATAGTATTTCTAATAAATCATTTTCGGTTACGAAGCTTTTGATTAAATGTGTAAAATTAAGAAAAGCTGACATAATAATTCATACTTTAATAAAAATATATATTTTTCAAATAAATTTTTTTTCAATTTAAAACCTACAAATTTATATTTATTTGAATTAATAAAAATTTCACGTTGTAAAATAATATTACTTTTTAATAATAGTATATTATACATTTACTTAATAAAAATTTTTAAGCAATTATTTTATTTTTATATTATTAAAAACAATAAATATTAATTTTTTTTAATAATAATGCATCAAGTGTATACGTTATTATGTTTTTCATATGTTTACTTTTCACTAAATCAATTTAAAAGCTTAATTGACATAAATATAACAGCCGGAAATATTACGCAATGGTGTCTTCTAGTGTTTAAGTTTAGATTCTTTAAAATAGTTTATTTTAACACCATAAAGTAAATTAGTTAAAAGAAAATGGCAGATAATTATGATCTAATAATTTTTTAATTATCCAGAAGAATTTTATTTATTAAATTACTGCTTAGATACCGCAACTTTTACTAATAAATGTAAATATATTAAAAAAAAAAAATTATTTTTTTAATAAATAATCATAAATATATATAGAAAAATAATTAAGTAGTGATAAATATACCTTAAAACTTGCTGCTAAAAAATTAATATTAGTTTGTAATATTTAAATTTAATTATATGTATTTTTATTTTTATTTTTATTTTGTCGAATAATTTTCTCGTTGAAGTTTAATAAAATCAATTATTGTAAGGAAAGTCCTCTAGAATAAATGACCTTCAAATATTATGTACATCTTTATTAATATATCAATTGAATAAAAAGTCCTGAGATTTATAATTGTACTTGTTCAAATTTAAAAAATTGTTCATAATTACGATGTAAGTTATTAATAAACGTCTAGATACAATATTTTCATTTAATTAATTTACTTCTTCTTGAATTAAATTTTTTCTAGTTTTCGTGTAAATATTAAGAAAATATATGCATTAATATATTTATGATAGAAATGATTTATGATAAAATTTGCATTTTTCAACATATATATATTTAAACTCTCTTTCTTTTTTTATAAAGAGAAAAAATATATTTGTACATCTATTGACTTTAAATTTTTATATAGTGTTTACAAAAAACAATTTTTTATTAAGTAATAATTTTTGAAGGTAAGTTTGCTACTGGTTTTCTTTACAAAAATTATCTATTTTACTGGAGTGCAAATATGGAATGATGTATTATCTTACATTTTAATTAATATTAGTTTCAGAGAAAAGTTTGATTCGTTAGTAATTTGAAATTAAAGTTAACATTTTATTACACGTAAAATTAAAATTGAAAAAATTAAAGTTTCATAATTATTTTTCAAAAAATTTAAATAATATTTGAAAAATATATCAAGCATATCTGTTATCATTATATCAAAATTATTTCTTATGATTACTCTGAATCTTTTCAAATTGAATTTTAAGAACTAAGTTACGATTAAATTAAAATAAATTTTTGCATGGAGATTAAATATTGAACTTAATCATAGCAAGATGCATAGAATATTCTCGATTTAATCCTCAAGAGAAATCTGTGAAACTTATATAATTTTCAGAAAGAATAGAACTGCTGTAAAAATGGTATATCAAAATTGAAAGGCATACTGAATATTCTATTAAAATTGAATGCTGTTCTTTGCATATAAAAATAGATCTTTATATCTTATGTACATATTAAAAGGGGAATACATGTTTAATTTTGAATTAATTAATCAAATTTATACGATTACAGACACATTTGACTGTAAAATTGTTATCCATTCAACGGTAGTGTCTATCAAGAAATTTCTTTATTTTTTTTTATACATACGTATCAATTCATATGTAATATGCAGTTAAAATCTTTGAATAATTACAAATAATTACAAATAACAGATAATTAGAAAAAATTGTAGAAAAAATGTGTTAATATTTCTTTTAATTTTCATCTGATTTAAAATTATTAGGGTAGGATATCTTGATGTTTCTTTTAGTCTACTGATAATAAATATGCATTCTTTCAAATTACTTTAATTATTAATTAAAACATATTACTAATGCTACTATTTATAACTTGATTTAACACATTATTATCAATGAATTATTACTTAATATTATAAAAATACCTACCATATAATCTCAGGCTTATGTTTGTGTAATTGATTTAGAAAAAAAAATTCGATTAAATAATGTAGAATACAAATGATACTATAATAATATTTTAAATATTTATCCTGTATTGAGTTTTTCAAATTAAATAAAAGTAGAATTAAATTATAAAAAAAATTTGATAATATTTTTGATAACCGGATATAAATCTAATTAAAAATTTATAATTGTTAACAATAATTTTTAATATTATTTATTTTTGTAAAAGTTAATATTCTTGCGTAACTGAAAAATCAGTGAATAATACATATTTATTCTAAAATATTGTTATTAAGACATTAATTAAAAATTTTTATTTTTATTTACTTTTAAATAAAAAATTGAAAATAAGTTTATTTTTACACCCATTATTAGCTGTAGGAGATAAATTAAATTGAGATGGGTAAATTATTTCTATAAGAAACGTGAATAAAATTCTAAAGTTCAGTCTATTTTATATCTCTCTCGACTGATAAAAGAAAGTATTAGTCTTGGAAAGGGACTTTAAACTGTGTTTACGATTAACTATGTCGAATAAAAGTAAAACGATTTAGTTGCAACTTTTATCCCAAATTTCGGAACAAAAAGTAAGCTTCAGTTATGGCAGAGCATCACTTCCGCATCTTCATTTTCCTTTCCAATTCTCAGCTAACTCAAGCATCCGAGAAACGCAATATTTTATTAAAGTAAGCTTTGGCATACATGTATATACGGGAATAACCGGTAAGAAATTTATATCAACGGATGGAACTTTAAAAATATCTCGAAAGCTGTCATTATGAGACGCTGGACGACAAGAGACCATAGAAAAATGGGGAATCGCTTCTGTAAACAATCAAGAACACAAGATTCGTCCCGATGGACAAAGTTCCCCCTCCCCTTCCCCCCTCCCCCCCACGTCATCATTGCGGGCTATCGAGACAAAGAGCTAAATTGAAAAGATAAGCGAGGCTTGGCTAGCTTAAACGACAAGTTCGCTGCGGTGTGTGTGCGCGCGCGCGCGTGCGTGGGGCAACAAACGAGCCCCAAGATTGTTCGGTTACCCTTTTACTTTTTAGGCACTTCTGACACTCGCGCACGAATGAAGTGTGGACCTGGTGAATGGAGGGCAGGTTGGACCGTGTCCTCGGTTACGCTTTTACTTGCATTGTTCCTGAGCTCGCGTGACACCCGAGATTCCGCATTCGGATGAAAGGACCAGGAAGACGCGACGTGCGCCTGCTTCGCGTGAGCTCCGAGACGATTACTCTGTCGTGTCGGGAAAGCACGACTTTATCTTTGTGCGTCTTATGCATCCTGAATATAGTGAAAAATTATTTCAACGCACATTCAAGGATCCATCAAGGAAACAATTATTCGATAAAATCATCACGCTTTTTAATGGAAATTAAATTTATGCTAACGTTCAATTCAAATTTAATAATCAGCTGTATGTGTGTCTTTAAAAGCTATTCGCCATCAATACTAGTCCAATGGATAAAGCATTTTTGATGTAGTCGGAAAATTAGCATTATTCAACCATTTATTATTAATTCTTAAAAATTATAATAATTCATTAACTTCGCGCATTATCCCGCAGAAAGGCCCATGAAATAAATTTCAAGCAATTAATTTCCATTGTTCTACTTAAAGAAATACTTGAAATTGAAACAATTTTTTCGTAGGTAATATTATTTTTAATTTCTCTCCTTAAACCTGAGCTTATCAAATACATTATAATAGAAAAGTAAAAATTAATTTTTTAGTTCAATTGTGTTATTACAATAAGCACATTCATTTTTCACATTTTTTATTTTTATATTTTCTACCTGGAAGACTTTAAATAATAACCCTAACAATTTTTCTCCGTAATTTTTCTACGTTACTTGAAGAAAGTTTATTTTAAATTTATTTAATCTTTAAAAAAAAAAAAAAAATAAAAAAATAAACGAAAGTTAAAATTACATTTTTCTAAGTGACAAAATAATTATTTATGTGAATCAATTCATTATGGGCTTTATAATATTATAATTTGTTCAATTATTCATAATAAATTAACGGTCTGGAAACTATTATTGAGAATATAAAATAATTCATTATTCACAAATTAAATATTTATTATAATAAATATACATTAAAATAACTTACAAATTCATTAATTACATAATAAATAATTAACAAATAATTATCAAATGTATTAGTATATTTATTTTATGCAAATTCTCACTCACAAAACAATTCAATATTTTAAAATGAATTACCATAAGTTTGAAAGTATAAGTAGATACTTTCATTATATATAAATAATTTTATATAAATTTTATATTAGTCAGCATTTTACTAATAATTACACTTGTAAGTGATGAAATTTATTTTCTGTCTGCAGAAATGGATAAGAATAAAATGTTATCAGTACCTGCATTGTTAATAAATGTCATTATTTTGTAACTTATACATAAATTTTGATTTTATATTATTTATTAATCATTAATAAAATGTAAGCTTATTATATACAATGCTTAATTATCATAAAAATAACAGATAAAATAATTTATGTACTTTTTTACCTGTAAAAATAGAATAAGAGAAACACTTAAATTTAAGTTGAAAATTAAAATGAAATAATATATCTAGAAACACATAATTATAGTATTTATAATTCTGAAAAATTGTAAAAATAAAAAAAAAAAATTTCAGATATAATAAAATACAAAAGCTTCAATTCTTTAATTTATATTTTTCTAGATTAATGTATAGTCATTCATAAAAAAAAAAATTTTTAATTCCTATAAATTCGGTAATTTAACCGATAAAATTTTTTAGATTATATAACTAAAATGTAAAAAATAAAATAAAAATTTATAAAACATTATTACGTATTATCTTAAAAAATGTGAATAATTGAAAAGTTTATATAGTAATGTAAAAAAATTCTTTATTGTAATTCAAATAAAATTAAAATATAATTTATTATTTTCGAAATGAAAAATTTTATTTTATATATTTGAATATTCTTACGTAGATTTTATACATAATTAAACATTTATAATATTGAAAATATAAATATTGATTAACTTTCTTTTTGTACAAATTTTTAATAAAATATTTAATACTACATACAGAAAATATAATTGAACGTAAATTGATTTTACTTAGTCAAAATTAAATAGAATGTTATAAAAAAAAATTGATAACACTTATATATATAATTACAACTCTACTTTACATGTATAGAGAGTTTATAGATGTTATTAAATAAAATTATATTATAATAATTTTTCTTAAATTAAATAATAATTATTAAACTTAAATGAAATGTATTTCTAATTACGATATTATATATTATAAATAAGATATAATGGTTAAAAAATTGCATTTTAATTTCATAATTATTCAGGATAAAAATTACTATAGAAATAGTATACGGAAACTATTGATAGAAAGCTGACTTTTATACGTAAATCATATTCGTGACAATAGTTACGAGTACTACTTTACTATTTGATCTGGATAAAAATTTTTGAAGAAAAATTTTTGAAGAATAATTTTTTACATTTTTACATACATAATGACACTTTTCATTTTATATGTTCTACAAATTTCATTCTCACATAAAAAAAATGAAAAAATAATACAATGACTATTTAATTTTTAATTTATAAATTTGATATTAATATTGATAAATCTAAGTCTTTATCAATAAAATTGATAAATTAAATGTATTTTTTTTTTGTAAATAAAAACTTATTTTTTATTTTTCGAAAGTTTTAACGCTTTAACCACATCCCTAAGACATTACCAACGTGACATTGGCTGTCAAGTTAATTCGAATACTAAAACTTATAGCTTGAAATAAAGTGATATTAATTTGTGTCTTTGCTTCAATATTCTTAAAATTCTTTTGTAATTTGAAACTGAAAATATATATTGTGTAATAAATTAAACATAATATATCAACATTTTAATTATTTTTTTATTCTTGTATTTCAAACATAAAAATGGTTCCCAATATATTATTAATGATTTTTAAAAATACAAATATTTTTGATTTTTTTATTCCTTAAGACTTCAAATACTTTTTTTATTCTAAATAATGATACAAATTTATTCGTTGTCCCAGTGGCATAATTTTTTTACAATAAGAAACTGGAAAGCAGATATGGGTGGGGGAGGAGGAGTGAGAGCTTATTTTTAGTGAACTCATAAATGACCTCCCAAATTTTTATTTTCATAATATTTCAGCTTCGTTATTTTTTTTTTTTTTTCGTGGGGTAGAAGGATTACCTTATGAAATCAACATTTTATTGGTTATGTATGCGTAAGTTTTAAAACTATTATTTCAATATTACAGTTGCGTTTGATTTATGATACATCTATAATTTATAATGAATTGGTGATATATTAATTTGAAGGAATAATGTATGTATTTCGATTATTCAATATCCCAAAACCATTCAATAATTGGAGTTGCACTGTAATGTTTATGTTGGAACGCCTTTGATTTGAAGTTTAATTATTTCGCATTATTAACTTTTGTTGGTTCTAACAATTTTTTCCTGAGCAAAAATTGAAGCCGATAAGTTTTAGTTCACTTGGTATTGCATATGGTTCGACTCGGTTCTTATAATAAATGGGACAATATGCCCAGATATTTTTCAAACATCCGCGGGAAAACATTAATGAGCGCGTTTTCCCCCAGGGCATCGTCTACTAGTGAGAAATCGGATTCCATTAGGCAATCGGGAACAACAGCTTCTAATCGACCTGATCGATGTCTGAAAACCGTTCCACAAGTCCACATATTCGCCAATGCACATTAACCTCGCGAGCTAAAGCTCGGTCGGAAATACCACAAGTGCTGACGATACCAGCCTTAGAAGACTTCCCTCGATGCCACCAGAAATACGCCTACTTCTTCTTTATCTTGTTTTCCTTCGTCTTCTTCTTCTTCTTCTTCTTCTTCTTCTTCTTCTTCTTCTTTATCTTGTTTTCCTTCGTCTTCTTCTTCGTCTTCGTCTTCTTCTTCGTCTTCTTCTTCTTCTTCTTCTTCTTCTTCTTCTTCTTTTTCTTCTTCTTCCTCTTAATCCTCCTCCTCCTCTTCTTCTTATTCTTCGTCTTCTTCCTCTTCTTCTTCCTCTTCTTCCTCGTCCTCCTCCTTTTTTAGCTTTTCCGTTGGTCGATTAACTGTTTTGCGGCCCCGGCCCTCGGCTGTTTTTGGTCTCAGGATATTTTTCCCTTCCACCACCCACCGAGAGTGCACGCCCTCGTAAACATTATCTTTAAAACGATCAATGACCGCTGCTCACTCGTGCACTTCAAAATTCAATACTCGCACAGGTATATTCTTACCGGGAAACTTGAACAGTGTACTAGCTGGTATAGTCGCTAAATCGCTAAATTCGCTCCAACTCCTCGTAACCTCATATTCTTTAGTGCCACGTACACTTAGCCGGCCAAGATCCACCAGCTAGCGCACACCCACGGTGATGATACCCTTTTGACATATCGAGTTTACATGCACAATGCACACACTCTTGAGTGCGCTCCCGCTAAATTAAATTGGCCTGAAAGGGAATTATTGATTCGAGCCTTAAAGATTATTTGCACAATTCATTATTCCACCGCTGAAACAGACACAATTTCGGAATTCTTTGTTTGTACATTTGTAGATTAACAGCTTTGGTAGATATACCTATTGTCATTAAATTTTATGATTTCCAGTAAAAGCGTAAGCTTTTTTTAATTAAATACACTGTACACCAATAAAAGAATTAAAAGCATACGTACATGAATCAATAAATATATTATAAATTTTTTAAACATTTCACTTGCGTTGCAAAATTATCTTTAATATTCTAAATCCAACCTAACGTTCTAGTTAGTTCAGTAAATTACGTTAAAAAATAAAAAAATATTGTAATTGTATTAAAGAAGAATGCATGATATGTAAAAATATGCTTAATGACTAGATCTAGATTTAACTAAATGAATAAATAGTAAAAATATTTTTAAAATAGCAAATGTGATAATTATATATGTAATAGAATTTCCAACTAATTTGATATGCCAATAGGATAGAAAATACTTTATTGCTGAACGTACATCGATACTGGCTATCATTATTAAATAATATATTATTATTAAACGTAGATATTTAAAAATTTTAAATGCTTTATTAATAATCACAATCAGATATTCTTATAATTAAATAATTAATGATGTATCATAATTATTGACTTTGCATTGATCGTTTGATAGTTTAAGTGAGGCAATGCAATTGTGTAATAAAGTGATTATAAAAAAAAAAGTTTAATTTAATATCTTTTATATTATATTTGTACATACAAATATAAAATTATACAGAACAATTATTATTGCCATGTAATAAAGTGAATATTTATTTTACTTTTTTAGTATAGATTATAATAATTATTTGTTTAAATAATTTTTTTCACATCCTTCTGAATTTTTGAGAGATTTTTATTTAAATAAAATTAACATTTCATATAATTAAAGCAAAGTATTCCCTTATTAATTAAGAAATTTATAATATTTTATTATTTATCAATATTATCAGTTATGGTCGTAATAATATGGGATTCATATAAAAAAATATATATATATTTATCAAATAATATGAAACAGCAAAATAGTAAATAAATGTATAAATTGTATTCAAGCATCTACATTTATTATTAATTGCCTTGTTCGTATTAAATAATGAATTTTTATTTGTTAAACGATAACCTTTCAAACATTATCGAAATACCTGAAATATTAAATTTAAATTCTGAACATTTTTTAACGATTTATTTTTAATATGTTGGAGAATATTATCGATTTATTTTAATTTCTATTTAATTTCTATATTTAAAAAAAAAAAAAAAAAAAAAAAAAAAGAATAACAATGACGATAATTAGTAGATGTAAGGTAAACTGACTTTAACAAATATTTATTAAAGCTGAGACATTTCAAATTATTTCTTTATAATTGTGCTTACAGGGTAAAATGTTCTATTTATTATTTATTCGCGAAAGAATTTTAGCACTAGATCTTTCATTTCGATTGGACAAATAAATTAATAGCGACTAGCAACGCGTACTCGTGGATTATTGTACGGTGACCCCTTGGTATCGAGGTCAATTCCAGCAATGCTGTCCGATTAATTGCCAACCATCTTAAATTGCCCTCGGAAAATTTCGAGGTTGATTTTATTTTGCTTTAGACTGCCTTTATTTTAGCTATGTCTGCGATAGAATCGATGGGATTTGACTCTTTGTCTGTTGTCTCACGAGCTTTTATCGATTGGGCGGGGGTGGCGAATCGGCTTTGAACTCTTATAACATTTGCACATTCGTAATTACAACGGTCATATCGCTTTATGATTTCGTGCTCAAATTTTTATTACTGTTAACATTGTTGTTATTTTTTTCTTCGTAATATATGTTTTTTCCCTTCAACAATGTGTCTCTTTAGCCTCGATAACGTGAAGCTTTAGAAGAAAAACAATCTGTTTTTTATTTCGCCTTTCTGCACGCAAACTAAAACAAGCTAAATGAGTCCAATATGACTATGTTTCAGTCGACTAAAAGAAATGTTATATTTCAAGCTTTATAATGACCAATTTTTAAATTTGTTTAATATCTCTTGCTTTTCTTACTGTACTCTATAAACTAAAACTCCCTTTTATTTCTGTTCAAATTTCGCTTCGACTTTTTGTATTATAATTTATAATTTTTTTTTTTTTTTTTCCTACCTTCAATTTACTGTAATTTCATAGTGATGTATGTGTTAAATATTCATAAATAAAATTAACCATGAAAATCTCATCCTAGCACTATTATTTTAATGATACAAAAAAAAAAAAAACAATTTATTTAGTAGATGTATATTTTTATTAATATTGAGTACAAATAAAACATTAACGATTTCTTTAAAAGAAAATTTTTTTCATTTTTAAACTTCGCTTCAGTTGTATTTATAAATAAAAATATTATTATTGGAATTTTTATTTGTTTTTTTTTTTTTAACTTATGGCATTCATTTTAATTTAAATAATTAAAACATTATTTTTATTCACATATTGAAATATAATGAATTAGGTATATACTTTTTACACAAAATGAAGGTTTTCTATTCATTTTTAAATAAAATTAGAAATATATGTTTCAAGTTTTTATTAATTTTAAGATTCTTTTTTAATTTTTTTTTATTTTAATAGTACATGACCAATTTAACAAGAGTAATGCATAATTTCTTCTAATTACGTATTCCACTGTTAGTTGTTGACATTTCCATATATTGAAACAACCTAAACAAACTATAAAAATATTAAAATATTATTTATTTACGATAATTTAGTAAGAATTCTAAATTATAAGCTCATACTCGCACTTTAATGATAAAGACGCGGGCGCGTGCGCCCATTTATATGTATGTATATACATATATGTTTTATAAAACAAAACATTAAAGTCTTATAGGCAAAGTTCATGATACTAAATAGGTCATTTATTTTGTATTCAAATATGAATAACTTAATTTCAATTTCACTAGAGAAAAGTTTAGATTTTATAGACCTTTCATGTATAAGTATCATTTAAATTATGAAGTCAATATAATTAAATTTTACTTTAAAAAGTAGTTTTTTATAATGAAAATGTTTTCCTTGCTACGTAATATAAAATTTTTTAATATTCTTTAAAGAATTTTTTTTTTTCAATCGATTATATACATATAATCGAACATTATGGGAGTAAAATTAAATAGTTAATGTTTATCTATGTATATACAAATTAATTATTTACGTAAACATAATATTAAAACTTTTACTGAGCTCAGTTTTTCAATGCAAATTATATTTTACTATTATTCAAAATCATTCAAAACTTGATTCGACTTTTTTCTTATTAAAAAATTTCGCGCTTTTTTAATACAATATTTTTCAAGTGTTACAACATAGTATTTATTATTTTTCATTTCGACGTCTGTAATGGTTGTGTCTTGACTTTTCGAATAAGGGCAATAAAAATTTTACTTT
Source organism: Eupristina koningsbergeri (assembly GCA_018907245.1). Lineage (NCBI taxonomy): Eukaryota > Metazoa > Arthropoda > Insecta > Hymenoptera > Agaonidae > Eupristina > Eupristina koningsbergeri. Next base: position 25,745 of record JACCHV010002775.1, read on the forward strand.
ATAAACTTTATTAATCATTTTACTTACAAAAATTATATTAAAAAAATTTGTTTAATATCATTTCTTTAGTTATAAAATTAGAAGCATGAATTTTATTATCACTGTATAATATAATTTTATCTCTGTAGTGTAATAATTTTGATGTTATTAATGTTTTAATAACGTTAATTGCATCTTCATATCCTCAATGTATACTTAAGTATTTAAATTCTTTATAACTTTTATACTTATTTTTTCTTATTTTGTTATAAATATTTATTTTTTATGAATATCTGTATTATTAACTTAACATTATCGAAGTATCATTTGTTGCAATGTTAACGAGATAAATATTTTGTGTTTTAGATCGACATGTGTTAAACAAGAAGAAAAAAAACCTTTCATTAGATAATTTGATTTTTTTATTTTAAAATACAAGCTTTAAGATATTTAGACACCGTTTTACATATATAATAATTATAATTATGAAAATAAAGAAATTTTTCTTTTCTTTATCAATAAATCATAATATTCAATAAGATCAATTTTTTTTATAAAGTGATGAAAAACTTAAAATTCATATAGATTCTTAATTCTTATATAATGTCTAATTTTTATATAATAAATAATTTTTGTATAATATATAATATTTCTACATTACACTCAATAATAATTAAATCCTAAGTTTCCATTAAATTACTAAATATCATTTTTTTACTCTTAAAAGTAGCACAATGTAATAACTGTTTAATATATAGATTTCTAAGATTGCACCTGGCTTGTGTAAATCTCTCAATGATTATTTTTAAAAATTTTTCTTTAATAATATTTAATAATTTCGAATAATATCAATGAGATATAACAAATCTTTATTACTAAATAAAGTATTTTTTATTCTTTAAAAATTGATAGGCTTGTTACATTATTATATTCAATCATTCTCAAATTTTTATTTGTCATAGGGTATCTACAGTATCACAATATATATATATGATTTGAATAATTCAATATAATATTAACAATATTGTTTTACATATATTCTGTACTTTAATAATATTTTATTATAAAAGCGAATTTTTTTGAAATTTTTTTATTAAAAATAGGAAAATCTTACTTTAAAAAAAAAGTACAGTAAAGTTTGTGTGTTCAGTGAAAAGTTTTCTCAAAAATTAGATAAATTGTACTTATCGTATGAAAAATATAATCGTAAATAATGTGGATGACCTTCGCTTTTAGTAAAGTAAAAAAATATTACATTAATTTTTTATATTTACAAAATTTTCAGTATAAGAAATGAAAGAAAATCGTCTTTTATACATAATGTATCTGTTTTTAGACATAATGTACAAGGAAGTTGTATCAATATAGATTTTATTTCTCAAATTTATCTATTTTTTATTTATTTAAATAAAAAGAATTGTTTTTATTATGAATTTTCATAAAACTTCATATTAATTAAAGAAAAAATATATTTTAGCTACAGTTATAATATAAACTAGACGACAAATTGTTTATGTAGTATTTTTTAATAATTTTTATAATACTTTTATATTATTTTGTCTGGTTAAAAACAAAATATTTTTTTTTGTAAATGGTATTTTATAATATTTCATATATTAAAGTAAATTTTATATATTATACTTTAATTCTACTCATCATAAAAAGCATTATTATATATTTATCGGCAGGGTACAATTTAAATTTATTAAAAAAAAAATTTAGACATATTATTGCTGTGGAAAAACAATCATTTTTTTGCTTTTCCGTTAGTTAACATAAAGTATCATATAAGTTCAATAAATTAGCATATTCTCTAGTATTTATTATTATAATTCATAATATATTAAAAAAACTATCTAATAATGTATAACTGTGCAATAAAATTTTGCAGTCTAATATAATGGAAATTTAATTACTAACTTGATTGAAATTGTTTATAAACCCCTTCTTTGATGAAGATTATTAATTTTATTATGATTAATTTACAATATAAAAATTCAAAAGATGATTAGAATTAAAAATTTTGTTATAAATATTTGGAACTACTTTAAAAAAAAAAAAATTATAATAATTTTTTGTTAATAATATAATAGTGTTCGCTATCATAAATTTTTATATTGATTTATTAAATAGTGTTATTTAGACAAAATAATGAATAAAATATATAAACGAATAAACAAATCGTTAAAAGTTAACATGTCAACTAACAAATGAATGATAAAGAATACACAAATCAAAAAGGTATTTAAAAGATGTACTACAGATCATAATAAATATTTATGGATTGTCTGAACATTAAAATCATCAGTAATTAATATTTTTAAAAATTTTAGAAATTTATTCACTTGAAAATGATAAATTTAAGAACGCCCAAGAGGATTATGACGAAGTGATTCTTAAAAAAATATTCCTATGAATGGAATAAAATTCAAATACTCGTGAGTATTTAAAAAGCAACATGATCAATGAAGAAATAAAGAAAGTAACTATAGAGAATAAGCAAAGTTTTGTGAGCGAAATCACACAGAAAGAGAGAAAAAGATAGGTAGATAGATAGACAGGTAGCAAGAGAGAGAGAGAGAGAGAGAGAGAGAGAGAGAGAGAGAGAGAGAGAGAGAGAGAGAGAGAGAGAGAGAGGGAGAGAGGGAGGGAGAGAGTGAGTGACGGGCTGGCGATGGCGGGAGGTGGAGGAGGGGGAGGGAAAGGAGAATTATATATAAGAGGAAGCCCCTGACTCTTTGCTCGTTATCAGACCGCGTTACCAGGTCTTCTTCGCCATTTGTCTCGCCTGTCTCGACTTGCAATCCATGAGTGTATGCCTGATTCTCTTTCTCTTTTTTTTTTACTCTTTTGTGTAATACTCTCCTTTCTCATAATCTATAGCACGAAATCTCTTCTGTTTTACTGTCTAAATATTCCATTTTCTCTGCCGGTGTTTCAATTCGTTTTTCCTACCACATTTTTCATACACTTTCTTTTTTTTCGTTAGAAATTAATCGTTGTCCTTGAATTGTGTCTGTTCATACAGATATTTTTTATAGAGAAAACCCAAGAAGCTTACTTACTTTAACTTTGAAAATATGACCAGTAATATAAACATGTAAAACTTGACAAATGACTAACAAATTATATAACTTTGATCAAATCAATATTTTTAGAGCATTTAAGAAAAATTCCGGTGCATGTATTATCCATTAGGAAATTAAATGAATTTATTATTGTTCTATAATTTTTTAATATCATAATATATACGTAGATTTTTTTTTATTTATAGTTTTGTGCAATGTATAATATATATATATATATATACTAAAACATTTTCATGAAAGGTTTATACAAGTATTTACAATCAATCTATTTTTGGGCCAGTTTTATTTACAATTGTAATTCATCTTAAAAATGTTATCATTTATTTAATATAAATATATGATGTATAAATTACGAATGATACATATATCATATTTTAATCTAATGTAATATCAATGATATGCTCTACATACTCAAATAATAATTCATGTAGAAAATTAAGATATTAAAATTTGAATTTTATAATTAAAAATTATATTATATCTGATGGATTTTCCATTTATAATGAGGAAGCAAAGTTATTACTTTGAAGCTAATAATAATATTTTTTAAGTAACATTTAATAAATAAAAAAAAAATTACGGTATTTAAAACTCTAAATTAACTATTATAACAAAATTTCGAATAAAAAAAAATATTCAAACGTCCATTGTTTACGAATAATAATAGCGTTATATTATTTTCTTTCTTTTTGGGAATATATATGAATTATTTTTTATTAAAACAATAAAATTGGATTTATTTTTGGCATTATTTCATTAAAAATTTAATTTATTGTATACCAAAGTGCTCTCTTTCAAAACTTACATTATAATACAGGTTCATGTTCTATTTAATGTATAAAAACTTATTCTGTCCAAAGTAAAAAAACTCCACGTTACTTTTTTGATAATTTTAATAGTATTAGGTTATTCATAATTTGAATACAATTTATATTTTGCACATACAAATATTTTTACATGTAGAAATATCATTTCTTTGAGAGATTATGATAAAAATATTTAGGTAATTATTTCTTGTTCATTCACTATTTTCATTAGTGTATACGTAAATTATTCATTCGGCTTTTATCATTTTTATTAGGATGTGAAATATTTAGAGTTACTATTTAGAATGCAATAAAAAAGATTAAAAGTTCTTTAAACAAACGTATATTCTTGTTAAGGAAATTTTTTAGTATTACTACTATGTATAGAGGATAAAATTGAAACAAATCTTTATACTATTTTATGAAATATCTTATTAATAGCACATGCACTTATATTATACATATTTACACATATTATTTAAATTGATGTTTCTTTGATAATGATTATAATTATTTAGTAATGTTCAATATAAACTAGTATAATGGCCTATTAAACAAATAATATAAGAATAGGTTTTTTTTTTTTTTTGAATACTTGGTTAAATAATTTTCTAATAATGAAATAAGCAAAAATTCTTATTAGAGATAAAATTCAATAATGACATGATTATCACACAAAAGAAAATTCTCATATTTTGAATTTACAATAAAGACACACTTTAATATAAATTAATTAAAAACAGATACAGCTTTAATATAACCTTTCGTATTATATCTTTTAAATTTTATAGAAAGAAAATTCTCTAGTTAATTATTTTTAAACAAATAATCATTAGTTAGATTTTGTGTTTTTTTGTTTATTTTTTTGTTTTTTGTATGTTTGAGTTATTTTTCAAATTAATAAAGATCTCACAAAGATAAAAATTTGATGTTAAAAATCTAAAATTTATTTTTTTTTGTACTGTATAATTATATATTTCTTTAAATTACTTAAGTATAAAAAATATTGATATTTCTCAAGTAAAATCTTTTCTTGTTTCGTCATTAATTAAAATAAAAATTCAAAAAAATAATTTATAATTAAGTGATCCATTCATTATCGAATATTATTATTATTAATTGAAGCTATATTAAGTTTTTAATAGCTAAAATTGACAATAAACAAATGATATAAGAAAAATGAAAGTACTGCTTACTTCTTTAAGTAGATAACTATACAGACACAACTCTGAGAATACATGCATGCATAAAAGCTTACTGTCTGAAAAATACTAAATTTTACCGTTAGTGTGCAGATGTAAATGCATACAAAAACCCTCAAAACGAATATCGATCGACCCATTTTTTCTCTCTTTCTTGCATATAAATATACGCAAAAAATTTTTTTCGCTCTCCTTCTATCGAGTGAGTCGATCATATGTTTATTTCTTTTCAAATGTACTACTTGTTTCCTCTTGACGGTAATCTCCTTGACTCATCCTTTTAGAATATACATCTACATATATATGGACATTCATATCCTCGAGATATATTCGCGTATGTGAGAGAATTCCATCGTCGCTTACTCAAAATTAAGCCAATATTAGGTATTTCTATATATATATATATATATATATATATATGTATATATTGAGCTTTTAAATAAATATTTACAGTTAAAAAGGTCGTACTATATGCAAATGCATTTCATACATTTTTTCAAAATTTACATCTAAAAAAATATATTAAGAAAATCTAAAAATATTTTTTTCAAATTTAATATTCTATTTTTATTAAAAATATCCTTTTCAAGTATTTCAATTAAGTAAGTTAACCGTAATTTTTGTAAGTATAAATATATATAAGTATTACATTTCTACAATGACATTTTTACATTAATAAATATTATTAACTAATAAATAATAACCATAACTAAAGAATTTATGTGTGTATTATATTAATTTGAATTTTGTTAAAAATTTGTATTAAAAATAATTCATAAACATTTCAATATTGTTTAAATATTATTATATTATTTTTATCCTTTTGGTCAATATTATTAAAAAGTAAAAATCCTAATTTTAATATTTTTTTTATTTTCAGTTTCAATTTTTTGTAAGATTTTTTCCAATTTTTATTTTTAATTTAACTAAAAATATATAATTACAAATTTTATAATAATAATATTAATAATGATTTCTATATTACAATTTTTATTCAGTGTAACCAATTTTTTAAGTACTTTCCGTTATTATTAATTTTTATTCATTCAGACACGTAGTAAATTTTATAATAATATTTTTAAACAAATTTGCAAATTAAAACTGATTTTAATCTGAATTTGGCAGAGTAATTTAATATTTTTCATTATCCATTTTATTAAATTATTTTTCTAGTACTAATAAGAAATAATAGCTTTATAATAAGATTTAAAAAAGCATAATAATACAAACAATAATTAATGTTTTGAATATTAGATACGTTTACTTTAAATAGTTAAAAAAATTAAGGATAGAGAAATTATTATTTCAAATGTTTTTCATATCTAAGTACCAAAAGTTATTCTATATTAAATATTTTATGTATCTAACCAGTAGTAAGAATACGAAATAGTAGGTAATGTATTATCTCAAAATCCACAAACTTTTGCTACATAACTTTATAATATAATTTTACGGTTTATACTTTAAACAGACAGAGAAAACAATAAAGCTTTGAAAATATTTATACTACAAGAAACTGTTGGTTAAAAATTATATCAAAATTAATTTTATATAAAGTTCAATAGATTATCTTATATGCATTGTTCTACATAAATTTGATGAAATGATACATTTTCACATGAAACATTTCTTTAATAAATACTACCGAATTCATTATTCAATTTAATATTGATAAATAATGTTTGCAGGAAAAATATCAGCTGGAATTTGAATTGGGAAACATTTGATTTGAAGTAATGAAAGGGAAATAAATGTTGACTGACACATGTACGATAGGGTGGCAAGGGGGGGGGAGAAACTTTGGGTTAGTATCTCATCTGTGCTTGGGGCGTTTGTTTATTGACGGACTAGAGCGACGAGGACAGGGCGACAGACACAAACGCGCGAGTCGGTAGCAGCTTTCCTCAAGTGTTCAAATGAACTATCAAAAGAGAAAAGTGGATTTTTCCTCAGAATTCTTCGAGCTCACTCGAAAGACGCCCACTGAAAGAGAAAAAGGGAGAGAGAGAGAGAAGAGAGACAAAGACAAAGTTTACTTCTACTGTTATGTTCGTCCGTTATATCTTTTTAGTGTCGCCTCGAGACATTCATTTCTATCAAAATTCAAAGCTGATAATAATACTTTTTTTTATTTCGCACGTCTTTGCAGTCGTGTATACATGTTCACCAGGAAATTTGTTTTCTATAGCCATACATTTAAAAAAAATGACTAAATTAGAAATTTGACCATTGAAAACGTAACTCTTCGTTTACAGAGAAAGTTACACTCTTATAAAAAATAAGAAATATATAAACATTATTTTTAAAATATAGTTTAACATTTATAACGTTTATGCTTTGTGTAAATTTTAATATTTGGAGAGAATCTTAGTATAGATAAATATTTTTTAGAATACTTTGAAATACATTTATTTTTTCATATTCATATTATTTAAGAATTATTATCTTTATCATTTCAGAACACAATTGATTGATCAACAATGCATAACAATTACAGAGAATTTTTTAAAAATCATTTCAAAAATATAAATTAGATTTATAGAGTATAATAAAATAAAAAATGGAATTTAAATTTTATACAAAAAAATATTTTTTATTCCAATAGGTAATATTTTAAAAATAAATATTATTTCAATCAGAAAACTAATAAAAGTAATTTAATAAAGACTTTCTATTAACACGACATTAAAATCCGCTTTCAATTTCATTTTAGCATTTAAAATAAATAGTTATATATAGTTTTAATTAATTAAATGCAATTGTGCATATTTACTTGTAAGTGCATCTAAGAACATCATTTTCAAATAATAGAGTTAAAAGGAAAATTCACTACACGAAAAAGAAATCAATATCATATGTAATATGGAAGTTAAGAAGTAAATTTTCAAGTCGATTCTGTTTGTTACTATAAGATTAACAACTAACAATGTTCATATTTCTAAAATTTACTTACTTCATAATATCGCTTAAACCAAATGACTTTCCTTTGTATAATTTTCTTTTTAATATTATTATTTTATTTAGTAATAATCATTTTGAATACTGGTATTATTTGAAAAAGTTAAATAATAATAATACAATATATATGTCTATTTTATTTATTAAAATTAAAAATATTTTTAGCAATTAATATTGACACAGAATATTTTAATTTAATGTTATAAATGATGTATTATTATAAGCAATGTTATTTAATAAACTAAAAATACAAAATATAGAGCTTTCATACATTTATTTACAAATTTTTTTATAAACTTTTATTTGCAAAACTTTTTGAGCAATAATACAAGTCATTAAAAACTATTAGGATTATATAAATTCTTAATCATATAAAGCAACATTTTTTATTTACCTGTATAATTTTTACAAATAAATAAAATAAAGTAGAAATTTCAATGTATACGTTACATGCAACAACAACAAAAATAAATATTTAGAAAGTTAAAAAGTAATAATTTGAAATCCAAATTTAAAAATATGATAAATAAAAAAGTTAAATAGAAATATGATATTTATACTTTTGTTCTACTATTTAGAATAAGATTATCCATTACGATGTAAATTTTTACCAACAATCATCATTTCAGGTCAATAAAATATATACATTAATATCGTAAAATTCTTGTATCTTTGTTAAAAAATCATTTAATTTAAATTTCAATACTTTTATTGTTACTTACTAAAGAAAAAATCGATTTATTTTTAATAATTTATTATAAATTCAATATTGGCCTATGTTTTAAAATGATTTAAATATTCTATTTTTTAACATATTTGAAAACTGACTGTTTTTTGCAACTTTCTATGAATATATATATATACAAAGCGATTCCTTTATTCAAGATAATACATGTTTTGAAATATTTATTGGTTTTTCAGAAACGAAATAGACTTTTATTTTTTATTTTCTTTCATTTTCACGATTTCAAATGATATTATTACTGCCAAAATGGAATACAAAATATTATTAATAATTTACCTTTTGAAGTACAAAATTCGTGGAATAAAAGGGTATTTTACATAACAAAATCTATTTTCCAAATTTTTGTCAATATATAATGTCATTTATTACTCGAATCCTCAAAGTCATTGTCAATAAAAAATTGTCGAATTAATGTCGAGTAAAAACATGTCGGCGTAATCTCTTGTGTTTTAAAGTTCATAAATCCGCATTAATCTTCAAGGTGTTTATCCCAAGTATCTTCGTAAAGGAATTTTATCCTCGGAGTTACAACAAATAGTAAATAAAGCACAAGAAAAAAATAAAGAGTCGTCAACGTCATCATAATCCATCAATTTCCACAATACCGAAGATTGTGTAACCACAATATTCTATTCAACAATAAATCTACATCTGAGCCTCAATTCTTCCTCCTCACCTTCAATACCTTCGGTCTCATTTCCTCGTTTTCCTCTCATTTTCAGAATTCCATGAATTGTGCAGAAGCTCGCAATAGCCGCAGGCCAACCTCGTGTCTCCCATTCTACATTTGTCCTACGCTCAACTAGCTTTGTCCGTTTTCATGCGCTTTTCCCTCCCTTTTTCTTTTACCATCTTGTCTGCCTCTAAAAACCCTTTTAACCGTATATAAAATAAGTATTTTATACATTTCTCACGCTAAATTTACTTCTTACTACAGCATCTCTCGTATTAAATACTTTTTGCCTTTGCTTTACCTCGCCCTTTCTACCCTTAATGTCATATTAAAGCACAAGCTTATTTAATACTTTTTATACTTTATAGAGATTATTTATTATGAAATACGGATTCATCATAGAATTAGGCGGAAAAATATATAACGGCTTTCAAGAATGCTTCATAAAAATGACAATTAATTTCTAATTAATCATTTAAATATTAAATAAAAAATTATATCATTTTTTAAAACTGTTGTAATTATTAAGAGAATTTATAAAAGCTCTTCGATTTTAGAAAGAAAGGTTATAAAGTACGAAGGTGAAAGGATACTTCACTTTAATACATTAAGAATATTAAAAATATGAAAAGCTTGAAATAATTTTGGATACCATAATGTAAAATTTATACTTTTATGTCCAACACTTCGTATTAACGCCTTTTTAAAAAGAAAATTTTTAAAAAAAAATTTACTCAAGGGTAAAATTTTTTTAATTATATAACTTTATATTTTGAAACTATAAACTAATAAAATTAGTATTTTATATAATTTTAAGAATTATTCTGACATTATGACCAGTTAAATTATAAAACAGGAGTTATTTGCATAACAAAAAAATTTTAATGAAAAATTGTTGTAAAATATTTTTAAAAAAATACTTGTTTATTGATTTGATATCGTTTATCACTTAAATAAAATGGTAAATTAAACATATAAAATAAAATTTTAAAATTTTCTTTTTTTCTAAATAAGGCTTAATGATTAATTTAAATTTTATATGATAAAGCAAACAAGTCTTTATACAACAGGATTTAACTAATATCTCATAACTACAAGTACAATTATTTTGTTTTAATTAAATCTGCAAGACAAACAAATTAATGAATTATACAATTAATAGGTAACATTATATAGCTCATAATATAATCACACAGACATTTTTTGTTCTTTATTATAAAAATTTTGTATTGTTCTTTAATTTTGTTTATTTTTCTGTGTGCTCAAAAGTTCTTCATATTTTTACTGCAATTCCTCTGAAAGAGACGTTATTGAAAAATTCTATTACTAATTCACAAAATATTATCTTAAATACATATGTATATATGATTGTGTACACGTGTGTGGGTACGTGGGCATGGCTGTGCGTGTGTGGGTGTTGGAGGGGGGGGGGGAAGTTCAAACATTTTATATTAAAAAAAAATAAAAAAAGCAAATTATTTATTTATAATATCGATAAATTTAACTAAGCTTTATATTATGATTAGAGAAAAATTTTTATTTATTAAAATTTTTAAAAATATTGTGCAAATTTTTATAAGGAATCTAAAATGTGAACCATTTAAAAATTAATAAATTTCATCAATCAATAAACTCATTAAACAGATTAATTATTTAAAATACCTTCGTGTAAATTTCGTTTATTTACATTTCATGTATTTAATAAAAAAGTAAAACTCTCTTGAGAATTTTATCAAAAAATTTAAAGAGTCAAATGATTAAACTTATGTTATAAAAGTAATAAAATATACCAAATTTGTATGTCAAAATACCAAATGTCAAAATATTCTGGTATTCTTAGTCAAGCTTTTATACACTTTACGATTAATATCATATTAGAGGAATTATGTTCCAATGATTTACTTTTTTTTAATAGGTACTTACGAGTTATGTAAGGAAATTCCCGAATTACTTTTATACTCTTGTTTTAAGTTTCCTTAAAATGACAATAATATGTAGAAGTATCAAGAAAAACGATGACGCTATATTAACATATAATTTCTATTTATATTATAAAGAATTCAATTAAAGTTTTTTTATACTTTTATGAACATTCATTTGTATCGAGTGATTTATAAAACAAAGCTCAAAAACTTACACACATACACGTTTGTGTATACATGCACATGAATATACATGAATATACACGTATTCATCTCCTTGAGAATTCATTTACGTAACGGGAAATAAAATACAGATAGATTGAATTTAAAGTAAATTGAAATTCAAATAATTGTATTTTTAGTCTATATTATTAAATGCAACAAAATTAATCGACATCTATATCTTTATATTTAAATTTCAATGTCTGTAGATAAAATATTTAATATAGATTTTTAAATAAAATAGAATTAAATTTGAAATTTTTACAATCAAATTTAATTAAGATTTTTATATACGTTATTGAAGTAATGCATTTAAATATAATTACACAATATAGATTTGTGCATTTGTAAACACTAAGATTAATTATTTTATAGTCCATTTAAGTAATTGTTGTTAAAAAATAAAATTAATTGAGTAAATTTTTTATTTTATTAACTCAATAAATTTTACCTTCAACATTCATTGAATAATTGTAATAACAATTCAACTTTGATATATTTAGTTTATAAAAATTAATTTTTTGTCAATGATTATATTTTAGTTAGTTTACTTTCTGAATTTTTATATTGAAATTATACTGCTGATGTGAAAGAAAAATTACAGAAATAAAAATTTTTATTACCATTCAAATTCAGTGTACTTATGAATTTTGTTCAAAGTAATAGATGCAAATTTTTGTACATCATAATTTGTTTGGTTGTATTCTAAGTACCATGATTTTTTGGATTTAAAATAATCATTTGAAATAAATTTTGTGGTAGTCGTATATGTATGGATAATATTTAACCAGCTGCTCGTCTTTAAATTTATAATACAATAATTATTAGATAAGATTTGTATTATTCAACCATAACATGGTCTCTGACACTTAAAAAACTTTTTGCCACAAGCAGTTCAATAGTATTTGTTCAAACTCGAGCATTTGTCGATAAATTATTCAGATATTTTTGTCGTTATTTTTTGGGGGTATATACGATAAGAATTATGCCACGCAGTAGTCACATGGATATGTATTTCCCAGCTAAAACAGGCGAAAGTGCACGTTGTAGATGGGATTCTATTTGGGAAATTGAATTTCACTTGGACCCATGCAAACCAGTACATTCGTGGCAATTGAATGCAAAAAACATGTATTTTCTACACGGGAAAGCGTATCTGAAGAATGATACTTAGGTTATCGGGAAATGATACTCATAGTTCACCTTTGGACGGTATTTGAATTTTTCGCACATTGTTGAACTAACTCATTAGCATTTCAGCCATTTTCTAAAATGTTCTATAAATCTGGATTTTTATTAAAAATAACGCCAATAAAAATGAATAACATAACTGTAAGTTTAATCTATAACTATGTATTAAAGTATATAGTTACACATGAAACGAAATTTTTCGGGTTTTAGAAATTTAATTTCCGGAAAATTTATGAGCCCATAGAATATATGAATATATTTGAATCAATCAAAAAAATATCGTTAACTTTTAAAATTTTCTTTGTTTATAGGAATAATTTAATTTTATATTCAATAATAATATACATCTATTTTGTATTATTTTTTTTTATAAAAAAATATAGCAGCTTCACTTTTGATACAATATAAATTTAAAAATAAAAAGTGTATGGGCATTAAATATTACTAATTTTACAAAAACTGCTTTTAAATAATAATTTACGAATCTTTTTCAGATTTGCTTAATGAAACAAGGCTGATTTTTACATTAAATATCATGAAAATAGACATTATATGTCAAAAAATTAAATTATTATATTTAATACTATTTATCAATCGGCTTTATTAATTTTCTTTGAATTGAACTATTACACTACATTACTTGAAATTCAATAGTATTAAAAAAAATAAGGAATAATTAATGATAGATATTTATAAAAATTAAATATAATTATAATATTAATAAATACGTGATTGAAGTGATTGGTATTGATAAATTAATTATTGATAAAATTTCTAATAAACATCTTTTAATTTCATAATACTTGTAATAATCATTTTAAAAAACTGATAGACTATAAAAAAGTAAAAATTTTTTTATTTTTCAATTTTAAAATGGTTACTTCAATCAATATTCATTATTCGATAACAAGTTTTCAATTATTTAAAATCATAACCGTAGAGATTAAAAATTAACAAAAAATATATTACAACTGTTATTTTATTAATCATAGCAATTTGAAAAATTTATGTATGTTTAATATTATTAATATTCACAAACGATATGAAAAAATAAAAACAAATTGTTTCCAGCTTGAAAATTTTGAATTTTAAATATAATATTCGTAAGAAGTTTACTAGCATTAGTATATATTTTTTGGATTAATGTATATTTTTTAAATTTATGTATATTTTCAGTATAATATAAAAGTATAATATGTATATATATATTATTTTTTAATTAGCAAGAAAAAAAAAATGTTTTTTCTTAATTAACTAACTACAATGTTACAAGTCAAAATAGTTTTAAAGAAAAAATAACAATTAATTATCATTAATCGTAATTGTATAAATTAAGCAGCAGTATGAAATATTAGAATTACAAATAACTATTTTATTTTAGTCAAAATATTACTATTATTAAAGCTATAATTTTGTAATAATAATACAAACTTTTAAATTATTTTGATTCGTCTTTGCACTTGATATAAATTTCAAAAATTAAGAGCCTATAATTTTTTAACCTCTAATAACTGAAATATAATCAAAACTAGTGAGAAGTAAAGTATTATAATTACCTACTAATTATCAATAAAGATATTGTATTTTTTTCCAAAATGTTAATTTCCTTCAATATTAAATTAGCCACAAGCGTAAAAAATATTGTGTTTTAATGTTTTAATATTAGACGTATTAAAACTTTATTGCATATAGAATAAGCAACAAAATCGTTATTTTAAAACTGAACTGTTAATAATATAAAGAATAAATAATTTATAAAATTTGAACATGTTTAAAGTTACATATTTATTAATGTTATTTCTTACTAGAAATTTTATAGTTTTAATAAAATGTATGCGTCGAAAATGTTTTTTTTAGAACTTTCAATGAAAGAGTAATTTAAAACCATTACAGATGATTGAAAGCGTATATTGAATAGAGTTGACCTTGATCCATCAGTTGTTCTATGACCCGTGGCGCCCATTATCAATTACAAAAGAATACAATTTATTTTCCATTTATTTTTAAATGAAGTGAATTTTGCTGAGCTAAAATATAAATATGGTACGTGGAAAAGCGATGGCGCACCTAATCCGGTCTTCAATGCTATTCGCCTTCCTATTGCATATCCCGAAGCTGAGCACTTGGCCACATTTTGAAATCACCATTATACGGAAATAATAATTCTACATACATGCTTTTCGAGTATGAAATTACACGAGACTTATTGTGAGCATTTGCATTCATTAAATAATACAACGCGTTATCAGTTAGAATAAAAAATGTTAATACCATTACAAAATACATACGGTTCTTCGTCAAATAAATATTGGAGATTTATAATAAAAAAAAGTAACAAAAGAAAGTAAGCTAAAGAATATACAGCAATAAAAATATTGCAAGTATAATTTAACATTACAAGGATAAAAAATAAAAAAATAAAAAATTCTACATTGTATTGATCTTGAGGATTAATTTTAAACTTGATAAAAGGGGATAGATTTAATCGGATCGTAAATATTAAAAATATTTTATCAATGACAAAAATTAAAAAGATAATTAATAAATATTCAAATTGAAAGATTTATGAACATTCAATAAATGCATTAACATTTTTCGATAAATAAATATAACAACTTTTATAATAACTTTTTCTTGTGATTATGATTGTTATTTATCAATTCATATTACAAGATATTAATAAACACAATTAAGTTAGAATTCAAAATTATTAAAATCTAGTTCAATAATTCACTTTTATTTACATTATATCTATTCATTGGAAGAATATTTATATTTTATTAAAAATAATTTAAACGCTTATAAAAAATTTTTAAACAATATATATGCTTTGTCAGATTCAAGTGTATTCTCTAAAACAGTAAACTGTATTTATATCAAAATTTTACAAATACTAATATTCTCAAATAAAAAATAATTATTTATTTATATTATCAATATTAAAATTTTTTAAGAATTACTATATATTAATTAGCTCATGTTAGATAAATAAATCAAAAAACCAAAATATTATTGTGCACTTCAGTAATTCAAAGATTAAATTCACAAAACGTTGAATTAAATGTTTTTTAAATTTTCTAAGATATTAAATTTTATTTTATAAATTTTTTTGAAAAATTCACATATTTCAATATCATTATTTATAAAATCCTAAAATATTGAAATTTATGTATACAATTTATTTATCATTTTCAATCATCTGATGCAAGGATTATTCAAATTTTTAATAAATGAATGATCGATGGAGTATTGGATCTTCAGGAAAATAATTGGCACGTATTTTGGCAAGTTTCATTAAGGTAATTGAATAAGGAAATAAATTGGATATTTTTTGATAAGAAATTTTTTTTGTACCAAAAGTTATTGAAAATTTATTGAGAATTTATAAATACGAATTGAAGACAGACTATTTAAAATCTCAAGAATTAACATTGAATAATATATTCAATGTAATTATTCATTAAGTAAGAAAAATATTATTCTTTATTATTTTATATAATTAACAATTATACAAAAATTATATAAGTGAGAAAACAAATAGCGATATTGATAGAATTTTAAAAGTATTTTTTACTTTCATAAGGCTGATAATATTCTTATAAATTTTAAGAATTATTAGGATGCAAGTATATGAGGAGGAAATTATATTTTAATATGAACACATATATGTACATATGTGTACACACACACACACACATATATATATATATATATACTAATAAATTTACTAATATAAATATATGTAAATATTCTGGGCTTGTGTTTTTGCGTATGTGTGTGTTCTTGTAGTTGCAATAACTTTCCTCCTTCGTGTGATGTTATTAATTATGATGAAATTTAAAGAGTTTTTACATTCGTGTCTTTCTAACTATATATTCATTCGTGTATGTTTTATGCAAGGTATTTTGTTTCTAGATTATGTCTGCATTAATTCTTTTTTTGTTGTTTCTGTCTCTCACTTTCTTATTTATATTTCATATCCCTCTACATGATTTCACCTTTCTTATTCGTTTAATATTGTCAGTACCAAAACCATGTTAAACAAGGAGGGAATACTATAAAAATAATAATTATTTTGCATATTAAAAAATTTGAGCTTTTCATCTAGAAGTATAGGTTGATTAGAACATCGCTGGGGACTGATCTGGTGGAATTTTAAACAATCCAGTCACTCGATGTACACGTGTATCTCACTTTGATGGGCTTCTTATGTGCATTTAGATAAAGGTATAAGCTGAAAGCAAAAATGAAAAAGAAAAGGAAACAAGAGTCAAACGTCTAGAAACTAGAGATCAAAGTTCGACTCGTAAAATAACTTTATGTCCAAATTATGCAACGAAATAAAGAAGTAGAATTGATAAATCAATATAATAAGTATAATTAATGAGCACTGGCTTTTTCTATCCGAAGACAAGCGGGCGATATTTTATTCTCATGAAAAGGACGAATTATGTCTTATCATGTATTATAATATATTGTGAGTAAAAATACAAAATACAATTGGATTGTGGAAGGGCGATTATTCCTTAATAACTAATAAATAGGTGAAATGATAAAAATTTTAAATCCAAATGCAAAAGCATTGGACAATATTTGGGCAACCAATTGTATTCTATTTATTTTTAGTCATTATCGTTTTTCATATACAGCATATATACATATATGGAAATCAAGAATAAACTTTTTTTTGTCCTCATTTTTCATTTTTGCTGTTATCTTTCTTTCTGTTTTCATTAATATAACTTAATAAGTAAATTATTACACATGTTATATTCATAAAGGATAAAGCATTGTAAATAACAAAGAATATGTATAAATTTTAATCTTTTTTGAAAATAAATAAACATCTTATAGTTAGTTTAAATATTTTATAAAATTTAAACGTAATTATACATACACTGTTTTTAATAAAGTTTATACAAATAACTTTAAGAATATTTTTATTACTAAAATATTTATTAATAATTTTTTAAAGTATTTATATTAGAAAATCAAAGAATTAAAGATACAATTTTTGAAAATATTTCTTTAAAAAATATATTTAAAGATGAATAGAATGTTATGTAAAATAATGTTTTTTTTTTTTTAAAAAAAAAAGTTTATAATACATTAAAACTGTTCTATCTGAAAATTGTTAATAAATTTGATGTTGTTAATAAATTTATAAAAAATAAAAAATATATTTTGAATAAGCAATTTGAACTTACTTTTAAACAATGTTAAAACATGATTTTTACTGAATACATGGTAAGCATTAGGATTATTTATAATTTAATTTTTTATGTAACAATGATTTTACTTTACATCTGTGAATTTATAATTTTATAAATTTTGATTTTAAATTCATTGAATTGTTTTAAATTATTTTTATAAAATTTTTTTAAAATAAAATATTTAATTAATATGCTTTGTTAGTATTTTTAAAATTAATTATTTGTACAGTAAATTCGAAAATACAATATCCTGTTTTGACTAAAGTTTATTACTGTTGGTACGAGTGAGGGAATGAGAGAAATACCCACTGAGATTCGGCTTAGTTGGTTTGTTCCAAAATTATTAAGAAAGGAAGTATCAGTGTGTACAAATTTTATTATGCATCTGTCCAATTAGATAGGAGATGATTAACTGATTGGGGAATCCACCCTTTCTAGCTTAGACCCGTCCCCGCCTCTACGACTCCCAGCATCCGCACTCCCGTACTCATGCTTAACATTTTTTACCTGAGAATCAGGCTCGTTAGACATCCAAATGTAGGGGTGCGCGGCCTAACGCCTCGCGCTTGGCTTGTCTAACACTGCACTCCAATTTCGTGCAGTTGCACCTAATTAATTGCAGCTGTACCTGACATTCCAAATACAATTGTATTCATAACTTTAACATTAATTCTTATTAAGTTATTATCATTATCATTATCATTATTATTATTGTTGTTGTTGTTGTTGTTGTTGTTGTTGTCGTTGTTGTTGCTGTTGTCGTTGTCGTTGTTGTCGTTGTTGTTATTACTACTACTATTATTATTACTATCATCGTTATCATTACTACAATCATTATTATTAGTATATATACTTTGAATTTTAAATAGTATATTTTTAAACATTTAGATTTTTTTATTTATTTATTTTATAAGCATATAAGCATAAAAAAGTTTCTTATTAAATTTAGTGCTCTACTGTAAAAAATAATTTTATCGCTAATTTTCTGTTTATATTTATAGGTCAATCTTCAAATACTTGAATTAAATTATACACTTATGATGAAGAAGTAGTATTGTACATACGTGGTCTGTCCATAAAGTATTGAGTTTTTTTTTTTTTTTGTTTTTTAAGATACTATTTAGTCGTAGCGATTTGATGGGGCTCTTAAAATGTAGGGGGGAGTCTTTTCTATTTATCCGGTTTTAATTTTTTTTATTTTTTGATTATTAGAAGTGGCAGAATTTGCATTCGCGCGAGTGATGTTTTTTCGTTTTTGGATACGGTGCAATGTATCGAGTATTGGAACAGCGTGACGCTATAAAATTTTGGCTTATGGCTTGGTAAAAATTTTTTAGAGATTTTTTAATGTTAAAAATGTTTTTTAAGGGTAACCGAATGAAAATTTTGATGACTTCAAGGTATCATTGATTACTCTGACCGTTAAATGACGGTTTGAACTCAAAATTTTAGACACACGCTTGTCATTAAATTTGAACAGTTCTGTTTTTGGATGCTGAAAATAGGAATAATTGTTGAGCTTCTTAAAAGCCCTATATGATTTGTCTAATTGAAATTTACACGTAATTTTATCCTTAAAGACTTTTTTAACATTTAAAAGTTTCTACAACATTTTATTCAGTCATAAAAAAATGTTTAATGTGTAAATCTATTCCAAGAGTTCTTCCATCACGCCGTGTCGCAAAGATGAAAACGAAATTCTGCCGCTTCGAGTTATCGACAAAAAAAAAAAAAATAAAGAGAGAAATAGAAAAAACTCCCCCCTACATTTTAAGATTTTTCCCAAATCTCTATGACCAATAGTGTCTTAAAAAAAAACAAAAAAAACTCAATAATTTATGGCAGACCATGTACATATTTTATTTTGATAAAAAATTTCAATTTTAATTGAAATTTCCAATTTATGTATTGAATTTTTTTTATTTATAAATGTAAATATTCATATAATTATTTAAACTAATATACTTCATATTAAAATTAGCCAGTTAATAGAATAATGTAAATAAAACGAAATATAGGTTTAAGTATTATTTACTTTTATAATTTTATATATAATCAATAATATAAATCATCAATTTCTTATTCATATTTTTTATTTTTAAATATAAAATAATAACAAAAATTATAATTTAAAATAGAATTTGTAGTTATTGATATACACATTTAAGCTTTCGATATGATAGTTCAATATATTGTAATATAATTTTTTATAGAAAATCATTGAAATTAAACATTGAATTATTTTCTATCATTTAGAGTATTATTATCCCTAAATGTTCTCTGAATTACAAAAACATTACAAGAGAATAGGTGTTCTTTCAAATTGAAAAAACTTTTATGAAAACACAACAAAATTAATTAATCTATAAATATCATTTCTAACTAATATTTTTATAAATAATCAAGATCATTGAAAATTAGATCTATTATAAAAATCATGTTTTATAATTACTTTTTACAATCAATATACTATCGATTTCGAATATTTTTATTTGCGTTTATATACAACTTCTATTTTATTTTATTTTAAAAAAAAAATTTTCTTTAATTTTTTCCACTTTAAAAGTATTTTTTACTTTATTTGTAGAACTGATTGAGTAAAATGAAATAAAAAAAAATTAAATTTTTAATTAAATCTATATAAATTTGATGAAACATTTAGTTCTAACAAATGCATAAAATATCTTACACTGTTCTATTTTAGTCTAATACTATCATGGCATTTATATAATAATTTATTTATAAGTAGTTGATTAATATAATTATTTATTGTTTTATTGTAAGTGTTATTATTATTTTAATTCATTAAATTTATACATTCTAATAGTTATTTTATTCATAGTTATTTTACTATTACTTATTTTAGTATGAAACTAAAACTTCAAAAGTATTACAAATTTATACACAATATTTATTTTTTAAGATTAAACACTAAAAATTGATTTTATTATATATGTTCATTATAATAAAAATATTTAGAATTTTTATTCTTTTTTATAAAAAATATAATTATTAATAAGTAACATGGAGTAAAAAAGAATTTGAACTATTATTTTTTGTGATTTATTTTTAGCAAGTGAATTAATCTCATTATTAATATGTATTTGTTTTTAATTTTGTGATATAGAATGTATATTTGAAAATTTATCTTCAGCTAGTTATAATTATTATTTTAAATTAAATCAAAATCAGTAAACTTCTCCAGAACAGGCGATTAAATTACAAAATAATTTTCTTAATATTTACAAGATATATTACGAAGAATTTCCTTTTTAGACCCTGTCCTAAAACAAACCCTAAACCAAACAGATTTAGCCAAGCAAACTTTTATTAACTTCATTTAAGATAATGGGTAACTTTCCCATTTATTCTAGCCTGTAAAAGAGATGAAAATGAGTAGATATAAGTGATGCAAATAAGTTTTTGCTGAGTGCAGTAGATATATCTGAATATACTCGGACGCTAGCCGAAGTACCAGCTCGTATAACTTCGTCGACTCTCCAAGGTCACAAGACTTTAAAATGCACTTCTCCTACCCTCGAACTCGATGTTCCAGACAGCCTTGACTTCGTATACGCCTAGTTCGGGAGTTTTGATTGTATCGACCGACACTTGTATCCGGTTTACAAACTATTTAAATACGAAGGTTCTCGAGATATTAACACAGGAAAGCAAACGAGTAGCTTCAGGTAAAGACAAACGGTTATGTTTCATTAAAAATGGGGTTGTAAAAATTGGAGTCCGGCTTAATGATGTACTAGTGAGTAACTGATACTGCACAATACTAGAGGGCTCAAATCCGAATTTCATATGAACCCCAGGAAGAAAAATATATTTTCATTCATGAAACCTTACCGTGAGCTCTGATTTTCGGCTCCTAAAATAAGATGCTGATTCAGTGTTAATGTTGTAGAGCATCTATTACTACTGATAACTTTATTTAGGGCATTTCATGCAATGTTTGAAGATACAGTTTCTAGATTTCTAAATGAGATCACTTCCGTTTGATAAAAGAGGCTCTATTCCCAGGAATTTCAAAGGAAAGATTAAGATGGTCTTTTTAATTTAAATACTTTAACAATGTTTTTTATCACATTTAAATTTTGGTAATTATTCAGGCATTCCTATTTATTTATTTAAATTCTACATATTTTCGAGATAGACTCTCAATTACAGAGAATTGAGAAACATCATTGAATTAAGATATAAGAAATAAGAGCTTGTTAATGAAAATTTATAAAATAAAATAACCGCAAAATTCTTAAGAAATAAAAATTTATAAAATTTTTTGAAGTTTGATGTGATGCACCTTCCATGTTTATTAAATATGAATTGTGTGATCCAATGAGGTGCCAGGTGAACAAAACAAACAAGTCTATTCAATGTATTTGTCGACGTTTCGGCAAGTATCACTTACCCTTATCAAGACTGTTTATTAAACATAATTACAAATTAACAAAATTTTTTAATTTAATATAAATACATATGTATATTATAACGAATGATATAATTACCAATTGAGCTTTCGGGATTAAATATTCTACAACTTATTAGTCGTAACGTCAAGTGCAGACTGTAAACAAACTTAAATCATATGTCCTCAATATATACTTAATTTGACGTCACACTCTACGTCATATTGTTGTGATTCGGCATATTATTGAGGATCATATGATATTTGTTATTGAGATTTTGTGTGTCCTCTTTTCTATTTATTGTATTATTGTTGATTTTAATGTAAATCATTTCAGAAATTAATCGTTTTTTGTAATTATTCTCATAGTCAAGAATGTCTACATTATCCCAATCAATCACGTGTCCTTTATCTCGTGCATGGGCTGCGACAACAGATGTGTGATTGTTGTCTTTTTTATGCTCATTAATTCTTGTTTTTAAGTTTCTTTTTGTTTCACCAACATACACTGAAGAGCAATCTTTACATTTTATTTTATATACAATGTTAGTTTTTTCTTCTTTAATCGTAACGTCTTTTCTTTTTTGAATAACAGAATTAAGTTTTTTATTAATGTTCGGGATTAGTTTTATTCCGTATTTTTTAAATTTTGTCGCATATTCCGAAAAATATTTTTCGGTATATGGAAATGCTATGGTACGGAAATCGTCAAACCTGTTATTATTTTTATTATTATTTTTTTTGAATTGTATTGTTTTAAGACGTTTTTTGATATGTTTTTCAATAAAGTAATCAGGGTAATTATTTTGTAATAATATATATTTGACCCTTTTTAGATTATCTTTATGAAAACAAGGGTTAGAAAGTGAAATGGCTCTGTCTATTAGATTGTAAATAATATTACATTTTTGAGACAGTGTGTGATTGGATAGAAAATTGAGTATCCTGTTCGACTGTGTAGGTTTCTGATGCCAATTTGTTATGATTCTATTATTTTTAGTTTTTATGATAGATAAATCTAAGAAATTAATTGAATTATTAACCTCCACTTCAGATGTAAATTGAAGACGACAATTATATTCATTAAAAGTGTTTAAAATGATCTGTAAATGATCTCTTTCAATGCAACAAATTGTGTCATCAACATATCTGTGATAAAATAATGGAGTAATATTGTAATTATTTTTTAATATATTCAGACAATCAGATTCCAAGTCGTCCATCACTATGTCTGCAAATAGGGGAGAGATAGGAGAACCCATTGGAGTGCCATAAATTTGTTTATAAAATTTCTTTTCAAATACAAAATATGTATTGTCGAAAAGAAATTCAGTTATTTTGATAATATCATTGAATGGAATTTTACTAACATTATATATGTTGTTTATTCTTCTTTCTAAGCTTTTGATTACTAGTTCATAAGGTACGTTAGTGAATAATGAGCTTACATCTAACGAAATAAGTATGTAATTGTTTGGGATATTTACATTTTTAAGAATATTTTTTAATTCTACACTATTGTTTATTCTTGACTTAGGAGTTTTTATACATTTTTTTAGTACGTTATATAGAATTTTTGAAATGAAATGTAAAGGACTATTAATTGTCGAAATAATAGGTCGCATAGGACAGTCAGGTTTGTGTATCTTCGGTAGTCCATATGCTTTCGCTAAATTAGTGTTTGTCTGTGTAAGTTGATTGTTGTGATATTTTTTCTCTAAATATTCATTATCATTTAAATATTTTAATATTTTGTGAGTTTTTAACTGTAGATTTTTTAATGGATTTTTATTAATTGTTATGTAAGTATTGGTGTCGTCTAATAACTTTTTCATTTTTGTAGTATATTCATCTACACCTATACATACAGTAGTGTTACCTTTGTCTGATTCGGTAAAAAATATATTTGGATTATTTTTTAAGAACTTTTTTGTTTTTTGAATTTTGAAATTCTCAGTTCTAGTCTTATCGTTATCAAAATTAAATTTGTTGTTTATGTTTTTCTTTATGTATTCAATAGTAAGCTCTCGGACACGCTCTTTGTCTTGATCATTAATATTGAGAGTAGGCAATGTTGTCTCAATATTTTTGATAGTAGTGACAGCGTCTTTATGTGTATATTTGTTATTTAAATTATAACGATGTCCCAGAGCTACTATATCAACAACATCGTCGGGAATATTTACGCTGGTCCTATTATGTATCCATTGTTTTTTATCTACGTTGTTACGGTTATTTATGTCATTTTTTAGATTTGAAATTAATTTGTTAAGTTTTATATCTAATCGTAAATTTTATTTATTTTTAATTTTATTGTTTTGATTCTCACATTTCTCAAAAAATTTTTTAGTTAAAGAGTAGTCTAAGTTGGAATTTAAAATATCTTGTTTTAATATATTTTGTTTTTTAATTAAATTATTTTTTTGAATATGTGTGTCTTTTATAAATAAAATAAGCGTTTTCTTACACAGATTTTGTTTTAACCTATCGAATGTATTGGAGTGGCACTTACTATAAAATTGAGTGGATTTGAGTGTGTTGCTTATATTTTTTAAATGTTTTGGTAAGACTCCATGACGTTTACAGTTAAGTAGAAATGTAGACAAATTTAATGTAGACATTCTTGACTATGAGAATAATTACAAAAAACGATTAATTTCTGAAATGATTTACATTAAAATCAACAATAATACAATAAATAGAAAAGAGGACACACAAAATCTCAATAACAAATATCATATGATCCTCAATAATATGCCGAATCACAACAATATGACGTAGAGTGTGACGTCAAATTAAGTATATATTGAGGACATATGATTTAAGTTTGTTTACAGTCTGCACTTGACGTTACGACTAATAAGTTGTAGAATATTTAATCCCGAAAGCTCAATTGGTAATTATATCATTCGTTATAATATACATATGTATTTATATTAAATTAAAAAATTTTGTTAATTTGTAATTATGTTTAATAAACAGTCTTGATAAGGGTAAGTGATACTTGCCGAAACGTCGACAAATACATTGAATAGACTTGTTTTTATTCACCTGGCACCTCATTGGATCACACAATTCATATTTAAAAATTTATAAAAATTTTAATTTATTAATAGGCTCGGTTAATCATCAATTTAAATTGAAATAATTAAGCGAATGCTCAGGTATAAGAAGGAGGTATAGGTTGGAGTTCCTTTTCATTAGGAGAGGGAGCGCGAAGTCGTTTTGTCTGCACGAATTTCTCTCCAAAATTAAAGGCAACGAACTGCTCCTGCAGTTAGGCGGTTACCGGTTACAAAAGGGCTGTTTTTATGCTTTGCAGAGTGGCCAAAAAGAACGGCGAGAGGGTGGCGGTGGCGTTAAGGGTGGAGTGGGGGTTGATACGTTCCTGAGGTACGTCGATACCTGGCTCCTCGGCAGCTGCTGATTACGTCATTGCATAACACCGCTGACCCACTTACCCGACGAGACGGGAATCAGACAAAAACGGGGCGCGGGAGGGGGGGGGGAAAGGAGGAGACCAACATATGCGTGCCTCATCTCTCACCATTTACGTGCTTTCGGCTTCCCAGTTTTTTCCGATTCGAACCCTTTCCTTCTTTATTCCTTTACTCACCTTGAGACTTAGCACCCTTTTCGCTGTTCATCATCGTTAAGGATTCCAATAAGATTATTTCTGCTGTAATTCGTTGAACGAGTAGATTTTTATTTCTCATTCTCATTTCCTGGCTGCACATTCCTTTTGTGATACGTCTATAACTGTTACTATTAGCTATTACGCTTTTACTAATGGACATCAAATAATTTTCAAAAGCATGTAATTTCATACAAATTTTAGCTTTATGTCTTTATTTCCGGTTATTTAATTCAGTTTCAGATTCTCGAATCAACAAAGATTTTTCTTAGTTCACACTTGAAATATTGAATTTAATTATTAAAACTGTTATATAATTAAAAGAAAATGAATATAGTGTTTGAATTAAGCGTAAAATATTCAAGTGAAGTATAAGGGCTTCAAATTTTAACTTTGCATTAACATTAACATTGGTATAAATTTTATTGAATACCGAGTATTTTTTGCAAATCTGATTTTACGTATACTTTAATCGCAATCATTTTCTTTAAATGGTAATCTTTAATACATTTTACCTAATAAATAATAATACATTTACATATTTTATATATATATATTCTCATTTAAAATTTTTGAATATAATTAAACTTTCGATTTTAATCTTTTTCAATAATTATATAAATACGACTTCTATCATTTCTATTTAATTTTACGAAACGAATAAATATTAGTCAATATTTATTATTTTATTTAGTCATCGATATTAATTAGATTACATGAAATAGTTTTATACAGACCTCATTTTAAAAATACATTCATTTTTCAAAATTATGATACCTAGGATATGTTTTAGATATAGAAAAAAATAAATTTCTTTTGGATTTGAAAATAAATATAATATCATATTAAAGGTGAAAAACAATCCATTGAAGATAAATTTTCTGTAAAATTTTGTGAATGAAAAATATATCAAATATATTTTTAAGATTAAAAATTACAATAATTTAAGTACAATTAATTGAGTTTAAAGTTAAGCTTAAAGTTTTATATCTATAAATACCTATTAAAACATGTTTTTTCAATTTTTATTAAGTAAGATTATTGAATTTGCTTTTCTCATATTCTTAAATCATTATCAAATTAAATAATAAAACTTCTATTTCCAACAGCAAAAATAAGTAATAATTTGTTCATTTTAATAATTGGATCGATTGATAGTTATAATTAAATAATAATTTAAATTGGTAAATCATACTCATAAGAAAACAATAAAAAATAAAATAAATTTTAAATTGGAAATACATTATTTTTTTTTATAATCCAAATAAATCGCAATGTTTCACTAAGTAACTATTAATTTACTTAATGCATGTAATGTTCTTTAAAAATATTAAGAGTTTACTGATTAAATATTGTTTGTTATTTTATTTCATCAGTTCCATGTGCACAAAGCATGTGCCGTATTAATGTTGATTTAAAAAAATTCGATGGATAAAAATATTCATGAAATTTAAAATCTGATACGTTTAAAATGTTGTCCTTTAAATGATTATCGCCACTATTGAGTAATCATTGGGAAAACAGAGTAATTCAAAGGAAAAACCACCCTTTGAGTTTTATGTAAAGATATGCGTGTACATGTTTATGGGTTTGTGTGTTTAGGAGCGGGGGTGATATGCTACCACTGCAACAGTGAGTATGACCCAAGATGCGGGGATCCATTTGACTCCTACAGCCTTGGTACGGTCAACTGCAGCTTCCAACCTCGTCTGGAGCACCTCGGCTCTCTCGAGCCGACTCTTTGTAGGAAAATTAGACAAAAAGGTCAGTCAGTCAAAAGGTTATTTACCCTTCCTTACTTACTGTTATCTTTCTAACTCAATACTCAAATTGCTAGTTTCTCTCCCGCCCCCCCCCTCATCCCTCCTTCAACTAATCGCCGTCTTAAATAATGCAATAATAAATATTATTCTTTTTAACTACGTTTCTTCTATTATATTTCATTTTTTAATACAATTGAGTAACTTTTTTTTTTTTTTTTTAATATTTTTGTACTTTTTTTTTGTTAAAACTATATTGTTAACAGCTGCATATAATTTATATAAATATAAAGATAATACTTGTTTATAAATTAAAAGTGACAGAGTATTTGCACTGAAGTTTAGTCGCATCAACAAATTTTTTATTACTTACTTTTTTATTTTAAGTATCTTTGTTGATGCTTAAAATAAAAAAGTAAGTAGTTAAAAATTGCACTATATATAACTATCGAAGTAAGGGTGCAGCTATCATATTGAATAACTGAAATAGTAAATAAAAAATACCTTAACAAATGTTATATGATATTGCTTTGTATTAGCATTAGGTGGCCTGTTCAAAAGGGAAATAATAAAAAGTTTCGCAAGTTCCAATTTACAAAATAATGTTGAATACAAAATAATTTTGTAACCATAAATGTTCTAAATTTTAGAATAAATTCTTAGACGATTTTAACTAACCAAAACACTTTATGTACATTTGCACGTAAATTGGTAAACTTTTAAATTAAAAAAATTTCGGAAAAATTACAGATTTATCTTTTCATTGTATTTTCCACTTTATTGTAAAAAAGTCTTTTAATTAATAATTTGAATAATGAAATTTTATTTTAATAAAAATTCTAATTTTACAAATTTTAAATCTAAAATTTTTTATGTACTTTCTTATAAAAAAGTATTACAATAGTAAATTAAATATTACAATAGCACAATAATTTTGTTAATATTCTCTTAAAATTACTAATATATTTCAGTTTAATATAACATAAAATTATTAATGCAATCAATTGATTTGAAAACAATATATACAATGATTTATAATAAAAATGCATGTTATTTAAGTTTTTCAAAAAAAAAAAAAATATTATAAAGACATAGCTCATTTTATATTGTTATAAATTAGTCATACATTAAAGAGTAAATTCTAATTCATTTTAATATATAATGTAGTGACTAACTTTTTTATGATTACCATTGCTCATTTAATAATAATCAGTGCATTTTTATATTTTTGATAAAACTATAAATGTTTACATTATAAAAGTAAAAATATATTAATTACTCATAATGATGATTAATATATATATTTTATCTAAATTAAGACAAGAATTATGAGATATTCATATTTCACTAAATTTTTATATAACATTAAAAAAAATATCATAAAAAAACTAGAATAGATATTCGCAGTCAGTGAAATGTTCATTTTCTTTTAAAATAGATTTTTATTTATAGAACCATCGCTGTCATGTTTCACGATAAAGTAAAATTACCACAAATCTATCAATTTTTATTTTTTTTTGAATTTATTCATTTTATAATGAAATCTTAAATAGTGATTTATGT
The DNA here is from genome assembly GCA_018907245.1 of Eupristina koningsbergeri. Lineage (NCBI taxonomy): Eukaryota > Metazoa > Arthropoda > Insecta > Hymenoptera > Agaonidae > Eupristina > Eupristina koningsbergeri. Next base: position 55,116 of record JACCHV010002775.1, read on the forward strand.
TATCTAGATGAGGAAAGTTTTTAGTACTTAAAGAAGATTTATTATAAAACAATTACGTTTTATAAATATATATATATATATAAAATAAAATTTCTTTACAAATATAAAAGTATTTTTTTATCTCAATCATGCAAATAATCATAAAAGCAATTATATACCTACAAATTAAAAACCCAAATAAAATTTCTTAAATCAACCCAATATTATTTATAAAAATATATTTGTAAAATTAATTTTACAATAATACACCAGTTATATTTTATTTCATATATATTTTTAAAACTTTAAATAATTAAGACTTATTTTTATTCTCTATGCATCTTCTTTACGTATAATATAATTATACCAGTATAGACATTAATTTTATTATTTTTTAATGGATTTTACTTAATTGCTTGAATAAATGTTTAATTTACAAGATTTTATGTACATAATTTAATATAAATTAATAATACTGATTCTTTAATGTAAATTAAAGATAATATTATATTTTATTTTATTTAACTTTTTCATAATGTTTAAAAATTAGTAAATGAAATATTTTCATTAAAATTAAAATTTTCATTAAATTACAAATAAATTACAAAAACTAAAAATTTAGTAATAATTTAATTTATTTTTTAAAAATTCGATTTTATTTTTATAGCAAGCCTTAATTTAGCTTACGTATTTGGTCAATAATTGATTCATTTTTATATCTCTGAATGTATGTTTATTTTAATTCCTCAAGTTTATATATTTAAAATTTCTTCAATTATTGAATCTATATTAATCCATATTGATTTCTCTATATGGATCAATACCATTCTATTCTCTAATATGGATGTAAAAATAAAAAATTATCAAAACATTTCAATTTCATGATACATATTTAATATCTATCCATAAGTTATTATATTAATTTTATTTGCTTAACTATCTAATCCTTATTATAAATTATTATTTAATCTTATGTACAAATTACTATTAAAAAAATTATAAAATCCAATATTACCAAATTCTTTTCGAAATATAAATTCGCAGTTTAAACTATTTTAAATACATTATATGACTACTACTGTACAAAAAATGTATAAGAGCTGATGATTTAAAAAAGATATTTATAAATTTTCATAAAATTGTAGTTTTTTTTAATACGACAGTTTTGATCTAAATTGTTCAATAGTTAAAAAATTATGAAAATTTATTTACATTACTTATATTAAATAAAATTTATTAGTATCATAATATTATATCTTGAAATTATAAATAAACAGAAATATTGTATGCTTTAAATTTATATTACTTTTTATCTGTTCTTGAATAGTACAATATTCTGAACATTATAATATTTACACATATGAATATCACATAACATAAGATTCTGTAAGATTTTTTTTTATCCATTAGGTTACAAATAAAAAAAAATAATACTATTGTTAAATATAATCTTGAATATTAATTTCGTAAACAATAATTCTTTATAATTTGTGTATTTTAAATAAATACATGTATTGTATCTGAAAATCATAACTGTATTTAACTATCCTTGTAATATATTTAACCAATATAACAATTTTTGCTTAAACAGAAAAATTAAAAACCTTAACAAAAATTTATGATTTAATTGAAATGATATACACCTATTGGTAAAACAATATATTTTTACAATATTTTGATTTGGTTTTCGGTTGTGAATAAAAAGACCTAATAATAGTAATTGAAGTATTTTTTTTTAAATTTATCATTAAATATTTGATATTTTTAATCAATAGTACCTAATAGAGATATAATTTATGTATAATTTTACTTTTTTAATTATGGTATAAATATTATAAATAGTAGAATTTAATATAGTTTAAATATGATAACATCTTCATCATGGATTTAAAAAAAAAAAAAGAAAAAAAAATTATTGTATTAAGAAACTTTGAATAACGTTTTTAATGGGTATAAATAAAATCACTGTTTTGCATCGGCGACGTTTCGACAAAATTTTTTTTATCTTCTTCGGTCTTTATTATCAATTCTTTTACAAAATTAATACAATTGAAATACAATTAGATTCAATTTCACTCGAAAACCAACAAACACGTGATAGATTGGGAAAAATGTTAAAATTTTAGAGAACAAAATTATAGAAAGAGACAAATTTCGGAAATATTTCACATTCATTTAAATCGTCATACTGTAAACGGACAAGAGAATATTCATGTAATAAACAATCAATATAAATACCTGACGACAGTGATGACGTGAAAACACAAGTTGTACGAAAGTTCCATACACCATTGTACCGAGGTAATATTCATTAGTGTATTTTAATTTTAATGCAATTGTATTTCAACTTTATATAATTTTTTAAAATAATATATTATAAAGGCTAGACGAAGACAAAGGAAATTTCGTCATCGACGAAAAACAGTAGTTTTATTTACAACCATTAGAAACCTTATCCTAATTTTTCTTACTACAATGGAGGAGGCTGTTTTTTTTTTCAAATTCCACAAATCTTCATTTTATTAAATTCATTAAAAATTTAATAAAATCAAGTATGAATTTTTAAGCACAATTTAAGAATATTTTACGTCTTTCTGATATTTAATTAATTTATTATCATTAATTTTGTAACACCCTGTCCCATACCTCTCTCCTACGAACACACAAACGAACACTGTATAATAAAATAATTTTAAAAATATTATGATTCCGAAAATAATATATGTATAATGCCAATTATTTTATTTCATTATAAATTGTATAAATTATAAAAATAAATATTCATTTACATATACTTTATTACATTTAAAAATATTGATTAAAATTTTGAAAATAAATTTTCTTGGGATTCGCACCTTTTGTTAATTATTTAAAAAGCTAGTAGGATACGAGTAAAAAGTTTCATGAATATAAGTAGAAATTATTGTAATTTATAGGTCAATATCTTTGAAAATGAAATATAATTCGACAACGATGACGTATGTCATTATTTAATTTTTAACAGATCCTACCCTTTTTGCATCTGAAGTATTTTGTGAAAATATCAAAACACTCATAATGGTAAAATGTATTGCTAATGCACGAGCTAATTTATCGCATTGTTTCTGCTTGCATAATTAAGATCCGGTCCATTAAGCACTCCCAGATAATTATGTTTTAAAAGTGAGAGGTTGAAAAATATTTTCGTCGTTTTTAATTGTGTCGTTTTTATTGAATAAGGTATGAATCGAAGCGATGAGACAATAATATCAACAAATCAACAATTAATATCAACAATCGGTTGACAACTCAAGGGATTGAATGGCCGGTGCTCACGACACTCCTCTACTACATTCCGATCACGTATGCATATTTCATAGGAGCGTCACACGACCTCGAAAACAAAAAATGAAAGATTGCCCACGAGGAAGCGGAAGTGGGTCTGGCGCGTCCACACGCGAAAGAAATATAAAGGGAGGAGGATTTGGCAAGCGATCGCCCACTCCCGCCCCTAACCCGCATTGCGGTACGCGATTCTCACCCCCTTTTAAACCATTGCGACTAGCCAGCCACTTATGTAACGCAAATACGAGCCGCACTCTCGGATTGAGCGGGACGAGTTCCGTCCTGAGAGAGAGAGAGAGAAAACAAATCACATTCTCAGTCAAAGTGGAGCGGTGAACGCGACGCGCTCCTTCTGAGAATTCTGAGGTTCCAGCGGAAGTCGTGCTCGAACTCTCCCTATTACCACTGGCTCGGATGGTTATAGCTTCCGAAATGCAGAGAAACGAGGATTTAAGATTTTATGAATCCCCGACAAGCTTTGCTTTACAAGCTGTTTACTTTTTGATATTATCCAATAATTAAATTTCATTTTATAATGCAAACGCGAACTGTAAGAGAGGTATGAAAATTCAAATTATTAGCTTCTTACGAATAAACATTTCAGAGAAGGAATGAATTTCCGTTTCTTCTGTTGACTTGGATAATAATTTGATAAAGCAATCGAACACCATTATGACACATGTACAATGGATAAGGCATTAGCTTTAAATTATGATCCAAAAGATTAACTTATCGTAAAGCGATGGGTAAATGTATGCATGATTATAAATACACGTTAAAAACTATTTTTATTAGCTCATCTGAATATATTATCAGCTAGAATGAATAAAAATCTTAATATTTAATGATTTATTTTTTAATGCTCATTTGCATAAATTCGTATTTTGAGTTTAACGCTTTTTACTATACAATTAATAAATATAATCTTCCTAAACTTCAAGCTATTAATTATTTATTGCGCACTAATAGTAAATTTAATACGATTTAATACGATTATAACGAAGAATGATAGTTGGATTGAGTGTCTCGTAATTATACTAATTAAGATTCAATTTTAGATTTTTAATGAAATTCGAATGGATACTGTCACTAATGGGAGCAAGATTTTTATGTTCCTCAAGACTCTCAACGGACTTGATGCATTGAGTTCTTAAGACGACAGAGTAATATCAGGAATATACAATTTACAAAGTTGGTATTATAAGATGTCAACTTATCCAATTGCAGATAAGAAGAATGAATGCAAAATAAATATATAATAAATTAATGCAAGAATTGCGAGAAAAAGAGGAATGATCTGTTGGAAATTATAGGATTCTATCAGAAATGTTAGGCAAAGTGTCATTATCAAACAGATTTATGAATAATTTATTCATGATTAATCATTTATCAGAGTAGTATTAACCCATCAAAAACTAGGAATCAATAATGAGGATGAGGAATCAATAAAAATAAATTGAAATCACATCTACACATAATTTAACTAAAATCCACATTTTTAACTGCATATGAATGAATTATACTTGAAATATATAAAAATTAATCTTATTGAGAAAATTAACTAATTAAATTTATTTTTAAAATAATTTTTTTAATATTAATTTTAAAAAATTAAATATAACTGATTAATCTTAAAACCAGTAAATTATTTATTACTGTTTGATATGTTTTCAAGTGCGCTGAAAAGATGTCAATTCTTTTAATAAAGTTAAACTTTCAATAATCCTTATTTCTAAAGCGAAATTTATTATTCAATATTAATATTACACATAAATATTATAATATTATTCTTATTATATTATTATATTTTTATTCTTGTTGTTATATAAAATTCTATATATATATATATATATATATTTACAAAATCTTGTTTAATTTTTAATAAAATATAAAAAAATACATAAATGGGTTTATTTTTTTTTTTCAATTTAAATATGCTAAAATTTATACGTTTACTTGTAAAGCAATTTTATTTTAACTGCTTTTTAAAGTATTTTAGTTTATATGAAATTTAATTCAATCTAAAATTAATTTTAAAATAATTCAGGTTTAAATTTAAGTTTTTAAAATGAAAAAGATTCTTAATTCGAATTTATAAATTAGTATATATAGCTTCAATATATCTATTTATTTAGACTTTAAAATTTTATTTAAACTCTAAAAATAAATTTTAAATAGAATTTAAATATTTTATGTGAATTGAAATAATCATCATCAAGAACTAAGAAGAGCCCATTGGTATAATATAATTTCAAATCTTTAAAAACCTTGTTTTTTTAATGCACATTTTATAAATTTACTTGAAAAATTATTAAAATTATAAAAAAAAAAAACCATTTCACTAGTTTCATTCTGGGCTGAAATATTTTTTCAAAACTTACATCATTATATAAAAAATTGTATATAATAATGGAATAAAGAGAAAATTGGAGAATCAAAATAACTCTATATGAATAAAACTATAATTTAAAATATATGTACATACAAGTTGATTTATGAAAAGAAAAAATAAAAAAGATAATGGAAAAAGGTCTAAAAAAAATTTTAGTTAAAAAAGAAGAATAAGTAAATTGTACTAACTATATCGTATTTGGTAAAAACTTTTTGTATCGTAAGTATAATATTCAGTTAAATATTGTATTTTTTCAATGATTCTGGATTTTCACAAGTTTTTTCTCTTTCTTGTCTCATGCTTCAATTCTGTAAATGTTTCTTTTCTGCCGAATGTCCCTGTCTCCATCGGTGCGTCACCTATAGATAACATAAATCAGTTAAATTGCATCAGATCTTTTGGTGTTCCGAAAGATCAGTACATTAGCATTCTCATCTCAGTGCAAATGCTAATAATTATGTCATTCGCAAAAACAAGGGAATATAATATTCATAAAGAGAAAATCCATGATGAGTGAAAATACTCTGAACACTATTTAAATAATGCGAAAAGTGAAAAAGATCCCTCAATTGCACATTATGAAAATTATTATTATTATTATTATTATTATTATTATTATTATTATTATTATTATTATTATTATTATTATTGTGTTTTTAATTAAATTTAACAAATAGGGAATAAAAAAATGAAATTTTATTAAAAAGGACACTTGAAATAAATAATATTTAAAGAACAATATTTGTTTCAAGTAAATGCAATGGTTTTGATGAGGATATTTATTCTAAAAAATGTATGAGACTAATGGCATTACAAACATAATAATTAATTTAGATTTTCTAAATCTAAGTAAAATTGAACTTGTAGAATTGTAACTTAGTTAAAGGCTAATATTTGAATGGCTAATGCAAAAAAATTGAGCTAGCAGATTAAAGCAATAAATAATTAATTTGTATGCCAAGAAAGGTAAAAAATTGAATATTTGAATAATTCGGATAATAAACTCGGTGTTTGGTTGCTTTCACGATTTAGCTTCAACTTTTTATTTCGAGTAGCAGAAAGTATGGGCACCGAAGGAAGTGGTATGGTTAGGGAATGGGTAGCGAGCGTAGGCCTTGATCGAATCACCATAAAGGTCTTTTTGGTGAAATGTTAAGAGTTCGACAAATGTGAATGCATTTAGGTTTAGGTTGTTTGGAGTTGTTTGGAGCTGGGCTTATCGCCGATTAGCCCACCAAGTGTCGAGGGCCTGAATTAAAGAAATGAAAAGAAATGAAAAGAAATGAAAAGAAATGAAAAGAAATGAAAAGAAAAAAACTAAAAACCAAAAAAACAAAAAATGTTTCAGTGTACGGAAAGTACCGAGTGGTGCGGAGCTGCGGATTCGTGGAGGACGAAACCGCGGACAACAAGGAGTGCCTGAGAAGAAGTGGCACACACGACGTAAACGCCCTTTATTGTTCCTGTAACACCGACCTCTGTAACGGTGCCAACGTCGTCGGTCAGCCCTCGATCGGCCTCCTCGCTCTACTTGGCTTTGGCGCACTCTTTGCCACCGGAATTCCAAGGACGCTCTAAAGATTCCTACTCGTCATCATTCTCCAATGCGGTAATGCCAATAACTCGTGAATCGATAACTCGCCGATCGCTCGCTCGCTCGCACTGCACTCGCGGGCGCGCATGTCCCGTTGCTTTTAAATCGGCTTTCCTTAAAACAACAATAACAATAACAATAACAATAACAATAACAATAACAATAATAATAATAAATAATAAATAATTACACAAATCCAATGCTCTAAAAATTCAAATCCTTGCGCATTCGATCTATTATTATTATTTCTCGACTGCACTCCTGACTTTCAAATAGCTTGATTGACTGTAGATGGAAATTTAAGTTTCTCCTTATCGACATCCCTCGGGTCTTTATTGTTTTTTTGATAATCCATTAATTACAGAGAAAATTTTCAAGTCCTTATTAAAAATTAGATATAAAAAAAAAAAAAAAAATTTTATTAATAATTTTATACATTTATTTCACTTAAGAGTCGTGTAATATTTATTATTTAAAAATATTATGTATTGGCTTGTACAATAATTTGTCGTGTTAAGTGAATTCAATTTAGCCCATGTAAAAAAAAAGCTTAAAACAACAGAAACGTATTATTTAATGAAGGAACAGAAAAGCGTCCAACAGGCCAGCTAACAATTACATTATAAATTATATAACAGTCACAACCTACCCATTACGATTGTATACTTATCAGTATATAATTTTTAAATATGAAGTGAAAAAAATTACAATTAATGATCGTGTATCTTTCTATCAAAATACTCAATATTTTAACTGAAGAACGATGCTAATGTAATATCTAAAATATAAATATAAGCAAACAAGTTTTTAGATCTAACAAATTTTAATTTAATAGATATTTTTAATAGTTTAACATTTTATAAATAGTATTTTTTATATTTTAATAACAATAATTCGTAATTAATACACTATTATTTATATGTGGTGTATGATATTAAAACAGAACATATTAATAAAATAACTATCATTGATGAGTGCATCATTTTAACTATTTTATTAAATTTTATATTTTATTTGTCCTTGATAAATAATAAGTTTCAAGATAAAATGTTAAAATAATTTAATATAACGACACGTAAATAAAAAATAAAATGGAAATAAAATTTTCACTTGGACATTTCATTTTTGTTCCTACTTTAAAATAATATGTATTAGATTTAAATATAAATTAAAACTTTTTACTATTACTTGGTAATTTTAATTTTATTTTATAATTTTTTTCGATATTAAAATTTTGTTGATTTCTTCAGTAACAATAAATAAAAATAGAATTAAAATGAATAAAACAAATTTGAGAAAGGAATTTTCTATGATTATAATTACTATTCCTTGTAATCAGGTATATTGATAACAATTGACATAAATTATTTTAAACATTGTCTGGATAATTCATTATTTATTTTATTTTTCTTTCATGTAAAATTTTTCTTGAATTAAAATTCCACATACATAATATTTAATTAATTTTTAAACATTGCTATTTAAATTATAAACTTAAATTTAATTATAACGTACTGTAACATATTTCTTTAACTTATTATAGTTCAAGTTCTTATAGGGGCTATTAAAATTTATTATTAACAATGAAATGTTTATTCTTTGTAGGTTTGACTAGTTTTAAACTCATCGGTGATGAACAAAAATAGAACATCAAGAGTCTTCAGAGAATTGAAACAGAGCAAAGGAGAAAAAGAATCAAGCAAATAAAAATAAAAAATAAAAAAAAAAATAATAAAAAAAAAATAAAAAAAAAAATAAAAAAGAAATTAAAACTTGAATTCAACTGACCATGAATTAGTAGAGACATTAAAAATGGGTGATGATTTTTGTAAGAAATCAATATTTAAGAAATAGCTAGCGGAGTGAATGTACTAAACGGATAGATGAGATTTATTATATTGATTTTAAAGTTTTTCTTATTTTAGAAAATTACAATTTGATGCGGCTTTATAATACAGAAAGTGACAGATAAATAAAAAGAAGAGTAATTTATTGCAAATAACGGTTCTTCTAGGCTCGTATTTATTTTATTTTTTTCGATAAATTAATTAATAACAATTTAAAATATTTACTAAAATAGAGCAATTTATAATTTTTTGCGCTGCAATGATAATAAATACTTGTGCTGTATGGGTCAAACTTTTTAACTATAAAATGAAGAATGGTTTTGGGGTGATTGAAAAAAACTTCCACTTATAATTCAAATAAAACTGCGATTATTAATATGATATTATCATTATTAATGCGATGATTTTATAGTGATTAGAAAAACAATATTTAATTAAAAAAAAACCTATTCACATTTACTAACAGAGTTTTTAAATCAGAGAGAAAATGATTATGTTAATATACGACTTTTTGTAGAGTGAGATATTTCAAATATACATCATGGAATTATAAGTTATAAAGAAAACAAAAGTTTGACTTCTGATCATAATAAATGATATAATATAAAATCTGATTAACGAATGCTAATTAATAATATTTAATACATATAAGAGATTGACTTTGAATTGACAAACATTACTCAAAACGTAAAAATTGAGAAAACTTTAGGAAAATTCTGTTAATGTTGTTTCATTATCATGTACGACTGTGTATTCGTTTATTTAATAAATTTTTAATGTTCAACTTTTATAAATAAATTCACATTTTAATATTATTGTGAAACAAAATAAATAAAATTAACTATTAAATAAACTAATCCAAAATATATGTATTTTAATACATTTCGATAACACCAATATAATTATGAAATATTTTTATTCTTTTAAATTCTATACAATTTCATTGACTAAATATATTAAAAAAAAATAAAATACTGTTACATTTCATGGTAAAATATTTTATTCTTAAGTTAATTTTCAAATTTAATTAGAAATATTTCGTCTCTTAATCTTATCCAGTTTTTATAACAATAAAATTCAGGGATTATTGTATATTATAAAATATCTTTTAAGTCATATATTAAAAGGAAAAAATAATTATCCAGATCTTCGGTATCAGCTATCGAAAAGCGATTGATGTGTGCGTGCATTTTTACTTAAATAATATTAGGTCTAATGACTTTAAGTAAAGGAAAAATATTTAATAAAAGAAAGACAAATACATAAAATAAAATTAATTTTGCTAAAGCACAGAATTAGTTATTATAATTAGTCATTTATAAATATAATTATTATAATATCAAGTGTTGTATAAAATACAATTATTGCAAAAAAATTAATTACATTAAATTATAAATAAGTTTGACTAGTTCAAAGTAATTATAAATAATCGTTAAAAAAAAAGACGATAAAGTCAAATGAAATATTGCAGCGAATTAATAGTATAAATATCATTCAATTCAAAATAAAAAATAATTTTAAATTTTATTGAAGTGTTTATGCTAGTTGGTTGCAAATTTAGAAAGAAAGCATCTAATTATTTTAATAAAAAATATAAATTAATACAATTAAATAAATATAGTTTCATTTTTTCAGAAATAGAAAAATATTAGCTTGACAAGGTATTACCAGTATTTATTATTTTCATATAAACTATGATTTCTTATTATTTGTTGACTAATAAAAAATATTTACAATGTATTAAGATATTATTCAAATAATAATTTTTATGAAAAATTATATAATTAAAAAATTATTTGATCTATTTTACTATTATTAAATATGTTTTTTTATTTATTTACAAATGAAGTATATAGTATTATTATTCCATTTCGTAAAATTAATTATAGTAATAAGCTTTACATTCATCAACGACTACTAAAAAAAGGTAAATTTGCCTATTGTACTGTAAAAATGTCAAGTACTGCGATTTAAGATATGAAAATGAATAACCATGTGTGAGAAAACAAAATAAATAAAATGTATTTACCTTAAATTCTACAATTCGCGCTAAGCGAATAAAAAAATCTCTAGTTTATCTTCTTTATTTCTATTATTGTTATAAATTTGTTAGTTTACATTCTTTTGATACAAAGTGTACGTCGGAAACTCATCATTATTTCGAAGTTGAATAAATCGGACAAAAAAATAGTTAATTTAAAAAATTCATACAAAACGAAATTATTGTTGTATCTACTATTCCTCATTATATAGTAATGTGACTATTTATTACAGATTAATGCTTATTCTACCACCTTCAGAATTTAAAAAGGAATAATGTGATATTATGAAAGGTTAAAAAAAATTTATAGTAACTTCTACTATAATTTATTTTTTCAATTTTAAAAACTAAAAAACAAAGTTACAAGAAAAAATTTTATTCAAATTTATAAAATTAATTTAAGATACATAAATTATTCATTGAAAAGAAAAGAAAAAAAAACATTGATATCGGTAACTATCAATTTTTTACGAAGGTTTAATAATTACTTTAAATTTGTGCAATATTTCAAGTATAAAAATATCAAATTAAAAAAAAACTTTACTTCAAGTTGAAATAAATGGAAATAACCATATTTAAAAGTAAAAGATTATTTTTAAAATGATTTAATTGTAGCTAAATATTATATTAAAATATAACATATTCAATTTAGAAATTATTTGTCAAATAATTTATAATAGAAAAAGTCGTGTATATAAAAAGATTTTTTTTGAAAATTAAAAAAAAAATTTTTATAAAAGCCTTCATTATTGTTGTTTTAATTTTTTTATTCCTTTATATTTTAAATATGTTTTCTTTTATGCATCAATTTTTTCTAATCGAAAATATTTGGTATTTATGCATCATAAATAACGATTAATAACAAATAATTGTAAAATTTAACTAGACATATCAATACGGAAATTCAATATTTCAAACGTAACTGCAGTAAACGTATTACTGTGAAAAAAAATTAATGACAAAAATTTCATAAGAATTATGCAATACATTTTTTATTTTAAAATATTTATTTCTTATATACTAATTACATATTTTAATAAAATAACATAATACATTCTTGAAATTTTTAATACATTTACAAAATTTTATGTAATACATCTTTTATTTAAAAAATATATTTTTATTATAAATTAAATAATAAACTTTCTGATTAATAACAACAAATATTTTGTGCGATTGAGTAATTCAAACCAGATTATATATTTAATATAAATAAATCAATTTAACATTATTCACATTTCTAATATTTTTGAATATTTAATTAAATAATTATTCGTAAATATAGAACTAGGAAGTTAATAAAATAAATGTTCTTTTTAATTCTTTGATTACGAAAATTTATAAACAGAAATATCATATTATCTCAATTTTTATCAAATATTAAACCTGAAAAAGTGAGCTTTATTTTTATAAAAATTTTTTATTATAACAATACAAATTTTTAAAAGTAACATAAAATAAATTTCAAAAAAACAATTTTATAATTAAAAAAATTTATAAACAGTTGTGATATATTTTCAAAATTCCGTATATTTTTTGCAGAAATATTTTTCGTAAATTATGATTTCTGTATCTACATAATTTTTTAAGTGTATACAAGCCATTATTAAGAAATTGCTATTCCAAACATCAGCCTACATGCACGATTTATTTAAGTAAAATATGGAATAATGTGGAAAATGTTGGAAAATAGACGTTAATGTTAAAAAATAAAAGGAACTTCTTGTCGCAATATTATGCTATTGTAAAATAATGGCTAAGCCAAGTAAATGTCAAAAAAACGATATACGATTTCGTTTCTATCCTCATAAAAACTATTTTCTCCGATTGTATCGAAAGAATGACCTAGTCGAGATAATGATTAATTTATTCATAATATATTATATATCAATGCCGAATAATATTATATTATACACAGACACATTGTATAGAAAATATTGTATCAATAAAGTGTTAAATGGTTACCAAAAAGATTAATAAGCGATTCGTTTATTTTTCAGCACTAAAAACGAAACTGTTGTTGAATATGTATAAATTTATTCAACTTTTTTAATAATAGCAAGTTATTATTAGATGTTATTAACATAACATAAATTAGAATTATATAATCAATAAGTATCTTTTAAATTTTATGTAGTAAAATTAAATATTATAAAGATTGCTACGTATTCTGTCGAAATACTTTATTTTTTAAATGACGACTATCACTTGAAAACAAAATGAATTGCAAGTTCAATTAGAATCATACAGATTATTGAAATTAATAAGAATGAAATGTATAAATATTATTAAAAAATAATATTGATGGGTTAGAAATTTCAGAAAACTTGATTAAAAAATACATTAAATCTTTTCTGAAATATAATCGGTTCTGGATAAGAAATCGTTCGTGAAAAAAAATTAAATTGTCAATTACTGAAAGGTTGTTAAAAGCATTAATGAGAGAAATTATAATCTATTATTAAATAATTGATAAAAAATCAATAGCGATAGATTCGTTACTCTAATATTATTAATTATTGAATAATTATCAAAAAACCATCAATGATAAAGCTCGAACAGTATTCAATAGCCGGATATAAATTGAATAGATAAATATCGAAAAAATCAAACACCGATGAAAATAAAAAAGAATTTAAGTAGCTAAGTATACATATATTAATTTAACGTGCTATACGCCAAGCAGGAATATTTAAATATTAACTTATAATTATTCACAAGCCTCGCTTATAATACAGAGACACTGTTACCAATTTCAAATGTTTATTACAACTTCAATTATTTTTATATTTGTGTTTATTCTTCATACTCAACAGTGTCAATATTATAAAATTATATGCAATTGAAGTACGAAAATGAAAAATATTCTCAAATTATATTATTATAGGGTACATGTTTAATTAAATAAATAGTTTTTTATTTTGTTTTTGAGATAATTTTAAATATAATTTTAACAATTTTCTTATAATTTTATTGAAACGTATGCATGGATTAAAAAATAAAAATATTACACATAATAGTATTTTTCTTAAATATAATTTATTCGCATAGTATAAAAGCTATGTTATAAAGTGTAAAGTATACAGATTTTTCACAGACAGGTATACAATACTATATAACTTTATTAATATAGCAGGATACTTGGAAGGCACCAAATAACAAATATTGCATTTAGGAAAAATACTTTTTGTTACAAGTATTTAATCTTATTAAATATTTTATTAATTTTGAAATAATTTTCGAATTTTAATTATTAATTCTTAAATTTTTAAAAAAAATTGAAATACTTTTTATTTGTATTGTTTAATCCAGAGCAATTGGAATGATCATTAGTAATTTGTTATATTTAATTCTAATATTAAAATTTTTTATATTAATAAATTTTAATAAAAATGAATAACATTTATTTGAAAAATATAATAATCTAAAAATATTCTTTTTTCATTAAAAAAAATATTTCTTTATCAAGTGAAATCATCGACCATCATAGCGTTTTTACCAATTTATTTTGGTACTAAAAATAAATCCTAAATTAAAGTTTTTTTTCACTTTATAAAAAATTTGTTACGATTTCTTAAACTAGAGTAACTGGCACCGCACTTTTTATTCTGGATCATCCAAACTACATTTCTCTTTGTGCGCGTCATCACCAAGTGAAATATGGCTGTTATTTCACAGATATAATGTACGATTTTTCGACTAGTATTATCAAGATTTTTAGTAAATAATAAACAATGTATCTGCCTTTGTTTTATATTTCTCAAGGCAAATGATTATTAAAATTCAATATTAGTGACTAGGAGTCAGCGAGAACTGTGATACTTGCATTTCTTTCATCTTCATTTGACATAAAAGGTGTAACAACTTGCATATTAACTGATATATAAAGAGGATACGATAAATCCTTATCGAGACACATCACTTGTTTCTAAAATATTAAAATTGCATTGATTAATAAATTTTTGTTTAATACAAAATTTTATATAATAAAAAATTTATAATATAGATTTTCTTAAATTTAATATGAATAATAAAGTCAATTTTTATATTGAATACAATAATTTAAATATATAATACATTATAGAAATTCTAATTTTGTTTTAAAAATTAGAATGCAGTATAATTTTATATTCAATACATTATAAATAATATTTGTCTTTTGATATAGATGAAATTGTGTTAAAATATTAAAACTAATTAATAAGTAAAATTGAAGGTATAAAAAAAATTTACCTCTTCATTTTTATGCAAAGATAATCTTATTTGTCCAGAATCTTGTATGTGTTTAATCTGTCGTTGTTCATTTAATGAAATCAGAACAACTCTAAAAAAATAAAGAAAAATTTATAATGTTAATATTAATTAAAATTAAATTTATTAAAATATAAAATATACTATTTACTTTAATATAATGTGATGTTTACTATGATTGGCTTTTATGTGCTCTGAGTCCATTCTATTATACCTTTTAAATCTTAATGTTGTTAAATCTAGATTCACAACAATATCCAATCCAAAGTGAAAAGCAGTCCAACGCCAAACATGTTCTCCTGGTCTATCTACACATCTAGCACACCGGAAACATTCTCTTGAAAAATCCAACTCATCCATATTTTTAGGTCTGTAACATTAGATAAGTGAAGAACATCATTAAATGTAATATTTATTTTCAATATTAATTAAGCAATCAAATACCTAGATTTAAAAGCTTGTTTTATTAAGGAGAAAGTGACAGATGGAATTTTATTCAGGAAGCTAGGATATATGTAAGGAATTAAATTTTTTTAGCCAATGTGAAATGGCAAAATAAAGTGAACTTATTTACCCTGTATCTTTATTAGCATCAATTCTAAGAATATGTAGCCACTGTTCTTTATAAGATTCATAAAGCCAATCTTCGGGAATAATATTGTCACTTTGTAGAAGCTTTACATCTTGATCGTTTAATAATAAATATTTTTTACGAAGAGCTTTAAAAGGTGCACAAAACTTTTTTCCTTCCTTTGTATCAAGAAATGGTTCAGTCCAAGTATGATTTCTATAAAATTCTTCAATTTGTATTATTTCATCTTTACTTTGTATGTGCACAAATAACCTGAAAAATATTTATACATTTTATTTATCAAAAATTTACAAATTTAAAAATATAATTTAAAATAATTTAAATAGAACTAAATAATATAAATTGTGAATTAACTTCATTATTTTTTAAATTAACATGAAAGTGAAGAATATGAAAATAAAAATATAATGTTTATAAAACAAGATATATTGAGCTTACCATATTCTTAAAGTCATATAAATGCAGAATTCTGTTTGCATAGCTATTAAATCAGGACTAGCAATAAGCTCAGCCATTAAATCTGGACTAATTTCTCTTAAAAATGTAGGATAAAGCCAACCATAGCCTACTACATTAACTTCTAACCATCTTTTGCATGTATTTTTTACCTTTGGCACACCATAAGCAACAGCTGCATTATAATAAGGAACTACAGTTTTAATATTTGTTGTTTCAGCCATAATTTCTGTGCATTGGTCTATGAGATCTTGAAGTTGAAAAAGCGTCGCTGTTGCCAAAATAGAAATTACATCTTTTGGCTCAAGAATAATTTCATCTTGATAAAAAGAACCAAGTACCAAAGAAAGTGCTGTAATTAAATAAAAAAAAATTATTAAATTCATTAAATAATATAAGAAATTAATAAAAACAATTGAAGTAATTTTATTTTGTAGATATTAATAATTTAATCTAAATATGTTATAAAATTTTTTTAATAATTTTAATTAATTTTATTAAATTCTATTTAAAATAAATTAATTAAAAAGCTTATAATTATAACAAAACCACTATATTTAAAAAAAAAAAAAAACAGATAGATTATAAAAGTACCTTATTTAAAATATTATTAAATTATTTATCTCTAAATTATTACATATACTTTTAATTACTATTAATTTAATATTTATGTTAAAAATTCCAATTCCTGTTAATAGTGTGTTGTTTATAATATAATTAAGATAAATTTTTAGTATTAAAATTGTTTATAGATTATCACAAAAAACATTTAAATAAACTATAAATGAATAAATAAACTTCTACTAATTCATCAGCATACTGTATACGGGAAATTTGACTCAAGACAATAAAAATTGAATTAAATATCATGAAAGAAGACATAGTATCCCAAATATAGATAAGTAGGTCAGCTATGACTAAACTGATGATAAGCTTTCACTTTTTATTTTGAGAGTCTTATTGTGGTTCTCTTTTTAGGTAAAGAAAATACTTATGCAATCTAAATAAATCAAAATCAAGAAATCTTACAATCTAATGTGATATTAGGATCAGTGATTTCCACATTCACTATCTTTTCATTAGTTTCACGCCATGATCCAGAAAACATACTGGCAAAATATGGACTCTGAAAATAAAATTTTAATATTAGTAATTGTTTCATTTAATTTAAAATATAAAATATAACTATATTCACGTAGTTGATTATAATTCATTATAATAATAATTATTAAATCAATAATTTCAAAATTTAAAAGAAAATTTTTTTTTAGCTTGTACTTTACTTAGTTAATATTCATAAACAAGAAAAAGTTAAATATTTGCAAAATGCACATTTAAATGTAATTATAATTATATATTATTATAAACAAAAAATACTTCAATTATTAATTGTAAAAGAGATTTGAAGTATTGCATTTTTTTGAAAGTTTTTAATATATTTATATAAATTTCAATAATTTTAATTAGTAAAATGTTAAAAATAATAAAAGCAGAAATAAGTGAAGAATAAATTTTGCATATTAATACAAATTCAAAGATTTTTATTTATAATTTAAATTAAATGAAAGACTTGATAAATAATATATGAATACCTAAAATTTAATTGACACATTTTTAAATATTTAAATAAGTGGAATTTAAATTTTCTTTTCTTTTAAAGCAATTGTATGATTAAGTTTATTTAATTATTATTTTCTATTTGTTTTAAATTTGTTTAAATTTTTCACTAATTACATCAATTAATATGAATAAATAAATATATGAATTTTAAATGAGTACCTTTGAAAACATTGTTTATGATAAAAAAACAATTATAATACGTATAACTTACTTGGCTTATGTAAACTTTGTGCAGCCTCCAAGCTTTGCCTAGCATTAGGACAGTAATATCACTGCCTTTTTCTTCTTGAAATAATGTCTTGTAAATATACTGAGCAGTGGTGAGTAATTTTCTTCTGTAAAATAATTTTACATAAATTTTCAAATGCTAAATATAAAAATAACCTTAGCACGTGACATATTTATTGTATCCTCCAAATACAATTATGGAAAAAAAGGCTCTCAGAATGATGTCATCGGTATAAATAAGGAAAGTTAGCACACATGTGTACGAAATGTTTGGCAGC
This sequence comes from Eupristina koningsbergeri, assembly GCA_018907245.1. Lineage (NCBI taxonomy): Eukaryota > Metazoa > Arthropoda > Insecta > Hymenoptera > Agaonidae > Eupristina > Eupristina koningsbergeri. The sequence goes on from JACCHV010002775.1 coordinate 73,718, forward strand.
TGTAATAGCATGTAAATAATGCTTGCGCACTATAATCGCCAAACCTTCGTATTTGGGATGTAAGTGACAATTATAAGAAGCAGTTGGTGGGCGTGAGGAATAAAAGTATAATGAACGTGCCAGAAAGAGAGGAGACGAGCGAAAGCGAAAGCGAGAGTAAGAGAGAGAGAGAGAGAGAGAGAGAGAGAGAGGGCCAGAGAGTGCAAAAGTGAAAAAGAGCATAGTCGCGAGCGAGTCAACACGACTCAACAACACCAGACACGAGTGGATGAAGCATTATTTTTAGAAAAATGAGAAATTAAGGCTGAATAAAAGAGGTAACCTTTTGGGAGTCTGCATCGTTTTATCGATGAACCTGGACTCCGATTCCAAATCATCCTCCTCGATGTATTTTCTTTTCCTCCCTCGATACACCGAATTCACGGCACTGTTTGACACTGTCAGTAGCCTACTTATGTAGCTGCCCATTCCACAGCCCAAGTCCCCTCGGCGAAAAACAACAAAACAACAAAACAACAGTAAAATAAATAAGCACCACCGCGGTCTAGGCCAGGCGTCGAGCACCACCAAATAGCACAAGGACGACGGTCACCTCGTGTTGTTCAATTATTCCTCGTCACGACGTCGAGATCGTCATCGCGAGGTTAAGAGCAGGAGTTGCCAGCGAGAGACGAGAAGGCGCGTGCTAGCACTAACGACGAGGTCGCACGAGGTGACAAACCCGAGGATGATCGCGCGCCCCAGAATGTAAACATTTCCGTGTGCGCTCCTCTGCGCTAAGTAACGCACCCGTGTCTTTTCTGTCTGTTTATCGCTGAAACCCCCCAGCAGCAGCTGTTTTTCCTCGCACTCTCTCTTTTTAGTTTGCGGTTGCCCCGACATTCATCTCTTTGCTTTCGTCTCTGTCACTCCCTGTTTCGTCATCTAGATGCGCACGCATGCACTTATCAGGATCGTACCTACGTGCTGGGGAAATCACTACTTTTACTTTCGTCGGAGAAATTTTGATACTTTTCCTCACCCGGTGGAATTGCATCCGTAGCTTTTTATTGGTACGATTCGCTCGAGTTCCTTCCTGCAATCGAATGTTTTTGCAAACTTGTATTACCAAACGTATTGCCTTAAGCTTCTAGAATTCACTCGACGTCACTGTAAAATTAAGATGGAATCGCCGAATCGCCGCGGAAAGTAATCCAAAACAGTTTGAGGTAAAACATTGAAAATTATGTATGAATTAACTCAATTTGATATTTGCACAAAATTTTTTATTTATCTCTTAGTACTGTAAAATTGTATACATCATAGGAATTCCTAATTTTAATTTCAAATTTAATAATTTCACGGCTGACATGCCTGATGTGTGCTGTATATTTCTTCAACCGGTTGCACAATTGAAATATTGAACAAACCTAGTACAATATTACAATACTGTATATTAATTGTGAACGAACCTTAGACGTTTGATACAGTTTATAACTTTTTTATTGGTAAAATTCTGATAAAGGAAACATTTTCGCGATAAAATTTGAGTTGCTCGAAACATAAATTCATACATAAAAATGCCACGAGCAGAGTTAATTTAGGTTATATTTGATTTTTTGCAGAGCAAATGGAATAATATCATTTTTTGGCAAAATAAAGGATACAACAAAAATGAAAGTTAAACCACGAGTTTATTTTGATATTGAAGTTGGTGGATTGCCCATAGGACGTATTGTTTTTGAACTTCACAATGATGTTTGCCCTAAAACATCTGAAAACTTTCGTGCATTGTGCACTGGAGAATTAGGACTTGGATTATCGACTAATAAGCCATTGCATTATAAAGGCATAGTGTTCCATAGAGTAGTTCAAAACTTTATGATTCAAGGTGGAGATTTTTCAGTCGGAAATGGAACAGGTGGAGAATCGATATATGGTGGAACTTTCAAAGATGAAAATTTCGTTTTTAAACATGATAGACCATTTTTATTATCAATGGCCAATAAAGGAAAAGATACAAACGGATCTCAATTTTTTATAACGACTCAGCCTGCTCCTCATTTAGATAATATCCATGTGGTTTTTGGAGAAGTTATATCTGGCCATGATGTAGTAACGCATATTGAAGGACTTCCAGTTGATCGTATGTCAAGACCATTACAAGATGCAAAAGTTGTTGCTTGTGGAGAACTTGTTCTTAAAACAAAACATAAGTCAAAGAGAAAAGAAAAGCGGAAAAGCAGTGTATCTAGTTCAGATAGTGAATCAGAAAAAAGTAAAAAGAAGAAATCAAAAAAAAAGAAATGGTCAGAGAATGAAGACTGCAAAATGCCAGAACCAAGAAAATCTAAAGTAGATGATTTACCACATCCACTTGTTTCAACTACAAAAATAGATCCTGATGAAATACCAGAAATACCAACAAATAAATTTCTTTATCGGGCAGGTTCAACTAGTAATGCCAATCAGAGGCAGTATATTCAAGATCGCAGGCAAAATTTTAGAAAGTCTGCTGGTGGTAGAATTTTTAAAGGTCGAGGAATTTGTAGATACCGTTCATTATCACGAAGTCGCTCAAAAAGTCTTACTCCACCTCATTGGAAACAAGCACAAAAAAAAATTATTAAATATCCTGAATTTCAGAAAATGCAACAGAATCAACCAGATGAATCAGAAACTGATGAAGAAATTGAACAAATAGAAGAAGAAAATGATAACATTATTTTTCAAAATAATGGAAAGATATATAATAAAAATAATTTAAAAGAAGCAGAGAAAGAAAATAATATTAAAAAAGATAAAATTTTGAATAGTCCCAAAAGAAAAATATTGAGTAGTCCAAAAAGTAAAGTTTTGAGTAGTCCAAAAAACAAAATTTTGAGTAGCCCAAGAAATACGATTTTGAGTAGCCCAAAAAACAAAGTTTTAAGTAGTCCAAAACGTAGAACTTCAAGAAGTCCGAAACGTAGAATTTCAAGAAGTCCAAAACGTAGAATTTCAAGAAGTCCAAAACGCAAAGTTTCAAGCAGTCCAAAACGCAAAGTGTCAAGTAGTCCAAAACGTAAAGTTTCAAGTAGCCCAAAACGTAAAACTTCAAGGAGTCCAAAACGCAAAACTTCAAGGAGTCCAAAACGCAATACTTCAAAGAGTCCAAAACACAATGTTTCAAAGAGTCCAAAACGCAATGCTTCAAAGAGTCCAAAACGCAATGCTTCAAAGAGTCCAAAACGCAATGCTTCAAAGAGTCCAAAACGCAATGCTTCAAAGAGTCCAAGACGCAATGCTTCAAGTAGTCCAAAACTCAAAGCTTCAAATAGTCCAAAACGCAAAGCTTCAAATAGTCCAAAACGCAAAGCTTCAAATAGCCCAAAACGCAAAGCTTCAAATAGCCCAAAACGCAAAGGCTCAAGGAGTCCAAAACGTAGAGCTTCAAGGAGTCCAAAACGCAAAGCATCAAAGAGTCCAAGGCGTAAAGCTTCAAGAAGTCCAAAATCAGAAAAGCAAAACGATGTATCGGATAAACGAAAATCTTCTCAAAAATCAAGACGATCCTCTGATAGAGACAATGATTCACGTAGTCGACATCGTTCTAAGTATAATCGTCAATACAAATCACCTAGTCGCAGTAATTACAGTAGAAGATATCGTAGAAGGCATTCTCCTTATGAATCGTCTCGCTCAAAAAGATCCTCTCGTCGATCAGATTAATATTCAAAAATTCACACATAAAAAAATTAAGTAAACTATAATATTTGTAATTTGTACAAATTGATTGTATTAATTGTATTACAGTTTTTTATTTACATAAATAACTTTTTGAATATATATGAAAAAATTGATTTCATATTTTAATATGATTAAAAATAAATTTTTTTACATTTGTTCACATTAAAATCTAATATTAAAAATATACACGAATCCATTTTTCTAAGAAGTCAAAAACTTTGTAAATAAATAATAATAAACACGTTAAAAAAAATTTGTTGTATTTATCAAATGTTTTATCATTTAGATTAAATCCTGTTATTTCGGTAAAAGGAAAAAAAACGAATTGTATTAAAATGTTTATTGTTTATGTTTATTAACAGTATATGTCAGCTCACAAACTGTGTAGATTATACACATTTTTCACATTTTTTTTTTTTGAATTCAACATTAAATAAGAAAATAAATAACTGCCAATTTTTTTTAATTAAATTAATTGCAAATAAAGTTTTTTATGGCAATAACTAAATCATACAATTATAAAAAAATACTTTAAATTGTATAAAATTGTCTAGTACTTATTCTGTAAAAATATTTATATTTACTGTAAAGAAATATAAATTAATAATTTTTACAAATTTTTACATATATACTCATATGCATTGTACTTCATATAAACTGCTAGCTTAATTAGATAATTTTAAGAATTATTATATTTCTAAAAATTTTATTCCATTAATTTTTATATATTTCATTTTAATTAATTTTCAGTTACTTTTGTTCCAAATACTTAATTATAAATTTATATATTTAAATCAAGTAATGATTGCTTGCAATTATTTTCATTCATAAAAATGAATTAATGATCTTTTAATAATTGGCAAACGATGCAAATGCAATTTTTAGATGTAGGTGTGCATGCGCTTCTGTGTATTGGATGTGTGGGCGTGGTGGATGTAATCATGTGTATCTTTGTAATATCACGCTGTACAAGTATAGTGTATACTGTAAACTCTATATAATACAAAATAATTGTAAAAATAATATTATTTTAAATAAAATACAAAAAAAAAATTTTTTTTTTACTTAAATTAATTAATTCATTTCATATTGTTTTTTTTTTTTTTTTTAAATATCAAAACATTGAGATTATTAAAAAACTATTCTTTAATCATTATTTAATCATATTTATGTATAAACATTTTATTTAGTTGTATGGCGCATTCTCGTTGAAATTTTTCATGCTTCTATTACATGATTACTTTTAAAAACTTTACCTTTAAACTTCGTTGTACTGTTGCAAAAAAACGGCACAGAAATATTTGTGTAGTTCACTTTCTTGCTTTTTATAGTATGTATCAAATATATTTGTTTATAATTATATAAAAACTAGAATTATAAAATTCACATAATCATTAATTACGTTTATAAATTTATTAGATTTATAAACATAAATTATGTTTTGGAAAAGTTAAAAATGTAATATTTTTTTAATAAAACGATAAAAATTATAAAGGTAGGAGTTGAGATATTTATTTATTTTTGCAATTTTATTTTTTTTAATTTATACCTCCTTGATGAAACAAAAATATTGCTCTTAATCTACTGTCAGTTATCATAACTAATTCGACATTGCACTTATTTTAGTGCTGTTATAATTCAATTAAAGCATTATATCATATTTTATATTTTTCCAATTTAATTATTTAAGCATCACTAAGATGAATTTTATATTAATATTTTTAAAGGATACATTTTATGAAAAATGATAGGTATGATTTTATGTGCTATTAATTCATTTATTTTTTATGCATCTCTAACTTTTTCTGTAATAATAGATCAACTTTCTTATAATTATCGCAATTTAATCTAGAATTTTTTATACTTTTCCTCTGTTTATGATTTAAATGGTATTTTATCAAATTATTTAATTTTTAAGCTATACCGAATTTTTCTAATTTGTTACGTAAATACACGAATTTATAAATGGCGCATGCATTTTGTTGAGGTGACAAAGTTGTCCTGTATGTGAAATTATTAAGAAATATTTCATTGTGTTGCATACGTATATTTTTTTATAATGATTTGTGATTAATTTTATTTCAATATTATTAATTTAAGATTTATAATTTTATGTTATTTTAAAGGAGTATTTTAATATAAATCAAAAATGGGTATTTTGAGGTTAGTTCAAATAATAGGCTAAGTATGCTATTATTATTAATACGTGAATATACAGCATCTAAAATTGTGGAATAAAATATTATTTTTAGTATTGAAGTGCATATATACATTTTTTAATTATATAATAAAAAGGATGTTACTTTATACGTACCTCTATAAGTGAATTGTATATTGTATTTATGTTTTTAAATATACTTATGTATAATTCACAGGTCTACACTTAAATTTACTTTAAAAGGATATTTAACATGGTGTGCAATTGATTATACTGTTCAACAAGGCTTCTGGTCTGATTCTGCTACTTGTGTTAAAGCATTCAATAATATGGTTTTATTTATTAAAAATAATATACCTGAAACTGTTATTAAACAAGTATGTTGGGTGAAAAATATTTTATTCGATACCTGTTCAGTTAAAAGAATGTTAAAAAATTTTTTTCTCCATAGATACCAGAAATACCAAAAATTCCTACAAAGAATGAGGTGAAAAATACTTGGAATACACAAGTTATTAACAGTTCAGAATTCCTTCTTGGAGCACCAAATCAATTGTCAAATTTGATAGAAAGTAATATTTTTCAAAATGATCAAATTGAATCTAAAATAAAATAATGTAAACAATAATTTATTGGTAAAATTTATGTAAATAAATAATGTAGAAATATAATTTTATTTAAATTATTGTTTAAAATATTTAATTATTAAAAGTACTTGCGATTATTTATTGAATTAAATAAAAAATATGGTTTTAGAAATTTTCAGTTATTTTTTTATATGGACTTCATTTTTAATTCAAGAAAAAAATTTAATGAAATAATTTTTGGTATGTTTTATTTATATTATGAAAAAAGAATATATTTTAAAAAAAGCTTCTTATACAGCAATTTACATAAATCAGTTATACGCATCATTTTCAACAATCACTGAAAACTTCAATATTAATTGAAGATTTTCTTACAATTAAATAAATTATAATTAGGATATTTTTATATAAAGCTTGTACTACATCTTTTTACATATAATATATTGATTGGAGAATTTGATTCAGCCACGATTAGATTCATTACAATATGAAATTCTTTTTCTTTCTTTTTTTTGAGATAATGATTAAATACATTTTGAATTTATACTATCAACAATATCTTTATATTATTTCTTTTTTATTTACTTTTGTAGTAATGCTATTTTAGGCATGATTTTATTTAAAGAAAATTGTTAAAGAAAAAGAATGAATGACAAATTAAGCAAGAGTTTTCAGTTATTCATTTGCTGAAAATTTTATCTAAGTTGAACCGAAGGCATTGAGGCCATTGATGATAATGATGATGGACCTGAACTAAGATTGAGTTTATCTAGTTCTTCATCTGCTTTACTATTTTTAAAATCTTGTTGACAATAAAGAAATTTATTCCATTCATCTATCCTTGGATGCGCTAAACTCTGAAAATTATAAGAAATATGAAAATATAAAAATAATATCCAAACAGTAATTTCATTTAATAATTTAACCGCAATTAAAAATATGATTTCTAAAAATTGTTTATATTGAATAATTAAAATTTTCTTGATTATCTTGTACTTTTTACTAAATCTATTGGTTTCCAAATTATTTATATAAATAAGTTACTTCTAATAAAAATTAATATTTCAAGAGTTATATTTAAAGTAATATGCAATTATTATATTATGCAAATTAAATGTTTTTAAAATACTTTAATGAAAGATTAAAAAATTTAATTTATCAAATAACTGTAATTTTTCATTGTCCAAAGTTTCCAGAGATTATAATTTCCTCGTAATTGATAAACGTTTCAAGGCATTACAGTATTTGCTTGAATTTTACAAAAATTATATTTATACTTTATTCTTTATATTATAAGGATTAACTATATTTTCGTACAAATAATTAAAAATATAAATAATTGAAATATATTTCGAACTTTACTTCCCGTGTTTAAACCGTCAATTAAATAATTAACTTGAAGAATGTTAGTTTTAGCTTAATATATTAAGTTTTAACATTTATCTTCATTATTTATGATGCAACAGTAATCATGATTTTTGATAATACAAAAGACATTGATAACAGAAGAATGCTTATACCTCAGCAACATCAAAAACCCATATTTTTCCACTATCATCCCCCACCGTGACATGTAATCCACTTGGAGTCCACGAAACTCTATTCAGTGCTGGACATCCATCAACAATTACACTAGCAGCAGGAACTTCTGTATCTTGATTAAGATTCCAGAGATCCAATCTTCCAGAATCATCAACAGCTGCAAATACTGCAGGATGGCTTGGTGACCACGCTACGTCGTACACACAGTCACTATTGTGTTCAAATGAATACAGTGGTTTGTTTTCCTTGAGACTCCATAGTTTAATAGTCCAATCGAGGGATGAGCTGAGGAAAAGGTGTGAAAAGTCGATACCTCCGGGTACAGCATGAGTGTCAACACCCGTAATGGGACCTTGATGTCCTTCGTAAGTCTCTGTCACTCCTGCCCTTGTGCCATGCCGACAAGCTTAAAAATATCAATAAAAATTAATTATCCTTTTTTAAATGTTCAAAGAAAGTTAGTTTAAACATTAATATAAACAATTAATGATTAATGATATAATTAATACATATAAAATATAGTATTGTTGTAAAAGCAATATTAAAATAAATTGAAACTTTTAATTCAGCTGATAATAATATATATATTTTTAATTTAATTTTAAATAAGATATTAGCAACAAATCAATAAATATATAAGACAAAAAACATGTATTAATTATTTTTTAAAGCTATGACTTACATTTTAAGAACAATATTATTATTTAAATAAAATAAAATAAAATTACCTGAATATATTGTGCTATCTTCACTACCAATTACAAAATTATTTACATCTCCACTAGGAAAAGCAAGCTGCGTTACTGTTATTTGTTTTGATTGTTTATTCTGTAATTCTAATGTTTCTTGAGGAAAAGATAACATATCCAAACTCCAAGAACATAATTTTCCATCAGTTGAGATACTAATTAAGTTATGAGCATTTTGTGTACCAACTACTTTTAAGCAGTAAACTGGATGCTAAAATTAAAATATCTGTTTAAGATCATTTTCATAAAAATTATTCATACATATGTACATTTTAAATATATATTGTGAAGTATATAAATAACGACAGTTTTATCTATTTTCAATAAATAAATTCTATTTTTTTTAAATTTTCTTTAAATAAATGTAAATTATGAGATTTTTTCGTATGAAATCTTTTTTTATAAATTTATAGCTAACTACTTAATTTTAATAATACAATAATTTAAATATAGAATGTATAGTTTAAAATTATAAAGTAATTTGTAAAATTAAGAAAATGAATATTATTAATAATATGAAAATATGTCAAGTTAGTAATATATACATGGTCTGTCCCCGAAGTATCGAGTTTTTTTTTCATTTGTCGAATATTGGTCATAGCGATTTTGGAGGGATCTTTAAATGTAGAAGAAAGTTTTTTTTATTTGACCTTTTTTTTGTTCTTTCGATAATTAGATGCGGCACAATTTTACTTCGCGCACAGGGTGTTTTTCGATTTTTTGACACGGCGTGATGGAGCGACTAGTGGAACAGCATTACGTGATACAATTTTGTTTACAACTTAATAAAACAGTGTAAAAGCATTTAAAATTTTAAAAGAGACTCATAAACATAATTTTATGTCACAATCGCAATGTGAAAAATGATATAGAGCTTTTAAAGAAAATCGGGATAAGATCATCGACGAAGTTCGATCTGGACGCCCAAAAACCTCGCGAATCGCTACGAATAACCATCGCGTTCTAAAATTTTTAAATTCAGACCGCTAATTAACAATTAGAGCAATTGCGGAAAAACTGAATTTAACGCGATCTACGATGCACAATGTAGTGTAAAAAAAAAAAAAAAAATTAGAAATGCAAAAAATTTGCATAAATGTCAAAGCTGAGAAGTTTTAGACTGCTTTTGAAACTTGGAAAACTCGTCTTCGTAAATGCGTTGATGCAAGAGGAAATTATTTTGAAAAATTTAAAATTTTTATTTCACACTGTTTATAAGTCCATCAATAAATCGTCTTTCAAAAAAGAAAGATAAAATTTTTTTTTTTTATAATCTTTGAACAAAACATTCTCGCGTAGTGGTTTTTCACTAATCGCTTTAGCGTGCCGTGTCAAAAATTTGAAAAACACCCTTCGCGTTAAGTAAAATCCTGCCTCTTCAAATTATCGAAAAAACAAAAAAAAAAGACAAAAAGAGACAAACGAAAAAAGACTTTCTTTGCATTTTAAGACCCCTCCCAAATTTCTACGAACAATAGTCGCAAAATGGAAAAAAAAACTCGATATTTCGAGGACACACCATGTATTTATGATAATACAATCCTATAAAAATGTGCTTACAGTGTGCGCAGCAGCAGATAAAGGTGTACGATGAACAGGCATTCTTTTTTGCACCCTATTATCCCACAGCACTACTTGACCTGAGTAAGTTCCACCGAGTATCAGATTCGGGTGAAACCTGGCGAAAGTTGTCGACGTGACAGAAGACTGAGAATGAAAAATAAATTCCGGTGTCGTCTTCTTGAATTTAGTATTCCAGACGAGACAAATACCATCTGGATCATTAGGTGTATCGTCGTTATTATTATAAGCTGCACAAAGAAGCTCAGGAAATTGAGGTGACCAATCCATCGACGTAACGCATCGATTCCGCGACCAACGTTCATTGTAAAAAACACGATTCAACCAAATACATTGATGGCTCTTGTCATCCCTAGAAATTTTTTTCGAATAAAATAGCAAATGGTTCCATTCTTTGAACTTTGAATAAGTCTACAAAGAATTTTTAATTTTATATTTTTAAATACAATAATAATATAACTATTTCCACACAAAAAATCTGTTGCTTTATCTAATCACCATACAAAAATCTTCACCATTAACACATAAATAAATTATACAATATTTTAGATAATTGGCAATTAGACTACTCACATTTAATACAATAATTAAAAAATTTTTTTGTTTTTAATGTAGAAAATACATAATTAGTATTTATTAAACTTAATGGATGCTATATACATGGTTGAATAGGTAATGCAGATCTTTTTTTTTTTTTTTTTTTTTTTTTGGGGTTTAATACTTATAAAAATATTTTGTATTTTTAAGCTCACATTCCATCGTCTCCATCCATAGTTCCTGTATAATCTGTATAAATGTCAACAGATTCGCCAAGTGCTCGTTCCACAATTCTACTGGATCTATCGACAAAACGCTTGAAGTCATCTGATAGCATGATCATCTGTTTTTCTTCTTCACTTAGTTCTCGTACTAATAACAAATTTACAAAGATTAAAATATAAATTATAATTTTAGTAATTTAACAGTGTCCGTATTAAAATATAAAAATTTATTTTTTTTGAAGTATTTTTATTATTCTAATTAAAAAATTAAATAAAAAATTAGAAAAAGTTCAAACTAATTTTTTAATCTAGACACCTTATCAATAATTGTTCGATTAAAATTTCATGACTAACCTTCTTTTGGTTTTTCCTTCTCCTTTTCCTTTTCTACCTGAGTTATGGCAGGCTGCACCTCCTTGACTTGAGGGAGCCCTTGAGGTAATATTCCTGGAGGTAGTTTACTTTGGAAACCATCTAGGTGTGGGAGACTACTATCTTCATCCTCGGCTTGGCCGTCGACATATGTCAAAACTGTGGTGAATAAGTCGGTCCCATATACGAACTAATGCCCTACTACTAATTTTTATCAACAAAATTTCTACAATCCTGACTAAGTAACTTACATTTCTTGAATTATTATATTTACTACTAACATATCGATGCATCAAAATATAAGAAAACTAAATTGAAAATAATATAATATATAATATAATTACTAGATTCTATATTCTAATATTTATAAAAACATTCATTATAATCATTCTTTGAAAGAAAAAAAGATAAGTAAAACAAAATCTTTAAAATACAGAAACATATTAATTGATACGAAAAATCTATATTTATGAAAAAAAAACTTTTTTTTATTGTGTAATTATTTTACTTTGTTTTTTGTCAAAAAAGTTTGAAAACGAAAATTTTTAAAGATGTAAAAATTGTAAAAAATTTTTACTCTTACATCAATTACAAGTATGCAATATTTATGAATTAGACTTTAGAAGAACATCAATACTTTTGCATTATTCAAAAAGATCTTTAAATTTATTATTGAAAATGTATATAAAAAAATCCGTTGGTACAGTTTTTTTTTATCTAATTCAATATTAAATGAAGATATTTTTCAAAGAGTTAATAGTTATAGTCCGAGAAAAATTTACCGATAAAATTACAATACACAGTTTTGCAACAGGGTTTTTCATGACCATCAATCTCACTACAAAATATATGATTTCTGAGAACTTTTAAAAAAATTATCGTAAAAAAAAAATTTAAACATATGTATATATAATTAATTACATCGAGCAAATACCAAGTTCATGCTTCAAAATCGATCATGTTTGAATGTAAAAAATAAGCTTGTAAAAAAAAAAATATAAAATAAATGGAGAAGTTTTTTTCTTAGTCGTGATATTAAAAAAAGCATGAGGTGATAATATTATAAGAAAAAGAAATGTAGGGATGTTAACGCAGCTTCCTGAGTCTCGTGACGTACAGTGGAAGTGGTAATGATGGGTGTCTTGATGCCCATAAACATTTCTAATTCATGAGCATTCGTATTAAAAGTAAAGTATTAGCAAGCAAAAAAATTTATATAAAATAATACAGCAGTACTCTAAATTTAATTATATTTTTTTTCATATTTATCATTTCACATTCTGTATTGAAAAGATCACTTTAATTAGTAATTAAAAATGTATAAATTAATAAATTTAAATATAATTTAAAAATTAAATTGTACGTAAAAGTTAATACGAATATTAATGAAAAAGATTTTCACAACACAATCTCCACTAAGTTTATCAATCATTTTTTTTCAATTTAAATGTTGAAATTTGGTTTTAATTAAAAATAAATAAATAAATAAATAAATAAAAATACATGCTATAAAAAATATATAAAAAAAAAATTATGTTTTTGTAAAATGCAAATTCATTGTGTAATGGAAAGAAAATACTTGTTTGTCAATAAATGTAAAATAAAAAGTAAACGGGTAATTGGACTAAATCATGCGCTAGAAAATGAAAATTTGTCTAAACTAAAATAGTATTTTAATAAACTACCCAGACAAATATTAATATTATGATAAATAATTAAAATTATTTATATGATGAAGAAAATATAAAGAAAAATTAAAAGCACATGCGTTGAATGTATAAATTTAAAGATAATATTATACTCAATAAGTTTTTCTAATTAATTTCCGCAGTCAGTTATATAATATAACTAAAGACTAAAAGCTGAAATAATTCTATATCTATTGTATAATCATATTTATATAAAAAAAAAATAAAATAATCACAATACAAAATAATATTAATTAGTTTAGTCTTTTAAATTATTTTTTAGATGTAATAACAAATATTAAAAGATATGCCTGTATATCTACGTTTAGCAATTAAAAATATTCCGCGTTTAACGTTAACTTAATAATGATTGTATTTTTAAATTTCAATACTTGAGTGAATTTTAAATAACTTTTTAAAGAAATAGTAAAATAAATTTTAATAAAATATCTATTTAAAATCAATTAATTTTTAAGTTTTTTTGATAATATTAAACTTTTTTCTAATTAAAACAAAATAAATAACCATATTTGTGGCTTAATTTTAATATGTTGTAAAATACGAGAAAATTAATTCATTTTTTATTGAATATTATTTAATATAATAAAAGGACACTTTTTATAATCTTAATATTAATTATTTTATGTTTAGTTCTGGATAAATATAATGAATTATTAATTGATTAAATATGTGATCGCGGGAAGAAAATCCTAATCAAATAAAATGAATTAGTGTCTTTTGAATTACAAATTGTAATCGAACATGTATAAAAATAACTCGACACTCATTAAAAATTAATAACACAAGCTACAAATAAAACAACAAAAAATCCATAGCAATAAAAATTACACTGCCATAAAAATGCATATTAATATGTCGAGTTTCTTGAAGATTCACCTACCTGTAAACTCGTCCTCCCATTCTAAACCAGGGTTTAGATTGTATTCGTCTTGAAGAAAGGAAAAGAAAAAGTCAATCAATTCAAGATCGTAATTTTTCATTTAAAAAATCCTTATCTTTCTCTGAATACTGTTGATGCATTTTAAAATAATGTATTTACATTTAATTTAATTATACAGACGGTTTATTAAAATACATAATTTTAAATTTAATGAAATTGAAATAACAACGTCAGTTTTAGTATTTGTGCAGCATTTTTAAAATGCACCAACACTAAACTGAGGAGACAGGAGAATTAGTTTATTAATTTGGACAAAACAAAACTTGCCAAAGTTACATTGTTATATTTTATAGAGGGTGTTTAGTCTTTGCATTATTAAACCAACAAAAGTAAAATATTTATCTACATTATAATATTAATGCCCTGATATTTATTTTATTGATAAATATTATTTTAATTTATTCTTATAAAAATTATCTCATTTTATTTATCAAATGTATTAAGAATTTATAAAAATTATACAAATGATTAAAAGATTTAAAAGCTTATCGACATAAATTCTCTTATTATAAAGGAAAAAACATATACAGAAAGCATAATATCCTAATAAAATTTTTAAATACCCATAAAACAAAGTATTATTGCTTGAAATACAATAAAAGTGAATTACAATAAGAAAAGTTATATTTATAGCTATTAAGTTAACACCCTGTATGAATATAATAATTATGAAATTTAACCCGCAGACACATATTAGCATGCAAAAACATTTCCCCTGCTTAAAGCAAAATGCAGACGTCACGCGACTCTCATTCTTCTGAATATTGAATTTTCAATCATCAAAAGAAAGAAATTCTCGTAATACATGTGTGGAAACAGTTAGTCTTCGTGAGTATTTAATACATTAATTAATTGATTTGAATCAATGAGAGTTGAAATTATGTACATAACACATATAAAAAAAAAAATTTTATTTTCTGTTTTACACATAAAATTTCACGTAATTTCATAAAATAAAAAGAAAGATTTATATTAAAAAATCGTTAAATGAATTTAAAAAAATTTATATTGCTATATTGTAGTTTTTTTTAAAAAAATAATATTAATAATGGTTTTTAGATTTAAAATTAATTTAATTAATTAACAATTTAAATTAACGAATAATCTAGGTAATTAATATTATTTTTAAGATTAAATATATAATACAATTATACGCAACCTATGTAGTATTCTTAAAAATTATTTTGATATTAAAAAAGTCCGACGCGTTATTTATACCTTGTAATATTTAAATGCCTTTTTCAGAAAAAAAAATGAAAATATAAATATAGACAGTTAGTTTCCTAAAGAATAAGATTTTTAAAGTTAAAGCCAACACCTAATTAATGCCCCGTGACCATAGTTAGTACAAGTATCCTCACCATAGCGATTAGATTTCCAAGTAATTTATAATAATGACTTTACGTAATAAAAAATGTTGAGTACTCTGGAAGGTGCGTTAAGTAGTGACAAGTATTACCTTAATAAAAATTCCTTAAAGCGGTAAGGAAACACTCATGAATTTATACGTATGTGACAAAATTCTCTTTTATTCTGTGAATATTAATACTTTCAATGAAACAAATGTACACAGTAATTAATTTAAAAAAAAAAAAAAAATTTAAATTACTAGTACATTATTATAATTTATAATTACAACAAAAACACTAATTAGTTAAATAAAATTAATATAACCAACTGAATACTTCAGTTTCATTTTAATGAACATTATAAAAATTTAATATTTTTTATAAAATATCGAGTATTTATTTATATCACTAATTACCTTCCTTTTAAAAAAGTATAAAAATTATTGAACTTCAAACTTTTTGATATTAGGATATATGTGTCATATCAACTATACTTTATCGAATGAAATATTTGATTCATATTTTTCTAATAAGTTTCACATATTTCAGTTGCAATAACAAATTTATATGTATTGTGCAAACATTAAAGAAATTAATTACATAGACAGAAATATTAATTGGCAAAAATTATTTAAAATTTAAAACTTTTTTTATAATATAGTTCACATTTAATATTAATTTTAATCTTTTTACTTATTTTTATTGTAAATTAAGTTCAGAACATCATTAATATAATCTACTGTACATGGTTCATCCACAAAGTATTGAGTTTTTTTTTTCATTTTGCGACTATTGTTCGTAGAAATTTGGGAGAGGTCTTAAATTGCAAAGAAAGTCTTTTTCCGTTTGTCGCTTTTTGTTTTTGTTTTTTCGATAATTTGAAGAGGCAGGATTTTACTTAACACGAAGGGTGTTTTTCAAATTTTTGACACGGCACCCTGAAGCGATTAGTGAAAAACCATTACGCGAGAATGTTTTGTTCAAAGATTATAAAAAAAAAAAAATTCTTACCTTTCTTTTTTGAAAAACGATTTATTGGTGGACTTATAAACAGTGTGAAATAAAAATTTTAAATTCTTCGAAATAATTTCCTCCTACATCAACACATTTTTGAATGCATGTTTTCCAAATTTCAAATACATCTTCAAACTCTTCAGCTTTGATGTTTTTCAAAAATCTTCATATTTATAAATTTTTTGCACTATATTGTACACTGTAGACCGTGTTAAATTCAGTTTTTCCACGATTACTCTAATCATTAAAACGGTCTGAATTTTAAATTTCTAACACGCGTCGGGTATTTCTGACCATTCGAAAGTTTTTTGGGTGTCCAGATCGAGGCTCGTCGATGATTCTTTCTCGGCGCTCTTTAAAAGCTTTGTACCATTTTTCACATGACGATTTTGACATGCAATTATGTCCATATGCTTCTTGCAATATTTTATACGTTTCCACACTGTTTTTTTTTAATTGCAGACAAATCTTTATCGCGTAGTGGTTTTCCACTAATAACTTCAGCACGCCGTGTCAAAAAACTGAAAAACACCCTTCGCGCGAAGTAGAATCCTATCGCTTCAAATTATCGAAAAAATAAAAAAAGGGACAAATGAGGAAAGAGTTTTTCAACATTTTAAGAGCCCTCCCAAATGTCTACGACCAATAGTCGCAAAATGAAAAAAACTCGATACTTCGTGGATGAATCATGTATATAAACTACGCATTTTTTAATAACATATTTATTTAATTTAAAATCTTTCAAGATACAGCTTTGAATTTGATACTTTTTTATTTTATGAATCAAATAAAAAATCTATTGCAAATTATATTATTAAAAATAAAAATTTACTTAAATATAAAATGAAGATTTGCATAAGATATATACTTGGAAAATTATATACTACACGATTGTTTTTAAAGTTTACAATACTATACTTTTATGGCTTTTACTTATTTATTAAATTTTTAATTAATAGGAATTTGTTTTATTACTGATTATTATAAAAATTCAAATTCATTACTAAATCATAAATAAAAATTTTTAGTTATTTAATTACAAATACAACTTTTATATTCATAATAAAATTTACTTTTAATAAGTTTTTATTAATTAATTTTTTTTATAATTATTAATTTTTATTATAAATTTTATTTATAATTTAGATTTTTCTTAGATAATATAATTGGATTAACAAAAAATTTTCTAGATTAACTCTTGTCATAAAACTATATTAATCACATTTTATATGAAGTTATTTATTCATATATTTAAGTTTTCATTAATATTATTATGTAAAAATATTCGAAAGATTGTTTTTATAATGGCTACATAAATTATATTATGAAAAATTGATTTTCTATTTCAATCTAATTTTATCATATGTATAATATAAATATTTTTTTTTTAAATATTTTATAATTTCTATTAATTTTTTTTTTTTACAACATTTACAAAAACTCTAAAAAACTTTTAATAGTAAATTTTTTTTTTAAAGATCCTATTTTTATCAACAATTTAATTTGATAATAAAATAATTATACCGTACGTTTCCTCTCGATTAAAAGTTGTCAATTTATTGTTATAATGTAGCAATATAAATTATATTTAAAAAGTAACACAAATATATATAATTTGCTTGATAATCGTGTAAAATTAAACCCTCAACTGACCAATTAAATAAATTCTAACTATAATCGATTAATCATAATGATTAAATCTATAAATATGAGTTTAATTTTTTGTGTATATCTAACCCGAACTCCGTAAAAAACAAAAAAAATGTGTGACTTACCGTAATAGTCTAATGCATGAGCTGAGAAGGACAAGGAAAAAATTGTATTTGATTAGAATCCTTTTATCCAGCACATTAGATAATTAATTACTTCTACATTCAATGTATTCATATAAATAAATTATATATATACACATACATACACATATATATGTATATATATGTGTGTGTGTGTGTGTGTGTGTATATATATATATATATATATATATAAACACACATACACATATATGTAATTCTTCTGTAAAATAATATTTGAAAAACCTTAAAAAATTTTTAAATATGTCAACGAATAAAAATCTTTATTGATGTGATTCACTAATTTAATAAGTTATATGAATATTAATTCAATGATAACTCCCTGGTCACAAATTGTAGACATTGAATGTAGAAAAAATATAAGTTAAGAGTGCAGATATTTTTTTACTCAATATTGTGCCGGAATAAAATCAGCGCTTCGGAGGAAACGTACACATTCAATACCATTAAATCCTACAATTAATAAACAAAAAAATTAAATAAAATTTTAATATACTTCCTCCGAGGTACAAATTTTCAATTTAATTTCTAATAATAAAATGTACGTTATAGAGAAAATGAAAATAGTTTTTTCTGCTGTTATCGACCCTCATGCTACACCATTATAGCAAAAACATTGCGCATGCATCGATACTCCAATACTGAAGTTTGATGATTCAACAACCATTTTTTTTTTTTTTTAAGTCTTTAGTTTTTAATTTTTAATTTTCAAATTAATATTGATTCGCATCTCATTACGCGCAATATTTTTCCATTTTAAACACGAAAAACTTATTAAAATATTATGTATTTTTGTACATACTTTTATACCATTAAACAATAAAAATAATAATTTTGGTTTATTACATTAGCAAGCTTTACAATTATTTTACAAACATAATAAAAACTTTATTTTTTTTCTCCTTAAAAATCATTAATGTATTTTAATAATGATAATATTTTTATTCATTTGAAATCTACCAAATAACTTATTTACTTAATATTTAATAAACTTATATTTCACTATTTTATTAAATACTGGTATTTTTAGTATATTATACTAAGTAAATATCAATCATATACTATTTATATAAAAAATATTTTGTTCATTAATCTGAATATAGAAATATAATTAATGACCTGAAAAATTCGTCATATTCATAATATATTAATTATTATTGTATTCATTGTTTAATGTTTTTGCTTTTATATTGTTATAAAATTCCATTTAATTTTAAATATTAATAAAATATATGGTATATAAAGCGATCATAGTTGTACAAGAATACAGATTATTTTAATTTTTCAACAAAAAAGCATTTGAAATTTTCATAAATGATGAAAACATACCGTATGACTTTCTAAAATTGATTTATTTTTTAAAAGAATGTATTCTTAATACATGAATTATTAAAAATAAATGAAAATTATGTATATAGTAAACAAATTCAGCACATTTCGAAGTTGATAATTAGCATTATAAAAAATTATATTATTAAATGTTAGTTACTTTTAACAAAATTTTATTACAATATTAACAATAAAAATTGTATTAAAATGAGAATCTTTAACATATATTTTTAAAAAAAATTAAATAAAAACATGATATATAATTACCATATAAATTTTTAAATCAAAATTATTTCAAAAAAATTACAACATTTTTAATTACTTGAAAAGAAATTACGTTAAAGCCTTTTTTTGTTCAATTAAGTATTAAGTACAATTGGGTAGATTTAATGCATGTGATACATTTTTAATTAATAAATTTGATTAAGATTATATTCTTTTATAGAATTTTTGATTAATATCATTTTTAGCCTATTGTTTTTTAATGACCACATCTCAACAGTATTCACTATTTCATCATTTATGATTCATTTTATGTTGTAGCCATAGCTCAAAAATATTAAAATTAATAAAATGGCTGCAATGTGATGATGATACTGTGATATTTTCACAATAAATGAATATAAATATTTTTAAATTTACAAAGATATTCCTAAAATAAAATTTTTTAAATAATTCTTAAATGTTGAATTAAAAAATTGGCTTAGATTTTTTAAAATTCACATATATTTTTGTTTCATACAAAAAAGAAAACTATCAAATAAAAATTATTTGAATGTATAAAAAAAAAAAAAAAAAAAAAAAAAAAAAATAAAAAAAAAAATAGTGCGATTATTTAATAAATACCTTGTCACACTTATACCCACCCCCTAAGTTACTCCAGCATTCATGTGCTATTTTCATAAACATCGATTAAAGAGTTTAAGAAAATGTTTTGCACCGATGTTAATTGGACGCTAAATTGACTTAGCGAGGTGAGTACATAATTATTTTTTCATTATTATATTAAAATTTTAATAAACCTTTATGTTCTTTTCTTTAATAAAAAAAATGTGTGACGATGAAAATGAGTTCTGTTCTGTTAGCTAATGAAGGCTTTTGACAATAAAAAAACAAAAAAATCATTTTTTAAAAAGCTGAGTCTTAGACACATACAAAAAAAAAAAAAAATTACTACAAAATACTGCAATTAATTAAAAATTTTTTTTTTTAAAGCAAGCATTCTTACGATACATAAAGCCACTAATATGATAAAAAAGTATTTTTCTATATAATATATTACATTTTTTGAGAAAAAGTGATAATGGATCAAAGTTTTATTTTTCATTCCACGTTCAAATACAAATTTTATACAATATATTTAAAAAGTATAAATGATTATATTGAATAAAAATTTTGAAAATGAAAAGAATAATTTTTATTATAATTAATTACTTGTAAAATTTATGCTATGAATTAAAATATTTTTTAATTATTAAAACAAATGTAAAAATATTAAACAATTAAATGAAAAAATGCTAAATCGGATTTTTAAAGAAAATTTTAATAATAAAGTAAAAAAATTAAAAATGTTAAATAAGAATGATTATTAGTACCTAAAAGCTTATATCAATGTGTAAACACATATGCATCTACAGATATTCAATTAATATATTTGTACATTTATAAATATATATAGTATCATAAGCATAATCGAATTAAAATATTTAATATAAATCATAAATCGAATTAAATATATATATATAACAAATGATTGATTTACAGTATTGTTTTCAAAAATACATAATAATCTAAACTGATATAGTTTTTTAACATAGCTTTATAATATTCTTCAAGATTGTACATCTCTTCGAATTTATAAAATATCTTCTAATAGTTTAGAATTGAGATATGCAATTAATAAAATATTTTTATTGATTTCATAATTTAAATTTTTTTACAGGTGTAATTAAAAAAAAGTACTTGATTAATTCACGAATTTTTTGGTAAAATGACTTTATTTTTGTTAAAATCTCAATATTTTCAGAATGTAAATCATACGTTTTTTTAAATGAAGTAAACATTTTGAATGTACATACAGCTTTTTAAATATAAAATTTATAAAAAACAAATTAAATATTTCTTATGTCTTTCAAAGACCAAATATTTTTACTATTTCTATTGATATAATGTTCATGTTTAAAAATTTAATAACCTAAATATTAAAATTCGATTATTTATATATTTAATTCTGTAAGTGACGGAAATGTTTCCAATATATCAAAATTAATGGGAGTTTAACATGCAAATTTAAGACATTTAATTATTATGGTAAAAAATAAGATTCAACATTTTATGTCATACAATAAAATATAATACATAGTAATACTATACAAATATAGTTAAATTGAAATGAAACAGCAAGTCTCTTTTATTTATTGCAGCTGCAAAGAAAATATAAATAAATTAAAAAAAAAAAAATGAATATAAGCCTTAATTTATTTTATTCGCAAAGAAAAAAGATTTTTTTAATTTTCAATTTTATATGCGTCATATGCTACAGCAGAAAAATTTATTATGCATTCATGTAGTTTCAATAATTATAGTACCCAATGAAATTTGGTAATATTAGTAGAGAAACTAGTTTTATATGTTAAACACAAATTAAAACTAATAACTTTGACCCTTTGAAATGAGGAAACTAGCGACGAAAATAATTTCGAAAGTCCAAGCCTATATTAATTTATATTTTAATTAGAAATAAACGAATTAAAATTCTAGTTATTATTCCGTTATGACATTTAATAATAATTTTGTAACAGAAATATGTTGAATTGAGAAAATAAAACTTGATACAATGTAATAATAGTATTCTAAATTTTAACCAATTAATTTGAGATTTAAGTAATAAATTTTCATTTTGAAGACTTATTATTATTATTGATGAGCATACACCCGGCATTGCACTACTATATACAATCTTTACGAGGGAAAAAATTTTAATAAATTATTTTAAGATTTTCGATTTACATTCGAGGAGATGATTATTTTAATAAATTGAAATACCTTAAAAATAGGTACAAAATAATTGATCCTCAAATTTTTATGCAGTCCCGTTGAAAATTGACAGTACATGTGAATAAATAAATAAATAAATAGATAGATAGATAAGTAAATAAAAATACAATAAAAAGGAAATTTATTTTTATTGTGCATAGCTCGAGTGAAAATTGTAAAAGACTAAAGATGGATGAATTTTTAAAAAGTTATTTAATTTTTCTGAATTGATGTGAAATGCCGTTGCTTTGTAGGGTTATAGTGTCCGTATGATTTATTGAATATTTGAAATAATTCTCGTTGGAGTGCCGTGAATTGTATTTAGCAGGAGCACAGCGTGCGTTTAAAATTGAAAAGCAGTTTACAGAGTTTGGAGATGGTGAGAATCCTGTCAAAAAACTCGTCGGCACTGCCAGACTTTTATCCCCGTAAAAGACCGAGAAGCCGAAAGCTCTGGACTCGACAAATAAGCCTGGACTCGAACTCGAAATTGTTTGCGTGGCCAGGTCGTAACAAATGAGGCGTGACAAATAATAAATAATAGTTTTGAATAGAATAATAACTTATGTACTACCATCGATAATGACAGAGATTACGGTTAAATTCGTAGGATAACAAAGTGAAAAGAAGACGAAACATACATAGGTAGTTAGGTGTAGACCCACCTTTCCTGGGACGCCACCAGTCGGTCTCAAAGTAGCCTGCGGAGCAAGAATGAGTTGGTGTTGATGTTGAACAGGAGGAGTAGATGGTGTATGTGGAAGAGGAGGCGGACAGTCCTTTACATTGTCCAACACCAATAGTCGCATTTCGACCGTGATTTGTAATCGCAAGACAAGGGAAGAGACGCGTTTGCATATTTTAATTATAAAAGAAAAGACCATAAGCGACAAAATTTAGATGCTCTATTCTTTTATACTTGGCTTTCATCTCTCCTTCCATCATTGTGTCTTTTTTTTTTTTTTTTTTTTTTAAAAAGACTTTTCCCGCCATAACCTTTCAACTCCACCATTGATTCGTAAAGCAGCAATTCTATTGTTATTTAAGTTTACTGGCTGGCAGTTTACCGAGGTTAACTAATTTCAAACGGAATCTTTACTTGTCAATGGCGATTTTTAGTAGAGCGACAATACCATTTACTTAGTTAGAAAAACTTTAATTTGGAAACACAATATTCATTTGAATCAATCAACGAGATTTCAATTTATTTATTAAGCATTAATTTGCTCTGACAAAAAAAAAAAAAAAATCAAAAATATCAATTCATAATTTTGTTAATAATAATTGTTAATCAGAAATAAAAACACAATATTTTTATACATTTATTTATACTTTTTAAATGCATATAGTCTACAACTTTATTCTGGTTGATTTATTCATTAGCATTCAATTTCGAATAAAATACTGGGAGGTGTGACTGTTACTGGTGATTTTAAAGTGAAATTTTTTTCAGGTTTTATATTGTGCTAATCCCTTTGCCATTTCCTTTTCCAACTTTCACCATCATTACCGTGCATGTTATAAATAATTTTTAGTGACATAATTAACCCTGTTAATTATCGCTTAGATCGAAATGAAATAAAATCAACGAATCATTGATAATACAAAACAAAATTTTAAATTATTTTCTGTTACCGTTAAAAAAATAAATTACAATTTTATGTTATTTATGTATACAACAATGGTACGTTGATACGAAAGAAATTTGACAACAAAATCATATGGTAATATATATTTTAATTATTTCTTAATTTATAAATATCAGTACACTTTTAATTATACTAAAATTAAACATTCCAACAGTAAATTAAAAGATAATTTCATACACGAGAAAAAATTTTTAAATTATTAAATAAGATTTTTAGTTTATTGTTTATACAATTACACATATTTGTTGCCAATTTTTTTTTTTTTTTTTTTTTTTTTTTTTTTTTTTTTTTTTTTTTTTTTAATTTAAAATTTAATTTAACAAAGCTGTAAATTATATTTGTTTTATAATGTCAAAAGTTATTATGAATAAATAATGTATTATAGTAAATTATTTAAAAAATATTTGTAAAAAATGAACTGTCGATTCTGTTAATAATCATCGTTTTTTTTGTTACACTCTTTAAGACACAAAATTTAATATTTTAAGTCTTTGAAGATATAGTAATTGGGTATTATTAATTTAAAATTTGTGAAAATTTATCAGATATACTTAGTTGATTTTAGTGAAACAAAAATAAGTAAATAAAAAACATGCGCCATTGAAGTTATACCTTGCAAATAAATGATGTAGTTCTTATATCTTGTAGCAATTAATTCAGGAATAATTTCTGATGCAACGATTTAAAATATTTTATTATTCTGCAATAAATCATTTCCTTTTTTAAGTACTACATTAATTTTTTGCAGATTAAGAGTAACCTGTGTGTGAATATGTAAGTTTCCTCGCCGATGAAAAATTATTTTTATAATATTAATGATATTTATAAAAAAAATTCAAGTGATTGACATGTAATATTTAGAAAACAAGCAAATATATATTCATATAAAAAATTATATCAATTGTATTATACAATCTCATATACTAGAATATCCTCAGTAATTGGCAATAAATTCTATAAAAAATATTTATGTACCAAATAAATTATTAGAATATTTTTCTATAAATAACTATTTAAAAGATAAATTTTCATTCATAAATTAAAAACGAATTTAAAGTAAAATATCAAATTAAAAAAAAAATTTTCATTAAGAAAAAATTAATATTAATGAAATATGAAATTTTAAAATAATATGAAAATTTCATGAATATTAGTAACAATTTATTTAAACAATATTTAAAAATAATTCATATGAAAAAATATACGATTTTTTTCATTTTTAACGTTTTTATATAAAAAGTTTTTAAAAAATTAATATTAAGTTCTTTTACACATTTGTTTCAGCTTATTGATATAAATTGTAAATTTCTACTTAATATTAAATTAAATAAATTTAATAACGGATAAAATTATAAATTTTTATTATTATTTAATCAGATTAATTTTTCTCATTTTAGAAAGAATTAAAATAAATCAACCGAATCTGTGCTGTTTTATAGATTAAAATTTTTTGTTTTTTATTTTAAAAAATTAAGAAATTAAAAAATCGTTACTAGTCATACATTTAAATATAGAATTTTTATTATTATTAATACAAATTTCAATAATTGAGAAGTATAATTAACAATAGATTAGATACTATAAATAAAAAATTAACTGTATTATACAATATAAACTATGAACATAAATAATTTTTAATTATACTTTATAGATTAGTTGATAATAAATATCTTTTAAAACTTCTAGAGCTTTTCGAAAAAATTTATATTAATATTTCATTCAATATTTTCATTTTTTTCATATTATATAAATACAAAAATTACGTTTAAAAAAAAAATTGGCCTGCATTAATTTATTTTTTACATTTATCTTTTTCTATTAAAACATGAATATATTTATACACAAATTTTTATAAATTAGTGTTATTTTAAATTATATTGTCAATCACTTTTTTAAAGTATTTAGCTATAAAAAGTATTCCAAGTATTAAAAATATTAAAAAATTTTGAAAATGTAAAAAAGAATAATTTAAAAAAAAAAATGTATATATTTTAAATTTTTATTAATTGGAATGCTTTCAATTCAGCATTAAAATATATTTCAAGAAACTTTTTATAAATGATCTCACTTTATTTTTTATAATATAAAATTCATGGTTAGGCAACAAAGTTGTAATTTATAGCAACATCAAATATCTAAAGCTATATTTTTTTGTACAAGTTGAATCAATAGAAATTGATTTCGTATTTAGTACATAATATCATTATTAAATATTCAAATAATTAATAAAAGTTAAGTTGCAGAAAGGAAGTTAGACACGTACATTAAAATAAATTTTACATCGCATTTCTCTTTTTTGATAGGAGGTGAATTTTGAGATATGAATGTGAGGAATATGTAATATAACTTAATATTGAATTAATATCAGAAAAAATGGCACTCACCGTCGTGTGTCGCGTGAACGACTTGTGCTGTTTGTGTTTGCTTTGCATAAACAACTGGTTCTTTGGGAGGAATGTCCGTGTGAGCCACCGATACTACCATAAGTTCTCTGTTCCTTTTTTTAGGTGCGCTAAATATTTTCAAACAAGACTTATAAATCACATAAATTTATTATTACATTAAGAAAATCTTAATACTTGAAACTTGGGTGGTAGAAGTAATAAACTTTTACATTATTCATTATTTATAATTTTTAAAAAATACATTATTAAATGTGTAATTATTAAATTAGGCGAAATTAATTAATTCATAAAAATAAATAAATAAAAAAAATGGTTTGATAAACATTTATTAAAAAAAAAAAAAAAACAATATTATATTTCAACAATAAATTGAAAAAAAAAATCCTTGCATTATTAATACTTATTAATAATATTGAGAAAATATTTTAAGTCAATTTTTTCAAAAGTTTTTGGAAATCTATCAATTTTTAAAATATAACTAATTCTTTAAATTAAAGCTAATGATAATAATAAAAATAACAACAACAATAATTATTATAAAAATAATAGAAATATTAATAATAATTATATTGATAGGAATAGTAATAGGTAGTTGGAATATTGATTAAGCAAAATTTTTAAGTATTTGACAATTTGATTTTTTAATTGACTTATACACTTTATCCACCCAATATATTAATTTATGTGTATAAAATACAGATCTTTTTTACCTGTGTGCTGAACTAATACTACTTGGCTGTAAACTAGTATCTGGAGTTGCAGTGACACTATTTTCTGGAGTAGCTACCGAGTTTATACTGGATAAGCTTGATAATACTTCTGGAAAATAAAATAAAAAAATTTATTACTTTTAAAATATTACAAAAAAGAATTGATCAAATTACCTGAAACTGGAGCAACACCAAATGATGACAACAGTGCATCAACTTCTTTTTGTTGATCCCTGTTTGTGGTTGAAGCACGAAGTCTTGCCTCTTCAACCTAATATTTATTTTAATTATCAATAAATAGATTTAAGCCACTTTTTAAGTATAATATTTAATGATAACTCACATCTTTTTGTTCTTTTTCTCTCCTCCTCCTTTCTTTTTCTTCTCTGATAGCTTGAAGCTTGGCCTTTTTTCTTTCTAATTCTGCTTTTCGATCAGACATCATGTTTTATTTTACCTGACTTGGTAAGAATCCAATATTAATATAAATCATGATTTAACGAACAATGATGTAAACAATGATGTAATGTAGAATGAATTAAGATAAATAGAAATAAGGAAATATAAGGTTTTGTTATGATAATATTTTATGAAATGGGGAATAATTACCGAGACATAGTGACGTAAAATCCATGCAAAAAATGTTTTTGTAAATGTAAATGTAATTTGAAATGAAAGTTAATGTGGTGTAAGGTTATTTGAGAAGTAGGGAAAAGCCAGACACCTACTGGTAACTGTGCTTTTTATTTTTCGTACAGAACACATTATTGATTTTTAATATTCAGCAGTGGTATCATTCGCTAGGTATTTTAGCGTGAGTCAACGTACGTGAAACTGACGTGCCATTTTAAAAAGTTTGAAATGTTGGGGAAGGAGCAGGAGTAAAGCTCGGGAGTCGTCTAGTGAATTTTTTTGTTAAAAAGGCGAAATCTACGGGAAATAATTGCCGAGCCGAAAGTGGGTGGGGGTGGAGGCGCGAAGCTTGTCGCGTGGAGCACAAGGAGCAATTGGAAAATTCGGGGAACGGCCATGAAAAAAGGAATATTAACAGACCTTTATCGGCACGGCTCGGCACGGCTCGGCACGGCGTGCCGCTCGCTCCTCCAAGGCTCGGCTGCGAGAGGACTTTTTTTCTTTTCTAACGGTGCAATACCTACGGGGCCTGGCCAAAGAGTGTCGACAAGAGATGACGGGTTGGGGGAGGAGGGGTGTAGCAGGGGAAGAGGGTCGAGCGGGGGGGGCGCGAAATAGAGAGAGAGAGAGAGAGAGAGAGAGAGAAAGGGTGGAAAAGGGGCCCCAGTCGGAGGGAAATGCAGGGAAAAGTACAAGTGCGAGCGAGAGAAGGAGCCGCCCACCTTTCTGATTCACGTTCTTCTCAACTCTGCCACCGTCGCCTGTCGCAGTATTGCACACACGTATTCCCGTCTTGAATCCTCCAATCTCTGCACCCGCCCGCTTTTCCGATCATAGAATTTGGATTTCGGTCCCCGAAGAAGTTGCGAAACCGAAAGCGCCAAGCCCCTCTTCTGGCTTTTTTTTTTTTTTTAATTTTTTTTAGAGCGTGCGCGATTTTTTCGCGGCGGCCCAGTGCGAGACGACACGAAAGAGGTTATTTTACCGCCGCCATGTTTCCTTCGACTCGGTCTCGTCGTGGGGGATGGGTGGATGGATGGATAAGGCTGTTGGTGCTCGTGTTGGTGTTCCTGTCTATCTCATGCTGATTTCTCGATTTTGCGCAGAATAAGTTTGAGCTTATTGGCTTATCACAACACGCGGTTTTTGACTACAGTCGGGCCGTCCTGACGAACATTAAAATTAAAATTAAACGCCCACGTGACGAACATTAAATTCGCCGCCGACGCATTTCGCAGGACTCACGAAAATGTCAACATTTTCCATTCTTTGAATTGATTCGAAGGTCCTTTTTTCATTGCTCATTTTTAATACAAACTTTATGTAAATGTAACATTGCCGCAGTGCTGATTAGCCTTTTAATCAAATTTATTTGACTCGTCGCTTATAAAGAAACATTTATAGACTCCACAAATAATAATCCACCATTGCAGTGTTTATATATTCAATATGTTATGAATATTTCGTAATTTTGTATAATATATTCCCGAAACTTTGTCTACATTAGTCAACACCATCGAAACATCACTGCTTTTGTCCAATATTGAATAAGGACCTCTAATTTTATTTTTATTTCTTGTCGTCCAACCAAAAAAATATTACAAGGATTTCTAATTGAAATACTGAAACTTATAACCATTCATTCTAATTCAATTTTATTATTTACACAGAAAAATAAAATACTGACTTAAAGTGATAGTAATTTAATTATCAACTTTAAACATATAATATTGCATTTACATTTTACATCTTTGCGGAACATTTTCCTTTACACAAAGTAATTTTACATGTGTTTAAAATTGTGCAACAACTACACGTTGTAATTGTTTTTTTATAAAAACTTTACATTGCATTTGATTTCATTGAATTTTTTATGAAATTGTTTTTTAAGCAAATTGAAAACATAAAAGTATAATTAGATAAAGTAAAAAAATTAATTAATAAATACAGCAAAGGTAAAATGTAAAAATAAATTTTATCTTTTAAACAAAATGTATTTTACAATTATTAAATAAACTTAAAGTAAAGTATTTAATAAAGGATAGAAGCTTCACCAATGTTGGTAGCTAATGTTAAATCTTATGGGAGAATTTTTAATTTTATGGATTTTCTTTTTTGGTTTTGGCGAAAATTGAGTTGACACGCACGTTGTCACTCAGGATTTTGGGCCAAAATCCTTCAACTCACTTATCACCAATAATATTCAAACAATTGGCTGCTATCACCAATTAATTGCCAATTATTGGTGATAGCAGCTCTTCGTGCTACTTTCCTGTTCGCGCGTTTTAAATTCATCAGCGCCTCCTTTTTCTCGCGATAATTGCAATTGCTATTAACTCGCGACTCGGCCGATAATTCTTACCGCTACCGGCAAACACGAGAGGGTGCGCGGCTACGAGGAAATCTCAGTCCCCTTTCCCTCCCTCTCCCCTCCCCCCCCAACCCTCAAAGCCCGGCTGCGGCTGCACCGCCACTATAAATATATAGATGTACGAGATTCGCGTTCCAATGTGGTGCAGCTGCAGCGCCTCCTGTGCAATAACCGGCTGCTACATTAAACTGAAATGGCGCCGGTCAGCCTCGTGCTGACGAATAATCGTGAGCGCGGTCGGCATATTTATTATTTATTAATTTGATTTATCTGTGAGCATTCGTGCGCCCCAACGAGCCAACCAGTGCCTACATTTATTTCTTTTCGATATTTCTAAATTAATAAATCTTCACAGTTAATAAATGTCCACATCAATAATTATGGGACATTTTTTAATTCTGATATTTAATTATTTTCACTTAAGATATCTACACGCAAATTTTTAATAAAAAATCCTATGCTCATCCAAGCGGCAATGAAAGGAAATAAAATTGTAGAGCTTAAAAACGTTAAAAGTGGATGTCTAAATTAATAAATACCATTATACTTTAAAGTAATTTAATATTTTGAAACTTGTCCCATCGGGACATCATTTGAGATTTCATTTGAACAATATTTATTTAATATATTCTTTTTAATCGTTTACAGACAATTTCTTCTTATTTTTACTTTTGCGCCACGAAAGTAAAAATATTTTTCATTTTGAGCCCCATACCAATTGACGCCTACTATTAGAATGTACATGTATATAATTACAATTTCCTCTCGACACTGAAAACTGCCGATGAAGGATCGCGAAACGAATTTCCAGAACCAGATTTTTCCTCTTCTTGGCACTGCTAAAGATGACTAATCATGACAATAGAAAAAAAGAATAGAAAAACGCTCTCCGCCTCAACACTTTTTCTAATTTAAGAATTGAAACCGAAATATACTGTCCAAAGCCAATAGAAAAGTCTACGATGTACTTAATTATTTTCAGCAAAACAAAATGAACAACAAGAGAGAGAATTTTACATGCATGACAAAAAAGGAGAAGATTCCATGATAGAAGTCGATTCTCAATTGCGAATCGATTTTACTTTTTTTTTTTCTTTTTTTTTCTATTGCATTCACCGGCAACACAAATTTCATAGCCTATAAAGATTTTCATTTTAAGCGCGTAGCAGTGGATCAAAGTTTATTCGTATAAAAATATTTTATTTAACGAAATTTTATAAATAATTTATAATTTGTCATCATACCAATTATAACTAGCTTCAAATTATTTTAAAACAATCCATAAGTAATTTGATTATTTCTTAATACCCAGCATCTTTTTTCTTAAATTTTTAAAATATAAAATTTTTAATATTATATCCATATTTGAGTTCGAACAATGAATCACACGTTAATCGAATTGAATTAATATATTATTTACAAAAATTGAAGTTTTTAACTGAGTATTTATCTGTCATCACTGAGATTAACTATTTTTATACATAATTACATATATTTTATGAAATGCTTATCTATTTTTATAATATAACTGTATGTATTT
Organism: Eupristina koningsbergeri; assembly: GCA_018907245.1. Taxonomy (NCBI): domain Eukaryota; kingdom Metazoa; phylum Arthropoda; class Insecta; order Hymenoptera; family Agaonidae; genus Eupristina; species Eupristina koningsbergeri. The sequence continues at coordinate 105,672 of JACCHV010002775.1, forward strand.
ATTATTTTATGTTTGATTTTAAAAAGAAAATTTGTTATGTTATCGCAACATAACACAATCGAGCGTTTCGTGATAGTTTTTTTTTTCAATTTACGTATACATTATTTTTATTTTTTCGTTTTGCTGTAAACATTTATTTTTTACTACATCAAGCAATCTTCATTATTTTTTAATCATTAATGAGCTATAGCAAATTGATTATATAAACATCGTAAAAAAATCTGTTATTTCTTGTGTTAAAAGTTCTATTTAGAAAAATTTCTTAATTTTTTATAAACCAATTTAACCAAAAATTACATTTTTTAGTGTATCACGTTATAAAATAAAAAGTTACAAATTGAACACAATAGTACCAATACATTAATTATACGTAATAAAATTACAAACTAATTACAAACTAATCAAATGTTATATAGCACGACTGGAAAATTAGAAGTCGAAAAAACTTGTAAGAATAAAGAGAACTTTAATTTTAATTAAAAAATTCGTGGCTCCGTTATTTTTAGACATTTTTTTAATTTTCGATATAATCATTGTCAGGATTTAAAAATTTCATGTTATTTCGTTTTATTACTATACATAAACACAATTTTATTGCCTAGACTTTTGTCCTCGCCTTGTCACTTTTCATCTATTTTTGCGCGCTCGTCCGTTTTTGGTCATTTTTTATCAGTATTTTGAGCTAATCTAAAACATTTTTTTAAAAAAAGTAGGATAAAAGTTTTATTAAACGGTAACTCTATTTTTTAAAATCATCTATAAATCTAAAATCAGCAACGTATTTGACAAGGAAAAACTTGGCAAATTTTTACATAAATTAATAACAAATTTAATAGTGCTAAAATTAATAATTCAATGGAACTGATATTTTATAGCAGTAAACACAAATTACTTCAATGGGGCAAATAAGATCTCAAAATCTTAAAAGAACTTTGTATTAACTTTGTATGTAACGTAGAACTTTGAATTTTTTCCACTATTAATTTTTCAATCACGTTGCATAAAAATAGATTCTATTTATAATTTTATTATTTATAGTTTTTTTTTTTTTTTTATTAACAGTATTGTTTTCAATTTAATATTTTTTATTTTATAATATGAAACGTTAAAAAATTCAATTTTTGGTTAAAATGATTTATAAAAAAATTGATCGATAAATTTTTTATTTTATTATTAGAAATATTTATTATTTATAGTACATTATTATATTGTATAAATTTGTATTTTTGTTACAATTTATAAATTATCAAATAAAAATAATATAAAATTAAATATTTTTTTAAAAGAAAATTTAATTTTTAGAAATATTTATTAATTTTATTTTTATAACTGAATTTATTTGATGTTGAGTTTCATGTAAATACATTTGTAAAATATAGTATACATGTATTTAATGGAGGAATATGTTGATTATGAAGTAATATTCTGATACTGTATTTTTTACAATTATTTGAAATATTATTCAACAATAATAATCACTATTAGTAATATTAAATTTAATCCATTAGAGCATCATAAACTGTACAATTGATAATTTTTATGTTAGGTTCTTTGTCATACATTATTTATAAATTAAATGATATGAATTATAAATTAAATATATCTACAGTATTTTTTTTACTTGAAGGATATGAAGTCGAAATACTTTTTTGACTTCAAAATTTTTAAAATTTGTCTTACATATACAATTCAATTATAATATGTACATGTATGATTGCGTGACTGTTGGAAAAATGTGCTAAGACGTTTTTTATTTGCAGACCAAATGTAGACTGACAAATGCAGCTTAAAATTATTGACCTTCAAAAATAGAATTATTTAAGACACAAGTTCAGATTCGTTTTCTAAGGATTCATAAAAGAAATTTTTGCTACGTGACATGTAGAACTAATTTTTTTTATTTGATTTCTTATTTGAGAGATAAAAGGTCACTGTCATAATTATTAAAAAAATGTATGTACATTCTTTTCTGAATCCTTGTGTAATAGTATTCTATTGGTTTATTATTATTTCTTAAAAATTTTAAAGAAATCTTATAATAATATACTTGTATAAAAAAAAAATGAATGTAAAAACATAAGTAAAAATATATGTTTCTTTTGATTCATTTAAATTTTCAATTAATTAATATAAATAAATTTATACATTATCAACTTTCCATTGTAATTTATTTTTTTCTTCTTTTATTTTTGTCTATTTTATATAATTATTATCATTATTCTCATCTATATTACAATAAAAAATTAATAGTTTATTTTTTAAATAAAATTATATAAAGATAATAATATTTAATTTAGTTTTAAAGAATTTAACGAAGCATGACTTAAATATTTATTGAATTTTGATATAGTTTTTTATTTATAAAAGAATTGATGGTTCGATTCATTGAAATGTGACGAACAAGTGTATTGCGATCTAAGAATTCCTGTATTTTTTTGTTTTAACTTGTTGAATTTGAATGCTTCTTTATTTCTTGATGAGATGGGTATCGGTGTTTCCGTATAAGAAAATCAATTTCTGGTGTATTTAACATTTTTGTCTGATTTGAATCAAATTATTTTAATGGTAACGTTATACGAGCTTTGTAATATTTATATTTATAATGGGTATTTATTACGATTTATATACGTTTTGTGTAGAACTTGGGTAGAAAATTTTTTATCCGATTTTTATTTTTAGTAGTCATATTGCTTTTTTTTTTTATTAGTTATATTACTTTTATTATTGATCATACTATTTTTAAACATTATTTTTAATTTTAATTTATTATTTTCGTTTGTGCCCAAATAGATTTCTATGGTTTATTTGATCTAATTAATTTTTAAATCATTCATCTTTATTATACTTTGATGTTTTACATTTGATTGTATCCGCTATGCCGATTTCAGTGTTAAATTTCATTTTATTTATTATATTATCCGTTATATGCGTTTTTATCTTATTGAAATGAACATCATTATGATTTTATTACGTTTAACAGACTAATATTTTTAAACAAATAATTGGCAGAAATTCTTTAAAGTAAAATTTTTTTTTTTTTTATTTTTTTATGATTTGCAAATATTTAAATTGCCTTAGTATTAGCAATTAAATTAATTTAATTTAATTAAAAAAAAAAAAAATTTTTATAAACTACAAGATAAAAAGATAAATAATTTATTAACAAGTATGATTCCGATGAAATGAAAATAATGTTTTATTGATATTTTTTTCATTAAAAAAGTTAATTCAAGTTGACAAAAAATAATATAATGTAATAGTAAATAATATTTAGTTATTGGCTTCATTACGATTTATTGTATACTACTTTTATAAATATGTATAATATTGCACTGAGTTGTTTATATGTTTAAAGAAGAAATATTTGTACTTGTTATACGCGTATAAATAGTATCTTCTAAATAAAATAGTATAAATGCGCATTGCACACATTGAATATTGTACTGGTTGTAATTTAGTTTTTTATAATAAATATGATTGGAAATATTTAAAAATCGGCAAATTCATTCTGGTTTGCATACATTTTCTTACCATTGAATTAAATGTATGTGTAATACAACAGATAAAAATCTAATTTGCGAATAACAATATTTATTTACAATTTGTATCGTAAATGTATCGTATGGGATAGGACAAAATTGCAGTCTAAATTTACATTTGTTACAACATGATTGACACCTCCGCGCATTAATTGCTTCAACTAGATTATAAGCTTACACTCGAGCGCTTATACGGTCTGTCTATGTTAATTTCCAGCGGTGAATGGAGGGGGAGGATTGGGGAGGGAGTGAGAGCGCGACGTAAAAAGCAACAATAAGCGTGGGAGGCAGGAGGAAGAGAGAAAAAGAGAAACAGCGAGAAAGTAAGAAAGACGAATAACCTTTTCAGCTGGTTAGCATAGAGACCAAAGTTGTATACTCTGCAAACTTAAAACGTACATGCAGTAATTGTGCATTTGCACTTGGATACGTGTGAAAAATGCATAATGCATAGAAAATATAACAAAAGCACTGTAACAACAACATACTGGTATTATGTTTGAAATAATATAACTGTTAATCCAGATGTTAATCTATGAATTTAGGCGTTTTTAATCGCGTTAATCTTAAGGTAATTTTTCTACACTTACTTCACTACACCAACTCATTAGTATTGCCATTATTTTGTTTATTTTTAAAGGTTATATTCGATAACAGCAATTTATATTTATTTACATATTTTTCTGCTAGTACAAAAAATTTTCGTTTATTTTAAATTCAGATAATCATAGCTCACCACTAGTTCATTACATTATAGTGAATATTTTGATTTATTTTATATATTTATTATTTAAAATTTTAACTAAACACATTGCTGTATTTCTATATAATAATTACGCATGATTAATTAGTTTTAATTAATTGCAATTATATTATAAATGTCATAAAAAATTATAGTAGTATTATAAAGAATGAAAATATTAAAGTGACTCCAAACTATATTCGATCTGTGAAAGCTTTTATTGAATTATAAAAGGTATCATTTTAATTTTATAATTAGGATATTGGAGACAATATGTACTCAGAGTGGGCATCTCTGAGTATATTGATCCAACAAGGATCCGAAGATAGTCAAAGTGTGCTTGAGAAATTTGCCCCTGGTGTTGGCAGAGAAGTAACATTGTCAATTGTTCGCCAACTTGCAACAAATCTCGGAATTTCTCAAGCAGCTGAACCTAGTCCTCTGATAACAGATAAAGAAGTTCAATGGTGCATGGAAGTAATCTGTTTTGGACTTTCATTGCCTTTAACGGAACACGATACCGTTAGAGATTGTGTTAATGTCTATTGTGAATGGCTTTCAGCATTATATACATCACCTAAAATATCAGTACCAAAACCAATAACAGATGATCCAAATTATTATGCACGAAAAATTATTGGCCACTTTCACAATCTCTTTGTCCCTAGGAAAGGAGAAGGTAATTATTAAATATTTAAAACTTATATTATAAAACTAAATAAAAAGATTTAAGAAAAATTAATAATACATAGATATTCATTTCTTTATTTAGTAAATATTACTTATATACATACTTTCAATACATAAATTATATATTTTTATTCTTTTTCTCATCAATCATATTAAATGTGAGAAAATTAATATTTATAATAATTTTTCTTCAATCCTTCATAATTGCCATATTTAACTTACTATTAGATTAAAACTTTTTTATTATATTAAAAAATAGTTAAAATTACCTCCTTTTTCTATAGTCTGGCCATTTTTATATCAGGATTTGGGTAACATTTATCATTTAATTAGCATGTAAAATGGGCATGTAATAATTGTTATAAATTTTAATTACTATTTCAATTTATTATCTTTTACAGGAGCTGATACAATTAATAAACAAGCAGTATTATGTCACAGAGTTTTACGAACATTACAACAAGTTGCTAGAAGTTCTGCTAGTTTAGACAGAGAAACATGGGAGAGCTTACTTTTATTTTTAATTGGTATTAATGATGCTCTTTTAGCACCACCAGCAATAAGAGAAGATACAGGCGAGCAATTATGTGAAAGAGTATTAGGAGTACTTTTGGAGGTTTGTAAATATAAAATATATTTTATTTTTTATATTTATTTAATTATTAATTTCATTTTTAAATTCCTTAAAGGTTTGGCTGGTAGCATGTGAACGTAATTTTCCAGCACCACCTTTATGGAGAACTTTAAGAGAATCATGCCTTCGGTGGCGTCATAGATTATCTTTAATTGAACAATGGAATCGTGTTTGCTTGGCACTCACGGCTCGCTTATTGCATGTTATGTATGGGCCAATGTTTCCTGAATTAAAAATTAGTGAGTAATAATTCATTAAATTATGTAAATAAGGTATTTAGTTACTTTGTAGCTTTTAAAAGTTAGTTTTTAAAAATTATTGCTTAAAATGAGTTAATAAATCTGGAAAATTTTTAGGTGAAGAAGATTCACAATTAGTATCTAGTACGATGTCTAATGAAGCAGTTGCTCAGGCATGGTACAGACTTCTACGTACAATAGGAGATCCAGTTGATTTATGTCGTCCAGCTGTGATATCACAAACTCAAGCTTTTTTAAGATATGCTATTGCTAGTCCTAATGTTGTTGATCCATGTCAGCATCCTTGTCTGCAGCAATTACCTTATATATTTCTTAAAGCAATTAAAGGTATTGCTGGACAGGTTGATGCATTTTTAGGTATGTAAAATATTTAAAATTTTATTGATTATGTGTGGCACATTACACTAAAACTATAAACTACTGTAACTACTTTGATTCTCTATAAAGAGCACAGGCATGTGGCTTCATACTGTCTATAATGCTTACATCCAAGCAAAATGTGTACATATGTTCTATAAATTTTAATCACGAACATCTATTAATATACATTTATTTATTTATTTACAAGTACATCCCGACTTTTTGGTCCAGGGACGGGATCTATTAATATACATATTACTATATTTTTCACATTAATACTTTGTTATTGTAACCATAACAATTATTTTAATTTAATAGGAAACTAAAAATATAAATTTCATCAAAAAATTTATGATCTAATTAAAAGTAACAAGAAGAAAAATGTATAAATAATTTAGTTTATTTGATATTTGAACATTTTTTATTTCTAATTAAAAAATTTTTGTAGATATTTTTAAATACAGAATTAATAATTCTTAAATTGTTATGTGAATTGTATATACAATAATATTGATAAAAATTGTGTTGAATTATGCATTGTATTCATAATTAATAAATTTTATGATTAGATGTACAGAAAATGAAATATAATTCAAAACAAATAAATATTTAATCACTTAAGGCAATTTTTATTTATTTAATAAGAATAATTTATCTCATAAACTTCTACATGATTTTCAATTGCTTAAAATAAACGAGTAAACACACAAAGCATTAAATTTGATATTATATGTTAGGGTGTTAGGGTAGCGTGAAAAAACCATCTTTTACAGGTATTTCACATGCATACTGTTGGGAAGAATGTTGTGTGACCAACTTTGGACTAAGTGGCAGTGGTTTGTGTATGATGGGTATTGGCAGTGGCTCTATGAACTTAAGTGGTGACAGAATCTTCATGAGAGATCCACCCCATCCATCACCAACCCCTCCTACTCAACGAAGACTTGCCAAGAGCTTCAGTGTTACACCCTCTGCAGTTACAAAGGGTATTCGCAGAAATAAGTTTCATAGAAAAATCATCATTTATTGTCCATAACTCTACTACTACTTTTTTCCTTTTTCGTTTTTCTAATTTCTTCTAATTCTAATTGCACAATATTTGTAGAGTATAGTATATTTTTTTCATATTAATGGTATATTGTATTGATATTTGATGGAATGATGGATTAATGAAAAAATAGAATTTGTATATATGATTTAAATGTTATTAGATAGATAATACTCAGTTTCTTTGGTAGGTATTCCCAAGGCATCGCTAATTGGGCTGACAACTAGTAGAATTACCAGTACACCATTACTAAGTTCTAATTCTGGTCCTTCATCTACTTCTAGTACAGCATGTAAGATTCATTCTTTACATATTTCGTTAATTTAAATAATAATTTATGGAAATCAAATTTATATAGTGTTGAAATTATTGTAAACTTATATTGTATTTAAATGAATTTAATCTACTATATAATTATGTATTTAAAATAAAGTAGTTTAATCTTGTCAAAACATTATAAGCAATAGTTATAAAAAATTATCAAATATTTTATTTATTTTATTCATAAATTAAATTTTAAAGTAATTTTAAAATATTCAGATAAATATTTTTGTTTTCTTTTAATTTAAAATTTATATAAGGTACAATTATGTAACTATTAATGATGTGTGTCGCAGATTTCAAGTTTATATTTATTTGTTTTTGTATTTTAGCTATGTTATCATTAAATCAAGATGTAAGACCCCCTTTAGCATCGGGGCGGCCAAAGTGCAATAGTATACTTCATTTGTTTGGAGAATGGCTTTTTGAAGCTGCATTTATAGGTACAGAAGGATGGTCTCAAAATTTACCTCGTAAGTTTTAAATCTTCTATTTCAATCGTTAATAGACATTTTATCTATAAAAAAAAATTAAATTTCACATTATTAATATACTTATTTTACTTTTTAATTTATTTATAAATATCTATAATATATTATAAAAATATTAATTGTTATTGATATTACTTTACTATATATAGATAATACAAATTATATAAATGTAGAAAATATTTAATTAATAATTTAAAATGAATTTTTAAAGAAACAAATAATGCCCCTAAACGTCCATCATCGGTACTAGTCGATGGGCCTAGCTCATTGCAAGAACATCTTGCAGATGTTCCACCTTCCCTTAGTATAGATCGATATGAATCGGGAAGAGCTGAGGCAATGGGAACTCTATGTAGAATATTTTGTGCTAAAAAAACTGGAGAAGAAATTCTTCCTGCATATTTGGCAAGATTCTATCAAGCAATGAATTATGGATTAAAAATAAATAGATTTTCAGAGGTAAATAATCAAATCTGAAAAAATTTAATGGTATATTTCAATTGTATTTATTTATTGTAATATAATATTAATAAACTTTTATTAGGTAAAAGAATGTGGGGAAACACTAACAAGTATTTTAGCAAATTCTGCTGATTTGTTTCGACTCGATCTAGATGGTGTACAAGTCTTAGTTCCATCCGTACTAGCAGCATTAGAAATTGTTCTTCCAGAAAAAGATTTAAGACTTAAATCTAATTCAGTATCAAGAGTAGAATTATGTAGATCTTCTATTCATTTGCTATTATCTATGCTTTCATTACCATTACATTTTCAGGTAAATACAAGTTCTACTAAAAGCAAATTTATTTATCCCTTTGTATCCCTGACTCTATTTATGAAAAAAATATTTTCATACAACATACATATAATTTTTACAGTTAAAAATTTATAATATTATTTACTATTGCAGAATCTTCAAATTAAAGAAATTCCTACAACTACTTCTAATAATCATGAAAAAGTACCAGTTACATTTGCACAATTAAAACCAAAACTTATGAATTTGTTAATTAATGCATTACAAGTCGAAGTTGACCCACAAAATACCCATATGCTTTTAGGTCAGTTTCTAAATAATAATTAAGAATTATTACTATACATAATTTTTAATGAAAATTTATTTATTAATGTTTTTCGTAGGAGGTTTATTATTGAGTGTACAAGATTCAGCAGCTGCTGAAGAATCAGAACAAGTGACTCAACCAGATAGTACAATATCAAATGAAACAACTACTAATTTATTATCATCCGGTAACAGATAATTTCATTTAAATTTTGATTATTATTTTGTTTATTAATTTGCTGATTTTTCATTTTCATTATTTTGTGGCTTTAAAGCTTAAATTAGCGGTATCGTTTGTTTCCATGTTTATGTATTACGTTTGTATGTGCTTAAACATAAGAAGCCTTGCTTCTGTAGTGGTACAAATTTTAAAGACTTACATGTAAAAAAAGATATTTTCATTTTTTTATAATATAATAAAAATTATAATTATAATATATCAGTTGTAAATAGACAATGTATTATTATTTCATTTGAAAACTTTTTTAATTTATTCTGAACAAATTTATAAGTTTGTAATTAAAATATAAAATTAAAATTAATTCTTTTATAAAAAATACTAAACAATGAAATATGCATGTTTGTTTAAAAGAAATTAAGTCACTAATATTTTTAAATAAATTAATGAATTATCTTTATTTTTAAAAGTATATCTTTTGATTTTTTTGTGCCATTATAATAATAAAAAATGAAAATTCTGCTAATACAATTTATTGTGCACAAATTGTTTTGTTTTGCATTGGGTAGCATCTGATTTTGGTTGTTTTTTTCTTGATTTTTTCTTCCATTACGCATTATCTTCATTCTGCTATTGGTCTGCGTATATGACCTCTTGGTAGTCTGCACCAGTGACACAACGAGTCAGATAAGCATATCCAGTGATCTACGCTCTCTAGGTGATACATCGGATATTGTTATTTTCCAGGAAGAAAGTATTTCTTTCGGTAAATATTTTGCAAATGTTTTTATTTAGCCATTCTCTTGCTTTTTTCAAACTTTCACGCTATATTTTGTCAATTGAAGTGATATTTCACAGTTTTAACACTCATATTTACAATTATATTGTTATATTATTTGATTCAATGGTACAGTATGTACGTATATATTTAACAATAAGCATTAATTTTGAAGAAATTTAAAATGTATTTTTATTCAATATAAATCTATTCACCTAAAAATAAAAACATAATAGTTTAATTATATTTATATAAAACATAATTTTATATTTAGTTTTTTAATCGACATTAATTACTGTTGCAGATTCAGCACATGCACTTTTTGTTCGAGCAACTTATTTAGTTTGTCATCGTCTCATATCTTCCTGGAAAACAGATCTTAATATTTCGTTAGCAGCCCTTGAAATGCTTTCCGGTTTGGCAAGAACACGCATTCGTGAAACAGGTAAAATAACAAGATAAAAGTGTTGAATATAATTATTTTTTGATTATTTTTATATGTTCACAAGCAGCAAGGATACTTACAGGTTGGAATTAATTTTTATTATATAGCATATTTAAAAATATTTTTAAAATTCTGATAAATTTTTCTATAAATTTTAATAAATATTTGATGTATATTTATAATTTTTAGATGCTTTGGAATGCAAGCGAGCAGTAAAATGGCTGTGCGATTATATAGCGTATCAATGTTGGAGACCACCACCTGCACATTCCAAAGATCTTCACTCAACAATTGTTGCAGCATTTTCTTGCCTTACAACGTGGTTAACGGCGCATCCTCAACTTTTACAGGTAATTCATATAAAAAGCATAAAAGTATTATTATTATTTATTTATTTATTTACTAAATAATTTTATAATTGTATAAAACCATGCATATTTAATATTTGTAATTACATTTTAATTATTTATATACATTTCTTATGCAGACTATTCAGTATAATATAATAAATACAGCTAAAAAATAAAAATATTTAATTTTCTTATTATTCCTATCGTGGTGGGAGTTTGTCTCACCGCATTATCTAAATGATTCAAGATGTAATTCTTCTGTATATAACTACGCATGTGTCTAAATGTTTTTATATGTACGCATTTGCGCATTCATATACAAAAATCTTATATTTAATTTTTTTTGTTTTTAATGAACAGGATAAGGAATGCTTAGCAACTGTTTTGGAAGTCGTAGAATTAGGTGTTTCTGGTTCCAAATCTGTTGGAAAGCCTGGTGAACCTATAAAAATGAAAGACGAGAAGGAGTTGAAACCTGCATCTATGCGCGTGCGAGATGCTGCTGATGCCTTACTTACAATAATTCTCGAACAGGTACTTTAAATAAAATATTATAAATAAGATTTTTATTTGATGTAAAATATCTTATAATAAAAGGATAATAAAAAAAAAAAAAAAAAAAAAACTGAAACGAATCATAATACTTTACAAATCATCACTATACAAACATCTTTTTATATAATTTATAATTGTATAGTTTATTTGTATATTTGGTAATTACATATAATGAAACAATAATCTCGTGTAAGGTTGGTTACTTTCCGAGTGTATGCGGAGCTCAGTCTTTGTCTTCGTTGTTGGATGAAGTATCGCTTTTGCGGCACTGTAACAGTTGGCCAGGTGGTCAAGTACCCCGGGAAGCAGCGGTTGAGCGATTCCGGTACTTCGTGGCAGATAACGCAACGATGCTTGCTCTATTAGAAGAGCCACTGGGTAACGACCAGGATCCCCAGCCCACAGTTACAGTACTGATACGAGGACCTTTTGGCCGTCATGCCTGGACAATGCAATTGAGACACTTGCCGAGACATCGTTCTGTCGTCAGGAGCTCAAACACAAACCCTGGGCGGCCGTTACCTCTCCAGGAAATCCAGCCGCCCGTAGATCATAAGCCAAGATTCTTCCCGGACAACGTTGATAAAATACCTCATTGTAAAGTGTGAGTGCATTTCTAAAGTTCACTTATTTTCGTTTAATAAAGCCTTTTTGCCTTTAAAAAAATAAAAATAAGTGAAAGTTGCAATTAATGATAAATGTAATAGCTGAATAATTAAGTTCACAAAATCTTTTGTATAATAATGGGTTGATTCAGAATGATCATCATCATTGTTTAATTTTTACTTGTTTAATGTTAATTTGTTAAAAATATTTATGAAATTACAGTTTATTTTTTTTTTAATAAAATAATCATCTATATTTTTATTTGTATAAATCGTATTTATTTAAAATGATTTTGTATCAGTATAACTGGTTCATGTTTTAAAAGTAAAATTTTTTTTATTTCATTTTATTTATAAGAAATTTGTTTTGTTTGAAAATTATAAAGTATGAAGAATAAAATTAATTAATAAATCATTACTCATACATTCATTATTTAATTATAAATAAATATAAATGTGAAAATTAGCGTTATTTATTATAATTGCGACTTGATATTTATTTTTCACAGGGATGAATCGATACCAAGCTTGGAAGCGGTGATGAACGAGAATGACTCTATGAAAAAAGAACACCAAATCCTTCATCAATTGCTCGACTACGCAATTAGCAGTGAAGTTAAATTCAACGAAGAAAACGTTAATCGAGTATCGTCAGAAAAAATAAGCGAATGTTCACCGCCCAAAATCTGCCACGAATTTCAAACGGCTCGTCTATTTCTCAGTCATTTTGGCTTTTTAAATCTGGAATCCGGTACACCTAATGATATGAATGGAGGTCTTATAGCACTGGATCCAACGATAGCAGGATTCGCTTCGGATTTAGAAAATTTGGATCATATAAGCTCGAGAACCTGCGATACGGTCCACATTTTCTATGTTAAATCGGGTCAATCGACTCCAGAAACGATACTTTCTAATGTGGTTAGTTTTCGTTAAATTTAAAGTTTTTTTTTTTTTTTTTTTTTTTTTAATAAAGAAGTATAAATTACAGATTATCGTTTAAAAGTATTTTTATAATAATAATTGTATTACTTTTTCTTTTTGCGAGCTTGTTTACGTAATGTAAACAGTTTTATAATTATTGTATCAATCATGCATTTACGTATGTGCGTTGTTTAGCATAACAAATGTTGAATTATTAGCAGTATTTTCAAAATGTCGTAAATCATCAAGATTTATCACATTGTTTGATTAATCTTTGAATAATATTTAAATAACTTTTTGCAAATAACATCTTAATCATCAAAAAATTTTAGTTGCACGAAAGTAGCGTTTCACCAAATTTCTTGGAGTTTCTAATCTCACTTGGCTGGCCGGTGTCGGTGTCGTCGCATGCGGGCTGGACCGGACATGTCCAGACATCTTGGCGCTCGACAACCGCCCCAGCCACGAATACTCCTCAATCCGAGGAAAATGAACATGGTGGATCTCTTTACAACGGCAGCACGCACGTGCTGTATTGGGCAGATGTTAGCTCAGAGGTGGCCTTTGTTGTGCCAACTTTGTCCGCCAATACGATTTCCGAGCCAGTCATAGAAAGCAACTATAATGAACCGAGCGGTATCTATTTTTTTTTGTTTGGATAGCTAATATTTATTTATTTATTTTCACAAATATATTTTACAAAATTTTAACCATGTACGAAAAGCAATATTTTCAATAATGTTTTGCTGCCGTTGTTTTGAAAAGTGCTGACCATTATAAATGACGAAAGAAAAATTATACTTGTAATTATTAAATTTCTGTACGAATGGCTCGATGAAAATAACCATCTTTATTACCATTTTTATTACTTCATTATCAATATTGGCTGCAATCGTTCCTGAGTGCAAAAATAACACAAACAAAAAATGTCAATAAGTATAATGAGAGATATTTGCAATAAATATAAATATTTTTATTATTAATAATAATGTAGTTGGTTTGTTAACCAAAATACATTAATAAATATATGATTCTAAATTACTTATTTTATTTTTAAAATAGTTTGGTTTGACAGATGCGTCGGTACAAGTAGTGCTCATGCATTCTCGAATTCACCGTCACTTATTGGTCAAACTCGCGCGATGTCCTTAGATTTAGAAAAAACTTCAGCTAACATGGCTTCATCGGTCGGAGCGTCACAAAATGAACCAATGAAACCACGAAGAATGGCTAAGCACACATTACCAGCTCAAACGGATACGAAAATTATGGTGGTCTGGCTAGAAAGTTTCGAAGACTATGCACAGTTTCCAATATGTAATTATCAATATATATAAACTAATTTATTAAGTATTTTACTAGTTTACGTATTATTTTGAAAAAATAGAAATAATTTCCCAAGTTTTTTCATTGACAAATTTTGGTATGACAACAATAATCTTATAATTTTTTGGTGAAAAATATTACCAGCATCCTGATAATCACGGTGATACATTTTGGTCGAAATTTTGTGGAATAAAAAAAGTACAATTTTTATACGCGTACTTTTCTTATTAAATAAGGATTTTTACCTTATTATCAAACATAAACATGGAAATCAAAATCCCAACCTTAAAATAATTTCTTAAATTTTCTGTTTTACTTTTTATCACAATATATTTATCACAATAAATTTGATAAATATTATTCATTACCTATAGTTTTTTTTAAGAATAAACAAATACCAAAAAAAAAAATAAAGTTTAAAAAAATTCATGCTTTCAAATGGATTATTGGAAACAATCCAAAAATATCCAAGAAAAGATGAAGTGACCTGCAGCTTGAACTAAGTTATTTCTGCATATGACAACGGTGCAGTAAGAACAAATTTCGTCGCAAAATAACAATTTTTAATTCCTATTGATTATAATATTAAATACTTTGGATTAGATACTTGTGAAAATTAAATTAAAGTCGAAAAGTTTTTCTTTTTTTTTTACAAATATTTTTGATCGACTTTAATATAAATATATAATAATGTTTTAATTAGTCTTTAATTTATCCAGTATATTGTGATTAACGTACTTTATTGTTAAATTCCATTTGAAGATTTTACCTTCAATAAGGAAAAATTTCTGAATTTATCTATTGTTTTGGTATAATTAAAATTTATTGATTAATTATCGATTGCTAATTGTATTATTATTTAATGAATGGAGGTATTTTTGTAAATTTTACATAATAAACTTTGAAAATACTCCGGTTAATTGAATATAATCCACTGTATAGTTGAAGTTGTTAGAAATTGTCTTTAAAAATATTAAATTTAAAAATATTCTCATGTACCCGTGTAGTAGCTGTAGTATTTAAACTTAATTAGGAATGTAAAAAATGATTCTGCGGATCACAAGTTTTTCTTAGCGAAGAGTACTCTCCGTTATAAAACTGACAAGCAAGCTATGAATTATAAATAGAATAGTATTACAACAGTAGAAAGAAAAAAAGTTCTAAGTCGACAATCACCGTTTACGATATTTATTTACAGTGGGAATGCTGCCACACACACAAACAGGCCTTGATCATTCACGGGCAATGCAATCAAGCGACGTACATGTGATATTCCTCCAAGCCCTTGCCAGTGGGCTAATACGGGTTAAGTTGCAGGGACCAACCTCGCGAATGAACTTGGCAACCCCATTAATCGATGGGATGGTGGTGTCGCGAAGGGCTTTGGGTTCTTTGGTGCGACAAACAGCCTTCAATATCGGTCGGAGAAAACGACTGGACAACGACAGGTAAGATCGATCGACCAAGGAAAATAAAAATGCGAATGAAAATATGCCAGATACTCGCTTAAAAATCGATTTAATTTTAATAAGCATTTTTCGTATGCTTTAAATCTTCATAAATATAAATAGATTTTCAAATGAAAATTAATTACTACAAATATTAGTGTTAATGAGTTAAAGAATATTGTGCAAGCATTGTTTTCATTCGTAAATTGAGCAAAGGAAGAACTTTATTAATAAACGTTGTAAAAATATTTATTTCATTTTACTTAATAATAAATTTTTATAAATATTTCTTTTTACAGTTATCATCCACCGCACGTTCGAAGACGTTTGAAAATACAAGATATGGTCCAAAAGTATAAGCGTAATTTGCAACAGCCTGAATTGTTAACTTTATTATTTAACAACACCCAAATGTGAAATAATATATTTATTATAAATAAAATGTGATATGTATTACTTTATTAATATTATGATTTTTATTGAAATTATGACCCGAATAAATCAATCTGTTTTATATTTTTATGTAAAATATGCATTAATTTTATGAAAATCAAGTTTATAAAAATATGAAAATAATCTCTTTATTAATTTTTATGGTACACGACCATGAAAATAAAGTTTCTTCTTACATAACAATTTAAAATGTAATTTAAAAATTTTTTACCAACACCTTACATATTTAAAAGAACAAAATTATTAAATTATTAATAGATTTTTTTTTTAATCTTATTAAAATAAAAAATAATATAACTAATTAAATCGTGACATATTTTAATCTATTTTTATTGACATTTTCATTATATTCTATAAAGAGATATTAAAAAAGGAAATATATTATTCTTGTTATTCTATTTTCATTTAGAATTTGAGATGTGAAATTTTTAATAATAGTATATGTGTGCTATAGGATATATTTTAATTTTAAAAAACTTAAAAATTTGTCATGTATATATATTAATAGAAATATAATGTATTAATATAAGTATATAAATATTAATATTAATTTAAATAATATAATTAGAATTTGTTACAACAAAATAGGTGATAACTCAATGTATAATTTATTAGGATACTAAAATTATAAACAAATAGAATATTGATAGTTGCGTGCCAGTAATATCGAGGGATCTAAATTAAGAAAGAAAATATTGCGCGTATAAATTTATGGAAATCGGAATCTCTATTATATGCAAATGAATACTACGTACAAATTTCTTTGGTATCTATTGATTTTATGATATAAACACACAGAATACTGTATCATTAAAAATATATTCACAATATAAATACAGGTGAATTATTACTAGAATCAAGAAAATTATAATAAAATTTCTAAAATAAAATGTTGAAAGTAAACAAACCTGTAAAC
Source organism: Eupristina koningsbergeri (assembly GCA_018907245.1). NCBI lineage: Eukaryota > Metazoa > Arthropoda > Insecta > Hymenoptera > Agaonidae > Eupristina > Eupristina koningsbergeri. The sequence goes on from JACCHV010002775.1 coordinate 122,798, forward strand.
GATTTCTTTAATAAATCAAATTATAAATTGGCTAAATTTTTTCTATTATGGTTTGGAAATTGGCCTTATCAAGATAAAAAAATACGAATTATAATAAAAATCATATTATTTATAAACATTACAAGTGCATTTTTTGTAGAGGTATCATATAAATATTTCCAAAAACAGTATTCTAACGTTCAAACAGGAAGAGAATGATTAATTTTAGATTTTATTAAGGAATACTTCTATAATTTTGAGGGAATTTTTAACTTATGTTTATGGTAGAAAAACAAAATCAATGAATTTTATTTATTTCTATATACAGTAAATTTCTATTAAATTATATATATATTTCTATTTAATTTTTAATATTAATTATTCTGAATTGAGTTTTCTATGCAAATTCCATTATTTCTAAAATAATACATTACACTTTAATTTTAAATTATAAAAGATATTTTAACTTTATAAATTCTATTTTAATACAATAAATTTCAGTTTTTAATTACTAACAATCATATATGTTAATTTATAAACAATTTCAAATTTTAATAGTATTTTGCTTTTTTAAATACTGTTATTTTTCTTTAAACAATACAATAAAACTCTGCTTTTTTATCGGTTAAAATAATTTGAAATATATCTCTATTTACTAGCATTTTTTATTGATTTTTCAAATTTTTTTAGAACACATAATAATGAATAACATGATTCACTAATTTATTGATAAATAACTCGCATTAAAATATTCATAATACAAGTAATTAATAATAACTTAAAAAAAATTAGAATTAAAGAATATACATTAATAAATTAATGTATGTATATCATGTAATGAAGTGCATGAATATAATCTGAATTTTATTTAATAATAATAATAATTAATATTTAATAATATGCATGCTAAAATTGTACGTTTTAATAATATTTACAGTTTATTTTTTTTACAAGCTAGTATACTTTATAAAAAATTTTAATGACACAAAAATAATTTTTGATTGTTTACCTACTATTATTATTACTTATGAAGTATATCTTGTGGAGATCATCGGCATTAGTCACCTATATTCGGTATATTAGATACATTATAATTTAACCTTGTAATTTATAAATTTCGGTTTATAATAATTAATTGATTTAAAGATGAAGAGAATATTAGTTCATATTAAAAAGACTTGGGTCAATTTTATGGATGATAATGAATATGCGATATTGAAAAAATATGGAAAAGAAGGAAATATATTAATTATATTATACACAGGTAATTAAATTAAAGTTCAGATTATATGTAAGAATAAATTTATAAATTTTCATTTATAGTTGGATTACTTTTTACATTTCTTGCATTCGCATGTGCACCATTATTATCAAAATACAATCATGAAAACGTAGATTTAAACGAATCTTATCATACGAAGGTTTTACTCGACGCTGACTATTTTGTTGATCCACAAAAATATTATATTTATATTTATTTTCACGGATTACAAGCTGCTTGGCACGTTGCACTTTGTTATCTTTGTTGGGATACGTATTTTGTTACAATTACTCAACATTCTTCTTCCATGTTTGAAATTCTAGGGTATAATTTCAAAAATTGTCTCGATGAAAGTTTTATCACAAATATTATAACTTAAATTAAAAATATATTTCTAGTTATAGATTGACAAAAATAATTGAAAAAAATTATGTTAATTTAAAAAAATTATCTCATTATAAAAGAGATATTTTTATATCTGCTGAAATCAATAAATGCATTCAGTATCATTGGGAATGTACTAGGTATATATATATATATATATATATATATATATATATTAATTTGAAATAATAATACAGATTCAATAAGTTTAACTGCTAAAAAATTTATGTAATAAAGCAATAAAGTATTTTATTAAATATTCAATTTAAGCTTTATTTAAAAATAACTTTATTAACTTAAAATAAATGTTTAAATACTATAAGTCATCAAAAATTAAAAAATTTATTAAATTAAAAATTAGTAATTATTTTGTATTCTTTATAAAATTTTTATGCATCACATTTATAAATTATAATGAAATTCACAAATGTTATATATATGTATTTGTGATAGTTGGTTAAACAATCAAATAAAAAATGTTAATAAACATAAATTATAAAAAAGGGAGATTAAATCATTCAATTGTTTTTATTTCATTCATTATAATAATATAAAAATTTTTTTTTTATTTCTTATTTAATATCTAAAGTAAATTAAATTTGTATTTTTATTTTAAAATTTTATATTCGTTTTAAATTGTATTATTAATGTACGTTTGTAACAAGTTTTTTTTATTAACAATATTTAAAAATTTTAAATCATAATTTTATAAAATTGTAAATAATTTATTTATTTTTAATAGATTTGCAGAAATAATTGAAAAATCTTTCAAATTATCATGGTTAATGCAAATATTTGCAAATATGATTGTCATAAGTATTTGTGGATCACAAGTAAGCAATATCGTTAATATCAATAAATTTATGCATATAAAATAAGAGTTTTATTTTATAATTTGATTAAATAATAAGTGCTTCATTTTTATCAAAATAAGAATGTATTTAATACTTTACTTAACCCATTCATTATGATTTTAATCAAAATATGACTTTCTAATATTATAGGCTATAAGACATGTAAATGAGCCACATCTAATAATTAGATTTGGATTTTTTGGTATAACATGTTGGTGTCGTTTATTTTATATCTGTTGGCCTGGTCAAAAGGTGTATAATCATAGTATACAAATACACAGTTACATGTGAATATTATTTTCTATAATGTTATTTATTTTTAACATTAATTTAATCAATTGAAAATAATAATCAATAAGATAATTAAAACATACAGATGTAATATACCTTGGTATATATTTTCGACAAAATCAAAAAAACTATTGATTCTTATGCTTTTAAGAAGTTCAAAACCATGCACAATTACAATTGGAAAAATGTCAATTTTAAATTTTGAGAGTTATCGAAAGGTATTAATAAACATTTTCTGTTTTTTAGACTTATTTTAATTAAAATATATTTTTAGCTTTCTCAAATGTCTATATCTTATTTCTTTATGATTTATTCTACTCAGTGAAAATACTTTGGTATATTTGTCATAATAAATTATTTTTTTTTAAACTGAAAATAAAGTATAAGTAATATAGATAATGTAACTTTCAAATTTATATAATTTCTTAATTAAATAAATATAATATAGTTGATAATAATAATAGTAATTTTAATGGAATAAGAGCAATATGATTATTGACTTAACTTATCATTCCTATTATTATTTTAACATTTCATTTTTTTTTAACTATTATTGATTTTTTTATTATTATTTATGATTACGTATATTTTTATTAAGTGTAAAAATTTATGTAATAGGTACATACTTTTTTTAAGCTTAATATAACATTATCATAATAAATTAATTTTTTTTTATACCTATAATTTAAAGAAATATAAAAAGTAATAATTTTGATGTTTTTCTTTTTATTTTCATATAACAAGTGTTCCTTAATATTTGAATTATTAATTATTATTATGTTAAAAATTCTAAATTTATTCTGTATTAAAAATTTATAGTAGATTATTTTAATTAAATCATACAACAAAAATTTAAAATAGCCAATTTTTATAAAATTTTTTAATTTGCTTACACGGATAATAAAATAAAAATAAATAACAAAATAACTTATTGATTTTGATTTATTTTTTGAATCAATTACTATTATATCATATTTGATTTTATAATTTATTTAATTAAAATTTTTAATTAAAATCTTTAACTTGAATAATAATGATAAATTAAGTATTTATATTAAAAAGAATACAATTTTTAAATAATTATGGAATTATGTTTCTGTATAGTTTTGAATCTATTATATTGATAACGTAAATTTAATTGTAATTGATTATGATTATTTAATTAAACAAATTAACTCTTTATATACTTTACATTATTATATTTTGAAAAATAATAAGAAATAAGAATATAGAGATACCAGTGTAATTTATTATTAAGGTAGATTTCACCAAATGTATAAAAGTAAAAGAAGAATAATTTAGGTGTGTATAAAAAGAAAATAATTTAATTTAAAATTTTTCTTTAAATAAATATAATGTTTATAATAATAATTATGATAATTATTATTCAATTTTACTTTTTATTTTTAATTATTTTACAATATTTACATTGGAACTAGATTTTTAGTAACCCCATCCAAAGGTATGATCAACTATTATTTTTTTGGAATATTATTATACTATTCTATTATAAAAATAAAGCATATGATTGTATCTCGATATATTATAGCATTACATAAATATAATCATAAGCATTATTTTTTAAATTTGAAAATTAATATTTTCTATTAATTATTTATTTACGATCGTTTCATTCTAGAAATATTAAAAATAAATGAAAATAATTAATGAAAATAATTTTTGTTTGCATACAATATTAATAACGTATTTTAAAAGTATTGAATATTTTATTTTGAATTTAAATGATATTTGAAAAAGATATATAATATCTGAATATAAATTACTAAAAGGATAAATAATTCATATTGATAATTTTAATTCATTGAGGAAATAATACATAATTATAGAAAATGTTGATTAAAAGTAAATCTCTATTAAAATTAATTTTTTTTTTTACCAATATTGTCTTAAGAAAATAAACAATTATATATACATAAACTTATAGTATGTATAATTCATTGTATGAATTGAACGAGTACGTAACTTCATTAAGTAATAAAGGTTTTTAATCAGATACTTGCAAACATAATTCTTTTTCAAGCTAAAATATTTTTAATATTCAATTACAAAATTTTAGTTACATGGTATTTATAATAGAATTATTCATGAGTAATGAAAAATAATCTAATGTAGACTATATACACTATAAATATAAAATAAATAGATAATGAAACCGTTACACAAGTATTTTCAGATCTATTATATCTTTTATTTAGATTTCAGATTATAGGCATACAATCTGAAAAAAATATATAATACCTTTAATAGCTTCCGTTGATAACCTATTATTATGTAAAAGATTCATTGCATATTATATTAATCAGTTTATAACATTAATATTATCTGTTCAAATAAAAATTTAATGAAAATTATTTTTTACAGACAACAATTACAATAATAGATGGAAAAATATATTTTTTAACATATTTTCTTCTTATTTAGAGTAACCTGTAAAAGATATGAAAATATTTAAACTCTCATACAATTGTACAATGAAAAATATTAGTAAAATATGATATATTAATTTATTGCAAATTATTAAATTTTTATACTGTAAAGTACAATTAATTTGATTTTAATTAATTTTCAAATTAATTCGACAGCAGCTACCTATTTAGAAAATGATTATTTCAATTATTAAACAATTTATTGTTCTAGGAAAAAATAATATTTTCTATATTTTTTGTCTTGTGTGGTTTCAAAATATTGTCAATATTTTAAGCATAATTATTCCAGTTATATATAAATATTAAAAACGTACTTTATTTTTAAATTTTATCTTGAGAATATGCATTAAAAAATTTATTTATTGCAACTGGTTATTTTTCACTTTATGCATATTTGCCTATCTGTCTGTGTCTGATTTCTATCCCTGTCCTTCTCCCTATCTTTTCTTGTTTATTCTCTCTTTCGAACCTGACATTTACTGTTCCTCTTTCTCTGTTTCACATTTCTGGAGTATACGATTTATATTTAAAACTGCATTTGAGTTCTGAAAATGTATTCACATTATTTTAATCTGTCCGCGTTTTTTTTATTTTCTTTTCTTTCAGTGATAAATGTTTCGTAAATTTCTATATATTATGTTCATACTTTTTTTAAGTCAAGGATAATATTGAAATTAAAATTTATTAAAATTCCGATACTCTGAAACAAATAAAAATAGTTTAAAATAATATAATAATATATTTTATATTATTGTATGTTATTGAAATTTAAAATAAATTTTTTGATAAATAAATGTATTGCTTCCTACTGAACATAATTTAAAAATATTTAATTGATAAATAATGCTATTATTAAATATTGAGCTATATAATAATTTATACTAAAATATAATATATTTGAATAAAATATAAATGAAATATAAAACCACATATTTTTTACTTATAAAGTTAAAATTATAGGAATAATGAATATAAAACAAAATATGGAACAAAAAAAATGTAGAATTGATAGAGTTATTGAATTTATAAACAATCATTAGAATTATATAAGTATTACATAATAACATTAAATTTAATGGCATTAAGTCATTGACGAAATAATATTTTAATAAAAAATATGAGACAAATATTTTAAACTTTTTAAGCTTTTAAATATTTATATATGTAATTGTAATATAATAAAATTTTTATTTTATTTTAATTATTTGAGTAATGTACTCAGAAAATATTTGAGTACATTATCCACCTGACATACAACTCACCATTGTAATAAATTTCTTGCAATTTTTATAATATATTTTACATATTAGTAGCATGAAGTAAATAAATATGACTAATGTTTATATAAAGTTATTGATATAATATTTATAAACATGTAAATTATTATTCTCATTATCATGTATAAAATTAATGTTCAATAATATTATAAAAATTTTAGTATATATAATATTTAATTGTTGTATGAGTACAATATTTTTTATTTTAAATTTTAGATGAATTATATGAGAAAATTATATATAAATTTAGGAATATATAGAAAATATTTATTATTTAAGGCTAATCTTTTTTAATTTACTTAAAATACAGTTTCTAATAAATTTGTATTCCTTTATTAAAAATTTATTTTTCTAAATTTATCTTTATACAAAGTAAACAAAAATAGTTTTATAATATATTAAAAAATTTTTTGATCTTCTGTTTTAATATTTTAGTAAAGTTTAAATTTTTTAAAATAAATTATTGTCTACTATATTTTCTCATTGTAGTTTTATATTATTGTTATGAATTTATGTATTTTACCGTTATTTTAAAGTTTATTCTATTTAAATATATAATTCAATTTAATCTATGAAATTTGTAATCTTTATAATAATTTTTTTCATGTATACTCCTTGTACTTAAGAATTTATAATTATATTTCAATATCAAATAAGGAATCGCATTACCTCGATTTAGTTATCCAGAATTATTCTTATCTATAAATAATGTACTTCCAAAATTTTTCTTTCTTTCATTCTTTTATTTTATTAAAATTGTTTTGGATAAAATTTCTATGAATTAGAGTTTGCATTGAAAGTATTTAAATATACACAGTATATTAAAGATATATGAGATTTTTAATGATTTTTTATTTATTTATTTATTTAATCTTTTTATAAAAAATTTTTAAATTCCTATAATTATTTATGTATTAATCATCGACAAAAATGAGCAAGAAGCTTTTAAATAATTTAGAAATTGATAAAAGAAATTAATAAGAGAAATTTATTTTTATAGCAAATGAGTTGTCGGATATTGAAATATTAGTTTATAATTTTTAATCAGTAGTTGTATTATGGATAAAAATTATTTAAAGATTACATTAAATTTAATCTTTTAATATTGAAATATAAAAAAAATTGTCGAAATGACAAATTGTTCTGGATAAATGCATATACTTGAAAAAACGTTAGCAAAGCTTGTTGTACCCTGATCTAAATGTGTCATATAAATCTCGCTTCTTTAAATTTATTTAATATAAGTTATAGTGTATTAATAAATGATTGTGTTAATAATTATCCATGCACTATAATTTAAAATTTAAAGATCAAATGTTCACTTCTCATTGGGAATAATAAAATTTAATGTATACATAATGAACATTTTAGAAACAGTCTAGAGAATTTAAAAATCTAGCTTAAATCAACGACCCAAAAATAAATAATAATGATTAATTGGTTATGAATGAGTTGTCTTATGCTTAATATGAATATTTTATACTTACGTACAAAAATGAACGATTAGTATATATTAATAAAGTAGTTCTATCGTATACTCTTCCCAATAAATATTATACATTAAAGACATGAACAACTAATTAGTTTTATTTTTCAGTAAATAAAGGAGCAATTATTTATTGAATTAGTTGTTTTAGTGGGATTAATATTTGGTGAAACAGCGAAGATAACTGTACAGACAGATGCTTTTATAATATTAATAATAAGTCGATTGGTGGTGAATAACTGTTGTAATAATCAGCAGGCTAATTTAGAAAATATTTTTATTTTCCACGAATTATCGGAGCGAAGTAGCGCGTCAAGATCACCATTTTGGGCGTTCCATCGGAAAAATGTTGATTTCCAAGAGGAACGCGAGCGAGGGTTGTCCGGGTTTCCGCTTTCGGAATGAGGTTCACGCAATCCTCGAGAAACTTCTCTTAGTCACTGGGCGTATATCGGTATCGAATCATCGGAACTTTTTGCGTTTTTCACCGGAGTCCGACCGCCAATATTAGACTACCGCGTGGTCCAAATTTCCCCCCTCGGGAGCAAGGTCGCGCGGTTACGCCTCCACCTCCTCCCCCCCCCGGATGCTGTGGACCTCTTCCTATAAAGGCTGCCAGTCCATCGACGTCGACATCACTTCCTCGCTTGTCGCCAAACTCAACCTAAGGACCAACATAACAAAATCCTGCCCGACTCAAGATGGCTCTGGAACGTCAAGTCCGCGCGAAGGTACGGTTTTCCGCGATCCCGGGGTGATTTTTTGCTTTTTAATTACGAATGGACGTTGTGTCGATGTGTGAAAGGGTTCTTGAAAGTGATACCGGAATTATTGACAAGTGATTGTGAGAGCTTGCTCAAAGTGGAAGCTGTTTCGATTATTATTACTTTAATTTTAAGGAACTTATTAACAAATACAATTCATTTTAATTATGCATTCTAAATAAAAACCTTTTACTTACACTATTTTCATTTATTTTCGCTATTCATTCACTAGAAAGATTAATTTTAATTTTTTTATTTAGTCGTTAAAATTAGACATTTTCTAATTTTATATTATTCCAATTTTTTCTCTATTGCTCATAACTATCACACGTTTTCTTCTTCTTCTTCGATAAAAAATTAAGTTTCACTTGTAAATTCGATAAAAATTTAAACTGATTTATGAAAATAATTTTTGCAAATAATACATTGCATCTCGCGTAATAAAACAATTGCAATAATTAAAACTACCCAACTATTAAACATTTCAATTATCATATGATACCAAATGCAGTTTTAAATTTAGATAAAATTATTTGATACCCTCATCATTCAATACATTATGTACTAGAATATACCGATGATATACTTCAATTAATCCAATATTAAATTTATGTAATCTTGAATTTGTAAAGAACGGTCGGAAAAGATAATTTCCTTTTTTCAATAGGAACATTAATTTTTAGTTACAATAAAATAGTAATAATATCTTGTTATAAACTAAAGATTGAGTTATGAATAAATTTTAAATATTTATTATCTAAAAGGAATAATTTTGTATTATTTACAGATCGTCGCCAAACGCGACCCTGAACAAGAACGCGAAGCTCAGGAATGGATCGAAACCATCATCGGCAAGAAGTTCCCAAAGAACACCGCCTTTGACGATGTTCTAAAGGACGGAACAATCCTCTGTGAACTCATGAACAAGATTCAGCCAGGATCTATCCCCAAGATTAACACATCTGGTGGCGAGTTCAAGATGATGGAGAACATCAATAAGTGAGTACAACGTAAACCATATTTTTAAGTTAAATGTATACACACAATTGCATCTGTGCAGCGAAAAATTTGTTCTTACGTTGCACTTTTTAGCAGTCATTAATAAGTAGAAGAGTAGTTGTGACAATTTATTAAATATTAGATTGAATTGATTGGAAATTACAATAATCGCAAAATATTGAACTAAGATTAATTGTTCCTGCAATATCAATATTATTAACTAGTTTTCAATCGTAGTTTGATAATTAATTAATGTTTGTGTAGCCTGACGTAACTAATGTACATTTGACCTGGTGGTAAGCACATGAGATGTTTTTAATGCATGATTTAATAAATATTTTGTACGAACCATCCAAGTTGGCACGCGGATTATTGTCTTTGGGTGCTCATTAAGAAGAGTCCGAAAACCTTCATTCTTTTAAAAATAATCCAAGTGCCAAGTTTTAGTAATGACATTTAGAAAGTATCCACTTAGCCTAAAGCGCATATGGATGAGCGAGGAATATTTTGATTGGCGAGTGATAAATATAGATAATCTAAAGTTTGGGTGTGCTATGCTAAATAGGTTCCAGAAGGCTTTGAAAGACTACGGGGTCCAAGACGTCGACGTCTTCCAAACGGTCGACCTGTGGGAGAAGAAGGACCTTGCCAGAGTCATCATGACCCTCTTTGCCCTCGGTCGCGAGGTACGTTTCGACACTCCTAGCCTTTCGCTCTGACATTGGTCCACATTATTTCCCCCGGTCAAAAATATATATTTATACTCCCCCTCGTTTATTTACTCTATCGCTGACATTTCTTTGTTTTTTAGTTTTTTAAATATCTCGCGCATTGCCGCTTGATGTAATTTTTTTTTTTCTTTTTTTTTCCAGAGATGAATTTCCAAAGCATTTTCGAATCACCCCTTTTCAATAAATCTTCATTTTAAATTGAATTACTTTTATCAATATTCTTTCATAAATATAATACAATAGTTGATAAAACAATAGTCTCACTTCAATGTTTGTATGTACAAATGACATTATCATTTCCATTGCTTATCTACGTTCCCTTCAATAATGCAACTTGAATTTAACATTCGAAAATTTATAAAAGCAAATATTATAATAAACTTTCTTGGATTTTACATTACTCATAATATATGATATTAGTTAATAAATAAACAAATGGATTTTACTGTAATATAGACACTGTAAATATTTATGCGCGCATATTTAAAAAATCGCATAAAATTTAATTTTAAATGTCAATAAATATGTATTATTATCAAAGAATTTATATGCACACTTTAAATACTTTGAGGAAAATTAAAAAAAAAAAATGTTTTATCCGCATAAATCCACTGTAATGGTAAATCTGCTGCTCATCGATCAATTCTATAAAATCGAATGATAACATTGTAATTATTAGAATCTTATAGCTCGAAACGATCAAATTTATCGATATTAAAAATGTTTCCAATTAGAATTATTAGAATTAGAATTATACGGGATACAAACAGAATAATAAATAATATATTAAGCAGGATTATTTATTTAATTTTAAATTTAAATCGACACGATCAAAAGAATTATTCAGGCAGTAATTATAATAACTTATGGAATGACAATTAACATTTACTCAAACTTTTGAGCACATAAGATTAAAACATTTTTTTAATTTTTTATAATTGTTGACAATCAGCATCTGCCTTCGTATTTATAGCAATTTTTTATATTCGTAAAATAGATAAATTTGATGAAACGAGAATGTGAATAATAAATTGCCGAGATACGTTCTTAGTCATTCAATTTTTAATTTTGCGGATGAAATTACCGAGACATAGTGAAGCAGCGTTAGGTACGCGCTCGTGATCTTTAAATGAGAGAACGCGATCGCAGGACGTCAATGATCTCTGCTCTCCTCCGTTTGCAATGACGGATTTTCATTGTTCATTTGCAGACCTACAGACACCCAGAATTCAAGGGACCAAACCTAGGACCCAAACCTTCCGACGAGTGCAAACGTGAGTTCACCGAAGAACAGCTGAAGGCTGGACAAACTGTGATCGGACTCCAGGCCGGATCCAACAAGGGAGCCACTCAGGCTGGTCAGAACATCGGCGCCTCCCGTAAAATCCTCCTCGGCAAGTAAATTTGCCGTCGAGGAAAATCTCGACTCTTCATCATCGATTACTAGCCTTCTGCCGGAAACGAGGAAGATGTCAGTTCCGCCATTCGACGGCCGCGCATTATAACCGTACGCGCGCGGACCATAAGGTGATGCGCTCTTTCGCCGTTTAAAATCGACACCACTTTTATGTATCCATTTATGTACATATATTATGTAATTTAACCTTCGATTACTCTCACTCTTATCCTTAATCTTCTTCTTCTTCTTCTTTATTATTATTATTATTATTATTATTATTATCGTTATTATTATCGTTATTATTATTATCGTTATCATTATTATCATCATCATCATCATCATCGTCGTCGTCATTATTATTATTATTATTATTATTATTATTATTATTATTATTATTATTATTATTATTATCATCATTATTATTATTATAATATTTATTTAACATTTTGTAATCAAATAATACAAATTCTATTTATTCACTACACGTCTGCGATTATTCACTCACTCTTATGCCCATTCCTGTTACTAAATTATCCCTTTTGAATATCGCTTTGAAAATTCGCTCAAAATTCAATAAAAGCATTTCCGTTTTTCGATAAAATTAAATTTAAATTAAATTTTTTTACAAGATACAGGAGCGAAAATGTGTTTTCTATTTTAAGAAATAACACCACTGAAAGATCATTCTGTGTCGATGTATTTTTGGAAAGAATGAGTCAGAAATTTGCCGCGACATGCTTATTTTACAACACAATATAAAAATACTACACTGCAAATTATAAGATGAGTTATTTTATATTATTATTATTTTAATATCGGATAATTATTCCAAAACTAGTCTTGTATGCTACTTTAATGAAAACAATGCAAGAAATATTTATAATTTTTAAAAGAAATATTTAGGAATTGTTATTCAACAAATCCATTAACTTTTGAAAAGAGAAAGTAATATTTTTATAATTTTTTATATTATCAAATTTTAAATTAAAAATGTTGCATAAATATATATATTTAAAAGTTAAAATTAATGAATTTGATAATTTGTACAAAAAATATTCATACTTGACCTGTAAAATAAACAATTATAAATTGAGAATGATTGAGATTTATGAGTTCAAAATTTCTCTTTTCTAAATTACATTATAAATCAAATATTTTTTTTTTAAAAGAAAACCTTCAAATTATTAATATTATCGAGCACACGTCTAATCAATAGATATCGATGACTATTAATTATTTTTTTATTATAAAAATTAAGATTATGCGCCTTGATATAAAAACATTATGTTTATTTTGTCAATAATATATTTTTTATTTGTACGTATTTTTAACATGCCCCGAACTCCAGAATATTCGGCAAAATCGTTCATAATAAATTTTTAGCGCATACTTCAACGATAATTTTAGATACATAAAATACTGAAAGGGAGAGAAGAAAGAGAGTAATATAGATATGCTTAAGAGTAGCCGCGAGTGGCACACTAAAATAGGCAGAGAACGCAATAGTTTTTCTCTTCATCTTTCATCAAGGTCCAAATTCAAAGTATCGCATCTGAATATCGAAAAGTAAAAATCCTCAGAAATAATATCTACACATTATTGGTATGGATAGAATATACTTTGAAAAGAAAATTTCAAATATTACAAACGAGATATCGATGAATGAACTTGCTTTTATTTCTCTCTTTGTTTTTTCGAATATTGTAAATTCATAAAATACCTAGATAATTTGATCGGAACTTGTTCCAAAATGAATAAATTAAATTAAATATTTTTAATGAAAAATATATTTTACATGGTTCTTATCAAAGAGCTTAGGCCAATAAAATTTTCTGTACTAATAAAATAATTTTAAAAAAATGTACTTTTTAATTTTAGTATTACCATCTGCTTTTTATCCACGTTAATTTTATAATAATATGACTAATTGAAGTATCATGAAAAATACGATTTTAGAAATATTTTCTACATTCAATGGATACATAAAAAAATTGTATAAATAACATAAACATAATAATTTAGAAAATTTTTTTTTTATATTTTAACCGTAATTGAGAAATAAATTATATTTAAAAATTTGAACACAAATGTACGTTTAAATTAAATCTAAGTAAATAATTCATAAGCAAACTTTATTGTATTACGATAATAACAATTACGAAATTTTTGAATGAATGTTTTATAATTATGGCTAGTTTCAAACCTTAGAATATATCATTTTTTGTAATATAATTTCATTTACAATGTCAGTTGTATACAGTTATGATAAAATTAATGAAAGTCATTAATATTGAGAATATTGTAACCCAGAATAAACCTTTTGATTCATTCAAACTTTAAATCAAATTTTGACTGATGAAATATTGAACAAGATTGTTAATTATATTATTTAATATTATATTTATTATTTCAAATTAATATGGAGTATTGTTTTTAATGGATATTTCACTACAAACATCTTGGTATATTTTTGTCACTTAAAAAAGTGATATAATTTCAAAAATTTCTAAAATTAAGCTTTTGATAATTGATAAATAGAAAAACATATTCTAAATTTTAAAACGATTCACCTATTTTTAAAAAAGATGTAGTGACTTTTAATTATTTATTTATTTTTTGAATATTATAGATTAAAAATTGTATTAAAAAAGTGAAAAATTTTTTTTATAATTTTAATAAAGGATTTAAGAAATTTATGTTTACAAAATTGAGACTTTAAACCATTCAGTATAGACGGTATTAGTAATAAATTAAAGGTCTTTATAGTACTTGAAGTTTTATAGTAGTTTACGTAGTTAAAAATGATAACGGATATGAGTATGTACATAAAAATTGACACACACAATGGTTTTAAAATATTCTGGTTACGAATTTATTGATTACTAATTTCTAATAAAATCAAATATCAATCAATACAATTAATCATCTGCTGTAAATATAAATTCTCCCATAATATATTAATACAAGTAATAATACTACAGTAATGTACTTCGGATTATGTATATATAGATTTCAATATATGAAATATAACAATTCAAATTATAATAGAGTTGTGCGGGTTTGCAGTCTAATATTTATATTTGTTTATCTGTTCGGTTTTACCGAGCGTATTGTTTCCTCGGGAATCCCGAGTAGATGTTTGCTTGGAGGCAAGCCCGAGCGCTCGTGCGCAAGTCCAGGTTTATGATCGGGTTATACCGACGAGTACCCAGGTACCTGAACCTCTACGGCGCGGTTAAGGGATCGGCGTCGCCCACGCGTCACCCCGAACTTACATGTTCGTTGACCAAGAAAGCGTTAACTCTGGCGTTTTTTGTTCTCTCGCATATCATTTGCATTAACAATTATAATAAGAGCGAAATTGTGTGAGCGGGCAGGGCGGGCCAAAAGGAGCTGTGTTTATGTTTGTGTAGTGATCTAGCGGGGATCCACTAGGATCTGCCTCGAGGAGTACGCGACCGGCCGACCGACGAGTCTGCTTGCTTCCAGAGCGGCCACCGTCTCTAAATATGCTCCCAGGGTGCACACCGGATATTATTGTTGATTGGCTTTTTTCCCCAATAGGGTTTTTTTTATGCCTGTCGTGCGTAAGTTGACAATACCAATAAAGTCTGTTATTTCTTGTATAAAACTCAGTTGTGTTCATCCCTGTCCTCAATCCTCTGAACAAAAAACTTAAGTTTATTCATATCGAATTTTATTTTTTTTTTTTTTTATTGAAATTTAGAACAAGAGTAATGTTTTGTCTTCTTCTCTTATCGTGTGAATGTATAAGAGAGAAGCTGCTTTCTGTACCTTCTTTCTTCATTTTATTTTACGGGAGAGGGGTACTGCGCTTAAAAAACGCCTTCAAATAAATAAATTCAGGATGGTTAATTTTGAACTGTTTATTGAAGAGAGTGTTTGGAGGTCTCTGTTACTCCTCTGAGTACTCGTAGAAATCTAATTACATATTTTTCGCAAACTATAAACTAACCCCCAGGTATAATAGGTAAAAGACGCATACAAGACAGTGGGATCAATTGGGTAAACCCCATGTTCGCGGGAGGTCATACGCTGTCCCTAATTACCTCGATTTTTCAAAATCTATAAATTTACGTATATTGAAAATTGGGGCTATTCGCACAAGTACAACCCGTATAGACTGCATACCTGACTTATTATTAGAAATTCTTAATGCATTCTAATCCTAACAAGTAATAAATAATGTAAAATAAGTATAAGATGATAAACCAGGAAATATTTTTAGTATTATTAAATCAAAAATACAATATCTATTTTTCATGTTTTAAACCATTATTACTTAAAGAATTTAATAAAACAATAAAATAAATGAATTTTCTATATTTTTAATAACTGTTTAATGTTAAATAATTAATTTTGTTAATATTTATTATAAAAAATTAAAAAATTTCAAATATTTTTATTGTCTTCAGTTGATAAGCTCAATATTTATATTCAAAAGTTTGCGAAAATAAAATTATAATTTTTTAAAAAAATAATTGCAAAATATGATTTTACACGATTTTATAAAAAATTATATTAAAAAAATAAATTTTAAAGTAAAGCCTATAAAAATATATTTATTTTACTATAATTGTTGTATACTTATGATTTGCTGTTAATTATAATTTACTGCTTAAAAATTCTACAAAATATATATATATATATATATATATATATACATAAATTTAAGTCACTTTTGATTAAGACTGTACATATCCTTTATTAAGTAATAAATTATATATCGATTATAATTATTAATTTATCTTCTAGTAATGATATAATCATTCTTATAAATTTATATTTTCTGTATTAAGTTTTTAATAAATAAATTGGAATTAAAATTCTGATAGAGATATATCTATCAAGATTCAACAAGTTCAATTCTTAGGTAAATAAAATAATAATATTTTAAAAATTATATGTAATTATTTAAAATATTACCGGCTACTTTTAAAAACAACATAAGTCCTTAAAATTAATGTTTATAATAACATCAACTATTATTTCTAATACTCTTGATTACGTATTGTAATTATTATTAATTGAAATAAAGTTTAATTTTAAACATATTAAAATATTTTTAAAGCGTTTAAATATTTATTTATGTATATGAAAATATCAAAAAGTAAAAAATATTTAAATACAATTATTTTTCACTGTAAAAGTTAAAAATATTTATGTCTTTATAAGTAAGGCTGAAATAAAAAAATGTATAACAAACATGATATTTATAATTCAAGCTATTTTAAGTATCCACCATTAACATAGTGAATATTGATTTTGAGGTCCATTCATGATATTAAATGACTACTAGATAAATATTACTGTTTAAAAATTTACAAATATCTATTGAAACCTATAAATCTCTATGCATCTGTATAAATATTTATTGAATAATTGTATATTAAATTTTATTATTAATATCTTGCATAAATAAGTATCTCGTTGGGATATATTTATTAGAAAATATTTTATTTATCCATTGCATACAGCACTTAATTAAACATGAAATTTAACAACCATTGTATTGTTAAAATGAATAGTATCATTGTTTGAAGATAAAATAAGTATTAAAGTTTAAGCTTAATTACGTCTTCCTACAATCTCCTTCAGTAAAATTTCAATCAGCTTTCAAGTATGCTAATATCACAATGATATTGAATTTATTAAATGGTCCGTTAAATTATACAATTTTTCTAACAACAAACGTTCATACTTTAGACAAAAACGAAAACATTTGCAGTAATCGCGTACATTAATTACTCGTTGGAAATTCTTGAATTTCCTTAAGTAGTGTGGATCGCGATTCAGACGGACGCTGACAAATAAATCAATATCACTCATTTTCACGGCGATGGCCAACTGTTAGCTGCCTTCTTAACTCACATTCGTCAAAGAAAGAGCCAAAAACTTCTTTTCTGAATCGAGTACGTGAACCTGCTCGATTTGAATGACAAAATTATTTCTATGAGGGTGTATAATTATTGCTTTATTGGTATGAGCGAACATTTGGCATTATTCCAAGCTTAGTTGGATTTATTTTTAAATATTTCGTGGTATGTATCATGGATTTTAGTATACATGAAAAGAAAAAGGTTCGACATAAATTTGAATAAAACATTTGAGAGATAGAATCTTTTTAATTTTACTTGAATAAATATGTTTATTTATTTTTTAATTCAAAATAAAATTTTTTACTTTTTTGTCTGTTTGTTTTATAGTATACAGATATTTTAAAATATTTAATAAATTCTAAACAAGTATTTCAAATTCACGATTTTGATTTTTTCGGGACTTTTTTTTGGAATGATTGAATAATTTATCTGTTATATTTCCTTTCCTATCAAATTATTAAAAAAATTATCAAAATCTCATCTATTAATAATTTTGTTAAAATTTATATATATATGTATCACAATGTATATAATAAATAATAAGAATTTAAACAGTATTTACCCATCACATAAGTGATTTTGTTTTACTTGCTTTTATTTATGATACTGTCTGTTATAATTATAAAAGAAAAATGTTTAAATGTAGTAATAATAAACTGTATATAATTTGAAAATAGGTTTAAATAGAATGTTGTAAGAAAGAGTATCTGCCGACATATTAATATTTTATTAAATATATTTTTAATTCATAATATTTAAACATAAATTTTCTATTAAAAAAATTTTTAATTTATTCGGGAATATTAATATAAATAATATTCAAATCAAATGTATAATGAAAATATATATTTGCATATTTTAGCATAAAAATATTTTAATATTTGAAATCATACAAAGTTTTTGTAGTTCAGTTTTAATTAGTTTGTATAAATGTTAATAATTTAATCATATATTACAATTTAATTCACAAGTTTGTGTAAAAGAAAATGGATACAAAAACATTATTTATATATATAAAAATTAAAACTTTTTCTCACTTATTAAATAAAATATTCTAACTTTAATAATGACTATTTATATATAAGCTATATTTATATAAATATTTAAAAATAAATTTGTTTGATAATAAAGATTAACATTTGAAACAAATCATTGAAAATTTATCTAGAACAAAACTGAAAGTTAGTAGATCAACGTGTTATAATACAAGAGTTAATAAATGAATAAGTAAACGATAGTTTTATGACAAATAATTTATTATTCCTTTATAGATAGATCAATAAAAATTAGCATTAATATAATTTATTACAAAATGCAATAAAAGACTGAATTTTAATATTTATAAACATCAATTGTATAAGATAAATTCTTTTAAATGCTTTATAAGTAACAGAGATATCAGGTACCAAAATTTTCAAAGAAATATTTCATATTACAAAAATAATATTTTATATTTATAAGATCTATAAAATACATTTTTCTGCGATTACATAAATGAAAATTTAATAAACGATTGGAAATAATCAGATTTTATTGCATTTATTAATAATGTTACTATTGGTTTATTAACTCGAATCAATAAGAAATGTTTATGAATTTATATACTGATTTTAAACAAATTATCTTTTTAAATTTTAATTGTTAACTAATTTATTCACATGCTTTATATTTATGCATTAATGATCTGTTTGGAAGTTAATCATTTTGTTAATAATTTTAGTTTAAATATCTATTTATCGAACCTTTCAAGTATATATAAATATTTGTTTACATGTTTTAAATATGACTTTCAATGTAAAAACATTGTAAATAAATGTAATCATTTGTATCTATATTTTTGTTAATAAATTATTATTATTATAAATATTTTCAATAATTCGTACTTTTTTCCTTTTTAATTATATAAATGTCGTTAATGTAGGAAATTGTAAAATGTTATCGATCGTTCATATTAAACCTTTTGGTACCAAATCCTAATAATGTTGTAAACTTTTATTGATAAAGTTGAGTCCTATAATATCTTCAATAAATTGGTTATCTACTATTAAAATAGTAGATAATTATAAAAGTGCAAAATGGTAATTAAATTGAAATAGTATTGTAGAAAATAAGAAGATAAATTTTTTAATAAATTAAACATTTTAAATTAATAAACTTATAATAATTTAAAAATATTTTTTTAAGTTGGAAAGAATTGATGAAAATAGAATGAGTTAAGAAAAATTATCATAGTGTTACTTAAAAACATATGAAAAATATTACTGCTTATTAAGCAAATACATATTTATATAAATAATAAAATATAACTAACTATACATTAAAAAATCATTAAATCAATTACATTTAATATAAAAATATAAAATATGCCTTGTAAACAAAATTTATTTTGAAGTATAATATACTAGAATTAAAACGTTAAAATATACGTTATATAGCATAAATGTTAATAGCACTCAAATAGTTAAGATTGAAAGAAAAATGCTAAACGTACGTTATAATTTCCCTTTATAAAAAAGCTATAAATTACTCAATTTACAAAGTAGAGCCACTCGTTTATTTGACTAACTTTTATGTTAATAAGTAGCGATTTTCCTCAATAACACTGTCAAGTACTTTATAATACATGCTTTGTTTTCTTTTTTTCTTCCAAAGAAAATTTAAGTGATACCCTCGCACCGACGAATTTCCATAACTATACACGCATACGAGAGGAAAAATAAAAAGAAAACAAGAAAAGGGAGGAGACTTTGCAGCTCGCGTTGTGTAATCCATTTCGCGTCGGCGCGGCAAATATCGAATTTCAGCGCTGCCCCCTCGGGTGCAGGGGTTGCGGGGGCGGCGTCCTTGAAAATGTTCGTACGTCTACGCTTTAACAGCTGCTTCGGAGACGTCTAACTTCGTCGCGCGAGATCCTCTCGCGTCCTTCGAAAGCCCTACACCCGCTCTCAATGATTTTTCATCGGTCTCAGTCCGGATTTGATTCGCTATCCCTCTTTAAGCATGGGTGAACCTCCGGCAAGTGTACGGCGCCCCTTCCCTTATACCTAATGCGAGGGATGCGCAGGATCCGATCTGCGTCTCATCATTTCACTCATTAGCAAAAGGTACAGATTTCATATATAAAAAACAAAAAACAAAATGAGAGAAAAGAAAAAAGAAGAAAAAATGGTTGACCGAGTGATGAGACTGAGATAGGAAATCTCATATTTTATCAAAACTGATTTATTTACACTCTTTTACCTTCCTTGATCAATATTATTCTATTTTCCTACAATTTTTCAATACTTAAATTCATCCCTCTAATTATTTATTGAATTGTTTAACGAATCGATACTCCATAAACATTATAGCTATTTAAAATTTAACTAAGGAAGTAATTTTAATTTTAAAAAAGAAGATAAATTTCTAACCATTCAGGCTATGTATTTTGCACAGCTTTTCACTTATGAAATTTTACATATCTTCTTCAGATTTTTATACTCCGTTATTTACAGTTATGACATGTTAAGTTATTCACTTAGTGTCACGAAATGTAAAAGTACTAAATTTCAAATTAAAAATACAATTACTCAATGAAAATAATTTCCATTAATAATATAAAATATAACAATAATAAAATAATATAATATGGTACATTATTTTTTTTATTATTATAAAATTTATGAGTATTGTTGAAATTATTTTCGTAAAATAAATACATATGAGTATATTTTGAAAATATTAACATGTAATTTTTAGTTTTATTATTAATTATAAATAACTATAAAGAAAATAGTTGCCTAAATTATTAATTTAAAAATACTATACTAACTACATATTAATTAATATCTGATTATTTTTTATAAAACCTTGTCAATAAAGAAAAACATTTCATATAGCTTTTTTATTTTATTCCAAGATCTAGAAATATATAAATCATTCACAGAATATGGCTTAAAATCTATCATCTAATACACGTGCAAAAATTCAAAATATTTGGGTGAAAATGTACTTTACATGCATTCGCAATCAGCTCTCGTGGTGTAATATTCAAGAAAAGAGGTACTGAAATTCTGGCAGAAAGTCAACATGCTTATTGTGTGTTTTAATTTCTGTATTCTCAATTAATCCAGATAAAATTGATTTTCCAGTATTTTTAAATAAAAAAAAAATTACAAACATCCTAATTAGTTGTCCTTAAATAATATTGGTGTTAATTTTTTAATTATAAATTACAATTTTAATATTGTTTTCTTATTTTAACCTGGTTGACTGGATGTTAGGTAGTTAGAAATTATAAATATGAGCAAAATATTTAGATGATTGAGGAACAATCAAGTGATTACTTTTAAACTTAAGTTAATAATTACATTAACGATTTAATCCAAGAGAATTAAATTGAATTTGATTTTTGAATAGAGTTCATACAGACAAAGGGTTGATATTAAAATTCTTGGTACAACGGGAAAACGTAATAACTATTTAAACAGCTATTTAACTCTGAACCTATGCAAGATATAGTATCAGAAAGATGACTTAGTAAATTTCCATTACTATTTTTGTTTTCGACTATTTTATGGCAGATTTTTTTTTCCCAACCTATATTTATAGATTCACAATAAGCTCTTTGCAATGCCTTGGAAACAGCATCGCCACCTCCGCACCAAATTATTACGAATAAAAGGTAAGTTCTTTTTATGAAAGAAGTGCGACAGGTATTTAAAGGTATTCGGAGGTTGATTCGACTCCTCTAATCAGTGGCTGCTTCAAAAGATTTCGTTCAAAATCAGCGGGCCCGGCATCAAAAGAATACCTCGAGAAGCTGTGACACAGTTTAAATTTCAGGAACAACGTCCCTCGAATCATCGGGGGGGGGGGGTATTTCAGCTCTTACCTTGAAAAAGTATTCGTCGCGGTGGTCCAGCTCTACGAAAAAGTGGGCGCGATGCCTAAGCTCGTGTGCGTGTGCACAAGTGCTATTAGCAGCTTGTCCGTGATTATTAGACAAATCACCATTCTCGGATCGTCATATCTTCTTTCTTTCTTTCTCCTCCCCTCTCTCTTTTCCTCGCTCCCTCCCTCTCTTAATCGCGAATAACTCCGAGGAATCAGTCTCCTATCTAACTTGCATCCTCTTTCATGAAAAACAAAGCCCAAATATATATTTTCCTTCTTTTAATTAGTGCGTTTTCCTCTGAACGTATTTTTGCCTCCTTCATTTATTCACCGCAACTGCTTTAATGGCATCAACTCTTTAGTCTACACCTGTACATTGATAATTCCTACATTTACACTATCACTAAAACTTATATAATTAATTATATTATTTATATCGCTCATTAGATTAACATTATTATATTAAATAACATGTGCAATCATTTTCATTACAAACCATCAAGTTCTTCAATAATTTTAATTTAATTATTAAATATTTTAACTTATATATGCGCAAACATATTTAGTACACATCATTAAATTATATATTAATAAGGATGTAGATTAATAATTATTCATCAATAATATATTTTATTTTAATAGAAATAATTGTATATAATGCGTTCTTCATGGCCATATATTTTTTTAAGTTTGTCTCTATAACAAATTTAATTCATTTTTCATAATTATATAAATATTGATTTTCTAAAGAGCCTGAAACATTTATTTAATTGTCAATAGAAATTTGTATGATACAAAAATCTGAATTTATTACTTTACACATGCACTAACATTTATTTATGAGTGTCATTATTTTTTAAATTATTAATTAAAAAAATTAATTTTATTTATGACCTTGGAAATCACAAAAACAAAGCATATATTTTTCAATAATCATTGTATTGTTAAAAAATGTCTTTGTTAAAAAATAATCGATCGTAAAGCATCAATATCATAATAATTTTTTCAAAATAGGAATTATATAATAATATTATAAAAGGAGAGTTTTGTATAAATATCCATAATACTTAATAAAAATACTTTTATAAGAATAAAAATTTTATATTTCAAATACGATGAATTTCTAAAAATGCCGATAAGAATTTTATTATTTTTTATCTTATAAAATATCATGTTGCTACATGCTAGTTTTAATAACCACACGAAATTCCGTAAAAGCGTCTCTAGTGCCACAAAATCCAGATTTAAATAGCCCATAATGATATTACCAATGGCCGAAGGCCAAAAAACTTTAATGACATTTTCTTAATGATTCACGTTAAAACTTAGTACATCTGACTTATATTCGCTCGGTAAATGTAAGCTTATATTCTAAAGGTGATTATCTCTCTATAATCTCGATCTACGTAATATAAGTACTTTTACACGAAATAAATAACCCTTTATTACCTTAGAGTTTTTTCTTGTTTTTCAACTTTCTGTACACGGCATTGAATGTCAAGGAAAATGCTTTAATGCACGCGAGTTAATTTTTGGCAGGAAGCCATCGATATGATTTTATTGAATTTTAAAAATATTCATGTTGAGGCGACGATCAAGACGACGATGTTGCTAAATATTTTTTTTCACTAATAATTTTCAGTATGTAAATGCATTACTTTTTTTTTACCTTTATATATATAACATTGTGCATGCATAAGCATAAAATTTTAATTGAAAATATTAAAAATTGGTTAGTAATTTAAAATTATTCAATAAAGCAAGATTGAGTTTTAGCTTATACATAAGAATATAATGACAATTTTATCTAAATTTTTAATAACTTAATTATAAATATTTTACACTTTTAACTACTTATAAGAGATATTCTGTAATTATTTATTAGATATTAAATCTTGAGGTTTTATGTTTACAAATTATATGTTTATAACATTTATGTTTCAAATATTGAATGCATAATATAAATATTATAAGTGGTTGAAATATGAATGTATTTTTTAAAAGTAAATTTACCGTTAAAGTATAATTAATATTGAATTTTTAAATTTTCATACGAAAACCCTTTTGACATCTAATAAATAAATAATTTGTTTTTTTAATTAAATATTTATTTGTATGCTTAATGAATAATATTTACATTCGTATTTTATTTATAAAGTATCTCTTAATAAAAAAAAACAAATTTTTTAGTTTTTTAATTGAGCACTAATGTCAACATTTTCACCTTATTTTAATTAAGATAAATGCAGATTTTAAATTAAGAGAAAAATTTATGCTCATTTATAGGTATTTTTAATTTCATACAAAATGCATATGTAATAAAAAGTTTTAAACTTATGCAAATACACAGTTTATTGAAATTGAACAGCAAAAATAAATATTAATAATTAAGTAATTTCTTTTCGTATTTTTTAATAGTACTGTTAGTTTAAAATAATAATATTGTATTTATATCAATAACTTAATAATGAATAAAAAATAAATTTGTTATTTTATATATAGAAATTAAATATTATAAACTATAAGATTTTATAAGTCGAATCTGATAATGAAGTTCATTATCAGTAGAAATATTATAATAGTAGTTGAAAGTATAAAAAGTATAGCAAATGCTTAAATCCTTTAAATTATTTATAATAAACATTATATTGGAGCCCAAAGATGATTTTTTCCAAACATTTACATTAGCTTGAATAAAAATTTCTTAAATTATTGTTTATTTATTAATAATGGATCTAATATATAATATTTTTATATAATATGACTAATTTTTTAGACATTTAATTTCCATTTAATCTATAGTATAGTTATAAAATTTAATAGTATTCGATCAACTATTTTGTAATATAGTGATAGTATTGAACAATTATTTTTTGCATTATATTTGAAACATGAATATAAATAAGCTTGTTGCACCGTTTTCTGTTAATACAACATTGTTTTAAACTGTAAAATTTATAACGTACAAAATGCAGGCAGAACGAAAATACCGCCCGCACTTTTACACTACGTAAATAAACAATAATAATTCGCAAAAAAATAGGATTTATTTTTGGCACGTACTATAAAAAGATCTTCTAAAATTATCCGATAAATCTTTAACACCGCAGGCGTATATAATTTTCACTAAAAATAAATCGGGGAAATCTCGGCTCTCAAATGCGACATCATCTTGCTCTGCTCCGCAATGCTCGAATTACATCAAATGGCATCTCCGGCTTTTGCTTTTGCACGCCGCGATTTTAAGTTAAGAAAAAAATAATGAAAAGAAAAAACAGAATATGCTCCTTCTCGCCTGCTGATGAAAATCAGCTCGTATTTTATCTTTCTGCATGAAAGAATTAATCGAGCATAATTTTGGCAGCTTCATTTATTTATATAAATAATATTTATTTCGCTTAAAATTATTTAAAGGATAAAAAAATTATTTTGAAATGTGATTTCGTTTTAATTTTATGAAAATAAAAGTCTCTATGGGGAATTAGAAGTCTAGCGTGAGCAATTTAAATGTGCATTTTGTATTCGTTGAATGGTCTGCCATGGCTAATGATCGAGGCTAAATGAAAGGAAAACTCAACGCTGCCATTACTGTCGCTAAATAAATAATATTATTTAATTTTTAAATTATGTTCCTAATAAATAGTACATATCGTTTATCAACTTATTTATACATGGCATCAAACACTGGCATATTTCCTCAATAGGTTTCCTTCCATGCAGCATGCAACATCTCATATTGATTAGATCTGTCAGCGAGCAATATTTCTTTTATAACACAAAAAATTATAGTTTATTATTTAAAAATAGGCCGTTTAAGAAGTTAAAGTACGTTAAGTACACCTTTGGCTAAATTCCGTACACCATCGGTCCCAAGACAAGAGTTTCTAATAGAGTTAGAATTCATTCGGCGTGTGCTATGACCAGTCATGTGAATACTGCGTAAATTATAAATTATGTGACCAAGCACCCTCTCTCCTTATCTTTCGCCATCCTTATTTTATTTTTCGACATCAACTCGCACATGTGCGGTAACGATTTCCTCTTGACGAAACATCGCTTCATTCTCTTTCGGTCCTCGTAGGTCATCAGCTTCCCCGATCCCAGCATCTTTTTTCTCCGACTGCGTAAATTTATCGATCTAATTTTATTTGTATAAAAATTTGCGGTTAAACGATTAGATGAAAAAAGCAGACAACTCTGTACCTTATTTTATTATCATATTATTGACAATCCGATAAATTAATATTACGATTTTAATAAGTTTATTGAAAAATGCGTATCTAGTAATTTTTTGATAAAGAAAAAACAATAATATTAGATTATTGCGAAATTTGTAATTTAATTTTCACAAATTATTATTGTAACATCTAAAAGTAATAAAAAAAAAAGTAGTAGATTATAGATGGTGACGGAGAAATGAACGAAAAATAAGAAACACAAAAAAAAAGGCGACATTTATACACATAAATATAAGATACATAGCAATACATGTTAAAATACAAATAAGGGATTGAGAGAATTCAGTTGATATTCAAAAGTTATAAAGTTTAATATTATAAAAACATGAGTATAAAGTAGAAAGTATTAATGATAAGACGATAAAAGCTTGTACTTGTAATTTCAATATCAGTCTAAAATTAATCCTATTTATATATACAAATCGTGATTAAATAATTGTTTGATTTTATTTAAAATTATTTTTCGATAGCCATATTTAATAATGATTTGACTTTGATCTATTTTTTCTAAAATAGATTTCTTCTGATTTATTTTTTTTTAAATTATTACATGATAAAAAATATATAAACATAAACTATTTCCTTGTTAAAATAATTATTAATATTAAAATTCGGGTAGTCTGATACTTGAATATATACAAAAAATTAATATCGCTTAATAAAATTTAAGAACTATATTTTAATATTAAAATGTATATCAACTCTTTATGTTATTACTATTTATTTATTGCTTAATGTTAAAATATATTATTTCTAGAAATGGCTTTTTCACTAATTTTTTTATAGAACAACGAATTAGAATTTAAGTGAGCGATTGCAATATTTTTTTAACGCATTGATAATGTTTGAATTATAATTCTTCAATTTTAGTATATTTTTTAGAATATTTATGAATTTACATTTCATTTAAGAGATAATTAATTATGCATCACTATGTTTATACCATAATAATATTATATCAATGTATAAAATTAATTTTAATCATTAAAAATTATATATGAAAGATAATGGAATTTGAATACTGTTGACTATCAAGAAAACGTCAAATCTAATTTTTGCATCTTAAATGTGGAGTTTAAAATAAAAATTTTTTGGCTACAATGAATTTTTCTGTGATCATTTAACGAACAATCATCACATAATTATTTCTATTTTAAATACTGAGAAAATTTTTTAAAGGACCATAAGTTTATAAAATAACATAAATACTTTAACTAATAAATATAAAAAGTATTATGCTAAAAAAAAAATTAGCAGAATGAAAAATTGAGGGCGATATTTTGAGTACATGTCAAGCATATGTCAAGTAATATGCAAGTATATGCACTGTTGGCTCCAAAGTTTTATTGTACTTGAAATTGTCTATTGATTAAAAAACTACCGAAGATTATGTTTTTGAGAAATGATTAAATAGGCTCATCATTTAATAGTAAATTATTTAATGATTATCGGTTTCTTAATTTCAGTTTCTTAATTGCTTATCGCATATCATATAATTTATCACTTTTCTGGTTAATTTCAATACCGCTATAATAGAACTGTAATAGCCTAAATTTGAATATGAATATGATGAGGGATTATTCATTTCAATTAATTTTACTAAGTATAATTATTAATAAATTATTAATAATATATTAATAATTGATTTAATTTTAATGTTATCCAAAGAAAATTTGTTCTGAAAATATAGTGGACTTTATGAATAAATGAGCACTGCATTATTTGGAGTAAGCTTTCACAAAATTGTTCTAAATGAAATATTGAAATTTAAGTTATCACATTTTCTCTTTTTTATTCTCTTATCCTTTAGTTCCTCAACTTTCCAAAATTATTCTTAATGACATTAATATTTTAGTTAAAAAATATTTTTAGGCTAATGAGAAGTTTTTAAGAATTTCCTTTCGAGTATTACATTTATCATACACGTTAGTATTATTTCATTTACGAACCGACACCTACAAGTTACACAAGACCTACAATCCACAGTCTAAAAAACAACATTGATAAATTTGTATTACCAATTTACTATTATTATGTGGAAATTGTACTTCTTCTTCTTCTTCTCCTTCTTTTTCTTCTTCTTCTTCTTCTTCTTCTTCTTCTTCTTCTTCTTCTTCTTCTTCTTCTTCTTCTTCTTCTTGGTAATATGTAGCGACGCAGAGATTTTCGGTTCTACTCGTACCGCAGCTTCGAAACCAGCTTCCACTGGCTCTGAGCCAACCCATGCTAGACAGACCTCTGGGCTCGAGATAGCTCATATTAAAATAAACTATTTATCTTTACTTATGTGAAGTGAGAAAAAATGAATAAAGATACTTTTTCCAATTTAAAGAGAATTATCAATCATTAGATACATATTCTATTGTGAAAAATTCCGAAGAAATAAAAATCATCCAATCACGTTTCTTAAATAATATCTTCAAACTGAAGAACATGATAAACAATACTTATAAATCTTCTTAGTTCTTATCTGATACAGTTAAATACGTACAGCTATCATGAATAAATATTGTTTAATGTTCATTTGTCGAGTTACATCTTTTATGTATACATGTGCGAAGCCGTTATCAATAAATTGGATCATTAAATCAATATTCAATTAATTTTTATTAACATAAAAAAATAGTTCAAGTTTGATATATTTTCAATCTATTTTTTAAAAATATTGTCTATTCAGTTAATAAAATGTAAAATATTTTTTTTGGTATTCACAATTTTGAGTTATAACATAGAAATATTATTAAATATTATCTTTCTAGATATATTATTTGAAAAATTCAAGATTATCAAAAATGAAATATTAATATTATTCTATTTGGAAAAAAGACAATTTTTAAACTGAATTATAAAATTGATTGGAATTTTCATTGCAGTTTATTAATTCAAAATGACTCAAAGGTATCAGTTATAATATAAAATCTGGTTAATCTATAAAAATGATATTATATTATATAGTATAAATTAAAAAATTTTTTTTTCTATAATACCTTCTCATTATCCATCAATAAGATGAATAATTTTATTTATAATAATCATTCTATAAAATATTCAAAAAGATATTTTGAATTTAAATTTCAATTTAATTTAAAATATCAATTAAATGTAGTTTTAACTTAATTTTAATTATATTTTTACTTTTATGATACAATCTACAATTACATTGATTATGATATTATATGGCTTACATTATTAATACAATGTTGATACTACGATTGACAATACTATTTTAACCTTTTAAATTATGTAGTCTGTTTCAAAACATAAAAATGTACACTACTACTGAAATTTCCGATTGATTTTTTTTTTTTTTTAATAATTTAGATAAATATAAAAAAACATTTATATACTTTCTTATTAGGTTTTCAATTTATACTAATTTGATTAAAT
The DNA here is from genome assembly GCA_018907245.1 of Eupristina koningsbergeri. NCBI lineage: Eukaryota > Metazoa > Arthropoda > Insecta > Hymenoptera > Agaonidae > Eupristina > Eupristina koningsbergeri. The sequence continues at coordinate 153,070 of JACCHV010002775.1, forward strand.
GAAGTATACTTAAAAATTGAATAAATTTTATTTCATAAAAAATTTATGTTAATATAAGTATCATGAAAAATGAACTTTCAGTTTTCATTAGCTAAGTTTTTAAACAAATTTATATATATTATTATATATGAATTAGTGTTAATATTATTTATTTAATTTTTCTTTGAATTTTCTTTATTGTCAGAAGAGCGTTTAAAAAGTTACTTTGTATCTACGTGAATCTAACATGGAGGTGTAATTCTGAAATTTTCACAAAAAATCTATTTTTTTTGCATTTTGCAAACGACTTAAACCTCTGTGAACAATGATTTTTATTTTTGGAAATATGTGTCCTAATGACAACAAAATTTTCGTAACTAAAATGCGATCAGATTTGCGATGATTTCAGTGTTTAGATTTAGATCGAAATTGTTTTTGAATGGATTTAGCGGCAATTTGTCAAGCTTAAAATTTTAAGACGAAAACTACAAAATTAATTGGTTAATAAAGTAATGAATGCAAAGATCATTTATCAAGTTTTGTAATATTTATTTGCTGCAACTAAATTATAAGTTATTTAACAGGATAAAAATGTAATAAAAATTTTTAAGTTATCCTCAAATATTTCAGTTGAAAATAAATAAATGCATAATATTTAAACGATACCTATGAAATATAAGTACTGTAGGTGATATATATGTGTATGTGTGTGTAAGTATTTATTATATTAGTTTTAACCATTAAATATAAAAATAACTATATTCATATTTTTATAAAATACGTACACTGTAGATAATGGATATTGTTAATAATTTTATACATATAAACCATTATTGATTCATGTATTCGTATTTTTTAATATATATAAGTGTATTAGTAAAACAAAAATATTCTGAATTTATATTTAAAAATAAATGAAAGTTTTGAAATATGTCTAGTAACTATACATATCAACTGTCAGAAAAATTCTTTTCCTGGCAGTCATGCAAGTTATTCGTTATCTGAAATCTAAAATAATAATATGATTTAAACAATTTTTTTAATGTCAGGTGCCTTATGAAGGCATGTTTTAAATATTTTAAATAGATTCAGAAACAAATTTTATTACAATTAGAATGTAGAACTACAATCAAAAATTCATTTTTCTGTTTGAAGTAATTGTAAAAGTTGTCAAAATTTAATTTATGGATTATAAAAATATAAGCTTTGCTGTAAAAAAAATTTATTAAAAATAATCTTTTAAAATGTTTATATTATCCTTTTTACATGATATAAATAAATATAATTCGAGAATATATATTATTGAAATATATAATCTTCTTTATTTTAATCAAGAATTTGATATTGTCAACAAAAAATATATCAATATAATCAAAGCTTTAATTTAAACAATAAAATTGTTGTTAATAAATTAAATATTATACTCACCTAGTGGTACAATAAAATGAATATAAAAAATGTAAAATATTTAAAATATTTATTAATTCAATTTGTGTTAAATATAAAAGTAATTAAAAAACTATTTTTATGTCTGATTAAATTCTTTGTCTTAAATAATTATATTATTTTTTAATTTTACTACCAAATACACTATGTAAAAAATAATAAAATTAAAAAAAGAAATTATAAATCTAATATGTATAATGAATTATATTTAATATGCAATTCAATAGAATAGTAATATTTATTTTAGTGAAATATATAGAATGTTTAGTATTTTTCAATTTAAAATAAGTTCAATCATTTCTACTTTAATCATATTAGTCAAATATTTATCAAATGTATATTATTAGTAATCATAAAAAAAATTAATAATAACTTTAAATCTAATATATTTATAATAAAACAATATATATAGAACAAAACTATTAAAAAGAAAGAAACAGCAATAAAATGTTAAAAAACTTTGTTATTGCCAGATTAAATTATTCACTGTTACATATATGTCTTTAAAATATTTTAGCAGTGTTCAATAAAATAATTATTATCATATATACTTTATTTAGCTAATTTAAAAAATAGAGAACAAGCAAAATTAATAATAAAAGCATAAAAGTATATAAAACAATAATGATAAATTTCGAAAAACCATTGATTGCAAAAATTAAGAAATTATACACATATTTTCAAGAAATCTAATTTCAATTTCTTCAAAAAGTACATTATTATCGTTGTAATTTTATCTGTAAATTCTAATGTCATAGTTTCATTAAATTAAAGTACAAATTTTAGAATATTGATTAATTTTGTAACGAGCAATTTAAACATGAAAGCTAATCAAATCGAACTAGGGATACTAATTTCTAAAATACAAATATATAAATGATAAATAAAATGATAATAGTATGCAGAAAGTCAGTTGATATGGGGGTTTTGAAATTTTAATTGATAAAATTAAAACTTAAATAAGAATAAATTGCTATTTTTCACTTCTTTTTTTTTTTATTTTTACATTCTAAATTTTTATTTGAATTCCAATTCATGTCCTTATAAAATTGTATTAAAGGATAGAATTATTATAGAATTTCTTGTAAATATTTTTAATAAAGAATGTATAATTTTTTTATCAACTTGATTTAATAATTTTACATAAATTCATAGGAATTAGTGACTATATACCGAAATTACTTTTTTTAAATATAAGATTAACGGAATTATAATTGGTTGTTGTAATGTTAATTTTAAAAATATTGACAAAATACTTAAATGTATAAATGTTCTCGTTTATGATTTCACGTCAAATTTTTGATGACGTATACAGGTAATTTATAATTCGAATTAACTATAGATAATGTAGAAGAAATTCATGGTCGAAGCTTTGGTCAAAGAATACTGAATAAAATTCTATATTTGATTCATATACATATGTATGCAATCGTCAATTTTTTATTGCAAAAAATAAGGGTTGTATCAAAACGGAGAATAAGTTCTTGCACGTGACATTAAATAATTATTGATTAATAAAGTAAATAATTTCATATGTTTTGATAATCGCAATTGCATTATAGAATTATAAGTATTTTGTTTATTAAAAGGGATGAAAAGGTTATACGGTAATTTTTTATTTTTAAAAATAAAAAATATAACTACTCTTGAAAGGACATATCTTTTATAATAATAATAACAACAAATATATTTATTGAAAAAAAAATTTTACCAAATAATTTTATTTTAAATATGCGAATATTTTTATTAAATTAATATTTAATTATGTCAATAGCGTTTATTTTTTATTATATACTTATTTAAGTTGTTAAAATTAATGTTGAGATAATAATATTTGTATTAATTATCATATTTTATATATTTTATTTTATATCATAGCTTAAACGTTGTTTAATTAATCGAAACATGAGAAAAATTAATACAACATAGTTTATTACAATTTTTAAAAGAAAAAAGTAAATTATTAGAAATAGAAGTCATGGTAATTTAAATTTATTATAAATATGCACAAGGCCAATGTCTGAATTAATTAAGTAAATTCATATTTTGAATTACGTGACAAAATAACGACCGAATCTCTATATTGAAATTTCAAAATAATAAGTGCTTTTTATAAACATGAATGTGGTCAACATAAATCAAAATAGACATTGCCAAAAATCACATCTAACTACTTTCTTCATATATTTAACAAATACAGATTATTAGAATTTCTTCCTTGAAGAATCTTTTAGAGAAAAATATAGTGAAATATTTAATAATTTTAGCTTAAGTTCACACACAATTTATTTATTTCAGAAAATATTAATAATTTATTTGTATATATTATGCAAAATGTATTGAATTAGGAATAATGACATTTTTAATTAGGAATCTGACTAAAATTTAATTTATTCTTAGTAATTCAATTGCAAGGATGTTAGTTCAAGACTTTAATTTTTAAAATATTTCATCAAGTAATTATGAAAATAAAAATAATTTCTAAAATTATAACAATTAATATTCAGTTTATTTGTTTTTATTAATTGTTTATCTGTTGAAGAAATTGGTTCGAACATTTACATTGGACATCATTTTGAATTATCCGACTAAATGTATACATAAGATTGAAATTTTTTAAATCAATATGCTTTTAAAAATAATAAAATAATAATTCTAGCAGTAGAAATGTGATTAGTTTTATGGAGAGGCTATAGTAAGTCATTGGCGTTTGGTTAAATACAAAGAATCATCAAATATGACCAAAATAAGTAAAGGAACTGGACCTCATTTTCTAGACAGAGCGAGGTCGGAAAAAATTTGTAACATACAATAAGTTCATAGAAATATCTTAAAAGAATGTCAGCTAAATCTATTCTTGTTCATAAGAGTAGTAAAGCAAGACTCGGTTCTTCTCTTGTGACCAGGAATTCCAGTGTCCGAGAGGGAAATAACCGCTTTTCCTCGCGTCTCATGCGGCAAAAACATGAAATAGAAAGAAAGGGAAAGATGTTGGAGGATAAGTTGCACGTCCTCCCTCTCACTCCCGCATTTTCTTTCGCGCTTTCACTGAGCTGACTCATGTTGCGTGCACATACAAACATAAGTATCCCGATGGCGTCTGCCAGTCACCGACTAAATTTGGTTACCTCGACACAAGGATTGTGTTACGCGCGTGGGATATTCTAATATTTTCAGTGCCCAAGCACAACTAGAGCACCCGAGTCACTTTCCCTTTCACTTAAAAGTGTTTTTACTGCAATTTCCCCATTTCCCGAGATCAATAATCCTCGCGTTTAATTGGAAAATTACAGGGCTTTTTCCTTGCTGGCAGTGTCGTCAAGCCTAGGCTCGATCTTTGTTATTTATGATTACGCTTTTTTCGTTGACACGCCTTGAATTATCGAGCTATTACTTTGTATTTTTGGAAATTTATAACCCGGCAGATTTTTCGAGCTTTAATAACTTCGAGGCTGAAATTTGATATTTCACGATATGTTTTTATTGTTGGTTACGCTCTATGAGTTCTTCAGATTGTGAAAAAATTTTTGCGAATAATCGTTAAATCTAGTATAAACACATGCCATTATTTACTGAAACTCAGATTCTTAAATAATTCTTTTTCAATGTTTTTAATGAAATTTATCTACCGCTCTGGAAGTTTAATGTGATCTTTATTATTGATCCAAGTATTTTAAAAATAATGGCGTTTATTGCACTCTTTTGCCCACATGCTATTCTTTATTTTACTCGAATAAGTCTGTGGTCTGTGTTTCCCTGGCGGTAGTAAAATTTTTTTTTGTTTTATGTTGTATAATACTTTAAATCATAATTTCTCAGTAATCGTAAGAATTCTTTTCACTATAAATACAATTGAATTTTGATATAAACTTTAAGATTCTGCAAATTTTTTTTAATTATTTTTATTAAGCTTCTAAATAAAATGACAGAATAATTGACGTTTGAGAGATTAATACCACTAGATTGGAAAGTTAAATAAAAATATTTGCAAGTAATAAAAAACGAAATGCTTACATTACTCGTGAGCACTTTGAATTTTCTTTAATTTTCTATTGAAATTCATATATTAAATTCATTGATAGGGTTATATTTTCAAACAATATTTGAGTAATTTCATATAATTGTAAATTTCAAATTTATATTTTATTTTACTTTTTTTTTTATTATTTAAATTTCAAGTTTATTACTAATTATAACAAAAATTATATTCTAGTGCTTGAAAATTTATTTTATTTTGAAATTCAAAAAAGCTTTGTATTTTTCAATGACATCGTATAAGAAGAATGCATGTACATTAAAGTCAGAAAACACATACGCAAAAAGATTGTTTTCTTACAGTCACTTAATCATCTCCTGAATTTTCTTAGATTTTTTGTATAAATTTGAAGTAGATCCATCATCAAAATCACTCGAGAACGTATTTATAAACCTCGTTTTTTTTTTTATTTTTTTAAAAAGAAGAGGGTATATTATTGCTGAAGAGCAAGACATTAAATTGATTGGACTCAACAATGGACAGAAGAATCAAAACGAGTTTCCTTGCATCGAATCGAGGCTACTTCCGCATGCGAATGATTTAGATGACAAATACGCAGAAAAGGACGGGATGCAATCGCTTCTTCTCTTTCTTCTTCCCGATTATGATAGTTTTCCAAATGAAGCAAGAGCGTATCCTTAGCAAAGGATCTCGAACGGACTTTGTTGGCCGCGGGTACAGTAACCTTTTTCCTGATGATCGCAGCCAAACGTAGGTGAGGGTGGCGTCGGTCGCGCAATCAGAAAACGGGAAAAACGCGTGTGTTGCATCGGAAAATTCACTCACCGCGGGTCAAAGTACCGGTAAGAGAGAAAACTCACATCAGCCCCGACAAGAATAGGAAATCACGCGAAGGCGCACGCACGTTTATATTTAAAGTCGACGCTCGACCGCGGGAAAAGAGAGGAAGAAAGATAGACAGACAGACAGACACACAGAGAGAGAGAGAGAGAGAGATGAAGAATGCGGGGTCAATGTGATGGAAATCCATCTGAGCATCTGTCGTTGTGCCAAACCTGTCTAACTTTATATATCGGCGGGTTAGCCCCCTCCCCCTCACCGAGGAGAGATCGAGTTGTGCTTCACGCATAATTCATGCGGTAATTGACTTTTGGTGAATACATCTCATGCCTTCAACTCAATTCTTTTTACATTTCACCTCCCCGCGCCCCCCCACTCCCCGATCGCTACTTCTTTATTGTCAAATTAAGAGTGCCTGTCTGTTACTCTCTTTATTTTCACTGTCAGACGACTGTAGGTCAAGTCGCAGTATTTGTTTGCTTGCTCTACTGCATGCTGATATCTTTCTATACTCAAGCACGTCGTCAACCATCAAGAATCCAATGTATTAAGTGCCAGATTGTCACCGCCGGGTCACACTCATTAAGAATAATTTTTCACATTATTACGTTATCATCATCGTCATCATTATTATTTTAAATTAAAGGTTTTTTTTAAAACCTCGCTTTTTCTATTTAAAACATTTATATTTTATTCTAAAGAACAATTTATTCAATTAATTACCACTTCGAGAAACAATATTTTTAGTAGTATCAATAGTATAAATAAACCCTTTTAGTATATATATATTATGAATTTGAAATCTCATTTATTTACTAAATTCTTCTACCTCTCTTTTTCTCTATAATATTGTAAATTTACAAAGTATGCACGAATTATCAAATTAACTGTGCTTAAATACATCTTACTATATTTAAATGAAACTATAACATAATGCTGATCATAAGATTACTCAAATTTGAAATTTAAGACTCAAACCATGATATTGTTATTCTATCTAAAGCACAAACAAGCGTGAAAATATAATAATTCAGTGATATGTATACATTTATTTCTTTCCTCCTCCTTCTTATTTGAGTTATTTCTGTTTATACCGCAATTAATCATACTTATTCAAATTTTTTATTGAATATATGTATCTATATTCTTTTTATATCTAAACTTTTGATTTATTATTATTAAAAACATGTTGCAATGAACTAATAATAAATAATTCAGAATAACTCATAAAATATTAAATATAAAAAATAAAATCATTTTTTAAAAATAATATTCATGATAATACTAATTTTAATGATACTAATATATAAAAAATATAATGTAATTTTTTATAGTATAAATAAAAAGTTAATATGCAAAGTTTTTTTCAGTCTTTAAAAAAACTTTAAATAATTAATTAGCTACAAATATATATATATATATTACGTATAACATTTAATTACATGTATTTTCAATGCATTAAATAAACAATGGAAATTCAGATTCATAAATATCTAGATATTTTATATCAATTTTTATAAATATCTAATTGATATACTAGATATAGATATACAACTAGTAAATGTTTGTATACAATATCAAGAATAAAATGGAAAGTATATGTAATTGTAATGTATTCTCTTAGTTTAACCGATTTCCCATTCAAACGCATCAATACATATTAATTAAAAATATAATCATTTATTTATTAAAAATGAATTGTAAAAGTGCTGATAATATACAATTAAAAAATTAATAAATATATATGATATTATTAATCGTACAAATAAAGTTTTATTTTCTTTTTTAGGAAATATAATTTTTAATAATATTAAGAAAATATATACATGAAGAAAATGAATAATGCTTTTAATTAAAGTTTAGTACAAATTTTCTTTAAAATTTATTATTTAAAAAATAATATTCTATATATGCTTATAATGGTTAATTAATATTTAATAGTAGATTCGAACTGTTGTTCTCCAAGTGGGAGGCTTGTGCCTTGCCGATTTGACTACAAAGCATCATAATTAATATTTAATATTCAGGTATATATATTTAAATTATAAGAAAACTGACATTAAAGTATATAAAATTTAAAAATTTTAAATTTAAACCCATCTTATAATAATTTTAAATAATTTTATATTTTTTTATTATTTGAAATGACAAGTAAGTATGCAATAAATATTTTATAAAATCCAACAAAGAAGCATTTTCCGGAATTCTAGATAAATCATTTATTGAATGATGTGAAGATTTCACAGTATTATTAATCTTGCAAAAAGACTTATAAAATAGTAAGTGAAAAATTTGTTATTATTTTATTTAATAACGTGTCAGAACAATGATATTATTTTCAAAAAATTATTTATCTTATTAAAACATCAATTAAAAATTTGAAATATAATATTGTATTTGACTTTCTGATATTTCTAATTTATTCTATTCTTGTTGTTCTATTAAAATGATTTTTATAAATAATTCACATTCTTCCTATTATGTGCATTATATTAACTTAATTTTTATTGAAATATTATTCTATATTGAAAGGTAAGTTAATTAGACTCTGTTAATTTTAATTCTAATAATGAATAAATATCTTCAAATTTCAGAAGAAATCTACAAATTTTTCGCTATAATTGATTGGCATAAAATATTTAATAAAAAATGAACAACTAATAATAAGCAACAAAAATAAAAATTGAAATAAATAAAACGTATACTTTAAACTGTTTTATATTTTAATTTTTGAATTATATATAAATGTTGTAGTAAATTAAAAGACCCAATATTATCAAGAATGATATGAACAAAAATAGATATTGTGAAAATGTCTATAATTCTATACTACAAAATTAGTATATATAGTACCTATAAATGAATATAGCCTTTAATTCCACGTTTAACCGTTTCCCGAAAAAAGTATTACCCAGATAAATTTAATGTAAATGCTCGGACATTTCATAATCTAATTATCCTTTGGTAGTTTTGTGATTTTCAGATTTCCGTGAATATACAAACATTATAATATAATCTCTTCCGTTAATAGGCAAACTCACTAATCTCGTCACCAATTCGCGATTTGCCTTGCTCCAAAGCCTAATCCTATAAAGCCAAAGTGAAATTTAAAGAAATTATCGGTATTCCATTAAGATCCAGAAACGGAACTGCGAGTCCTCATAATAGTGTGCCAACAATCAGCCTTAATTATAATGAATCCGAAAACTCAATTGATCTCCATGCTAAAAGCTCATCGCATTCACTAAACAGGATTTTCCGTTTCCCAAAATAGTATTTTACAATTTTAGTGTGTTCGTACATATCCGTCAACGTCTTCAAATTCAGACTCTATGAGATGGTCAATATTGCATAGGTAAGCCAATGGTGGATCAAACTCTGAAGACCGGAAACGTCACTATTACATAATTATTATTATCATTTGGTAGAGGTATACATCCAAAACGTTATCGTAATAAATCATAAACCTGAACTATTTCAGCTCTTTATAGTTGCTTAAAAATATTAAAAAAAAAAATTTTTTTATATTATTACTAAATAATTATTAAACAAATTTTACAAAGTTTTAATTGAATTTATAAGATTTTGTTTAATGAAAGGCTCATGGAATCTATTATTGTTAATTTATTGATATGTATTTCAATAACATAATTTTTAAAAAAACCAATAATATACCTATATTTAGGAAATTACGAAAACAAGAAAAGCTATAGAATTACTAATCACTTCCCAATCTACTGTTTTAATATTAAATAATTATATAAACATAATGCTAGCTATTGAATAGCTGTAAGAGTATATTTATTATAACGATAAATAATTACTTGTTTTTTTTCTATTTAATTATAAATATTTTAAAAGATAATTTTCCAAAATCCACAAAAGATATTATAAAAGAACAAATAAAAGAAATTTAAGTATGTAAAATTCTTATATAATTTTTTTATACGTGTTAACATGTAAGAATAAAAAATGTATCAATTTAATTCTATAACATAAATAATATATAATTCAATATCTTTTTTAATAATAAATAAATATTTATATATTTATTTATTATTAAAAAAGATTAAAAAATATTGTTTATAATAATAATAATTTTATTCTAGTAATTTTTTAAATCAATACCTTTTAATATATACAATCTTCTAACTAATAATAATAAAAATACTATGCAACATTTTTTATAGACAGCTTCAAATCAGAAATTATATTTTTTTCAGACTAATTTTTTTTAAAACGTATTCATGTATGTATACATGTCGTTATATATTAAATCCTAAAAAAAATATAAGTAAATTATATGCTTATATAAAATATAATTCTTTATTAGAAACATATTAGACGATTAAATTGTTAGATAAAATATAACAGATACGAAAAATACTGATAACATTTTTAAATTAAACTTCCACTGCTATTTTAAAAAATATGAAATGGTTAAAATTTTTATAGAAAATCGTTTAAGAAATGTTTTTATTAATTTTTAAATCTAAGAAATTATAAATTTTTAGTTAATGTTTATTCAAATTAAATGCTAGAGTTTTTCTTCCAAACATTGACCATTATTTAAACTATATTTTTCTTGTATAATTTAAACAAATATTAAAAAAAAATTGATTAATATACAATAATTTATAAATTATATTGTATTGAATATTCTTTGAACAAACAACAGAATTCATTCAATTAAGGACTGAAAATTCATTGACAGAAATATAATAAATGGAGACAACTGCAATTAAAATGATTTGAATTTACTTATATTATTTGAGTGATACTTTTTCAAAAAAATTTATTTCATATCTAATAAAAATTACCGAATAATCATTTGCATAATTTCGTAGTCTAAATGGGTTTTTGAATTTTTCAATGATTCATTAAACTCTTTGGTCTTAAAGATGCCAAAATCGTAATCGCTAATTTATATTATCAACGCAAAGTAAAATTACGACAAAAACTCATGTCGCATTTATAAATGCGTATCTATATAAACGTTTTAGGATTCTTAAAATAGAAATTTTAGCAAGCGACTATTATTAGTTGATGAGTATACACGCCTCTCATAATTCTTGTTCGTTCTGTTTTTCTTCTTCTCCCTCTCTCTCTCTCTCCCCCTCTCTCGCTCTCTCTCTCTCTCTCTCTTTCTCACTCTCTCTTCTCCCCTCTCTCTTTCTATCTTCATCTCTATCTTTCATATATTTTTCATCTGTCTTTTTACTTCCTTACCTTTCTCTTTCCTATTATAATTTTTACACTATTTATAATATGATTCATTAAATTAAATAAATATGTCCAAGATTTTTTTAAAAATAAACTAATAATTAATATGTAATTAAATTTTTAATATCTAGAGTATAATCGATATAATTATACAGTTACATTTATTTATTTTTTAATGATAGTTCATATGAAGATTATTTGAAATGAAATATTGTTTTTCTTATAGAGACGTTTAATCGAACCTAAATACTATTGTAAACTAAATCCTTACTCAAACTATTAAAACCTATACAATTTTAATGTTTCAGCATGACTTTTGATTATAAAAAAATGTGAGGTAAAAAAAAAAATTCTTTGCATTTATTATTTTTTCTTGTAACCAATAATAAAAAAATCTAAAAAAAATACAAAATAAATAAGATTCTTAATTTATTAAGGAGTATCTGTTTATGATTTTAATTTCTTTCAACATTATTCATTTTTAATTTTCCACAAAAAAAAATTGGGTATTTTTAATCTAAATATTTAGTGATTGATAATTTTAATAATATAATTTTTATTTAACTTAATATAATAATTACGGTTTAGTTACATATCTTTTTTCAAATGTTTATTATAAGAAGTTTTAATTAAACATCACATAATAATAATAATACTAATAAAATTAACTTTATCATCAAACAGTACATAAATTCAAATGAAAATTTAAATTTTTTATAAAGTTACTTATACATTATGTATTTTTATTTGTTTCTATCATAAGTTAATTTAAAAAATTTATATTATTTAAAAAATCTATCTATATAACTTTATAACTACATATAGTTACAAAATATTAATATGAAGAAACTTTTTATATAATAAGATAATATAAATTGTGTGCGATAAATACATAAAAATATATCATTTAATAACAACACTAGAATATTTGTATAAATATATTGTTCGGTGATAAAGTTTTTACTACTTGTTGTAAAATATTTTTCGTATAAAACACAAGTTAGGTTATAGAATATTTTAAAATTGCATGTGTATATATTTTTCATGACACAAATTGATTTTTTGTAATATAAAAAATTAACTTAACATTCTACCTAATTATTGTAGAGAATAAAATATATTAAATATTGTAAATACATATAATTATTATTTTTTAAAAAATATATATTAATTTATTTTATTTCTTCATTATTCCCGTATATGGAAAAAAAATTTATAAATTTAAAAAATTGAAATATCTTCATTTATATATAAAAAATTTTCTACTGACAATCAATTTTATTTCCAAAATTGCGATTAAAGTATGTACGCTTTTCAATTATACCTTAAATAATTACATCAATGATGGAAATTAAGTTTTAATAATATATATTTGTAAAGGTTATTAAAAATCTAATAAATTTAAAAATTGATATTTCCTCAAAGGTAATCTAATAAAAAAATATGACATAATATTCATAAAGTTTCGAATATATTCTTAAAAAAAACTTATTTTTTCTTTTCTTTTATAATATATTTGGTTAATTAATGTATATATCAATATATCAAAAAGAAAGAATTAAATGTACATAGAATAAATTTATGAAAAAAAGTAATTGTACATAATAATTTATAAAAAATTAGAAATTTTACCTTGAATAATTCGTTAATCAAGTAATGTAATAAAATAACTTTTATATATTATATTAATGTTTAAAAAAACGTTATATTATAAGATTTATTTAAATTCTCAATATCAGAAAAAAAAATAAATATAATTTCTTGTACGAAATTTACATATACTATGAATAAATAATAATGAAGAATTTGTTAAGAATAGAAGTTTATTTAAAATAAATAAATAAATAAATAATAGATATAATACAAAATAAATTGAACTTGTCCTTTGTTTATAATACATATTACATAGATAAGAATATTAAAAAAATTAAACAAAAAAATAAATTAGAATAATTACTCTTAAATTAGATAATACTACAGTTGATTTATATAATAATTTCAATATTTTATTTATACGATTGTTCATAGTAATTGCACTGTATGAATTGATTGTTTTTTAGTTTTTTATTTACTATGCGAGTACTTATATAATTAAAAAAATATACATATTTTTATTTATGTACTAATTATTAATTTAATTAATTGAGCTAAAATTATTTATAAGTAATTTCAAAAAAATTAAATAAATTTACTATATGATGACTTATAATTAATCATAGATGTATATTTTATTTGAGAAAAATAATACAAAATGTAAATAAAGGAAAGTACATTCTTAATTCGATTAATTTAATATTTTGATACGGTGTTTGATGAAATTCTAATATTTCAAGTGTATTACGAGTTTTAATTTAAAAAATTTGATATTTCAATTTAATATATTGCTATACAAAATTAATTTAACTCAAAAAATTATATTAAGTAATTTTTTTTCTATTTCATATGTAAATCGAATATAATCAATTTTTTTTAAATCATATTTGAATGTTTCATTTTTCCTAAAATTCATCGATTTTATTTATTTTTATAGCATTCACAATTTTTTGAAATGTATATATGAATACAGATTTAGAAAAAAAAAACAATATAACTTTCGTATTTATGTTTTTTATTTTGATACATTTGTATTCAATGTATTTTATAAAAACAATTGAGAAATTATTCTAAGAATCATGGTAAATTAAATACATAACATGTCAATTTAACTACCATCATATATTTTTTAATACTTTTGTAATAATTTAATGTATAATTAAATATTTATATTTCAAAAAAAAAATTTTTTTGCAAAAATTTTTTCAAAATGAAAATAAATCGAAGTTCCAATAAGTATTCTTAACCCAATATTATAATTTATTCTGAATAAAGAATAAAATAATAAATGAATTAAATTTTTTTGAAAATATAAGATATTCAAAATAAAATAGGGAATTAAAATTGCTTATAATACTTCTGGATTTAAAAAGATTTTTAAATCCTTCTATAAACAATACCACAAAAAGTAAATTCAATAAAAAAATATCTGCATATTTTTAATGATTTAGTGTAACCGATGCGTCATTCATATAGATTTATTATCTTTTCAATTTTATAAAAATTGATTTATCCAATTTGAAAAATTTCAAAAATAATACTCCATTATAATAAAAAAAAAAAGAATCACAAGTTAAAATGAAACAAGTACATAAGAAATGAATATAATTACATAAACTTAATGTAAAATTCGAAATATAAATTAAAAATACATGAATGAGGAAAAATATGTATAAAATACAATCAATATTTTTCATTATGCGAGTATGATATTTTAGTCACATTAAATTTTATAAAAAATATAATAAATTTTAACTTTAGTATAAAAATTTTATCTTTTATTTTCAATAAATTAGGGATGATATGATTTATTTGAAAAAATTATATATAAACTAAAAAGTAATACATGAGATTTAATATTTTATATAATGAATATTAAAAAATGATCAAAATAAAATTAGACATAATTTATAACAAAATGAATTCTAATACAACATTAACGCAGAAAAAAATATAGGAACACATTTAGTGATAATAGCTATTATTAAATAAACATTCTAAATTTGTAAATTGAATTTTCTATTTTATTGATATTGGCAAAAATTTTACTGATGCATATATTAAACATATATCATTAGCTTTAAATTACGTCATTTTTATTAAACAGTTATAAATTAAAGTTGTTTGTAATTATTTCAAACGATGTAAATAGCGTCTTTGTATTTTTGCCAACTTTTGCTTTTTATTATTGTGGAAAATGACTACGTGTGGATAGTCTTGATGATTTCTGTTGAAATATTTTCATAACGATATTATCTTTACTTATGTACAAAATCATATAAATTTAAACAAAATTAAAATACCAGTTAAAATCTACATTTTCTCTTTGTTCTCAATAAAAAATAACAATTATTATTCTGTAAATACAAAGCACTACATAAAAATTTTGATTTGTTTCAATTTTTTTTTTTTTTTTTTTTTATCAGACTGATTGATCGTTATAAGATTCTTGTAACGTAATACTTTTTTTGTTTGATATATTAATTATATTTTTAAAACTATCCAAAGTAAAGATTTTTAAATTAAATGATCATTATATAGAAAATAATATGATTGATTTTCAATCAGACGTATATGTTTTATATCTTTTGTATATAAGATTAACATATGAAATATAAAATATAAAAAAATTTATCCCTCAAATAACTTATTTTGTAATTTATAAATCAGTAAAATTGTTGTATTTGTGAAATATTTTCTTGAATGATAACTTTAGTGTTTTATTTTATTATTTTCTTGTATTTAGAATATAAATTATATACATTCTGTTTATAATTATGAAAAAAATTGATATTTCGCTAAAATCTGAAGAACAATAATAACTATAATTAATATCACGATTTTTCTATTGAATAAACAATACTAAATATATTAAAACGAAAGAAATTCCATTTATAGAATATGCCTCAGCCTTGTGTATTCTTAGAAAATCTTTATAAGTTCAGATTAAATAATTAATGCTTAACTACACAACTTGTGATCTCTATAATTCTATTACACAATATTAGATTTTCCGTAAGTTTTACATGTTTAATGTCAGCATTTTCATTTCATTTGATTCATCTGACTCCGCGTAATTATTATTCACTTATTTCTGGTTATATAACTATTAATGTACCACCGTCCGATAGATGTGTCCCCGCCCCTTTTTTTCTTTAAAATTCCTACAAAACCGTATTGTATGAAAGCTCGTCCATTATTCTTCGCATTCTCCACTCCATATCTTTTAGGAAGTCAAATCATGGTCGAGCTTTTCATTTCTTTCCTCATTCTGTCAAATTCTCAAATATCAAAATCCTTTTGGTCGCCCAGACCAGATTTCTTTTCCTCTTTCAATTTTTGGTCACATTGGTAACGTGTGGTCAATTCGTTTCTTGTGCACGTGCGTCTTTTCTACGGCTAGACGACGCTGGAAGTGAACCGACGAGAACAGTTATTCACTTGCCAGAAGAATTCGTAATTTGTCCTTTCACTCAATATTTTTTACTATTATTAGACCCCGGAAATATTATAATAAAGAAAATCAGTTTTGGAAATAAAATAAAATCAGACGTTTAATTACTTTTTAATTACTTTTTCTTATTAATAATTTTAGATTTAATCATTATTTTTTACCTTCCGGTGAAGCCAACCGTTTACTGTTATAATTATGGTTATATAGATGGCGTCTTCCACTAAATAAAATAAAATTGCTCAAGGATGAGAGGAATATTATATATAAAAGTACACCCTTTAAGGGATGCTTTAACAATATTGTTTCATTAGTAAAATGTTCCATACCCTTTTTTTCATTCATTGTCCGTATGTGTCTAGTTATTAGAAAACGTGATTATCGTCGAGCTATATTGAAATTGTATTAAAATAAAATAATCTATAAAAATAACTGGTATAATTATTAAAAAAAACTTTTCCACGTATAAGATTTATTTTTCATATTTAAAATATAATTTTTTTTTGAAAGTGTACGTAAAGAATTTCAACTTCATCAAATTCAAAAAATTCAAATGAACATAGTTATATAATTGAAATATGTGTATCTTCAAGTTTTCACTTTGGATTAAATATTTCATACGTCATAAATAAAAATAATTTTTTCAATTTAAAAAAAATAAAAATTATGTATGATTTAAAAGATTTTCTTATAATCTTTTTTTTTCAAATAAAAATCAATTTATAATTATTTGTGATTCAAATATTTCAATTTAATTAAGCATAAATGAATTGTAGACACGATAACAATTAATTGTTATCTAGTATAATACAAACTACAATTTCTTGTCAATCTTAACAAAAATATTTTCAAAATCATTTTCATTTAAACTAAATTATAAATAAATATTTTCATGTAATGTTATTGTAACATAAATTACTGATAAAACAACTATTAAGCTTATACATTAATATTTATATTTAAAAACAAACTAATTTCAAAAAAATATAATTCAATAGAAATAAAATTTTTTTAAGATGATTCCTTCACGTTTATATGTACAATACAGTATTATCTGTAAATAATATCTATTAATTCATGAAAATAAACATTTAAAACAAAAAAATATTTCATTCTATTTAATTTTACTTTGTTTATTCTTTTCATTCAACACATAACCGTAAAGCACCCCTTTTCAAATTATATTGTATAGCTAAAACTAGAATTATTGACGAACATGTTTGAAAGTATTTTATAGAAAAAATTTCATCGATTACGAATTTTATAATATTACATGTTTAATATAAATAAATATAAAGCTTATTGAATTAGTACTTTTTCTTATCTGTAATTAATTTATCTAAAATTTCGTACCCATTACTTATATTAAAAATATGAACTATAAGTGTAACTATATGCTTAACATAGACTATGCATATAGTTTTATTTGTTTACCAAAGTATTTAAGAAATTTGATTACACAAAATTATTTCTGCCAAAATTTATTATATTTGAATAAACATTAACGGTATTATTGAACAATATCTAAAAATAAAAAAAAACAATAATAAATAATAAAAAATGATATTAAAAAAAATGCAATAAAATTCATGTTTCCGCGTAACTTTGTCTTACTTTAAAATATATTTGTTCAATTATTATTTAACTAATAAAAAAATATTTCTATTGAGATAATTTTCAGACAATTTCAAATTGCATTAATAATCTAGCACATAATATTAAATATTATAATTTAACATTAAGTTCTTATAGGATAACTCGATGAATATAAATATAACTTTTTTATATAATTAAAATAATTAATTTTTTTAAAAGCACATAGAAAAAACTTTATAGTTATAAAATATAGTTGAATTATTAAGAAAATCATAAAAATTAAATGAATAATCATCTAAATTAAAATTTTTGAATTTCAATAAATATCGATTAGATTCAGACTTTATATTAACATGAATAAAAAAAATTTTTTTTTGGAGATACACACCAATAATTCTATAATTGAGGATCCTATATATCCTGTGATCATTTACTGTATAAATACATTAATTTCTAGATACAGATTATATATATAGGTATAACTTTTATATTAAATAATAAACAGTGACAATTGAAAAATAATAATAATATAATATTTATTAACTAATATTTTCATTTTTAATTACAATTTTAATTCTAAAAGTAATTAATTTAGTAAATTTGAAAAACAGCTCCAAATTATCAATATATGTTATAAAATTTCATGGATATTTGAATAAAATATTTAGAATAAAATCTATTTATTTAAGTTTTTTATTCAATAATATTGAGTTGTGCTTTATTGCTTATAATCATTAAGAATAATAACAAGGTATTGATGATCTATAAACGAATTTAAATTAAACGAGGTCATTAAATTACTTTAAACCAGATTAATCACTACAGCTAAATTCGAGTTGAATTGGAAATATCAGATATTTGTAATGAATGATAGCAACTCGTTCGAAGCTTTTAAATATCGGGGGTTTAATAGATTTTAAGTTTCTAAGAAATACTTTTATTACACATTAATCACCACTTTCAACAGTCAATTCTTTTGAAAAGAATTATAGTCCAACTCGTAAATTTTTATTACCGTTATTCTCCTATCGAATAAAATAATTATATCTTTAAAATGTTAATAAATAATTAAAAAAATATATATATCAGAAATAAAAATGTTATGGAAACTATTTAATAGCTATTTTTTTGAATAATAAATATTGGACGCTTATATTTTCTTTAAAGTCATTGACGTAATAAATAATATATTCACATAATTCATATCCGATTTTAATCATGATTTTTTTTATTAGAATACTTTTTACATGGTAATACCATAAAAAGTAATAAAAAAAATTAAATAAAGAAATATAATACAGTTTGATTAGAAATTAAACTATGTAATAATAATAGTAAAATAAAATATTATCATCTTCCTCATTAAATTATAAACATTGTTTATATTAAACTAAACATTTTATTCAAAATAGTTCCATTAGAGATTGAATATAAAAATCAGTTTACATATAGTAAACTTTTTTTATAGCTGTGTTTTAAAATTTATTCTCAGCAATTATATTTCATGTAAAAACTATTTATTTAAATATATAAAAAATTAACTTAAAATTTAAATATAAACTGTCTTAAATAATAAATAATATTTCTAAATAATATTTAGAAAAGAAGATTAATTAATTTTTATTAAGATAAAATTAAAATTTAACATGAATGCTCAACATTATATTGTATATAGTGATATATTTTATTCCATTAAACAATATTATTTTTTGTAATATATCATACACTGTTCATATAAGTTTTTTTTTTATTCTTCTAAACAGTATAATAAAAACTCATCAATTATGCCATTAACCTATATTGTTTTCAATAAAAGAGCTACTATAAATATTAATTAGAGATTATTGCTTTTTTGTGAAAATAAGTTCTACATATTAGAGATCAGAATATTCAAAAACTGAAATAAATTTATTAAAATACTCGATATTATTCAATTCAATAAATAAACTCATAAATAAACTAAATTTCGATTGTATAAAAAAATGATTTTTATATTAGTTATCAATAAAAATTAATTTTAATATAATATTTATTGATACAAAATATATTTATTCTAATTAGTGAATATTTTTATATTATTTAACTTCTTTTTTATATAAACGCTATAATAAATATGAAATTTACGAGTTAATTAGAATCAAAATTTAATGGTCAAGAAATTTAAATGTATACTGACAGTTATAATCTATACTGCTTAGAATTGAAAGTAGTTGTCTTTGTTTTCCTATATTGATCAGTGTATTACTAATATTGAATATAGTCAATTTGAAATATTATGAATAAATATGAATATATGAATTAATATTAAAAATAAATATTTCTCCTAATAGTATAACAAAAATATAATTTAATTTTAGATATTTAAAAATATTTTTGTTGAATAATAATTTTTCCATCATACAGCTGCTCTACTCAAAACTGGCAGGATTTTTCGTTGGTTTCGAAAAGTTATGTTATGCTAAATTGAAATTAAAAAAGAATATACTTTGTGATGATTAAACAAAATAAAGGAAAGAAAAGCACAAATTGTTCCATGTATGTATATGCTTGACCTGTCCTATATCTATTTCTTATTTTTTTTTACAAAATCATTTAATAACTAGTTATGTACATGTTTAATAAGATATACAATATAAAATGTATAGTTTTATTTGAAGAATATTTATATATCATTATAAGGATTGTAAATTAAATGATGCGACGTCACCCTCATCTCATTAACATTTCCAAGACTCAGTGTGTTACGAGTGAAAATCGTGGAATAAGCACACGATAAAATCGCCCTTCGGCATCTAGAGATCTCTTCCTCTCTGTTTCTCTTTCTCTTTCTCGTTTCAATGCTGGTTACCTCTTGCTCGGCCATGAGAGTAGTGAGGCATGATACGAGAGATAGAGATATAGATAGAGATAGAGATAGAGAGGGAGAGAGAGAGAGAGAGAGAGAGAGAGAGAGAGAGAGAGAGAGAGAGTACACGGGGAAGGGGGAGAAAGAGGGAGATTGAGCAAGAGAGAGGTAGAAAGAGCAGCATCCACCCGCCGTCACTTCTCTCTCTCTCTCTCTCTCTCTCTCTTTTTCTCAGCTTCGTTCGCCCCGGCACATACGCTGACGTTCCCAAGGCACGTGCCGTGTGCAAAGTTCTGTATGACTAGGACGGGCCCGTCGCGAGCACCGCCATTCGAAATCCAGTATTAGTGTGCGGTGTTTTAGAGAGTGCGGCGCGGAAAAAAGCAAACAACTCCGAAAGATCGACAACAACCCCACCTACCCGTTCGTTCCGGCCAACGCTTTCCAAGAGACGAGCAAAGGCCCTCACCGATCCACTCCGAATCAATCAACGTGAGTACAACAACAACAACAACAACAACAACAACAACAACAACAACAACAACAACAACAACAACCCAACGACAGCACAGGCTTCCACCCGATTGGCGCGCGCTCGCGAGTCCTCGTGGTCCCCAAGTGTGCACGTCGCCAAGGATTTTGAAAATCGTCAGAGTTGCGGCACCGCGGCCTCGAGCTGAAGAATGCAGCTCATTGTTTGGAAATGAGAATGGAAACACGCGGATTTTGAAAGAGTTTTCTTCTTTGCTCTTCATCTGGCTCCGTTCACTTTATTTTTAACGGCGCGATCATTTTCCCCCGTTACGATGAAAAGTCCATTGCAACAGTGAAATAACCTCGTGTCTTTCTTACTTAATAACTAAGAGGATTCGAAAAGCGCGAGAGTCGTTCTTTTCTCACATCGAATACCTCGAATCGAAGTGCGTTCATATTCGATTAATCAAGAATTGAAATGCTTTGAAAAATAATCGGATTATTAAGTGCAAATTTACGTTATTTGTTATTATTTTCATTAGAATTTTCAAAAAAACTATCTTAATAAATTGTTTTGGGTATCTTACACAACATGTTAAAAAACTTGATAGATATTTTTACAAAAAAAGACTCAATTGGACAATACAATTTGCCACAAAGTCGTTAAGCATAAAAGAAAAATGTTCTACTCTCAAAACTCAATTCAATTCAAAAGTAGAGATATTTTGAGTACAACATTAAATGAAAAATTATTTTGAATTGTTAAAATGTAATTAACTAAGCATTCAGATAATTTTGCATAAAATTACAATCCGCCCTTCAAAATACTGAAATACATATGTTTTTATTATTAAGAATAATTCTAATAACTATTAAATCTCTAATTATTTACATCCTCAAAAACTGTAGAAGTAGCTGCTTACGATATTATCTCATACGCATTAATACAGGACATTCGCTTATGTTTAAAATATTAAAAAATAGGCTACTGTAGCTTCTTTTGATTTAAAATTAATATTTAAACTATAAAATTAATATATTAAAACTATAAAATAGGATTCAAAAATATTTTAATTAATTTAAATTCAGTTAGTAAAATGTTTATTATTAGCTTTATGAGTTTACAAAAATTTTAAAAGCATTTTGAGAAAGCGTGCACATCGAAACATTAAGAATAAACTATTAAGAATAAGTCAATGAATCATTTGTTCGTGCATTAACAATCATCTTATATTATACAATAAATTCGGCTAAAATTTTAATAAATATTAACATAAATAATTATGGTAGTTGCATAATCTTGTATCTTTGATGTATAAACATCTAAAATTACACCTCGCCGAACAGAGAATGATTAATTACTTGATGCAACTCTAAGTATTTGCTAGAGTGCGCGGGCGCTTATAATTTAGCGCGTTGGCGCGCGTACACATGTACACGTAAAAGCGTACGCATACGAAAGCAAACGTTAACGCGAGTGGAAGTAGAGTTGAGTAGAGGCAGGTGAAGTCGACTCGGGCCGCGAGGCACACGACACGCTCATTTATTAATAGATTCAATATTTTCCACTTACGCATGATTACAACGAACTCTAATAAACACGTCACTGTATCCGTGGACACACAAATAGCGCAAATACATTAGCAAGTAATGCGATACGCTGGGCAGCGAAATCGCAATTAGCAGCAAACATTGTCCCTTCACCTAGTTTTCGAGTAACAACAATTCATTCGGGAGCAACAAACAAATTGGACAATTTTATTTTACTCTAGCTTTAAATTTATTTACCTGTACAATTCTTTTAAATTTGGATTTATTTATGTTCATTATAGAGATTGGGATATTTATATTAATTGTTCAAAAAAAAAGTTAAGCAAACAAATATTGATGATTTATGAAAAACATTAATTATAAAGGAGCACCTACAGAATTCTATAAATTTAAATTCAAATCTTATTTTGTATACTGATTATTTGCACATTCGATACGTGGAATTTGCATTGAAAATTTGGAATAACATTTATTTTGTTGTTGTTGTTGTTGTTGTTGTTGTTGTTGTTGTTGTTGTTGTTGTTGTTGAAAAATTCATAATATTTATTACACACACAAATTATCAGGTATGACAAGTAGCTCACTGCAAATGCAATAAATCCTTCAATTACGTAGTACAATAAATTAAATCAAGGAAGTAGAAAAATATATTTTGTGCTTTCATTTTCAAATCCGGGTAATTATCGCTTATAATAAATTATAATAAATGAGGTATTTTTCAATCGCGATTAGATATAAATAGAGATTTGATTCATATATCTACATAAACGTCGCATGAGGGAAAAAAAAAAAAAAAAAAAAAAAAGAAAAAAAAAGAAAAAAAAGCGTGTAGCAGCACGTATTTCGAAAGGTAAACGGAACCGCGCGCACGGCAAGATAGAAACGTGCGAAAGGGGCGGGGCACACGCTACAAACACTATTGTACAACCCCACGAGGAAGGTTTGGGGGAGGGGGGGGGATCGAAGCTTAAGTGGGGGTTGCGCGAGGGGCGTCAATGTACGGTCTTACAGCAGAGAGGGGGGGGACAAAGTTCTACTGGTGGTGCGTGATTGAGCGGAATGGAGAGGGTCGCTATGAAAGAGGGGCAGAAGTACGAAGTGCCGGAGGGGCCTGAGAAGGGTCAGGAGCATTTGAAGAAAGTAAATGAGAAATAAATGGAACGGGAACAGAGTAGGCGATGAAAATGATCAAGAAATGATGAAAGGATAGATGGAATTATCAATAGTAATATTAATAGTATTTTCAAATCCTCCCTCTTCTCGACTAATTTTTTCCCATCAGTTGATCTTTTAAATGAGCAAGTTTTATGGCCAAGTCGCGATATTTTACCCGTATATTCATTACGTCCCAGTACCAAAATAGTGTCTTCATATTAAACATTTATTATAACAGAAACATTTATTATAACTTTCTGAACAGTAATACCTGTTTTTCAAATCTATTTTCAAATCATTGAGTAAATACTAGCTCAAATGCTATAACATTGGTAATATCGAAGTACCAATGATCATTTTTGTTAATAAAATCTTTGAATAATACATAATTATATTAAAAATTATTAAATACAATACATATTAAAATTAATATTCTGTATAAACATAAGTCTTGCATGTACACTTTAAAATGCATTTTTTGTGCAAATTAAAATGAAGTAGTGCACCTATAAAAAGTGAATAAAATAAGAAATAGAGAAACTTTTTTATGTAAAAAGACACATCATTTAAAATATTATTCTATTTGATATAAATTTTATCTTCATTTCTCACAATATATTTGCAATTAAAATGTTATAGTAATGATTTGAAATCAAGAACTTATCCGATGTAAATGTCGGAAAATTCAATACATGATTTCCGAAAATAATCAATCGATAAGCCGAATGTTCAATGTACTGTTTTTTGAGAATAAAATTATTTTCAAATTAGCTACTTATTTGTTTCTCATTTTAAGATTCGATTGACCAACGAGTTAACTTTATAAATAATATATTTTCATAAAAATTTGAGAAATATTCTTGAAAATAAAGTTGTGATAAAAATAATTGGTAGATGGAGCCTGTTATAGTAAACAACCATTGAAATATACAATTCAAAATACAAAATAGAAAAGAGTGGATAGTAGTAAAGTGTAAAATGTAAGTTTGCCGAACTTTTCGAGGTTCGTCAAAGCCTTCCTAATACGGGTTGCCGCGGCATTTTGGAGACGCCGACGTCGTCTCCTCGGCCTACGCGTCTGCACGAATATAGAACGCACGGACACATCGACAGCGCTCAGTCTGCCCGCCTCCGTCTTTTACTACTTAACCTCCATCCCTCTCGCTTCCATCATTTCACTTATCCCTTGGGCGCTGATTACGGAAATAGACACGTTGAGCCGGCGGCGATACATTGTTTACGTTCCATTTTCGTAATCTCGCGTTAGATAATGCATCGGCCATCCGTAAACGTGACAATGTGGACAAGAATATCTACACATGTAAAGCTTCACCGGTACACAAATATTATACAACAATCAACAATGCGCGATGAAAGGAATATTCATTTATGCTCTTTATTAATCAGCATCTCAAACAATATTTGTATATATTATGTTCAATAAATTATCTACCAACTTAGAAATAGTTCGGTTATTAAATTATGCCATTTTTCGTCTCGAATTTT
This sequence comes from Eupristina koningsbergeri, assembly GCA_018907245.1. NCBI lineage: Eukaryota > Metazoa > Arthropoda > Insecta > Hymenoptera > Agaonidae > Eupristina > Eupristina koningsbergeri. The sequence continues at coordinate 178,726 of JACCHV010002775.1, forward strand.
TCCTAAAAATTTATTAGACAAGGTACATCGTGTCATTTCATATCTGAATAGTTAATTTATATTTAAATAACACTAAAAATCATGTAAATCAAAATTATATTAAAATTGAATACACAAAATACAGAGTTGAAATAAACCCTAACACAAATAAAACTTTAATATAATTGAATTATAACTTTTTTCAATAAGCTTATTCATATTTCATTATGAAAATTAATCACGAATTATTATTAAAAATTATTTTTAGAATGAGTTAATTAATGCTATAATTTATACTTGTTTCTGAGATTTTTACTATAAATTATGAATTATAAATACTTTATTGAATTATTAATTATGAATAATTTCAGGATTATTAATAAGAAAATAATATAATATACAATAAAATGATATCAGTTTGCTTTTAAATCATACATAGTTATGTGGTATATCGCATCGACAATCGTTTATTCGTTAATAAAAATTATTAGCCATTTCTTGATAGTATCTATTAATTTAACCATTTATTTATATAATAAAAATTCCAATTAAACTATATTGTAAATTAATGTTTTTAATATGAATTATTATTCAGTAATGACAACAAATCTTTTTTATAAAATTGATTTTGGTAAAATAATTTATATTGATAAATAAATTTATAGTTCAATAGTATTTCTTTCGATTACAACGAAAAGTAAAAAGATTCATCATATGAATATCAAATATTCTAACAAAATATTATTTATATTTAATAATACAGGAGTTAATATAAGTTATTTTAATTACATTTTAAATTCCATTTTAATATTATATCTCTTAATATTCCAACACATCTAATGTCAACAATTCTTTAGTTCATAATATTATAATATTCATTAGTATATTACTAGTATTGTATAAAACAGATCGTAATAAATCGAGATCATTATATTTTAAATAAAATAAAAAAATTTAATAATTGAATAGTCTACATAAAATAAGAAAATATATGAATTTTAATTATTTTTTCATTGAAAAAAAAAAATGAGTTTTATATATCCCTTTTTCATTTATATTGACGATACTTTTAATTACTTTAAATATCAATTTATATATAATTACATAAACATACTAATTATAATAGCATACATCATAATTCATTATTATAGAAATAAATTCAACAAGTTTCACATATAAATTGCTTTATATATTTATGAAATTCGCGTTATATATTAAATATAATTATTTACTACTTTAAAGTCGTTTAATTATCAAACAATGCAATTAAAATGTTTAAGTTCATGTAAATAAATTAATTTTCACAAATTGTTCTTAAATTGATAAAATTTACTTGTAGAAAATTATAAAAGAAAATATTATGTTTATGTAATAAACAGAATTTCCATATATTTTCATAATCAAATCAAAGTTTCCTTCTTCTGATATCTATAAAATAATTTTATAAACTCAAGAAAAATGAACGCTTATCGATTATATATTCATAATCTTTAGATAATGAAACTTTTATTAATGCGTGGACCACTTATATTTCAGTATATAAAACGACAAAATGCCTTACAAAGCAGTAGAACAAGCAAAGTGTCCGAAGTGCGGAAAGTCGGTCTACGCCGCCGAAGAGCGCGTAGCCGGTGGATTGAAATGGCACAAGATGTGCTTCAAATGCGGTGAGTTAATTTTTATTTTTAATATTAAAAAATTAGTTAATAGTTATAGCTGAATTAAATCTATATTAAGTGATATTTTCTAATATCAATGTATAATTTTCGTAAAATTCAAAAAAATTACGTTATTCCCAATATTATGAAACACTTTGTGAAAATTTCATCCTTTGCCAATTAATATTAATAGAAATATTATTAATTTTAATTTTAAATTCTTTCATAATGGCAATTAATGGAACATTTATTTTAATCCATTGGATACATACATTATATAAAAGTTATTTCCTTATCGCACATTATATTTTATTATAAAAACTCAATTATAATTAAATATATATAAATTCTACTTTATTATTGATTTTTTTAAATTAAAAATATTTTTCATTTTACTTCAACAGTTTAAAGATGGATTATTTAATTATAATTGAAAACTATAATATTGTTAAAAAATTTATATTTTTCTGTTATAAAAAGTAAATTGAATATTAAATAATGTAAATTTTTAATATTTGTTTACATCATTTTCTTCTTTTTTTTTCTTTTTATTATTATTTTTTTTCATTCTCTTTAATAAATGAATTTCATTCTCAAGAATACTTACAAATCATTTATCTATTTACTTTGATGAACATTGGAAATTAATTAAAACACGAACAAAATAAATATTAGACTTAATTAAGAAAATATCACTTAAACTGAATTAAGCTCTGCCTAATTTTAGAATATAGAATTCTTCAAAGAATTCTCCCACTAATAACTTTTTTTCAGAAACAGATTTTCTATTTTTTTTTTAAACGATCTTATAATATATTACCTAACCTCAAATTACAATGAAATATGTTAAGCATGTATATGTCGAGTAAAACAATTTTTATTTTTTTAATTATAAAACAAGAGTATGTTACTCGAATAAATTTTACAACAATTTTAATGCACAAAAGTGTTACTTTTAAATCTGATTCTGATATATCCGTAACAATTATATTATCGTAACACTAGGATGGTGTACTATCAGACAAAAACTTTTAAATTTTCATTACGCGTTTGAGTTTAAAAAATAGACAATCTGATTTGAAAAATAAATTGATGTGACAGGGAGCAAATAGTTAAAATAAAAAAACATCAGAGTCATTATCTGACAAAATATAAAAGATTATTCTTAAAAATTGTAGGATCAGAAAAGATTGATCAATTTTCGAACTATATCTACTGATGAATTTTGATTAAATTTTAAGTTTAATTGATAAGAGGAAGGAGATTAAAATGCTCGTTTGCATAGTAAGCGAATGATAAAAAAGAAATTAGGAGAGTTAAGGAGATGGAAAAACCCAAGTCTAAGGAGTCGTGGGGGTTCGTTGTTCGTTGCAGGTCTGTGCGGTAAACTGCTCGACTCGACAAATTGCAGTGAGCACGAGGGTGAACTCTTCTGCAGAGTCTGCCACGGTCGCAAATTCGGACCCAAGGGCTACGGCTTCGGCGGTGGCGCCGGTTGCCTCTCCATGGACCAGGGCGAGCAGTTCAAGAGCTACGAGTGAGTGCATCCTCCCGTCGACCCCGACCCCCTCCTCATCCTGTACCCCTCCAAAAACCCCTACAACCCCAAATAACCCCCAACAATCCCCTACAAAACCCTCTCACCGACCCTTTGTTTCTTGCATACACAAGGAAAAAGAATCGTCTCTCCCCGGGATTTTTTCTTCTCTTTCACATGTTTCGCTCTATCTTATGTCAATCCTCGTCCATGGACGTATACGTGCAACGGACACACACCTTAGAGACACGATGGGGTGAAAATACTCACACACGCACACGCACATTAGAGTGGGAGTGCATGGAAGTACACCAACATCATCTTTCCTGGTGTTTTGGTTATACTGTAGACTTTTCCTTTGTATTACATCCACTTTTGTACGTATATCTGTATGCATATGTACACAGTCCAACTCAACGAAAACAAAACCAAGAGTTGAGCATGAACTAGGATAAATGTAGTAACATCCTCCCCAACCTCATTGTGTTTTCTTTTCCACCTATAACGTACAAAACACTATTTCTGTTAAAAAGTCTTTTTGATGCAAGAATAAATATATCTTTTAATGGTTTATTTTTGCCAGTTCCCCGAGTACTGCTCGTGGTTTTTATTTGAACCCTATTTGAACTTTTTAAAATTATAATTTATTGACTAAATCCCGATAGTGTCTCTATTAAACTCTTAACTGTTTGCACTCTACCTCTTGCACTCATCCTCAAAATCCTGATGAATATCCTTCTCAAAATGTTACCTTTAAACCCATTGGATGTGACGTCCGTAACGCAAGATACGACGAAACGTTCGATTGAAAAAGGACGAAAAAATGATGCATCACGTTGCGCCTTTTTTCTAGTGTTGTATATGGAATTTATATATACACTTACGACACAACGATAAAAGTGCTTGTGTTCATTACAATTTTTTTTCCTTATAAAATAAGCGGCAACAAAGTCTAGTCGATGTTTTTTTTTCAATTATGCGTCGGCAATCCACAAAAGTTTATGTTCTCGGTATGATGAATTTTGTAAATTCGGGACATTCGGTCACATCAAATTTTTGTGGATCCAAGCAAATTTATATTGTATGCACATAATTATTTATTACTTACGAAATTTGATAATGATGAATTATTATAAACCAAATGCAGTATACACGATAAAATTATTTAAACATATATATATATATATATATATATATATATATATATATATATATATACAAAGAAATATGAAAACGAACACGCAGACATATACACAAACGTTTTTTTCTCTCTTTAGGTATAGGAATATTTGTACCATCTGTAATAAGTGTTACATTAAAAAATATCTTAATTAATAAATAACACTATAAAAAAACGTTCAAAAGACTTGAGCTTTTCATATTACTATTTGAAAGCGCTTGGCTCTGTAGAGGTAGTGTGTACGCATGTAGACGAAAAAAATCGACCATGTTGATTGTTTCAAAGAATGTTTAAGAAAATAATGTCTATTTTGGAATATTCTAAAAAGAATAAATTTTCAATAATGAAAATAAGTGAGTTTTCCAAAAGAAAACTGCATTTTTGCATGCGTACGTGCCCGTCAGCGCCAGCGTTTGAAAAGAGTCCTTTCCCCTTCCCCGCCAGCCCCGCCGAGTTCGAGCCGCACCGGGATCTGATCAGGCCTGAAAGTCTGAAAAAATCTCTCACTCGCAACCCGCCACACGAAAAACACACGAATTATCCGCGCTAAAAAACTGATGATGGTGAGCACCGAGTCCATATTTTCTCTCGCAGGGCGTGATTTATTTATTTTCTCTAATTGACTTTTTAACTTTATTTATTGAGAACTTTATTTATTTGAAACAAAAAGTACAAAAAAAGCTTCCGCTTCCTGCGCCGAATGTCCTGCACGGCCTTTCTCGTCGCATAAATCTCTAACTTTGCTAACCTTTTAACCTTTAACCCTACTCTACTGAAGCCTAGCAAAAATTCACTCTCACTCTTACTTTCACTCTCTGTCTTACTTTACCACTCTTTGCCATTCTGACCCTCTTACACTTTTGCTCTTTCACTCTTTCTCTCTCATTCTCTCATTCTCTCATTCTCTCATTCTCTCATTCTCTCATTCTCTCTCTCTCTCTCTCTCTCTCTCTCTCTCTCTCGTCATTCGCCTTGCTCTTTCGCTGACGCTCTGTATTTTTTTCTTCTCTGATTGAGTAATCAATGTGACTAGATTATGTTTCTACGTTTGTTTATCTATGTCTTTACCTTTGTTTACTTTGTAATATTTTTTCTGGTATTTTTCTGTCAATGTTTATGTAATTTTAATTTTTTGGTAATCTCTTTGGTACGCACCAACATCCGCTTATCGGCTCTCCTCTCGGGGCTCGGCGGAAGCCACGGCGCGTGGTTGGGGAACACTAACCACTACTAACATGTGCCTAACAAACAAAAAACAACTGTTTTCATTCCCCACGGATGAGGAACACGCTCGCGAGGCGTTATTTTATCAATTTTTTTTTTTACTATTTATTTATAATTCACGTCACTAAGCACTTAACATGATAAACCTTTTTGTGCTTTGTACGAGAACATTGATGCATAAAAATGTAATTATCACTGCTTTTATTTTATTACATTGTAAGTGCTTAATTATTGAATAAATTATATTTCACCGAGTTAATATCAGTATGTAAACAAAAATTTGTCTCATTCAATTATTGATTAGATGTGTAAATACATACTGCCGAACGTGCATTCACACATAAACTTCAATTTATATCTAAACCTACAGATTCTTATCGTATAATAAAGAAGTTATTATCAAATGCAATATACATAAAATATTAAAAAAATCCATTAAAATAATGTATACAATTAAATACTAATCATAATTAAAAAGATGAATGACAAACTAATATTTATCATAAACATGTTGAGATGCGAGCGTATGTTCCTCACCGTAGGTTTTAATGTTGGTAGCGCGTACATAATTTTCATCAAGATATGTTACTATGTACACTTTATTTAGTGATTGTGTTTCTTTTGCAAATTGTTTCCTTGGCTTACTCGAGGAATAATTAGATTTTACAAATGAACCGTGGGTATCAAGACACCGAAGACAATCGATTAAATGCACTGCATGCTTTTTATTAATCGCTTTAGCGAATTTATTTTCGTACGAAGAAAGTATGTAATACTGAGAAGAAATTTAATTTCTTTAGATGATTTATTTTAAAAGGGGATTACAATTTCATTGACTTAATTTAATTTATTTTACATTTCGATACTTTCTTCTACATATCGTTTGTCAAACGGTTCATAGCAAAACTCGATAATTTGTTTTAATTGTATGTTTTTACTCTATCGACTTTATCCATGCGCAACTAAATATCAATATAGAGAATATATATATGAATAACAGTTATAGAAAATAATTTGTTATTCGGCGCATGGGAAGAGTCAATCTGCATATTTTATTGTATACGAAATGATTAATGCACAGAAAATAATGATTAAATCGGATTACATAGAATTTTTTACCGATATCGATAATCTAAATTTTGCTCCAATCATTATCGTTTATGATATATTTTTAACGTAAGTCAATCTAGTGATTGATTGGTATAATTAATGTGAATAAATAATCAAGTCTTCAATTTATTTAATAAAAGTATTTTTATAATGAAAAAACTTAATAATATCTGCTAAATAGTTTATTGAAACTTTGTCGTATTTAGTAATATAATTGATTAAAATAATTAGTAATTACTTTTTAAAAATTCTACTTTATGCATAAATTGTTATTGCAAATAGAGATAATATATTGATATAATAAAATACTAATGAAAATAATACTGTGACATAATATTTTAACAAAGTATATTTAAAATATCTTATTACTCTTAGATAAATTAAACTCCCAATTATACAGTTATATGTAAAAATATATTTTGATACATTTGTATGTATGCAAATGTGTTTATATTGAATTTCAAATAGTTTTTTAAATATTTATGAAAAATATTCGTTATAATTTTATTAATATTAATCGTAATATTAATCATTTAAATCAAAATATTTGTTAAAAAAGATGCATGGAAGTAGTCTTTTAAGAAGTAGTTAAGAAACTCTATTTTTAAAATAAAAAAAAATTTATTTGCATGTGCATTAGTTTTTCAGTGTACCTGTGACGGGAAAAAATATCGACGCTGACACTGAAATTAAATTAAAAGAACACGATCGAATGGTACGTTTTAGAGTAAAATTTTTTTATCGAATGGGCAATCATTGGATGTTTGTAATAAAGGTTATTTGTTGTTATTTCGGCGAGCTGAAAATAGCCGGAAAGCATCGAAGGGGTCAATTGAGGAAGTAGTAGGTAGGAGAGAAAGAGAGAGAACCTTATGAAAATGGTCTCGATGTCGGCGTTGGTACCTTTTCCCGTTCAGTGAAAAAGCTGTATAACTTGTGAGCACGGGGAGCTGGGAAAAAATAAGGGGTAAAAAATAAGTTGCGAGGAGGAGGAGGAGGAGGAGGAGGAGGAGGAGGAGGAGGTTGATGAGTAAAGGAGGTGTCGTGGGTTTGCAGGGACCACTACAGAATCTCGAACGCGGTGCTGGAGCCCCGCGCCATCGCCAAGGCCCCGGAGGGCGAGGGATGCCCCCGTTGTGGTGGTTACGTCTACATGGCCGAGCAGATGCTCGCCAGAGGAAGGGTGAGTCACAACGACCGGAACCACGAGACTGTGATCCGAGTATCTGACCGCGAGGTTACTGCCGGGTCCATTTTAGCGATCGCAGCCAACTTTTACCCTCCCTGTCTATCTCGCCTATCTAGTCGATTTCGTCTATTTCGTTACGCATTGATTATCGCTGAATATTCTCTCGCTAAATCCGTTTTAATAATTGCAAGGATTTTATTATTAGATCGCTGCCTCTTTTCAAACAGAGTGGAACTACTAATAACTTATTATGACAGAGCTTAGACTTAACTTCTGAATGGATGTCAAAACTGACGCAGTGGAGACGTTAAATGATTGACACATGGCGATCGGTTTTTATTAATTATTTTTTTTTATTAATATAACTGGCGGAAGTTAAAAGATTTTTAAGATGACATTTAAGATTTATATTATTTAAAAACACATTCGTCTTTTATATTTCCAAGATGAGCCTCTATAATTAAAGGAGCAATGATAAAATCACTTACAAGAAAGTATTTCATGATTTTCGGGATTTTCTTAGTTTTTCAGACATTAAATCTACACTTTTTTTGAACTTTTAAAAAATAACTAATAAATTTAATTCTTAATAAATTTGACTATGTGTTTAAATAATTTACATTTAATTGTACTAAAATTTATCCACGCATATCGTTCCAAAGTTAAGATGTGCCCTGTGTCTCACATTTCGTAAAAAAAATTATAAAACGGCTGCGAGAACAAAGGTGGATAAGAGATTTATCGTGCAAAAAAAATTTTTTTTGCGTTAAACCACATGAAATTCTTTATAACATCATCAAGAATATTTTTAAAATGTTAAAAAATAACGCCTTAAATTGAAACAATTGAATTTTAAACAATAAAGTGTATGCTAAATTCGAATTTTTTTTTTTTTTTAATATCAAGAAAATCGTAAATAATGATATGTAAAAATATTCTTTAAATTTCTTTTAATTTTCAAATTAATTGATCAGTTTTTCTTTATATGGAGTTTTAGCCATTTTTCAAAATATCGGTTAGAAAAATATGCGTTTAAAATTTTTGTCTGGCAATTTTTATGTAATAAAATTAAATTTTTATTATGGTACCATTTCAAATTAAATCTTAATAATACGACTCTAAGCATATTATTGTTCGAGTAATACATTATCAAAATATATAAAATTATCAATTTTATAAAAGTGAAAAACTAAGAATACCCAATAAAGATATTCATAAACGATCAAATATATGAAAAAAGAAAATAAAAATAAATATGTCGAGGTTAAAGAATGATTTGGAATTGTGAAGAACAATGAAATTAATAATTTCGGACTGAATACTAAATTTATTATTATAAAACTGTCGTTGCTTCTATATTCTTATATATATAAGAATAGAAAAGTCTCTATACGAATCAAATACAATATCTTTTACGTAAACCCATCCCAGATACAAGAACAGTTTTCTATCCTTAGCACAACAATGTCAATACTCACAATATCATAATATTGACAAGGCGGAAAATTTTTCAAATATTTTCACGTAGGTAAACAAATTTTGTAATATTTTTAAGAATAGACACTCATTCTAAGATGAAAAGAACTCTTGGATAATTGTGAAGCAAAAAATATTTATAAAAATATTTTAGTGTTGTTACATTGTTGTTCTGATGGTATAATTTTTATTTTCTCCTTTAATTTTATAAAAGATCTAGAAAGTCTCTTGCTCTTTTATTATTACTGTACTCATTGACGTATAAATAATATATAAATTAGTAATTGAAAGTGTAAGCACAGTAAGTTGGCAACCAAAAATTTGATGTAACATGAAATATTTATAAAAAATATTATACAAACATCGATGATTTTCTTGTAATTTGTATTTTTAAATAATATAAAGGCAGGGCCGGCCAAGATATGATAAATGAGATGACTTTCAAAAATACAAACGAACTTAATCATTCTAAACGTCCTTCAGACGCATTCAAGTTTATGATTTCTAAAAGTTGCTATTGAACACGACAATTTAAATAGGGTGTGCAAGACTTAGCGCAATATTTTGTGAAAAACGTGCCAGATATATCTCTAAAAATAATCGGCACAAATATTTTACACTGGTGCTTTCAAAAAATTGGTAAAGAATCATTGTTTGGCTCTCGGGAGTGCCGCAAGATTTGTAATATCCGTAACTATCGCTTCACAAAAATAAGCCGAAAGCATGAAAAATCGAAAGTAGAGCAGTAGTCCAGCAATCACCCCTCGGCCCCACACCCACTGCACATTCACACACAAACACATGCGCAACTCTCGACTCACGACCGACGGTGTCTATTTCGAAGAGGGGCAATCGAGCCGATCTCAAAATATCCTCCAACTCTCGGCCCCTGCCCCCTCCGCGACTCTGGATGCTGCGGCGTGCCAATGGACCGCGCCAACGTAACTCCGGCCCTCGACGAGAACATCAACCGCGATCGCTTCATTAATTTCATAAGCGTGTAACGAGCGAAAGAAAGTGCGGAAATAGAAATCGGTGCCGAGGAAAAAACCCGGGCAACTCCGGCGCCTACACTCTCGCCCTTGGCAAACCCAACCACTTATCTTACCTTTTTTACGCAAAATTTTTGCAAGCTACCTGGCGGGTGATTGCTTGTTCTTGACCTCACCCTCCTGTATTCACAGCCTCACCTGTGAACGTTAAAACTTGTTGCTTTCGACTATTCTCATTAAATCGCCTACTTAATGAACGATTTCCAATTCCGATTCTCCTACGATATAAATTTAATGTTTATGAATTTTTTAATTGAAATATTAAAGCTAAAGTTATATCACAGTCTTTGCAAATCGCATTATTTCATCTAAAGATTTAAAAAAATTTTTAAATCAAGTTATTTATTTTTATTCACTAAACATTCGATTATTTTGTAATTCATTTATGGCCAAATCAATTCACCGATTTTTCAAAGTTACGAAAAAGCTTCGTCCTTTATTAATTTTATCCATTCAATTAAAATATAACAAACAGCTACAATAAAACGACCTAATTCATTGCGATGAATCCCAAAAAATACTACAATTTAGTTCGTATATGTATATTTTATTTTATATTTTTTATAAAAGTATAGTGAGTGTAGTTTTCAGATACAATTAAAAAAATTAATTAAAAAAAAACAAAAAACAAATTTATGATGAATAAACAATATATATTTATATTTATAGTTTCATACATGTTAAAAAATGAGTTTTTTTTTTAGATATAACAGCACAAAACTTTATTTGATAACGACATTTGGAATTTCGAGATCTATCTATTAAATTCTAAAGTTACCTTTTAAGACTAATCGAATAACGTTAATTCTAATGACTTTATTTACCATATTTATCATCTCGTCTATTTCCTATGAGGTGAAATATTTCAAATAATATAATAAAACTATATTCAAAGCTTGAAGGCATGTGTAGTTAATTAATTTAATTTTTTAAATATCGGTTCCTCGAATATTGTCAAATAATACTGTTAAATTTTAATGACTTTCATCGAGCCAAATTTTTAATTTAATCTTGATTACGCTATATTTTAAAGCATATTCGTGAATTCTTCAATGTATTATCAGAGCATCTAATTTGATTTTCAAAGAAATGAAAGGTACATGTAATTTTTATTGAAAGTCTTTGGTTAAATAAAAGCGTTTGGTTTAGACTAACGATTAACCATGCCATGCTTAATTTATAAATAGTACTTAAGATTTAAAACATGTTATTAATATTATCGAAATATTTTTATTAAATTTTGCATACAAATTTTATTATTAATCAAGAATAATAGGGTTCGGTTAGATCGGTTAAGATAGAATTAAGCTGACTGGGTATGGAAAAATTGAGCGATTTAAATAAAGCGTCGACTCTTGGAGAAAGAAGAAGCATAATTAAAAAATATTCGAAAAGGAATATTGGAATTCCTGTTGGAGTTGGCTCTTCAACGGGACACATTAATAGCCCCCGAGTCGTAACCGTCGTCCCGCCCACGCCATCGGTATTGGGGCTCCCCTTCCTTTTTTCCGCCCTCGCGAGTATTTCGAAATGGGAAAGACCCGAAAATGCCGCCAGGAACATGATCGAGGATCGAGGAAATGATGCCACCAACAGAATTAGACACTCGCGCTCCCGTTTCCACTCGAGCGGGTCGTCGGACCGGGTCAGGAGGCGCGAGCGCACACGCATGGCAGCCTACACACAAGTGCAAACCAACACGCGCGCGCGCGTGCGCACTCGGATCCTTTCCTTTTTTATTTATCTTTGTTATTTCTTTATTCACATTCCCGTGCGGGCGCATAAAGTGCACTTGATGCACTTGTTCTCGAGCCTCGAGAAAATTTTGTCTCTCGGGATCAAGGTCCTCTCGATGTGCATAAACGCTATATTATTATTTATTATTTTTCCGATTCAATTATAAAATTTACTTTAAATAATGGCAAATGGGAACTCCTGCCATTCGTAATTATAACGATTAAGCGACGTTCTTGAATAACAATTTAAATCTCAAGCTCTATTCTCTGATAATTATTATATTCCAATAAAACCATAGGTGATTTATGCATGAACAATAAAAAAAAAACGCTTTTTACGACTTTGTGCATTGTTAAATTTTTTATCTAAATCAGATGCATTTTATTTAAAGGATATTAAAACTTTTTTTATTTTTTTATCAGGTCTGAATACAGAAATTATTAACCTTTGATCGAATGTTCATGACAACTCTCGTTATCACGGTAATGATTTTAATACAGCTAGAACAATTTACGTAATTAATATAAATCCTGACATCAACCTTCCCAAAAGATCAACAACACTAAAACAATAATAGTTTTACTACACCCGCAAGAAACTACACATCATTATAATTTTTTTATTTTTATATTTTCCCATAGTTTTGTAATTATCAATAACCTTATAATGAAAGTATTTAATTATAATTTTGAATATAACAGCTACTATGGAATAATGAAAAGCTCGTATAAATTTAGATGTTATAATAGTTTATAATAGTTATTAATAGTGGCACAGATCTTTTGTAATTATGTTATTCATTATTAACAATAAACTTCAAAGGTACTGGTCCTTCTAGCTCAACAATAATTTTATAATTCTATAAATTCATTAAAAAAATTAAAATTTATATATTTTTTGTTTATATAATTTAAATTAAGAATTTTATACCAATAGTTAGAGTGAAATATTTATATTTGTAGTTTTATTTTAATATTCTTTATTGTGAGATATATTTTTTTAAAAATCTACACAATTACAACATATACTTTAGAAATAACTTTCCTTACATAATTTTCTTTTTTATTTATTTTTACAGAATTGTATTGTACTAAAAACTATTTACTTATATACCGAAATAATATATCTATTTAAATCTTCTAAATTTGCTGTACTAAAAATAATGATTCGGTCAGAGTATCACAAACTACCACATACTTTTATGAAATAAGATAATGATTGGTTTTTATTAAAAAATTTATAAACGAACGGAAAAAAGAAGAATTATATGATTGAGAATTTTGTAGGTTTATTCAAAGTAATAATAAATTTAGTACTATAATGAGAGAAAGAGCAAGAGAAGTTTGAGAGTTATCATTTATTATGTATCGCGATGGAATTTATGAAATGACCATAAAGAAACATTAAAGAAAAAGAAAAAAAAATGAAGAAAATTCGAGCAGCCACGTAGTCATTGCTGCTTCTTATGATTAGGCCTACCATAAACAATGCTTCAAGTGCAAAATCTGTCATCGGACTCTGGATTCTACATTGCATTGCGATGGTCCCGATCGCGAGATATATTGTCGAGGTACACCTTGATTTTCGTCCTATCTTAAGAAATAGACAAATAATTCGTAATTCGTACCCTATCTTTTCCTTTAAACTAGATTAAAATTCTTTTAACCGCTCGCGTGGCCCCGAGTTTTACAACCAATTTAAACTTAATCAAATCTTATTTTTAACTATATGGTTTAAAGTTTGACCCTTTTGTCTAATCAATGTTTTTTTTTTTCGTGTACACTAAGAAACTATGGTTAAAACTTTACGATGATTTTTTCATCAAAATTTGAATGACATACAAATAATTTTTTATTAATATTTTTATTTATAATATTTATAATGTTTATAAAACTACTTGTATCATCTAATAATCTAATTTTATTTGAATAACTTATACAAAATTTAAAATTTCTGAACCACTTACACTTGCTCTATTATGGATATCAAAAAAAAATATATATTATTAAATAATAAAAGCTATCAACATATTATGATAAATATATATATTAATTTTATATTTATAATTTTAAATATAATTTCAATGTTTATTACAAGCAATTTATAAAAAAATACTTTTTTTAGTCACTTTTAAAGCTACAATTCAAAGCTCCTTAAAGATTATATTTTATTATTTATACTCTAACGAAGCTAGCAAACTCAATAATACATAAAATAAAAGTAAATATATAAATATTTTATTTCAAGAAAAAGAAAGGAGTGATAACATTACCACTAAAGAACGTGCGCTCACATTAATATTAAAAAGCTACGATGAATATAAAGATCGGAGGTAGGGGCAGAAGAGATAACGCTTATACTCCTTCCAAAATGATAACAACAATTTCATGATGTTATACTGGTAATTACAAGCATTTAACAATTAAATAACAATAAAAAATGGCCACATATCCATTTGACCCCTTTGAAAATAGGTTATCGGTAGCAAGATCAAAAAATTGAAAAGAAAAGTAGAGTGTTGTGCCTGTTTCTTCTTGTACACGTGCCGTCTGCTACCCCCAAACCCTCGTCGGGAACCCTCAAAATTTGCCCTCGCGTCAACCAATCGCCTGTTATCCTTCACAAGGATCTGCACGCCGAATTCAAAAGTAAGAAATAGAGAGAGAGAGAGAGAGAGAGAGAGAGAGACTGAAGGTCGAACAGGGCAGTTTATCGCGAGCAAATACACGAGTGCGACAAAAGCGAGCGTATTAACCCTCGTTAACTTCATTCATCGAGAACCTGTACACACACACACACGAACGCACACACAGACAGACAGATGTACACATATGTATACATAAATGTATATAAGTGCGTGTGTGCGCGTGTGTACATGTGTATGTGTACATGCCACCGGTTTTGTCGCTCGGTCTATTAGCTTTGGTTGCCGTTGTTGGCGCGCTCGGAACCTGCGAGCAAACATCGCGCTATTCACCCAATCACTATCAACCCCCTTTCCACCCTCTATACATCCCTTCCTTGCGCGGCTGACCTATAGTTCATTTATCTACCTCTCTTCTCTCTCTCTCTCTCTCTCTCTCTCTCTCTCTCACCCCTCTCTCTGGCACTCTATCCCGATCACTTTGCAAAGCCTGTAGGACTATCGTTCAGACGTGGCTTTCCGTCGTCAAACTGGCAATGTTTTTATTGACTCCTTTTTTTCCTCTGTTTGTCCGCCCCACCTCCCCAATTGCCGGTGTAAATCTTTCTTTTTATCGAATATTTTTATTTTCATATACATTTTTAAACTTTTAAAATGCACTTTTCAATTTAAGTTACTTCAGTTGCAAGAAAATTATACTCCATAAAGATATAATTGTATAATTTAATAATAACTTATTCATATATAATGAACATGTATTTACAATTTTTAAATTTAATTCATGAGATTTTCTGAGAGCTACAACATTAAATTATCTAGGTAATCGTTTTTAACTCAAAATATTATAAAATATAATTCAGTAAAATTTAACTTTTAAATACGATTCAAATATTACGTAAATTAAAAACAATTTTAATTACAAAGAGTCTTGTTAAATTATATTACAAAAAAATATTATTTAAAGTAATTTATAAGATTTTAAGATATTAACAAAAGAGTATGTAAATAAAATATTCAGACAAAATATCATAATATTTAAGTATTTGAGATTCGAGTAATTGCTCAATTTATTTTATGAAACCAGGGGCACATTGTTTGCATTGAAATATTATATAAATAACACAAGGTCTATTAAAAATGAAAATATGTTATTATTTATGATATTTGAACCTTACGTAAATGAATTTCAAAAAATTTTAAATTATTCTTAATGGTTATAATTTTATTAATAATTCCTTAGCATTTAGTGCAATTAAGTAATCTTATAATAGTAGAATTTATGAAGAAATCTATGTTTAATAATATAAGAATAAAAATGATATATATATATATATATATATAAATTATTTGACCATAGAGTTAGCTAATAGAGATAATAATTGAAGTTCTCTGATTGCACAAAAATAAGTTAAATCCAAAGACATATTTAACTTGAAAAATAATCAAAAACATATCTGCGCACAGAAAATTACAGTCACCACGGCCAATAATTAGGAATGAACTGACAAAAATGTACGCACCCGTGACTATTGATTAAAAAGTAAGATAAGAAAGTAAGATTACTAGATTGCGATATTTTATGATATCGCATATTTAATTAACGATTTACGAAGCGTAAATCGTTAATTAAATAACTTGTACAACTTCACAGTCCCTTACACCCCCTGTACTCCAATTCTCGGGCAAACATCCAGTGACTAACCCTCGTTCCCCTTTGTGTCTCATATAGCCATGGCACAGGGAATGTTTTAAGTGTGGTACATGCAACAAGAGATTAGACTCCCGCAACTGCTGTGAAGGTCCTGACAAGGATATCTATTGTAAAGGTGAGATTCGCAGTTAACACGATTATTGAGCAAGCGATGCAATTCATTTGGTTATCGAGTACCAGTCCACGCGAGATAAAATATTTTAAAAATATTTAAACCGTATTTCATGGCAAATAGAGTCAGCGTAATTCGCTGGGGTGTCCATTACAATGTATTTCAAAATTATTCTAAATTTATTTATATGATTTTTAAATGTGTTTTTTAAATATGAGCTAGCGCAAAAGCTAATAATAATAAAACGAAACTCTGAACTCTGAAAGCTCATTGGTCCGAGTATAAAAGTGAATTGCATCGTTTTTTGACTGCGTAAGATATGGAGCCCTGACCTTTTTAACGTGTGTTGAACCTCCAGTGTGCTACGGAAAGAAGTTCGGGCCCAAAGGCTATGGGTACGGCCAAGGTGGTGGCGCCCTGCAGAGCGACTGCTATGCCTACGGGTGGGTTTTTCACGAGCCGAGGAAAAGTTGCCACGACGAGGAAAATATGCTCTTGTCTTTCCGCTGATACCCACCCCCCGCCAACTCATTTCCTTATTTTCCTAGCCCCGTAAGGAGTGGTTACACGGTCAATACGCTTTGCTCCTCCTAGTTCACATGCCAATGATATTATTCAGACAAATTATTCAACTTTTCAAAATTTCATGGTGTGGTGCAAACGATGCTTTTTGAAAAATTTTAAACTGCCGATATGTGTGCGCGTGCGTGTGTGTGGGTGTGATTGTTGAGATTGAATGTAAATGTTTATTCGCTTCTCTGGTTTTTATGCGGCTAACTTGAATAAAAACACACGACTTATTATGTCCGTTTGGTATAGAGTCTTTTTCTTTTTCAAGCTTTCAAACGTGGCTCGATATAGCTTGTCGGTAAATATACAAGATATTAAATTAAAATATTATAAAAGACCTGTTCCATTACTCACTACATTTTTAGTATTAATCTAAATCTGAATCTTAACTTAATAAATAATAATAAACACCGGAGCATTATCGGTTATAAACTTGATGCACTATTAATTTTTTTTCATAGTCTATTTAAAAATATGGAAAAGTGAGGCCTCTATAAATAGTGTAGCGATTACGTAACCATAATAATCAAACTGATAAAAGATCAAATAATTGACAGATTTGCAAACAAATATAAATCAGCGGCAAGGCAGGAGCGCCGTTTTGTCCTCGACGCGCTACTTTGAATCATTTCAACTTCTTCTTCGCCATTTTTCATTCACATTCATTATTTAAACATTAAATATGATGCGCTTTTTGTATTTTTCTCTTTGCTTAACAGCTTGCTATCCGAAGAAATTCGGTCCGCGAGGCATCGGCCATGCCGGGATCATGTGGATCGGCCTGCAGTGCGATATTGAGGATGAGGAGTACGGGAAGCCCCGTTGCTTATTATCATTTTTACAAAGATAAAAGTACCAGATCGCACTTTTATACACTTATTAACATTCAGAAATATCTAATTATCATTTCTAATTATCATATCTCTTTCTTTTTATCAATTTTTAAAAAGACGGATTTTTAAACGCATTTATTAAACGCTTACGTTGGACGCGAACAAGAGTTTTCAACATTATACAACGATCATTACAGGTGTTTTACCATTTGTAATGTATGGATTTTAATTAAAAATTAATCAAATTCATACACTTTGTAATAACTGATACTTTTATCTTTTCATTACTTTTTCAATGTCCATAACATTAGAGATACTTTGTATCTAAAACAATTATTAAATAGAGAGAGATTATAAAGTTTTAGTACTACATTGTTATTAATAGTTGTTATTATAGTCATAATTGCATTTGAATCTTTTTATAATAACTGAATAATTTTACTTTTAAGTGATTAAAAGATTCATTGGATATTTATGGTATCAATTAAAATCACAAAATTATTAACATACATAAACATTCCAATTAAAGTTTTATTTATTAACATTAATTTATTATTCTTTCGATTATTTTAATTATTATAATTATTATGAGTTTTTCATGTAATTTTTAATGAGTTAAAGTTTAATAAAAATCAACGTTAATTACAATCTCTCTATATTCAAGAACGGATATATTATTTATTAATATTTTAAGATATAATTAAATCAATATCGAACAACCTAAATAACTTGATTGTCATTATTAATAAAGATGATACTTGATGTAATTTTTAATGAAATAAGAAAAAACTAATTACATTATCATTTTTTATTTGTAAATTTTGTCTGTATTGAATAAATTTCGTATTCTCAATTATTTTCTTTGTAATCTTACAAGCACATCTTCATATAACTGACAGTGTAGTGCTTAGCATTTTTTATCATTTTATCTCTCTTTTGCTATTTTTTATCTTTATTTATTACCTAGTTTTACTAAATCATTTTTTATTAATACTTTAACTTTATATTTTTCGGATTATATACTTTTAAATCATTTAAGCTTTTATAAAACTAATTTTGACTTGGGAGTATATTTCTGAAAATATGAATTAATTGCATGATTATTATTTATCAACTTTTTAATGATTAGATAAAAATTTTTTTATATTACATGATATAGTAAATTTAGTATTTATCTAAAAGTATTCAATAATTTTCATTTTTTTTTTCTTTTATTTTTTAGAATATCAACTCTTAAAATTAATATATATGTATCCGAAATATATATCATTATTTTAATTTAATTTAAATACATAATTTTTTAGTTAGTACTAATTAATTAATTCGTTGTATAATTTTTTATTTTAACATACACAATTTATTAATTATTCATTGACATGATTTTTTTTGTATACAAGAAAAAATAATGTATATTGTTTAATATTAATAATAGATAGTTTAATATATTTTTAATGATCCTGTTCTGTTTTTATTTATAATATTTAAAATAAGGTAATTTCAATTAAATTTTACATGTCAATATTACATATTTTATACAAGATAAAAGAATTATTACATCAAATTTATTAGATTAATCAACAAGATCTTTTTAAATTGAAGTTATTCCCTTAGCAATTACTTATTCGATATAGAATAATTAAAAAAATTGAATATATTGTACAATATCATTTATTATCTGATTTTATTGGTAAATAGGACAAGTTATTTAATAATTTTATCATACAATTTCATTAATTACTTAAATATTTTAAAGAATTAAATACTAAAGACGTATAATTCTTCAATATCTTTCAACATTTTGACTTATAAGTCGCAGAATTAAATTATTCATATAACTCAAGTTTTATAATAATATTTTTATTATTATAGCTTTCAAAATTATTCAATAATTTGAAATTAAACATTTGTACATGCTTCAAAACTTTAATATGAAACTTTTAATATTTTAATATAATATTTAATTTTCAATTTTAATTTCAATATATGATATAAATAATGTATTCTACATAGTAAAATTGCCATTTTAATCTCTATACAATTTATTATACAGAAAATTACAGAATATATTAATGACTTATGTAAATATTGAATAATATATATCCATTATATATAGAAATTTTGTTTAAAATCTAATAAATAAATTAAAAAGTTTTTGTATTTTGATTTATATCTTACATGACTATAAATTCCACATTTAGATTTATTCTGTTTTTAATTTAAATTATAGTACTCATTTGCATAAAATAAAAATATAAATAATTATTTTCTTGACAATAATAATAACAGTAAAATAATGAATAAATAATACTTTTATTACAAATAATGAAAAAGTCTTAAAAAGTAGTATCGTAAATTTTTTGAAAAATGAATTTTTATTTGATAGATGATAGAAAAATTTTTTGAATTAAGTTGTACTAAAAAATACAAGTTCATTCAATTCAAATAATCATCAACACCAAGACATTAAGCATAAATTCTTAATGGTAGCATTATTACTAAAAACCATATAAAAAAAAAAAAACAAAAAAAAAATAACATTGTTGATATTTACATTATTTGGAAATAAATTTGAGAGTTTTTCCTGTTGCTTCCGCTTGCTAACAAAATTTGAAAATTAGCGCTTGTCCCTGAGTTTGCGTTCGAGGTGACTATCCTCCTATTATCGTCTGAGGACGATTAAGTAATCCGGTGTTTCGGTTTAGCGATTCATCGACTCGCGCCCTGGTGGCCGACACCTCGGCTATTATGGCACCCCCCGGCAAGGGATGTCCCCGTTGCGGTGGAGTCGTCTTCATGGCTGAGCAAGTGTTGTCCAAAGGTCGTGAGTGGCACAGAAAGTGCTACAAGTGCGCTGACTGCACCAAGACTCTCGATTCAATCATAGCCTGCGACGGTCCCGACAAGGACGTCTACTGTAAGACCTGCTACGGTAAAAGATGGGGACCCCATGGATACGGTTTCGCTTGCGGATCCGGATTCCTCCAGACCGATGGTCTCACGTGAGTATTTCCATTCTTTTTATTATTATTCGGAATTTATCTCCTCACCCCGATGCAGTCAGTACGCATTGGATTACTCCACGATTTCCATGATCAGGAGACAGATTAAATCTAGTATTTCATTTATCTGGACACTTTGAAATACAAAAATAAGGGATTCACGGATTTTACTAAGGGATAAACACATGGATTTTAATTTCTTTTTCTTTTTTTCATCTGTAATAGTTTAATCTGCAACAACTCCAAAATATGTTTATGAGAAAAAAACCATTCGGAAGAAATTCGGAACAAACTTCTTTGTTCTCTTTGTTTTCTTTGTTCTAATATCCATCTTTAAATCTTAATTTCTAAATTTTCTTAAAATCTGCTTGTTTATTTTGTTATTTTTTCGAATTCAATTTACTATATTTTAAATTAATAAATAAAACTAATTGTTCCCAGACTTTTTAACAATTGCAATGAAAACGTTTATACCCATGAAAAAATAAAACTATAAAAGAATATAAAGATATAAAAGAATCGAATGATTTTATTTTAAAATAATTAAAAAATAAGATACAAAGATGTTTGGAATTATAGAATACTATAAATATATCTTCTGAATATTATTATTAAGTGAATATTATTGAATTAATTGAGTCAATACGTTATCAAATCAAATATATATAATAAAGCTGAGGGTTAAAAACATGTTAAAAACATCCTGCAGAGTGAAAATAAAACGTAACATTGTATGAAGAATTAAAAACAGAAAATTTAAACATTAAAATATCGGTTAAATTCAAGTGTCGTATTAAAATTAAACTAAAGGCACACTTGTCGCCTCAAGTACTTTGGAATTTAATTGCCAATTAATTATTATAAAGCTCCGTGCTCTTCTAGGAATTTTTACATTTTTTTGCGATACCACTAAAAGTAAAATAGAAAAAAAACAATCAGAAAAAAACATCGACATTGCTAATGCTAAATGCGAATGTTTCGTGTCTCAGTGAGGATGAAATCTCAGCGAACCGTCCGTTCTACAACCCGGACACAACATCGATCCCAGCTCCAAAGGGCCAGGGCTGTCCCCGCTGCGGAGGTATGGTGTTCATGGCTGAGCAACAGCTCGCCAAGGGCACGATGTGGCACAAAAAGTGCTTCAACTGCGCCGAGTGCCACAGGCCCCTCGATTCTATGCTGGCTTGCGACGGCCCTGACAGGGAAATCCACTGCCGCGCCTGCTACGGAAAACTGTTCGGGCCCAAGGGATTCGGTTTCGGACACACGCCCACTCTCATATCCACCGAGGTCGAGCACGTGCCTGCATAGTGAGTCCCACCTTTTACCCTAATTACTTTTCTCCGTTAACCTCTTTTGTTCTCCCTCGAGTTCTTTCAACTTTATCTGTATTGCTTTGAATTTTAATTTTTTAATTCGCACAACCGCTCTTGAGTCTTGAGCTCGAAGGCTTTTCTACATTCATTTGCAAATACAGATACAGCGAAAAACTCGACAAGATTCACCGGTCAGTAAGAATTAAAAATATAATTTGCTCTTTTATCATTTTAACAGTTATCTCAATTGACCAAAATATATAATATGCTCAATGTCTTTAACGATAAGAGCCTATACAAGTCTCCATGGAAATTTTACTTTTTTATTTACATCTCCTAGTTCAAAAAATATAAAAATATAAATTTATATTGGTAAAATCGTATTATTTATAAAATTTATAAAATCGTATTTTTTAAAAGTGTTCTCTTTAAATATTTCTTTACAAATTAATTATAACCTTTGAAATGAGTAAATAAAATATCAGATGATAATTAATTTTAAGCCGAAATAAAAATACAGTGTAAGATAAAATATTACAATTTGTAATGGTTTTCATTTTTTTCAAATTTCAAGAAGAAAAATATAGCCACAGTTCATAGTCTACAAATTCATAGTAATAGGTGAAAAAATCCAGATTACATTTCGAGTTTATAGTATTAATGATTAGAATGTACTTAGTCTAATTTAGTCTTGTTTCTAAATGTAAACCTACAGTTTCTGTGTAAATATGATCCAATTAATCAAATAATCTTTACGCCTGGTATAATATAGATAGCGGTGTTTTCAACTTAGTAAAAGTAGATAAAAACCGAGTACGCATAGATCAAAATTGCTTAAAATTACTCGAGTCAAAGCTGCACGTCGAAGAAATAAATAGTCAAAAAATGTGATACCCCTGTGCATGTGCGTTTTACTTGAATTTACTTATTTTTCGTTATTATATTTCACAATTTTCCTTCTAGATTTTAGAAATGTAGAATGAGCATTTTATAAATTTAAATATACAAATTCAAGAAATAAAAACTCTTATTGTAAATATTATTTTAAAGTACATTGAGAGAATGCACTAATTATTAGTATAAGATTTTATTTTGAGTAACAGGACTTAATAAGCACGAATACTTGTTTACGGAAATAATTATTTATAAATAAAGTATTATTCACACTCAAAGGTCGGTGATCGCAAGTCTCTTCTACCTTGATGTAATAAGTCTTTGACAGTCCAATTTTTAGTGCAGTACGGAGTTTTTATTTGTTTTTATTTGTTATAAATTAGCTAAAAAATAGCATGCACCCGTATATTTGAATAAATCCAGGGCATCATTATTCTGAATAAATGAGTAAAACTTGATGTATCCTTGATAATTTTGAGTGATAACGTTTTATCGTTAACTGCTTAGCTTGGAATCCAAGCCCGACCTTGGCCGAAAGCGAAACGATGGACACGGATGTGCACGTTGCGGTTACCCAGTCTACGCCGCCGAGCAGATGATCTCCAAGAACCGAGTCTGGCACAAGAGGTGCTTCAACTGCGGAGACTGCCACCGCTCCTTGGACTCGACAAACCTCAACGACGCCCCGGACGGTGACATCTATTGCCGCGGTTGCTACAACAGGAGTTTCGGCCCCAAGGGCGTCGGGTTCGGTATGGGGGCGGGAACCCTCACGATGGCCTAACTCTGACCATCCCCAACAGCCTGAGCGACCATCGGCACTCCACCCTCGAGTTTCGCTGTCAGCCCTTTTCAGACCACGCGCCTATACCTACACCCTCACCCACACCCACACCCACACTTCACGAGAAAATCCCTCTCCCTCGACGCCGGGACCTAGACTCAGACCGACCTTTGACCGGCGTACAACTCACTTTGTGCTTCTCGCATTACCAATTACTCTTACTCATACTCTATACTCCTCCCGTTGCATATAACTGTGATTGGCGGCCTTTTCTCCTTTCCTCAGCTCTCTTTTTGCAAAAACAAACACACGTAACAGTTTGCAGCTAGGGGGATCAAATGAGGATTTCTAATTTAAAGTCGCGTACTATTAGTTGATGCTAGGTTGGAATAAATTCCCTTTTTACTGCCAAACATAAATGAAACTGTGCTAGTTATTGTACCAAATAAAAAAAAAATTTTTTGAAAAAAAGTTTTACTCAAATGTCACTATCAGAGTTTCAAATATTAGGGAATTTATAATATTTATTAGTGTATTTGAAATAGTAGCTGTACTAAGGATCTTTATTCAACAAATATAATGGCATCACATTTTTTTAATCTGATTATATTCCTTTTATCTACTAATGCCATGATTTATTTTTTTTTTTTTTTCTTTGTCAAATGAATAAAAAAATCATAAATAATATGTCTTCATTAACAGAATGCACATGGGAATTTAAGACGATTCAAAGATACAAGTATATAAATATATTGATAAATCTAAGAGGGAGGTGAGATTTTTTCGTATATACAACACGCACATATACTTACCTACTTAAAAAAATACACGTTATTGTATTTAGGATACATAAATAATAGGCTACGTTAACGAATTCGAGCGACCTCGCGATGTACGAATCGCGAACAAAACTGTATTTTACTCATTATATATAATTAATATATTATATACATACCCCCACCCATTGAACCGCCCATAATTTTTTCCCACCGAAAACTATTTCTTTGATTATTCAAAAATTAATATTTTGACTTTACTGTATCAAAGACGATACATGCAAAAAGAAAACAAGTAAAAAAAAAAAAGAGGTAACTAAAATAAGTTGTGCATGAAACGTTTTAGGGAAAAGGAGGAGTATGTTAATCTTAAATTTACGTTATAATGTGGTAAAAATGAGAAGTTTAACTAACGAACGACCTTATATTCAATTGATTCGAGATCTATTTATCATATGAACTCTATGTAAGAAATCTGGTAGAACCTACACCGAGTACTCTATATATCTGTTATAAATTTAAATTACGTATGCACGAGTACTTTAAGCAATGGGGAGACTTAAAATTTTTAAATATTCCAACGACTGACAATTAAAGAATGAATTTATTTATTACGATTAAATATTATAAAAAGAATCATTCCTCATGGAGTAAAAAATGAACATTTTGGAATATTTAGACTATATACACTTCTTTCCAATATTTTTTTTTTTTTTTTTTTTTTTATATAAATAGCTTAAGAGTTGTGTTTATTTATATAATTCAAATTTTCTCATGAATTAGCATGAATGTGATTTTATTCCTATGATGAATTTCCGTAAGTTCTACGAGATTTTTTTTTAAAGGGACTATTATATTTATGATCGAACCGATAAAAATTTTGGGCCCAAAGGCATCCCAATTCCAAGGGAACAAAGGAGCCTCGCGATTCCTAATCGACGATGACGACGCGAAGACGAAATAGAGAACGCCGCTAAATCATACACATTTACTCATTATCCACCTTATCATCATTATGATTTCCTAATAATGTTATTCTTTATTTAATGTTCGCCTAAAATCGCGCTGTTCTACTTATTAGTCTAAAATTTTTCTAATTCCTCACTTTGTTCCCTTTAGAAGCCTTCATTATTTTATTTTTATTTTTTTTTTTTTGTTGTTGTTGTTGTTGTTGTTGTTGTTGTTGTTGTTGTTCTTAACACAACTAGAATAAATGGTCGCTCTTGAGTTCATTTTTTTTTTATTACTTTACATTTAATTGAAAGAACTCGACGTTTTTGTGCTTTGCAAAATTCAGACAATATAGCATACGTCAAATAGGATCTTCCATTTGTGTGCGCGATAAAGTCTCGAGAAAATTATGTGATCGCGCGGTGTTCGACGATTTCTGGACTATTTTTTATTTGCTTTACCACTTCTCTCTAATATATAAATTATATAAAATGTGGAAGTTTAATGTTTTTCTGACGAATTTTTGAGAAATGATACTATCTTTTATCGTAACCGTACCGTTATTAATTATTAATGCCAAATTTGTTTATAATTTCAATTCTCGAGAGAGGAAAAAAATAGTGAAATCAATTATGTCGCTTTTTTTCACTGCATGTAACGAGTTTCTCAGGGATTTTGTTATCTGTGTTGATAAAAAACTAATGAGATGAATGAACTCAAGAGTTAATGCATTTTAGTATTTTTATTCCTTTGATAACTCATTAAATTATTATTTAAACTCGTAACGGCACTGTACGTATATCATCTCATTAAGAGCATAATTTCATGTAACTACGACTAAGAATGAGAATTGATTTATTTTAAATAAATACACCAAACAAAAAAAAACAAAAAAATTTAACTAAATTACATTTTATTTCAAACCCAAACCAGTATTATAACTTAATTTAGTACTAATCTTAAAAATTCAATATATCTATGAAGTTGTATACCATTTTAAATTACATACCAACTAAGTTAAGAAGTTGAAATCATTGAAATTTTATATATACAGTGCATTTAATAACCTTAACCACTCGTAATAACTTAAATTATTTCTATTTAACGAATTTAATAAATGTGTATAAATTGTCAAATTTCTTAATTTATTTTATATTGATGTATTTTGCAAATCTATCAATATCCATATTTCAATTTGAGAATTTAAAATGAACAAAACTTGAATATTATTATTTAAAAATTTATTATTTCATTTTTTTATATTTCAACAATTATTTAAACTTTCTGAAT
Source organism: Eupristina koningsbergeri (assembly GCA_018907245.1). NCBI lineage: Eukaryota > Metazoa > Arthropoda > Insecta > Hymenoptera > Agaonidae > Eupristina > Eupristina koningsbergeri. The sequence continues at coordinate 205,748 of JACCHV010002775.1, forward strand.
AATTGACTGAAATAATACATGAAAAATTTTATTTACATAAATAAAGAAATACTTAAGTTTTACTATTCATTACTTTTTTTAAATACTTTAATTTTACAATTTTTCACATATTTTAGGTAAGTGATTTTAATTTTTATTAATATTTCAAAATATTTTTAATAAAAACAACATAACATTATATGTATAATAATAAAATTTTGTATTTTATGTTATTAATTTCAAATTATTTATAAAGTATTTAGAATAAGTTATATTTAACATATATATTTATTTAAAATGATGTAAATATTATATTTTAATCTATTTATTTGATATAAGTATAAGAAAACCCAAGATAAAAATTAAAAGAACCAATAAGATTAAATTTTTATCATGAATAAATCATAATACATTTATTTGATATATCTTTCTGAGTTTTAATGAAACTAGGTATTGGGTAAGATAAAAAGGAATATGGTGTAAAACACTAATTTCATATATTTATAGCAACAACTGTACAATTTCAGTCACACATAATGATATACTTAATAATAATTAACCTTAGTTCTTGAATGTCATCGTTTGCTCGTTTATATTTTATTGCACGCATGACTTTTAGATTCGTACTGAGAGAAAAATAAATTTTAAATGTGCTACAGACAACGTTTGGCACTTCGGATAAGAATACTGTTTACAAGCGAATTATTCGATACATCGTAAATTTTATTTTTAAATAAACTTATTATTAACGGTATTATAAAAAAATATAATTAACTGAACATTAGAATTATTATTAAAAAATATGATGATATTACTGAAAATTATAGGTCAACTATGTATGCTGAAAATATCGTTCATGTTATTAAACATGATTTATCGTTAGAACGGTAAGTAAATGAAATACTCGATACATTAAAATAACATTGATATAATAATTAAAAAAAAAAAATTATTGTGTTTAAAAAAATTAGTATTAATTAAATAATGCTTGATCAAATCAACAAATCAAATTTTAATCTTTCAAAGAAAAATATTGTATAATATAATTTCTTCAAATTTGTATTTTTATTGAATATTACAGATTTAAACTAATTTTTTTTTTTTAAGATATTTCCATAAATACGCAATATATTACTTTACAGTTATACATTTACGGTAAAAATTTCTTTTTGATAATTTGAAATTGTGCAATAGTACAATATACATTTTTAATACATGAAAGGAATTACAGTCTTGTTAAAGCGTAGGCTACTTTTCCTTTTTTTTTCTTCATAAAAAGATATCTACATTTATACTGAACCTTACCTATATAACAATTAATTTCATCATACATATAATTGTTGAAAATTATGTTTATAAAAATTGAGAATTTTTACTATATTCTCGATTTACTAAAATACATGATATTTTGTGTAAATACAATATTTCTCTTTAAAAAGAATTAATCTTAATTACGAAATATTATTAACTACATCTTAATTAAGATATTTAAAAATTTTTTTATTTTATGAAACCTCAGAACAAAAAAATTAAACAAATTAAAACAATTAAAACAAATTATAAACTTTAAAAGATTAAAATTTTTTTGTGAATTAAAAATTATTTATTACCTTAAAATATTAGTAAATATATTAGTAAAAAATATTAGTAAATATAAGGTTTCATTATTGTTTTAAGAAAAATATTTCTAATAACATTATAAAATTTGTAATGGATATCTGCAAAAAAATTTTTTTTTAAAGTAATTTGATATAATAAATATTTATCTTCTTTATTATATAGCAAAAAAAATTTTTTTATATTTCAATAAAATAAGAAAGTATTTATATTGTTTAATACTCATTAAATATAATTGAATTCAATTTTAAATTAAATAATTCTGAATTTAAATGAATTATAAAAAAAAGGAAATCAATTAAATTGACGTACAATCGTAATATTGATAATCCTCAGTACGAATCCTTTATTCGGTCCAACCACGTAATGACTCGATTATATTTACAAGTTTAGATGCGCTTTGTTATCTCCTTATTTCAATGATTCATTGAAACAGATACTTTGTGTTTTAGCGAATACTATTAACAACAGCTTCATAACAGAATAATATTTTATTCTATTGCATCTCATAATTTAAAGTAAATGTCATCGATATTTTTCATTTACTATAGTGAAAAAAATTTAAATCAGATCGTGACTCAAATATAGAGAATAGGAACATCCTCAATCACTAGGCTACATCAATTTTTTTTACATCTAAATTATAGTATAATTTAGTATAATAAATAATTACATATATTTCTGAATTTACATAATGTTCAAAATATATATTGTAATTAGTGATGAGATTTATTAGGAGTAAAATAGGTATAAATTATAAAAATAATTTTAAAATTGATATCTACCTTAAATCTATACGTAAATAAATGTAGACACAACGTTCGGTTTATGCCTATACATGTATTCAATTTACTTATCCAATAAAAAAAAAAATAAGAATAAACAACACAAGGGAGTACCTATTCGCTAAAACATATTACAAGTATCGGTATCAGTTAAATCAGGGTTTTTTTTAATAAAAAATTATTTCATATTTAAGAAACATATACGAGACTTTTCTAAAAAATTCTCGATCAACTCGAATTTTATTATTGAATCGCACATTTCTACTGGCTGGGTGTAGCCTATCAGAAGAATCTGGAGACATGCCAATAAGAAAAGTATTTGCATTACACATGGTAAATTGACAGCCACATGATAATGTTCAATTAGAGAAACGTCATATCAGATTCATAATTTTTCTTCCCAGAGTAAAATTATCTTCGATCGAATCATTTTGCTTTGGTAAAATAACGGACAGCTAGTGAAAGCGTATGCTACGTCGGCTCGTGGCGCTCAAAACTCTCAGTTCCTCGAGTGGCGCAGCATCCGTCTAATCATCCCGAATAACGCTACGGTTAATTTCGGTACGGGAGCCAAGTATTTCGCCAAGTGGATGAAAATATGAGACTGAAGAATGAATAACTGAATAATGTATTAGGGCTGCTGGAGCCAGGCTCGCAGCCTCTTCAATAAAGATTTGCGGTCTTGAGCGGAAGGGGGTCCAACAGATAAGGCGGCAGAGCCGCGGAGAAGGGTCGGGGACTGCAGGATCCCCAGGCTCCTCCTCCTACCCGACCATTCGGCGAGTTTCCTGTGTCCCCGGAGTGCGTCTCGTGGTGATGGTGCTGCTGCTTCACGCTCAATAGGTTCTGGTTGGCGATAGGTTTGACCTCCGTATTAGAGGTCGGCGGAGTTGCGGGGCTTCGGGGCGAGCGACCCTCGGCCTTAATGCTCCCGGACAGGGGACTGGGAGCCCCGCCACCTACTGTCGAACCTCCGTCGACGGTCGAGCCTCCGGACTGGGACGATCCAGACTTTTGCTGGGCTAAACGTTCTTGCTTGCGGAATTTGGCTCGTCGGTTCTGGAACCACACCTGCAATAAATAAACATCGTTTGTTACAACCTGTTTCGACTTTTATGTGAATTTGCATGGAGGTTGAAGGAGAATCACTTGGAAAATATAAATTCTTTATTCGATACTCGTAATATTTAAACAAGTAGACAATATATTTTAGGGGAATGTAGTATAAGACACACTTAATCATACTCTAGGATTATTGAAGAATATAAAATACAAATAAAGAAATATAGATGAGAACATGTCATTTAACGTTAAATAAATTTTTATATAAGGATTATTTAACTAAATATACTTAATGCAAAAAAATTCCCTAGAAAAATGACGTGTTATTATTTGCAGTTATTTCTTATACACATTGTTCTTCATCTATTTATATAAAAATGACTATTGCATGGAAAAAAATATATTCCAAGTTGATCATTTAAAATCATTTTTTTATCTTATTCTAGTAAAATTATTTATTTTCGTGTTTTATGAAACTCAATTGGTAAAATATAAATTTAATAATTTTTGGTGAAGATTATTTCTCATTGCATTAAAATTTTTTAAACAATTAACATTCCAATTTCAATAATGAATGTGTTTTGCACAATTTACATAATTCACAATTGATTTCATTAAGCTTAAAATATATCTTGAACTTCTAAAATATTTAATACTCGCATGAGTGTAATAATTGGTAAAGTTTGTATCAATAATCCTCAATAATTTCATCACATCGATTAAATTTAGGGCAGATTAATATTTGTTGTTCAATTACGTACAATCAAAGTCCAAAAATGTTAATTTATTCGATTCATTTTATTAATCATTTTTATCTGATGCCGAATCATAAATATTTAAATAATTCAACTAACTTTGTTAATATTAATAATTCAGTGTAAATAAAACGATAAACTTATTTTTTATTTCTTTTAATAATAAAGTAATGATCAAAATCTGTTGGAGATAAAAAAAAAAAAAATAATGAATAATCATTCAAAAGTTTAACGTCACAAATTTTAATGTGACGATTTATCTGTCTATAGATAGCACACCAAGAGAGCGAACAATTTTTCGAATATTTTTCCAATTACCCCTTTTCACTGGAAAAGGTTTTTTAGCGAAAAAAGCAATCTATCCTTCATTATCGCAAACCAGCTGAAACTCTCTATTTCCCTCTGTTTTTCCCTCTTTTTCTCTTGGCGTCTCGTTCTGCTTGCCTCTACAATCGCGCAAAGAGTGTAATTGGTTGACCCGAGCCACATTCGTGTTCAGCAAATGAAATATTTAACAAATAAAACAAACGAAACATCCGTTCATTCGCATGCGTGGTGACCTGCATGTTAAAGCAGCGGATTTCTGTTTGTTTAAGAGCTCATCTGGCTCGTTAACTTTGTATATGCACACACATATGTACACACGCGTGTACTCGACTGTGTACGTAGTAGCAACCCTTTTCTACCTTGTCCGTTTGGATCCGTTAATCCTCTGGCCGCTTCACTCTTTATCTTTATAATTTCTCATCAAAAAACAAATCTTTCTGTATGCCTTCCGATTATTCGCATCTATTATTTTACTGATTTTCTCATTCACGTATGCATGTATATATCAATGATTGCAAATGGTTATTTATGTTTGCCATTTTCATTCCATGATATTCCTTAATGGATTTGTCGATAAAAGTGATTTTTTTTTTTTTTTTTTTTTACCAAGTTTTCATGCATTTAAAATTTATAAAGAAACTATATTAATTTAGGAAATAATTTCATGAAGTATTCAAAATATTTTTACTTATTCTTTACATCTTTTTGAAATATATGTTATATCTACATCAATTTTTAATGTACACATTATTCAAAATATGTATTATTATTTCATTGTAATTTTTTTATTAGATATGTAGTTGTTATTAATAATTTCATAGCTGAACTTACTTCATGATGAAGGTGAAAGAAAAGCCATCTTGTAACTTTGAAAATTATAGAAATTGACACGTGTTGTGTATATGACAATTAATGAAAAATTGACCATTTTCACTAAAAAAAACATAAGACTTTGAAAAAAGATTATTTAGTCAAGTAAAAAAATAAAGGATAGAGCCAAAATATGTATGTAATGTACAATCAAATGAAAATTGTAAATTTTAAATTTTATCTCTTCGATTCCTGACACATCCATCCAGCCAAATTCAAATTCTTCTGCAAGTTCTTCTATCTTTCTCTCGATCTTCATTCTGTTGATATGTTAAATTATTATTAGATTAATGTGCGATTATATTTTTACGGAGGCAATATGGAATTATTGTTTTAGCGTAAGCCCTTATAATAGCATTAACAATCTTCATACAATCTCTGTTGTTCATTATTCCATATAATTGATAAAAAAATGTTTCAGACATTTGCGTACACCTCTTATAGTCATTGATAGTTATAGATGACTCTATTTGATCGAATTGTAACTCGAAAATCACTTGACCATAACAATTAAATCATTACTAATTGATTAATTTTAAAGCGTTAATCAAAGTTTATCTAATCAGTTCAAGCACTTTCTTGCTCTAGCAAGTAATTATTCTGTTGAAATATACTGTGAAGAATCCATTTCATCATCGCATAAATTATACTACTATTCCATAATAATCAAAATTTTTGTAAAATTTTATAACTGAAACATAGAGAAATTCTAAAGAATATTCTGAATTCTTATTTAATTATCAATTACACAATAAGCTAAAACTTGTTTATATATGATATTAATTTAGGTATGTACGATTATTTTCTTTTAGATATTTGTAAAAAAAAAAAAAAAAAGATAAAATAAATATATGATTATCAGATATTTATAACAATTTCTAAGTGCGATATTACTCCTGTAAAGTAAGATAATTCAGAATAAAAATTTATTATGATAATGTTATGAAAATTAATATACGAATGTTACACTTTTAAAAAGCTATATTATTATATTTTGAAGTATTTATATTGAGTGCATGAATTTTGCACATTATGAAATATTCTACAGAATAATTTCATGATTCAATAAGAATCACGAAATTTTTGTACATGGCTCAATATTTCTGATACATTCTATTTTGACTAAACTTGTTTCAACCGTTCTCTATTTGATATAGTTGAATACCAATCGTTTCCGAATCAATATTACAGATATATCTTGAAAAGTATCAACTATGATATGATTTATTTATCCATGAATATTATAAATTCTAAAAATTAAATTAAATTAAGATTTTAAACAATATTTAAGACTGTATCGTGTTTTCACGTTTGACAACCAATGAAGGCGAAGTGCAATTGTAGATTTGTTGAGGTCCTTAAAGATAATCTACTCCGATGTTCCTGTATTTTATTGAACTTGCATACAGATAATTTAAGTAACAGCTCGGCCATATCTCAACCAAAACTACGAGATTTTTTCTGATATTCCACGATATTCTAAGAACAATCATTCTACTTTTCAGTAAAAAGAGTATTTTTATTATATCGTATAACAATTTTTATTCCTTATCTAATAATCTAATTTCAACCTTGATAAAGATTCCTTCAGTCTTTCTCAACTCATCTTAATTACTATATACCAATTAATAGGATATATCTCTTTGTACTTTGTTCTTGTTGTTATTATTATTGTTATTATTTATTCTTCTACAATAAAATAATATTTAATCTTTATTATTAAAAGTTTTAGAGAAAATAAATTCAAAATGATTAATAAAGAATATGACGAGTTTGAATTTCTTATTATCTATTATTTATAATCTTATTATATAATATTAATATATTATATAATAATTATTTTTATACTACGAAACAATTGATCGCCGATTATCAAGGCTCAAATATATCCATCAAAATATACGGACACAATATACAAAATCGACTTACATTTAAAAAAAAAAATAAAATATTAGTTGTCATTCGAACAAAATGGAATGCTTCTTATAAATTCTTAAATCTACAAACTACAAAATAATAAAAATTTTTAATATAAAAGAGCAAATTCGTTATTTTAACATAGATTTACATAGTACCGCGTTTGTGTCTGACTCACGCACCCACACCCGTTCCTGACAATCGACTGGACTCACTTTAGTTTATAGATCTGGTACATTAGATGAAAAGCACACATAGAAAGCGTGATTGCACTTTCCGAATGCGGCAAACATCGGTTATTGGATTTTTATCAACTGTACTTTTTATTTACATCCCTTTTTCTCTCGGGTTGTCTTGCTTTGCTAGCTCACCTTCATTTATCGCTTCCCATTCAGCTGAATTTCTTATAAAAGAAAACCTCTCGTTTTTCACGTGATTTTTTATATTATATAATTTTGAATAAATATTTAGTATTTAGTACCGCCTATCTACTTTATCTGTTTATATTAAGGTAATAGATTTTTTAATTTTTTATTACTAATTTGGACTTGATTTATCTTATCAATATTCATGCATTAATTTTTTCAGTATAAAATATAATAACAAATATGATATTAAAAAAAGAAAAAAGAAAAATTACACGGTTTGCATTCATGTAAAGAAATTGCAGTTGTGTGTCATACTAATGGCGTAAATTTCTTAAATTACGTTAAATATTAATTTTATATTTCTTAAACATTATACAATTTATTTCCTATAATGATTAAATAACTAAATACATGTGTGTGCGTGCGTGCGTGCGTGCGTGTGTGTGTATGTATATGTATATGTATATGTATATGTATATGTATATGTATATGTATATGTATATATGTGTATATATATATACACACACACAAAACACATTTATATGATTATTATAATAAAGAAAATAATTTTTTCTTAAAATGAGAGTGCTAATCCAAAAATCAAATCAATCAAATAGTATTAATCTCAATGGAAACATTTTATAGAATTTTTATTCAATATTTAATAAATACAAAATAAATAAATATACTATCGATTTATTTGATTATCAACTAGGATAATTAAATTTTATATCTATTTGTTTTCAGTTTATTGTTAATAATCAGTTGACTGTTAGTATTATAATTTATGTAAAATTATTGTAGGTTTCGCAGATATGGATTTAAATACAATTAAAATTGATCCATTTGTCCGATGAATGCGAAATGAATAGCTACTCGAGCGCATTATCAATTTAAAAATAGGGCCGTTGAATGTCCAAGTTGGAAAAAGAAAAAAAAAAATAGCAATATCAATGGCATCGTAAAGTAATTGCCGAAAATTTGAATGCGAACATCGATCAAAGCGCACAAGTGACTTTAGTTCACAAGAGGAACTATTTATTTAATCATTTATGGCTCTCTCGCATTCGTCATTAGAATTGAAAATACTCGAAATTAAATCCTGAGTACAAACAAGCACTCGGTCGGTGGGTATATAATGTATAATGAGGCTGCGTGCGCATCTGTGCCTCGTCCACGTGCAACTGTGCACGTTGTTACTTTGTAGAAATAATATTTCTCTTATCACTGGCAAATTATACGCATTACCCGTACATAAAAAATCGATCCTACTGCAAAAAATATAAAAATATTTCTTAAAATTATTACATACTTTTGATTCTGATATTTCAAGATTACAAAAGTAATTATAAAGGGCCGTATAAATTGAAATTGTAAAAGCAATATATATATTATTAAAAAAAAAAAAAAAAAAAAAAAAAAAAAAAAAAATATATATAATATATATCTATAAAAGAAAAATGATGACTCTGCTAATGAGAGGGAAGTTAGTTGGTAGGAAAAGCAATTATTAACAAGAGCCTAGCGAAGCGATCGAAAAATAAATGTCGAGCTCGAGGAATAAAAGAGCGCGCCTCCTTCCCAATTGAATGAACAGCCGAAAATTGTGAAACTGGCTGCAAAGCCTCGGCGACATGTGCAAAGATATTTGGGCAAGGACGACGGGCACGCGGGTGTTAATATTGAACAAATAGAGCGGGGGTGCGGGGCCAAATAAAACGCGGAGTAGAGGTGCGACAGATGTCCCCGGCGATGTCGGATAAATATTTAATGAGGCCACTGCTGCATCTTCACCCCAGCTCACCCAGGGTCGACTCGGGTGCAAGGTTCACTGCAACATCTGTCGTCCTCTTTCCCTCTCTCTTTGCCTCGCTCTCGCTCTCGCTCTCTCGGCCCATTCAGCCACCGCTCCGGGCTTCGGTCTTTAGCGACGATTTCTGGCACTAAGCAGTCGAATTTGCAAAACCTGACGTGGACCGTTGTGGTTTGCACGGATTAAGTGGGTCTTATGCCCACGTGCCCGTATGTTTGCTTAAGGGATGAGGCATTCCGACAATGAATAAATCATGCTAGTGTTCGCCCTGACAAACATCATTCTTTCGTCCCAAATGGCGGATGGCTTATTTATGCTCAAATGTCGGACGTATGTCATAATTGAATTGATCAAGTTCATTTTCACCGAGTTTTTTAATAAAATAAAAACATTGATACGATGGGCTCTGTGACTTTGCTTTTCCTCAATACTTACTTACTTACTTATTCTCTTTCATTCGCATAATTAAATTTTATCTGGTTCGTTAAATATTGATAATTCTCTTCAAATTCTTTATATTTTTTTTATTCATACACTGTTCATTTGAAAACTTACATTATTACTTCATAATATTTCACAAATGTGTATGATTAAAATTTGTATTTTTATCCATATTTAAGGAAATAAAGGAAATATCAGTTCAAGTAATAATAAAGTAGTAGTAGATTTATGTAAGAGTTTAATATAAATAATAAGAATTCCCTGTGAAAGAAATTAATTTATTATTGATAATTTTTTTATTATGTTAAAATGAATGAAAGGATAGGTGTTTATATTTTTATTATTTATCACCAATTCTTAGTTAATGTATTTTATTAAAGTCTCAAGATCTCAAAAATTTTCCATTCCGATAAAATTTACGTTGGCTAATCCTTTCTCTATTAACATATCAAATTACTAGTAGTTTATCAAAGTATTGAAATAAAATGTTTGTTTAATAAACAATATCAGAATAAAAGTAAGTTATATAAAGTTTTAAAAAAAAATCTTATTTCAATGCGTATTAATTAAATTTTGTTTTTAAATATTTAATTACTAGTATCTATTATACACTATAGATATATATAATATCTATTTATACACGCCTATGTAGTAATATGATGATGATACTATATATTCATATGCATAATTCATCATTTTAAGTATTGTTAAACGCACAATTTTATGAAATATCAATTCAGCCATTTGAATATTTTTAATTACGACAATTATTAATATTTTTATTTTTAAATGAAATGACTAAATCAAAATGCAAAAAATAAAAATCTTGATAAGAAATGTGTATCGTAAACGCACGAAAGAATTCAAACTTATGTACCGAAGCAAATAAAGGCTTATCGAAATTCATTCTCTGATGCGAGACTCATTACGAATTCTCGACATGTCGACAACTCGGTGATTTTTGTATCGTTGTTTACTCATTTTACTGGCCTAACTTTTGATTTAACTTGTTTTACATGATCCATCGCCCTTTCTTCCATACCCTTCTTTCTTACACACCTTCTCTTGATACTCAACCTCTGATTTATATTGTACGCCGACTAACAGATTTCAAACATAGTATTTTCTTTGATTACTCACATTAAATCTACATGCTCTAATAAACTTATGGAATAATATGTTTTATAAATAAATAAGTTCCAAATAAAAAAAAAGAGCCAACGTAGATGTCAAATGATAAAATAAAATCAACATTTTTTTTTTACAACACCTAATTGAAAAAATATTTGTATTTATTAATCAGTTATTTGTTAATGGGTAATGCATGCGAATGCTGTTTACCGAATATTAAAGTTTGAATAACTATTACTGTAGTTACTACTCACACAGATCAGATTTGGATTCTCCACAAAATCCTGGATTTCTATGTGTGGACAAAATTAATATTTGGATTTTTCCAGAATATATCTAATTGTGTTGAATTCGCTTTAAGGGAACACAAGTAAACGTTTTAAAGTTGTAAATATTAAATGAGAACTCAAAAAGAATCTAATGAAACTTTTGATTATTGCAAACGTTGATTTAAAATGACAAATATAATACCTTAAATCCAAATATAAAATCTAAAAAAATATCTTTATATAAGCTGCTATTTTATTTTGTATTGTCTTCTTTTCCTTTTTTTATACATCATTTTCTATTAATTTGATTCTTTGATGAATTCATAATAATAATAATAATAATAATATAGAGAGATTTTATGATAATAAGAGTTAATTAAAAAATTTAAAACGAATTTCTATTAATATTATTTCTTTTTTAATTAAAGTAATTAAAGTATTGTTTGTTTTTGCATAATATTGTAAAAAAAAAGAAATTGTGCTTTTTTTTAATAATATCAATATAATAATATGAATATACGATCCTGCTAAATGCAATAAATATTATCTGAAAAAACTAATAGTTTGATTAATTAATAATTAAATGATGGTTAAGTTTACATAATAAATAATCAATATATTGAGTGTAAATTAATTCACAATCAAATGAACGTATGTCACTATTAAGTGAATTTGTAACAATCCTAATATTGAAATATCAATTATTATTTAACTCTTGAGTTACGCTATAAAATAAATATAACTTTACAAACTGTCATTTATAATAAACGACCCCAATACTAAATAAACTGCATCATAATTAAATTTATTTAACCAGTATAATCTCTATTAATGATTTGATAAGATTTATATTATTCGCATATTAGAAGCTATTTATCGCAAGTATTAAAGTGTAAGCATCTGGTTTTATAAGCTTGTAATACTGCAAACTAAAGTAAATTAGTGATGAAAATAAATTAGTAATGATGCTTTCTATTAACCGGATATTATGCAATTCGTTGAATATTAATTCGCGAGAGATGTAAATGAATGTTTCACAAAGAGATAGTGAGACACACGCGCACGCGCACGCGCACACATATGCGGAGATCAACTCACTAAAGAAGATCCGAAAGATGACAGAGTATTATTTTGTAATGCACCCTGAGGCGGTTGTTAAACCTTCACGGGTACATCTGTTGGGACTTGATTCGATTAGCCAAACTGGCAGGACGACACTTCCCTAGGCCATTACCCCGGGTCCCAACCTCCACCTTCCCCAGGACGTGAACGAGCCACGCGATATTCCTCAACTCGGACACTACGACCTTTGCACTTTGAATATTAACAAACCTTATTATTCGAGATTGCACCCAACTCCATGCATCTACATTCTTTTTAATTTTAATTTTCTTCATGCTTTAGACGAGGGGAAGTGAAATATTCAAAATGTGTAATAAATTCGCACGTGCGTTTAATAAGTAATTGAATTGTACATCATGAGAACAAGGAGAAATTGATAAATTGAACAGTCCTAAAATACCCCATAATGCTTTTTATTCTAACAAGTTTGTTAAATCAATAATATTGTTTTTAATTTTATTCATATACAATTCAGCCAAGGTATAAATTTAAAAGATTTATGTAATATAAATATTAAGTATTCTTCCATAAGCATCTTTTAATTATATAACAGAGATTCGAATTTTAAAGTTCCAACACAATTCTGTTAATTACAATAAAGTTTTCACAAAGCATATTCAATTTTTCTACCGACAAACATTTTAAAGAACTAGCCAAGATAAAAAGAGCCAAAGTTAAGATAAAGAAGTTATGAAAATGTGTTCACAGAAAAGTGGATGTCAGGAATGTCAGAAAACAAGGACAATAATTCTCGAGACCTTTGTGACCCAGAACACCGAGACAAGTCATCGGGAGCAATTAACAAATTGGCTGGGTGGCATGCCAGATTTCAATGGATGGAGCCAAATCAATCTAATTAAGAAAGGACGACTTTAGGTCCACGGAAAAGGGACAAGTCTACCCTAGAGAAAAAGGAGACAAACGTTGGTTTTCCAACGTAAATGTCGCTTCTTCCCATTGGGAATTGTTACTTTACATTGGTCAATTTCTAAGTTTCTTTTACTTTCTCCAAATGTGAAACTCCAATTTTACAAAAGTCTAATCTGAAATTTTATTTTTAGGACTACTCTGATTCCACTGTGGGTTTTATCTCGAACTTTAGCATAAATATTTCAAAAAAACTTTAGTTATAAAATGAGATAAATTGTTTACTTCGTTTCAATGACAAATTAAATTTTTTTTATTATATAATTAAATATCATTAAGCATTTATTGTTATTACTGCAATATTTACGATAATGATAGAATGAAAGAAAAATCAATAAAAATTTCATCAGTAACTATTATCTATTTATACAATAATAATTAAATATTATAATATAATTATTCTCGTTTTATCAAGTCAATAATTCATTTTTAATGTTTTAAAAATTAATGCAAGATTGAATTATAATTTAAATAAATTTATTAGATACTCGAGGTTGAGGAATATTAAAATATGCAATATGTATTCAAATGGTTAGCATTTACATATAGCGCTTTTTAACAAATTTATCGTTCTTGTACTATTCTAACAAACATAAAATTTATAATTAATTAAGAAATTATATTTTTTGAATATGATTTACTTTAATTTAATGTCTTGATGATTTTTAATACTTTTTAACAATAATAAAATATAAAAAATGTACCTGTGTAAATTTAAACTTTATTTTATAATGAATATATCGAGTGGTTTCTTAAAAATAAATTTATATAATATGTTATCTAATAAAATATAAAAGTAATAAAATATTCCTCTTTTCCATTCATCATAAAAACTTTATTGTATACAATTAAAACATTAGATTCAATTTTCAATCCTTGTATTATAAAATTATATAACAATAAAATACTACATAAATTATAAAATTTTATTATATAATATATATAGTTTGAATTTAAAAAATAATTACAATTTTTATAAGATATTTATCATTTTTAAAAAAAAGTTTTATTATATATCAATCCCAAAAGAATAGCCCACCGAATATTTAAGCATTTAATAAACAGTAGATAATAAAAACCTCATTTTCATTTATTAATCTAATAATTAGCACCAACTTATTGTAAAATTTTTATTTTTTACGAACAAAGATAGTGTCGAAGATGAAAAAAACTTGAAAATATAAAGAAAAGCAAAATAAAAATAACAAATTACGAGAACATTGCAGAATGTAAGATAGTGTTCCATCTTTCTGTTTCTCTTTTCCCTCTCTCTGTCTCTCTCTCTCTCTCTCTCTCTCTCTCTCTCTCTCTCTCTCTTTCTCCCTCTCTATCTATCTATCTATCTATCTATCTATCTATCTATCTCTCTTTAGCTTTGAGGCGTAAAGTCAGGACCATAGAGGCGATGCTCAGCAGGACAGTTTTTAATCACTGTAAGTGGATCTACATAGAGCGCGGGTGCAATTACCCGAACGCAGTGAAAAAGAAAGAAGGGTGAGAGTTTCAACCCCCTACGAATCGAGTCATATTCACATCCCCTCTCCATGCTGTTTTATCCTTATCCGTTTGCCCTTTTACAGCCTCTCTTTCATTCTTGTCCGTTTACCGACTTTCTTACCAAAGTTTCCCTATTTTTCCACAATGAAAGTTTCATTTTCATTGTTGGATGCTCATTTTTCTTTACACCCACTAATTCTCTCTCTCTCTCTCTCTCTCTCTCTCTCTCTCTTGTATATTCTCCCTACTACTATGTTTCTGTCACATTATCCAATTGTTTTCAATGTCATATATTATTAAAAGTGTATTATATAAATTAAATACGTTTAAATTCATGATTTTTATATGTAATTTGATTTTACTTTATTCCATATTCTTTAATTACTAATAAAATTAATAACTTTAATATAATTTGTATGATAAAAACTGAATCATAATATTTGTGGTAAAATACACTTTTTAAATTAATTTAATTTTAACATTTTTTATAGTATTGCGTAAATGGTCACATTTAGAATAGAAAGAAAGTAAAGAAAGGGTTAAAAGATAAAAAAAAAAAATTTCCTTCTGTCGTTTAAAAATTTGTAAAATTACGGATTAAAGCGTAATTACTTTTGAAATCGAAGTTTCGGCAATAATTTCATTTATTCCAGGAAAAAGAAAATTCAAAGGTGTACACTCTTCTTCCATTCAAGCACAAGGTTTACGAAAACATTTACACGAATCCACAAAAAAAGTATATGAAACAAGCACTTTTTAACCAAATAACACTATGAAAAATTAGCTAAAGTGACACTCGAACCAGTAGTGGCACTTACGGCGATACTCAACCGCGTATCCTTCTCTCGTGCACGAACAAGTAAATGTTTTCCCCATTTAATGGTGAGCTCCGGGAGCTTGGTCACTTTGTCCTTGCCACCCTCGTGCGTATATACATATTCCCGCACCCCTCGAGCTCTACCCCGCGTACACTTGACTTTGTAGGGGTGGCCTTTCGCCCGTCGATTAACGCTGCAAGAGCGCGTGCCGTCACTTGTTTCGGTGATCTAGCATACACTTTTGCCTTGCAACTGCAGCCCACGGGGTGGGATTTCGCTATTGTCTTCCTCTCATTCGTCCTTGTTACGAGTAGAATCCCTTGGAGGCTACTTTGGATGCTGCGGAATTGATCTCACGAGTATGTGGGCACTTTTTTCCGCGTTTCGATTGATTAAGCAGTTTCATCGGTTCAGGCTTCGGGAGTATGTTTAACGACTCTATAATATCCCATCAATTGAATTAAATTCTGCTTACTATTCACTACTAATTAACTTGTCAATTTTTATTGACTTATTCTCTTCATAATTTTCTTCACTGGCCAACTTGCGTATTTTTAAACTCGTGTACTTTATTTTCCATAGGTAAAAGATAAATTGATTGCTATTCATAATATTGGTACGGAATTAATTAACTATAATTAATATTGAAATATTTAAGTAATAAATACAAGATTTTATTCTCACTAAAATAGCTTTTACTTTACATTTCCAATTTTAATATTAAAAAAAAAAACAACACTATTCTAAAAAAAAATATTGTATCAAATTTTTGGGGTATTTCATAAGGTAAATTTAATTATTTATAAAATAAATATAAAATAATATTTATAATTTACGTAAAATGCAGAATGTATTAATGTATTATTTAATATTAGGTAGTATTTGAAGAAATTCATGACCTGCGGCGTTTCTTATATTATTTTTCACATTTTCGATTCATTTCAAATATTAGGTTCTGAATATTTTAGTTGTAAGGAAATTAAAGGTCATCAATTCTATGATTTTCGACGTAGATTATTCGTCGTGCAGAAAGAAAAAAAGACAAGGGCCTAAAAGGTTGATTATTTCCGAGCTTCGTACATTCATATTTGCATCTTCATCTGCGAAAATTTACATAAAGCCCCGGCTTCCTGCGACCACACCTAATTAGGTATATATGCGCACAAAAATTCTCTAAAAAGGTAACTCATCCTCTCTTTATTATTAGCATTATTAGCGGAAGCATTATTAGCATTAATTTTGCCGCCTCGTTGGCCGGTACTATTTTTTCAAGAGGATCCAGGATCAGCGCCACCATTTTCCTCTGTTTTTCCATCTGGTCTCGACGAGTCTCGACCCTCCTAGTCTCGATCCTTCATTTATCTCGGGGCCGTACACTTTTTACTATCTCCGAATGGAGGAACAGGTACGGAACGTCCCACGAGAAAAGGAAATTGTCGTTGATTCTCTCGAGGGATGATGACGCTTGTGTCTGTTTTTTTTTGTGTATGGACGTGTGCGTGTGCGCCTGCGTGCAGATCTAGATGTGTGCGTTTCCCACACCTCTGAATTAGTCGTCCTTGCTTACACGCCGAACTTCTTTTTTATTATTTTTATATTCAGTCCCGATCGTCTTTTGTATTTGCCAAAATGATTATTCATTGGACAAGGGACGTAGATTAATATTCTCTTTTCTTCTCTTCACTCCCTTTATTTCGACTTCCGATGTAATACAGTATTTTTTCATACTTTTTAAGATAACCACAGTTTTAACAACTTTTATATTATTTCTTTTTCCAGAAATAATTCCTTACTTATGAATATTTAAATTTATGTTTATGTTCGAAGTACAGATTCCAACGTGCTAACTTATTTTATTTGAAAGTATAATTTATAAAATTAATGAAAAAAGATATTTTTGCAGATTAAAATTAAAATTATTGAATTTTCCTGGTTACAATTGTAAAACTGCTCTTCAAATACTTTATGACATTTAAAATCAACATAATTGATTTGTATAATTATGTAAAAATATTATAATTTCATAATTATATTTATAATTACTTTACAATTTATAATTTTGTAATTATCATTTATAATATTCATGTAAATGTGATACAAATGATATTTAGTATTGAATGAATCTTCTAAATACTTATGTATCTTATAAATTTGTACCCATATTTTATATTAAATTTAAAATTTTTATTTTCTTCAAACTACATATATCTAAATGGATTTAATTATACTAAAAATAAAATAATAAAACCTACTTAAAATATCATTGCTTATGAATAAGATATTTAACAAATTTGGATTTTGGTATTTTAAGTTTTTAAACTTGAATATTTTAAAACAATGTAAATGTAATTTAAGCACATTTGTAAAATATTATTTATTGTTATGAATTCAACTATTTTTTCCTATAAATTTTAATTCGAGCTATTATAATTAAACTTTAAAAATTCGAAACAATAGATGAATAAATTATTCAAGATGGTAAATTTTAATTTTTCTGTAAACATTGTGCTAATGAAGAGTTGCGCCATGTAAAAATTATACTTTATATAAATTCTCGTATTTTCCAACATTCTTACATTCTAAAACTGTATGCGCAAAAAGCGGTTTTAAAAATTGTAATAAAACATCCTAGAAATTGGTGAATAAAAATTGACATGGAAGAGAGGAAATTGAGAAAACTGTAGGAAACGGAATTTGTAAGAAGAAAAGTAAGCATTGCAAAACTTTCCAAGATATGCAGTTTTTCCGAAAACGTGAGTACGGGGGATAAAAGTTGTGTGGAGAGACGCGGTCGTTAGTTCTGGTGTCGATGGCGCCCACAAGGATAACGATCGAGGAGGAAATAAAATTTGTGAAAATGAATCGAACTCGGGGCCACATGGCCAGTCTCAGTGTCGCGGGTCACGCGGACCATCGAGAGTCGTGACCCCAGCTCCCAGCCAGAATTACAATTCCATTAGTGCGTCGCACGCGCCCCCACCAGTCCCGCAACCCCATCCCTTAACTTGCAATGGCTGCCTGTCGTCTATTAAAACACGAATCGGTCCACCTCACCTATTGCACGTTCTGACCTTCTGCAGCCGGATCATAACCATTCTCTCGTTATCAAACGTCATTTTTTATTGACTGCTCCACATGCCTTTCCATTTTTTTATTCACTTTCTTCCTCGGTGTTTTGCGGGTTTTTTTTTAATAAGGTTAATCGTCAAAATTAAATATGATTATTATTACAAACGCCGAAATAGGTTTAAACTTATAAAAATACATAAATATTGTAATTAATAAATTAACTTTATTTTAATTTAATTATTGAAGTGTTCATCAACTAAATAAGAAATGACATGTAATGTCTCAACATTCTTAACTTAATATTCCCCAATAAATTCTGATCACATTGCAAAATAAAAAGTCGAAATAATATCACATGAAATCAAAATTATAAAAAAATCGATATAATATATAATAAACCTAATTGATAAGTAATATATCTAAAATACCTACATCAAAATTTGCCACCTCGGGTGATTGACCGAAAACTTATTTCACCACATCTTAAAATAACAATAGAAGGGATAAGAGAAAAATATTATAAAAGCAACCAGAAAAGCGAAAGTGTTGCTTTTGACATTTTGACGAAAGCATCATTCAGTCGAAATGAAAGTTACTTACTTACTCACTTAATTAATTTCGGAATAATTATTTATCGCGAGAATTTCCGGTCATCGAATTAAAAAGCATCTGGGGTGATTGGACATGCTTCCGAAGAATTACATTGTATCCATACCGTCTGCATCGAAATCTGGCGAATCAATAAGGTAAATCAAATTTATGAAGTTTAAATTTTTAACTTGAACTAAACGGCGCTTTAAAACATGCTCAAATCAGTGAAAAAAAAAAAAAAAAAAAAAAAAGAAGTGAAAACTCAGCAGAAAATCTTGCCCTTTTAACAGCATTTGCGACCTTCCCTCTCTTCACAATTTTTCCTCATGTTGAGACTCGCGGGAGAGGCCGAGTCGTATGTCGCCCCCACGAGTCTCCCTACTTTCCAAAACAAATCAAGTCAAAATATGAGGCTGCAAAAAATTATTTTACGCCTTTTCCGGTCGCCTCCATAAAGTTGGAAATATTTATAATTTTCATAGATAGAATTTTTCGGGCGTCCCTGAACTCAAAGCCGCTCGAGTCACAATCATTAAACCTTTAAATAAACAATTTTCATTTTATATTATTTATCAATATCAAGCGTTGCCTTTGAGAATTCTGATTAATATATTAATTATTAATATATTAATATATTAGAATACTTGAATTTTTGTGACACAATATTAAATAAAACGACATTCAATGAACAATTCAATATATATTCGAACACAAATTTAAATTTTATGATATCGCAGCATTATTATAATTATAAACTTGATACCAATAGTTACACGTAATTTTACGAATTTTATCTTCATTAATGCAATACAAATGAAATATTATTTTATGATCCCGTTATTCAAATCTTGTTGTTAACACTCTCCTTTCGGATGCAATAATTTTATAAATTTCCGATCTACATTGGCAATAAACCGAAATTTGACTATCAATTGATACAGATTTATAATATTTGACATACTGCACTTTAATTATGTAATTCGTTTTGCAATAATATTATTTTTTAAAATAATTTTTACTGATTTCAGGTAAAATCATTTAAAATCAATATAATTCTCTTTATACATTAAGAACTAACAGCTAATTTACTCTATCTCTAATTATTAATTTTAATTATTTAAATACTTCAGAAAATATTTATAAGAGTATTGAATCTCATATTTTTAATGTATAAAATAAAGTGATGCTAAAAAAAAAGATTATTTATTAAATGAAAAATGTAAAATTTTATCTTGAATAATAATTTTTCTCGAATAATTTCATTTAACCTATTTCCGCCCCCTTACAAAATTATTTTAAAACCTAGTCATTTAGTGTTAGTTAAAATCGAGTTAATGCCCTCTTTTTCATGATTTCTAAAACTTTATTTATGTGTCGGATTTCATTGATTGGTCTTCCATTGTCTCGCTGGTAGTCGCACCGATTATACGTAAACGAGTTTGAGGGGTGAGAAAGTGGTATGCATAAGTATGTGATTTATGTGCAAGACGATGAGTTATGGTAGTGATGTTTGGATGCTTCGAGCATACGGAATATGAAATTAATATTCGAGAGATTGGAGCAGCATTCGTTTCATACATAAATTATGTAGCCGGCAGTTTCGACTATCATTGATAAATTTAATCGGCAGAACTTCTCGTATTATTTGCAATGAATTTATAATTTAGATTGATTTGATTAAAGAGAAATTTTATGTTCTCTTTAAAATAAAATTATTTCAATTTTAAAATTAAATAATTTTATTTGAAATTTAACAAAGTTAAATATCTTAAAAATTTATTAATAAAAAGATGACACCGTTGCTCTGATAAATTTTTTTTTTTACAACTACTAGAATTTCCACAAATAAAGTTAAATTTTTTTTTTTTTTTTTATCATGTTTAAACTACTTATTTAATTGATCCATTTTGAACTTGATTTATTTATTATCAATAAAATTATACTTTTTTATTTAAAAAATTTCCATTCATTTATTATTTTGAAAATTTTTTCTTGAACTCGTTTTTTTTTTAAAAAATCTTTCCTTATTTCAATTACTTTTTAAACAAAAATAGTAGTTAGATCAAATTTGTGTTTTTGAAGAGAACTTTTCAAATGTTTATATTTGAAACTTTTTGACGGAGAAAGTATCGGTAACACGAATTCTTTGTTTAAAATATTTAGTAATATATTTGTAAATCAATAATTAATAATGAATAAATGTATTTTCTAAAAAGTTCTTAATGATTAAAAGGAATTTTATGGTATTGTGTATTGTAAAAAATATTATATTTGTAAAATCCTGTAAAATTTAAAAATATTTTTATTGTTAAAACCATTAATGCATAGTATTAATCACTGATATTTTTAAAACTATAATACTGATTTCTATAAAAAAAATGTTATGCGGATATAATGTAGCATTAATTGTGTATAAAGCTAACATGGATAAGTTACATACGTTAACCAATTCCTTTGGTAATAATAACTTAATTCACAGAAAGTAGAGTCGTTTGACCATATGTGAAAAATTAACAACTATGCGTACTAAATGAATAACGAAATTTATTCGGTTAAAAGGGAAGAACGAATGTATTTGTAATGAAATATAATTCATGTGTAACTACTAGCACTTCTGTGTTGTCTTTGTAATCCCCACTTAATAGTAGATCACATGAAAAAGATAGATAGACGCTAGACAAGAGGCTATAATGGACCAACGAACTACTCTCGATAAATGTAAAACTTGAGAAGAGAGATGTGAATAGAAAATCAAAAAGATTAATGTCAATTAACGAAATCGAAAATTTTTATTTTAAAGAATACTGGAATCTCATTTCGCCCCTTTCCTAACATCGTGGATACTTTATAGTTTCATCTTATTACACCTTCATATCATTATGTTGTAATAGTTACAATAAACTTTTTTAACCAACCATTTTTATATTCTTATAGTTTAAATATATGCAATTATGTAAAATCCATAAAAATAACGAAATAGGTCTAACATTAAATTTTTTACTAATCATATTAAATTATAAATCATTAAAAGAAATATTTTCAAATAAAAAATAATTAGTAATTATGTGAATAAATAAATAAATATTTTTATCTGATTTAATTTTTTAATACTGAAATCGAAATTTTTGAAATACTGATTATAAAGATAATCTTTAATTTCTTTAATCCTTAAAAAATATTCAACTGAGATTGATTAAACATAAAAGAAAATAAATTTTTACATAAAATATAGAGTATTTTAAATTATTTATTTGATTTTATCTTCTGTACTGCTATATACTTCTGAATACACATATAATTATTAAAAATATATAATATAGGTTATAATTTTCTACTGTATATTTAATATATTTATTATATGTAATTCTGATAGTTTCTTAATGATTCAACATTAAAAATCATGTGATGTCTGTAGGAAACTTGGATGCGTATACACCGTGACATAACTAATGAAGCTAATGATGAAGAAGGTAAATTATGAATAGAGTGTTGGTGGCGAAGAAAATGCATAGAAGGAGAAACGAAAGACAGAGACAGAGAGAGAGAGAGAGAGAGAGAGAGAGAGAGAGAGAGAACGAAGGATCGTGTTGAACCGGAACACGAAAGTGGTGGTCGCGAATTGACCGCAACCTACTGGATAATTAATCGTCGTCTCTACCTTTATTATTATGGGTTTAAACGACGGGAAATGCTATTCGTTTACTCCACTCTCATTCGATTTAGAGATCGAGCAATGCTACATACTTTTTATTAAAACATTACTTTAGCTTTTACTTTTTTCCCACATTGCTCATTACTTTAGAGAGCAATAATACTTTTATTTTTTTATACTTGAATTGTAGTAACAACTTATTCTTAGCACATTTTATAAATTTATGATTTTCAATAGTTATTTGTTAATCATTTTTTAATTAAACTCATTCTTATTATTTTTAAATTAAAAGCATTATTCAATGTATACTGAGTAGAGTAAAAATATTATCCTAATTAAAGAAATTATTTATACTATCGTTTACGTTAAATTCGACAAGAAAATCATGTATCAAAAAATAATAAGATTTTATGATTTTATTAAGAGTAAACTTAATGTGACTTAAATCAAATAATATTTTTGTATCAATAATTTAAATTATATACATTAAATTAGATTTTTAATTACAAATTGTAATTATTGATTAATACAGACATGAATGCTTCTATTATTGTAATATTAATGAACTTGCTTTATTGTACATTAATTGTTATAACACTAAAATACTTATTATGATTAAATTTTAACACAACTTTAAATATTATTTTTGTGTATTTAAGGTTTATAATTATTCAAAAAAAATAATTTCTAAGAAATATATCTTGTTCAATCAACTGTTGATACAAAAACTTCAATCCGGTTATGCCATTATCGTAAATATGGAATGGAAGTAGAAAATATGTCTAGTTGTCAAAAATTCAAAGTTCTCAGTATATGAGCCAAATAAAGCAGATGCATCTCATAATTTTAAAACTGTATTGTTTAAGTGTAACTGTAATTGCTTTTGCAATGATCATAGTTATACACTTAATAACAAACCATAATGCAAAGGAAACAAAGCAAACAATGAATGCAATGAAATAAAGACCACTAAGAGTTTATGTTACAGTTGCATTATAATCATTCAATTAAGAATAAATTTTTAAGAAAATCATAATTATAATTTTTGAATATTGTATATACATTTTATTATAGTTATAAAATTTTTTACCAATAAATAACTACCCTTCGAAAGTACATTTTTATGCGTGTATATAATTTAATGTGTACTTTTCAAAGATATTTTAATACAAATTTTTCATTTACGATTTATAAAAAAATGTTGTTCATATACATTGTAAAATCGCGTGAAATTCACTTATTGTTAAATATACAATTTTTCTCAATTTTTATATAATATTCTCAAGTACCGCCGACATAATTTACCATAAAATCCGTAAAACAAAATCGCAATTCAACATCTACATAAAGATACTGTACCTGGATATCCAAATAGGGATAGAAAAATGTTCTCGACTAGATTTTGTCCGCGATTCCACAAATCTCTGTCCCTTCTTTTATGGCGCGTTTCATGAATATTTCAGGCATAAAATAAAATCATATTCGTAACAAGAAGGAGGTAGAGAGAATAAGAAAGGGCTAAAGAGGAGAAAAGCGAAAGAGAGATGGATTGGGGCATAGAGAAGCACGTATTTCATTAAACGCACGGTTGGCGGCTGCTTTGACAATCTGGTGGCATTTCCCGTTATTCCGGAAAATTCCACCTTCTACTGCTTCTCCAACCCCGACTCATGCAATAGCGGCGAACAGAGTCATCGTTACATAATTCATACGACAACGTTTATAGCGACAACGAATATTTCGTTTTCCCACGCGGAACTTACTTTTTGCGTGCTCGCTCAAAAGTTAAGCCACCTGCTCAAGTGTGCATATGTCATTATACGAAGAATAAATTATAAATAAAATATGTTAATATATCAATTAACTGTATTGAATATTAAAGTGCGTTGAGAATTAATAAAAATAGCAAAAAATGAGAAAAAAAAAATATTTATAAACATTTTTAATTACTTTTTACAGTCAATTACTATTTTCTTTCCACTATAAAAAAAGCTTTTATTTAATAATGAGCTTGATAATCTTTATGTAATAAAATTAATTTTAATTTAATTTCAAATTATAATTAGTGTAAATGGTTTTTTTTTTTTTTTTTTATCCAATTAAAGCAAGTAAAATTGATATTGAAGTAAGTTAATATATATTAAAAAGAAAAAAAAAAGATTTTATGAATTAATAAAATATAATATTATGAGTAATGTAATAAACATCAGCAATTTCAATGAATAATGATCATTATAAAATATCCCAATCGAACATAAATTTCAATATATTTATTCAATTGCTATTATAGAACACAAAATAAAAGACAATAAAATAAAAATAAAATAAACATTTAAAAAAGACAAAGCCTATTTCAAATGTGTTTTAATAATTTAATTAATTTTTATGCTCGATAATATAAACTGTAAATGTGTGTGTGTGTGTGTGTGTGTGTGTAACTTATATATTAAATCGCAATCCATATTTGACGATGATTTATGATTGTATATTTTTTTTTAACCAAATATATAAATTACTTTTTAAAACTTCTATTGATATTAATATTAATTTATATAATTGTTTTTTTTTATATTTACTTTACTGTATCATTAGAATGTGATTTACATTCTGTATATTTATGCCCATTATTTTACTAATTTTAAATTGAGGTTAACAATAAATAAACGACTAGAACTGAGATCCCAATCATTTTGTTGTTAAAAGTTGGAACCTGTCTACCATATCCAATGCCTGGTTTCTTCTTACTCAAACTCGTGCCTCTTTTTGACCTATAAATTCGATCTTCTACTAATGAGAATTAAAAGCTTTGAAGGTTACCTTGTTAATAATGATTCAAATCGAAAGTGCTTTCTCCTCACGCTCTCTGTGCATTTGCAGAAATTATAAATGAGACTCCATTCAAATCTCCTCTACTGTACAAATCTTTATTCAACTTGCAAAATATATTTATTAATTGACAAAAAGGCTAACACCATATATTGCATCAGTAATATGCACATCAAACATTTAATAATTAATATTTTTTAAAATAGATATAATAAATGAATATTGTTCAGATGAGCTTTATCGTTTGTTATTAATGTCGAAGAAATTTTTTCGAAATATTACATTAAATAAAAATGAATGTCTTACGCAATTTTTTAATTTGCAAGGAAGCAATTAGTAATAAGCGGTAAAGTAACTATTAATCAAAGAAAGTGTACGGAAACAATTTCTTTCAGTGAGCAAACTTTTGTAATTTCCATTGAATTTCATTGCCACAATTCAGCAGAAAACAAAGAAAAAAAGAAGTAACTGCACAAATCAATAGGGCTCTAAGTAAGCTGAACGTTATTTACTTATCAAAACTTAGACAAAAAAAGGTTCTTCTAAAGAGTGTCATTAATATAGCATGAAAACGTCTATTTTCTGCCATTTTAGTTAAAGAGAAGCAGTGGAAGAAGGTAATTTAAAAAGAGAAAGAGAAAAAGATCTAAGGAACGCGTTCAGGATTCAGAATGAATGGATCGGCGAGACGCGATTCACTCATCCCACCGACTCCGAGGTTTATATAGGAAGCTAAAATGTAATTAGCCAATAAACCAGACGGAAATGTTCCCGAAAAGACGAGGAAAAAGAGAAGTGATGCATCATTAAAGTTGCCTACTACCTGCATCACTGGAACTTCATCTATTTCATTCATATCGTCGCGACGGAAACTCAATCAAACGCTCATTTATAGATCATTTCTATATGCGGAATAGCTTTTTACAATTTCATATTCGCAGATTCACAATGGATCTATTATGAGATTATGACTTTTCATTATATGATCTTTCACTGCGATATTGAGATTTTTTTTCATTTAAAATTAACTAGAGTCGAATAATTTGACTTTATAAGCTCAATTTAAGTTAATCTCTAATTGTACTTGATGCGTTGTCTTATAAATGTTCTTCAAATTTATATGTCCATTTTATAAATTAATATTGATTAGTGCGCATATCGGAGGCACATAACTTAGGCGTGTACAAATACACGCGCAGGCTCTCTCTCTCTCTCTCTCTCTTTCTCTCTTCTCTCTCTCTCTCTCTCTCTCTCTCTATCTCTATCTCTCAAACTAGTCTCATACACAATGTACACGATGGAAATTATTTGCATTTCGTTCAATACATACATATAATTAATTATTTTTTAAAATACTTCTACTAGTGCACAAATAAATGCTCATATATTTTAAATAAATTTCTTTATATAATTATATTTCATTTGTCTATTTATGTTAAATTATTATACTAAGTGATAAATGAGTTATTTTTATATTCTCTTTCATAATTACTAGAAAAATATTCTATTTCTAACATAAAATATTTTCTTTTTTATAAATATGATATGAAATAAACATGAAATTAATTGATAAATAATAAATAAAAATAAATTATTAAATTTTTCATTTATTATTTAATCCAAGTATTCTTAAATTCAAATATTCCATTTTTTAAAAAAAATAATTAAGGTTTTTTTTTAAATTCAAATAAAAATAAAGTACTATTATATTCGAACTAATATGTATTTAAAATTATTTCAAATAAATTACTATCCATTTCACTATACCCATAAAGTAGATCAAATAAAGAATATAAATCTTGGTACGTAATTAAAATTTCATTTGATCTGAAGTAGCGCACAGGCTATCACTACTTATTAAATAAAGCAAGCATGAAAAGTGATAAGTAATTGACTTATTAAACTCAAGTTTCACTAACCATATGCGAAATGGCGAAGATAATAAGCTCGATACCGATATTATAGTTAATCTTTATACTTAATACAGCGTCGCAGCGATGGCGATAAAATAAGACAACCTTAAATGCATTTTGTTTCATTGCGCCCATCTCGTTAATTGTAGATTCTCAAAAAATAACACTTTTATATCTACTCGAAGAATTCAGTACAATGTACTTTACTTACATCGTTTCTTATTTTAGTGTATAATCATGATGAAGAATATAAATCCTCTGGAAATGGTCACAAATAGAAACCTATCGTCTTATTTAAGTAAATGTAAAAGGAACATAAGGCACGTGCAAATATATAATATTGACCCTTTATCATTATTTTTAATATTATAATAATTATTAAAACTAACATTATTACATATTTTACACTAAAAATAATAAAAAATAATGCGTTAATCGTAATCACCATTAATAGAGATTGGTAACACATGTGTATCTGTTTAGTATTATAAAAATTTCCAAAAATACTATTTTTAATGAAAAAATATTTTATGATGTAATCAATAAAAAAATTAAAAAATTTTAAATATAATTATTATAATACTAGTCCAAGCAATAGAGCATTTTTTAGGTCATGAAAACAGCAGCTAGTGAGAAATATCAAAATTCGTGAAAAAATCAGTAGATTCTTATTTTCTAAAATGCCACTCATGATGTTTAGGATTTTCTTTATTAACAATTTTAATGAAAAAGATGCATTTTATTTGCGTTTCGTACTATAAAATAAAAAGTCTTAATTTTAACACTATAGTATCAATGGACGATTTGTAGCTAATAAAATTTTGAATAAAAAGCATTTTTTGAACTGATTGGAAAATTAG
This sequence comes from Eupristina koningsbergeri, assembly GCA_018907245.1. Taxonomy (NCBI): domain Eukaryota; kingdom Metazoa; phylum Arthropoda; class Insecta; order Hymenoptera; family Agaonidae; genus Eupristina; species Eupristina koningsbergeri. Next base: position 234,357 of record JACCHV010002775.1, read on the forward strand.
AAGTTAAGAAATTAACGAAAAATCAGAAAATTTTGAAATTAATTAAAAAACTTGTAACTTTTTTATTTTTTAATATTTAAAATTATAATAAAGGGAATTTAAAGTAATTGATATACACTTTATTTGTACGAAATTTTAATTTGATCGGATTCTTAGTTTTTGAATAATACTAATGTTAATTAAATTATGCCAAAATTTACGAAATTAATTTCAGCAAAACTTACATTACGATTTTAGTTTTTTCAACAGTTTTAAAAAATATAAGTTTAATACTATAGATCCTGTGTCTTAAATTTCGTTTAAATATTTCCAATTTCATAAAATATGAGGATAAATGGTACCAAAAACGGCCGAGCGCGTGCAATTTGACGAGGAGTGGGGAGAAGAAAAAATGAGGGATTAATTAACGCATATTTCACTTATAATACTATATATTACAATTTCAGGATTTTTCTTCACGCGAAGGATGTTTTTCAATTTTGTGACACGACGCGATTTAAAGACTGTTGAAGCAGATTTACACATTAAGAATTTTTTTATGGCTTAATAAAATGTTCTAAAGGCTTTTAAATATTACAGAAGTGTTTAAGAATAAAATTACATCTAAATTAATTATATATAATATTTAATAATTATTAATAATAAATAAAAAATCTAATAATTAAAAGAATCATGTAAGGCTTTGGAGGAGGCCACTAATTATCCATATTTTCTGCACTAGAATCGATTTCAACGTCCAAAGGGTGCACAAAATTTTATCGTATAACGCTATTCCACCAGGAGGTCCATCGCATCTCGTTACGAAATTGGAAAAGACGCTTCGCGCGAAGTAAAATCTTGCCGTTTCTAATGATTGGAAAGAAAAAAAAAAAGGAATAAATAGAAAAAACTCCTCCGCTCATTTTAATACCCCTCCCGAATCACTACGACCAATAATGATAAATCATAAATCGGACTTTCTTTACTTGTGTTGATTATTAATTATTATTAATAATTCTTATTTAATTTTATTAAAAACTCTTAAAAATTATTATGAATAATTATTATTCAACGGTAAATAAATTAAACCCATGATGACAAATTTTACGTGAAAATATAAATGTAATAAATTTGCCTTTAACAATTACACAATATCAAATCTTTTGACCAAATTATGCTAAGAAAGACAAAATTTTTATTATGTATACGACTATTTTAATTATAACCATAAATTATTATTACAGCAAGGTTACAGGGGAATATATTATTAATGCACGGTTCAAAGCGTTTTACACCCATTATAACCAACACAATTAAGCCAAGATATTATTAACATAATTTGATATGTAGTAATTAGCTTTACAAGGTAGAATACTCATGAAATGTATTTCTAAAATATATCTGTCTGCAAAGACAATGAAGACTTGTACATTTCTCTAGTTGTCACCTTAATCTGCCATTCGTTTTTGGGATGAGGATTAATCGCGCATTTCCTGGTGATTAACTTGAGTGCCAGTGCCCTTCATATCACTCACTACATATACAATAAGATTTTATCTTAATATTAGACTTCAATATTTATAATCTTTTACGAAATCATGACAATCACCAAATACTTGTGATCGCTTAAAATTCTACTTTTATATAACCATCTCAATGTTTAGATTTTTATGGGAGACAAGACAAGATAAGTTTATTGATAAGATTAAAAATAGAAGATAAGCGTTTCGAAGATTTTGTATGAAGATAAAGCTAACATGTTTTGCAAAAGAAGTACAGCAACAACTTGGTATCTTCATCAAGGTTTTCGCAGTTTCCGAGAAAATTTTACGCGGTCATCCGTCAAGAATACAGGCCAATGTAATCCATCAAGTGTCGAGTGAGTTGGTTATTGCACAGATGCGTTTTCCCACCTTCCCGGGGAAACTCCGATACTCGACTGCGGGTTTAACTCAATTACAACACACGTCGACTATCCCGGTCCTCTCCCTTCTGACTTGAGCACTAGACAGGTTGCACAGCATCCACCTTCGGCACTTTTTGTCTTTCTCCAGCATCCAAAATCATTCTTCATTCACACTTGAATTTTCTATCTCGAGAGATTTTAGCCTTGCTTCTTTATTCAAACGGTTATATCTTCAATAATCCTATTGATTAGTCAAACTAAATCACGTTAATACTCAAACGACTTTGGCGTTATTTTATTAATCGAAAAACTAAAAATTTTATGAAAATTCAATAATTTTATTATTGAAAAAACTCGCACCGAATTACAATCATCTGTCAATTATAATTTGATTTTTAAATATAATACACACGAAGTCAACTTTAACCAAAATCAATCAAATAATTTAAGATCCTAAATTACGAAAGAGAAATTATCCATACAAGATTAATATTCAAAAATATTAAATGAGCAATCTAATATCACAAAATATAAATAATTTTTAAACTCGCATAAGCCAACGCAGCATGGAATATATAAAAATTTAAAATTTAGCATTAATAATTTTATTAATTTTTTAATATAAAATGTGAAGTGTATTGAATTAGTATATCAACTTGTCTTATTAGTTTATCAACATAATAATATTTATTAGTCTTTAATGCTTCTTAATTAAATTAATAGAAAATTTATAAATTTGTTGAAAGATCCAAGGAGAAACAAGGTATTCCACTTTAAATAAGTGAACAAGATAAATTTATAACAAAATAAGAACATTCAATAAGAATCAATAATCATTATTAATAAATCAATAGATTATAATTAGTCATTGAACTGTAATACTGGAAGTATAGTATAAGAAATTGACTTTGTAATTTGCTGAACTCCTGAAGTACCAAAACGAGCTACTCCCTTTCACACATTACATAAACATAAATATGAAGTTTAGGTAATTTCCAAAGAAATATGAATAAATGAAAGAGTGCAGCAATCGAAGCTCTTGGAATAAGTGTTAACTTAAGTTTTGCCACACTGAATAATCACCGGCTCTCGTGCATACCCTTTGATTTATACCCTCCTGTAAAAAATGTTGGAAGTACAAGAATAGATAAGCACGCATTCTTAGGAAATTTCCTTGGGTCTAGATTTGGCATAGCGTAACAGGGATTAGATATTGATAAAACAAGACCGAGCCACCGGTTTGAATAATTAACGAGCTAAACGATACCCAAGTATCACGTAACACAGAAGAGGGAGGAAGATGAACTAGGGGGAGGGGCTGGGGAGCGAAGGAAACTCACCTGCACCCTGGCTTCCGTCAGATCAATCTTCATTGCGATCTCCTCCCTCGTGTAGATATCGGGGTAGTGCGTCTCTTGAAAGGCACGCTCGAGCTCCTTGAGCTGGGCCGACGTAAACGTCGTTCGTATCCGGCGCTGCTTCCTCTTCTCCGCGAGTCCGTCGTGGCTCCCGTAGGCCTTGTACCCCAGCCCACCTGCAACAGAACCCCAAAAGCATCTTTAGCTACCTTCATTCCTCTACCCTTCACTTCTCCTCTTCCTTCGCTCTTTTTCTCTTTCTCTTGACAGGCTTTCCATTCGACTTCCGATCGACACTCCCATTACTATCTATCATACTTCGATACTTTTTACATCTTTTTTACACATAATTAAGTAATGCACTTTTTACATCTTAACGCGTAATTAAGGGATATTTATTTATTTTGTCATTTATTAAAAATCAAAAGTTTTTTATCCGTTATCCCTTGGCATAATATACATTAATAATTAATAACAATTTGTAAAGCAAGAACTAATTATGTGTGAACTAATTCCAAGTACCGACAAATATTATTTTATTTACTCTTTCTTAAGTACATCTACGCGTCACGTGCATCTACCAATGAGATAATAATAGATATAAAATATAAATTATTCAATACGTAATAAAAATTTAAGAAGTTTGATGTACTTTTTCCAATATCTACAGCTCACCATGATATCGAAATAAATTAAAGTTCATTAAGATTATGAGTTTAATTTAACATTTATAATAAACGAGTCCACTTACAAATAATATATGAATTATCGCTTCATTGTTTTTTTTTTTTTTTTTCTTTTTCTTTTTCTTCAATTATTGTACATGCCCAACTTGAAACATATTTCCTCTGTAGGGCTATATTAATTTATTATTGCTGAGCAATATTTTCTACTACAAAATGGTTATATGAATGATTAAATATCTTAAAGAAAACAAATATAACAATAAATAAATATTTGAAAGTATTTTTGAATATATTATAATAAATAAACAATATATTTACTTCTTTTATTTTGAGAAATAAATAAATAATCGAATATAGTTTCTTAAGGATTGACCGAAATTTGGTATTCATAAACATATGCAAATAGAATATTTCCATCTACCGAACAAAATGATTTCTCTGTAAGACGATCAACTAGATAGAAGAAGATTATAATTATCTAAATAACTCATACCTCATTTTTCGCCTTGAAATTATACATAATTATATTACTCGAAAAATAGATCTATGAAATGTGAAAATAAAAATAAATTCAGTTTTCGTCCTCTTATTATCAATATAATGAAATTCCATGTCCCATTCTTACATTAATTATTTTTTTAATTGGATTAATAGAAAAATATTGTAAATTTTTATTTTTTATACCTTAAAACTAAATTTTAAAACTTCATAAACATAATTTTTTTTTGATTGGACAATTTATTTTACTTATTTCAATGAATGTATTATTTAAGAAAAATTTCATATTTATGAAAAGATAATTGAGTGTATAATTCAAATTTTATCGATCTTGTAAAATTGATACAGAGTAAAAAATTAAAATGCATCAATTTCCATAATTCATAACTAATGAAAAAAAGATATAGTTAAAAATTCATTTTATTTTTGATTATTAGGTACTAAATACATTTTTTAAGATATTATTAATTTACTAAATCAATAATTGTATTTTTTATAACAATAATAAGCTCAATTAATTAAAAAATAAGTAAATTAAATACTAAACTATACATTTTTTATAATAATATTACACCTACAGCAAATTTTATTAAGATAAATTTTTTATCAATAGAATAACTTAAAATTAGAGGTTAGATTTGAAATAAAGATTTATATGAAAAATCCAGTAATAAGAAAATGTAAGTAAATTACTTAAAAAGCAATTTGAATTATACAAAAATATTTAAATTAATAGTTAATGTATAATATAATCTGAAAAATTCACTGAAAGTTTAATTATATTTAAGTTATAAATATTAAACATTGAAATAATTAATAATAAAAATCAATTTCTTTAGATAATTTATTAATTAATAAAAACGACCAATTATTTGATTGGTTAATTTTTCAAGAAACAAATTAGTCGTAAAATTTTATATCCTGAGATTCGCGCGGAACGGAAGTGCTTAAATAATTTTAGTAGAACGATTGAACTTGGAAATTTTATGATTAAGTAATTATAGCTGATATTTAATTCAATAGTGTGTAAATATCTTCATTTGAGAATTCAAGATTTATTTTAAGTTTCATTTCTGAATGTATATGTCCCAATAATTTATAATATTGAATTTAACTGATTAATTATATGTAATCCTTATTGAATTAAATTAAAAAATAAATTGTACTGTGCAAAATGGATTAATGTGATTATTATAAAAAATTCCTATATTAATACAACTTATGACCTTCAAACATATTTCCTAATTTATATAAAAATACTACAGAATATTTACAATGAGATTTATATTTAGAAGCATTGACAGTACCATTAATAGATGAATTCAAATTCGAATAATTTGTGGCGAGTTACATATTTTAGAGATAAAACTTACAAATACAGGCCGTCATTCAATATTATTTTTAAAATACTAAAACAATTTATAAAAAATATTCAAATATAATTTTCTATAAATTTATATTTCAAATCTATTATTATAATATTATTATAAAATATTGAAATCATTTAATCTATTATATAATATAAAATTAAATTAAAAAATTTAATATATGTTTAAACAAAATTTACAGATCCTTAAAGTTTTTAATTGATCTGTCACGAGTAAAAATCTTCCGATTTAAAAATATACAAAAAGACGAAAATATATCATTTAAAATAAATAAATATGGTCAAAAATCTTATAAAAATTCATTAGAAACTATTTAATTTTAATGAATAACCTATTTAAAACCTCATTGACAAAAAACTATCATATCATTTTAGACTGTTTTATATGGAGAGAAAAAAAATTGAGTATTATGCGAATTTAAAATTCATAATTTAAAGTAATCATATTTATAAAATAAATACATGTTATTTCAATTTTTGAAACATAAAAAATTGATTAATAAGATGTTAAAGAGTTGGTTTAATAAAATTATGACATACGCAAGTACTGGAATATAATAGAATATAAATAATTCAACCAAATTTAATAAACAAATTATAATAAAAAAAAATGTCATAAACTGTTTAGATATGTTTTATAAGACCAATAATTAAATTGCCAATCAATAATAATATGAAGATGTACATGAAATTAAGGTAAATTTTATTCTATTATGATTAAATAAATTTGGCTACAATATAAGAAGTAAAATTGGAAAAATTCTTGAATATTTATGACTTACAATTAAATAATCTTTTAATATGTAATGAGAATTAAAATATACAGAACGAATTGATGGCTTACATGGATTGAAATAAAAGAAGACAGTTTACTCTTTACTGTTACTACAGTATCGTGTATTGCTTAATAAAATAAAATTTATCTAATTATGTAACAAAAAAATTATTTACAGTTATAAATGATAAAATTTTATTAATCATATAACATAATTATGTGTATATGCATAATATAAAAAGTACTTATTCAAATAAAAATTATGCTTAATCTAAATGAAGTTGTAAAAAATGTTAACTTGAAAGTTATAAAATTATAATAACAGATAGCTAATTTTTATTCAAATTTGAAAATAAAAAGATCATAAAAGTTTAAAAGAAAGAAATTTTTTAATATTTGAGTTTATAATAAAAAATAATTAAAATGTATAAAAATTATTCTTAATGAATAAGCGATTAAAATCACAATTATAATACGCAATTCAACAATTGTAATTTACTTAAATCTATAAAATTTTACTCGAAATGTCTTGTATTAAATTAATACTCAAGCAATACCGAATAAATAAAAAATGAGAATATAAAATCATAATACAAAAAAACTTTATACTGCACTTAAGTTTTGAAGAATAATTAAATCTTATAAATGAACTATAAGTTGATATTTATCGAAAGTAGTAAATAAAAAATTAGGATACAAGATTTTCGTAGGAAAATCCGATAAGTGAAAGACCTTTAGATGTTCCTCTTTAGATGGTACTCTAATATTAATACGACACAATTTAAAATGATCTGCACTCGCATAACTATAAACGATTTTTTAATTTATAATACATAATTTTACAATTTTATGTATATAATTATCGTAATTACTTAATAATAACTTTCAGTTCCTGATTTTATAAAATTTTTGTTATATAATTTTTTATTACAATGCCATTGATATAAAATTTCATGAATTTCTTAGCTTTATGAAAATTGCGAATTCTGAGAAAAGCTCTACTATTAAGAATATATTTGAATATGGATAAATTAGATTTAAAAAAAAAAAGAAAAAAATATATTAATCTTAATTAAATTTCATAAAGATTAATACCATTAATCTATTCTTTAATGAAGAGTTTCTTAAAAAATTAATTGTTAAAATAAATTTTTTTTCTTCATTTTATTAATCACACATTGTAAAACTAATTATAAGGATATTTTGAAGAAAAATGACCGTAAGTTAATTAGAATTTTAAATTAATTAAAAATTCGAGGTTCATCGTCCAGTAGACTGGAATAAGTATGTTGATAAGAGTAATGTAATTTAACGATTAAAATATACCCAAAATGTTATATTTTATTTATTCATAAACTGAGAGAAAAATGACATTGCAATAATGCAGATGAATAGAGAAATAGAGAAAACAGTGAATTTTCTATTTTAAAAAGGTACCGCAGGATAGGATAGGATAGGAGCTTTCGCAAGCGTTCAACCACTGAGGTTCGATTTATTAGAGCGAAATGAGCGTCATCGATTGAAGAGCATGTGAATCAGCCTTAAATCCGCGAAGTTAAGAAATAAATTACCAGTTAAGAAGAAGCAAGAAAAAGGAAATGGAGTTGGAGGAGGAAGAGAAAGAGAAAGAATAAAAGTAAGAGGGAGAGAGAGAGAGAGAGAGAGAGAGAGATGAAATGGGATGGCCGACGTAAATAAAACGAGCGAGCTGCAAGTTTAAAGAACCGAAGGAGCCCCTCGCGCGAGTCAACGCTCTTGGGGAGATAACATATATAGCTTTGGGGCGAACGAGGAGGAGCGAGTGCTTCATCCCCTCGGCGGCATTGAGGGACGTAACCATAGCAATGACTGAGGGAGTGAGCGAGCACCACCCCACAAAAGAGATAGACACTCAGGAACATCCATTGATTTTCAGTGCCATCTTGTCGTCGAGGGCTACCCTCCACCTCTCTCTCTCTCTCTCTCTCTCTCTCTCTCTCTCTCTCTCTCTCTCTCACTCTTTCTCCGACTCATCCTTGCTAATCCATCTTTATCTCACTCACTTTCCATAGATGCTCCGCACTTCGTACCTCCCAAGGCAGGCAGTGCGAGATCGAGACGACTTTATCCTTCTTTATCCGCCCAAGTTTTTCTATCAACTTTGGCAAACTTCCGACTCGAATTCTCGCTGAACAAAACATTTCACATTAATTTTAATCCATTAGCTCATATTCTTATAAAATAATATTCCCATAAACTATATTGAATAAACAGTAAATAAAAATTATTCAAATAAATACTAATTGAGTAATTTACTTAAACGCATTTTCTTATAAAGTTATGAAACTTCAACACGAATCAATGCGAAATTAAATTAATTAATCGTCCTCAATATATCTACATAACCAACTTCTTTTCTAATCAAAAATATTATATTAAAATAAATATTAAACTCCACCATATTCGATTATTTTTTTCATTTTTTTCTAAAGAATAAATAATTTTTAATGAATAAGAGTATGCATACGAAGAACATTAGTTAGAGAATTATATTGCAATAGTGATGTTTTTCCAATTTCACGATTAAATGTTCTATCAACATTTATTGGCAATACAGTTATTATGGTGATAAAGTTACCTTAATTTTCGAATTATTATAGTGGCAAACTATGATCAATTATTCGAACCATAATAAAACGCTCTATATGATCTACTTTTTAATCGTATAAAATTTTTTTTAATTAATTATATTTTATTTTAAACTTTATATAAATTTATGTATAATTTTAATAATTTTAATTCATTTATAAATACATTTTATTCAATTAAATAAATTTCAGATTATTATTAAAGTTAATTAAATTTTCTTTAATTAAAATGGAAAAAGTTGTCACAGTGAAGTCTTCATTTATAATACAAAAATATATGAAAGATCTTATAAAATAATAAAAAACTTTATAAAAGTAATAAAAATAAAAGTTTAAAAATGATAAAAAATAACGCAAAACAATAAAATTAATAAAAAAAAAATTAATCAATAATAATACAAATATCAGACAGTATTATTTTGATTAATATAATGTTCACCCACTATTTTTTCTCCGATTAATATTTCCTTTATTTAATTTAATTCTAATTATTAAATAATGTACTTGTATACTTTCTGCATGATACAAAAATTGTTAAAAAATTTAAACATCTCTTAAAAATTAGTTGTTAAAATAACTTAGTTAACAAAATTTCAGATTAAAAAAATTTTTTAAATTATTTACAAATAAATTGATCATTATTCATTTTATTAAGTAATAAATTTTTGAGTATATAAAGTTAATATTATATACAGACAATGAAAGTAAAAAAAAATTGTCCATATCATTTAAATAATAATTCTAGAACCAATTATGTAAATTTATTTGCTTAAATTTATAGTATTAAAATAAAAACGTGTTTCATTAAAATCGAATAGTTATAGGTAATTCGTTTATTTTAAATATCAGAAATAAATGTATAGTTTTATCGCACACCTCAATTACTATCCACATCTAAATGGGTTAAATATCTTATTCAAAAAGCTAAATTAACATTTTATTTATATTTCAATAAAAAATTGTTTTTTGTAAATTAATATTTCTTTTTTTATTAAATATACAAAATTAATAATGTATTTTTAGTATAATGACATTTACATTGATTAATTAAAAAATTTTGAAAGAGAGTATAATTATATGATTAAAATAGAAAATAATAATGTTTACATTATCATTATAAATTGATTTGAGACATCTTCCATGCTGTTATTGATAAGAATTATTGATAAAAATATAAATTTTAAATTGGTTTACATTAGTCTAATTGGACTAATTTAATAAATTAAATTAAAATAAAGCGATATCCAAAACAAATAATATTATAATAAATGATTAGCAATTGGTGTAAATTAACTAATTGCATGGCAATTTATTATTACAAGAATTTTTAAATTTAATCACGGTTGTACTTAATATTTATTTCTAATAGTTTTATAAAATGGTGTAATAGCATTAGGAGGGAAATAGCAAAATCTGCTTTTAAATTCGTTGATGGTACTGTGTCAATGGCATCACGTGTCAATGTGTGGTAAGACAATATGGTATCAATGAATATATCTTTAGTCCTCGGATAATGCAACCGTAATACTGATTTAGCGGTTAACGAAACTGCCGCGTGTCGGTCGATCGGTAAAGTCAAACAGAGGTAAAGGGGTAAGTGCGATAATACTCGAGTATCTGACTACCACTACCACCCTATAATCTCTCTCAGTCATGTACCAGTAACTATTATTTTACGAGTAGCAAAAAGGAAGACAAGCTCTAGAGTTACCCCAAAGTGTATCGATATTGTTTTAAATAGCTCTTTTTTTGGCAGGAGCATGTTTACGGGTTGTAAAGATTACATGAAATAAAAATGGAACTAAGATAAGAAATGCAAAGCTAGGTTCTTACCCTGGAGATTGATGGCCGAGGGGAAGATGGAGGCCGCGTGCCGGTGCACGACGTCCTGGCCCCTGGCAGCCATGACCGAACAGGCGCCCGCGTGGCCCGCGTGATGCGCGTGTGCGTGGGGGTGGGCCGCGTGATGGCCGCCGAGGCCCTGGGCGGTGGCACCACCCCCGGCGCCGCTGCCCGCGTTTCCTGGGTACCCGGCGGCCGCCCTGGCCGCGGTGTAGCGGTAGGCCGCCTGACTCATCTGCGAGCAGGAGCTCAGGTCACCGTAACCGGCGCACTGCATCTCACTCGCGGCGAGGGCGCAGCTCGAGGCCTCGAAACCGGCGGCTGCGGCTGCGGCAGCCTGATTCAAGTACGAATAGTCCATCCTGAGGTTGTCTGGAGCTGGGACCTATCAAAACAAAAGTTAAACTCATTCAATCCAGGGGACGATCTTTGATCAAATGAGCAGCTCAACATCTCTTACAGTTTGATGTAGGATGTATTGTTGGTTGCTTCGGGCTGTTTTACAAAAATGAAAATATACGAATTTATAATATTTTTCATGTGTTACTCGTACACTTCAAATACTTAATAAATCTAATCTTTAAAAGGGCAAACCTTTTCAACGTAATGTTTAATGTTATTATTTTCTAAAATCGTAATTTAATCATATCTTATATATCTTATTATAATTTCTAAATATTTTAATTCTAAATATCTTTTAATATAATATTACAATATTTAATTTAAATGTAAAAAAAAGTAACATTAATGTTGTGTGATTATTCAAATTATAATACGTCTCATTGAAAAAAATTTAGCTCATCATTATAAGGGATGATTTAAATTAATTAATTTAAATAATTTAAGGAAAGGAATATCCTTATTGTTATAAACATACGGATCCTTACTTATCCACAATTATTATTGTCTATTACATTCAACACGTTTTATTGGTAGGTATAAATTATACTTATATCAGAATAATCATAATATCATAAAACTTAATTTGATAATTTTAAAAATTTTAAAAATAAGAAAATACAAATTTAAAATGTAACTATTTTTATTTTCTATTATGAATCTAATTTTTTTTTTTTTTTATTTGAATTTAATTTTATCCATATATTAATATTGCTTGTGAAAATGTTTATGAAATATTATAAGCAAAAGGAGACCTGTAATGTAATGAAACTATTATTATGTATATTATATATGTATATTAAAATATATTCAAATATGTTTGTAAAGTTTTTATAAAAAATTTAATTTAAATGCAACCTGAAAATATTAAATTATTACTATAAATAATATAAATTAAGTAAAATTATTTATCATATACATTTATCTTTGACAACTGCCTATTGGAATTTTATTAAAATAAAATGTTAACAATTTCTTTGTATTTCAAAAATGAATACAATTTAAAATCAATTATCCAAATAATTATATAAATTATAAGATAAAACCCAAACTTTGTAGATTTCTTTGCCTAATAACTCAAGCGGTAATTATTTACTTGCATACTTGTATATATAATTAACATATTTCTTGATTTTATGTAGAACATTTACTTCAAAATTTATAACAAAAATGTTTTGGAACTGAGCATATAACTATACAATATTTTATACAAGTCATAAAAAATATAGCATGTATTTAAGAGTATAACATTTTTAAATCATTTTATTATAATTTAATATATAAGATTTACTATACATGTATACTTTTTCTATATTATTAATTGAATATTTTATTTTAGTATTTGTACAAATATGATATTTTACTGATAAGTTACAGATTCCCTTATATACGAATATTAAATTGATAACTTAGTTCAATTCCTTTTCAAAAATCTAATAAAATATTTTAATTTTAAATAAAATTATATTTAACGTAATTCGACATAAAATTCTTAGTAACGTTTTTATTTGCAATTGAATATTAAAATCGTGTTCATCTGGAATTAATAATAAAATGCCAGTTAAAATAAAATTACCGCGGTTTTGATTAATAAAATACTGGTAAGATATTTAAATGAGAAAGTTAAAAATAGTAAATTATTTTACATAATTAAAATTATGGTAAAATAAAATTGAAATAAAATAATATGCAAAGTATATATTAATTGTATTTACCATAACAAAATAAATTATTATATATTTATATAAATATATTATATAGATATGCATATGATACAAATCATTGCATATTTATACATGAAAATCAAATCAACTAATTTATAGGATTATGTAAAATAAATCAATTAAATCATGCAATGAAGTAAAATATTTACTTGATCCATAAAATATTTTATGATAAAAATAATTACTTATTCAGTATTTTCTTGTATTTCATCACTGATAAAATCAAATTAGTTGATAAATTTTAAATGAAATTTATAAACGTTTTCTTATATAAATATTAGTTAATTTAACAATCTTTTTATAATTAAAATTTATAAATATATAAATAATATTTTAATCTAAACTATATTACAAAGAATTGTTTACGTTTAATAAAAAATTATTGCAATGATTTAAAAAATTGAAAATTTAGTATGATAAAAATTTCCTTTGAAGCATCATTTTTTCAATTTAAAATTTAGACAGGTTAAATAGTTAAGAAATTTGGAATAACTAATTATTACATTATATTTAATACCAAAAATTAATATACATTAAAAAATTTACTTGATTTAAATAAAATTCTAATTTTAATAATTTAAATATTGATAAGATACTTAAATCAATAAGAATATCATTTCCTATAATATATATATAATAATTTCCAATGTAATGAAAATATAATTATTAAGTAAAATGTAAATTAATAGACTGAATATATTAATGACTTCATTTGAATGTATCGTTGTATTGTTTAAAATTTTAGTCTTAAATATTGTTAATAAATAATTAACAGTGGATACATGCATAATTAATGTAAATAGTCGACTAATAAAATTATACTCGAGAAAAGATTTAAATTTTAATCTAGTAATATGAATAATTTTGGCTCTGATTTCTTAATGAAAATAAGCTAAAATAAGATCATTTAAAACTTGAATCAAGATATAATAAGTGAAGAGTGAATAGCTAATAGATAATTTTAGAATCGATTAATTATATCTGAGCTTAGTTTACAAGTAAGCTACAATATAGGTACTCAATAATTTGACTAAACGATAAATTTTATTTGTATAAATATGTTAAGGCAAAAAACAATAATTAATCAACTTAAAAATGATTTTATTCAATGAAATTTTTTATTTACGAATAATTGCATTGCTTTTGTAAATAATTTTATGGATTAACGAAATCGGTATCTTATTAAAATTAAATTTTGAATTGTTTAATTCAATTATCTTAAAAGAAGAATATCACTAGTCCAAAAAAAAATAATAATATGGTTAAGTTTCAGATTAATTTAAAAAATTTCTAAAGTAGTTAAGTCCTCACATGCATGACGCACCAGCCTTACCCAAGTTCAGGCAGAGAATCTTTGGCGCCACTCAGACCCTCGGATTCATCTTTGCCGAGTCCCTTCTCCACGTTATCACAGTACTCCAACAAGTAATCGTGGCCCGGATCGCGATGCCAAACCAAACAACGCGTTCACAAGAAAACCCAGAAGGCCTTCAAAGGGAACAACAATCTCCAAGACCAAGTCCTTTAACCCGTGCGTCTAATCGGAGGCACGCGAGGGAAAAACCCCCGAGGAACCCAGCCATGCGCCTCCTTCCTTCCGCACGTGGTGCTCCAGACCACGCGCGCGCACTCTGCCGCGTAGAGGAGGTCCGCGCCCTGAGATGGCACTCGCGACGTCGAGGTCTTCCTCGTCGGCTGTAGCGGCTGCGGCGGCGGCCCGCGAGGTTCCTCGCCGACGGCAGCCGCTCGCGCTTTAGCTCCCACCGCGAGCGACGCGGCGCTCGTCCTCCTCGTCTCTCTCTCTCTCTCTCTCTCTCTCTCTCTGTCTGTCTGTCTCTCTCTCTCTCTCTCTCTCTCTCTCTCTCTCTCTCTTTATCCTCCGACGAGTCGTCCTCGAAACGGGACCGAGACGGAGATAATCGGATCAGTGGCAATATCGAATTATTGCGATTATGTCCGCGGCTGCGGCGACGGCGGCGAGGCCGTTTAAGGAGCGCCCGGGACGACCGGCTGGTGGTGCTCCTCGAAATCAAATGATAAGCCTAATTCAATAACGGTCCAGCTCCAGGCTCCGGCGCTTCAACCCCGTCGACATCCCCCAAGGATGGTATTCGGGGTGGGGATCTCGTGCGCGCAGCCTTTTTCCGGGGGTGTGGTCGAAGCCAAAAGTTGAAGAGATGGCTGCGAGTCGCGTGGCGGCCTGTCGCTACTCCATTGGCCTCGGCACCACCGGGGAGAGAGAGAGAGAGAGAAAGAGAGAGAGATAGAGAGAGAGAGAGGGTGGCTACCAGGAAAGAGACAAGGCGTCGTACCCCCTATCGAAAGTCTCCACCCTCTTCTGACGGGGGTTCGCCGCGGGCTCGAGCCGGGGCTCCCTTCCACCTCCACCACTACCACCCTCCGACTCTGCCGCCCCGCACGAGTTTTCGCGCGCTCAAATCTACTCGCTCTCCAGGAAGGGATGTTCCTCGTTTGTGCGCACACCCTTCGCTCTTTTTCATTCTTACTTCTTTCGGTCTTTCTTTCTCTTTCTGTTTTTCTTTTATTTATTCTTATTCTTATTTATTTTATCTCTCTCCTACCTTACCGCTCTTTTCCAACTTCTCCGTAGTCTCTCCTTTTCTCTTATATACACACACAAAGTCGTGTGTACATTTGAGTTTCACGCTCTCTTTCTCGATCCCACTCCGCCTTCCATCTACTTGGCCCTCCATCTCTCTCCATCATTTACCCATGAATGCACGCTTATTTTCTCCGTCTAGAGCTCCCTCTCGGGTATATGCACGCGAACACGTACCTGTTCCAACCCTTCCTTTTTTTATTTTTTTTCCGCTCTCTGAAAACAAAGTCCTATCTTTTTTCACACTCTTTATTTATATGTATACGCGCATGCAGATACAAAAAACCCAAACAATTCCTTTACCCCTTCACCTACAACTAGATAAAATACTGACTAAATTGGCAGTAAGGTAAAGTAAAAGGATAATGAATATTGTTTTCACCATCTAGCAATTATGCTAATATAAGATAAATCGAATACACACAATAAAAAAAAGTAGGAAAGTAATGTAAAAATACTTTTTCACTTCTTATAATTTTGAGTTTGTGAAATCAATGTTCCATTATCAGATATTGCACAAAACATATGGTGATCAGCAGTAATTTTAATAAAGCATTCGATAGATTCGAGAATCTGAAATAATGAGTATTTAATTATATAAAGAAAAAAAAGATCATATCAAATTTAATTATCATAATTATATTGTTATTTTTATATTTTCTTAAATGAATATTTATAACTTTCAATTAATTTTATAAAAGTATAAAAAAAAAATTAAGCTTATGTTATTAATGTTTATTTTTGGAAAAAATGTAAGTAGAAGTGTATGATCACTATCTGTATTGAAAAATTGTTTAATTAAAAAAAATTGAAATTTGAATAGAATTATTACTTAAAATAAATAATAGAATAATTAATCAATAATCAATAATATGTACACACGAATATTAGTAAACTCTGATACAATTGAAAAATTATTAAAATAATTTTTTTTTTTTATTTTCATTTGACTTTTGTACCAATTATGAGAAAAAAGTTTTTTATTTTTTTATTTTTAATAAACAATGAGTCGTTACTCTAAATAATATTAGAGTTTTGACGATTTTTCTTTAGGGAACCATCAACCCTCGAATTTTTTTTTATGATCTTTTTTTCTGATTTCATATATAAAAATACCTTCTTTTATATTTTTATATTTTAGTTTAAAACTAATTTATTTATTAATTTAGTAATATAAATTTATTAATTTAGTTTAAAACTATTTTAGTTTAAAACATAATTCATCTACATAAAACTTGATTTCTAGAGTAAAGATTATTTAATGATTATTTTTTTTTATATTTTAATTAATATTACATTTTTTAGTGAGAATAAATAATAGGAAATAAATAAATAAGTAAGTTATAAAGAAGAATTTAATGAACTAAATATAAAATGAATTGTTAAAAAATTAGCATTTCTTAAAAGTAATCAAAATAATGATTAAAAAAACGTGCTTCTTGATTTTAAAATATTAAACAACCTAATACAAAAAGTAAATAAATCAAAAGTTTACATCATTCGTAAATTATAAATCATTATAAATTTTTAAACAAATTTTTAATTTGATTTCTATAAGAAATTTAAATTCGAGTATATTTGCGATGTCTCACTTATTCTTCTGCATCATTAATAATACATTTTATTTGATACAATTATTTTAATATAATTAAATATTTAAAAAAAAGTATAATATCGATTAAAAAATTTTATAAAATAAAATGATTTCCAATTTTTATTGATCATAAATTATATTGGTGATTTTATAGAAGCACTGAATGATGTAAGTACACCAATTTTCATAAATTAAATTTTTTTATACATGTTATTTATCGTGCCGCTGTTAATCAAAATTTCTTTAACGATTACATAAATCTACTTCGGTTGAATATATTTAGAATATATTTCTAGATTGAATATTAACAAATACTACTGAAAAAAAAGATTTTCTCAATCAGCCAGAAACCATAGTTTGTGTAAAAATTATGTTTAATTGCGTCAATATACTTATAATATATAAAGTTTTATAAACTCCAAGTAATAAATAATATTATTTTATCTTAATAATTGAATTTAAATTATTTATAAAAATAAAAGTTTTAAATTATAATTTGAATCACTATTTATCAGTGTAATCTTAAAAATTATTTACACCATTTACATTCATCTCTCGATATTATAATGATTTATTATGTCAATCAATTAATTAATGTAAAAGCATTTTTAATTGATGTAGATTTAATTAATTTTTATTAAAAATTGTAATAAAAAATTAGAGCAAAGCATAATGAATTATGCTTATGAAAAGTGCCATAAAAATCAATTTTCGCGATCTTATGCCCAGACTCATTTGCGTTTAATTTTAGCGTTTTGGTCGATTGTTTACCTTCAACAAATCTACTCACAAAACTACATATAAATGTTAAAATATAATTAAATATTTAATTATTTTCAATTTTATTAAAATATTATAATTCGCTTGATTTTACATTTGTCAAAAATTAAATATTATTTTTTAACGAATACTCTTCCTAATTTTGATGTATTCGATAAGTTTCTATAAGTCTGAAGACGTAACATAATAATGAAAAGTTTAAATAACTTGTAAAATAATCTATTTTTGCATTGATTTTGTAAGAAAATAGGTTTCGTTTGATGTTATTACATAGAAAATTTTCACAATGAAAAATGGAAGCAGTTTCAATATAACCTCGACAAACATTAAAATTTTAATAGTACATTTTTCAAAGAAGTAGCGCAGAAATTACGTGATAACAGTACTCGCAAATAACTATTGCGCATTAAAAAATTCTCCCGTAACATCGTCTCTGTCGCGCTTAACTTTTTAATAGAATAAATGATAGGGCGCGACTTACGAGTTGGCACCGATAAAATACATTATTCAAGTGCATTCCGCGTCACGACAATAAGAGACATAAGTAATATCTAAGTAAAAATAAGAATATGACAAGTGCACAAGAAAAAAAGTCATCCATTATCCGGATGAAACGTTGCCTGCGACACTTGCACCGCACTTGTTCTCACGAGTCACGATCCTTCGGGGAATAGTCGCGTCGCACACAACCACCCTCTCGGATCAAACGGGCACGTGCTCTCCCGGTTGGATGATGTGAAAAGTCCTAGGCAACCCCAGGATGGATGAGATACTGGACCGATCGTTAGCAGACTCCAGCACTAGCGTATCTTCGGTACAGTGGAAGTTTGATGTCTTTTCAGGTGAAACGAATGAGTTTGGGAACTGGTTGAGTAGTTTCTTGGTTAACGTCTAACTCCCCTCCCCTCTCACCTTTACCTGCACCTAATCATTAGAGCATTGAGAACGGAAAATTAAGTTGGAATTACACGCAATTAATAAACAGGTTGTTAACGGTAACTCGTCTTTATCCAACAGAATTCTCGTACATCAAAGCTTTTTCTTTCTTCATCAGACCACTTATAATAAGTTTTGTAATAAGTTTTTCAAAATCTTATAAAAATATATTTATAATAGATAATATTCATTGATCGTTTATTGATTCGCTTTGACCAACTCGTTCAATTACTATAAAAATCTATCTCTATATTTCTGAATTCATTTGTAATTGTTATCCATTGGCCACACGTATCTTCGTAATTATTTCCATTTTTCTTATTAATATGCACACACATTTTCAAATTAATCGAATATTAAAAATTGGTAATTAAAAAAAATCATTGTAAAAAGATACAGGATACAAAATTAAAAATAACAAGTTCCTTGAAAAATGAGATTCCTAATGGGTATGGTGAATTGAAAAGTTTTAAAATATAATTTTTAATTTTGTTGAAATTTTTAATTTCGTTTGAACAACTTTCAATTGTCCTTTTCAAAACTGAATTTATTAAAATGAAATTATTATAAAATTAACAATTTTTTTTAACACTAATTAAATTAATTAAAACAAACTTTTGTTGATTATGGACACTTGTGTCAAATAATAATTATTTTAATTTTGAATACCAGTTATTTAAAATGTTATTCTAATTTATGATGAATATAACCAAACACTTACTAAGGGGATTATTTTGAAAATCATTTACGATTTTTAAATATTGGTTGTACTTATTTTTATAAATATCTACAATGGAATAAAAAATTGTTAATTTATTATAATTAATTGTTAATTTTATTTTAATAAATTCAGTCTTGAATAGAACAACTCAAAGTTATTGAAACATCGGTATAATAAACAAAAAATTGTATTTATTAATTTACCACACCGATCAAGAATCCTGCTTTTCAAAAAATTCATTATAAAAATTATTATATAAATAATAACTATTTTAATTGTATCTTAAAAATATATAAATACTTCATTAATGTCTCTAATTTAAGCCTAATAATAGAAATCAAGTTAAAGATGAAAAGATAATATAAATAAAGCAATCGTCGAAAGATTAATATCATTAGGACAAGAAAATCGCCTATAATATACACTTATGGAAACCATAGTACGATATTTCAATTATAAATACAAGGGAAATCGCCACGCTATACGTTACTAAATCTAATTATCGAATGTTTCTGCTACGTTTTGATCATCTCTAAACAATCGATTTTTCATTAAGAAACGATTGCAAGTTGTTGGATTCCACACTTTATATATATAATCGTAATATAAAATTTTCCCGTTAAAAATCAGGAAATCTTAAATTTATAATAATAATGAATGTATACAATGAAAATATAGAAAAATAAGATTGTTCATATAAGATATTAAAAAAAAAAATAAAAAAAAAAACAAATATTTTTTTTTACAAGAATAAAAATGCATATTCAATAAACTATCAGGTAGCTAATAAGCTTTTTGATGTTTTATGAAATTTACATTGAAAAATAAAACGAAAACATTCATATTATACTATTGGAAAATGAGATAAAAGATAAGCCATGTGCTTAGAAAAGAATTCCATATAATAATCAATAGTATTTAAGGGTATAATATAACATGAAATTAGAAGTGATCCTTGAAATCAAAATAGACAGATTGTTTGATTGTTTAGGTATTAGGCAAGAGCGATTAACGTAATGATGTTTGATATGACGCGAATGAGCTTTGCACTTGCAGCGTCAAAGAGTAAAGGAAGCATGTAGTATTAGCCAATATGCGATCATCCTTAAGAGCCGTTGATCCGGTCCAGACTCTACGACCCTGTTCCAGTCCCCAGCGTCCCAAATCGGGTCCACGTAATCGAGCCGAGGGTGAAAGCAGAGTATAGTCGACGAATACGCATTCGGTCCACCAGGAATACCCTGGAAGAACTTGATATACGTCCTTGATATTTGAAGCCCCGCTCTGAGGGTTGTGGCACTACAAATCATCGACGGTCGCGAGACCTTTCCCACGGACTCGGTGTTTTATAATCAGTCTTATCATTTTTTCTTTATCAATGGCCAATTCATTTGGTTGCTTCTGTCCGACTGGCTTCCTTATTTATGGTTAATGTAGCAAGCACTATTCATCAATAATGCAATTTTAAATTCAAATGTTACATACGAAAACTAACGTTAATCGGCGTTGAGGTTAAAGCAGAATAGTGTGTTTCAACTGTATTTCTACATAGTGAAAAATAAATTTTCATTCACGGCAATTAGTAATAAATATAAATTTAATAAATAATGTTATGGTAAATTATTTGTTGAATGATGATTTTCTTTTTCGCATTAGCTTTTTCTTAAAACATTTTATACATATTTATATCTTACAATTTAAAATTTATTTTTAATTACTAAAATTAAATCACTTTAGAGAGCTTTATTCTTTTATTTAACTGTATAGAGAAATTAAAGTAAAATAAGTTTAATGCAATTTTCTAGTCCGAATGAATGAAAAAAAAATATTATACTCCTTTTAAATTATTAAAATACAAGTTTTTCGATGTAATTATAATATCTATAACTATTTTGTATACATTAAAAACAGTTTTAAATGAATTTCAAATTTCATAAAAATGAGTAAAAAGTGAAATACTTTTATTTACATTTGTTTTACAATTATTAATAAATAATAATCCATTGTATTAATGAACCATTTTGCATCAAATTATAATTAAATAAAAATTAATAATACATTTTTATTAATTAATAATAATATTTTTCCTTTAAATAATAAATAAAAATACCGTGAAATGAATAATCATATTAAATTCTCCCCCCCCCCAAAAAAAGAACAGCAAATAAAGAAATAAAATAAGGGTAAAATTCAGAAACGAAATATGGAACAATGAAAATGGGGAGATGCTAATAAATATATAGAAATGAACATGTAAGAGGAAAATGAATAACACGAGAAAAAATAATTACGGCGTGATTTTTTTTTTTTTATGCCTACTTTATGCAACGAATAAAATATATTAAATAAATTTTGTTATGGTTAAAAAATCGGAATGCACATAAGAATATTACATATAAGAATGAATTAGAAATATATTTATTTTTAGATATATATATATACATAGTTATAACTATTTATTATATTTTTTCAATCAATGGCATTCAATATCATTAGTATAATATTAATGAAAAGTTATATCAAACCATTTTGAGGCTTCATTAAAGATATCTCTATATTGCATAATCACTATTTAATGCAATACCACTAATGCCTTAACAAGTGCATTATAATTATTTGAAATTTAAATTTAAAAGCAAGTCAATTACCTATTAAATTTCAATTTATTTCCTACAAAGGTATCAGACGTTTAAATGTGCCTTTACCAACGACAAACTGCAATTTCAAAATTGCCCAATTATCTTAATTATGTGTAATCGTATAAGCGTGCACAATGAGCCATAATAAAAAGTACTTAACGTAAAGTAATGCAAGCAAAAGGATAACAAAGTCCCTTGCTAGGGGATAAAAAATGGTCTTAAGGAAAACAAAAAAAAAAAAAAAACACAAAAAACGTGAAAAACTCGAAAAGCGAGGCGAACGATTAAACCGAATTTCCTCCAACCACTACCGCATACCAACACAAACGCATGTAGCATTAGCAGCCGTAGATTCTGCAGGAGGCGCTCGATTTCACGCCCATATAAATCCAAATAAATTGTGTTAGAGTTCGCATGCTAAAGTAGGAGAGAACATCGAGTCTCTCTTCCTTTTTCTACCCTAAGATCCACATAACATTAGATGATTGTGAGTTTGTAATTTAATTAAGCACTCGAGAGAGAACCAAGCGCTAGCTCTAGCGCATAATTAGCTTAGCAACGCAGCACGAGGACGATTCGAGTTATTCGAAAACAGAGAAAGAAAACAAGTTCCGAAGGGGTAGTGAAAAAAAGGAAAAAAGGTAGAGGGAATTGTCCGAATTACCCCGAGGTATACCTCCGAGATTGGCAAATTCCCACAGGATGATATTGCCCGATCCAAAACGGACCTTCCGTTCAATTACCTCTGTGTGTGTTGGTACGTGCGGAGGATTTTTCTGATGTCTCTTTCCTCTGCTCAGGGCTATTATCTCACAATCAATTCTCAAGGATCTCAATAAAAATCACTGTTCCCAATAGTTACGACATTTATTTACTGTCACCATTAACACTACCTAATGTTGTCTATGAAACTTCTACAAAATGTAAAAATTATCCTTTTGCATTTTTTAAAGCAAACATACGCTTATATTTTTGTTTTCTAAATTTCTGATTACAAAATTTTTATTTCTCAAGTCGATCATTTGTATTTTGAATATTCTAATAAAAATTAGAAATAACTTTCTTTGATTAATTTATTCCTAATTTTTTTACACGTTATTCAATATTTTCCAATTTATATGGAAATTACGATTTTTAATTTCATTTCAATTTGTATTTTCACTTCTAATAGTTTGTAAATTATTGATCATAAGAATATGATTATGGATATAATATTTTTATAAAATATAATTTAAAAAAATTAAAATTATCTTCTTTAAATTATATATTATCAATAAATATATAATTATAAAAATTACATTTCAAAATATTTACGGATAAACTAACTTAAAATGTACCTTTTAAGTGCTAAAACTACTTGAATTAAACTTACTTAAGTAATTATAAACAATTGTAAATATTAATTACGAAAATAAAAAATTTTACTACATAAATATAAAAAAATAATTTTTTTTTTTAAATATGTCGATACTAATTAAATACAAATAATAAATAAATTAATATTCGTGAAACATTTAAATTCTTTTCATTTATCTTCAATAATTAGTGAAATCAAACCTTTTATATAATATTTTATAAATTTTAGAATATACAATGTGCAGTTATAATGTTTACAAATATTCAATACATGTTCAATTAAATAAATTGAATCTCAATTTAAAAATTATATAAAAAATTTTTTTTATTAACTATAATTACAACTATTTAAAAAAAAGTACTCAAAACTAAAAAAAGGATTAGTTAAAAATACATTTTAATTTACTCTATATATTTTGAATAAATCATTTTTACAAAGAATTACTGAAATTTAATTTTTATAAGTCAATTTATTGATAAATTTAGATATCATTTTGATATAATACTTAAAAACTAAAGATTCCCTTTCGTTAAAAAATGGCACTTTATAATATTTGATCCTAAGATCAAAATAAATGAATAACTTTGTTAAAAAATAAAAATTATTATTAAATACAGATTAATTTAAAAGTGTTTGAGGAGGAATTAAGTTATTTTTAATATTAAGCAGGTGTAATTTTAATTAAATCATATTTAAATAAAAACAAAGAAATAACAGTCAAAATAATTTATTATACCCTTTAATTAATAAATTAATCTTGACTCGCATCTACATTCTCTGTTTGTAATCCTTTAAAGGTAGCAACAGGGATATATGTAACTAAAGTATACAATTTATGTACGGAATCTTCATCATCATTCCTTCTCCTACTTAAACGAACACGTACACGAAATGGAACATTTCTGTAAAATAAAGACATAATGGTTTTTTTTATTTATCCAATCACATGTATTAATAAAAAATTAAAAAAAAAATTTATATAATCAAAATAGATTATCATAAATATTTCCATCTTTAAAATATTTAATTGTATACATTTGAAGTATTTGAAAATTAAAACATAATCATAAATAAAATAAATCTTAAACAAGATTAAGTTATTAAACAACTTAATAACTAATAATAACTAATCTTAAACAACTCAAGTTATTGTTAACAAATTATTACCAATTTAAAATGTTAAAAAATCTTATAGTATTTTAAAAAAACAAAAATAATAAAAATACATATTTATAGATCACGTTTTCAAAAAGTAAACAAATCATATTACCATTTTAATATTATTTAATATTATTAATTATTATTAAGTATTATTCTTTTGAAATATTTATTTTATAATTGTATTATCTTAATGTTAATCTAATTTATTTAATACTTATTATTTAAAAGCTATATTTTAAAGTAATTATGAGTTTATTTTAATTTTTACCTGATGCCTTTAGACCAGAGCTGTTTGTTAAGACGAGTATCAATCCTAACGTCAGGAGTTCCCATATGTTTTTCAGCGAATTTACGGATTTCTTTTATTGCCCTAGGAGCACGTTTTTTGAAACCTACACCATGCAACCTTTTGTGAAGATTAACTGTGTAATCACGAGTAACAACATCGTCCATACGAGGACCTTTTTTCTCACCAGCCTTCGTTCTAGGCATTTTATATAAATTTTATATTCTGAAATGTATAAGAAATAAATATTTTTTTTTTATGATTGACATTATATTTACATCTTATTTATAACAAATAAATAAATAAATACTATTCGCAGTACAACTTGTAGGAGCTACTGTCAAAAAATGAAGTAATACAATTATAAAAAGTTAAAAGTAACAGAATACATTACTGAATAAATAACAGTTAACAGTAAAATTTTGAATAAGTAAAAAAAAAAAAAAAATTCCTTCAGTAAGATATTATAGTCTAAGAAAAGATATCAAATTAACCTAACACATGTGAAAAAAATAAATGTAAACACAAAACTTAAAAAATAAAATATTGAGAAAACTACATGCACAGCAAATTCTATAACTTAATTCAATAATTTTTAATGATAAGAGTTTAAATTTTATTTGGATGCTAAAAGATTTTCAAAGGTAAAAACTTATTCTTTACCTCTCCGATTAGAGAATACACACGAAAGAGAAGTGAATCATTGGGTTCGCAAAACCATCCATTCTTACGACTCCAAGCTTCGTTTTCAATGGAAAAAATAAAGATTTTGTTCTAAATATTTTAAATTACGAGATATAAAAAAAATGTTCCTTATATTCATAAGAAATCTATTAAATATAGTTTATAGATGGATTTTAATAACATTTAATATTGAATTACAAAAATTTTAAAAAATTTTGAAAACTTGTCCAATTTTGAAATTTACACGATAAAATTACTATTTACTATAATCATTATTGCAAGAAAAACATTATTTTCAATTTCATAATAAGTTTTTTCAAAAACTAACTACTGGTATGTATATTTTTGAGTTTTTATCAAAGATTATAGCGCAAGTGATTTTATGATATATTAATGATGTTAATTAACATAAATATTAAATGCATAAATCGCATTTTCGCATTTGTTACGATTTTATAATAATTGAATAGAATTTCCACGAATTTTCAAATTTAACCCAAATTTTCTTTGTGGTGGACACCAGAGAACGTCTTTTCATTTTAAACCCAAGTAAATATTGCATCGCAATATAATTATTGTTTTTTAATCATTCTGTTGTTGTTATTTAAAGATAAATATAATTCTAAAAAAAATGTCTTTGTTTAATTAGAAAAATTACGTATAAAAACATTTTGCAACTTGTGCTTTTTTCAGTGCGTTGATGAACAGCCAATCATCAAGAAAAAGAATACACGTTATGTGCGTAGCGACACAGAGAACATAGGCGATAACATTGAGAACTCGAGCCGAGAAATAATATGGAGTCTGTTTAACCTGAAGGCGATGTTGATGCGGCTGCATTTTAATTGAGCGATAATAAATATCTCAGGAATTGGATGACCGAGGATAGAGTACAATAAAGTTTATTTAAGATGCCTGCTAAAACGTGGAGCGCCGAGTTATGGAAGTCTTGGGATAAACAAGGGAAAAATGAATTGTAAGTGATGCGTATAAATGAATAGACCGGAGAGAGAAATCTTTTTCGGTGTTCGCGCGACAGCACGCGTACTTATTTCACCCGCGGCCCCAAAAGGTTTTATTCACATGCACTGATTTTTTAAGTTAACTACCGGTAGATAGTAATCCGTAAATATTCCATTGCGTTTTATGCATACGGGTGACGCGCGAATCTGAGGGCATTAAAGCTTCTCAATATTTCAATCATATTTACCAAGAGCTAATCTGTCAATTAACAACTGTTCGCAGCCTCAAACTAATCAAACTCAAACACAAGGAAGGCAACACCGTAGGTAAGTCGCACCTTTGAACTCATGTATTCTCCATTGTGTATATACTTAATTTGATTACTTTCAATGTGGTGCTCAATATAATAATGCAAATATTGATAATACTTATAACTAATAAGTATAATAAGTTACAAACAATATATAACTACTATTTTATACAATGACTAAAAAAGCATTATAATTTTTATCTCAATATTTAAATTATAGAATGGAGGCGAGGATTGTACGAACTGATTTTGAATGGAATCCATGGAATTGTAAAACGAGATGGAGTTGTTTCGATATTGGGTGAACTTGTGGTGAGTTAAAAATTATCTGTTATAAATGTAGACAAATGTTACACATTTATTTAACAACATAAAAATTGTTTATACATCAAAAATATTTAGTAAATACTTTTGCTATCGATAACATTAATTCTACCAAATTTAAAAATTCTATATATTATTTTCATTATTTATTAACTTAAACTACAACAATGCAAATAAATAACTACAAGCTTATGATTTAAAAAATTTCAACCATATAATAAATAATATTAAAAATTTTATTTTATTTTCTAAGCGATTAAGTTAAAAATAATGCCCTATTTAATTTATAATATTTTCGTGATGAAATATTTTATTTATAATTATATTATTTATTTATTTTATTTATTTATTTATTTATTTATATTTCATGAATATTATTAAGAAAAATTGACAATTAGAGGGAAATTAAAATTTTTTTTTTCATTTTCAAATAATGGAGAATTGATTTAAAATTGATAATGAATCAAATAGACAAAAGTATATGTTTCAGTAATTAATAGTGTCTATTTTGGTGGTGTTTAGTAGAAATTTTTTTGTTAAAGGCTGTCGATGGAGCAATACCTTCAGCAGTTGTAGATCTTTTTACACTTATTGATGCAGAAGTACAAGGAGAGAATAGAAGTAATTTTTATTATATAGTAAAGGAATCTGAAAAGGTAAAACATTTTTAAGAATTAATAATTAATGTTACATTTTTCAATTTGCAAATAGTAAGTATTTTTATTCAATTCCTTGTGATTCCTTCTGTTTATAGTTCCTTACAGACCGAATATTAAAAGAACGTCTTGATATTGATACACTTCAAGATGTTGGTACATTGAAAAATCTAAATTTTCAAACAAAATTTATAAAAGTCAAAACAAAACTTTAGTATGTATTGTTAAGTGTTATATATTTCATTTCCTTTAATATATCCTTTATTATTTTTAAAATATTTTATTCTAGCTACAAACAAAAAAAGTTTAATCTGTTTAGAGAAGAGAGTGAGGGATATTCTAAACTTATAGTAGAACTTAATCAAGAGCGTACAGAATCAGAAGTGGATTCAGTTTTAGAAATAGTCAAATCCCTCATTGGTATAATTTTGTAAATTTGTTCTTAACCCTTTGAATAAGAAATATTTCTTTAAAATAAATTTAACTTCTTTAATATACAGAATATATAAAATGTAGATATCTTTTAATGAAGAAATTAATAAAATTAATCTTTTTTAGCTAAAAAATAATCAATAACTACAAATTATATATTTGTTTTATTGTTTATGTATTTGCCCTTAAATAAATATGAATAAATATTTTTACAAATGAAAATTTGCCATTATTTTGTTATAAAGTTGTTTAATACAATTATTACTTAATTATATTCAAAGGGTTATAAGAAACAATTTTTTTATAATTATATATATTATAAATTTATTCATTTCAGGATATTTTAACCTTGATCCTAATAGGGTTCTTGATATTTTACTCGAAACTTTTGAAAACAGACCACAAGATGATGCTCTATTTATACCACTTATACGATCATATATGAGTGATCAACAGGTTTTGTGTGAAGTATTAGGATTTAAATATTGTTCCACAGTAAATTGTACACCTTTTTCCCTACAAAAGCTTACAGCTTTAATGCTTCAACATGAAGTTATTAGTTTAAGTGATATTTTACCATGGCTTATTCCGGATGATAAATTAATTATTAAAGATTATGAGCAAGATATGAAGCAAGCCAAGGAATACGTAAGAAAAATGAATGTGATCTCAACAAAAGATAAAGAAGAAGAAAAAGAAGAAAAAGAAGTTGTAGTGGTATTTTAAATTTTTGAATAAATTTTAGCAATTTAGTTTTATATAACAATATATAAATATTTATTTGATATTTAATAATACATGAAACATATCAGGAATTTGATATTTAATTTTGATCTTATTTATTTACGTTGTATTTGATTATTTTTAAAATGTAATATTGTATAAAATAGGATAAGTATTCAAACAATCAGAAATTTGGACTTTGTGAGGCTCTTTTAGAAATTGGAGCTTGGGATGTAGCTTCAAATCTCTTTAGTCGACTTCCTGATTATTGTTTAACAGATCAAAAACCAATTGCATTAGCACTTTGTAAAATGATTCACGCACTTATAGAACCAGTTTACAGAAAGTAAGTGATGGTACTGAGCACATTTGTGTGTTATATATTATATATTATATACCTTGCTTTTTTTTACCTTGATTTCAATTTTTGTTAGATATAGCATTAATTTTTTTGTCTCTTCAGTTTTAGAATTTTTCTTTCTTGCGTTAAACATAATTCGTTAAAATATTTATAAGTGTTTGAATAAATATTTTTTTCTTTATTTCATTATTATTTGGTTTATTTAAAACAAAACTATATTAAATTAAAAATATTTTACAATTATTTATTATTTAAAAAATAATTGCACTATAAAATAAAATCAACTGGGTAGAATAATTAATTTGATATTTGCATATAAAAGATTCATAAATATTTTTGTATAATAAAATTTGCATATAAAAATATTGAAAAGGAAATGTAAAAATACTTTTTAATATTTTTAGGCATTGTATAATATCGCCAAAGTTACCAGGGCGAAAGATTCCACTTTTACAATACACACTTGCACCAAAACCATTGACCCGCCTAGAAGACATACATGATTGCTTGCTACCAATGCTAATAGCACTTGGGCCTAATCTTCATTATGATCCCGTTTTAATGTACAAGATTATGCGGTTGTGTCATACTTCCATAAAACAATGCTCACTAGATTCTAATAAACTACCAGTAGCTAAGGATACAGTCCTCTATTGCGATGTCCTAACAATCCTTGACGTTGCTCTTCTTCCGTCTCTTTCCTTCATGGATTGCAACTGTTGTGTAGCTGAAGAAATTTGGAATATTTTGAAGTATTATCCTTACCAAAATCGTTATTCACTCTATGCAAGATGGAAAAATGATACACCATTACAGCATGCATCATTGTTACGGAAACGTGCCGATGCGCAAAAGAAAATAAAGAATGTTGTAAAAAGAGTGAGCAAGGAGACTATAAAACCAGTAGGACGATCTATTGGAAAGTTAACACATTCTGCCCCAGGAGTACTATTTGACTATGTTATTGTTCAAATTCAGCTCTATGACAACTTAATTGGTAATTTGATTATTTAAATATAAAAGAATTATAAGTTTGAGTTTATTATCTCATTTATCACAATAAGATTAAACACACAAGTGGTCATTAGTAATGAAAAAAAAAGAAATATATTTGTAAATGATAGGAGTTTTTTTATGATTAATAGGTCCAGTTGTTGATTCACTCAAATATCTGACTAATATATCATATGACGTTCTTGGATACTGTCTAATAGAGGCGTTAGCAGGAGCTGAGAGAAATCGGTTCAAACATGATGGAACTAGCATATCACTTTGGTTGCAGTCATTAGCTTCTTTTTGTGGAGCTATTTTTAAAAAATATAATATTGAATTAACAGGCTTGCTTCAGTACGTTGCTAATATGTTGAAAGGACAAAAAAGGTAAGCTCTTATGGTACATCTTAAAATAAATTTTGAAAAAATGTTTCAAGTATTAAAATAATTTTTTAATTACCTTTATTATTATTATTATTTATTATTATTGTAATATATTTACCGAAGAAGTATAGGTTTGTTAATGCACAAAACGTAATAATTATTTTTCTTTGAACATCGAAGTAGTTAATTTACAGTAAGTTTATATCTGATATTGAACATGTTTGAATTCGATAAACCTTGGTTGTAATAGTGTTAACGATATGTTTTGTACTTATGTGTATGAATCTTTAATTCCATGTCGAAAATTGCAGATCAACGATCTGAATCAATGACAGAGTTCGGGCGACCATCAACCTTTGCATTTGTCCTTTCGTTATAAATAGTGTTTCGATAATACCCAAAGACTGACTTGATATTCAATGATGACTAATGATTTGGAGAGAAAAGCATTACATAAATGGTGTTTGCTTTTCTTAAATATATTTCTTCGAACAATAAACTAAAACGACTGAAAATGTGTGACGAAGATCAATAAAACGTGTTCATAATTTCTAATTTCTGTATTATTTTATGATCAATGATTAAAGTGAAGAGCTTTTGGATACTACTTTCTATGAATCAAGACTTTCAACTGTACAGAAATTTTTTTCAATTTGTTACTTTTTATTTAATATAAATAATATAAACATTACGATTAAATATGTAAATATGGAACTATCATCAGATGAAGTGTACTTTAATAATATGAAAAAATGTAGTTTTGTTTGACATTTACCAAGCAAAGTTACTAAACACTTAAAAATTAAAACAGCGATATTAAAAACCAAATTAAATATTCATACACTTATAAAAGATTGATCTAAACTTTTAATTAAAAAAACAACAAATAAATACATTATCGTCGAACTTCCCAATCTCATCAAAAAAATATTTTCATCTAAGGTGAGAACTTTATATTTTTATTAAAGAATGCTTTGCGTGTTCTTTAAATATTGTTCATTTATTATGTCTTATATTTGCAGACTACACATTTGAAAATAAGATGAGAATTGGGAAATTAGTTTTATTAATTATTGAAAATAAAATGTATTGATTATTAGTGATGAAAGACTTGGAGTGAAGTGGAAAGCTGGGTACGTACGCGTGAAAATTTTCGCCCATGGAGTGAACGGGATATTATTTGGCTCATCGATGTGATTAAATGGCGATTAAATAGGCATTTATTTAAGTTTTGATTTGATGAATTTAAATAATTTTACAATAAATTTATCAATTTTTGTACATTCTCTCATATATCAAGAACGAATTTTTACAGGATAATGGGAAAGCTGTTCATTCTTTTTTATTTTTTATTAACGAGTTAATAAATTTGAACAAATTTTTACAGGATGATAGGGAAAATATTTATATTTTTTTATTTTTCATTAAAGAATTAAATTTTTTTAAATATCATGAAAAATTAAAATTATAAATAATAAATTAAAGTATCACTGGTTTTTAAAAATTAAAAACAATTTCTTGAAATAAATTAATTGATATTATTTTTTCTTCTTTTTAAATAAAAAATTTTGTTTGTTTTTTTATTTCAGTTTGGATCTTTTAATTTTAAAAGAAATTGTTCAAAAAATGGCGGGTATTGAAGCAGCAGAGGAATTAACTTCTGATCAATTGGATGCTATGGCTGGTGGTGATCAATTACGCATCGAAGTAATTTATATTCTCAATTAAAAATTTGGCCAATTAAAGATTTGTTTATAAAATAAAATTAATTTAATTAAAGTACTAAAAATAATTAAAATTTCAGGCTGGTTATTTTAGTCAAGTAAGGAATACCAAAAAATCATCCCAGAGATTAAAAGAAGCTTTAGCTGAACACGATTTGGCTGTTGCTCTTTGTTTGCTCATGGCACAACAAAAACATTGTGTAGTTTATAGAGAAACAGAACAATCCCACCTGAAACTTGTTGGTAAGAGACTAAATGTAAAATTTATGCTGTCCATCAAAAAGTGTTACACACACATGATGAATATTTTTTATCTTTTATTTATATAATTTTAATATTAATATTTTTTTTACTTTGTAGGAAAATTGTATGATCAATGTCATGATTCTTTAGTACAATTTGGTACTTTTTTAGGATCAACTTTGACAGTAGATGAATATGTTGATCGATTACCATCAATTCACAGCATGCTGCAAGACTATCATATCCATGCTGATGTTGCATTCTTTCTTGCAAGACCCATGTTTGCTCATGCAATAAATGTAAGAAATTAACAAAATGTTTTCCACACATTTTGTGTTTTATATTTTATATCAAATTTAGTTGTTTCATATTTTTTTATTCAAGGATGTTAAATACAAATATTTTAATTCATAATACAACTAATTATTTATTTATTTTTATTAAAAATATTTTTATAATTATTTTATGATCGTGCTATTTACTTGATTTTTTTTAACCATTTCAAATTTTATTTAATACTATTTTTAAGATAAAATATGATGCACTTCGTAAGGCTGATACAAATTACAAGAAAATGTCTTCAACAACGAAACAAGCAAAATATGCTGAAGCTGCCCAAGCAGTTATGGCACCAGTTGCACAATCAGTACGGCCTTTGCATCCACTTAAAGTTTGGGAAGACATTTCACCACAATTTTTAGTCACATTCTGGTCATTATCAATGTATGATCTTTATGTACCTACAGACAGCTATCAACGAGAAATAAGTAAATTGAAACAATTGGCCAGTCAGGCTGCTGATTCCAAAGATTTGGTATATAATATTTTTTTAATTATTTAATTTTTATAATCATTTTTATATATGATTAATTTAATTTCATGTGTTTATTTTCTTAATATTTTTTAAAGACTGCAAGTAAAGGAAAAAAGGAGCAAGAAAGGTATACAACATTGATCGAAAAATTACAAGATGAAAAGAAAAAACAAGAAGAGCATGTTGAAAAAGTTCATGCGTATTTAAGGTAGTACAATAATGAATAAAATTAAATGTAATTCATATAATATATAAGTTACAAATTCAATTTTTTATAATTATAAAATTTATAAAATTATACTTATTTACAGACAAGAGAAAGATTCTTGGTTTTTATCAAGAAGTGCAAAATCTGCTAAAAACGAAACAATAACACAATTCTTACAATTATGTTTATTTCCTCGATGTACTTTCACAACAGTGGATGCAATGTATTGCGCCAAATTTGTACATACAATCCATTCGTTGAAGACTGCAAATTTTTCCACTCTTTTATGCTATGATAGAGTGAGTTTTATAAGAAAAAAAAATTATTTTATTAAAAATTTAAGTTTTTTAATAAATATATAATATTGAAATAATATATTAATTTTAGCTTTTCTGTGATATTACTTATTCGGTAACATCGTGTACGGAAAATGAAGCTCACCGGTATGGCAGATTTTTATGTGCCATGCTTGAAACTGTAATGAGGTGGCATTCTGAAAAAGCTATTTTTGATAAGGTAATAAAAATTTATTTAATAATAAAAATATCTCTCTTATTTAAAAATATTCATAATGATTATTAAAATTTATATTAAAATTAAAATAAATATTTAAAAAAAATAGGAGTGCAGCAACTACCCAGGATTTGTAACGAAATTTCGTGTGAGCAATCAGTTTTCTGAAGCTAACGACATGGTTGGATTTGAAAACTACAGACATGTTTGCCATAAATGGCATTATAAAATCACAAAAGTAATTATTAAAAAAAAAAATGCATTCATAGCGTTAATCCTAAATTAAATCTTCATTTTTAAATCTTATAGGCCATAGTAGTGTGTCTTGACTCAAAGGATTATGTACAAATCAGAAATTCCTTAATTATATTAATAAAAATACTGCCACATTTTCCCGTACTGGCAAAGCTTTCACAAATACTAGAACGAAAAGTAGAAAAAGTTCGAGATGAAGAGCGTAATAAAAGACAAGATCTTCATGTTTTAGCTACATCATATTGTGGACAGTTAAAAGCCAGAGCACCACAAATGATTCGTGAATCAGATTTCCATCATGTTGGTGATAAAGTAATTTATTGTTTTATTTTTTATTATTTCACTTTATTTATCAAAAACTAATCTCACTAAAAAAGTGAGAATAAGCTTGTTTTTTTTAATGAGAAAATTATTTCAATATTTTATATAAATATTTTTTTTCAGGCTGCAAAAACATCTGAAAGTACAGGTACCGAGTCGAACACAGATAAAGTAAGTAATGGTGTATCAACCAAAGAAGTTAATAATGGAGATTCTCGTTCGGAAAAAGAAAAAGACCAGCGAGACAAACGTACTACCAGTTCAAACCAAACCTATCAGTGAGTATACGTTTATATTTTAATATACATTTAATATTTTTATGTGATAAATTTTTAAAATATATTTTTTGTTTAGTGAAAGTTCTGAAAAGAGTAGGAAAAGAGAAGAAAGTAGAGAAGCATCAGAATCAAGAGAAAAATATTCAAAAAAAGATGATTACAAAGATGAAGATTCAACTGATAAAAAGGATAGAAAATATTACAAAGTATGAAAGAATTAAAATTGTTTATTTTGTGTTCATTTTAATTGAAAATAAATATTAAAAATTTCATAAATTTTGTAGGAAGATCACTATTACAGCGGAGCTACAGACAATTTTGATCGAGATCTTTCTAGTGTTTCTAATAGCAGTACTAGTTCTGGACCAATGGCAGAGGGACCTGACAGAGGTATATAATAATCAATAACCAAATATAGTATTTTGACTATCATACTTGTATTGTTAATTATATTAAAATAATACATGAAAATATAAATAAATTTATTTAAAATAAAGTGACTATTGTCTAATAATGTATTTATTGCTTTCAGAAACCAAACGAAGGAAAATGGAAAATACTCAAAAGGTTTGTGAATAACTTTTTCAATTTTAAATTTTAAATTTAATTTATAACCATTAAGTATTTAAAAATGCATTAAACATTCTATAAATTTATCTTTGAAAAAATGAAAAATCGTGTAATAAATAATGTTTTAATATTAATTATAAATAAAAAATAAACTGTCATGTCAGAATTCATTTGCATTTTTCAAATACCGATATAAAACATTCAATTACTCTGTACAATTCTTGATTTCAATGAAAGAATAATTTTTTATTAATAATTATTTCAACAATGTAGTGTTGAATTTATAATACAAATATCTTTTTTTTTCTAAATTAATTAATTTTTCTTTAAATAAATCAACTACATAATTTGATTTTATTAATATGCAATATTTTTTAGGATAACAGAAGAACTGAAATAACCACGGAAAAGAAGGAACGTTCCTCAGCTAAAGCCAAAATGAGGGAAGAGCAAAAAGAACTTCGTAGAGAAAAAAAGCTAGGTAGAAAAAGAGTAAGTATACTTGTATTTTAGTTATTATACTCAAAATATATCGATTATTTTTATTTTTATATTAAAATATTTATAGGATAGAGGAGATGAATTGATAATTCCTGCAGAACAAAAAAGAAGAAAAGACGATGATCGGGGTTTGTGATTCGAAATTTATTTACTTAATATTATTATTTAAGATTTAAAAAATATGTATTTGCGATTACAGTTACATTCTAAAAAAATTATGCAGTATTAATGTTCACTTTCCAAGTTTTTTTTAAATATACAAAAATATTAAGAATTGATTGAAATATTGATAAAAATCTTTTTGTTTCAGCCAAAGGAACCCATCAAAATGGAGATATGCCTGAACATAGAGAAAAACATCACTACAACAAGGTTAGTAAAAGCATACATTAATTACATTTTTCTTTTTTTCATTTCCTTGCATATTTTTATGCTTTAAAATGCCATCCCACACAATTCCCTCTATAATTGCTTTCTGATTTTGCAGAAGAAAAATTAAAATATTTCATTTTAATTGCATGATTTTTTGTATTTCATATATTAGAACCCAAATACAATAAAAATGCACTGGACAAAATTTATAAATGTTTTATAATCATGCAACATGAACAAATTTTACAACAATAAAAAACTGAAATTTTATATAGTTATATACAGTTCAATTCTATTCTATATTTTATTTACTTTTTTGTTCATCATTAAGAGTAAGAAAAGCATTGAAATTTCATTAAAATATTAAATCAAATGTGATTGAATAATTTTATACAATTACATAATTTTAATATTGAATTAAAAATTTATTAAAGCTTGTTTAGATAAATAATATCAAAAACTTGAATTTAATATAATTACAAGCATTATGTTTAATATATATGTAATAATATAATAATAGTTGTATTAAATATGTATACATTATTCAATCTGTTATGAACTAATAAAAATATTGAATTTCAGTCATTGAAATTGTGAGAAATTCGAGAGAACTGTGTGACAAATATTTTTTTATATTTTTTTTATATCAATGGCATGAGTTTCCTAGTGAATCTCAAATTATTATTACTTTATTTTTATTTATTTTCTCTTTATGGTAAAATTAAATACAAGTTCCTGATAATCTTGTTAACAAAATCTTGCTTGGCCCTGTAGTTTTCAAAAACGTCCGCATCCAGTGCATTGAAAAGACGAAACGGGAGACAATGACGAGAAAGAATCTAGGTGATACTTAATACTTGAGTACCCGAGATTGCAATATAAGCGATTTTATATTTATAAAGTCACTGTGCTGTGGAAGATTGGAAAATCATTACAACGAATGCTCTATTTTCAGGAGAAGTCACCATATACAAAGGAGAGAACACATGAACGGGAGGGACGCGAAACCCGTGACAAACAATATCCTTTAATATTTGCTGTTAAAAAAATATAAATTATAACAATACTAGTTTGAAATTATTTTTCATTATGTTTCTTTACTTTTTTTTTTCTTGAAATGTATTGTACATAAATTTTTGCACTGACCTATTCAAGGGATTTTAATATACTTATCAAAAAATATATTAAGTAATTTTCAAATCCACATTTGATTTGAATTAAAAATTTTTTACATAATTAAATGAAAATTTACAAATTTGAGCTTTTATTTTATAATTAAATATTAGTATAATCATTTATTCATTAAAAAAAAATTAATTGTAGTTTTTCAAATAATTTTCTGATAATTTAAAATCTCTCTTTAATGGAGATAATTTGATTTTATACAAAAAGAAATCAAAAATCAATTTAAAATTATAAAAATTATTATTTAATTATATTTTTTAATCCATCATTTATACATTTCATTGCACTATTTATTTATAAAATTCTTTATAAATATTAAGTAATACAAACAAATATTTAATTATAATTTTTAAGTTTTTTTTTATTTATGTCACTATATCGATAAAGCAAATTTTCCTTAGCTAATAATTACTAGGAGAAGTTCTGATCCCAAAAGAAGATGATGTAAACCAACGGATGGACTTTAATTTACATTTTATATTGCTACGTTTAAATGTTGTATGTAATTAATTTAGATTTCAACAAGTAATAAAGGTAAAATAGTGATCAATTTGTATATTACGTTTACGCCCAGTTTTTTAAAATAAAAAACATTTCAAATTACTTTTCTTCAATGGTTTTACTTTAATTCTAGTTTATGGTCTTATATTTTTAATTTAAAAATAATGCTAATTTACATAAATACTGTACAATTACTGTGACGAATTCTTAATAAAATTAAAATAATACTGATCTGCCTTCATACTTTCTTCTTCTAACCGACGAAGGCGCATTTTAGCATCTTGAAGAATATCCTCAGTTGAACTATTTTCACTAATTACAGTGTTCGTATTTGTAACCTTTATAATTGATGGTAATTCTATCTTATGAACATTTCTTATTTGGGTATCTTCCAGTTTTCGTAGTAAATAAACAACTCTTGATGTTAATTGTTCTATCCTTGATTGCTGTTCTGATACAAGTCCATTTAAATCTTGCTTCTCTTGGTTTAAAAGATTTCTTTCATTTCGCGAGCAAATATAACTTTCAAAATCGGTTTGTATTTGAGCATCTTTTGGATTAAAATTTTGTGACTGTGGAATATCCCTTTTTACTTTTACAAATTCACCTTGTAACTTTTTTAAATTACTTTCAAAATGTCGATAATTGTCACGCTCTTTTTCCAATCTGTAAATTTTATATTAAATTTATTAATATTTGTGTAATTTTTATAATAGTCTTACAAGTACCTAATTAATAATATATAGTTTTGATATCAAAGTTTTTACCTAATTGCTTCTTGAGAAAGTAACTTTTCTCTCATAGATAATTCATTTTCTTTTTGTAAAATCCTTAAATTTTCTTGTTCAATAGCTTCATGAAATTGTTTTTCTTTCAAATTGTAATTGTACATTAATTTCTAAAAAATAAAAAATACTAATATATTAAATAAATTTAAGTAAAAATTAAATTTATCCATTATTTATTAAAAAATTACTTGAGCTTGTTCCAATTTATTTTGTAAAATTGCTAATTGATTTTCCACTATTTCACTCTGCTCTTTTAATTCCTTTTCTTTTTGGTTTAATTGGGTATTATATAATTCTTTTTGCTTTATTAATTTTTTTTTTGCTGCTGCAATTTTAGATTTTTGTTTCATTAGAAAATCATCATTTTCTGTAGTTTGCACTGTTGCATTTTTTACATTTTTAGATACAGATGGTTCATTTTGAGGAAGAAAATTAATATCTAGTTTTTTAACATACTGTAATATACAAAACAGTAAAGGCATATCACTTTCAGCATATTGTTTTAAAATATATTGGCCTTTAGTCTTTTCAGGTTCTATTCCTAATGTCTCCAATACATGAACAACATAATCATTTTGTAATTTTGGACATGTGTTTATGTTACTTTCATCATGATTTGGTTGAAGACATTTATTAAAGTTAACTAGAAGAGGTGCTTCACTAGTAAATACTGATAATGTATAAGCATAATTATGATTCCACAGATAATCAGCTATGAGTAAATCATAAATATACTGCTTAGCTGATTTTGCAGAAGTATCAAATTGTTTAGATAAATCTTTATTTTTCAAAGCATTAACTAAATTATATCTCAGATGTGTTCGAATATTGGAAATAATTCCACTCTTGTCAAGCCTAAAAATAAATGTAGTATTTTTATTAGTTAAATTAAAATAAAAAAATATAACCTATAACTCATAAAAAGCCATTATTACAGTGTTTAAATAAATTATAGTTTTACCATGAATGTACATTTGAATAAAAATCTTTTTCCATGTCGTATTTTATTTAACATAAAAAAGTATTTTAAAACAGAAATTTAAGATTATATATAACTTAATTTCTGTTCACTGACATACACCATAGATCGATTTTATTTAATGCATGAACTATACTATACTGCCTTAATTATACTTTATGTCACCAGGTGTACATTGTAAGTAATACGTGAAGTATTCAAATTGAATTATGTGCTTGTGTGCAACTGTAAAGTTAGATAAATTTTATCGCAGGTAAAAAAACTTTCGCGGTAAATAATTTTGTGTGATAAATAAAATAAAAAAATATGTTTATTATAAAAATCTGGATAGAGGAATGGATTGAGTAAGAGTAGAAAAGGAAGGAAAAAATGGAATAAAATTAGGGAAAATTGACGAAGCAAACCGTTAAATTTACCATTTAAATCATAATAAGAATTTGTAATAAAGTAAAAGGAAATAGTGCACGTCCGTTTAAAAAGTATTACGTTAAAAATAAACATACACTGAATAAATAATTATTTTGATTTATTCTTGTGCAATCAGAAATAATATATGTTGGTCATAAAACAATCATCGGTTCGAAAACAGAATTAATTACGAGAATAGAAAATTATGATAAAAAAGCGCGAGGAACTGAACACGACGAAAGAATAAAGCAAAACGAATGAACGAATTTAGAAATATACTAGACAAAATGAAAACAACCACTCGAATTTTAAGGTAATAATTTTAAGATAGAAGATGATGGAATATGCGTATATATAATTATAAATTAAAATAAAAAGCACGTATATGTAAATGGTGTTGTTCGATATCTGAGATCGTTGTTGAAAAATGTTGGAAAAAGAATTATTGGAAGAAATGAAAAAATGAAAAAAATATTTGAGTATTGAACATCGGAATCGAAATTAAAAAGAAACTTCGAGGCAAAGTATTTGGAAATCAATAAAAAATTACAGAATCAGAGAATTGATTAACTAATATTAGGAAACGCAGTAATGGTAAGCAAAGAAGAAATAATCGAATATTTGAAAAAAGGAATTTGTAATAAAAAAAGTACAAAATCAAGCATCACATGTAATATAAAAAATGATGATTTTAAAGAGATTTTTCTAC
Organism: Eupristina koningsbergeri; assembly: GCA_018907245.1. Taxonomy (NCBI): domain Eukaryota; kingdom Metazoa; phylum Arthropoda; class Insecta; order Hymenoptera; family Agaonidae; genus Eupristina; species Eupristina koningsbergeri. The sequence goes on from JACCHV010002775.1 coordinate 275,831, forward strand.
AAAATAGTAATATTATCATGAGAAAAAAAAAAATAATGCCGAAAAGACGAACGAAACGAAAAGTTTATAGAGAAAAACGTAAAAAGGGAAAAAAGATAAAAAGCAAAAGAAAATACTTCATTATTTTAATTGTCAAGAAGAAAGTTACATTTTTGTACAATGTAATAACCGATAAAAGGGGAAAAGTGCTTGTTTTAGATGAAATTCGAAAACATTTTTGATAAAAGATTGTTCTGAAGTGTCAGACAAAACAGAGGAAATATCATGTTAGAATGATGTGCAGCTAATTGAATTGAAATCACTTTACATTTTGGAACCTGCTTATACGACCATAATATAAATAAAATGTTTGAATTGAGAGACGTTTTGGTTTAACTCAAAAATATGAATTGCGGTTGTTATTCTATGTAGAAATATGAAAAATAATGTTATTCACGCTAGTCATGATGATCGCGGATACGCTGACGCAGGGGAAATAAATAATGAAGGGTATAAAAATAATTTACTGGTTCTCGAACACGAAACAAATATTAAAGGAATATAACTACGATTGTTTTAACTACTAATTTAATGCTTCGGACAAATGGAAAAAGGAAGAATGAAAGTTTTACATTGTCATTATTAATAAAAATAACACAGTGTTTCAAATTAATTCAATTAATTATTTGTGCCGATTTCCTGGGAACGTTAGAGAACACTAACACAGAACAAAAATATTTAATTATGATTATCAATGAATTTGCAATATTCATGAAACTAAAATCCTAAAAGACCGAGAAAGGAAGCAATTAAAATTAATTAATTAACAAACTTTTCCCCTAATTACAGTAACTAAATGTATATAGACATGTAACGTATTTAAAGATTTTATTGAAAAAGAAAACGCGATATATTCATTAATTGCTATAGAAAATTTTTCGAGTAATTTAATGGGTTGAAACAATCAGTCGAGTAATAATATAATAATAATAATAATAATAATAATAATAATAATATCCGTGATAACAAAACTTTGAGAGGCAAAAAGTAGATGGGATCGAGTAATCAGTCAAGCCGAATTTTCTATTAATAATGAAACTTCAACTTAAGGACTTATATATTATAAGTGAAGAAAAATTACTGATATGTCGTAAAATATATCGAGGGAGTTCAAACCGCACTGTAATACACAAGCGCATGAAATTACATAGAAAAAAAAGATAATTATAAAAGTTTAAGATGATAAGTATGTTTATTATCACATGTACTTCGTTAACACGTCTGATGTTTCGAAGAATGAATTATAATGTAGAAAATCGTACAATACAACGGGCTAAATAAAAAAATATAGGATTAGGAAATATTCATGGAGAAAACTCGTAGATTCAAATTGCGCATACAAATTATCATTAATAGTATTTGTTCGGTTTTGCAGCCTATTTATTATTATTATTTTTTCCTTGGTATTTTTCTTTCGGTTTTCCCGAGCCCATTGTCTCTTTGGGAAGGCCGAGCAGATGTTGCTTGGAGGCAACCCCGAATGCTCACCCGGGCGTCCATGTTTATGACCCCTTCTTACAGAGGAGTAATCGTTTACCTGGACCCTATGGCTCGGTCAGGGGGGTCACCGTCACCCACGCGTCGCCCGGAATGGTCACCTTTGCCTTGACCTCGATAGCGTGCGCATCTACGACCTCACGAGTCTGGCAAATCATTTATTTAGTAATTTTATAAGTGCGAATATTTGTACGCGGGTCAGTGCGGGCCGAAAGGAGTTTTTTGTCTTATAATTGTGGTCTGGACGCAGATCCACGTGGACCTGTTTCGCAGAGTACGCGATCGCCCGATCAACGAGTCTGCTGGCTTCCAGAGCGGCCACCGTCGGCCTCCAGCCCGCCACCGCCACAACGCAAGCGATCCGGAGTATTATGTACGGCTTTTTTCCTTTACGGGGGTATTTTTTATGCCTTAGGTGTGTGTAAGTATATTAGGATAAATAATAAATTGAATGTTCTATTTCACTCTTCAAAAAAGTTAAATTAAATCGAGTTTATTTCATTTGTCTGAGCAATATCCTATCCTATCCTCTAAACATTAGAACAAAATTCCCAACAATTATGTACCATTTATATTTCAATGTGTTCAATTTACTAAAACATAAGTACTAAGAATTAAATTTAAATGGATAAATTTAATAACTGATAATAAATGTAAAGTTGGAAAATTAATTGTTTTCGATAGGCTAATTTTATTTCAATTGGTTTGGAAGTTTCTTTTTTTTTTATTTCTTAATTAAATAAATACTTCTAGTATTATTATGAAATGTTTAACAAACCCATTAAAAAATAAAAATTTATCTGCACATAATTGTTATTTAACCAAAATTTATGATTTTATTAAAAAGGAATTAGAATTAAAAATATTATTGTTAAATTAATAATTGATTAGATTTAATATAGCTAGATTTATACTTAACTGAATAAATAAATACATATATCACAAAAATTAAAAAATTAATGTTTTATATAAGATGAAAAATACGTGCATTCAGAAATAAAATAACAATTTCAATGTATGGTAATATTTCACCTTTATAATCATATCATTCGCTGATAAACTATCAAGATTAATAAAATTGACTTGACCACTGAGGTTGATATTTAAATTGAATATAAATTTTGTATCACAAGAAAATAATTTCATATCACAATCTTTAATTTTATACAGATATTTTTTTTATTTCTTATTTGTAAAAATAGAAATGTTTGACAATATAAAATTTTATTAAATTATTAAATATTTAACATTTATGTAAATGACTAATTATAGCACTTGTGAAGTGCATTAAACTAATATAAAAAGTTTATGACCTCTACATGTAATTGTCAAAAGTTATTATATTAAAATACCAGAAATTTAGTTAAAATAAAGATAAAATTTCTTAAACATTAAACATTAATATACACACATGTACATATACATGTATACATATATGCATATATATAAAGTTTTTTATTTTTAATGAATATAATTCTATTAAAACGAGTCTTTAAAATTCGTCATGTCTTGTTAAAGCTTCTCCAAAATCTGTTGCTTGTGAACCCACAAAAATATCATATTTTTCTAATATTTCATCCTTGGTTAATTTTTGGTCAGCGTCAGAGTCAGCTTCATAAATTAAATGACGAGCTTCTGCTTCAGCATGATCAAAATCAGCTGGTATGATCCAATTTTTCACCTACAATAAATACAAATTTATAATATAATTTGTAGATATAGAATTTAAAATCTTTGAAAATTTAATTAAATTACTTCTTCAGTATCCATAAAACCATCTCCATCCTTATCTCGGTGTGATGCAAATTGTTCCTGTTCATTTTTCACCCATTCAGGTAATTCTTCTCCTTCTTCAGCTCTGTACATATCACCTGAAAGTTGTACAAATCAAATGATTATTTCAAACATAATTATTTTTAATAAAGAAAAACATAAATATTAATGTATGTAAGATTTTAGAAAATATAGTAATGGAATAATTTAAAAATAAAAAATTTTGTTAGTATTCATTAAAAATATTGGTATATTGGCAAATTTATCTAATTCATAAATTTAAAAAATTTTTAAATGAATAGATTACCAGGATACCAATTACCAATATATTCAGTAAGTGAAACTTTGCCATCTCCATCTTTATCAATATCCTCTATTGTTTCCAAAACAACAACATCTTTCATATATTCCGTTTCTTCTGGATGTAAAAATGCTGTAAATTCTTCTTTTGTCAAGGCATCATCTCCATCCTTATCCGCAATAGACCAACGCCTCCTTTCTCTTTTTTGCATAGTAGAATAAGAGAAATTTTTATCTTTATCTGCAGCATCAGCATCTTTCTCATCAAGGAAACCATATATCATTTTACGGTACTCTTCCCAGGTTATGGATGGTTTATCATTTGGATTATGAGAACTCCATTGCCTTTCAACATCATCGCGAAGATACCTTTGCTGTGTATATTTAATCCAATCTTTTAATTCTTCTTTGGTAACAAAACCATCCTTGTCTTTATCAATTTTCTCTACTATTAATCCTAACCTTCGTGTACTTTCTTCAGGACTCAACTGGTCAAAGGTCTTAGCTTCTTCTCCCAGAAAAGCTTCATGATCATAAGCTGGATTGTGATGAGAGTTTATAAAATGTTCTTGATCACTTAATTCCTATAAAATTTGAAAAATGCTTGAGTAAATTTAAAAAAAACCTGAGCATTTTATGAATGAACCATTAGAATATTATTAACTTTTACACAGTGTTTTTGTTTTGAAATGAAACCTATCAACATTAATTAATGTGCAATTGTAGGGTGATGTGTACAATTTGAAATTTGACCCCATTTCACAAATTAAACGAATTGAATGCAGGTTATAAATAATGATGAAGAGACAGTGAATAAAAATTAATAAAAAACATTGCACTTTAAGAAAAGTAAAAATATTAAAAGTATTTAATAACTTTTCAGATACAGAGTAAGGGTGTTGGAAGCTGGTTATACTTCTCGGCTTTCAATTTTTATATCACGTTTTCTGCATACACAATAACAAATTTCCCGTTATACTCGAGGAAAAAAAAAGATAAATGTAAATTAAAGTTTACCACATCGACAACACGGTGGCTCGATTTGTCGTCCTCGGCCCTAGGGATGGCGGTTGCCGCGACAATCGCCGAGAGCAGCGCTTGAAGCAGAATATGCCTCATATTAAAATAATCTCAGTTGTTGATTCAGCGGGGAAGTAAAAAATAGGAACGGGTGATGAGCGAAGAAAAAACAAAGGCGCCCCTTCCAATGCAAACAATGCCGATCAGTAGACGCTTTGGCGTGCGAGGAAGACGACGACAATAAGCAGAAATCAGCGGAAATCAGCGGAAATCAGCGGAAATCAGCAATAGTAATCAGACTCGATCCACGAATTCCCCCAGAGTGAGATTCCCTCCAGGCTCCACATCATCAAGATACACCCGCGGTATTGGTGTGGCACTCTTTTCTCTTCGGCGCGCACTCGGAACTCCTCCGCGATGGTTTCGCTATGTTCGTCGACGCCGCTGTCGCGACACATTTAAGGGGACTCCCCCCTCCATCCGGACCTGACCCGGCGCTCTCCACATGTGCTCTGGTCTCCTCCATGGATTTATATATACACGTCTTTTCCCCTCGGCTGCCTCTTTTACGCTACGCGGCCAAGTTTGCGGCCAGGAATCCTACGGCGAGAACTACCGCGAGAACTACTCAGCTGATCGAACGTTTACCCACGTCTTTTTACCCCCTGGTGCAGTGTAAACACCCACAACCCCTTTATAAATAATCCATAAACGCTGTTGGTGCTTTCAGGATAAATTCAAATATCTTCGGCTTGTCAACAAAAATACCTGTTTTGCACCGCATTTAAATAAAATCTCAATAGTTGGCAATGCACATGTGCATTCTATTTTTCAAATTTATAAAATGTTGAGAGCACGTGGAGACCCTTGCGAAGTCACGATTTTCATGGATACTTAATTAAAGCAGTAATCCAATATTGTAATTATTAAGCTGCCAATGAAGATGACAAAGAGTTCCGTCAACTGTTCCCTCAACTTATTGCAAATGAAGGGATTTTCCGTTTCGTAGAACGGTTGATGCTGATGCTAAGGCGCAAGGAAAATCGAGGCTTCGCGAATCGATTGACCCCAGAGTGTGAACTCGAGTGTGACACGAGAATGCGAGTGTAATAAGGCCGAGGGAGGACAAAGAGAGAAAGAGAGTGCGAGTCACTTTGCCCGTTCCCTAATCCCTTTGCGGGTGGGGTCTCTTTTGTTTTGTTTTAGACCCCCGTCGGGCAGTGAATGGGATACCGCTGTAATGGCGTGGATGACGGTTCGCCCGTAGGTGTGTGCGTGCGTGCGTGCGTGCGTGCGTGCGTGCGCGAGCGACCGCGGGGCGACGATCCTCCCCCGAACGTTCTGCGGTCGAAACATGCTCGTCGATCTTGCTTGCGTGTCGCACTTGCAGCGCAAGCCACACCGTCTAAAAGCACAAACGATAGAGCTTGGGCTTTTACCTTTTTCTTCTTCGCCTTTATTTATTTATTTATTTATTTATTTATTCATTCGTTCGTTCATTCGTTCGTTCATTCGTTCGTTCATTCATTCGTTCGTTCGTTCGTTCGTTCGTTCGTTCATTCATTCATTCATTCACTCATCTGCTAAGCTACTTATTTACTTGTTTATTCCCTTCCCTTCCCCCCCCCTCCCCGTAACTTGGGCCACGAGACATGTCGCGAAAAAGTGGTATAGCAACCACACCATCAACAATATAGCTCTTAACCACATTACCCACGTCTCCACTGCTGTGTAATAAATATATTTTATACTCCTCGCATGATGCCATAAACAAGTGCTTTATGTTCTTTGACAGTGCTGGTGTTGGACCCGATGCAATCGCTGGTGACGTCCGTATCGAACAGCAGTACACCTTATTTGACGCATTATTAAACTCAAAATGTAAATTGAAATTGCGAGGGGAAGAAAATAAAATTCATTTGAGTTACTGAAAATTTTAAATCATTCTTATGTTTAATTATTGCTTAATTAAATTATAATTTGTACTACTTCATACCTTACAGTATTTCTTTCTATAGACATTTCTTCAAGTTATATTTTTTATTGAAAAGACAAACAAAATAATGTTTTTTACACGTTTTTTGTAATAAATATAATTAAATTTTCCTTGTATAATTTTAATTTTCAGTTTATTTAAAAAGAATCTTTTCGCATATAAAACTTTTTTTAGACCTTGAGGTTTAATTAATTTTTATGGTAAAAATAAAGTTAATACTTTAATGAGCGAAGGAAAAGAAAAAATATCAAGAGAAAGATAAGTAGAAAATGTAAACGAAAGAATGGGAATGTACGAAATGAAAAAGTAATTTTTTAATAAACTCACGTATTTCAGTAATGTTAGGAAAGGATTGGGGTAATAAGTCGCAGAAGGTGTGCGTCCAGGATTCCGCGGGGACGCCCCCAGGGTTTGGAACTTTTTAAAGATCTATTTAATGCACAAGGATTTTAGGCGCTTGATCAGGTTGAGCAAAGGGCTCGTAGGGACGCACACGTACTCCGAAAGGGGTTTGTGTGAGTGAACGCGCGCAAGAAACGCGTGTGGGTGTGAGTGTGTTCGGTCGCGGCGGGATTGTTTGAGCCTCCGTGTGTTTTCGCTGTATGCATATCTGAAGCTTATCTTTTCTCTCTCTCTCTCTCTCTCTCTCTGTCGCATGAACTCTGATGCAGAGGGTAAAAACAGTCCATCGCGTTCTGAAAAATTGTGTAGAAACCTCGAGAATGAAAATTAGTTAGATTGTTAAAGGCTTTTTCTTCTACGGGCAAAGCAAAAGTTTTTTATGCCAGGACTTTGGCATAGGAAGGTATATGTGTGTGAATGGGAGAAAAATCGGATAATCGAAAATTCGAGAATTCGGGCGGCCAGCGCGATGAACGTAACCGCCCCCATTCTAAGGACAAAACAAATGAAATTAAACGAAACGAAGCGAAGGGGATTGGGGAGGGGAGGGGAGGGGAGGGGAGGGGCACGCGGCCCAATACGCGCTAATTGTAATCCACGAAAAAATGTATTGCCAATTCTGGTTCGAACTCTGTACAAGAACGGTCAGATCTTTCATTTGGAATAAAAAGTGCTTGCCAGGACGAGGGGAGTTTAATTCTTTGTCTTTAAACAATCACCATCCCATCCTGAATTCTTTATTTAACAGCTAATTTTATTCATTTCACAAATTTTGATTAAAATATTTGCTTCTCAATGCTGTTCAAAGATTCTGCTAACAATTTAAAAAATTTACCAGGGTTCACAACATATCATATAATCATATTGTATATTTATGAATAAATACATGGATATATTAAATATTCTAAAATTCTGAAAAATAATATAATTCAATGTGGATAACATTTTATGAAAAGTTTTTTTTTCAGGTTTTTTTTTTTAATATCATTCAAATTGGTTAAAATAATTATTTACTTATTAACAGAAAAACTTAAATCATATTATCTTAATTGTGTTAAGAGAAATTTAATGACATATAGACAGAATAATTAAAGGAGTCAAAATTTAAGCTTACTAATAACTTAATAAAAATTTTAAATGTAAATTTTGACAATTTTATAGCTTTATTCTAGACAATATTATTGTTTTTAAAAAGTAATATATAAAAGCGATATTCTAACGTACTACAAATTATTTTAATAAATTAAAAAATATTATTGCATTTACAAACATGATATTGGTTAATAACTAATAAATTCTATCGAATTATTGTTATTTGATTGAAAAATGGTAATACATTTTTTTTTTATAATAAAAGTAAATAATGTTATCGATACAAAATAATAATAATAATGTAAAAAAAAAATTTGTATTACGAAAAATAATCAACCATTTAAAAATATTAAAAAACTATTTAGAGAGTTAATTTTATGTTTTCGAATAAGTCATTTATATAAAATGTGTATATATTAATTATATGGATTATGTGTACAGCATTTTTTATCAACTAATAAAAGTTATTTAAATATTTGATTTTATAAATAATGTATTTTATTAAATTTATTACTATTTGCAATAAAATCTAAACGGAAATACATAGCTTTTATTTTCATTAATGTGTTTTTTATATTCTAATATTAAAAAATATGTATGTCGAAAACCATGTATTAATCTAAAATCTTATTTTAATTATGTATAGAAATATTTCAATATTCATATATGAAAATTAATGAAAATGAGTTTATAATTTAATATCATTAAACTTTAATATAATTAAAATATATGAATTACTATACTCTTTGTTTTTTTACATTAAATTCATGATTATATATTTATTTATTAAGTACGTAAGATTAATAGTTTTTAGCTTTTTCTATTATTATTTTATTAATTAAAAATAAAATCTAATTTTAAAGTTATAATTACTTTAAAAATAAGATCTTTTTAAATTTTATTATTGTTTAAAAGAAATTAAACGTACACAAAATTATAAGTAATATGAATTTTATTATTGTTTCAAGTTATATTAATTCAATATTAATTCTATTGTAGAATTTGAGAAATTGGACGACTTGAGAACAATAAGTTGTGCGAAATTATTATACAAAGTTATAGACCAAGGACTGATGAAGACAACGTATCTTGTCAGAAACGTTGCCAACGTTTAAAACTTGTGTTTTATTCACCTACACCCGTAAGAATCCAATTTTCCTAATATTCATAATACTAATTCTAATTTCAGCTATTTAAAAAGATACTTAATCTACTCATATATTAATATTATTAAATTTTTGTAATTGAAACATGAGTTTTTAATGTACGTATGATTTTATTATAAAGTTACCAAACTAAAATGTATCTTATCATCGTTATCAAGTATAATTTATTTTCATTAAAATTCATTTCAAATTAATAGTACGCCATATTATTACGGCTAGCCGTACTAGATTAAAAAGGTATTAATTAAATTTGAAGACATTTAGTACTTTGGTCACTTATACTCTTAATATAAATTCCAGAAAAATCGTTTTTCTTTATTAAACCATTTCAAAAGCATGAAAAATATTTTAATGCAATATTTTACATTTGTTATTAAAATCTGTATTTTTAATATTCTAAATATTTAGATAATTATATAACAATATTTAATTATTTTGTTTATGAAAATTGTAATAAGAATAATTTAATTCTATATTATTAATTATTAAATTATTGTCTTATGTGTCTAAATAATATATATTTAAAATAATTTATTTAAAATTTTTATTAAATTATAAATTATGCAAATTAATTTATTTTTTTAATTTATACATTTACGATATTTCATTAATAGAATAAAAAAAAATTAAAATAATTTAGCTTTTTAATTCAATAATGTTTTCATCGTAAATTATTGATAGGCTATTAAATCATATAATTTAAAACATATACATGGTCTGTGCCCGAAGGAACAATTTTGTTTTTGTTTATTTTGTGACTATTGGTCGTAGAAACTTGGGAGTGGGTTTAAAATGACGATAAAAAACTTTTTCCATTTGTCCCTTTTTTTTTTTTTAGTTTTTTCGATAATTTGAAGAGGCAGAATTTTACTTACACGAAGGATGTTTTTCAGTTTTTTTGACACGGCGATAAAATTTTATTCGCAACTTAAAAAAAACAGTGCAGGTACTTTTAAAATGTTAAAAGAAGTTTATCAAGAAGTTTATCACATATTAGTTTGTTGCAAATATACCATTATTCAAAGTATTGTTGATTTATTTATGAGAATTGATTCTAGGCTTTATTCAATTATCAATATTTTATTTCATTCAATAATTTTTCTATTCAATCTATTATATGTTTTTGTTAAAATAAAAACTTGCCATATACTTCACATACTATTGCAAATAATTTTAATAAAAGTAATAAAAATAAAAAAATATAAAACTAAAAATTTACACGAATGTTTTTAATATACATTTACTAATATATTTAATATTAACTCAAGTATACGATTCTAATTAATTAATAATAGAATATAACTATATATAATTTTTTATGTAATTAATTCAATATTTTTGAGTTTTATTTCTAATTTGTAAGTTATAATAAATATCTAATTTAAAAAAAAAAATTAAATTTATATCAATTTATAAGATGAAATGATTGGTATATATGTGATTTAATCGAATTAATTTTTTTAATTATAGTATAGTTATTGAGTTTTTTATTTACAGTGGTAAAATGAAGCTGAAATTGGAACGAAAATTCTAAACATAACTTTTTAACATGATATATAGCAGTCCTTTTTATTCACAAAAATGGTCTCATAGTCGATCGTTCAATTTTACTCTAAATCGATCATTTTCAACATTCTCAATACATCTTTCCTTGCTTAAAATTTACATTGTAGATATGTAATACTATATAACATAAGACCGAATTTTTCTGACTGTTAAATTCATCTTTACGCTAGTATTCACTGTGTGATAAATTTTATTATTCGCACTTTTTTTCATTAGCATATACATGTACACACACACTCGCACACAAATGTATATTTACAAAAGCTTTATGATTCATATTAAAAATTGAGGTTTGTGCTGTATGCATAAGTTATTTATACAGATAAGTACTTTTCCATATATGCAGTCAAGATTTTTTACAGATTTCGCCGTTTTTTTCCAGTGCTATAAGATATATTTATACATATGTACATATATATATATATATTCAAACATATGCATGTATAATCTATGTATAAGGCAAGACAGTTCTTTCTCCTCGCATTAAGGAGATGAATATGAATTCATTTAAGTATAAATGAGCTAAAATTCGATTTTTTAATCTTTTTAAACATATCTGTCAGAAATTTTTAAATTCTATTATACAATTTATTGTTAATTATATCGCCCATACTGGAGCATATTTTAATATATATACACTTAAATTAAAAAAGAATGAAACAGGAAAGTATAATAAAATGTTCTTATTTTTAGCATTGTGCACGATTTTTTATTTATTTTAAATGTAAATTATATTATCAAAATCATATATATATTAATTATAAATTATTTTTAATTATATAATATTATATTTAAAGTAATACACAATCTAATACAAATTGAAAAATGAGGTCAATTATAAAATTAATATTTAATACATATACAAACACTGAATATAATTTTTTAACGAATTGTTTCAACTAGGAATTATTTTTATGTTAATCAAAATATCATCCTATCCCTTATTATTACACGATAAAACATTCGTACACACGTAAAGAAAGTGTAGTAAATATGACATTTTTTTTATGGTTATGATAAAACAAAATTATCTAAAAAAATATATATATATATATATTTTACTATTATATTAGCCTATGTTGGTGTTTAAAATTTAATAAAAATTGTGCTAAGTATATAAAAAGTCCTTCTTCAAGTAAGCTGTAAGTCTTATTGAAGTCTGATGTTTTTTTTTCGAAATTAAAGTCGAGAACTGTGTAATTTGTAACATGGCATTTCAGGAACATAAATTTGATCAAATACGGTCATATAGCATTTGAAACAAGATAATTCTCATTCACTTGAAAACTTCCACTTAAAAAATGAAACAGTTCTAATAAACATGTATCTTTTACATTTTATTCATTTAGTAAAAAGTTTTTGACACAATGTAGTATAAATATTTTATTATTTTATATTAATTATATTTTACAGTTAAATTCGCGTGTATTATAAAAGAGACATGTTCTTTTAAAAATATTTAAATTACTTAATTTTTATAAATTGTAAATATCAGTTTTCATTAATAAACAATAATTGGCAGTGTTATTTAATGAACAATAATACTTACAATAGTTTTATTTCACTACATATTTGTGTAAATAATTACTTTGACTAAAGATACATTTTACCAGTAATATTTATTATACGAAGATAAATTGTTTTTTAATTTTAAAAAATATTTTTTTCAGTACTATAATAATGCTTTGATCAATACCAATATTTAATTTTTCATTATAGGCACTTTTGCTAATTCCTTTAAAAATGCCATATTACGTATTTTTTTAAAGCAACGATATGATCGTTACAAAGTAATTTATTCATATTCTTCTTTGTTCGTTGAAACAACAACGCAGTCGTCATAAAATCTTAAAAAAATATCATAGAATATTAATTTTGTATTATCATTCATCCTTTACATAACTAGTAAAAATGCTTACATAATCTAAATACAAATAAGAAATATACAACATTGTTTTTCATAAAATCGTAATATAATTTAAATATATGTAATAAAAAGCCTCTCTTATTGAGCATCAATGATAAAATAAATTAGATACATATAAATTGCTCATTTATTTATAATTTTAGAGAAAACTTAACATATTTTATATTATTTAATCGTCAAAAAATTGTTTCATTAACACTGATAACATTAATTTATTTATCTATAATTCAATGCTAATGAAAAATCTTTTCAATAAAATTTTGATTAAACAGTATTTATTATTTATCAACAAAGAATAAATTTTTAATTACATACAATTATTAAATTTATTATTTATAAACGTATGTAGTTAATTGTAATATTCAAAGTTTTTGATACTTGATCTTTTAAGATTTTGATACAAAAATTTGAAATTTTAATTAACATTTGTTTGATGGACTTCATGTATTACACTGCTCATTTGAAGTTAATTCCTTTATACACATAATAATATATTAATTACACATAGTTTATACAGTCAATAAATTATTTGTAAAAAGCGACGCGTCTGAAAAAACATAGGATTAAACTCAAATACATATAATTGCTTTTTCATCAAATATGTCACATTCTTATACATTTTTATACATATTTAATATATAGTATTATCATTCTTCTACATTTCTGGTTTAATTTTTATATTTTAGTCAACTATCATCGTTAAAAGATAGTTGACGGTTTAATTACTGTTTTTTTACAATTATCCCAAGCATTGAACTTTTAATTTTTTTGAAAATTCGGATAAGCTTGATCGTCTTAACATTACGTTACTAGTACATTAGAGTAAAATATAGTCTCTGAAAACTTTGACCCAATGAGCATCCGAAAATCTATAAGGAAATCCAAATTCAATGTTATTATTTAAAATCAATAATACAATCTTATTTAGTACAATATTTACATAGGTGAACAATGGTAATAATACAAAGGCCAAATAACACATTATTGGTTCTTAATTTCCTATTAAATTTTCGAAAGTCAACAAAGTGAAGATCCTGACTTGTAAATCACATCGTGTTATTCTTCATTATCTTATTCGCGATTTTTTTAATTGGCCATGACGGTAGAAAAAGTAAGTTCAGTCTCACTTTTTGTGATTCTTCGATCTCCGCTAAGCAACAACCCTTCGTCACATCATAACGCGTTCAAATGATGAATAGACGGGTTCCATTCCTCCAATTCGATCTCTTGCTGATCCTCAGAGGAGCTTCCCCGTGAAATACGAAGCTCCGGCTGGAAAACGGTGGGCTAGAGCTTTTCCGACTGAGCAGCAGCTTTTCTTTGTGCCGTCTTTCGTCGCCTGATAAAGGGCACAAAGCCCCAAAGCGAGGACCCGGCAATAAGAATGATGCCCAGGGCGGTGAATATCCGACCCCAGCCACCGAGATATTCCTCGAGAGCACCACAGATGGGTGGACCGATGAGCTGCAGGACCCCGTTGACGAAGAGCGATATGCCGTAGGAGGATGTGAGTTTCTCGACGCCGAGCATGTCCGCCATCACCACCGCTGTCACACCCACGTACACTCCCGAGGCCAACCCGAAGATACTGCAGTAAACGGCGACCATGATGAAGCTGGAGGCTACTGGGAGGATAGCCAAGGAGACACCGGAGATGAACAGCCCACCCACGAAGTACCAGTGCTTCGGCATGAGTTTTGTGTCAGATAAAGCGGCTCCGCCGATTCTCCCTGTGATTATTAAAGACGATTTTTTAATTATATATTGCTTTTTATAACAAGCTGATATACCGTGTACAAAAATGTTTTTTATTTCGTGATCTAGAAATTCAAATAAAAAATTTATTGAAATTAAAATGGATACCTCAAAAAGGCATTAGTCTAAATCCTACTACCCAATGTGATACCGACGGCAGATAAAGCGAGCGTTCATCTTTCAATGAAAATAAAATCAAGCTGGAATAATCTAACTGGAATCTTATAACACTGCATTAATGTAATATATTCAACTCGAAAAGAGATTTAAGATTCATAAAATATTAAAACGTGAGTACAAATTCCATTCACGTTTACAAGTACATTCAGAAAGGAGTACAAAAAGTTAGAATAACCGGATAAAACTAGTAAATTTGATAATCAAAACGAAAGTTAATACATACTTCATTATTCGGTGTAGTAGCATTCAACAATTGTAAGAAACGAAATTACAAACGAAATTAAAACACCATCTTGCGTATTAAAAACTTTTGCTATTAGTTGTATTACCGAAATTCAAGCTAAACTGATGGGGTATCTTGTAATAACTTACAACAACTATAAAATACGTACTGAAGAAAAAGAATCTCACAGACATCATTTCACATCGAAAACAATTATCGAATTTCTTAAAAAAACAATTTTGTGGTTTATGGAACTCTTCTCGCTGATACGGAAAGAGAACGAATTAAAAGTAATGCAACAATCTCAAATTGAATTACCCATTAAACGTAAATAAACAGTTTTAATTAAAAACAAATAATTACATTTTTAACCTCTCTCATTAAGAAATTACTTGAACGATTTTTTAAACTTTAATCATATTTTGGTTACGATAGTCGTTCAAAAGGTAAGATAATAGGTACATTTTGAAGAAATAAATAATACGCACAATCAAAACATTTAAATATAAAATAATATATAAAATAATAATTATTTAAAAGAAATAAAATCTTTAGATAAAATAAGAATAATATAAGAAACGATTACAATTTTAAATTCAACACAATTTTTAAATTAAGATGGAATTTTACGTGTTGATGGGAGAATAAGCTATTTACGTATATTCCGTATTGTTTTACTATGAATCGATCACATCACACAAACAGTGACAAGGAAAATAACGACTAACAACGGAATTATTAAAATTGCCGACTACCATTAATTACAAAAAAAAACCAAGATAAATTTTTATATTCAACATCAAAGTACACAATGGCACTTTTCATTTTCGCATTTGGGTGAAATATACGAAACATCAGTCAAATCCTTTAAGTACTATGAATATAAAACCATTGGAGAAACGCTATTTTCGTGCAAATAATTTAATTATTATTATTATTATTATTTAGTATTATTCAAATAGAAATGATTTTTAATTCTTAAACTATTAAAACCTTTCTCTAAGGGTGCCAATGATCTATTCATCCTAATTTTTTCCATTTTATTATTCAGGCTCAATTAATGGATATATTTGAGACTAATTATAAAAATACGAAAAAATAAAATATGACTATGTTGGCGTTTACAGAAGGTAAGGTGAAATAATATTTTTGCCAGCGTCGGTAAAAGGAAAATATAAATTAATTGAAGATTCAAAGAAAATTTCACTAAGAAAAAAGTAAAGAAATTACAATCTATTTTTATATTTTTATATGACCGTGAAAGTAGATAATCTGCTGCTTCTCTTCGATCAGAAATATGGTGTATAATAAATGATTATACGAGAGCCGATGGTGTTGTATTATTAGTAACTATGAAGACTATAATACGTGGGGTATAGAAAAAGTACTGAAGTCAATTGAAATGACACACGTAATTAATTGTTAATTGCCAAAGAAATTTTAAATAATGTGAAAACAAATTTGACCACTATAAATGTAAATTTTGTAGTTTACAGTAATTAAGCAGTTCAAAGTTAAGAGCATATTTATTACATAAACTATTTGTTTAGAAAGTTATAATGTATTATTAATCTAATTGACAAAGTTAAAGTGAAACTATTTTTTTTATCTATTGTAATATGTATAGATAAAAATCTTATTTATAATTAATGCATTTATAATTTAAAAAAAATATAAAGTATTCTAAATAATATTTATGATTGGGTGTCAATTTTCCCTTTATTTGTAACGGAAACCGATGTGATATAAAAGTGATACAAAGCGTTCAGCTAGATTGATCAAACAAGTCAGATTCGTGTATAAAAACTCAATAATTTAATCACTCTTAATATAATAAAAGTCAATAAAGCACACGTACGGACGTAGAGATGGACGGGCGTACGCAGCCACGCGCGTCGGGCCATACGCTCAAATTAATAGAAATTAATTTCATGAACCTGGTATTAAAAATATTATATTTTTTTTTTTTTCATACATAAAATACTTTTAGTTGAGAGAAACATTTGTTTCACTGAGAATGTTCAAGTTGAAGTAGAATATGATAAAGATATCATAAAGATGTATAGAGGGCGTAACTCAAGTGAAACATAAAATTGCAAGTTTCAATATTAAGAGGGTGGTAAGGAGGCGCGCGCTTACCCGTGAGATCAAAGAGCGAAACTATGGAGAGCAATATCGAGGCTTGATTGTCACTAAATCCTAATTGGACAGCATAGAGAGTCAGGACGATGACAAAGTTGGTATAACTGATGGCGTTGGTAGAATTTGAGATAAGTATAACCAGGTACATGGGATCCCTGAGCAGGCCGCAGTCAAAGAACCTGTTGGGCTCGTTCTGCTGCTTGGGCTGTTTTTCGGGTGACTTTCTAAAGGTCGAGCTGATGGCGTTGAGGGTGAGGGTGGAGGCATACTCGGGCTGGAGCGCCGTCAGGGTGCTACCGTGGTAGGGTGTGCTGATGTAGTTAAAGGAGGAGCTGCTGGGCGAGAGGACCGGAGGCTTCGATCTCCTGGACAGCCTGTTGCTCTCGGGCACGGCGTGGAGCGCTGGGGTGCTGTGCATCTGTCCAGCTATTTCCCGGCCACCCACCGGCATGCTGATCTTACGTGTTCGGCTATTGGCGGCAGCTACTGGCTTGTAATAGTTCTCCAAAGCAACACTCGACGCACTTTTGGGGACGATAGGCGCGGGGGGCTTGAGGTCGCCATTGCCACTGCCCAAGTCGCCGACAGGTGCCGAGGCGAGCAAAAGATTCCTCGGCCGGGTCATCTCCTCCTCGGGGCTCATGAGCGTCTCGTCGATGTCGACCTCGGCTTCGGCCAGCGGCTCCAAGGCCTCCTCGGCATCCTGACTGATTTTCGCCGGGATCATGTGCTTCTCGACTGGCTCGTAAAGCAGAGCACACGCCCACACATTCAGCGTCAGTGCACCCATTATCAGAATTGTGTCGCTGAAACGAGTAAGTCAAGTAGCCATATTGTCATTTTCACTGGATATACATAACTCACAGACACGACACTATTTTTGTCGCATCTAAAAAGTCTTTCCAGATATTTTTACTGCCTTTACGATCGGTTAAAATTGCATTCACAATATAGATCAATAAAGACGCATAGAAGAGATGAAAGTTAAAAATTTGTTTAATATAAAAGATTTAATAATAATTTTTTTTTTATCCATGCATAAATTTGAATTTTAATATTCTGCTGCGTTTTAAAATATATTACAACAAAATGTTTCATTATATTGTACCAATAAATTCTAAATTACAATTGCCTACGTAGATTTATTACAAATATTTTGTTAAATTAAATTTTTTATTTAATATTTATTTATATATTGTTTGGGCAATACAATATAGATTTTATACAATTTTATTAAATGATTAACCCAATAAATGTCGACTTAATTTAATTAAACAATAATTGAATAATTGAGTAATTGACTGAATAAAATTTAACTGTGACGTCTGCAGAACGCAAATCTCTTGTATTCATTGTTTAAATATAAGAGTATATAAAAGTCTTTTCACCTGACATCATAAACTTGCAACATTTTGGTTAAAACTGGAGGTAGAATAATTGAACCGAGAGAACTTCCTGAGATACAAAAACCATTTGCGAGCCCTCTTAGTCTAACGAAGTAAGATGTAACAATGTATACAGTGGGGGGAAAGGCTAATCCAGCACCTATGCCCACAAACACTCCATAACTAAAAAATACAATTAGAGTTATTGATTACAATTTAAAAATATCTTATTATAATTATAAATGCCTGAACTTGAACTTTCATAAAAGAATTTTTAACCCAAGGTACAAGTCTATGGCACACTTAATGGCACATTATAATTTTAATTTCTCTCACTATATTTTTAATCTTATCTATATAAAGCATAAATCAAATCAATAAAGGAATATATTTTCTTCGCTAAAGTATTTACGGCCTTTATAAAAATTTAATTATAAAGTAATTCTCTAGAATAATTATTATTCGTTATACACCTATATATATATATATACCTTATATACAGATATTCTATAGAAGTAGCAAAGTAGCTCAGCATCATTCCTGCTGCGGCGAAAGTACCACCAACTAAGGTAACAGTCCGGTATGAGTACTTTACCGAAAGAACACTTGATAATGGACCTAAAGCAAAAAATACATTTTACAATTACTAAGGATTTAAAAGAAAGAGACCTCCAAATTTCATGTTTATCGTAATATTATCAAATTTTTAAAATATAAATAATTGATTGTAAGCATAATTATTTATTTAATTTTAAGTAAAATATTGTAAATTTAACATTATATTTGTAATTCTTGTTTTATTAATAACTCATTTTTACGCATAATAACACATATCACTTGAACATCTTTGAACTTTGTTTTATTATTGATCTTTTCTTAGTCTTCACTTTCAATATTTTCAATTGCCATTATAAAATTAAATAACGAAATTGTTATCTTATAAATTATTATTAGCATATTATTCATTATTATTGGTACAAGATTGAACTAATTTAAAAATATATTCATTATACAATAAAAGAATAAAAAATACAACATTTAATTGAAAAAGGATATTATCTGTTTCTCTCTATTTAAAATTTAAATAGAGTTTTATACTTTAAGTTTCAGACCAAATTCAATTAAATTATAAATCAAGAATACTGCATATATCAATTAGAAGAATGTTATTTTTGAAAAAGCATTGCAATTATCTTAATAGTTGATGTTTAATTGTCAAGGAAATAAAAAGAAAGCTTACCTAGAGAACTGTACAGAAAATAGCACAGAGCAGGAATCCAAGCTCCAAGAGTAGCTTTTGCATTGTAAGTGCTGAGAAAAGCCTTATAGATGACACCGAATGACTTTATTCCTCCGGGGATGAGAACATTCACCATAACCGCTGCCACGAGGACAAACCATCCCCAGCCTCCGTCAGGTGGCACCATTTCCCCCTCCGTTGTGGCCGTTTTTTTATTTGCTGAAAAACACAATTTTTATTTAATTTATATTATACGAAAATTAAAATAATCTTTGAAGTATAACTTATTAGATTTAGTAAGATGATTATTTAATTAATATATAGTAAAATATAGATAATCTAGTGTATTTTAATACTACATATGTATATAACGATAAATTATTAGAATATTTATTATGGTAATTGTAAGTTTATAGTAAATATAGACTTAAAATATAAATTTTATACTTAAAAGACTCTACAGTCGAAGTTTTATGCTATCTTTATAGATATTTTCCCACAGTAAAAATTTAAATCAATTATCAAGTAAAAATTAATTTGACGAGTAAGATCGGTAAAATTTTACGTACATTTTTTAAATTACACAGGAGTAATTCATTAAAAATTATAGTTTCCCGAAAGAAATATGCTTTTATCAATTAGATATTATAATATAAAAACAATTCGTTTAATATTAATTAATCGCAATATTCTAGCTTAAATATTGATTTTAATTTATAAATTAATGAATTATATTGGGTAAATATAGGAAACGCTAGTCATTCGTTAGTTATTTATTCAGTTCCTTTTTAATTAGTAGAGGCAAATATTTCAAACTTTTCATACTAAACATTTTCACCTAGTTAAACAGAAAAATTAAAGCTATAAAAAGATTTTACTTAATTGTATTGAATATGGAAATTAATATTTTTCCTAATTATAATTTAAATCAAATTTTTAATTTCGATAGTTTTTTTCATTATTTCTGTAGTACCTTGATGGTACAAAAAGTATAAATTAGTTTATTCTTCATGATTTTAAAAAAGTAATTAAAAAATTTTTTCAAAATATATTTTTATAATATAATTTCAATAAAGTTACATTTTTATGTTTTGTAAAAATAAGATAACTATTTTTAGTAATTATTTTAAGTAAACCAGAAGTACTTACTTAGTTCGTATACAAGTTTGCACTTTAAAAACAAAAAAAAAAGAATTAAATTAAATAACTTCTTTATATAATTTAAAAATACTATTTTTTATCTTACTTTCATCAGAAAATAATTTTAAAAGATATTTTAATTTTATTAAAGTATTAAATTCTAATTTGAATTATAAAAATTTACGATATAGTATGTTATGAATTGAAATTAATGATGAAATCAGAAACCTTAAATGGGCAACTTTATTATTTAAATAACCAGCACAGCTAAAATTGTGAATTAAAAGAGTTACTGATCTAAATTAAAAATAACTTCTTGTCTCAATCTCTTAAATGAGAAAAAAAATTTAATTATTTAATAGTATTATATCAGCATCCAATTTCATTATTTACCAACAATAAAATATTTGTTCCTCTTGTTTAATAATTAAGTTTGAGTAACACGTTTTAATTTATCATTTAAATTTTAAACAAAAATTTAAAAAATGTAAATGTATAGTTATATTATTTTTTTTTATTATTTGCGACAGCAATTTTAAGTAAAAAAAAAAGTAATTTATGTTTCTAAAGACTAAGTAAATATCGTTAGAATAAATAAGTAATTTATATATTTAATTAATATCACAATGATACTAATATGAATTAAGATTGAACTTATTTCAAAGTTCATAAATTAATGATTGGCTTATATATTTTTAATGATGGCTACAGCTGGTACGTTAATTGTAATATAATACATTAAAATTACCTATATTTTTATTTATTTTGATTTTTCTAAATTTATACTAAAATGCGAATATTTTTCCTGTATAATTTAAGTAATAGACTGATTAAAGTTTGTCTAGTTCAAAATTCTACATTTTTTACGAATATTTAATTGTTACGATATTAAAGAATAAATATTTTTAATCAATTATTAGGAAAAAACGAAAGAATTATCATTTGGAAATAATAATAATAAAGTGAATAGTGTGCTTTGTCTAATCATTATTATATTGAAATTTTATCATAGATATAGAGCCCCCGGTTATTGAAGGGATAGACTTCTGAAAGACACTAATTCTCAATATAATTATCGCACTCAGTGAAGCAACTTCTTTCTTAGAACAAGAATGAATGATTGCAGTAAAGCGATAAATCAGTATGACGATCGTCGCTCGAAAGAAAAATTACCTCCCTTGCAAAATTGGATCGTGTCTCGTGCTGTTGGTAAGTCCGATAATATCTCTTCATTGGATTATTTTCTTCTTGTGATGCACACACTCCGTCCCCCCCCCTCCCTCCTCGCCAGATGATGTCAAAGGTTAGGTCCTCGCGCAGCATCAACGCTCTCCTACAATTCTAGCGGCGAATGGCACGAGTCCCCGATCGAATTAACTTTATAGAGACGCGTCCCTCCGCCAATTGATATCGCGTAAATCGCTCGTATCGAATGGAGAGCAATTCGTTAATTAGCACAATTAATGTTTTTTGTGACGATGGCTTTTAAAGAGCTACACAACATAGGTTCATGTAAAAGATACGGAGATTCATTGATATTGCCTTTGAATAATTGTAGTATTCGCCAGTAAATATTTTGTTCAAAACATCTTACTGTTTTGAGACCGGTGATTTGCACAAGATTATATTTTATGGTACTCATTTATTCATTTCATTGTAAACTCCATGAGTTAATTTAATTTTAACTTTAAAAATTTATTCAAAATGATAAACTATTTTTTTATAAAAATAATAATGTTTTGTCTTTTCTTCACCTGGTATGTTTATTGATTAATTTAATACTGAATATTAATTTAAACTAAATCTTTACACTAATCTCTCTAACATGATTATTCATGAACGGATTTTACATAATTAAATTTCTGAAATCACTAGGTCTCGCCTGTATATGTTTTTAATTATTCATTTAAGAGCTTCTCTGTTGAGGAAAAATACAATTATAGAAGTAGAATAAGGCATAAAAAGTGCAATAAAAAATATTGTATTATTCATGTATAAGATGCTCTATAATGTTTAAGCCTCTTAGAGTTTGAAATGGAGCGTATCATGGCAGTAAAGCCTAGAAACTAGCTTACATTATATGATTCCTCTTTTTATTCCAACTTTTCCTCTTATTTATTTTCTTCTTTTTCTACTATCTATTAAGTTTAGGAAAAATCATATAAAATATAGGTCACTTTTTTCTGAATATTTTTAGATACAATATCATTTATGTGTAAACATTTATACGTGCCTTTGCACAATCATAATAATATTTCTTTTTAATTCTTTTTAAAAAAATTTTTGTTGCTGTGAATATTGCATGAAATTCAATTATAAAAGTCATTCATTTCATTTTCTTTACACTGTAATTTCTTTATATATTATATAAATAAATAATAACGCATGGAATCCTACAATAAAAAGTAAATTTTATATATTGTATAAATTTGTTTTTGATATTCATTAAAGAACAGGCTTTAATATGCAATTAAATATAATTTCAAAAAACTTGTTCCCTATAAATTATTTAACAAAGATATTTTTATTCATTTTTAGAATAATTTATTTTAATTTTTTATAAATAATTTTCAATGTACTTATTAAATTTTATGATATTTTATGATATTTTTAATCATGTAATTTCATTCAAACTAAAATTAACCTCTGTATTTCTCAACATATATAATAAAATATTTCAAAACAAAAATTCTCTTCACAAAGTCTTTATAAATAAACAATTTTTATATTGTTAAGAAAGTATATCATTATTCGATTTAGGACGAATAAAAAAAAATTCAATACATAGAAAATGTTATAATTTCAATTATATATTTTTCGCATGTTTTATCGCCAAAGTTTATTAAATATACGTTTGATAAATAGATTAACACAAATTGTTTTTAAATTAAAAAAAAAAGATGCAGTTTTTTATCAACAAACTTTGAATATAAATTAGAATTTTTTAAAGGATAACAAATATTAATATATTATTTTTCTAACTTTATTATATTGAAATTATAAACGGATATATTTTAAACTTTTAATACGAAAATATTCCAAAAATATTAAAAAAATTTAATTATCATTATTTTAAATTAAAAAATGGATAGATTAAAATATTAACAACATTATAAAATGTCAAGTTTATATTATTTTATATAAATAAAGATGTTAGGATTCCAATTTGAAATATTATTGATTTCAATAATTTGGAAATTTATAAATATGAACTGTAGAAGTCAATTATGTAGATTTGAACATTAATAAATTATTTGTAAATAAGAAGTTATGTATTTGCTGATTTGAATGTAAATGTACTGAGTTTGACAATAATATCACATATGCTATATAATGCAAGGATTGAAAATTCGAATCATTAATACTGATTTGATAAAAACAATTGACGATACAAATAAAATATAAAAATTGTTTGGATATATGTTTATTACAAAATAATTTCGATTAATGTAGATAATTATCAGATATGCAAACACCAATGGTAGACTAAAGAAAGAATTAATTAAATTAAGACTAGTTATTTGTTAAATTTTTTTAGGAAAATTTCACATACATCTGTGGAATAATTGTTAGTTTGTTTAAGTATTTATTGTATCATATTTCATTGAAGAAATTATATCGATATAAATATTGTTTTGTACGTGTAGTGAATATCAAATAGAAGATAACACATTCTGTAATATTGCTGATATTGCGCATTAATCTTATTTAAGAGTTAAATATTACTTGTACCTAATGATAAAAAGCGGTACAATTTGAGTAAATATTTGACGAGTCAAAGTGATTAATGTGTCTATTAAGAATTACTTATATTCCAATCTTCACAAAATCAATTTGAGAAGTTCGACGAGTTGATTGTAAATTCGCCGTCCTTGCAGACTGTTAGAAGTAAACAGCCTGTAGCTAAGAAAATAAGGGCTAGATAAACCGTATCCTGAATAGAACCCCAGATGTAGTCGAAAAAATGATCGTAGAACATCCAGCCCAGGTATGCGAGGGTGATACTGGCTACCACAAAAGAGACTAACTGTATGATCTTTTTGGTTATTTCGAGGCACCTAGTGGATATCAGGCTTATAAAGGTTCTGCGGATCGGGGTTTGTGGGACGGTGCGACGTCGAGCTTCCAATGCCGCACACGAAGGGCACAAGGAGGTCCTCTTGTCGGACACTTGATTTTCTGCATGGACGAAAATGTCATAATTGAATATCGCGAATCTTACAACATGAGGAATTGATGTCGCCATCTAGCGGTCACCATCAATGCACTCGATCGAGAACAAACTTTTACTATTATCACTTTCCACGAATCGAATTATTTTGTTTAATGTCAAATCCACCTGGACTGTTTATTCTAAGCATTCGACAATCGTATTTAGTACTATTATTATCCACCAATTTTTATATCAAATGAGTTTTATGCAACAAAGAAGATGTCATTGGAAAGATAAATCATAAAGTTGAAAAATAGCTGGAAGTTAGTTGAAAGAGCAAAAACGCACGAGGTAACAAAATTATTTCCTTTGTGGAAAGTGATTGCTTTTGTAAAAACAGATTTATATTTTTTACGAAGTATTTGAATTTAACATTTTTATAACTGAAGAGTATTATTTTGAAAAATTATTATTTCTCAATGATATTAAATACAATTTTACACGATCTAAATATGTAAGATAGTAGATAAATTTAATAATACTTTTATATTCGGCCATTGCAATCATTATATTATAGAAAATAATTTGTTATACAATAAAACTTTTAAATTTTTATTTGCAATTTTATTATTTTAAAAATTTGTTTTTTATATTTTAAAAGTTACACGCAATACAATTTATGTCTATATCAGATATATGTTCATACACGTATATTATTATTAAAATTACTTCTTAAATTAAATTTCAAATATTTAGGTTATTTTATTACATAAAATGATGAATAATACCATTAAATATACATTTTTTAGTTCAATATTATATATGTACACATAACATTTTAAAGATATTTATATAATAATTCGAATTTCAAAAATATAATATTCGTTTTTATATTTAACAAAATTTAGACTTATTTTAAACTTTTAATCTTATTAATGTTATTTTAAACATTATTAAAATGATTTTTAAAAAATAATTAACAAATTAATAAAATAAAATATATATATATATTATTTAAATATTTTCTTTTAATTTTCGTTTTTATATATTTTACATTATTTATTATCAATATCTATTTATTTTGCATTATCGTTAATATATATAATTGTGCATGTGTACTCAAATGTATAAAATTATTACTTCGACAGACATTGAATTATTTTATAATAAATTGAACGTTTAAATTAAATTTGTTTTATATTTTTATTCAACATAAAAATAAATATTAAGCTTTTTAATTCTTGTAAAGTGTATTAATATATCTTTATATAAATAAAATATTATATTCAAAATATTATTTTAATACAGCGAATAAAGTCATTTTTTTCTATAAAAAAATTTAAAAATTTAAAAATTTGAAAAGTAATTTGAGAATTAATTGATATTATTCATGATAAAACTACATCTGTATATTGATTTTGGATTATACAATTATGGTTGTATGTTCAATTTACCCTTTTAAATTATTTAAAAGAAAATAAATAATTTTGATATTTTTATCAAGATAAATAATAATTTTTTACAAGATAGTAAACTTAATATATTATGCCATGCTTACGTACTTACCACGACAAATGTAAATAAATAATTTTCATTCACATTGTGAATATAACCTTTAACGATGTGGTAATTCTCGTTTTACATACAAACAACATAATATATCAATGTTTTGTTCCAGTGTCAAATAATTGTTGACAAATGTAACGTAAAAATACTGTATATTCATCTTTGTATTGTAAAAGAAAAAAAAATTAAAATTAAAAATGAAAATTGAAACGTCAGTAACCGAAATGCATTAAAAATACTTATCACTTGAAACTCAACTATTATTCCGCATGACCATTGAAAAATCTGCTACCAGTCAATTTATTAATTTACAATAATGATGGATGTTCACTAAATCTGTCATCAGAAGTCAAAATCAGAAAATGTAAATTCCGTTTTGTGAATGTAGAGGACCAGAGAGACACAATATTTTAAAAGTTCAAGATGCATGTGATGTCGTCGAGATTCATTCAGGTTATTAACCTATTCTTTATGTCATTGTTGACAAACAGTCTTTTAACTTGTTCAATATTTCAGATGCTAAATCCTCTTGTTTGTTCCTCCAGATTAAAACTTATTTATAACGTTTAAATTATTTAGTTACACCAGTTGGAGCAGGAAAATTCAACTTTGAGATCATGCGGTGTACATGCATGGCTGGCAAAAATAGTATATAAAAAAGTCTTCAACATATTCGATATACATATATTAATATATCGAATCTCGTATTGATATATGATAATGTTATCTAACCATATGACAATCGATAAAACGATTGATAATCATCGAATGTGGGCAAATTGTCATTTGAAGACTTGATAAAAAAGAAAAATTCAGTTTTCACAATCTATTGATTTTCTATGACAAACTAATATACAATTTTTTTTTTATATATAAATATTTATTTTACGTAGTTAAAAAATTATATTTTATTTTAAAAATAATTTTAATAGTAAACTTGTATTGCAATTACACATTACTTTTGTTTTCATTTTTATCATTAATATTTTTTAACAAATCAATTTCAATATCTCTATATATTAATCAAATAATTTAAATGTCACTGGTCAATAATTTTAAGTAGATTTTAATAGATAAATGAATGTTAAGACTAATACTCATAAATAATTACATATTTTCTGTAAGCTTTTAAATATTAATTTAATATAATAGTTGCATGTAGTTTACGTCTAGAATGTTGATATTTTCATATTGCTTTATAAAATATAACTTGCTATTATTTGTGTATTAATATTTGTGTTAAAAATTACTTTATACAAACATAAATTTTTCTGAATATACAATAAAAACAATATCTTTTATAAATATAATTATGAAAATTCTCAACAATTATAACTTTAATCTCTACATTACTTAAAATATTACGCGTGTTTATTAAAAAAGGATGCATAGAATTAAAAGTAATTATGTAATAGTTGCATGAACTTTTTTCTAGTGAAACTTAACATTATACAAATAACTATATTAGTTTTAAAAATAAAGACTTGGTATATCATTTAATGTGATTAATTTTAGTTTTTTTTTTTTTTTGAAGTATATTCGATTTCCAATAAAGTTATCAAATGAAATTTTTATCTTTTTAGTGAAGAAAATTAGATCTGAAGATAATAGCTACCGATCATAAAAGAAATAATAATGATATTTCACGATCTTTTTTAATTAATATTATTACTATTATTATTATTATTATTATTATAAATTATTATTATTATTATTATTATTATTATTATTATTATTATTATTATTTATTTCTTATCATTATTTTATTAATTTTTTTTTGTTGAAATAGTAATAGTATATAATATATAAATATTCTGAACTATTAAAAACGACAATTAATTATGCATTTTAAGCTACTTTACTGAAATGAATTTATTACTTACAAATTAATTACATGCTGTCTAGTTAAATAATGAAACTGCAATTTACATCAATTTTAATGTATTTTAAAGTGAATTTTGAAATAAATAAAGCGTATTTTTAATTTATAAAATTATAATAAAAATATATTTTGTAATTTGTTCATGACAGGGAAAAAAGAAAAAACAATAATATTATTTTATAATGAAATGAAATAATTTTGTGTTATCTTTAAACTTATAAATATCAAACATTATAGAAAGTAAAATTAAAAATGATTTTTATAAAAGTATCATAATATTTTTAAATGTTTTGAATTTTATAATTTTAACAATTTATTTTTTAAACAATTGAACTAAAAAATTATAATGCAATTTTACTTAAAATATAACGGTAATTTGTAGAGTAAAAATAAATTTAATTAATATTGTAAAACTTCAATTGCAATGGTAGAAGTAACAGAAACATCTGTGACAATAACAAAAACAATGACATTAATAGAATAATAGCAATAGTGTCAATAATAATGTTATAATGGATGCTTATTCACATAAAGTAAATTAGAAATCATTAATTAAATGCAAATAAAATAATACTATAAGTTAAATGATTACTTATCATGTTGGTAAATTTGAGGGTACATAAAGCCATGCTAAAATGGTTTTTGCGTCATCAAGTTTCAGTTTACGAAATATTAGTTGTACTCAACATTTACATCATTATTTTCCAATATTTATAAATATTTCTTATTAAAAACACCTGTAATAGTAATAGGAAAGTATAAATTTAACAAATTGTACAATTATTTTACAGGAATAGTACATGTATTATGGAAAAAAGTATAAAAAAATAAAATACTTTATGGAAAAAACTTTTTAGAATTTAGAGTGATATTTTATAGTACCTTAATTGATATTTGCATGCGTATAAATATTTAGGCTTTTAAATTTCGTTTCACTGTATTTCAGTTGAATTTTTTCAGCTGAATTACACGATCAATTCCTTAAAATGAGAACGTGCAATCACTGTTAAAGCTACATGACATCAGAATAACAAAAAGATAATTATCCAAGAATTTTCTGACATCCGCAAATTTCAATCGCGTGAAAAACAAAGTTCGCGCGACTGGTCTTTTTCGTTGTAATCCTTTCTTTCATTTTTCATTTCCCTCCTCTTTGCACGCATATGTACGCATACTCCATCGACGCTCGTGCCAATTTCCACGTGATATTTGCGTGGACTGCCGCTAATTAAAACTTTTCCGCATCTGTTGCGTTTCGCAGGTAAAAAGAGCACTAATTTGTGATGATGTGATGATACGTTGATGACACCAGTCAGTTCCACGTGACACGAGCACTAATCCGAAACAAACACCAAGAATGCGACAAGAATTCCGAGCTGTTCGGATGTTCGCAAGAGGTGTTCAGGATGGACGGAAAATATGAAGAACAGTAACTCAAACACATTTTTAGATTGTTTAGATCAATTAGAGTTATTGGATTGAGGAGTGGGGACGGAGCGTTTGCCAAACGAAGAGAAAACGCATTTCTGATTAATGTAAATCAGAGTTAAAGATGATGGTTATTACGACAGTCATCCTCGAGCTTCTTTTAAGAAAATAAAAATTATTTTGATGAATGGAAACTTCCTTTCTTTCGTCGCCTCTTAAATTAAATATTTAAATTTTTATCGTTAAATGAATGCCCAATGAAACGTTTATTTTGGTACTGGGTATATTATTATTTTAAAAAAATAATTTTAAAAAATCGAAAAATATAGATATAAAATAGCCTTAATAATTAATAATATTATCTTACGTAATCAATTCATATTTATTAATTTGTTTATAAATTTTTTACGTTTAAATGCACTTAATTAACATTATATAGTGCCAATTTAAGTATATAAAGCTGAAAAAATGAAAGAATTCTATTTTAAATTTTACTATTCAATTTGCTGAATGAACAAAGAAATTACGACTAATTTATTTTATCGTTTATGACATTATACAGGCATTAAAACGCGGCTTCCAATTGTGCATACACATAAATATAATAAAATATTAAAAGGCCAGACCAATGATTAACACGAACGCGTAAACAAGGCTCGCTAATTAAAAACTTTCAATTCTCGCATATTATAACATTAAAGCGGAAAAAC
This sequence comes from Eupristina koningsbergeri, assembly GCA_018907245.1. Classification (NCBI taxonomy): domain Eukaryota; kingdom Metazoa; phylum Arthropoda; class Insecta; order Hymenoptera; family Agaonidae; genus Eupristina; species Eupristina koningsbergeri. The sequence continues at coordinate 306,413 of JACCHV010002775.1, forward strand.
AAATAAATTATTTCTTTTTTCCCTTTTTCCTGCACGTGGCTCTTTCAAGAAAAATTATAATTGTAATTGTAAAAAATATATTTTTACCAGAAAGAGTCTAATGAAGTATTGGTGTTTGGTCGCAATTCGACAAAAAGCATTATTAATTATCTAAGCAGAAGAACAATTTTGAATTAAATTAAATTAACCTGGACGCGCAGTCTGAGTCAAAGAGAAAGAGAGAGAGAGAGAGAGAGAGAGAGAGAGAGAGAGAGAGAGAGAGAGAGAGAGCAGCTACCATTTATTCGATGCTATTCAATTTCTTCTCATCAGAAGCCATACATTAACCACATTCCTACATTCCTCCAATAAACTCTCAGTTCTTTTCATCCGCTGCAGAAGCCCTCGTGTTTTGAAGTCGTCACTTTAAAAATAGAGGCTCTATAATGTAAACCACAGTACTCTTTAATATTTAAGAGTCTCGGAATTCGGAATCCGAACTCGAACACAATTTTACGAACGGGAGAAAAAAAGACGACGGAAAAAAATATGCCTCGGCCGGCAAACAGTCCGGGCGTCTTCCAGACGACGAAGAGAGGAATTTTCCGTGGCCAATGGCCCTTATTAACACAAGGTTGAGCGCCGAAAAGTTCATCGACACTTTTGTAAGTTTAAACCTCTAGGAACGCAAAATAATTCAAAATTCATTATCGGATCATTAATGCAGAGCCTCTTATTCACTCCTCCAAAATTTCATCAGTTTTATATTTTCTATGCCCGCGATCTATTATCTTTTTTCTAATTCGAAACTCCAATTTTATTCAGAGCACGAGGAACATCAAACATCAAGCTTCTGAAACATCAGGCTTTTTTCAAGTGAAGTAGACCCTAAAAAAGTCTTTTTCAAATATTTTATTTCTTTCGTTCTAAGTTTATTTCTCTTTCTCTGTATTTTTAACTTAAAAGGAAACTAAATTTACCCTCCACATACTCAATTCCCTTCCTTCATTCGAATACCCGTGATAAAAATATAAAAACTTTTCTTTCACCAAATATACTGGACGATGAGTAAATATTCTGCTTTAATGTATGATTTTTTTTCAAAATTATATTTTTTCTAATAACAAAACAACAAGACTAATTTTTATTGAAAACTTGAAAATATTGCTTATTTATTATTTAAAATAGCATTCAAGCATTCATTGTTCATTCATAAGATTAATTTTTTATAAAAAGTAAAAAATGGACAATTAGCTTATGATTTATTAAGAAAATTTCTTATAAATTATTGTTAAGTAAAAATAGATTTAAGTGGTAATTTTTTTTTTTTATTTTTAAAATTAAGATGTCAGCTCATAAGTTCTTTATTACAAAATAAAATAACTAAGTATTCCAACTAAATCTAATATAAAATTTTTTTTTACATTTTTTTATTATGATTAAGCTAGAATTTATTCTTAATTTCAAAATTTAACCATTTTCAAATTACAATACAATTAAAATAATCGAGCGTTTGTTCGTTGTTTTTTATTTTCTTTAATATTAGTTTTAAATTAAATCATTAAAAGCTTTTCCAATAAATTTATTAAAATTTTAATTTAACATTATCTTTTGTTTAATGATATTTCCTATATTTTGAAAAGTCAAGATAAATTATGCACATACATGTCAAAAAATGTTCTTAATATTTGTTTTGTAATTTTTTTTTCTTTTTAAAATATGATACATAAACTAATACTAACAATTGTTTCTATGATTCCTAATACATTTTTTCGAATATTGAAAATTTTTTTATTAAATGAAAAACTGCAATTTGTTAGATCTAATAATACTATAAACATGTGTATACCAATAGAAAGAACTCCTCTTAACAATTTCCTTGTCCTACAAATATATAAACAAAAATTTTACTATCTATATTTGACGGAAGAATTATATTTTTTATTGTATGAGGCGCAATAGAATATTAAAAATATACACAATAAATATTTATAAATTTAAATATGATTATTTGCAATATGACCACTAATTAATTATAATTTATTTGATGAAATATAACTATTATTCAAATAACGTATGTTATTATACATTAAGTTAATGAGATATTACTGGTTTAAAAAAATGATATCTAGTTGCTTTATTTAATTACATAAAGATTTTTTATGCCTTTGATTAACAACAAAACTCATTCAAATAGCTTCAATTATCGAACTAATAAAGAATAGAGTATGATTTGAAACCTTTTATCAAAACTCCTTAGAAAAATCATACATTTTTTATAATTGTATGTATAGTCATACTAATGCAAATAAAAATAAAGTATAGTATATGAAAAAATTTTGTACGGCAAAAGTAAATCGTCAAATATTTTTTATTGGTGGTATCGACATAAACACATATTTTAGGTAATATATTTTTTCGAAACCATATGCATCGCTCATGGATAATTATTACTATTGGTTCAATTATTATTTTATCTTGTAAATTTTCTTCTACGCTATTTGTAACTTTAATTCTATTATAATGATTTTTTATAGATGTTTTAATATGCTTGTGCAGTCACGTGAATATATAAAGTAGAAATTAAAATTTAATTTTAAATATAAAAACTTAATAACGCATAATCTAATAAATAAAAATAATTTTCCATTAATATTCTTTTAAAATTATTATGATTTTTTTCCCATTATTTATTCTGCACAACAAAAATATTTATATTGTTTAATCTCACGTATGTAATGCAATAAAATGAATCTAATTAAGATGGTTAAAATTTAAATAACATTAGATGATTAAATGAATTAAAACGTAAGTAATATTGTTATTAGTACTAATTAATTAAAATAAAATCGTTTCATAGGATATTATTTATGAAAATTATTTATGTACTATTTTTATGTATTTTTACATAAAATCAATTCATACATGATATTATAACTAATGCTGCATTTTCTTGTTACATTCAAGATTGACTCATCATAATCATTTTATTTGTATAAATAATTATTATAAAATATAGATAAACTACTATAAAATAATATTAAAATTAAAATGCTTTTATTAAATTAATACAACTCATTAAACTTTATTTACATAATCTTAATAAAAGAAAATGAAATTATAAATAAATGAATAAATATAAATTATGAATAAATATTTATTGAAAAATTACTTTTTTGAAGTCGATTAAAAATTCAATGTTATTTGTAAATGAATCATTATGATTTAGTTACAATTAATTCTCTAATTAATCATAATCATTATTTTTGTAGTAATTATTATTAATGATATTCATTCAAATATATATTTATATTGAAAATTTATAATAAACCTATAATAATAGAGTTTAAAAAATTAAAATAAAAAAAAAAGAAGAAAAATTTATAAATTGATACTATGTGAACGCTGCTTTAATGTTATCATTGCATTGTATTAAAATATTAGTGAATAATGAAGAATAAGATAAATTTATTGATATTCTTTTTTTTTTTTTATATTATCAGAATAATTATCTCTATAGAGAAAGAATATATTATGTAAAGGAAAACTATCAGTTTAATTAAATTAAATCTTTTTTTAAATATCTCAGTAAAATTTTTAGCCTAAATGAAAATCAAATAAATAGAAAATAATTGATTTGAAGTAATAATTATATTGTATTAAACTTTATTAGGATTCTACTAAATTTATAAATAATATAAACATTTAATTATAATTTATGGTTTATATTTCATTATTTTATAGAAATATTAAATTTATAGAATTAAAGAAAGCTATTATTATGCATATAAATTGATATTTTTTGGGGATATGGTATTTAATTTTTGTAAAAATATTCATATGATATTTTATAATTGGTTCATTTTAATCCAATAGTAATTTGACTGAATATAAATGAAGTAAATATAATACTTTTATTCATATATTTCAGTCGTGCATGTAACAGCATAAAATAATTATTTACTTTATGGTGAAATTTCTAGGTACAGTATTTAACATTAATTCCGATATTAGAGTAAATGCTTCAGATAAAGCTCCAGACAGAACTCGTAAACAAAAATCATAAGGACTGTTTTATTATAAATTTAAATGACCAATAGTTAATATATAAAGAAAAAATCAATGCCATGAAATTTCGATTATAATTAAAAAGAGTAATGAAAGTCTAATTCGGTGTACAAGAGACAATAATCGAAAAGAATTCTCTTTTATGAATGCTCTCGTATTTCTTCCGAATACTCGAAATTCCGATACAAAAAGTGACCAGATAGATATGTTATCAGTGTTGGAATACTTGGCATAACTCCACTAACAGAGTAAACCAAGCTAACAGCTAAGAATAACAGCTGTAAGATTGTGGGCTTTCATTAAGAGAATGAAGAAAGACGAGTGGAAGCAAAGCGGGAAAAGCTTGCTAATAAAGGTCAGGAGGATGATCAGCTGTGGTGCGCACGTGCGAAGTGGAAAAGATGGAAAGTTCCCGAGAAATCATAAATTTAGCATGAAAGTAGGCGCGTGTGTATTTGTATTTTGATCGGGCTTGGGCCCAAGGAGAGAGAAACCGCGATTCACATGGTTGCAGCCATGGGGATTTCGCAAACAAGGCCTACGGCTATGGTTAAGCATAAACTAGCAAGCCTCCCACATGAGCATTTATACGGACTAATTAACCCCAACAAATTTTGTGAAAACGCTATTTCGTGCCGTTGTTAAGAAAAAAATGTCACTACGGAAACCGAATGTAGCGTCATAATTATTTCGTTTTTGTTTTTCCAGTCCAATAAAGGAAGTAAAAGTAAACGCACTAACCAAGGCTCTTCTTTTATCATTAACGAGTAAAAGCTATTGTTGAATATTATGAATCTGTAATATTCAGAATAAAGTCAAACATTTAATACACTTATTTAAAACTCTCATTCTTCATCAAAAGTTTAATAATGTTATTCGTGTAAAAATATCCTTTAGTCTGAAAAGCATTTTTCGTTAATAATAACGGTTTAAATTGTAATTAAATTGAATTTTATATTATATAAAATACTTTGTAACATTTTAATAACTTCAACTTGAAACCACAATCATTTCATTTAAAGCCTATGTAATATAAAAATGTAAATTTTAAATAAGTATAATCGAGCAACAGTTGAACATTATTATTTTACTATATTTTTAGATCAGATTTTTCATTATAACTGTAAATAATACCATAAATTTTACTTAATTTTAAACCTCTGAATTGATTGTAGGTAAACAAAATTTTTTTTTAATATTATAAGCGAATAATTAAAGTATTAATTTAATTTTAAATAAATTTAGTACAAAGTTTTAGCTTTAATTTATTTTTATTCTATAAATATTTTTGAAAATGAATGAAATTTATATAAAAAAAAATACGTATTACTTCAAAAAATATAAAGATATGGGAAATGAATTTGTTGGAATATATTTTTCTAAAAATGCATAGTATGTGGTTCAACCTTGCAAAACAGTTTCGAATGGTAAGCAAGTGTAAGATAAAGCAAATACATACACACGCGCACAAATAGAATAAAGAATGGCGGAACTATGAGTTAAGATTGATTAGTTTGACAAATACTTGCTACAGTTGACGTAAGATTTATGTAGGATAGATTTTATTCAAAGAAACAAGAAACTACAACTACAATGATTAATGAGACGTTCACCAACTCACGGTTTTTGAATCATACTTTCTTTCTCTGTCCGTCCGTCTGTGTGTCTGTCTGTCTGTCTGTCTGTCTGTCTGTCTCTCTCTCTCTCTCTCTCTCTCTCTCTCTCTCTCTCTTTCTCTCTCTCTCTAGTTACCCATGTATTTTTAATCTCTGTAATCTTCATTGTTTGAACTCACACTCAGATTTACTTATGAAAATTTGCAATAAAAATATACTGTTGACTAATGTTTTGAATGCCCATGAAATACATTCGTACAGCTGATTATTCAAGTGCATGCTTGTATATTTCTTTTTATCTCTTTTCAACTAGTCTATATTAGTAATTTTAAATTCGTTTACTCAAATCTTTGTAATTATTTTTTATCCTTTTAAATAAAAATTGATATAAATCAATTATTACTTATACACGTTCTTTCTACTTTTAAACAAAAAGCGAATTATAATTTTTAAATAATATAATATTAAAGTTTGTTGTAAATTTATTTAAGATATTATGTACATAAACTATTGAAATAATTATTAAAAATTTAAATATAGTCTTTATATAAATATATTTAATGCGATTTAAAAATTAAATATTTATGCTTTATATTATTTGTGTTTTAAGTTATAAAGATTTATTCATTTTATTTTTTATTGAGTTAATTATCACAAAATATATATATATATATATTTTCCATCTTCTTTATTACTCTATAAATTTTAATTGCCTATTTACCAGATATTCATAGTGTTTATTTTCTATATTATGTTATGTTATGTTATTTTTTATAGTTATAGAATATGTAATTCTAAAAACACTATAATTTGTAACGAAAAATATTGTTAATATAATTAATTATTTTAGTATCAAATGATTTTACAAAATGTTATGAATTCATATAAATATTTCTTAATATTATATAAAATGCAGTTCAGAATATAAATATAAAAAACTAACATAGATGTATCGTACTTGTCTCTAATATTAAAATAAATATCGAAATAATAAGGTACTGTTTCCTACTTTAAGGTAAGTTTTATTTATAGAAAAGGATATCAAAAACCTTGTATAAAATTATAATTAAAATAAGTAAATAACAAAAAAAATAATAATAATGATAATAATAATAACAATAATAATAATATGAATATTAATAATAATAATTATCATTATTATAATTTTTATAATATATTTCGGATTAAAACATGAATTCGTTGCTTAGAAAAAGTACGATAGGCAAGTCATTTCATGATGATGGATATTTTATCATAATAAAACGTAATTATCGAACTCAGTTATTCAACAGTGCATTCAGGAATCTAAATCATTTTTATCTTTCTACTTTTTTTTATAATAATAAAAATAATTTTTCTTATGATAGTTTTCTTATTATCTTTTCGAGTTCTTAAACACCGTTAATATCGTTATTATATGAACTTTATGAGTCTTGATCAAATAAACGCAAGAAAGTTAATAATCCATTCATATATCATTAATACACTAAAGATATGCACATTGAATAAAAAAATGATAGATAAAATTTATGACATTTTATTTTTTAAAAACTTTATATTTACTTTTTAATAATTATACATATAAGCTATAAAAATTTTAGCATAGTTTACAAACAATTTTATCGAATATACTTTGATAAATTTTTATTAAAATTCGTTTCATACAACTTTATTACGTGTACACAATTTTATTTTATAATATTTTCATATAACATAAATTATAATTATCCATAGATATAATACACAATGGATAAAAATATTAGTCTGTTCAGAAATAAATAACATTTTTAATACAATTATTCAGCCCGTTAAATTATGAATTAAAATATCTATATATAGAATAAAATTATATTAAAAGTATAATTATAATACTAATTTTATTTATTCAAAGTTATCAAAAATTGTCTATACTCAATTTTTCAATATTTGGAACAGGAAATATAAAATAGATTATTTAAATAAAACGTAATTACAAATACAAGAATAATTTTTTATAAAAAAAAAAATTTACACTTGATATTGATATTTATATGCATGAGAATAGTAATTGTAAAAAATATTTAGATTTCATTTTTTATTATTGTGTAATTTATTTTAATTCTCTTTTATGTTCTATGATATTTAAAGTAAATCACTAAAATAATGGTATAAATTTAAAACATATATATCTAAAATGTAAAATTAATGTGGCACTTTAAATTGGAATATTTTATAATCCATATGACTAATTTCGGGCATAAGTAATACCTTTTCGTGAAAACTTTTGTTTACGCAGTCCAATTATATTCCAAAAATTCTACTTGGTTACTATTTTCGCTCTCCATTCATAATTTTCGATTATATTTCATAAATATTAAGTAAAGATTGTTCTTAACAAGTAATTTTTTCCTATTTCCTCCTAAATTAATTCTTAGATGAATCAATGGCTCAACTGCGTTTTGAAATATCCACGTTCATAATAATATAAATACATAATAAATATTCTAAGTTGAGAAAAGATTCTCTTATGCATTATATTTTATCCTATAATATGTTTTCATAATCATAATATAGTTTTTTGTAACGTACATATAGTTGTCCCTAATTGTTTATCGTCATATATTCAGTTACTGTTAATAGGTAAATTCTATGGACTTGTTACTTTTTATTTACTAATTTTTTTAATTTAAAAGCCATTTTGAAATTATTTTGTATTAACTTTCTGTAAGTATTAAATATAAATATATACACACAGAGGAAATACTAGAGAAAACTCACATCCTTGTTCAAGTATATAATTTTCTAAATAAAGTATGAAGTACATTAAATGAAATTACGTAGAAAGTACTCGATTATTTCTAATTTTTTTATCAAATTGATTTTTACCTTGACATGATTTATTAGACAATTATGTGTTTTCTACAAATAAATTAAAGAAAATAACATTGGATACACTAAATACTAAAGCATATAATTATACAACAAAGACAAAAACCATTTTTAAAATAAAATGATTAAATATCAATAATGCATTTATAAATAATATTTATATTTACAGTAAAATATAATATACTGCTGATATAAAATATTATACGATGCTATTATTAGTAATTAAACTATATCTTTTTAATTTTAATGAAAAATTAAAAATCATATTAATTTTATGAAAATTTGAAACAATAAATAATCGTTCATTTATGTAAACCTCTATTTCTCATGTAAATTCAATAAAAATATAATTAATGTATAATGTAATGATTATTTTTTACTTTGAATAAGAAATTTTTGATTTCATATGTGTTCATAGTATTGATTTTCTACCTTTCATACCTTTTACGCTTCACTCCTTCAGAACAAATCTGCAAATCAAGGCTTTGTATTACACGTCAAATTAAAATATAAATATCAAGATCTGTAATTGACACATTATTCTTTTTTTATTTATTATTAATTTATTAAAATTGGTTAATAAATCATTAACTATTAAATTATAAATCATTAAATTAAAATATAAAATGTAACTTGAACTTTGGTGTACGTATTTTTTTCACATTGGAATTATTAAAAATGTTCATATGTATAATCTCATACTATTAAAAAACTTTTATGAATGTTTTATGTATATTTACCAGTAATAATTAAAATGATATGCTTAAATTGAATAATTTCAAATAAATTTAATAAATTCATAATTCACAATGAAAACTGTTGACAGCGTCTCTGATTATTTAGTGTTTCTTTATTGTGTTACACTATACTTAATATAACTAGTTATGACATTCAATTTAGGATATTTTTATTTAAATTTTATAAAACTTTGCACAATGTAAAATGAACTTTTTAATTTTTATAAATAGTAAAATTTTTAAATATAATACAATTAATTAAATTATATATTCAATTATTTTTACTATATCAGAATAATAATTAAATCTTTATGTTTTGAATGTTTAGTTGAACATTCAGAATAGAGCAGGTATTTAATGGATACTATCAATTGAAATAAATAAAAAAAACATATAATTGAATATTATTTTTTATTAAAGTCACATTAAATTTTATAAACTATTTATCATTTTAATTAATAATAATAAAGTATATTGAAATTTATGTAAGCTTTCATAGCATTACTAATTCACGTTATTAAATTCTACTATTACTTTTTATTTTTTAAGAAATAAAATTAACTTTTATTAACACATCGATAAATATGATTTAAATTGTTTATTTGTAAAAGATTCTAGGAAAACAAATTTTTACGTGAAACAAGGAAACTTTAGTCTTTTTGATCAGCTTACAATGAATGGCTCTAACAAAGCTTTGAAGAATCTAATTCCTAATGCTTTTCTGTTCTAGTAGAACATAATAAAATATTCTCAAACGAATATCTACTAGAAGATATAATAACTGAATGGCTAATTTTAAAAGTGAAAATTTAAGAAGAAATTGTTTTGTTATAATTCATTATTTGCTATTTATAAATATTAGTTCCTTTGTATTCGCATAAATGTATATGATTCATTTGTGTGTGCAAATTGCCTAAGTTAATGAATAATTTATAAATATTCAATTAAAACAGGTTAATGAATAAAAAATAATAATATTATTATTAGCTGAATTAATTTGTGTCCATAAAATCAAAATTTAAATTCAATGAAATATAAACTTTATATTTAATATTTATCTGTATGCATCAAGATCATAAAAGATTAATTTGCAATAATAATAACAATTCGTATTTGACTGAGTTTTTAGACCATTACATTATAACCATATTGGATGCAATTTGTTTTATCATTCGTTTCAATTCAGGAGTATTTTAATATAAATCATAACATCAATTATTTCACTGATAAACTTTGTATATCATTTAATTATGTTTATTTTTTAATATGCAATGAGAAAACACGTCAAATTTTATTCATTAAAATTATTTCACTCCATCGTGAATTTAATTTAAATTATATTTATGATATATTCCACTTTGTGTCTTGTCTCTTAACGTAAACAACAAAATTGACACGTTTCATTGAAACAGCTACGCTCGATTGAAGGTCCATTTTACGAATGATCAAGCTGCTGCGATTGAGACTCGTTTCTCGATTTTTTTTTCCTTTTATCAAGTCATAAATGTCCACGCACAACTGCTTGCGCACACACATCTTCATTGGGGAATTTAGTTGCGACTAGATATGTCAGGTTCAATGGAGTATTTTATCGAGGAAAGATTTTCCTTCGGAAAAATAAAGTAGAGAAATGACTGAAAAGTATTTTAGAGCACGGGATTATTATGATTTTTATGTCTTTATTAAATAAAAATTTTATGCTTACAGTTTAAATTTAGCTTGATTATATTTACGGTATATTTCAGCAATGTCATTCCTAAATTATAAATAAAAATCTCGCATTAATTAATCGATTTAACGAACCGAATTCCTCTTTATAGCTATTATATAGTAGATATTAATTTGTAAAATCAATTAACATTTAAGCACAAATAGGAAATGATGCGGCTGATGTAAATGCATTACCCGAGATTAATTCTACAACAATTCCACATTAAACTAGAAATGAAATTCAAATTAAAGACAAATAAAATTATTAATTGTTTTAAATATAAATATATATTAAATTTAATAAAAACAATTCCAGTGAATTATAAATAATTGCTATTACATTTCCAAAAGAAATTTTTTTTTGCCATAAAATTAAAAAATTTGTGCTTTTTGTTTGTTTGGTTTGGTGTAATTGGTGCAAACCAATAACATATTTCATCGTTACTCCATTGAATGTTTCAATTTATCTATGTCTTCTTTTATTAAAAGTAACGTCGATTACATAAGTAAAAATATAAGTAATAAAGCAAGAGAGAAAGAGATTCATGAAATAAAAATGGGTCGACGGCAGCTCGTGATAAAAAAAAGTGCACAATTGTAGTAGATATTATTGTCTTTGAGTGTAAAGTATCTTGGATACTGTCGGTATTACCTGGAAATTGAGATACCTCTTCGGCATGTTGTGCTATAGGTGAGAAAAAGTTGTATCTTGCGGCTCTGAGGGTAAGACGATCGATTTTTCACATGCGCCTCTATAATCTCATCCCCCCCCCGCCCCACTTATTCCCCGTTGAGCATGCAAGTCTGGCCGACGTGTTGGCATTTTATGATTTTGTGTGGTTTTTTACCTGTTTTCAGAAAGCCTTTAATGGAGGTGAATCGCAATGTCAAAAGCTTGCGACCACAAAAGGAAAAAGATGAAAAAGTCGCTGGTATTTTTTCCCTATGTATGTGAACTTTCGTACCACGCGATTCGTGTCAAATCCTTCTATTACTCCCCAATGCATTTCTTGTTAACCAGCTCAAGTACAGAATTTACAATTTTTCCGATTTATCTTGGATATTGAAAATATTTTATAGCTCGATTTAACAGTGTGAACTGGGTTGTGCGTAGGTTTTATTTTACCTTTAAATCTTTATTCTCGAGTTACAACGTAATCTATTTTTTACAAAAGATTCGATTACGTAAAATAAACGCTTTATATAATATAGATCTTTTTCTTTAAAAATTTCATTAATATTTTCCAATAGATCACAAAAAATGTTTGTTGCTTAAAGTTTTTTTATAGATGAATTAATGCTTGACTAAAATATCGAACCTTAAATATTATTATAAAGTCTTTTAATTACATTTATCATTTTTTTCAGAATTTTTTTTTTATATTGATCGGATAAAAGTGCTGCACAAATTGAAATGTTCCTAAAAAGCGAAGTATGAACTTTTTAGATTAGTAATATTTTAACTGATAATGTTGACATGATACAAATGATAAAAAATTATCTCGAAAACTTTTATTAGTTCAAATACATCTTATTCTTTTCTCAATTCTTGAAATATCAATAAAAATGCAAAATTTCCTATGTTAAATCAAAAATTTAAAAAAGTTTTTTTTCTTTTTTAAATTTAAAAATTTGAGACTAAGATTTAACTACTTCATTTTATTCATTTATGATTAAGTCTATGTATGTTGAAATATTTATTTAGATAAATATATTATATAATATAAAATATAATTTATGTAGATATATACAAAAATATGTACTAAAATATGTACAAACATTTTAAGTTAATATTTTTATATTCTTAGATTCTTCAGTTTTTATGAATAAATACAATAATATAAAAAAATAAGATAACAATAATAAACTTAAAACTTGATAAAGAAATTCCATTTTTCGTACAGATATTTTTATTTAATTTTATAAAATATTTTTTAGAAATAAGAAGTAATTGAAATAAAATTATAGAAATTATACGATAGCATTTTGAAATTTATTCCACACAATACATTATTTATAAAATGTATTTATTATTTATAAAAAAAATATATTATTTATAAAATGAAGTATGCATTGTCACGTATGTAATTCCACAATTTCTTAAGAAAACAATTGTAATTTCATAAAATATAATTTTTCTAAACTAAAATGTTAAATATACTTAATTTTTATATTCATATAGTTTATTATAAAAACTTAGAAATAACTTAAAAAATATTGTTATTCACAATTTTTTTATTATTATTTTTTTTTTTTTTTGTAAATTTTTCTACTACTTATAATTTATATTTAGAATTGAAAATTAATTTATAGATAGAATTGAAAAGCAACATGTAAAAAATTGAAATCTAAAAAAAAAAGAAAATATAATGTACATTTTGTTACAAAAATAAAAAAAAAAATAAATAAAGTATTAAATAAATCCTATGACATTTAAAACGAATACAATGATCTTTATATAAATATAGGTAAAGAATAACGTTTATAAAAATAAAAATTTATAAAATGTAAAACCGTAACATTTAATTATACAATTTCCAACATTATTTATCGATAAAACCTACTTGTGTAATAATATTATATTAAATATAGTTACATTAAAAGGGTTTTAGATAGATGTGATAGCATATTCATAAGACTTGTCTTTAATTACTAGAAATAATGAATACAAATGATATGATATTTATTCTTTAAAAAAATATATTCTGATTTTTTATACACTAAAGAAAGTTTAGGTATTTAAGGAAAGTTTTATTGAATGAATTTTATAGATTTTTATGAATGAAGCTTAAAGATAAATCTTTTATAAAAAACCATTATTATGATGTTTTTTTGTTTTCGTGTTTTTATTTACTTTTGAAAGATATATTGTATCAGCTTTACTATTATTTGAAATGCATTTCCTAAAATTTAAAGAATTTAGGAAATTTTAAAATACATTTTCATTCGATGTTTATTACTACTAATTCCCAATTCATATATCTTTATGTCATCATACGACTTATAGAATAAGATTTCTTCATTAAATTTATAATCAAATTAATTTAGTACTCCATATCAAACATTATTAAATATGACAACAGTTATTGTAAGCATGCATAAATTACTAGTATATTAAATTTTTAAATAATTAATTTTTAAATATCTAATAATTTATATTTGTATTGTTCTTTTTTATACAAGTGCATGACTGATTTATTTATCAGAACGAAAAAACGTAAACACACACTTATATGTGCAGATCCGTACTTTTACTCTGTAAAACTTTCAGTAATTATATATAACGTGAAAACATACATTCATATTATGTACTGTAATTAAAAAAGTTGTACACGAATGAATACAAATATAAACAATTTGCACGAAATTATAGTTTTTTTATTGTTGCTCTTATAATTATGTAATTATTATGTCCCTATGCAAGTATTATAATTACCTTTAGTATGAAGATTATTTAAACGAAAAGTGAATAACTTTAAAATTAAACATTTAAAAATTATTAAATAAGTAACAACAAATAGAAACAAAAAATTTATTTCTTTCAATTCAAATGGAAAAATCCAATTAAAATTAATTGCAGTTTTTACTCGGTTATAAATATCTATTTTTCAATTTGATTTACTGTTAAGTTACATGGAAGTTGTCAATGCATATTTATATTTCAAAAATTGTACAAATACGTGATACGTAAACAGTGACATCTACATTTGCACGATTCAAAAAATTACCTCATCATAACCAATTATGTAAATCGACTTATTCATTCATGAATAGGCTTTGTATCACATTACACAGTAATCCAACGTTCACATATTCAATGAACGGAAGAAAAGTGGTGAAAGCAAATGAGATAAAAAAGTAGTAATGTTATAATAATAGATAACGCAAGAAATAATTCCCTCCGTTATGTGGTTGAAAATGACAATAAAATTATCTAATAGTTCGATAAAAATTACTAAATTTATTATTTTTTTTTTATTTGTTTATGAAAATCGAAGGATAATAAATTAAATTAATTTAAAATTATTTTAAGGATTGTTAGTTTCAATTATAATAAATTTATTATTTACAACTACAATTTTTTAACAGATATATAGATTAAAAATTCGAAAAGTACAAAAACTCAAATTTAATTTTACAATTTCGGGAAAATATAGAATAAGCTTGCTAATATCTTGTAATTAATTTTTCTATTATGTTCTTTCATCGAGAATTGCGTAAATTATTACCTTTTGAATGTAGAATTTCATTAAATATGCATGATATTCTGACGTTAATAAGACTTTCATCATTGCTTATTTAAATTTAGAGCGTAGGATCATTAGTAAATAAATTTCTTCTGCAGAGAGACATTTATTGGATCAAAGAAATAATTACCTTTGACGATGAACTAACACCTTTTACAGGATTAATCGTACTAGGTGTTTTATTTTCAAAAGTGCATATTTTTATTCAAGTGCAAAATATCTATGATATGTTAAATAAACAAAAACAACTATTATTATTATTTATTATACTATTAACTAGTATTATTTTAATATTTACGACCAATATAGAAATAAAGCTATGGTATTTTTTTGATTCTAGCACGTAAATTTTCTATCTTAATTACATCAGAGACAAAATATGCTGTACTATTGAATAAGCATTACGACTATTATGCAACGACGAAAGATTTAATAAATATACGCTTATTTTATTATTACAGTGGTCTTCACAAAATATGCGATTCTTACATAATAGGATAGTTAATTTTTTTATTTTTTTTTTATTATTTCATACTTTTCGTAGGATTTGTTGCTGGTTTCATTTATTTTTTATTATTATGCATCGTTTATATTTGTAATTGGAAAGCTATATTTTTCCATAAGATAGAAATATCAAAATTTATAATAAATATTTTTTCGACTGACAATTTTTAAGTATTTAATTATTATTTTTTAACAATAATTTATACTTAAATTGATTTCTAGTCATTATTTATGCTTTTCTCTAAATGAAAATTTGATCTTAATCGAAAAGTTGATATATTTTTAAAGATAATATTGTTATACATCACTATTTACAAATTTTATATCAATCTATAGTTTATTTGTCCATATTACTTAACAGAACTTATTCTTCTCTTGATTAATATACCAAAATTCTTATTCTACAATAAAAATTTTACTTTTTATTGGAACTTTACTTTTTTATAATAAATTTAAAGCTAATTAATAATGCACAATTTTCGTAAAATATATCTATAAGTATATGCGGTAAAAATGCCTTACTGTATTATAATTGCTTATTATTTTTAATTTTAACTTTTATTTATAAAATAATATTTATTTTAATTCTATTAGAAAAAGTTTTTTTGTATTTTGACTATAGTATTTTTAACTTAAAATTGATTAGAACTATTTATATCTTAATCGTTGTTACATTTACCATTGTAAAGTTAGTTTAATAAATAAGTTTTAATAAATATGTTTCTTTTGAAATATTTTCAATTCAATTTAAAGATATTTATTTAGAAAGCTCGTGGTGGATTTATTGGTGCGCATTAATATGGCAGAAAAAATTAGTTATTGTTCTAGATATTTGAAATACTATAAATTTCAAGTATCAAATAGTTATTTTTCGAAATTTTACCTATAAAATTACAATTTTTATAACTTTTTTTGAATTTTAAGAAAAATCTGAAATTTACAATTTACATAAATTTAGATATCATACCTAGAAGCGTAAAAGGAAATAATTCTAAAATACATATATTTTCGAAATAGTAAAAATTATTTTTAAACATCTCTTTACTTATTTAAACACTAAACAGTTGCAATATAATTATGTATTATATATCTATATATTTTTTTGTATTAATTATAGTTTGTGCATTTTTTCAAGTGCTTAATCAATTCTGTCTGATATACCTAATTTATAAGTTCGACATCAATATTTCGTGATTTATAAAACGCACACATATGGTTTAATATTAAAGTGTTCAGAAAAAGTTATAAATATCATTATATCAATTACATTGATAAATAGAGTATTTAGAAATATTTTTTATAGAATCAGTGTATTTTAATTTTAATTTTCTTTAATTTTAATTTTAATTTTAATTTTAATTTTAATTTTAATTAATTTTCTTTAATGTATTAAATTAAACAATAAATTATTCAATAATTATATTTTTACAATGAAATCAAATATACTGTAATTTGTCTATGTTACTTCTTTTTTATTATAATTTTAATACTAAACTATTAGATTAAACTATTTTTCTTATGTTTTCGTAAATATTTTTTTAAAATTTGATATGACTTACTGTTTTTTGATTAATGTAGAGCAATCGAACATCATTTTTTAATTATGCGTATTAAAAGATATATATGAAAAACATTGATTAAATATATCAATAATTGAAAAATGCTGATAATTGAAAAATACTATTTTACTTGTGAATAATAATATCTTATGCTTTGCATGAAAATTCTACGCATTCTAAATGTAGATCGCAGAAATTATAATTTAAATTGATTAGAAATATCTATTCAAAAGAAAATTATTTTCCGAAAAAACTTTTGACGAAATTAAATAAATTACAAATAAATATGCTAATATTTATAGTTGAATTTAATAAAAAACCTAAATAACACATACAAGGTCAGTATTGGATCGAGAATAGAGATTTTCAAGAAAATCAGGCCACATGAATAATTTAAATGCGTAAATTCATCAATAGATGTTTTTTTAGCCAAGTTCATACCAAGATAAAAAATTTGAGAAGAGGTTTCATGAGCAACAGATTTGATAAGAGTTGCATCTATGTACAAATTTTCATGTCGTGTGAAAAAAATACAATATTTATCTTTTTGATAAATATATCTAAAAGCTGCTTTGTAAATGTACATTTAGATAGTACAAAAATTCATTATAATTATTTTTAATGGATTATTGGAATTGCGGGTTTTTAAATTAGTTTAAATTAATTAAAAGACAAGGTAATTTTATTTATTTTTTTTATTTAAATAATATGATTTATAATTTTCATGAAAAATATTTAATTGCAGAAATGATTAAGGTTTTATATAAAGCACATATGTTAAATAAAAAATGTTCTTCAGATTCTAACTTTATTCGAGTTATTAATGGATGTAATAATAAAATATGCGTAACACGCTTTTAAATAAAGTAAAATGTATGAATATATTTTGTATATTGAATGACTTAATAGACAATTATTAAGTAAAAATGAATTACAAGCACTGTACGTATTTTATTAAATTGATTGAAATCTTTTAAGATATAAATGGAAACTATCAAGTATCCAATACGAAATCACCTTAAAATAAAATACGAATCAAATTCTGGCTGATTTCCCAAAGCATTTATTGAAAGTTAGAAACAAATCAAATTGGCTAACTATTCATGTATTTGTATCTTGCAGTGTTCGGAATATCTTTAAGAAATATTCGTAACGTACTCTAATTCTATCAAACTTCATATGATAAAAAGTAGAATTAAACGAAAAGTAAAAATAAGGAGTAAGTTATATGTATTTTTGAACGGAAAAACCAACAAAAGATATATTTCCAATTCAATTTCTGATAATAAGTGTACAAATAAGCGGTATGAGTGGTTTTGGTGATTTAAAAAATTGTAACAAGTCAATGAGGTTCAATTCAGTATTTATAATAGTTGAGTAAACCTATTTGAAGCCTTCCGCCTAACCATAAAGTCTAGTGACTCATTCGAAATTTATCAGAGGAATACAAGGCACTAAAGTTGTAATATCTCTTAATAGAGCTCGTAACAGTCAAGAAGAAACGGGAATTTTCATTAGAACCAAGTCACAGATTCCATTCAGTCTTGGGGAGTACATTCGAATGCTCTGGTTATGATCCTCCATTACGGCAAATCCCGTCTGAGCGACTGACAAACTATTGGCACCCGCTAATCAACAAAATTTATTGCCAAATTGTGTCCATCTATAAAATTAGTCCTTTCTCCTCCCCCCCACCCTATCCCTACCCCGCCCCTCTTTCTTCTCGTGATAGGGGTGAGACACGGTGGCGCTACTCTTGTACAGCTTCTTGTACAGTTTCTTTTCGTGCGCGTGCGAATCTCTTATCTAATCTCACGTGTGATTTTGCTCGATGAACAACTTATTATTCTCCTCTTTGCGCCTCCGAACTCTTCCAAAACTCCTTATTGTGAAAGAATTTCCAGCAATTAAAATTACTTTTCTTTCGTAACGAGACACCTTCGTGTTTATTTCCATGGAGACACAGCGATTCAATTTTCTTCTTGATTCCTTTTTATTGAGATAATCATTTTCTAGTCCCATGGATTGATTTTTAATAAAAACTTTACTTGCGATCCAATGTAAGCAAGTAACTAGAATAATCTTTGTGAAAAAATATATTGACCAATAAAAATGTATTAATTAGAAATAAAAAGCCATTCAAATTTATTGAACTCCCTCGATTAACTCTTACTGGGGTCAAGGTCGAGGAAAATTTCCTTTGTTACGTTAATGTTCTTGTTTGTGTACTATTTTTATGGAAGCTTGTTAAGAAAAGTTAAAATGCTTTTTCAATCTACTAGCTTGATTTTTACTATTGATATTTATAGCTGTGTGCACTTTTTTAAATGGAATGATATCTCTTGAAAAAGCAATAAGCTTGTTGAATTTAAAATTTTAATTCAAAATAAACAATAATTTTAAAAGTGATTGCTTTGAGTGAAATATGAAGAAATATGCTAATTGATTAGTAATCCATTTTCTTTTCGCATTTAGCAATTCTTTCCTAGGTTACAGTGAAAGCTTTGACTGCAGTAATATATTGAGTGACTCCATCAATGAATTAGAAAGTTTGATTTAAATTTAAAGTTAATGTTTAAGAAAAATTATACGCACAAACAATGTCCAATAATGGAGCTTCTGAATTTCTACACCGCATTATAAAAGCTAAATCAACTTATTTTTTTTTTTTTTTTATTCTTCTTTAAAATCTGTAAACAAACTGTAAATGAATATTAGGTCATTGATTTCCAGTATATGTACATGAATTCAGTTATCGGAAATAGCTTTCACTGTTCATATCATAAATATAAAGATAACGAATTTTTTTTTGTATTTTTGTAAAATCGATAAGAAAGAAGGTGTCACTTGTGTTAAATTAAATGTATATATATAACTTTTCTATGTAAACAAAGTGCTGTATAAACAAAAGGAAACGAATTTTTACTTTACGCAAATGCATCCTTCTTTTAAAATTTTCAACAAATATTTCTTGTGTATGAGTGCACAGAGATCGGTTGAGTGATAAAGAGAATTTTCAAATATTCCTTAATCGAAACTCATAAATGTAGATTTAAAAAACAATTTAACCTGGCGGACCTTGAATCTGCTCAATATATAAAATAAACGCGTGTGCTCGCCTTGCAAGGTCTCAGATAAAAAATACATTTCCATGTACGTCTTTTTATTTCTTTATTTTATTTTACCATTATATTATTTTACAAGCACGCAATGCGGGTGACTATTGAATCATTAGTTTTTTGTTTTCCAATAAACGAACTATTTTTCTACTTTTATAATGATAAGTGAGTAAAAAGTTTGCCAAATGCAGAACAATACTGGGTTTAATAATTATTATAAGGTCACGATTTATTACGAGTATAATTATTGTTCCAATCGAAGGCAATTTTTCCTTGTAAAAAAATAAAATTTGTAACACTCATATTGTTGAGTGAAATTAAATTAAATTTTCAATATCGATTTTGTATGTTAAATAATAATCAATAAATATGCCATTGGGAATGCGTAAAGCAATTTAAAAATTGTAATTATTTTTCTAAATCGGTTAACTTTGACTAAATTACTTATATTGGTAATGACTGAAATTTAAATAAACAGTATTAAATAACATATATCAGATAATGAGCTAATTGTAATTGATTAAAATGCTGCATTAAATAGGTATAGATTATATTTCAGATCGCAAAACGAGGATGAATCAGAAGACTTATCATAACCATATTTTTTTTAATGCTAAGACCGGTGACGAATAAAAGAAAATCACTAATTCAGTATAAACACTAGATGCGTATGGAATGGAATTCGTCACAAATTCTCATTCTCAAAATACATAGAGGTACTGTGTAAGAGCTTGTAAGTGTGGCTTCTGGTTAATACTCGATGTTTACGTAAATTCAATCAACGACAAGTACGTGTAAGTAAAGTATTCCACGGGTCGAGGTACACACTCTCCGCATAATTAACAGCTAAATGTATAGGGTCTGGCATTGTACCATCGAATAATCAGAGACCATAATTAAAGCAAATGACATTTAGTTTGGATTGGAGTAGCTCGTCGATAATAGTGAAAGGGGAAAAAGCGGATGACCCACTAAAGCACGTAGACTCATGAAATTACGGAGAAGACTATCGATTCAACTCAAAATTAAAATTTTGCCCGTGTTGCCGAAACGCATTCTCCTAGCCTGACAACGACTTCTGCCAATACACACACAAAAGAGCATTATTTTAAAAAATTGTTGGGATGATCTTTTGTCAATCAATACATTAAAATTCAGGTCATATGACAGCTGTCAATGAAATTTATCCTTTATTGATCTGTTTACGTTTCAATGGTGATCGAAAATAATTTTATTAATCTACAATGAATTGATCAATTCATACCAAGCGATCCCTTTAAAAATAAACATACATACCGATAAAACTTTAATAGTTATTTTTAATCTTAAGTAACAAATACAATATGAAATGATCGTACTATTTTTAAAACTATTATTTCTCCTTAATTTTAATAGATTGCATTACTAAAGTATATAAGAAAATATTTTAATATAATCATTTCTCTCTCTCTCTCTCTCTCTCTCTCTTTTGCTAGATCTAACTGATATTTGGATGAATAATAATTTTAGCTTTTTAATAATTTACAAAAAATTTTTTATCTTACAAATTATAAATATAGGTTATCATATCATAATGAAGTAAGAAAAAAATTTTTTTAATCTCAACACAGTTCATCAATTCTCAAAGGTAATTGAAGGGTTGACTTTTACATTATGAATTTATTGATTTGTATTTTTTATGGTAACGTATTAGGCGTCATTATACTTGAAAACATTAAAATAAATTGATTTTTCTATTAAATTTACTCAATTGTGGTAATCTTTAATCCTCTTTCAATAAATATTGACATGGGAGGGAAACATTTGGAAAATGCAAATCTATACACCTTCGGATTTTGATTAAAATAATTGAACGAGATTATTTATTAATTGCTTTTGAATAATATTTTTAAATTGTGATGTAATTAATTATATGTATACTGGTCATGATTTTGATAAAATACTGATGAACTTTTGTCAATCTTATATCAGTTTTAATTGAGATTTCATTCTAAATTTAAAAGTTTATTCAGAGAGAAATATTAATTAAAATAATTATTATATTTAATTTTTTTACAGCAGTGCTAAATAATTATTTATCTTTAAAGTTCTTTACGCATTCAGTCAATTATATTAACTCATTTGTCAAATATCATATTTATTTTCATATAATTCCATATTCATCCATATAATAATTAATATAAATTTAGAATTAATATACTTTAACTCTATTTTCTATAATAAATATGATAAATTATTAATTTTATTTATTCATTACCATCATAAAACTTATACTATAATAAATAACTGAATTTCGTATAGTTCCGAAATGGTACTTTATATTTATATTAAAATTAATTTAATGGCTCAGTGTATTTTACGCCTTCGTCAATAATAACAATTTATATATGGTATTATGCAATATGATAATGCCCACGCGTAGGAGTTTTATCATAATACATTAATGCACATGACAAATTGATGTACAAATAGTAAACAACGAGAAAATAAATGATAGAAATGTGGAGGAGTAAAGATTTTTATCTTTACTCTACAGTCTGAAGATAAATTACACTCTTAATAAAAATTCAGATAACCGTAAATTTGCTTAACGAAATAAATAACAAGATTTATTAAGGAGAGCCATAATCCATATCTATTAAAAGCATCTATTCATGCCTTTAAAAAATATATGAACTTTGTGTCAAAATTTATAATTTTTTTCAACGCGATTAAGTAAATTCCGATTTTTAAATTTTAAGAACGTTTTCACTTTTTATCAAAACAAAACAATTTAATATTCTTAGACGTATTTTTTTAGCTTATTTGTTTTAAAATAACAGTGTAAATGCTGCAATTTATACGTCAATTCAAGAAAAAAAAAAGCTAGAAAAAACTCTTTAAAATACTGCAAATTGATGTAAACAATAGTTGATAAACACTTTTAAGATCGTATATGAACTTGACAATTTTAAAACTCAACAGTTTTATGGAGCAATTTGAACTATTTTCAATCAATCAGTCTCCAATAATTGCTTCACGAGAAGGAAAATAATAATTTACGAATAATCCCAAGTAGTGTTATTTGCGCAATGAGGATGTGGATTTCATTAAATTTTCCAATTCTTATAAGTGCGGAGACAATCTATCGGCACGATTCCAAAGAAATACCAAATATGAGTAAAACAAGTTGGCCACAATAAGAGTAATAATAAAAAAAATAATCCATAAAAATAGTAATAATAGTACTGATACGGATGACGGTGATCATAATGATGATGATGATGATGATGATGATAATATTAGTAACACTAATAAGAATAATATTACTAATACTAATAATAATAATAATATTAGTAACACTAATAAGAATAATATTACTAATACTAATAATAATAACAGTATTGAGTGACATTCATACAATAGTGTTGTCAGATTTGAAGTTTGTCAAAATATACCGTTAAATTTGAATGCCAAGCAACGCTGTTCGGTCAGACGTATATTCTTATTCGTGCACTCGAACATTGTTTGAAAATTCAATTTAAAACGGTTTGAATTTATAATGAAACGATCTTGGAATTTTTGTTTAGCCAAGTAATCGAGGTTTTAAGACTGAAGAAAAATTATCAAAACAGACGGATAAAAATTTGATCAGCTCAAAAGTTACCGAGTGTTCGGAGAGGTCACGAAGAGCGAGGGCCGTTAGATGATTTAAAAATTGAAATGAATTAAAAAGGAAAATAAAATGGAGAAAAGGGTCGAGGGTCGGCGACCCAGCCGACCTCAAAGAGCACCACTACCTCCGGCTTGACCTAGAGGAAGAGGGTAAAAGAAATTGTAGGTAAGAAGTCATAGTCGCTCACCTCTGTTTGTGGTCCCGTTAATCCGCTTCTTCTCCTCGGCGGAATTGGGCCCGACGAGCCTATAATCGCCCTTGGTACTGGCCCGGTCAGGCCCGAACCTGATATTGATCCCATTGTCCTGCTCCTTGTCGGTCTGCATCGCGACTGCTTTTTGCTCCCGCGGACACTTTATATCGCCGCGGCGGCGGCTCCTCTCCTTATCTCTCCTTCGTGCCGCTATCGCGCGCTCCCTCTCCTCGCGCGTCAGGCCGCCTCGGAGCCGCTTCTGCTGGTGTTACCGCGTCCACTAGTTCCGGAGCCCCCCGAGCGCCGCGGCGCCCTTCCTCGCTCCGGCACTGGCAACAGCCGCACATAGGCGCCCCTTGGTGGTCGCGCCCCCCGGCGGCGTCACGCCGCGCCCGCTGGAGTCGTCTCCTGGCCCGGGGAGGATCGATCGCGCGCCGAGTCTACCCTGGGCAACTCGACGATGGACGAGTCGACGACGACGACCGCGGCAGAGGACCGAGGCGACGAGGAAGGCGACGACGAGGACTTGGAGCGACCCTCACACGTTCGTGCGCCGCGCGACGACTGCGATCAGCTGAGTGCCGAGGCGCACGCGACCCCTTCCCTCGGCCCCACACGGTCTCCTCCCCCTCCAGTGCTTGGTGCGGGGGAGTAGGGGCTGGCGGAGGTGCCGTCAGAGAAGCCGACGCTCCGAGAGCTGGACGAGAGTCGAGCCCAGGGTGACGAGGTGACGCTCTATCGACATTCGAGCTGCTCCGGAAGCTGATAACGGGAGATCCCGTCCATGCCACTTTGACGTCCTCGCCTTCTTCGAGTTGATTGGAATGGCAATGACGATTTTTCAGGGAACTCTGTGACTGTCTCTAATTAAGTTTAAAATGAACAGTGCATAATTAAACACAATAAAAATGATTGCTCTCCGTGTCTGAGTTTGTTATCATCTTCCTTTCACATGTCGGGATTTATCTCGTTCTTCACATACGGCTTGATATCAATCAGAAGGCAAGGACTGTTTCGTGATCCAGATTTCAAATGTTGGATCGTTTCGAATTTCAAAAGCGCGAGTCAACCTGGGACAATTTCACATTTGGCACTTGCAATGGCGAACAAAATGAAAAACGTCGCTCTGCAAAAGAAAATTTCAATAATTTTAATGTCTCAACTATCGATTTTACAATACCATAACTTTATAGTTGCTTTGCTCATCATTCTTAAAAGAAAAAAAAAAAAAAAAAATAGGAAAGATTTGAAATACGTCGTTACTATCAAAATTCATTAAATTGTCCTCAAAATCTTGAAAATTTAGTAAAAATGTTAAAAAGATGTCTCGTTTTAGTCTTTAATATAATATAATATAATATAATATAAGTTTTAGTTCATAAAATTAAATTTCAATCAATAATTATTCATAAAACATTTCGATAATAAATTAGTCGAAGCATGTTTAAGCAGAAAAACGTTTAAATTTTAAAGACATTAACAATTGAAGAAATGTAGTTGAAACATATTCTTTAAATTTTATTTACATTCAACAAGAGTTTCTTATATTCAAATATAAATATAAATATAAATATAAATATAAAATACAAAGCAAAATTATATATTTTTGACACTTAGGCCACGTTGTTTAAAAAATAAAATAAACCAATAATTATAATTATAGCTGTTTGTGCTGCTTTAAAAAAGTATTCCAATAACAAAATCAAGCCGAAAATTAAATCTGCGCTTTTTAAACTATAACCCTATATTAATCCAATTTTTTATTCAATTTTATCACTGAAGGCGATAATCATAAAAATCATGTTGTAAGTACTCTTTTTTAAAAGTAGCTAACCATGATTTTCCACAATATCCTACCAGAGTTCCACTGCTTTTCCATTCGATAAGCACATTCACTTATTTTACGACGATTACTTCATTCTCACACGTGTTTAGTTTCCACGATTAAAAGTTAATTTATGTTAAAATTTTATATTTATTCGTTATTGTTTCTTTATATTTTTATATCCTTTTTTTTATAACGGTAAACAGTTCAGCTTCCCATTAACGTTGTTTATGCTAATCACTTGTCAAATTTTTTAGAGTGGATCACCGCATAGACTAATTCAATGATTTGTAAATAAATTTGTTGTCAACATCCCAAAATACAAGACAAGTAATATTTCATTATTTTCAAGACAATTTCCATTTAATTAATTTATTTAATAAAATTCCAATGTGTTTTGTTGTTTCACAATGGAATATTTTGAAATTCCATGAAACTTGTGTAAGCACATCTTACATAAAGAATTTTTTTAATGATTTATCAAGGAAATCTTTTTTTTTTTACCTTCGAAAATAATGCTGTTGATTTAAATTAGTAAACTTCGATGTTCTATTATAGACGATAGAGCCAACGTCATTCAATGATAATTATTCATCATAAATTCATTCTTTACTTGTAATATACAGCTTCCATTTATTTCTAATGCAGCTAAGAATTGGTTTTCACCTAGTTGTCGTTCAAAAATTTCAAATTTTTTAAACTTGTCGCCTGTATAAATTAATATAAAATATTTTTTACCTATATAATAATATACTAGTGTAAAATACAACCGCAATTGCCTAATTTTGTGAATCCTGATGCGGTCGCGGCCGGTACGCTAGTGAGTCAATATTTATATTGTAGCAGCGAATATAGATAAGCCTTGTAGTACCAAACAAAACTATCATACATGTATATCTACACAAAGTTCTTTCATTTATTTTAGAAGATTAAATTAATACGCTATTTTATAAACCTGAATAATCTATTCATTATTAATGTAATAAAGTAGATGGCCTATTTAAAATTACAAAATATTAAAAAAAATTTTTTTAAACTCTGATAGTGTCATTATTCCTACTAGAAGTTTTTAAATTTTTCAAATTTAATTCCTATTAATTTAAGTAGCACTAATTTTATTTAAACTCTGTAGTATAATAATTAAATATATATATATATATATATAATTCTATCAGAAATGTACAACAATATACTTTTGTGAACTGAAAATTATTAATTTTAAAAAGTTAATATTAAAACTATTCTCAATTTCTTAATCAATTTTAATGAAATTTAGCTTCTACATACATATCTCATCGTTATTTTAATTATAATGAAAAATGTGGATGAACTAAGTAACTAAAAATTAGATACAATTATTATTTGCACCGTCTATATCAATATTATATTTTTTTTTTATTCATGACTATAAGAGAATATTAACACATATTTACTTATTACGTTTAAATTCATTTAAATTATTTTCTTTTATTTTAAATTATAGTTTTCGCTTATTTAAACCCAACTTCATAAATTTTATTATTTTAATTTATATCTTAAATTTTTATAAATTTTATAATTTATAAAAGTATATTACAAAAAAGAATTATTTATCACTTGATCATTAGTCAATCTACTTTTTAACTAAATACATATGTCAACTAAAAGATAGTCATTTGAGTTTCTTCAATTCATATAATTTTAAAAATGATTAAATATTAATTTATTATCTCCATACTATTATCTTATAATTATTTGAAATTTTGTCATTTAAATTTTTAAAATAATATCATATAGAAATATTTAATGGTACTATTTACTGCACATAAAATATTTTATGTTTTGAAATATTAAACAAATAAAAATAATAAATGAAATGATCAACAAAATAAAATAACTATGATGCTTGACACCAAATAAATCAATATGCAATACATTTTCATTAATATATTTTAAAAAATTACTGATATATAGAAATGAAAAAGAAATTGTACGCCATAAAATGTTTGAATGTTTTTATAAAATAACATTAATCAAATTATTTTTTAAAAAAAAATTAAGTTATGTATTTTTAAGTGCATTGCTTTAAAATATTTTTCAAGACAAAATTTGTGTAACATTAATTATTCTTCCTATAGTATAATTAAAAAAAAATAATTTATTCTTAAATTACTGTTTTATCTTCATAGAAAAATTGAGAACATAGAAGAATAAAGAACAGTCACAAAATGAATACATGTTTATTGTACTATTTTTATTATTTTTTAAATAAATCAAGCATATAAAAATTCAGTTTGAAAAATTAATTATCTTAATTATATTATGTATCATGAAAATTTATTACTATAGTACTGATTACTTTAAATGTGAGAATTACATTAACAAGATTATAATAGGAAGCTTATAAATAAAAGGTTTTTTAAAATTTTCTTTACTCTTTTGAAAAAGTTTGCTATAACTACTATCTTTTTAAACTACTTTAAAATGTTTTAAAAAATTAATTACTAAATTATTTAGAAATTAATAAATACTTCTCTAAATACATGAAATTTCCAAATATTTACCAATATATTCCACCTTTCATCCGGATGCTCTAAATTTTCTTGAATTTTTCTATATATTATTTGTATAAATATTCTTTTTGCTTTATTTATTTTATTTTATTTTTATTAATTTTGTTGTGGATTTTTCTACAAATTATTTCATTTAATATTCATTATTGCTCATAATTTTATATCTATCTTTTTTAAATATTAATGCATTGATAAAAAAGGATTGTTGATATGAAAAAGTCAATACATTTAGAGTATCATTTATTATTATTATCGCTTTTATATTTTCCAACTATCCAGTATATTATTTATTATAATATTAATTTCTAAACACACAGTCATACGAACGCACATACGCAAACACATATACACAAACGTACATTTTTAATAGGATGATTTTTCAAAAATCAATTTGAATAAAATATTATCCTTACAAATATAGATTACAAATTAGGTGATGATTAAAAATAATAAATTTATATAATTTAAGTTAATATAAGTGAGTTTCGTATTTTTTTCGTTTTTCAATAATTAATTTTAAATTATTAAAATATAGTGGCAAAAAGTACATTTAAAAAATATAACTATTCGTAAACTTCTAGACACGAATTATAAAAATTAAATTACGTTATTTTTATTTTACACATTATATACATACATACTATTTTAATGTATACTAAAAAATTGAAAATTCTAAAAAATTACACATTATATAGTGACTCTTTTTAATTGTTTTTATTCATTTATATTAAAATAATGAAGTGAAAAGAGATATATAATAATAATTTACTAGTCCAATTATTTAAAAAAAAAAAAAAAAATTTGATATTTATTGATTCAAGATTGCTAACAATTTTATGATAGTTAATCAAAGTTCCATAAAAAGCTAATAATTTTTAGAAAAAGATTCTAACATACTGAAATAGATGAGAAAATTACTGATCTTAAACTTTTTAAAGTAGGTGAATAACCTGATAAAGAACAAAATAAACTGTCACGGCACCAAATCTTACAAAGATTTTTCATTTATTTGATATTCACTTTGTCGCATTTATTTGAGTGTTATACATTAGATTAAATTTATTTTTAAAATAATTTTTTTTATTACTAAATTAAAAATATAGTATTCTATTTTTTTAAAGATATTGTTTTGAAAATGTTTCATTACAATGATGTTTTTTTCTTTTTTTTCTCTTTAAATTTTAATGTTATTATATGATTATAAAATTTACTATTTAAAATTAGTAAGTAATATACTTAAACATTTCATTAACATATTTAAAATTTTATAACACGTATTTAATTTTAAATAAAGTTTACTTTAGTCAAATTTTACGAATTTAGTTATTATATTTAAATAAAAATCCATCCTTTTGTATTATAAATAAGAAATTTCTAAAAAAAAATATTAATAGAAAAAATGAAAAAAGAATGAAAAGAATTTGAATAAAAAATTTATTGATACATGTATTTGACTTGAATTATCTTAATAAATGAAAATATTCCAAATAGCAGAGAAAAATACCTTTGACATAATAAATAATTAAATTTATAAGAATTTTGTTACTATAAACAGTATTTTTATCCAGATAAAGCAATACTGATTAAACTAAAATAAA
Organism: Eupristina koningsbergeri; assembly: GCA_018907245.1. Classification (NCBI taxonomy): domain Eukaryota; kingdom Metazoa; phylum Arthropoda; class Insecta; order Hymenoptera; family Agaonidae; genus Eupristina; species Eupristina koningsbergeri. The sequence continues at coordinate 336,643 of JACCHV010002775.1, forward strand.
AATAGCTCCGCTACAAAAAATTAATTGTTTGTCGAATTTCACATTAGTCAGATATAAAAATAAAGTTATTTTAATACTGAGATCTTGAGAATATCATCATGAATCCTATTCTTAAAAAATATTATTTCATAATATAATACATTCATTCATAATTATGTAATGTTAATGTATTAATTTAGAATCTTCTCTTTCATTGCTTCATCAACAATAAAAAATATCATAATCAATAGTTTATTTAATTTCATTTACAATCATACATTAAACTAAAATAGGTGTACTAATTTATAATATGTAAAAAATTGTTTTGAAATAACGTAATAAAATGATATTATAATTTTTAATATAACTTTTTAAAAAGAGTAAGAAATAAATTTTTTATACATAATTTTAAAATATTGTTGAAATATTTAAAAATTTAGTATAGATTATACAACAGGCACAATAAATAAATGTGTATAAAATTATCACATTAAGAATATTTCTTAATTTCTACTAATATGATTGAGTTAATCTACCATATTTTTTTTTAAATATTGACATATGTTTCAAACATACAGAATTTTCTTCCTGATATGGTTATTCAAATTCTAAAATTACTATGTGTTATTTTAAATTATAGTTTAGTAAAGTCATATATTCATTTTACTATTTGAATAATCTTTGAAAAATATTTAGTCAGACCTAATTACTATCATATTATCTTTTATTTGAATTTTTTTCCCAACTACATCTAATCTCTATACATTATTCAAATTATATGAATAAAAATATTAATAATTTATATTTTATTCATATATTTTTGTTGTATTTATCTGTAGTTCATTAGCAAGACTTAAGTATATTACATAAAACATTTACTCTAAGAAAATAAATTTATATATGATCTTCAAAATGTATTTCTACAACTGAGATTTTTCAAATAATTAGAAAAATAATAATTTAATCAATGGTTTTATACTGTTATTCATTATAATTATATTTAATATCAATAATGTTTTCATAAAACTGTATATTTTTAATGTATATTTAGAAAACATGTAATTTATTCATCATTCTTTTTTTATTTTTAAATGCAATATTGCTAATACTCTATGTAAAAACTATTATTAATATTAAAAATAAAAAAATATAAATAAGCATAATATAAAACTTATAATATCATTCTAACAAATAAAACATCTTATATTACATTAGTAATAAAATTAATGCAACCAACAATAATATCCAATCAATAATGCAAAATTAATTCTTATTTATATAATTTATCATAAAATATTTAAATATTCATTTTATTAACATAACAAACAATGAATATTGAATGATATTTTATTGCATCCACAAAAAGAATGAAAAAATCGTACTTTTGTTCTTAAAATGAGAATATATATTTCAAAATTTGTATTGATATTTATTTTTTACAATATTTTAATTATAAAAAAATGAATTATTGGCGTGAAATCTAAATTAAGTGAAAAATTTTTTTTTGGTAAAAATTAATAACATCAATAAGTAAATAAATATAGAATACTAGATCTTACTAGTATTATACAATTGAATTTAACAGAATCTATTTACATGAATAATTGTTGCACCTTTGAATTTTAATTTTAAATAATTCTTTAAAATCTTATAGATTGAAGCTGTAATTATGTAGCCCCAATAAAGGTAACAATATTTTATCAGGATTTTTAAAAACTTTACGTTAAAAAGGTTTATGATCTACTACATATTAAATTTATGAATGAAAAAAACAAATAATACATATTAGTTTTTAATTCATAATTTAACTTCTAATTACTTTAAAAAAAAAAATTTTAAGGAATCACGTTAAAAAATATGAAAAATTTAATTTCAAGTTTTATAGTTGAATATTGAAATTAATAAATTAGATTTAGAATAGCTAAAAAAAAGCTTTGCTTATAGCATATCGTCTATAACATACAATCAAATATTGATAATTTTATAACGTATATTTCTAACCATAAAATTATTGTGTTGGTTGAAAAGTGATTATTGAGATGTAAGCTTGGCGAATTATATTTTATTTTAATTACATTAAATATAGGTATATTAAAAATTTTAAAAATAGACATTATAATTTAATTTAATTAAAATATATTCTCTCTTAACATTCCTAGACATTTTTATCGATAGTTATTAATGATTGGGATTTTTTATGGATAAACTTGGTGTCTATGAATCATAAAAGAATTGACGAATCTGTTAGCACTTATATGGACTCGGGATTGAATCTATAATATTTCTCTGGTCTTCAAAAAGTTTCATGAACGCCTGCTACAACTTTTTCTTTTTTAATTTTTATCGACATTTTTGAGGTCTACCTGCAGCTTTCTGACCCATTTCTCCTTTTTACGCCTTAGTATTGTACCCTGCGTGCCAGAGCTGACCTACTGATGAAAGAAAAAAGTAAACGGGTGTAGAGGCACGTTTCCTGATTTTCCATGTGTGAATGGTACAAGGTAAGTTCTTGTCTGTTTCAAGCAGTATTGAACGTGACAGAATCGAATGAAGGGAATTTATGCATTTTCTTTAAGTATTTTAAATGTTAGAAAGTTGTGGATAACCCAGCAATTAAGTGAATTACAAAAACGCAAAAACCTACTTTACTCCTGACACGATTTTTTCACATTTTAAATTGTGCTTCTGCTTATGTTTTAATATAATTAAATTAATTGAATTTAAGCTTTAATTTTGTGTGCGAATTAAATGAACATTGAACGTTTTTTAACTTTCAATTACATTTGTTAAGTTACCCCCTTCTGTATAGATGTTTAGTCAAGTTCATTGGAAGTAAGTTGAGAAATTGTTTAATTATAGTCTTATATTCTTTCACCAATTTATTTTTATTAATAGTTCTACATTAGGATATAAAATTATATACGTATATAAATACGTAAATATATTTAGATAATAATAATTCAAATAATGAATTGAAGGCTTCATTTATTTTAACATTATTAAGAGAAAAAAAAATTGTTCAAAATTTAAAAAAAATAATTGTCTATAAAATATTATTTAATATAAACATATATTATATATATAAACATATTTTATGTTAAACTTATTCATTTATTTACCTAAAATCAATTTTTAAATATTATTTGCTAATTCATTATATCGTGTTAAAAAAATAAGATTAAGAGTCATTTTTTAATAAAAAATAATGTTAATTAAGAAGATTATTATTAATTTTATTTAAATTATTCTTTGTGATCACATCACTAAATTTGTCATAAATAATCATATAAACTATTTTTCCTTTACCAAACAACTCTTTACTCTTATTCAATAAATTATTTTTATAAATTACAATGCCATTAAATTAATAATAATACAATGTAAGTCACATTGTTGACTTTTATAAAATTTTCATTAATTTTATTTTACGTAATAAAAAATGTTTCTGATTTATTAAACATTGTGTAATTAGTAATTCTCTTAAATTAATTAAAGATTTTTTTTCAATAAATTATTGATGAATTTAGAATATTAATTATCTTTGTTCGTATCAAAACCTAAAAATAATAAAAAAATAAAAAATTTTTATGTGTAATTCAAGTAAAAAGTTAAAAACAATAAAATAATACATTTATAATTAAAATTTTTTTAATAAAATATATTTTTAAGAAATATACACAAAATAAGGATTGCTTTAACAATGATATATTTTATTTTATAAAATATACAAGACAATATGTGTTAATTTTCATTTGTTGAAAAATAAAAATAAGTACTACATTTTTTCATCCGTAGTTTACGGACAACAATATTTTTAATATTAATCATCACAAAGTTTTTGATTTATGACATTAGGTTTCACTTTAGCACAAGATGCAATTTTGGGTATAGAAAATGTAATAAAATTAAGCGAATCTAGTACAAATGTTGAAATCAATTTTTTGTGATCTATTTTGCACGAAAATAATATTTAATATTGAATCCTAGGAATATTAATCTGCTTTATATGAACAAAATTTTATTATTATATAGGTAATTACAATAATAATTATATAATTATATATATTATTATTGTTAATTAAAAGGGATCACAAATAAATCGATTCATTACATGGAGACTTTGTTTTCTGCGCAACAAGTTGTTTGATTTGAAAAAATATCTTTCAAGAAGCAAAAGCCATTTCAATACTTTTACGATTTTATTAAAAATATTTACAAGATTAAGACATATTTAGAGTAAAATGCTAGATGAAACCACGAATACTTACATTAGTTTTTTCGTCTTTTCACAAATTTTTCTCGAAAGTGCAACGTTAATTATGTACAGTTAATCTGGATGCTTTAAATTTTTCATTATGATAAAATGCATTGAAATATTCCTAACCATGAATTTACTAAAATAGAAATATTTTTTTTAACGTGAAGCTTAAAATTTATTACTAATTATTATTAATAGTTTTCTTATTTATTAAATTCTTTTTATTATAGCCATTATATAATTCTATATTCTAAATTATAATTCTATTATAATATAAGTCCAATTTTTTAATCTTATTTCTATAAATGTTTAAAACACCTTTTGTATTTTGTAAAAAATTAAAATTTATCGATCCCTAATAGGTTTGGAGTTAATAAATTGTAGATTATGCAAATTGTAATGTGATGTTTTGACGACGTTTCGACAACTCAATTGCCTTTATTAAAGCTAGATATCTCTTAATAAGAATTAATTTTAATTATTAATACTCTTTAAACACTTATAATATATGAATAATTGTGTGTCTTAAGTTATTTATACATAAATTCTTTAATTATAATACATAAATTCTATAGAGAGAAAATGTGTCGTGTTATTACGATGGCACACTACTAACTTTTTAAAATGATATTTTAATTAGAGATTTTGCCTAAAATTCCAAAATAGTAATCATAATATTGATTTGAATTATAAATCTCCTCTTATTGGTTAATAATACTATTAATAATGTTAATAAATAACAATGGTTAATAATAATGGTGCATTTTTTATAATTAGATTCATCATCAAGATATAAAATATTGACGCAATCAATGAAAATAATAATGTACATATATGTTATATATCACATGTTGGTACGATGGATTGATCACTTCTATTTTTATGCTCATTTGTTCTAGTAATAATATACGTTTTATCTCATCCAGCTACATTACTGGAAAATTTTAATTTATTAATTTACCCCATTAATACCCAAATTTTTGGAGCATCATTTAAAAAGTTTTTGTAATAAAAATTATATTTATATTAATATAAACATCAATTTGTTCTTATCTCTAAACTAAAATTCAAAGCATTCATATATTTTAAACAACCTGATTATTACAACTATACTTATAAAAAGTATGAATCATTTTCTTTTCTTAATTTGAAATACTATGAATCGTATTTCATAGTTTATTGACAACTATTATACAGTGCAAGTTTCGGTGTGGTGACGCGTTGTCGACTAATCACGTCGTCCTGCGGTAGTGCGGCAGTTCCCTCGGGAACCTAGAACCGGAAACCGGGAACCGGGAGCCTAGTCGGTTCAAGTGGACAAGGGGTTCCACTACCAATCCTCAATGGATTAACTCATCCAATCAGCGTGTCCCGGTGCTTACACACCAGGATCTGCGCAAGTCGAGGGCTGGAAAATCGAGGCTATAAAGGGCCGGCGCTCGTCCGCCTCAGGAAACATCACTCCTGACCTCAAGCCCGACCGCTCCATCTCTTCGGCCATATTCCGCTGCACGCGATTCTGCACCAGTATTCTTCTTTTTCCGCTTCCGGTGCCCACGCTTCCGTGTTAGTATCCCTTCCTATCCTCTTGTTCATGGTAATTCCGCCGCTTGAAATTAGCCCGCCGATTTTCTTGTCGCCTCGCCAATCAATTAACGGTCATTGTAAATTGCCTTTCTTAATCATGTCCAGTTCACTCAGTAATTTATCTGGATGTTTATTCATTTCCGATCTAATCTATAATTTACCTCCATGCTCATTGCCACGTTAAAATGGTTGTAAAATACCCGGAACCGAACTTGTATGTCCGTGTTCCCTTGCTATTGGTTTTGTCCGTGATCAACCCGGAGGTCAAGTGTAGGTCACCAAGTACACTTTTCTATATATTTTGCCGTAATGCTATTTTTAATTTTCCAAAATATAAATACATTTTCTTCCACTGGACACAGTAAACTTTCTCCGAATATCATTTACTAAATTATAAATTTATGACATCAATTAATTTTTTGTATTTTCACATTTTGTTAAAGGATCCAGTAAAACCTTAAATGGATATTACCACTTTATGATTATTTAACTAAGTTAACTTGTGTTTATTTTATATTCCAGTGAGCAATGTTTTGCATCATGGCAGACCGACTGTCGCTATTCCTGGCATTCTTTATCTTTATTTTTTTCAACGAGCACTTCCCTTTCTCCTTCCTCGTCCACGAAAGAGTAATGGAGCCGTCTCATTACATTAGTAAGAGACAGGAAAATCTGTGATAGTACAATTATGTAGATATATGAAATGTGCATATGCAGCGTGAGTGTAGTCACAATAGAAATAATATTGGTGTGCTAAAGATTAAGTCAATTAAAAAAACATATTAAAAATATAAATTACAAAGGCGATGTATCTTTAAACTCTACTAGTGCCTTTGAAATAGAAAGAAAAATATAAAGATTAATGTAAGAAATTCGAAAATTAAAAGTAAATATACATACATGTATATAAATGAATTTAAATACAATAAGAACGGAATTTATTTTGAATTTAATACATTTAATAAATAACTTTCAAAACGTGAACGTTTATGTTTACGACTAATTGTAGACGAAGTACCGCCACGCAAGTCGTGGACAAAGACATGATCAGGTACGTCGATATAAAAGAGCTAGCGAGTCATCTGATATTCGAGTAATTATATCATATTAATCACAATATTTTTATGTACTTGAATGAAATTCGAATAGCGATCACAAACTACAACTAAATATTAATAATAAATAAATAGAAATGCATCGGAAAACGGGAGTCGAGGGAGTAATTTATCTGCAGTAATTTCGAAATTGGAAAATGAAAGGTGGTACGCAACCAAACAAAGGAAGGTTTAATCACAACCGAGTAAAACCTTAGGAATTGCGCCAACACGAAAACATGAACGTTCGAAGGGTTTACTGACGCAAAAATACGTGCAGCAGAAAAGTTGAAAAGTTGGTAGACAAAGGGACCAGAAAAGATCTTATCTTCAGGCTAGTATATATGGTATGCTATATATCTTTGGTTATGTGCTGCACGACTTCCATGAATGTCGATAAGCATGTTGCCGAGCGCGCTAATTGTCAGAAATCGGGGAATACATATTTAAATTGGACAGCAGGAGTCTATAGTCAACCGTCATATAGTGCAGTGTCTGTTCTTCCCGTCGTCTATGTGTTTCTACCCTTGACTATCAGGGTAGTCTTAACTACCCTCTAAGCTTACATAGCTACCCTGACCCTTCTCAGATTAATCGATCCTCTTGCATGGCTTTAAGACGTATAGCGCTGATTGCCCTGGTCTTAACACTTCATCTCACTCTCCCAACAGTTTGAATTTAGATCTACCAGAGAAAACCGAGCAGCGATTGAGGGGAGAGACGCATTTTAATCAAATTTACTACTAGGTGAAAAAAAACTGATTGTTGGGTAAATAATATGCTGATTCTTTAGATAAACTTAAAAAATACAATAGAACAATAAAACAATAACAAAATAACAAAATTTCTGGAAATTTTTTTTAATAAAAATTTTTTTAATAAAAACACATAATATAAAAAAGATTATCAAAAACACATAAAAATAAACAAACACCGCTTGCCAAAAATTAAAAATCAAAAATAAAATAAATTAAAAATTAAAATAAATTACAACATATAATTACAAAGAAACAATCAAACCACAAAATAGCAAATAAAATAAAGACAAAAATAACAAACACAAAACAAATAGATAAAAGCTAATTGAAAAATAAAAAAAAAAAAATAAAAAGATAAAATTAAATACGCCAACAATCATAAATCAATAACAAAACAATAAAGGACAATAACCAGAGAAAAACAATAAGGACATACAACAATAGAAATATAACAACAACAAAACCAAATAATAATAATAAATAAAACAAAATAAAATAATCTATACAACACGAAAATAAAATAAAACTAAAGATAAATAACAATGAGCAACAAAGCAGAAAAAACTATGCTAACAAGAGGAAAGGCAAGTAAAAGAGAAAGCTCACAGATGACACTTGAAAGTATGAGTGTGAAAAAGAAAAACATGACAGAGGAGGATGAAATCATAGAAGAGAGTAGAAGAATAATAGAAGAAGGAGAAAAACGCAGAGAAGAGGACAGGAGGGAGCTGAAAAAACTAAAGAAAGAGATAGAAGAAAGATTTATACAGATAGAGAATATATATGAAAAGGAAAGGACAGAAAATAAAGAGAGAATAGATAAAATTGAAAAGCTATGTAAGAAAATAAAAATAGGGAAGATGAGAATGAAGAAAGTGTAAGGGCTTGGGCGAGAAAGATGGAAGAAAGGATGACAGCCATAGAAGACGAAATGAAGGAGATAAAAGAGGAAATATTAGCAAGGGGAGACGAGAATGATGCAAGGATGAGTTTAAAGAGAGTGAGATACAAGGTGGAAAAAGAAAGTAAGGGAAGAAAAGGAAACAGCAGGGAAAGTTCGACCACAAACAGCAGGGACAGCAGTACTTCGAGAAATACAAGGTGGAGCAGTGGATGCGAAAGCAACATTAGCAACACAAGCAGGATCTCGAACATTGAAATACAGGGACTGCGGAGACTAATGTGGGAGAGAGAACGAAAGGACAGGGAAGAGAATATAGCGGTAAAAGGAATGGAAAGGGGAGAGGTACAGAAACTGGGAGTAAGAAAGTGGGCAGAGAACTTAGTGGTTGAAAAGTTGGGGGCAAAAGAAGAGATTATAAGTGCATGGCAAAGCGGTAGAGCAATAATAATAAAAATGAAGAACAAGGAAGCCAGGGACAAAGTATGGGGGGAAAGGAAAAAACTGATCGGAACAAAAATCTTCTTGGACTTCGACCTGACGTATGAGGAAAGAAGACAATAAGACGAGATAAGGGAGTGGGTAAGAAGGGCAAAGGCACTAGGAATTTTTGCAAAGGTCGGGCTCAAGAAGGTTTATGTTGAAGGAAGATGGAAGAGATGGATGGGGGCTGAAAGAATGGAAGAACGATGGAACTATATAAACAAAAAAATAAACAAGAAAAGAGAATCAGAAGGAGAAAAGAAAATAGAGAGAGAGAAAGAAATGGAAGGTAAAAAAAGAGCAGAAGACAAGGAAAATGAAGAAGAAAAGGAGACAATGGAAAGGAAAGAAGAAGAGAACAAAAGTGACAAACAGACAAATTTAACGGACACAAGGGACGGGCAATAAAAACAAAAAGGGAAGACAGAAAACACAAGACTGGACAAGAAAAGAAAAAGAAGAGATATAACGAGAAAAAGACACAAGACAGAAAGAAACAACAACAGATAAAAACAAGAAAACGAGAAAACAAAAGTGAGAAAAAAGAAAGAGGACAAAAGACGTAAACAAAAATAACAGACAAAACGGAAACTTAGACATCATATTCTGGAACGCAGCTGGAATATGGGGAAAGGACACCGACTTTTGGAGATACATAGAAAAGATGGACGTAGTATATCTGGCAGAGACATGGGTGGAGACAAAGGACACGGAAAAGTGCAAAGAAAAACTCCCGAAAAGCATGATTTGGAAGATCATAGGTGCAAAAAAAGAAAAAAGGAAAGGGAGAGCAAAAGGAGGTTTTATAATAGGGATAAAAGAGAAAGAAACGATACAAGTGGAAGCGATAGGAAAAGAAGAAGGAGAAGGACTCACGAGAACAAGGATAAAAGTAGACGAAGGAAAAAAGACGATAGACATATGGGGAGTGTATAATAACAGCAATGACATGGAAATAAAGTGGAAAAAGATAGAAGAGGGGAGCTACAGTGGAGAGGTAAAATTACTTATAATGGGAGATTTTAATATAAGAACAGGAGAAGAAGGGAAAGTCATGGGATTTAGAAAAGAAAAAGAGATGAAAAGAAGAAAAAGCAAAGACAAGAAAGTGGAAAAGGAAGGAAAGAAACTGGTAGACGAAATACAAAAGAAAGGACTGACTATAATGAACGGGACAACAGAAGGAGACGAAGAAGGTGAATTTACATACATCGGAGCAAGGAGAAGCACAGTGATTGATCTGACAATCGCAGACGGAGAAATCAAAGACAGAACAGAAAAATTCACGATAGAAAAAAAAATAGATTCAGACCACCTGCCGATCAGACTAAAACTACGGACAAAAGACAGAGACAGAAAGAAACACAGAAAAACAAAAGACACAACAGAAACAAAAAGAACGAAAATGAAATGGGGAGAAAAAGAAATAAATAACTACAAGGAAAAGACGAACGGGGAATACAAAAAACAAGACGACAACAGAGACGTGAAAAAACTATGGGAAGGGGTCAAAGAACTAATAGAGAATAGCATAGAGAAAAAGGAGATTAAGATTAGGACATGGAAAATAGGGGAAAAGAAATGGTATGATCGAGAATGCAGGAGGGCAAAAGGAGAAGCAAAGAAGGCCCTGAAAAGATGGAAAAAAGGAAAGGCAAAGAAAGAAAAATACATAGAAAAAAAGAAGAGTTGGAAAGAACTATGCAGAAGAAAGATGAAAGAATGGAGAAGAAAAGAAGAGGAAGAACTAAAAAAACTGAAAAACGAAGGACAGATATGGGACTACATAAGCAGGGGAAGGAGAAAAAAAGAAAAAGGAGACGGAAATATAGAAATGAAGACATGGGAAGACTATTATAAGAAACTACTGGAAGGGACAGATAGAGAAAGAGAAGGAGAAGAAACAGAAGAAGAACAAATAGGGAGTAAAAACAAAATAACGATCGAGAACAAAGAAATAAATGAGATGTGCAAAAGACTAAAAAAGAGGAAAGCCAAAGGTATTGACGGTATCCCGAACGAAGCATGGATACACGGTAGAAGGGAAGTCTGCATGAGACTAGAAGAAATAATGAAAGAAATCATGCAAACGGGGAATATCCCAGAAGAATGGAGAACGGCAATGATTATACCAATATACAAGAAGGGAGAAAGAAATAGACCCGAAAGCTATAGGGGGCTATCCATGCTGAATTCGGGATACAAGATATACACTAGAATTCTGAAAAATAGGCTTGAGAAAGTGGTAGAAGAAAAAAAATTACTCCCAGAAGGTCAGCCAGGATTCAAAAGAGGGAGATCCACGACAGATAATATATATATATTAAACCATATTATTAGGAAAAACATCAAAGAAAAGAAAGAAATATATATACTGTTCGTGGACCTCAAGGCAGCGTTTGATATTGTGAACAGGAAAAAACTGTGGGAAATAATGGCTAAACAAGGTTGCGATTCAGAGTTAACGGACTTAATAAGGAAAATCTACAAAAGAACAGGATGTAGAATAAAAACAGAGAAGGGAATTTCGGAAGAGTTCTGGATCAACAAGGGCTTGAGACAAGGATGTAGCCTCAGCCCCCTCCTGTTTAACCTCTAAATAGCGGGGATCGAAAAAGAGATGGAACAAAATAGGGTAGGAGGAATTAAGTTAAAAGATGAGAGAATATGGACCCTTGCATACGCAGACGACCTCGCTATGATAGGGGAAAGCAGAGAGGCTATGCAAGGAATGATGAGGACACTGAAGAAATTCCTGGAAAATAGAGAAATGGAATTAAATGCAGAGAAGACAAAGATGATGATAATCGGAAGCAAAAGGAAACATAGGAATGAGAAATGGAAATGGAAGGGAAAAGAAATAGAAACTGTGGACAGGTTTAATTATTTGGGCTTCGTATTTAGGAAGGATGGGAAGTACCATGAGCACATTAAAGAGAGGATATACAAAGGAAAAAAAACATGGGGTCTTGCAGAGAGAAGGTGCTCAGGTGACTTCTAAGCCAGAAAAATGCTGTTCAACTACCTGGTAAAAGGGGTGCTGGAGTACGGTGCAGAGATATGGGGAGCGGAAGGAAGTGACGAGATGGAGAGAATTAAGGCAGATTACCTGAGGTGGACACTGAGATTATACTTCTGCACCCCCAGATACCTGGTATACGAAGAGACAGATGAAAATAAAATGAGTATAGACTGGGGTATCAGAACCCTAAAATACGAGGACAAGATAACGCGAATGGAGGAGGACAGATGGGTGAGGAAAGCTTACGAAGAAAAAAGAGAAACACAGAGAAAAGAAGGAAAAGCAGAAGGAGAGAAATGGCTCAATAAAATAGGGCTAAGCAAGAACCAAATAGAACTATGGCAGAGGGAGGGGAGAGACATATACACGGAAATAAAACAGAGGGACAGAGACATACAGAGACAAGACAGACGAGGCAGGATAAATGAATCTAAATACAACGCAACATACAGAGAAATACAGAAGGACGGACTACCAGAATACTTAAAACAGCCCCTCAATCACAAGACGATGACAACGACAGCCAGGGTCAGATGTGGCAATATCACAAGCAGCAACAGATATTGGAGAAATCCTGAGGAAAAAAAATGCATGCTATGCGAGAAAAGCGAAGGAGATTGGACGCATCTGACCAGTGAATGCAACGATACAGAGGACATATTTAGAGAATGGAGGGAGAATACAGTAAAGAAATGGACATACAAAAACATAATGATAGCACTAAATGACAAAAAAGAGGATGAAAGAGGGGAGTTAATGAAGAAAATCAAAGAGATGGAGAAAAGATTAAAGAAAAAGGAAGAAATGAAATGAAACAAACAAAGAGACTAAATGAAACAAAAATGTGACTGTGATGAAAGTGAATACGATAATACAAACATAAGCTGTGATAAATAAATAATAATATGTAAATAATTAAATATTAAATGTATATACAAAACTGTAATAGCGGAGCCCGTCCCTAGGCAAAAAGCTGGGACGTATTGTAAAATAAATAAAATATATTGGTGGAACGACTTGCCTTTGTTTACCGGTGTTTGAGCGCGGAGGTTATTTTTTTTACCGGCGTATGAAACTGAAATACGCACGTCGAATTAATACGCGGTGGATGTGATCTCGGGAAAAAAGAAACTCTGTTACACATAATACGGTAAACGACGAGATTTTGGCGATTCACGGATTTCGAAAAACACAGGTAAACAAACGGACGAATTTAAACGAAAGCCAACGGCGTGGACGAGCAACTGGTGTCCTTCCTCCCGAGAAATAATACAGCAGAACACCAGTGCTGTCCAGTGGCCCCAGAATAAAGTAAATTCACGGAAAATTTATAATATAAAAAGGAGAACTCTCGGGCGAGTAGAATTAATTTTGCTCGAGCTATGAATTGTATTGGACTCTAGTGATTACACAAGAGTCCCATATACATAAGCAAAAATCAGCAAAGGACTATCGTTAGCGATAATAAACTGCAAAAGGACAGACGTAATTACACATCTTCCGATTTTCCACGACAGGTCAATTACGTCACTCCCGTCGTAGCACGAAGGGCTATTGACCTGAATTCATTGACTCTCAAGTCGTAACATTGAGAATCCTTGACGTGATTGTTGACGATTTCTTCCTTCATAACACGAAGAATCGTTTGTCACCAGCGAAGACTTCATGTAGGTCATTAAGGTGTAAATTGTGTCCACGGATTATCGGGGAGAACAAGCGCCAACAATTTAAAGATTTAAATTTCATATTACTAGGGAAACTATCTCTTCGTAAAAGAGAATTTCTTTTGGTAATAGCAAAGTATAATTCTATTGAAATTTTTTAAAAAAAAAAATATAATATTATATATATATTTTTTTATTGCTTATATACAGGTGCCGATACGGGACCTTGAGTTGTCGATAACAACACTCGGACCAACCGCTATAAAAAACAACACGATTTCGTGTAATACAAAGAAATAAACAAATTTTTTTTATTATAAAATATCGGTGTGATTATTCCCTTTGTTTCCCTCCCTACTCACCTACTGAACGTCACGTATGTGAACGTGATTTTGCATGGCGCCCGAACAGGGATAAAAGGAGAATAACACACAGAAAAGAAAAACTAGTAAAAAGAAAAAAAGAATCCCAACCATAGGAATTTCATAGGTTTACCGGTTAAAGAAACAAGAGCTCATCGAACTGCTGCAACAACATCAATTACTCACAAATGGTACTGTGACCATTATTCGAATTATTTCCAGGAAAGAGTGAAGACCCTGAGGACTAGTTGGAAAAAATACGGAAGTAGAATGTTCATTTCGATGGGCGTGATGTGTTCCAGTTCCTTGAATTACTCGAGGCTCACTGCAATAGCTATGATTTTCATCAAGATGAACTGGTCAGAGCATTTCCTTTTTTAATGAAAGGAGAAGCTTTCTCATAGATCAATAATCATGCCAAATTCACAAGCTGGAAAGAATTTGAAACTCGACTCAAGGAAGACTTCTTGAGTGGCGATATAATTGAAGAATTAGATACCTTCATCGCAGAGAGAAAGCAGGAGATAAACGAGTCCCTGCGAACGTGTGCAACAGCAATGCTTACGATCTTGAGACACCGAGGCGGTTTATCCCCTGAAGAACAGCTAAGCAGATTATATAAAGGCATACGACCTGAAATTAAATTGTTTGTGTTTAGGCATCGAATAACCACTGTACAACTGTTAATGAACGAGTGCGATCACGTAAGCCGTATTTTAAAAGTGGCTGGAACTAATATACAACAGATCTTACCAGTAAAAACGGCTGCAAAAAAACCAAGCAAGTCTAGACAACCCGAACATAACCTCAACACAGTTGGCCATTCCCCATGGTACAACGCCTTATTAAATCAAGTAAGAAAAAATCCAGAGCTATTCCCAGACTATCGAATTATCAATAAGAAATTATATAGAAAATTGCTACACTCATTGGATTTAAAGGAAGTGCCAGAAGCCCAACCATGGAAACTGTGTATCCCGACATCGGAGAGAATTGTCATTTTGCAGGAAAATCATGATGATGAAAAGGCTGGGCATTTAGGAATTGGGAAAACACTCTGTCATTTATCTCAAAACTATTATTGACTAGGAATGATGCGACAAGCCACTAATTATGTTAGAAGTTGTCCCATGTGTCAAGCCTATAAGTCATCTCAACAGCATAAGCCCGGTGATATGCACGCTCAGTGTGTAACGGTATCATGGGAAGAGGCTTAACTAGACCTCATCGGACCCCAACCACGCTCTCGATCTCTAAACACATGGCTATTGATATGTCAGGAAAGGTTCACTAAATGGATTGAAATGACACCGATGGCGACAACAACCAGTACCAATGTAGCCAAACTTGTAAGAAAGCTGATTATATGTAGACACGGCTGTCCTAAAAGCATGGTTCTGATAATGGCCACCAGTTCATTGGAAAGAAATTCACAGAATATCTAGAAATAGGTATTTGTCATCATAGAACTCCTCCTTATGCAGCTCAGTGAAATCCTGTTGAAATAGTAAATAAGGTTATTAAAACTATGATAGCTCAAAATACAGGAAATAAACATAATACCTGGGATGAAAAATTGGAAGAAATAGATTTTGCATACAATACTGCACAGTCAAACGCTACTGGATACTCACCAGCTTACCTCAATACTGGGAGAGAGTTATACACACCCGAAATGAGGAGACAACAAATAGCCATGGATGACACTCGACCTAATAACCATAGATTGGAAGACTTGACCGCAGCTCATGAGGTCGTGGCTACTAAATTGGCGCAAGCGTTTGACAAGAGACACTGCGTTTTTTATTTTTCTTCGTGGATAACGTTTTTGAGTTTGTTATACCAGGATCTCTTGTGACCTTTAGTTTTTCTCGTCTGTAAAAACTTGCGGGGTGTGTACGACTAGCGATAGCGCCTACAAAGATTCGGCGAGAGTGCCCAAACTGCGGTACGGAGTGCTCGGAGAATCAACTGCGCCTAGCAGTTGATTCTAAAACTCCTAGGACATTAAGTATTGCAAACCTTAGGCTCTCGTACCCACGATGCGAAACCCGCAATAATCACGCGAGAATGAATCGGTACAAAAGAGGACCGCTGTCCTTCGAATTTATATTTTTCTATTTCATCATAATTGATCGTTTATTCAATTATATT
This sequence comes from Eupristina koningsbergeri, assembly GCA_018907245.1. Taxonomy (NCBI): domain Eukaryota; kingdom Metazoa; phylum Arthropoda; class Insecta; order Hymenoptera; family Agaonidae; genus Eupristina; species Eupristina koningsbergeri. The sequence goes on from JACCHV010002775.1 coordinate 352,905, forward strand.
CGTTCTTATACACACACACATATAAATAAAATATTTGAGCATAAATAAAACTAATATCATGCCCTTAATTATATCTTTTTTATTGTGATTAATCTTCAATCCATTATAATACATATAATTATAATCATTTCAAAAAAAAATTTTTTGAGTACAAAAAATGTTTGTCAATCGCAGAAAAAACTATTATAGTTAAAGAGTTTTACTTTATTGTATGTCGTGATTTCAATAAAATTTTTGATTTACATTAAATATTGCAAATACTTTTTTTTTTTAGAAATAGTAGCAATTTATATACATAGATGAATTTTAATTAATATTTTGGTAATTATTTGACTAAGTTAAATAGATTTAAAATTTCATTGTTAGCCAAAAATATACGTATATTTTATTTTTATACTAAATAATTATTCTGTTAATGTACATAAAGTTAACTTTAATGCTATTAAAAATAATTTTATTAATTACAGACCATCGAATAACCAACTAACTGTTATAATACTAGATGTATGATATTTATATATGTAGCATCGTGCGTATACCTGCGGTATTTATCTACTCGTAATGTGTATGTAAAATTAATTTAATATAATAATATATATGAATTTAGATAGAAATTTTAATAATTTAAGAACACTATTAAATTGTATTTTATCGTAGAAATGATTATAAACCTCGAAAAAAAAACAAGAAATATTATTTAAATTATGTTCCTCTTATAATGATACTTATAATGTCATTTAACTTAAAAATAAGTAAAATTAGTATATAAAAATATTAATTAAATTTTGTAAACTAAAATTAAAAAAATTGAAATTTAATAATAAAGTATAATCTTTTTTCTATCATAATACATTATAATATATTTATGAATTATTATTGAAAAAATTTCAATAATACACCTTTACAATAGGTTATCTACAAAAACATTTTTTAGAAATATAAATTGAATGCAAATTAATAAATCTTCAAAGTACAACTATTGTAGATATTGTTTTCTAGATTAAAAACCATTAGATTTAATGACATAATACATTTATATGTTTATTTAGATTGAAAAATTGAAAAAAACTTTAAAAAATAACATGATATTCAAAATGACTGAACTTCACGTACTGAAAAATCCTTCAAAATTTTATTACCAATTATGAAATGGGGACAGAAGCATTAAAAACAGAGTTTCATCTTTCGATTATTAATTTGAAAGGATTAAAAAAAACGCCAAAAAGAGTGAATTGCAAAGATCGTGAGTGAATCCATTTGAATGTGTATACAGTTGTTTCCTTAATTATCTCAACTAATAGCATATTGTTTAATGTATCTTGTTTAAAAGGATCATTTAGAGAACTGAAAGTTAAAGCAGGAAAAACACAATCTAAACTTTACGAGCCTCGGACAATTACAAAAGTATCAAAAGACAAGTTAATCAATTAATCAAGCGTACAACAGCCGACCAATCAGCGTCACCGATTTCCTTCTGACACAACAACAATTACTCAATAGACATTTGAAGAAAAAGTCAAAGAGCACACCGGATATTTTGTTTATACATGTTAACCGTAATTGCAACTCGTGGTTAGGCTTCGGATCTCAACGGATGTTGTTTCACGATTTTCCTATCAATATGCATTGTGACGATTTGCAAAAACTTCAAAACATAAATGCAATATCTTTTATATCATTAACCTGTTAACCATCTAATAAATTTGTTCTTTGGCAGGTTTAAATTTCAAAATTAGGAAGTTAAACTAATAGTGAATAATTTAATTACAATAATTAAAATGATGATTAAACATTTCGTTAACTAGTACTGGAAAAAGAGAAGAAAACTTTATATATTATTAATATGTAATAATATTATATATATATGTATAATTTTTAATCAATAGCCTTTATATTTAATAATATTTTTACATATTAATAATAAGTAAAGTCATTCAGAATCTCTATTTTTAATACAATAATTTTTAATTATTTTTATTAAGCTATGTGCAAATAATCACCAGCAACAGATGTTTAAATCATGTAAAATAAAAAAGATTTCTATTCAAAGGACTTTACAAAAATTTGAAAATATGAATCTTTCTTATAAAATATATATGATATATCCGGAAACTAAATCCAATTTATTATTATTGAAGTCATTATTGGTCGTAGTGATTTGGGAGGGGTATTAAAATGAGATGAGGAGTTTTTTCTATTTATTCCTTTTTTTTTCCAATCATTAGAAGCGGCAAGATTTTACTTCACGCGAAGCGATGGACCTCCTGGTGGAATAGCGTTATATGATAAAATTTTGTGTGCGATTTGGAAAGTGTAGATTTTTAAAAAAGGTTAAATATTAAAAAAAAAACATTAAGGCTAATTGTATGAAAATTTTGATAAATTCAGAGTCCAATCGATTACCCTAATCATTAAATGATGATTTGAACTCAAAATTTTGTGCACGCTATGGGCGTTAAAATCGATTCTGTTTGTTTTTGGGGTGTAGAAAATATGGATAATCGGTGGCCTCCTCCAAAGCCTTATATAATTATTTTAATTGCGATTTACATGGAATTTTATTCTTAAACACTTCTGTAACATTTAAAAGCCTTTAGAACATTTTATTAAGCCACAAAAAAATTCTTAATGTGTAAATCTGTTTCAACAGTCCTTAAATCACGTCGTGTCACAAAATTGAAAAACATCCTTCGCTTGAAGCAAAATTCTGCCACTTCTAATTATTGAAAAAAAGGACAAATAGAAAAAATATTTTAAGACCCCTCCCAAATCACCACGACCAATAACGACTTTAAAAATAATAAATTGGATTTACTTTCCAGACAGACTATTATATATATACTTGAGTACCCATGGATCTTTGATTTTCAACAGAATTATTTGAAATCGATATATTTGCTATTAATAATGTACGTCAATTAATAATTGTATATTAAGTTTACCCCAGTTTTCGTAATTAATATTCATAAAAAAAAACTTTTTAAACCATGGAAAAATGTGAAATGTATTCTTTGCGTACGTCGAAGTATAGAAAAATAAAATAAATTCTCTTAAAATTTCATAACAAATTAAAAATACAAATTTAGTATAATTATAAATATTATTTCTTTATACCATCAAAATTTTATAAAACTGATGTATTTACTTTGAAAATAATTTTAATATCAAATATATAACTTATTTATTTATTGATTGAATTCTTATGAAGTCTATTAAAATATTAAAAAACTATAATCTATTACATATATATTAATATTCATACTAAAAACATAATTCTATAACATCATTTATCTAAGCAATATTAATACTTAATTAATAATTATATTCAATCGTCTGTTTCCTAAAGGGATTCTATGATTAATTCCTCATTCTTGATTTTTCTACAATTTTCTTCACAATTTTTCTTGTTGCAGTGATTTCGACAATCAAATTTGTTGCTTAGAATATTATTGCAATCTGGTAAATTTAAAAGATTTGTTGTATTATTATCATTTTTATAAGTAAAACTTTGGTTCTCTTTTAGAATTTTAAAACATTCTTGATTTTTGTTTTTATCAGTTTTAATAAATAAATTTGGTAAACTTTCTCTTGTACTATTAGTTTTTCTAGTAACTTGAAAACTTAATCTTTTATCATGACCGTTGATTTGTTTTTTTCTTATATAGTTTTGATCATCTGATGATTCATCATTAAAGTTTTTAACTGGTTCAGTTACAAAGTCAGGGGAATTTAACTCACGAACTGTTCTTTCAATTCTATCATCTATTTTTTTAAGTACTTGATCGTCAATATTTTCAAATAAATTAATTTTCAAGGGTGTCGGTTTACTATTTTTAATAGTAGGACAATTTTTTGAACTACATTCGTTGTTATTAGATGTAATTGTCTTTTTTTTCGAATAATGATCACAAATTTTTTCACTTGATATCAATCGGTCGAATGGCTGTTCTCCAAAATCTAAAACGGTATTATCTTTATGTGGTGTTTTAATTTCTTCTTTTATACAATCTTTTATTTCATTGGTTTGGCATTCAGCGTTTATTTTCTTTTTTGTTTTAACTTTTTGAGAATAATTTGTACATATTTGTTTACAGCAAACATTTTCTACAGTTTGATTACATATGTCAGCTTCAATTTTTTTAATTTTACTTGTTAACTTTTTTTTTCTAGAACTTAAATATTTATCGAGTTCTCGAACTTTATAATTTTGTTGTGTATCTTTAGATGTCAACTCAGTTTTTATTTCTGATAATCTTTCCTTTATTTTATCAAATTCATCTTGATTATTTAATTTTTTTTTAGATTCATAATGAATTTCTTTTTTTATTTTAAATTCTTCATTTATTTTATAAGTATTTTTAATATCCTTTACTTTATCTTTAACATATAAATATTCTGTTGGATTAACTGATGTTTTCATTTTTCTGTATTTAAAATTAATTTCTTCACACAAACAGTGATTATCTGCGAGAAATAAAAATGTAAACAATTGATAGAAATTTGAAATTGAAAAATAAATTCATCTATTTTAATAAGTATTCTTTTTAAATAGAATTATGCATTTAATTTTTGTATTAAAATTTAATTTAATAAAATTTTTTGATTGATTTTATTCAGTTCAATTAATATTGATAACAGATATCTATTTTACCAACTGTTGTTAAGCTTATTTTCAAAAACACTAAATTCAAAAAATTTAGATATCATTAGTAAACAACCATTCAAAGATACACATAACAGATAAAAATATATATTTAATATTTTATTATTTATTTAATGTGATAATATCATGAATATTGTATATTTATGTATAATTATGTACATATAAAGTACGTTGCTAATCTTTAAGCATTTAAATATCATGTAACATTGGATACATACATAAATTGTTGCATATTCATTTACAAATTATTTATTCAATTATTTTAAATTTATCTCTGAAGAAGAATGAAATATAAAATGTTATTTAAAATTATATATATATATATAATTTATAATGAGACATTATTAATGAAAAAGAATTTATATATTTCTGATTTATTTTGTTGTATTCATCAAAAAACCAATTATGCGTCAAATAATTTACCAAATTTCCAAGGATCGGGTATTCCTTGAACCATAGCCAGACCCTTTCGATTCCAAATGTAGTCAGTAAATCGCTGATAATCTTGGGACATCCTTACATCTTTAAAACATATTTTTTTGAATTTTCTGTTGATAGTTGTCCAAGCAAGATACTCCAGCCAAGGATCGGGAATTCCATCACGAAGATTGTTAAAGTTGTTATCTGTGTCGACATTACCAACGACGTAAGGTAAAGCCATAACTAATTTTGGACGCAAAAAGGGACCTCGTACCACTGGAATTACAAGATTATTATCATTCTTCGGCGTCGTCCATTGAAATTTCCAACCCTCTCGAACTCGTATTGTCCCTGCTTTTTTAACTTCATTACCATTCCTCTTACTTTGATTGATTGAATTATCTGCTGGGCTAAAAAATTTTTCTAAATAAAAATATAAAGCATTCAATTAGTTTAACCTCCAACCAAACTATGTAATTTGTTAAAACAACATTCAATATTTACTGGTTGTGGATTGATGATATTTGTTGTCGTTGCAGCATGATTTCATTATGTTAGTATTATTTTTAAAACTCGACGGTTAAAGCCATTCTCATTTTTTTTATTTAAAATTTTTATTCATTTTAGTTGTTCTGATTTTGACGCTCAATTTTTTTTCTGTCAAATATAATTTAAATTACTTACATTATATTGATGGGTAATAAGAATTATAGATTATTCTTAATATGCACAAAATTCCGTGAAAGTGAAACGATAAAAAATGTATACATAAAATTACCAACTATTGAAAACATTTAATCGCATTAATTTCATAAATAATTTAAATTATAATGTAGTAGTAAATTGGATAACATTTGATATTCGAGGGTGATTATAAAAATGCATGTAACAAAAATATTTTTAATAAGTCATAAAATCAGTTTGATAAATATTACATTATGTATTGATTAAAAATAAAAATTATATTTTATCGAATTTACTAAAAAATTTGCAGATAATTTATTCTAATAATTATAATATTAACGAAAATGTATAACAATTAATTTCATTAAAAATGATCTAATTATTTAAAAACGAATTAATTTTTACCAAAATATTAGTTTTTTAAAAGTATTATACAGTGTTTTAATTTATTTTGATTAAAAATAAATATTTTTATATAATTAATAAATTATAGAAAAGTAAATATTTTAATATAATACGGTTTTAAAAAATGGCAGGATATATGGTTTGATTTTATGGTACAATTAATCATAAACGAATTTGGCTTTATAAACCCGTGCAAAATTATAACACATATTTCAATACATTTATTCTGAATAATTGTCTAATTATTTCTAATAGAAAGTTTTATTATACAAAACTTAGTTTTAAAGTCAGGTTTAAAAAAACAACAGAAAAGTTTTATTTTCAAGCATTTTTATTCAATCAATGTTTTCATTTTAGACATTTCTTGAGATTTTAAATTAAATCTCAATAAAAAAACTTCAATTTCATTCTATCAATAAATATAATAAAATGCGACAAAATCTACATTTTAGAATAAAAAATAAGCCACGGTTTTTTTTATCATGTTTGTTTCTAATAAAGCTTTATTCATAAAATCACGTTTTCGATAGATTTTCGTTATTATACGGGAAAAAATATGTTATTTAATTAACCATAAGAAAGTAGGCACTCAAAGCGCTGAAAGTTCACTGATTTGAAGAAACTTAGTAATTAAAAAAATTGAACCTACTTAATCATAAAATTTACATACACGGTACTCGGTACCCAATAAAGAGGCGTAAAATATTGTCGTCCTCTTCTCATTACATACCACTTAAAAATAGAAATTAACAATTAGCTTTGTCCGCCAAATCAACATCTACAATTGGTATTTCTTGCATGACGTACATTATATGTTTCAAAACTGAAGTAATAAATGGCCATCACGTAATAAAACACGTCTATTTTCAATAGTTATTATTTGCATAACTGCCCTTCGATAAGGTTATCAATAATTCTATACCAAAAAAATGATAGCCTTTTTCTCTTCGTAATCACGGTAAAAATGTTTTCTCATAGATTTACTTCATTGGATTCATTTTGTTTTTGTATCTTGATAGAAAATTTATAAAATACAATATGAAAAAATAATTTACCATCAAGAATGTTAGTAAATATATATTTCATTCTTTGTATAAAAAAATGTTTTATAACATATTTTATTATTTTTAATTACGTATCTTATATCTAGCGGAGTATAATAAAGTTCTCTTATCGCGCTTAAATGATCTGAATTAAATAAATAATTTGTTGAATACTAATGAAATTGTAACAAAAATTATATATGAAGATTTTTCTTTATTTACAATTTATTTACTTTTTCATATATTATTTCCTGATTATATTTCATAAATAAATAATAATTAAATTTTTTTATAAAAATATTATGAATAACTACATAAAAAATAGCATCAATATTTTAATAATTACAAAACAATTTCTTATAATTTATTAATTATTACCATTACATGTAATATATATTTTTTAAATTATTTCGTTCTTTGATGGAAATTTTGTACAGAGATGATTTTTATAGTGATTTATAATTTCATGGAATTAAACGTTTGTTTTCATTTTAATATATTTTTAATTCATACATGAAATTATTATTCGAAATGAAATGATTTAAATTAATTTTTTAAATTATTTTAAATTAAGTTTAATATAAATTATTTTGTCTATCAAATAAATGATAATATTAATTCAAGTTATTATTATATTTTTTTCTTAAAATGAAACTATATTAATCAATACGAAATATTGCACACATATATTTTTAATATAAATTACATAAAATCTCAATAAAGACATTTATGCACCAATTCAATTGGATTTAAGTATTTTTTTATTCTTTTTTTTATTTTTTTATTTTTTCTATAGAATCCATGAAAATATTTCTTGTTTACCGTGTTTAAGAAGTAAGAAAGATGTCCATATCATTGTGCCCATACAAATATTTAAAAATTCGTTTATTTCTAAAGCACAAAATTCAGTGCATTTATACGCATTTCAAGATATACAAAAATCACTTTCTTAATTTTGTTTGCAGAATTTATAATCTTGCTTGTTCTTACTTTATGTTAAATGAAAAGCTTACATGGAGATTATAGATTTAAAAATATTTTTCCTGGTCAAGTGAAAACTAACTATTCAAAAATAAAATTTTATATTAAATTATATTTGATAAATATTAAAAATTTATAAATAATAATTTTGAATATTATAAATCCTTCTCTTCAATTGATATTAAAACATGTATTTTATTAATCCAGAACTGATCGATTAAAAAATATTTTACAATTCATTTTTTTTTTATAATAATTCATTAAATATTAAATTTTTTTTTTTAATATTTAATTATATTTGTTGGACCATTTATATATTAAAATAATTTGGTAAAGGAGTTATAAAGTTTTCAATGCTATAACCTCCTTCAATCTAAACCTTTTTCTTTAATTACTATATTATGAGCTTAAGTAAATATTTCTTCTTTATAGTAATTACATACGCACTCAGAAAATTATTATATTTTGTAATAAATAAAATGAAGCTATAACAATAATACAATATTTTTGTAAATGCGTAAAGACACTTTTATAGACAAATCATGTAATATTATAAGTTCGCTCTATATTAATTTCTTAATTTCGCTTCTGATTGCACAGCCATTGAACTTATTCAAAACATATACACTTTTAAATTATCATTCTTTTTGTTTTCCTTCTTACTTTTTTGATTTTATATTTTTCAATTATCGTATAAATAAATTATAAAAATTAAAATGAATAAAAGCCAATACTTTGAAATTTTTAAATATTTATCAAGTTGGCTTTGCGTATTCGTTATAACTTTTTTTCAATATAAGAGAGCGATACAAAAATTACAGTTACAAATCATTACTTATGTTATTAAAGTATATTTTGTTTACAGTGAGATGATTTATATAAATATCCAGAAAAATGTCATTTCGAATAATTTTTTGATTTTCTATTTTATTTTTACATATATACAATTTAAGTATTGTATTTAATTTCTTATCATTTTTTATAATTATACTCACAATTATTATATTCAAATTTATTATTTTCGAAAATATGATTGTATTAAGAAAGTAAATAAGTTATTGTTTGTTGAAAATTATTATTTAATGAAATGAAAAAATTTTTTGACAAAAATTTTATAGAATAAAATAATTGTATTTAAAATCATTTTCAGGATTTTTAGATTATAATATTCTTTAATTCGGACATACACAATAAAAATAAAAAAACATAATCGGCGCATGTATAACAATGTCAATATGGATCATGTTTTTCTTATTAACATAAACATTATACTTGCAAAGCACAATCATAATGTCATTTGAAAATGTTTGATTTCAATTCAATTAGATTAACCAGATGTATACATTCAGAGAAAAAAACTTAATTGAATATAGATTTAAATGTATAAACCATTGGTTATTCAATTTTATAAAAGGAAATCAATTTTTCTTAAATTTAAAAAAAAAGCAAAGTAAAAGATATCGTGTTTATAAATAAAATATTTGAATATAACGAATATTATATTTTTTATCATTTGGTATGAAATAACAGTCCCTTGGATTTCAAGTTAATCATTATTTTAGTGATACAATTTCCTCTTTATAAGTTTTGTATTTATTGAAGAAAAAAACAAAATCTTGAAGGATTTTTTAACATAAAGATGATGATACTTAGAAACTACTTACAGTATTTAGTATAATTATAATTATTTTTTTTCAATAACCGTAAATATCATATAAACATGTACACACATAACGATTATGAGTAAAAATTTTCAGCACAAAATAGCACAACTTAATAAAAAAAATAATTACAGAATAATTTATATATAGGTCTAATCAAATTTTGAATTCCACTAATTCTATATAAGACGGTGGTTGTACCAAGTGAAAAAAATTCCAATATATGTTCTGTATAAGTAAAATTGTAATTATATTTCTACGCAAACAAGACTTAAATAAATATTTGTTAAAATATTCTTCATAAACACGTAGTGTTTTCTTAAAACTGTATACTGTATTTTTCTATATAATTTTATAAATTCTATTAATAACCAATTTAAATGTATAATGAAAATCATTCTACTCATAAAAATGATCGTATATAGGTTTAATTGTATAAATTATATTTGTTATTATATTTATCTCGCTTTCAAATAATTAAAACAATTCAAATAGTCATTTATTGTTTTTCAACTATTTCACTTTACATGTATGTAAATGTTAAAAGGTATTGTATATTTTATAACAGTTAACACTTAATTTCTAAAATATTTAACAATGATATTATGAAAATAAATTATGCTAATATTTTTCAAAATAGTAATTAAATTATTGATTTTGAAAATTCTAAAATTCATTTATCATAGGAATAGATTCAATTTAAAGAAATTTAAATATAATATTAATTAATTTCTAAATATAGTATTTAATTAGTAAATACGACAAATTGTTTACTATCATTCTTAAAATCATCGATTATAGCTAACAAAATATGAATTATTTTCTACTTTTAGTTTTATTCTTGTGGAAAATAATTTAATAAAAATAAAGTTACTGTAATTAAAAAAAAAAAGAATATATAATTTCAATTTAATAGACGTAATCAGATTATTTATGAGTATGAATAATTTTAAAGGTATTTAGTGTCACTTCTTTTAGTATGATCTAAAAAAAATTGAAATAATTTTCTCAACTTAATAAAAGTATTTTTAATATCATTAAATATTTTTTTAGGAATTTTTTTTTTATTAATAAATTGTTGATTAATTCATTTATCTGTTATTACATAGTATGTTTTGAAATTATCATGAAATACATTAATATCTAATACTATAAAAATATAATGGTCTTGATTATAACTTTAAACCATTTACAACTACATATTTTCCCGGTATATAAGATTTTGTTGTTGTATTGTTTATATCTAAATTTAATTAATACATTAAGTATAAAGGTGTTGAATTATTTTAATAAATTAGATTTAAACATTAATAAATTGTTATAATGGGATATTTTAATAATATAAGTGAATGATTAAAGTTAAAAATTAAATAAAATAATTATAAAAAAAATAGTAATAAATGTAATAAGTAGTTCATTCTATAATTTTTAAGAAATTCTCAAAAGTAACAATTATTATTAATGAGTTTACTGTCATGTAATGAGTTAAATTTCTGTTTAGTTTTTAGTACAAATATTTACTTATTTTTTATAGACATATTTAAGACGCATTGTGACAAATAACACTTAAATGTTTATTTTTACACCATTTTTATATTATATTTTAGACTTAAATGTAATCGCTTATAAAAAAATGAATATTATTGTAATGAGTTAGATTATTTTATTTTAACTGCGAAAACGATTCGTTATTCAACACACGAAATAACTCATTAGATTAACAGTTTATAAACGAATAAATACGTTCATAATTTGAAGTTTAAATAATTAATTATAAACTAATAATAATCAAAAGTATTAGTTATTATAATTAATTAATTAATTATTATAATTATTAATAATTTTAAATATTTGAGTCTACTTATATTTGTGATTACATTTTGATAAATCATTATTTTAAATTCAATTGATAAAATTTATATTGATTTAAACTCATATTTATAAATTTGTTTATTATTTTAATGAGAAAATTATGGAAATCAAAAAATATAATTTTTTTATATCATTAGTCAATTATTATTTTGAATCATATGAAAGAAAGGTTATTTCAAAATGTTATAAAAGTAATTTATTTTTTGTTAAAAATGAATAATAATATTTAAAAAAAAAATTATAATAATGGCATTTTTATATTGTCATTGTAAATATTTTGATCCGGAATCTTTCTTGTCGTGTACAATGAAATAAATTTTTATTTTCAAATAATTTTAATTTGATGGCTAAAAAATATTTTCTTCATTCAAAGATGTAATTATTGAATTTAAGGTAACTTTTTAAAGATAACTTAAGTACGATATATATTTTATATTAATTAATCTTTGAATGAACAATATATCATTTAATATCAATATATTTTTATTACTTTAAGAGTAATTTCATCATTCTGTTAAGCAACAGATTTATGATATTGTCATTTTTTCTACACCGGAGAAGTCTTGTATACACATAATAAAAAATTCAATTTTAGCGTGAATAAAAATGCATTTCGACAATAGAATAGTACAATAATTCTATAGTAACATTACATGATTTATATCCTTAAATATGTATTTAAAGAAATGGAACGATATTCTTTTGAGTATACAATGGCATGTTATATACTGCAAAAAATTTATTCCAAATAAAAAAATGTGTCAAGTGATAAATATCGCTTTTTTATTTCATGAGATTTGTTACGTAGATTAATGGATTCGGTTAAAATACATGCGAGATAAAACAAAAGCGAAGTTGGGGTTGCTCTATTTATTCCATGGTGGATGTTGTTTCATTTTTTCCCTCGGCTTTTCCGATTTCGGAGGCACTTGAAACCTTTATGATGGTATTCTTGGATATGACGTCGTCCGATACAAGGAGCAAAGGCAAACTACCCAGAACCATACACGTGCCCATGAACACAAAGCAAATATTATAACTTCCGGTCACATCCCGCATGAAACCTAAAAGTGAAAGTATATTATTTTTATTTATCTGATTTTTTTATTCATTTCAAAATGAATACGATTCTTCTTCGAAAAGACGAGATATGGTTACATATCTCAAATTATTAGACATTCATCAAAATTTTATAAGAATTAAAAATGGGAGATATTGTGAATTTTTGTCGAAAGAAAATTTTAAAGCACTTGTTGTTTTGATAAAGATTATTTCAATTTGACTTGTGACTTTCATAGAATTTGGATAATGCATTTACTTACATTATAATTTATTGAAAATTTATTTAAAGAATTATTATCTATATAAATTTTTTAAAAGTTTTTAAAAGTTCATGTAAATTGTATAAATTATAAAAAAGAAGAATTATGATATATATACAAGATAAATACAGTTTTTATGTATCCTATAAGCTTCAGATATTTTTATATTGAAACTAAGTTAAGTAACAATCATTATATATTTCAAAAGCTTCTCGCATTTCTAGACATGCTCTTCATAATCAAAATTCAGTTTTTCAGTTTAATCTGTATAATAATGTTTGGCACAATATATTTATAAGATATATTGTTGTAAAATAATCCTTTTAATTTGTATTTTGGTATGAAAAACATAATTCTTAGCAATAATATCGTATATTTTGTACATAAATAAAAATACTTCATTCTAAAGTATGAATTCGTATTTCTATTTTAATTATCAGTTTTAAACCATAAAACCATTTAAAATTTTTTTAAATGTTCTTTAGAAAAATTTAAATTTTAAACTTTGAATACACTCTATTCAAAAAATGTTTTTAATAAATCTGTAATAAAAATTTATATAAATATAAATATCACTAATGTATTATATTGTATTAATTAAAGATTATGCATAAGAATTAAATAAAAAAGTATGATATAATTAATTTTTTTTTTAAAAAATTAAATTTAATAAATTATTGTTATAATTATGATGATCTGAGATTTTAATATATTATTAATATAAATATATATTTAAATTATAATGTAAGTATAGTATGAATTATTTATTATTAAGTTTCGATTTATTACAGATTATGACACAAATTTATTAAAATAAATACAAATAATCAGTGAAATATTAAATAAAGACAAATATTGATATTTAATTTATCAACAAAAACAACTTTTATTTAATAAATATAAGAATACGCCGAAAATGACTTGTAAACGTAAAAGAAAATAATAAGAATCAGAAGAATGAAGATTTCATCATCGGCAAAGACAAATAATAATGCTTGTAGAGTTTCATTTGCTTGATTAAAAAATTTAATTGTACCCTCAGCAAGTTGTTTTGTTTCTCGAATCCACATCTTTAATTACTCAATTGTTTGTTCCATCGACGCGTGTAAGAAAAATATATTCAATTGGCTTTCTAAATTATAAAGCTGCAATAAGATCAGACACCTTAACCTAAAAATTTTTACACCAATCAATAATGATGAAAGGGTAAACTTTAAAAACAAACAATCCGCCCTACTGCTATATTTTTTAATAATTCTTTTTTATTCACTTTTACAAAAATACCAATTGAATTTATCATTTTTTATTTATTTTGAATGAACTTTAGCAGTTATACTTAATCTCAATTTATCAAATACAATAATGTTTTCTTTATTTTGATTTAAAAATTAAGAAATAAATGTTTAGTTATGATACTGCTTCTTCAAATAATATTCGTTTAAAATTCAAGAGCAATAAAATAGTTATTCTATTATTTCTCTAAATTGGTTGTAATTATATACATAACATTATTACATTAAGGACGTTGAATAATATTCATAATGATTAGAGTAAACGATATTTTTATTTATCTAATTATATGTCTACCTGTCGAGTTATATTTAACGAGAGAATTTTGACCTAATTTAAAACAGAAACGAGATTATTTCTTCTAGATAAGTAAACAGATATTATCCTAGCAAGAATCATGCAGCACCTTCATAAATTCATACCGTCGTCCACACTTCTTTTATTTCTCTTTCTTTCATGCAGCCAAATATATAGATATATAATTGCTCTTTAAAATAAATACCATGAAATTACCCTCTTCGCATGTAATCAATATCATATCTCCTAATCTGCTGGTTGAATAATGTATTATTTTTTATTAATCACTATTAAAATGTAAAGTATGAAGCATAAATGGAATTAGCTGTTGATTTACTATAGATGTATAGAGCAGCGAACACAATAAGGCGCTACAAACCGCTAATGTTGACAATAAACCTAACGATGATCCTGCCTACACTAACACATCCTCACCGACTAGTATTCTCACGGAGGCAAGAGTTTACCGAGGGGATCACTCGTGAAACAGTCGAGGGCGCATTGTGACTGATATTCGATTGATCCTAAACACGCGTTCTTTTCTACAGAAAACAGGAGTAATACCTTGTATAACGCTTGCATGGGAATCTCGGTCTATCTTAGATTTCTCATTTTATGATCTCATTTTGTGACAAGGGCCCTTGCTTTACTATTCGGAACATGGCCTTCTCAGTTGATACCGAACAGGGAAAGATTAAAGCGTGCGTTCAGTGGGGCTAATCGACCTGGAAAACTGAATATCTAACACGCTTGCATGGACTTTAGCACAGACAGTCTGAACCCGCAGTCTCGAAAAACGACTTCACACGTCTTTGACATTCCTACGGTGGTCTTCCGCAGATCCTACCCTGCTGAGCCATGAGACACCCGGTACACCATTCACACCATCGAAGAACATATTAGCGAAAACCAAGACCACCACCCTTCCCGCTAAGCTAGCAACGATAGTGGCCCCAAACGATGCCCTTCCTTCAAAGGCACCCAATTCCATCATAGCCAAGCGTTTAGCAGGCGCATTAAAACCAAAAAGTGCCTTATCACTTGGATTAGTGCTGGCACTGTCTGCTTTAACTCATGGTATAATGCGTATAATGATACAGGCCAAAAATTTGATTGAAACTGCAGACAAAGTGAAGCCAACTCTGTCTGGTGAGATTAATTCTACTTGGTAATTTCATTATCAGCAACCGCTGTACCATGTCGACCTGTTGGATGATTGTTGGGTACATTATGTAACTCAATCATCAGGATCCAATTATGCATGAAGTGGCCGTAAATTCATATCGATAAAGTATATCACCGACAGTAGTCAATTAGGTGAATGGCACCGTATTCATATTCGCTGATTTACCAATTTATAGCTAATGGCACAAATATCCGTGTGAGTTATACTAGAGAAGAAAAAACTCTATACCAGGATTGGGGACTTAATGATTATGATATAGTAGTTATTCATTTAAATACTAACGATGACGTATGTTCAGTGGCAAGAATAGATCTGGAATCCATCTAATCTACTTTCTTGGATAAGTCGTCGACAATTTTAAGATCTATTCTTGTAAGAAAATCGCGAGAGAAACTTCAGGTGTGGACATGCCTCCCCCCCCCCATACATCGGCGCGGTCCGGTGCCGTATAGTGCTCAATTCATAGGAAAAGTTCAAATTTTAGTTTTTGAAACTCATTAAGGGAAGTAAACCCAGAGGAACCGGGGATAATATGATTCGCTCGGTGTCAAGTGTCAAATGTTTATGACAAAATTACGAGGATGTACGAACGCGTGTACCTGAACCAGCAATAAATGAATGCGTGAGAGCTATATCTCGAGGGTAGGTGGGTGAAACATGCCAATTCCTAACAAAGGACTGCGCGAAAAATATAGATTTTAAAATTAAGAGTGAGATTGAAATAATTTTAGTCTTCACATCTAGAAAAATATTATTTTGTAGAAGGCTTTTTTCCTCGCTTGGCTCCCGGAGGGTTTTTTTATGCTAGGTAATATACGTTTAGAATTAATTGCGCGAAATAGTCAGCAGCTGCACCGATCTGAAGCGGTAAGCGGTCACGAACGAGATTCGACGAGAATCACATCCGAGCAGAAGCGCCTCTCATGGTCTAACCCCCCGCGTCCGCTTGGCTCCACGGAGTCACGTATCGGTACAGCTACCAAATGTGTAATTTCTTGTTTCAGCTCGACAATTTCTCGGAGAGGGGCGACGATGAGCAGGTTATAAGTATAGGTGTAGGAGATTAAAGGGCTAGATCTTTATTTTCCTAATTAATAAACTCGGGATTTCCCCATCGATAGACGTTGCCTCTTCGAAAAATTACGAACTCGATCGATTATGTTAAATCCTCTGTAATCAGTTCTGGGCATTAAGAGAAAATAAATTTTTATTTTAATATTCGAATCAATTTCACATTATTTTCCGAGGATCCTATCTATTTAATCGCCTAACATCTACGTAACCTGTATCAGTGAATTATAATACCATTATACAACCAGTTAATTCCACCGAGGAATTATTCATTAGGACCGCTTCATTGGTACATCTACATGTGTTAACGAGCAAGATGGTGGTCGTCAAGACCTAAAAAAGTACAAACGCGGTCGAAATTGTCCTTCGCCAATACCATAATATAAACCAACTACAGAAATAAACTAGATCTTAATGTTATATCTCGAATTGACAACATGACCAGGATCCTCTGGCTATCACTGATATCAAAGGTAATAACTCGATGTGTGTTAGCGTAAAATATTTTGCTTTATAATACTTGACGTAGATTGACAGTAGTACGTCAATCTTGAGCTATACAAATGGGAGAAATCCTAACTGGAAACTGCACTCGGTACTCATTTTTCAGAATAGAGGTAAACACAAAATAAATTTAATTTACTAAAACGATATAACTCCACTTGATAAACCGCGTAGATGATATGTAAAACAGATAAGTGTACGATTCCTACACCCCTCCCCTGTTTGGATATAGAACAGTTTCAACCCTAAACGTGCACAGGCTTTGTTACTTCTGTCATACATGGTTCATCCACGAAGTAACGAGTTTTTCTTTTCATTTTGCGTCTATTTGTCATAAAAATTTGACTTTTTTTTTTTGTTTTTTCGATAATTAGGTGCAGCAGGATTTTACTTCAGCGAAGGGTGTTTTTCAAATTTTTGACACGGAAGCTGAAGCGATTAGCGGAAAATCACTACGTGAGAATATTTTGTTCGAAGATTAAAAAAAAAAAATTCTTACTTTTCTTTTTTGAAAAATGATTTATTGGTGGACTTATAGACAGTGTGAAATAAAAATTTTAAATTCTTCAAAATAATTTCCTCCTGTATCAATACATTTTTGAAGGCGTGTTTTCCAAATTTCAAATGCATTTCAAACTCTTCAGCTTTGATGTTTTTTAAAAATTTTGAAATTTATAAATTTTTTGCACTATATTGTACACTGTAGATTGCGTTAAATTCAGTTTTTTCTGAATTGCTTAATCTGTTAATCGACAGTCCAAATTTTTAATTTCTAACATGCGCCGGGTGTTCCTAGCTATTCGAAAGCTTTTTGGACGTCCAGATCGAGGCTCGTCAATGATTCTTTCTCGGCCCTCTTTAAAAGCTCTGTGCCATTTTCCACTCTGCGATTTTGACATGCAATTATCTTTATAAGCTTCTTTTGACATTTTAATTCTTTCCACACTGTTTTTTTTTTAATTGCAAACAAAACTTTATCGCGTAACGCCTTTCTACTAGTCGTCCCATCATGCCGTGACAAAAAACTAAAAAACACTCTTCGCGCGAAATAAAATCCTGCCGCACCTAATTATCGAAAAAACAAAAAAAAAGGGACAAATGAGAAAAGAGTTTGTCGACATTCTAAAACCCCTTCCAAATTTCTATTCGAATAGGCGAAAAATGAAAAAAAAACTCGATACTTCGTGGATGAACCATGTATTTCGTGACCTGGCGTTATGACTCATGAATCCACCGAGGACAAAGAAAATGTCAATTCTCTCTCAAAAGACAAATGAAACTACTCGAATAAAAAAGGAGCTAATTCCATCAGGATATAGAGGATATAGATCTCCTCCGAGACCTCGAGCAACAATGCGTCGATCTTACCTGTTGGCTTCGCCTGAAATTCCAGCTACGCGGAGTTCATACCAAATTGGTCGGAAACTGACCCTTAGACTTATATAATAGAGCTGCATAATACGCTTGCGCAAGATTCATGGTTGATGTATTAAGTAGTTACGCACTAAATAGATTAGGGTCAGTCCACATTCATATTTGAAAATGGGCATAGACGCGAAATGATTTGTTATACAGAGATAAATGGAGAATAATTCTGGAAGAGCTTAGGTTTAGGAGTTGTGGCGCTTTATCATGCAGTACCGCCGCCCACAAAGAAACTATCCTAGGACAACTTCTTCGCTGGACTGTGCAAACGTAGGCTAGAGAAAAACCTGGAATTTTTTAGCTATGAATCCTGCGGGTGTGGTCAATCTTCGGGAAGACTTTTTTATGAAATTTTTAAGCCACCAGGATGTTGCATTCGGATACTTATTATCTCACGGAAGATAAATTAATTTACTAAAAACACTTGTGCTTTAGAAACAACGTCGTAAATTAAGGGCAGGTTGAACTTTGACACCGATTTGAAAAACAGTATGACAATGCATAATAAGTATCGCAGTCGGGTAAATTAGACATTAGATGTTTCAATTATTTTGAAACCTACAATATTTTTACTATTTTATTTATTAATAAAATTTTGTAATTTATAAGGAATTTGTACAAGCTGTTTCACAAAAACAATTTCGATTCGTAAAATAATAAACAAATAATAGTTATAATTAATTTTGACAGTTATACTGCAATGCACAATGAAGATAAAATGTTATATATATACAATAAATATGTCATAATTTTAATTTAAAAAATGTGAAATCTTTTTGCAAGATCGATAAACAGTTATTATAGACAAGAAAGTGCGCTTAATATATTTGCTGCATAAATCAAAACAATATTAAATTGCAAACAAAATTACTTCCTGTATATTTTAAGAGACAAGTTTATCGAATTTTTTTTTTAAATTGGCGTTTTTCTCTTACACAGCTCATAAATCATGTTTAAATATTTTACTATATTTTTTAATTTTAATTTAATATGCTTCTAATTTTGCTAAAAAGATTTCGTTTTTAATTATTACTAATAAATATTTAATGTCAACATAATTCGGTCTGGTGGGTACAGTCCGCGCATCACATTACGATTCCATCATTTAGGTAAGGACGTACTCTTGGCACCAGACGGAGGTGTCACGTAGAAATTTCACGAAGTATTCGGAATTCACGAAAAATTTACCACCAGACAATTTATCCTCCCGTTGAGAGTGACTCACGAACTGGGAAACAACTCACAGATACTTTAAGGAAATACGCGGATACAAAAGGATCCAGTAATTTTTTAGCATCGTTCACCTAGAATATTTTCGACCGGAGTTCAAATCTACACTTACGCCTCATGAGATGAAGAACCGCACTATCTCTCTCCTACATTTCAAATCATTAAACATGAATTCCTACTGAACTATTGTACTTATTTTTTTATTGTCCTTCCTCTCCGTATCACAACTCAGTTGGGATTACAGATTCAAATCTTTATGGCTTCTGAATTCGGATGATTATGTATAATTTATACAATCACATTCATATGTACAGATTAATAATTACTTATATAATTAAAAACTACTTAAATTTTCTTTTTTTTTGTATAAAATAAGTAAAGTTTTTCATTAATATTATAATCTACATGTAAAATATAACACTCTATTTGTCTTCACTTGAATAATTATGAAAGAATTAAACTGAACAAATTTTTCTTCAATATCCTTCTCTTAAGAAATACCTTCGTAAATAATTAGGAATTCTTTTCAATTTTTTTTTATTTTTTTCTTATTTTGTTCTATTTCAATCTTTAAACATTGAATTTTCTGTACTTGGCACGTTTATATATCGGTTGATAATCTCGAACATTTTAAATAATACAATAATTATGAAAAAAATAATGTATAAAGCAATAATTGATAACTTTTTTTAAAAAAAATGAATATATAATCTGTTTAAAAAATATTTCGCAACTAAACATTTAAACTCCTTATAAGTGACATCAAATAATTCTATATATAATATTTTGTTTAAGTATTTGTTTATGTTATTTTACACTTATAACTATTTTTTTAGTACTAAAAATTACATTTCCTATACAATATATTGATGTCAAAATTGTAGTTCACTAAGTACATTATAATTTCAATAAATTCTAATAATATAGAATTATTAATAAAGAATTATTTTAAATAATAGCTACATCAAATGCTTAAAAATTAAAATAATATTCAGCTGATTATGCTATAGAGTACCTAATCTATGGAATTGTAAAAAAATTTCAATTAATTTTTAAAGGTCAAATAATTAATAAACCTCAAATATTTCACGTTAAGAATACAAAGAGCTTTGATTACTTCATAAATTACAAAATCTGATTTTATGTCCATACATTTAAGAATGTTTTTCAATATAATAAAATTGAATTATAGAATTAATACAAAAATACACACGTAATGTCACTGATTTTTACACTCAATTGTTTATTAATTCACTTTTATTATTCAAAGCACCTGTCGCAATCAAATTTTATAGGCCAATCGAATTTCGTAAAGCGCAAATTATCCGTAAACACATTAGAATTCCTTTTTCTCATCACAACCAAGAATATAGGGGATTACGTACATTCGAACCTTGTTCATGTCTAAAAATACTATCGTAGTAACTGTAGAGCACAGCAATATAGAGATTTTTAATACGAATATTTGTGTCACAGTCATTATAAAATATTCTGCGGAATCGTGCGCCATTGTACTAATTTCACTCATCATATTTGTCAATTCTGCTTGACATTTAAAAAATTTTGAATTTTGTTTATTCTGATGTATATTGCATTTTAAGTCGTTAGATAAAATGTTATATTAGCGGAAACTGTCGTGACAATTCTGCTACTTTAAAAGTATAAAAACATAGCGGACATTGTTCCTTCAGAATTCTTCTCATTTCATGCTATTTCCAAACAGCACTAGTCCTTGTTACGTGTTTGTTATTTTATGGATTTTTAAAAATAAATATATATGTATATAAATAATACATTTAAAATTATTACTTATTAGATTATATATTTAATACATTTTTACAAAAGTAATTAATTTACGCAAATAAATTATATTTATTTGTATTGCATTGGAACATTTTATTGCATTACTTTCTCGACTACTGTTGCTTGTACCCGTTATTTTAAATAGAGTACACTAACAGCTGTTTCATTGTTTTGTAGGAGTCCTTTTGCATACGTGGGGATTCACTAGTTTCCCGGTACATCGACTACTTATGCATATTTAACTTCGATTATGAGTTTCACAGTAATGCAGCCATGGAGCCAATAATATGTCAGAAAAATGTTTTTACGTACAGCATAGGTAAATAAAGAGTATGAGGCATTATTAATTTAACCAAACTGCGTTACTTAAAATATCTATCATCGGCAATTTTATATTGAATAGATGAGATTTGAATAATAATGAATTCTTGTCAACACATGATGTAATCTTTATTAAAATTAGCTTTAGGCACAAGAAATTAAAGAAAATTATAAAAATATGAAAGGTCATTGCTTAAATTGTTATTACTCCATACACAATTATAATATTAAATATAGGCAAATCTTTATGCACGTATTCCCCGACTAGTAAAGTTGCTATCAATTCCTTTACTATAATGCTATAATGTATAAGCAACTTGAATGGGAAAATTCAATATAATTAAAATTAAAAGAGTACTCAACAATATCAATATATTTCAGTTCCTCACTTATAAATAGCTTTTCATTAAAATTCTTATGTTACAGTTTATTAATCATAAAGACTAATGAATACAACAGTTTATTTTTAAACTTATATACAAAATATTATAAAATAATCGTGACTTTAACGACAATTTAATTGTCTCCTTGCTGTGAAAACTTGATTAACAAATTATTTAAATTTTTTTCCATTAAGAATTTTGCATTAAATATAAAAAATTTAAATGTAAATAGAAAATTGTGCAAATATTGAATACAAACCTGCAAGGGGTGGAATAGTAACGGCTCCGATGCTTTGGAACATTCGAACGAGTCCGTAGCTGGATGATATCTTTTCGATACCATACTGATCGGCCAAAAGAACAGGAACTAGAAGGAACCAACATCCAAGACACAAACCATACATTCCGACCGAACAGGCAAGAACGTAAAATGAATGGGCCAAGGGAATTACCAGCACTGCAACACCCGCACCCACAATGCTAGAAACAAATCCACAAAATCACTATTTTAATCTGATACAATAAGTTCTCTCTCGTAAACCAACTACGATTCTACATCAATAGAACACTGACAATATTGAGTACAAAAAAAACAGAGAGAAAGATTTTTGTTATTAATTTTAAAGCACTCGAGTTCTATGTAATTGGAAATTAGTACATAATTCAGATGTAATAAAATTGTTTTTTTCGTGAGTGGTTTATACTTGAAATTCATCAGTACTCTACGGGAATATATTTCCTCGCTGTATTATTAGCTCTATCGAAGTATTATTACTGAAACGGCATTTAAAATTAGATAAACATAAGTCAAATGTTAGGTAGGTTACCTTTTGAAGAAAAAAAATTTCTTTTACATTTTTGAAAATTACGAAAACGTGCGTTCGGTTGATAATAAATGGCCTTTGACATAGGTATTTATCCGAATGTGAGACAACAGAAAAATTTGGGTCTCAGGGGTTAAGGAGTGCGAATGATTATTATGGAACGGAGCCAAGAGTATCCCGACATCATTACAATGAATAGCCAGAAGGGATTGCCAAATCTTGTTTATCTTGAGAGATGATAAAAGTCAAAACAC
Source organism: Eupristina koningsbergeri (assembly GCA_018907245.1). NCBI lineage: Eukaryota > Metazoa > Arthropoda > Insecta > Hymenoptera > Agaonidae > Eupristina > Eupristina koningsbergeri. Next base: position 376,544 of record JACCHV010002775.1, read on the forward strand.
AAAGCCTCACCTGCCAATGTATCCTTTCCTGCGGTTGAAGAGCTGAAGGTCGGACAACCAGCCAAGGCCAAGCCTGCCGCAGAGGTCAAGGGTCGCGGAGATGGCGACGAGGTAGCCAGCCTCGGGTTTACTGTATCCCTGCGCATGCACGAACGCGGGCAGGTAGTAAAGCATGTAGGGGCTACCGGTGGACATGAGGGTCACCGACAGGCACATCATCATGAACCTCGGCTGGCGCAGCAGTCCCAGCTCGATGTACCTGGTGATGAACCGCTGGGGCAGCGACTCCTTGGAGGCCGATTGTTCCGCGGTGACGCTCATCTGGGGATCGCTGCCGCTGTCCCGCAGTCCTGGACACACCGCCAGGGCCGAGGACCTCAGGGACCTAAGCACGTGCACGAGTGCTCTTTGAACTTGGAGTGATAGATCTGCACGGAATTACGCGTTGGCGCGTAATACTGATAAATGCTTTCACGAGAGAAAGGCATCGATTTAGCTCGAAGGTAAAATTCTACGTCGGAGGGCGATTCGTCGTGCTGAATTTCGTATCTTATTTCAAATAGCAAATGCGAAATGACTTGTCACCGCCTAAATATTGTTAATGCTAGAAAGTCGTTAGAGGTAAAATAACCACGTGCACGTCCACGTCCACGTCCACGTGCACGTCCACGTCCACGTCCACGTGCACGTCCACGTCCACGTCCACGTCCACGTCCACGTCCACGTCCACGTCCACGTCCACGTCCACGTCCACGTCATTATTAATTAAATAAGCAGAAGGGAATGTTGGAATCGTGGGAAAGACGCGCTCGAGTGGGCTTAACCGGGATTCGTGCGCATTAAGTAAAGGTGGAAATACAGTGATTGTGGGGCAATACGATAATAATGGGTGGTGAGCCAATTTCCGCTGTTAAACGAGACCTTTGTGATGAACGGGATTTGTAGAAACAAGTGGAATCGGTTGATAAGTCCTCGACGCTGTGCAATATACTCGAGCTCCGGATCTTGGAAATTGGCTTCGTGCTCAGGCCTTCGCCCATGATGTCCTTCTTCTCCTCCTCGCTATCGGTCAGTTCCATCGCCAGCTCTGCAATCGAATCAAATCCAAGCCATTATCCGCCTTATCGACCCCTCACCCACCCTTGCCTCGGGGCTAAACTCCCCTTTGCTTCTCCACTATGTAAATAAACGCAATCTCACACGGTGCCTTAAACCTTTTTCAAACAAATAATTTCCAGTTTCATATCCATTGATACGAGCATTATAAAGTTTCACTCTATTATTCTTTACATTATTGCCTCTGCTTTTCAAATTGCATAGGATAAAACATATTTTTCATCATCACAAATAATTTGTTTTATAACATTCTTTTGAATATTATTATCGTGACATAAAAATACATTATGGGTGATGTGATCATTTTTTTTAAAGTTAATTCAATAATTAAGCTTTAATTATAGAAATTGTACTTATTTACTCGATTTGAAAGAATATTCAACTGCATTTCGATATAAATTTTAGTAAAATTTGTTAAAAAATAGTTTTTGCCAATTTCATAACTATTTTACGTGAGTATTTTTTCTGTAAACGAATTCATTTTTACATTTATTTCATATTTTAATTGTTTGAATACGACGTGTGCTTTTCATTTACTGTCTTAAATTATAATTTTATGACCAAACAATAAAAGAATTGATTTATTTAAAATTTCAGATTTTTGGCAAGAATTTAAATAAATTAAAGAAAAAAAAAAAAAATAAAAAAGAAAAACCAATTTTAAGGAAATAATATCTTCGTAATTTCAATATAAATACATTATAAGTATTTTTAATAAAATCCATAAAAGAGTAAAGCTTCTTTATTAACAGTACTGCGACAAGAAAATTTTATAATCAGAACAATTGCATAATTTAAATTTCAAAATTCCAATGTTGGAATCCTTTTTTTTCATTTTATAAAAAAATAAAATTTTTAAATCTGCACAAGTTAGAAAATTTAAGGTAATTCGACTATTATTCATTTAACTCGATATTTGGACTCTTTATATTTTAATTATGCTTCTCGATACATCATTAAGAATCTTTACTGGGCCATGGACAACAGCATACTATATAATTGCAAAAAAGGTTAGAAATTCAGAAATTCGGAATTAATAATGAAATTTATTATTTTTATTTTAGAATTTGTAATTTGCCCAAGCGTAAATAATATGCATCCATTAAAAAGTAAAATAAGAATTCATAATATTTTAACAGAAATATTTTGAAGCAAAATATTTTTAAATGGGCTAAAAGCACAATACAAAAAATATTCAAAAGAAATATCAAGTTTAATCTGGAAAAAGTAAAATATCTGTAACTTGTATAAATTGAAATCCATCTGTGTGTTTATCCAAGCATACAAATGCACATTTGTACATGATTTAAATGTATGTTGTATGATCAGTATTTTATGTTTAGTTTATTTAATATAAATGAATTCATTTTTTTTATTAATTGTAAATTTAAATGAAACCATTTAACAGAAAATAATAATAATAATCGACTATTAATTCTTAATTATAATTAATGAGTAAATTATTATGAAAAAAAATTATTGGAACGAAATCATTGTTTTTAATCGAATTTAGTTGTCGATTAGTTTCAAAATTGCATGTGCATAAATCTACTGAAAAAACGTAATTTCGACTCGAAAACTCATTATATGTAGTTAAGAAAAATTTGCAAACTAAGCAGAATCTATAATATCTAGAAATATAATGCCTGCCTAAAAATGGATTGTTTAAACTATCCAAGTATAATGTGTTTGCACAGGTGGATGCAATTCAGTCAAAATTGAAAAAATTTCTCGAGTCCTGGACACTAAAGTATAATTTACAACTTAATTTCCGTTTGTTAAAGCTAAAGCAAATAGACATATGAAAACGAACCGTTCACGTGGACGTTTTGATGAAATAACTCATTGAGCATGTTTTTCTTGGCAATCTGGTCATGGGCAAACAGCATCTCCAGTTTCTGTCTCTTAAATTCAGCCTCCGGCTCACTATTTTCTCTCTCTTTGGATCCGAAATCCGGTTTAATCTTCACTGCGTAGTTCATCTCGAGAGGACGATAAAGGCTGGCGCTCGCACAGACGTGCAACATACAGGCTCCAAGGATGAGTAAAGTTCCATGGAAACCGAAACTAGCCACCAGGTACTCAATCAGAATGGGGAAAACGATGCTGCCAGCTGCAGTTCCGGATACACAAATGCCATTCGCCAAAGCCCGATGTTTGTCAAAGTATTGAGAGACCAAAATGATCCCCGGTGTCGTTGACAGTCCACCACCAATACCTTTTTCAATAAAATTAATTCATGCATTTCCTTTATTTATTATTCGTGTAAAGGAAAGCACAGTAAATTCATTTTTACCTGAGAATTTATTTTAAACTACTTATTAGTTTTATTTAGAAAGAAAAAAATTTGAAAGAAAAAAAATTCCATAATGCTATAAACTACAATATTTCAAGTCCTATAAATGTCCATTATTCATTTTTTTAGCTTGCTTAAAAAACATTATTCACAAAAATTGACTGATTTTTTTCAATATATTCATATTTCATTGCTATGAGCAAAATTTGAATTATTCAAAAAGCTTTATGTTACATAATTTCGAAATTTTAAATAATTGCAAGAGATAAATCAATTCTTATTTTTATTAACATAAAGTTTTTATGCTTAGTATTTTTTAATTTCATTTTCACATTTAGAAAAAGTGTACTTATTTAATCTGTAAAACGCGATATATACAACTAATACATAATAAATAAGACTGACGTAAGTAATTAATGTTTTAATAAAATAAATTTTATTGTAAGCTCTTATTATGACACTTTTTAATATTAACTATAATTAAATTATTTTTATGTTTAAATTTAAAGTGCTTTAATTTAAATTTTATTGTTATAAAATTCTTTATAAAATATATTCTTTCGTAAACCTAGTTATTATAATTTTACCCAAAGATTTTATTGCTTGAATGAATAACTACACTTTTTAATCCGCTTTATTAATATAATACAAAGTAACAAACCTGAATAATAACACTGTGTATTCATTATTATGGAATTAAACTTATTTAAACGTCCTTTGTATCATTCTATATTATTCTTACAGATCTAAAATTTTATTTATTATTTTAGTTATTGGTACCTCGATATTATTTTTTCTACATCACAAACTATTAGATAAGAGCGTAACGAAAATTGTTTGAAAATTCTAAAATTGTTAATCTTACAATTGTAAAATACATTTAAATTTTTTAAATAGATTTTAGTAGAATAAATGTCGTGTATTAAAATTTATTTTATTCTCTGAGAATAAATATATAAAGTAAATCAGGTAGTAATACTTTAATTTAAATGATTTAATTTGACTGAATTTTACAAATCAAGTAAATAAGAAATGTAATGGAAAAGGATAAGAAAATTTATAACTATTATTAAAACTAAACTCACCAGTTAAAACACCAAAGGTAAAAAAAAGATGAATGAGACTGGTTGCAAAGTAACTAATAATGAGTCCCAGAGAACAAAAAAGTCCACCAACAAACACAACCACTCTGCAGCTGTATTTTTGACTTAACATGCTCGTCACGGGAGCTGTAATCAAATTTATCTCTGTTAATTTTATTTTATTTAATTTAAATTCAAAATTATTATTTACTAAACAATATTAAAGACAACAGTAATTAATATGTGTTTTATATTATTTTATAAAAGAGCACGTAATACTTGTAGTTTCGTCAGATGCATACCTGAAAAAATAAATGAAATTTTGAAAGTACAACTGTTGTTCCTATGACTTCAATGTTACTTTCAATTATTAATGAATTAAAATATTTGAAAATGAATTTTTTAACAAAAAACTTTCAGCGTAATGTCTTTTTACATTTATTCAATGCCCACACAATTTAAAAATAAACATAAGTAAATATTTTATTAATTTGTGAATAATTTTTGGAAATAATAATAATATTTTTTTAAAATATTTTCCATAATAAATTATTTGTATAAGATTTTATAATCAATTTATAAATGTATGTCGATAAAATAAAGTACACATGTCAGAAAAACATATTTTATATTAAATTTTTTGTTTTGATACTTATTTAAAATAAATTTCAGATTTGATAAAATGATATTAAATATTATATTTTTATTGATAATATTACGTTCATTTATTTAACTAAAAAACGAAATATTATTGCAACATTCGTATAATAAATAAATTTTTATTACAAAAAGACTTTTCACTTTAAATATATTTTTAAATTATTAAATCAAGAAGTTTTATATTGAAATTAAATATAGACTAGAAAAAATTAAATTCAATATTTTTTTAATGAAATAATTTGTTTAATCTCAGTATTGTAATATTAAACATAAGATGTTATCAAATTATGTTACATTCATCAAAACTTCCTAAAAGAGATATTCTGTTTAATTAATTTTCATCATCACTGAAGCTCGTAAACTATATAAAAATAAAAATTAATTTGTCAGCGCTTAATAAATTTGAAAATTAATTCGTAAACTCAAACGAGCTGTTTTACGCAGATGACAGTAGTTGATGTCCGTTTATAAAGGCTTGTGTAACTTCTACCTATGCACACAATTTTTATTTACATCATTGAAATGATACGAATACACCAAATTTTTAATGTCTGTGTAATCTATGTGCGTGCAACCTCACAAATTTTATAAATAATTGAAAAATAAACATTGCTTATGCTTTTGGATGTGGCAATTATTGAATTAATAAATTGCATTTTTTAATATTTAAGTAATAGAATTATGAACATAATTTAATTTTTTCTTTTTGTGAAAGTTTTCAAAAATTTTGTAAAATTCATTTAAGTTCAATTATTGAATTATTTTAATTTAACATTATGAATTATTAATAAATGCACATAGATACTTAATGTAAAATTTAATTTTTATTCATGAATTAATAATAATTCAAGATGTACATTATATATTTTATTGCTATATTATATATTTATATTACTATAATTTGAAATTGACTTGAAAACTTTTAAATTTCTAGCTCAATTCATCAAATGAATTATTTATTTAAAAATTATGTTTTTTAAAAATATTTTAGTGCACATTAAACTACGTATCGCTAAATATTTAATTTATTATTTTCTTTTCTCCAGTGTAGAGCTATTGAATACAAAAAAATCTTGATCTATATATTATTTAAAAGTATATATATCAAATCAGGAAAGGTTACTATTAACTGTAATCAATCATAATAATATAATTTTAGAATTAAATGTACATTCACTGTAATATGCTCTAAGTATATTATGAAATCCAAATTAATTTTTTAATTAAAATTACCATAAAAAATATAAGATATGTAATGATATTGAATGTACTTAGAATATTCGATAAGCCTTTGGAATTAAAAAGAATTTATGGTTGCATTTTGTAATAAATAATTTTACAAAATCCTAGGATAGCTTATAAAAATCATCATACAAACTTCTTAACGATTTGTATCTTTTCACGTAGATCTATTGTTGATAATATTCATGTGAATTCCATTTACTTTTCTATTATTCATACAATGTTTCTCACTCTCTCGTATTTACTTTTTAGCTTATCGACCTATTCCTAAAATATGTGTCAAGTATACAAAATTGGTTTTTTTTTCATCTCAGTTTTTACCCTTCAGATATAGAGCAGCATCTACATAATAATCCAACAAGAAAAAACCAGCTGATACATTTATGAAATAAGCACAGAAAAAAAACAGTACAGTTTTTTTGTTTTTAAGATCATTATATTTATATCGTGTTAAACAATAATGGATTATTGAGTTATATAAAATTATTAATTAAATATAATAGATTAAAAAATTATTGGCTTAATTTATTTAAATAATCTTTATTTTTAAGTCTGATCACATATAAAATTAGTTCATTTTTTTTAATAAACCAATATCATGAATTTATTTATGTGTACATATATTTAAGTAGTATTATTCACAATATGAATATTATTTTATTTATGATAAATTAAATAAACAATAATATAATAATTCAACATTTTTAAAATATATTTTGATTGTATCTTGAATTAAAAACTTTTAAAATATTTATTTTACCTAACAATTTATATTTGAACATTAATTACACTAATTTAATATTTTTATTTTTTTATCATTATTTTAAGAGAAATATATTTGTATTTACTTAATTCTTATTAAAATGATTAAAGTATTTGTGTTAGTCATATCTTATACAGATGCACTTTATAATTTGTCCATTTTCATTTAATATTTTTAAGAAATTAAAATATATGAAGAAATAAAATTTTTATACGTCAAAAATACATATTTAATAAATAAATTAATACAAATTTGAGATATTTGTTGTAAAATTTATTGTAGATCTAATTCAAAATTAATCTTTAAATTATAAAAGCTATATAGTTGCTATATTTAATAAATATTTGTATTGCGTGCAGTATTTTCATATTTATACATACACATATACATATATATATATGTAAAATACATTCGCTATATACTTGTTTTAAATACTATTCTATCTCACTCATGTACACGCGCACACATATACACAATAAATCACACCTATACACAAATATGTACACTTATGTACAATCCCATGTACACTTATATCAATACAATCTACGCTTTATAAAATATTCTATTTATCATAATAAAAATTTGAATGAACATATTCATTATAGAAATAACAAAGTAATAGTAATTGTAGAATATGAGATAATATTACAAAATAATAATTTTTTTAATTTTTTAACAATTTTCTTTTTTATATACTTAATATAATTAGAAATTCAATATATTTTTACTACTTTATATATTTCACGTGGAAATATTATTTTACTTATTTTTCGACCTTATTATCATAAAATTATCCTGATTTTTATAGTATAAATAATTTTTTTAATAAATTAATTTTCTTCAAATTTCATCGTTGTTTATATAATGTTTCATTCTTATATTTCATTAGTTGAACATAACAGCCATAAAATGTACATTATAAATTTTCATTGGTAAATACAAGGACGAAAATGTTTCAGTGAAATAACTTTGTATAGCTCATTCGTACAATAATGATTTTAAGAGCTCTAAAAAATATATAAATTCATCTACTCAATAAAATTGCTATATGCAAATTATAGTTCAAAGATAATTATTATTTAATATGTAATTATACTTTATATTTTTTTATTTCTTAAGCAAAAATTATATGTTGTTTTATTCATATATAACTTTTATGATTATAATTAACAATAAAGTTGTAATACAAAACTTTTACTTTAATTAAAAAAATACATTTATATGTTTTTACATAAAAGGTTTTTTCTAAATATATATTTAACTGAATATATACACACATGTTAGAAATAGTATTCTATTATTTTGTAATATATATAAAATACGAAGGGAATTAACAATTCGAATTTAAAGTTTATTCACTATACCTCTTTTTATTTTTCAAATAAAGTACTGAACATATTGTGTATAAAATATGCCATATCATATTTAATATGCAGTAGATCTATGTAGTCTTAAAGTACAATTTAAAAACATGTATTTAAAGGATATTTCGTTTCTACTTACATTATTAATTATATATACACACATATATACATTTAATTAATTTATTATAACATAAACATCATTCAATAAAAATGAACATATAAGGTTTTCAAATTTTTTTTGTACTTCAAATAACCAAAGTAACAATTTTAATATAATTTTTATACTCTATCTTGTATTAGTTTGTAATTCAAGCTTCAGACATAAATATAGTAAAAAATAGTATTTTTGATAATAAATTTTATTATTTTAGAAGCAAGTGTGATATAAAAATAAAATAAAAGAAAATAACAAAATTACTTTGTAAATTTCTCTCTCAATTCTATTTTGTATTCATCCCTCTCTTTTTTATTTTCTCTTATTGTCTTCAAAATTAATTCTGATATCTCATTATAGTATCTAATGATCCTTAACCTTGATAATAAATATGTATGTACTTATTTTTAAATTTATATATTATATACTGTCTCAATAAACTAGCAACTTCCAGATTGTGCTAAATATTTTAAAATACTCTTTTTATGTTATTGGTGAAATGTATATTTATTTTTATCATTACTCTTTTTAAAATAAAAGTAAAACAGTAAGAAATATAGGTTTACATATACTGTATATAATGTATATATAACATATAAATACATGTATTTTAATTAAAATATTAAATAAGTATATTTTTAAGAATTATTTATAATTCAGATTACAATTTTTCTAATTGTAATATTAATATTAATTTTACATTTAAAAAACTCAATTTGTTATTCATATATATTTTTACAAATAATCTATTTTCATACAAACGTTATTCAATAAATTTTTATGCAGTGAATAATTATCTAATTACTTAAAAGTACAATTGATATTCTTAAGATATAACTTTGTAAAAAGTATACATTGATTATCAATGAACATAAGTATTACAAATATTTAAAAAAATCAATTTTCATATTTTAAAAAAATAATTTACTAATTTATAATGTAATATGTTTTTAATAATAAGTTTTATGCATGAAAATAAGAACAAAAACTGAGTTTAAATCGAATTTAATTTATATTTATGTACGAATACATTAATAAATAGATTAGAAATTTGTGACAATGTAAATCAGATATAAAGAAGAATATATTTTTTAAATAAATTATTATCATTATTACCAGAATGAAATTTTATAACATAATTATAGAGAATTAAATATTAAAATTAGATAATATTTATAGAAGTATATTTGTTTTATAAAATTTAATAAGTAAGCTGTCTCACATAATTTTAATAAAACCATAATAATTAAAAGAATTTAATTTGATTCAAAAGCTAAATGTATGATAATGCAGGGATAACTTCAGCGTTATAAATGAAATATCACCATTATTAATGTATCAATCATAAGACTGATTTACGTTGCATTAAAGTAATCATATTTACAAAAAGTAGAAATAGAATTTCTAATAAAAATAACAATAAATGTGTTTTGATGTATTCAAGACTCATTTGCATTAATTAATTAACTGTAATTATATGTATGTACATTAATTATATATAAAAACTGTTTGCCCTAAAAAATTAATTTTCATAAAAATAGTATTAGATCAAGTTTTTAAATTGTATAAAATTTATAGTTTACAATTTATAACATGATTTTATATTATGTATTTTTTTTATTTATGTATGTATATATATATTTTTTGAAATACTAATTTATAAAACAGTAACTTTATAAAATTTTTACACATTTAAAATGTATAAAACAAATTCTGTAATAATTAATGAAAAAATTTTTTTAAAGCACATGAATAAATTAAAGCATATTTGTCAAAATAAAATGTAAGTCTAGGTAAGAAAGAGTAATAAAGTGATATTTTTAAATTAGCACTTATAAAGTGGTAGTCTATGTTTTTGTGCAGACATGAGCAAAGTATATAGACAAACGCTAACGTACGTAAAATTGATTGAGAAACATAGATTGGTGGGAACTCGTAATATCCAAATAGCGTGGATTAATATAAATTATTTACACATACAACTCTTTGATAATCAATATTTGATAATTTAAGTAACTAAAAAAACAAACTTATATTTTATTTTATATAAAGAATAATGATCATTTGATTTGCTTTAAAAATTTATTTAATTTATGAAATATTGATAGTGTTGAAAATTTCATTTGCTTAGTAAATTTATCACGTAAAATATCTTTTGTTATATTTTGTGGTTTTCAATAACAATTAAACATAATACAATGTAAAATATTTGAAAATACAAAAATTTTTAAAGAATAATGATATCGGAATAATTAAAATTAAATAAAATTTAGAAATTTCATAATTATTGCTTCCTGATTCAAAAAATATTTTGCGATATTAATATCATTAATAATTTGAAAAAATATTATATTACACATTTATTCAATACTCTTTAATAAATTATTGTCTATTGTTATTAACTAATATTAACGTAATTGGTATGCTGCATAATATCATCCACTAGAAATTCGTACGATATGTTAAAACATATATTGTCAAATAAATTAAAAAAATTAAGAAATGAACGAAGAGATATAATAGAATTCCCAGTTTAATAAGCCTTATAAATCACAGTTTAAATTATTTACTTAATAGCAGAACTTAATAGAATTAGCTCAAAATTAAGTGTAATAAAGTATACCCCAAGGTGAGGGATGGCAAAAATGTTAAATGCAAAAATGTTCCGTGCATTGGTCGCAAAAAACTTTTATATCTAGTGAATATAAGAAGAACATCATAGGGAATAAAAAGCACTCTCGTGTATCAAGAGGGCATATAATGGGAAGAAGAAGAAAAAATTGAAAGGATAATAGGTGGAGGAGCGCTCGTAGCCTTGAGAGGGAAAAAATACTTGTAAATGCGTAGATAGAATGGCGCCAATCCTTGCAAAATGCCATTGCCGAGGGAGAAAAAATCACTGGTAAGTTCGCATCTAACGTGCGTGAGACGTGTCAAGGACGACTAAAGAAACGGAATATGGACAGGAGGAACAAGGACAAGGGGTTACTAAATGGAACGTCCCCTTTTAATCCGAACCTGACACTTGTCGCACGGATGTAGGCGTGTCTACTTCGGAAAATGGGTGCGCTCAGACGGATGGTTCCAATTTTTTCAAATATTCGTACTCGCTTTTCCGCATTTCACGGTCGCAAGCATAATATTGTAAACACTTTATCAGATCAACATTCTACTTGGACAAGGGCACGCTTATAAACTACGAAACTAAAATATTGCTACGTAGATTATTGAGTATCCGATAAAATTAAAGTAGTGAACATAATAATACCCCGGAAATTGCACCCTTGAAAATTGCGTACATGCAAATTATTTAAGAGATAGCAGTTAACAAGTGTTTAATTTTATTTACAGAAAGTGATACATCTTGATACATCTCGTTTGATAAATTTCCGTTTCAATGCACGATATTAATTAGTAAAATAATTCCTTTCCAAATAGATTTAAATACAAGTTCTTTCTTTCGATAAATGTTTCTCCCAGATGAATAACTTTATTATTTATTATAATATTGATCATTTCTGTGAATTCATCTTATAAACGTATAAAAATTTAAATTACTTGTTTCCTTAATTTGGATTTGATAAAAATTACATCGATTAAAAATTATTTGTCGAAAGTGATTTAAGTCCCAATGTAACTGAATAATTTACAAAAAAAAGACGAGTCTACCAAGAAATTATTGTGTTTCAAAAGACTAGAAGTTGAATTGAATTACGTTAATCGAGGTTATATTTACTTTAAGAAAAAACATACATTCCCCAAACACAAACATACACCGCATACGTGAACACCAAGTAGCGAATCGCAAATACATATTACGCATTGATGCTATGGCGGCATAAAACTAAATCAATAAAATTCTAATAATTAAGGTACATTCACCTTATAAGGAAAGGAGACAGACGACCGAGAGTAGAAGCTTTTATTCGTTTTACATTCGGGTGTTAAAAAAAACAAAATCTCAATAGTCGGACTCGCGCAATTTGGTTGCTTCGTTACGCTCGCCTAATCGATTCTATTGCCAAGGCCTACCAGCTCTATGATATTTCAGTTGGAATAGATGATAATCATAGTCCTCTTTTATAGATTCCAGATAACTTTAGGAATATCTAGCGAATGCAATTGGAACCATTGGAAATATGCTAATTGTATACCAATTGCTCTGGGTTATAGGCATTAAACCAAATATAATTCATTTTTACGGGATGATTATTGCAGGTTTAAAGTATGCATGTGAGGACTATTTAATTACTAGTTTCCTTCAAATTAAGGAGATAAAAATAAATATCGGTTTTTTAAAAGATTAATTTTATTTTAACGTACAAAGCGTGCACGTGGAAGCCAATAAATAAAGATATTGAATAAAAAATATAAAACATTCTCAATAGCTAATTAATAATACTTATGATTAATCAAAACTACATGTTAAATTTTCTTTCTTTCCAATTAATTGCTATGCTATTGTTTTTGTTTTTGTTATTAATATTATTATTATTATTATTATTATTATTATTATTATTATTATTATTATTATTATTATTATTATTATTATTATGTTCGATAAATTTCCAAGGTCTAATTTTCAAGACTATGTGTTCAGAATTTTATAAATATTACAAAATCAATTTGCAATAATTTTTTACTTATAGATATTAAACAAAAACTATAAATTTGATGATAAAAGTCAAGGATTATTTTTACATTTAATGAAATGCTTTTATGAATATTTTTATTTAATACCAATACAATTATTCAAAAGAAAAACTACTAAAATAAAACAATAAATTCATCTGATATTTACGAAACTGTTAGAGATTCTTTATAAATAGTTTAATAATTAAATAATCACATGTTGATATAATCACAAAATATTTTTGTTATCACCAATAATATCTTATGTTCATAATCAGAGTAATTATTTATCAAGGCAAAATTTAAACTACAAGATAACTATAATATAATTACATCATATGCTTTAGTAATTACTTATTTTGGATTAATTCAATTTAATATATTATTTATTTTATGTTTATTATTATGCATGTTTAATTAACGAGTCAGTACTGTTACAATTATCAAGATTTATTAAATTTAAATTTTATTAACGTACGCCATAAATTACTCGCATATTCATCTCAATATGAAACGTTTTCTAATATTTAATATTAAACGTTGAAAGATATTGATATACCAGCATAATTCTAAATATAAAATAAACAATTACAAACATGTTTTAAATGAATTTCATGAAACTAAAATATTCTTATTTAAATATATAATTTTCGATATAATTAAACGATAAATCGAACTATTTATATTTCTAAAAATTAATATCTATTATACAAAAGTAACACAAAAACTTTTAGTGAACATACATTTAAATTTTAAATTATTTTAATTTATTAAATTATTTATTAATTCTGTAATTTATTAATTAATTTATTAAATTATTAATGAAAATACATTTATATATATAATTTCGTTAAAAAAAATCATGAGATTATTAGTTTTAAATTAAAATATCAGACAGATTTTTCTTTTATATATTTTCTTTGTTTTCTTAGTGTAAATTTAAGAATACTACTTAATTGCATTAAAATTTTTTTATATTATAGTTAATAGTGTTTTTGGTAAAGTGTTTTTTTAATTAATTTTAAAACATAAAGATTCTTAATTATAAATAGAAATTAAATCACTAAATTGATATTAACTAAAACTTTTTAATTATTAATAAGTAGGAGAATCTCGATATCAAGTTTAAATTTAAAAATAGCATTACTTTACAAATGCATTTCTAAAGATATATTTCTCTAATGTAGATAAGCCTAATAAACATTCAAGATATTCCAAAATAAATAAAAAATTTAATCTTAACGTATATTACAAAGAATGTTTAAAACTAAATTATATATTTCTTTATAGCCTATTAAATTAACAGCTGCTTTCTTTGTAACAATAGAGTAAGCTTTTATATAGTAATTATCTCACTTGAATAAATATAGCATATTAACTTTAAAAAGTGAGTAACAAATTATTTTAAGGTAGAATAAAATTATATTTTAATAATACAAACAAATTTTCTCATATATAAATTATTATTTTTATAATAAAATAATACTGAAACTTTTTTACAAAGCATTATTTATTAAAAAGATATCGCTAAATAAAATATTAGTTATGTTTGTGTAGGAATTGTAAGTTAACTTCTGAATGTACCTCACACATACAATTCTCACCCACTTGAGAAAATCTATTACAACACGTGTATTATGGGTTGCGAAATAATTACGTATTATTGAAGAGCCTTTTGAAAGATAGTCGAGTATACAACGAAACCATCGATTTTACGTTTACATTTCTTCTATGAATAGGTTAGGAACAATGAATGTATATATACATGAAGTATTGAAAATCATTTAGTTAAAGAAAATTAGAAATCTCACAATAAATATGAGTGTCGGTTTTAACGTGTATTTTGAATACGACAGTAAAAACGTATTCATTTCGGAAATAAAATCGTAATAGTTTACGAATGCATTTTTATTAATTTTGTTTATGAAAATACAAATTCTTATTTAAAAAAAAAAAAAATATTTTTTATAAAAATATTTAATTTAAATTAATTTTTACTGTTATGAAATTTAGTACACAGTACATACAGTAAAATTATTTGTAAGTGAATGATAATTTAACTGATAGTAAAGAAGAAGAAAAATATTATTGAAATACGTATATGTGAACGATATATAAATAATTTTCGTTAAATTTTCACATATTTCAAGAGTCACTGTTTAAAGAAAAATGATTTCTCAGAATAAAATTTTTTTATAACATAAAGATGCGTCATAATGACTACACAAGCTGGTAAATCATTTTCTTAAATGGATAGAAAATTTATAATATTATAATATAAATAAAAAAAAATATAAATTTATAAATATTTATATGCATAATTTATTTTAAATTTTGTATTTATTGTCTTAACGTGGAAATACTTTAATAGATATTAATAAACTGATAAATTTTGAATTAAAATAATTATATTATACATGCATTTGAAGTGCTAAACATAGTGAAAAGTAGTATAAATTACAGGAACAGCTACTCCCTGTTTTTGTCTACAAAGACATAACAGTAATAAAGAGAGTTCTTACATTACAATCTATAATTATTAATTTGTATAAAATTCAATATAACTCACCTAAGGCCAAGCAGAGGCAGGCCAAAATTGCCGGTATCCAGGAAGCGACGGACGCCGAAGACTCGGTGAATCTCTCCATAACCTCCACGTAGAGCACCCCGTAAGATTTAACAAGCCCAGCAACCCAGAACTGCACAAAGAAAGCCCCAAAGACGACGACCCAACCATACCCACCATCGAGTGGCTCAAAAGTCATCTTCTTGAGCTTCCGACGACGCTTCTTAGCCTCATCTTTCTTCGCTTTCTTTGCTTTCTTTTTGATTATTTTCGAACTTGTACGTTTGCTAAGCTCACGGGACTTTGCGATCAGAGGTCGAGCTGTTAAGGATGAGATCGTCAGGAGATTGTCATTGTCCTCATCTTCCAGAGTTTCAGGTGGGCTGAGGTGCGGAGGAACAATCGGGGTCGACGTCGCCGTCGCCTGGACCACTAATGATGCTGGTCTATAATCATGGTAATGACTGCACCGAGCATATGAATACATTATAATAAATTGTAGGCTTGTTACGAGTTTTGCAATTTAATATGTTATATTAGATTTACACAGAATCGATTGCTTAAAAATAATATGATGCTTTAAACTATTATTCATAGTCTCAATTAGATTAAGTTGTAGAATATTATATTTTTTACGTATGTAAATAAAAATTGAAAAATAATGCCACGATTAAACTTGACCACGCAATATTATACTTATATATTTATTATTTATTTTAAAGTGCGTTTGAAATAAACTATTTTCTTTCCATTGTTTTTTAGAACAAATTCTACAATATATTTCAAAGTTCCTATAATGTATAAAAAATAATAAAAAAAAAAAATTGTTATTAAATTTAAAACTGAAAAATTTTAATCTTTTTAGATTAATAAAGTACATTTTCATTTTAACTATAATTCACTAAAAAAAATTCCTATTTTTAAATATTAACCATCGCCATCATTACATGGTTATTCATGAAATAAATATCTTTATACGATTTTGTATAATACCTCTAATGTATTGCACTTTTAAAGTAGTATTTATTGGATAAACATAAATGTTTCATCAAGGAATAACTATAACGAACCTTGAAATACAAATTATTTTTGTAATCTCTTATTTAAATATTTTTCGAATAAATTCCTAATTATCGTTTTATTAAGGTCATTAATTCTACAATTAAATTAATTAATTAATCATCATTATATTTTTAGAACATAAAATTTGTAATATTTATAATTTTTTATGATTCGATAAAGTAAATGTTTTATTAATGATCATCTATAAATAATTACTTTAATCAATTTCTACTTAATTTTATATTTGTTGAGTAAAAATATACATTATTAATGAATGTAAAAATTTAAGAAATTATAAGAATTTCAGTTTTAAAAACTTTTTTATTTTTATTAAAATTAAAAATGAAGTTTTTTTACAAAGTATTAATGAGCTTATTAAGTGACACGTAATGAGAAAAAAATATACATAGTAATAGCAATAGCTCAATTAATAATAGTAAATAATAAATTTAATTGCTATTTTAAATATATTAAAAAATTTATTATTATTAGTTAATAGTAATGGATGTAGTAGTTCGTAAAGACTCTCTAATTATAAAGTAAAAATTTCTATTATGAAATATTTAACTAAATATTAAATTCGTGAGAGTAGATAGATATTTTTGAATTTTTATAGAAGAATTAAGCTTAGTTTTTGCTCCTAAGGCTACTAGGGTTGAATTGAAAACAAAAATGTTGTTTTTGAGAGAATTAATAGGAAAATATCCATAAATGTAAGTATTACCTTTTGGGTGAATTAGATCCACCATTGCTCACGTCGTATACGGGTGCGGAGTGAATGGAGAATAGTGAGCCCAGTTGGTTGTGGTGTTGGTTCATGTTCTCGTCGATGACGGCCGGACTGACCATCTCCTGGGACGAGGCCGTAAGGATCGTCTGGAGCGTCCGGTCGTCGACGGAGCGTCGGCAGCTATGTCGTTCCTCGAGATCCTGGCTGAGCTGATGGTTGTTGTGGTGGAGGCTCCACTCGCGCGGAAGCGACATGACGCGGCGTCGGGGTCAGCTTCGCTGCTGATACACTTACTACTGATCGCGGAGCATCCGGCGCGAGAACCGGGATACATTGGACTGTCTTCGAGGGTGCCTTGGGCAGCTTCTTCACGGAATATATTTGTCGACACCAAGTGCACTGTTCCTCTGCGATGCTCCGAATGATGCGCGCCAATAACAAAATTGAAGTCTTCTTCAAGTAGTTGGGGAGTAACTACGAAGGAGGTGCGTGAGACCACAAAGAGAGAAAGAAAAAAGAAAAACAAGAAATCGAATTACGTATAAATTATCCCAATATTCAATAGATCCAATTATCTCATTCATATTTTATTGGATTGCGCATTACTATAAACGTAATGCGGCCTATCGGAAATTTAAAAATCTTCAAATAGTAAAACCCCTTCATATTTATCATAAATTTCTTTTTATAATACGAGAAAATATTATTATTTTTGTTATTGAAATTGGAAAAATAAGTGGGTTTTATCAAAATTAATGTTTAATTACGTAAATATGATGTGGATAAAATCATGACGCTCTTGATTTCAGTAAAAAAATATAATTATTTGTGTAAATAAGAATTGCGATACAACTAATTTAAAATGTGAAAATGCAAAAATATTGATATATTTTTCAATTATGTATTGTATAACATTTATATGAGAAAGTAGTAGTTGCCAACCTGATTTTCTTCAGATTGGTACTTATTGGTGCTCGTTGGTTAACGATTCCCACTAATAGGCGGTTGTCGGTTGTTGGTTGTTGGTTGTTGGTTGTTAAGGGACGCAAGGGACAAAATCGTCCCGTTGCCTTCCTCAAGACTATTTTCCTCTTGATTACAGACTTTTTTCGATCTTTAATTAGTTAACTGATCTGTGAATTTTACCTGCAAAAGATTAAGATATTTTCGTTATTAACTCGATGACCCATAGAAATAATGATAATAAATTTATCTATTGAACATACTAATAAAAATTATTAAGTTTCTGATGCAAAGCTCTTTTTTAATTATTAATTAAACAATATTTCTTACATTTAATGATTTTAAATATAAATTTAAAAGAATTTTAATTATTAGAATTTTTAACCTAGTTAATAATACTATATTTGAAGTTTATTATTAGTAGCATTTAAGAACACAGCCATTCTTATTAATTATTCATTATTTGTGCTTGAAAAAAAAAAGTGAAGAAATAAAACTATCTATTAAATGTTAATCTCAACAAAACATTTTCATAGTTGGGTACTCTTAATAATAATATTAAGAATTGAAAATTTTTAGTATTCATCATTATATAAATTATTATTTATTTCATCATTGATTAAATTGATAAATTCTAATTATGTTTATAATTTTTTTGTCTTCTATAAGGATTTATACACTTATATATGAAGAAATCACTGATTATCTGTATTTGTTTACAATACAATAATTGTCATTTTATATTTTAATATTCTTAATACATTTCTAGATCTACAACGATATAAAAAAAAAGTTATCCATATTATTATTTTTTTTAATTGTTACTTTATTAATTATTATTATTTTCTTTATTATTTTTTCTTAATATAATTAATATTTTTTAATTATTAAACTATGAACTCAAACTTCATATTTTTACTTTATAAATTGAGTATTTTATAGATAATTATAAACTATACGAAAATAAATAATTAATATTTAAAAATTTTAAATGGAAATCTTTTTGTAAAATACATATTGTTTAATATTATACATAATGTTAAGTTCTCACAATAAGAAAGTCAATTTTTTATAATTGATGACAAAAATTTTTTATTTTTAATTTTCTAGATATTAATTTTGTAATATTTTCGAATATTTAAAAAAAAAACTATGAATACCTTAAAAATACAAATATAATGCTATATAATTTAAGATAATAATTGCAGTTGTATCTAACTATAAATATAATTAGTGCACATGTAATCAAACGTGACTATTCGAAAATAAATATTTTTATGTATCCGATAAAATACGACAATTTGCCAAAATTATTTATTCTTTTTTTTTTAATTGAATAATCTGTCTCGCAAATTAAAATATCATTAAAATAAATTAAATAATATAAATTGTCTTTTGAATACCTTTTATTATATATTTAAATAAAATTTGAATATCTTGACACCTATTATTATTTTAAAAAATAAAAAATATATAATTTATTAGAAAACATGAATTAGTTGTGCAAATTTTGTTGGTTCATTGTATTCTTTTAAAAAATCTTATATTAATATATATTTAAGTAATATAAATTTAAATTAATAAATAATAATAATAATTTAAGACAACACAATAATAAAAATTCTATAAAGTTTATAAAAAGCTATAATGAATTTATCAACAAAAAAAACATAAAAATATATTTAAATAATTTGTAATTATTTAACCTTAAAAAGTTTAAAATTAATATTTGTAAAACTTAATGGATAGGAAAAATTATGAATTATTCAAACTCAAGGTTCAACACAATTTTATAAACAATTATTTTAAACATATGATTATAAGAAGTATTAATAAAACTGATAATAATTGGTTTAACGCTTACTGAAGCTCAAAACTACCCCTTTACGTCAGTGATTAAAAACACAACCTCGATCAATGTTACAATCCTTGAAAAGCAAACATAAATTTTGCAGTTAAAACGAAATATGCTCAAAAGCAGAGAATTGAAGATACTGATATTTTAATGATCATGGCGCTTGAAAACAAGGTTTGTTGTTATGATAACAGATAAGAGGTCCGAAGAGGATTTAACCAAGCGTAACCAAATCCACGGCCCCCACCAAATATTCCAATTACAACACTGCTCGACACTTGTGTCAGGTCCAAGGTTTCCCCTACACATGCATTATATAATACCACTTGCACCATGTCGCAACGTTACAAATAAGGGCAGAGAGGATGTGCTGGTGGCGCGATTAGCCAAATTTTCTCGTGCGACCCCTCCGGTTTCCCGGATGAACCGGGGGAGGCACCAGCTGACGAGCCCGAAAATGCGCGACCGGTGACTCGTCCGCAAATAAACAATCATCCCCAAGCAAAACAGAGCAAAAGTACCCGCACCCCGTGATTCCTCTTCTTAGCCTTGAGCGGCAAGTAGGCCGACCTGGACTCCCAGAAACCGCGAACGTGAATGATTCTTGAGGACGACGCTGTTCGGGTGGTTTGGTCGACGCTCTCGAGGAACTAGCCGAGAGAGAGACAGAGACGACGGTCGTTTTGCGCGGGCGCGCACGCAGGCGTTCCTCGGTTCCACGGACCTAGTGCTGTATGCTTGGAGTGGATGTGCACAACTCGGCCGATCGATAACAACACCTGAATGTTGTGCCACCCCCTACCGTCGACGCATTGTCTCTCGTTCTGGGTCTGTAGAACTTCCCCAAACAGCTAAACTAATGTGCACGAGCTTATTTTCGCGAGTAAACAGCTGGCATTGCAAAAAGGAGATTTAAAAGTCAATTGTCTTTGACAATCGCTCTTTCGCAACCACAACTCCAATACTACCATTTATTTTTATTATTGTTGGTTAAATAAATTAGCAATTATATTACATGTAGTTTATAGCAAACCCCTACTTGTACTCCCCACGGTACTGTGCCATGTAATACCAATATCTACAATTAAGAAATTATCCTATTAACTCGTTATTACACAAACACTCTCCCTAAATCATTAATGTTTCATTAACGTTTCCATAAACAACAATGGTATTATTCAAATTATAGTTCATTATTTATAGAATGCTTAATATCACCCTGTATTAGAAGTTTACATCTATGGAATAAAAATTTATAAGAATAATAAAAATTCAAATATTTGATCAATTTCTTTTGCTTCTCGAAAATTAAAAGGATTTAATTACACATTTATGGCTGACATATTTTTTTAAAAACATTATATTTATTAAAAGAGAAAAATTATAAAAAAATATTTTTCGCAGTATAGCTCCAATTATAGACATCATTTAAAAAACATTTCAAGTATTCAAGTTTTTCAAAAAATATATTATAAAAGCTAATAATTAAACAATTGAAGGCAAACATATATTAAATAGCAAAAAAGTAATCTATTTTAAGTTATTACTTATTTTTAACTGCAAAATACTTTTAATTATCATTTCCTTATAAAACTTATTCAAAAGTTTTCTTACAACACTGCATAGTATATAATTATAAAGCAATTAAAAATATAAATTACATACATTGTCGGTTCATAAAATATCGAGTTCTTTATTTTTTTAAAGACACTACAGGTCAGAGCGATTTGGATGAGATCTTAAAATATTTTTTCTGTTTGTTCTTTTTTTCGATAATTAGAAACAGCAGGATTTTACTTCACGCGAAGAATCTTTTTTAGCTTTGAGATACGGCACGATGAAAGGATTATTGGAACAGATTTACAGCTTAAGAATTTATTTTTGGTCTGATAAAATACTATAGAGACTTTTAAATGTTAAACACGGCTTTAGGGATAAAATTACTTGTAAATAGCTATTAGACAAATCATATAGGGCTTTGAAGAAGGTCACCTATTATTCTCATTTCAGCATCCAAAAACAACCCGAATCGATTTTCACGCCCAAAATATGTACAAAATTTTGAGTTCAAATCATCACTTAATGATTAAGGTAATCCATGACATTCTGAATTTATCCAAATGTTTATACGATTAATCTTAAAAACCTTTTTTAACATAAAAAAACTTCAGAGTATATTTAACAATCTGTAAGCCAACATTTTACAACATGGCACTGTTCCACAAAATTGAAAAAAATCCTTCGCGCAAATGCAAGTATTGCCGCTTCTAATTTTCGAAAACACAGATAAAAAGGGATAAATAAGATAAACTATCAAGCACATTTCCTTTCATCCCCGAAATAAATACGTTAAATAATGGGTTTACAAGAAATAAAAACTCATTACTTTTAGCACAGACCATGTATATATTCTTAGAATTCTTTACTCTTTTTACAATTATATTATAAATAAATAATTACATATGTATAGATCAAATTTCAATTCAAAATATTGCTTAATCTGTAAATTACAACTCAAATACATATAAAAAAATTATGTCATCCATTAAATATTTTCTTTTAAAGATTTTTTAACCAGAACATCGGTTTCATAAGATACTTCAGATTTCTTCCTGAATATACAACGTAATATTAGTGATTTCTTATTGTACCGTTAGGTGGAAATCGCTGTATTTTCTGATGAATCGCAAGTGATTAAGACAGAATTAGATTATTAATAGAGGATGCAAATGACTATTTTTATCGGAGAAATGGAACATAATTAGAGGAGTTTTGAACCAAAACATCAGGTAACGGGGTACCTCACCAAACCATCAGGTTGAGCGTATTTCTCCTCTTTAAAAAAAAAAAATCCCCACAACAATTTAAAGTAATAAACATAACTTTATTTAGAATAACCATATTTTTAACATGACTTTGCAATCGCAGTTGACCTCCAATTGTACGTATAATTTTATAATTATGTGCAAGTGCATTATTCCAGCATATTTACTTTATGTGTTATTCGTTATTAAAATTTTATTTTTTGCTTCAGAACATGTCTGTGGCCCATTTGCTGCGTTTGTCGCCGCAGTTCCATTTAGAGTTGACTTCCCCCCCCCCTCTAGTTTCTATCAGTGGTTTACTATGTTTTATAAAAAATAATACCTACGTAAAGTACAAAATTAAGTATTCAAATAATACTTAAAATTCCAAAGTAGTCTTAACAAATTTAAGAGTTAATTAAAATTTTAATTTTGTAACAATTTAAATCTATTAGCAATGAATTTCATTTAATATATGCATAAAATAATCAATTTTTACAATGTAATCAGTACTATATGCTTTTATTTTGTGTCATAATGTATTGACAATTGATTTAAATTAAATTTGATCAACTTACAAATAAAAGATATGAAAATATTTTTATTCACTAAAACATAATAAATATCTTAATTTTATGACGAGTAATCACTGATATTCTTTTATTCCTGTGTATATGTATTTTAAAAAGGAAAATTCAGATTTTCTAATTTGCTGTAAATTTGCATAAGAAAAAAATATTTGAATATAATATTATCATTCAAAATTCGCAAGCCTATTATTTTATAGACTGCATTTATATTATAATCTGAAGAATAAAATATTTCAAAGTGAATAAATATGCTATAATTTTTTATCTTTTTTTCAGATTTTATTCATTCATTTATAATTTATTGTATTAATTATAATATTAATTACATATACTTATACTTTCTGATATATTAAAAAATCCTCCAAATAATAATTTTGAGGTTAAATGAAAATCATATATTATAACATGCAAATATCAATGAATTGTTACATTCAATTCTGATATTATTTGCCATATAAGATTTAAATAAAGTGAAACAAAAAAGCCAGTAATAACATTAAAAAAAAAAAATAATTAAAATATGATTTAAACAATAAGAAATCGCAACACTAAAATATTTACAATTAACAAAAGATTTTCATCGTTGTATATTCCACTTTTTTGCGTGATTTCTCTTTCATACAAAAAACATTGCAGTGTTTGTATTTTTTTATCTGCAAACTCGAAGGTTTGCAGATAATTAGAATTAATTCTTTATTCGCCCTGGAACTAAATGGTTAGTATTTTTATTATTTTGTTTTTAAATTTATAATTACATACTCATTATAAAGGATAAATTATCTATTGTTAACAATAAATTAAAAATAAATAAAGAAAAAAAAATCGAAGTAGAATTAATTAACAAATAATTAAGAAGAACAAGTAGTTATTAGTTGAGTTTTTAGTTGGTTAAGTTATTCATTAAATGTTTTTAAAATAAATTAAACTAGTAGAGAAGAGAAATAGATATTTAATGTATAAATGTTATTTTGTTGGTTAAAAAAATTATATACCTATATAAATAAACGGACACGAAGATATATTAGAATCAATAAAACGCATCAAGCATTAAAAAAATTTAGGTTAAAGATAAAAGATTTTTCTGCGAAAAATGTGACGATACAACGGTGAAGAATTTGTAAATTACAAAAAAAAAAAATGAAATTAAAAGCCAAAGAGACACGCAATCACCATTTACTTGCAACCGAATCTCATTCTTTTGAATCTGCAATTTGTTTGTGATTTGCGTAATACGAATGGATATAAGCAAGGGGTTTCATATAAAATTCTCCGACTAAAAAAGCCAAGGATTGCGACGAGTTTAATGTAAATCGATTATTGGGTTATGACATCGAGTTGAACCGAAAAATTGGATGCTCTGGCGACGCCGAACATAACCTTAAAAATTCGCAAATGAATACTAAAGGCTATACCGAGCGTATCGGCGATTATAAACGGCGTTCTCGTGTGATTCTCGTGTCAAAGATGAGTGCGAAGGATGTGAAGGTGGACGTTGAAATTGGCAACCGGGACTGCCGGAAAAGGGGGATGACGATCCGGAGCAAAGAACGGGAAGTTATCAAAACAATAATTGAATTTTGTGATCAAGAGGCCAGGCAAAAGTGTCTGTCGTTTCCATTGAGGCAGGCAACAAAACGTGCAGCTCAGTATGCGAGAATCTCGGAAAGGACGGTGAAGAGAATTCGCGAGGAAATAAAACTAGGCATCGAGCTTATGGATGCTGACGACTGGTCCTCGGGCAAAGTGGTGAGACAAGGACAAAAATTGAATATGGTGATACCGGCACGACTATGGTTATCACATGTGATTTTTTAATACATGGAGCATCTTATTTATTGCAGTTATCTTTCCCGAACTTTATTTTATTCGTACGTTGAGGGATGTCAAGTGATATATTATGTGGTTTGAAAAAATGTTTGTAGGTAAACATGATAATAATGTTTGTAATATTTGTTCATTGTAAAATTTATGTATTTCTGTTTTATTAAAAGATTCAAAACGTTACGACATTTAAATTAGCCATGTTTTTACAAAAATATTACATCAGCTCAAAACTTTCATTGTACATTAAAAAATATACATATTATTTTTTTATAAATATCAATAAAAAATGATCTAATGTATAAGTATTAAAAACAAATATATAGTTGAAGTATTTACTTGATATCTTTTAAAATTTAAATTTAAATTTATAAATACAAATAGATTTTTAAAATATGTCTCATTATAATATTGCTCAATTAATAAATAAAGTTTATAAGTTGTATACAACTCAAAGTTTAATTCACTTTTATAATTATTGATATAATTAATAAAAGCTAACTTTAATATGACTTAGATGTGGTAAATTTATTAATGTAAATAATATAAATAATTTAATTTATATTTTATTCATTTATGTTTAAACAGTAGATTGAAATTTGACAAATAAAATATGTGGAAATTATTAATATCTAGTTAGTCACTTGACATGAAATACAAATATATGAGTAGTTCTCTTTTAATATCTAATAAAGTTATTAAAGTTATCTTCAATTGGATATGCAATAACAGTATTATAAAATCACACATTACTTTATGCGTATATATATATTATATCACAGCTGTATTGCAGAATATAGATTACTTACGTTATTTTCAATAGACAAATATAAATTACTAAAACTGGCATTTTTTTTCATTTTTATGAAACAATTTATGCTATTTCCATAATGTTATTGTTCTTCTTTTTATTCGCATAAGAATTATCAGATTTGTTATCATTTTTTAATGATAAAGTTCTAAATGACTGATAATAATGTTCAGTAGGTAATATTTCTTTTATAAATCAATAACAATTTCTTTAAAGATTTTGTTTACATTTCAGAAACGTGTAAAAATGGCTCACAAATTTGCCAGCAATTTGTCTTTCATGTTTCAAGAGGCACCATTATTCATTGACAGATATCAATTAGCAAAAGATGCAGGTTTTAAAGCTGTAGAAAGTGGATTTCCATTTGGATTTACTGTGCAACAAGTTGCAGAGGCTAAACAAAATGCCAACATTCAACAAGCACTTATCAATGTATTTACAGGTACAATTCTCTTACAAACCATGCAATCATTATTAAAAAATTGTTATAAATAAAAAATATCAAATACTATATTTTGACCATCATTTTTAGGAGATACAAGTAAAGGAGAACTTGGATTTGCTGCTATTCCAGGAAAGGAAAAAGAATTTAAAAATTCAATCGAGTATACTATAGAATATGCAAGAGCTTTAGATTGTAAAAAGTAAGCAATAAAAACTTTATGATTTTATTTACTAAAATATTTTAATAATATAATTTATTTGTTTAACATAGAATTCATGTTATGGCTGGAAAAGTAAATTCACCTACATTTGATAATGATATTGTTTATGAGAAAAATTTAAGACATGCAGCAGAAAGATTTGCATCTGAAGATATTGTGGGTCTTATTGAACCAATAAATAGTATTACTATACCTAATTATTACATGAATAGTTTTCAAAAAGGTTAAAAAAATATTTAAAATCTATATATTTTATAACAAAAAAAAAGTTTTCATTATTCAAAATTATAAATCAATTAATTTTCAGCTTTAGAAATCATACAAAAGATTAATAGTCCACACCTGAAACTGCTTATTGATATTTTTCATTTGCAACTATCAACTGGAAAAATTACACATACCATTGAAAAATGTCTTCCTTATATTGGTATGAATAAAAAATATATTGTTCTTCAAATTTTATGCATGATCAAGTAGATGTACAAATCATGATTACAATTTGAATATAAATAACTTATAATGCACGTTTTATACTCTATTGCATAAAGTAAATTTGTATTAGATAATGAATGTAATTTTTCACAATTATATTTATTTTATAAGCTATAATTTTAAAAAAAATATTTTTTTTTATTTTAATTTAAAATTAAAAATTACTACCAAAATATATTGAGTTTTTTTAGTAATATCTACATAATGTACGAATTTAACTTTATTAAATTTATTAAATTTATATGAGATTTATATTGGCTCCCCATTGTATCAGAATTTAATTGAATAAATTGTAAACAAAGAAGTATTGACTTTATATATTTTTTTTATTTTAGGTCACATACAGGTAGCGCAAGTGCCTGATAGATGTGAACCAGATATAGTTGGAGAAATAGATTATAAATATGTATTTTCATTATTAGAAAAATATGGATATAATGATTTTATTGGTCTTGAATACAAGCCTCGAGCAAATACTGTAGATGGTCTTAAATGGATAAACCGATTTGGTTATACATTATGATTTATTAATCATGTAACATGAGTATTATTGTAAATAAAAATTCATAGAATTGTAATATTAATAGACTATAAACAAGTGTATATATTTACATATGTAGAATTTGAATAAATATTGATTATATTATCCATAAGCTTTA
Organism: Eupristina koningsbergeri; assembly: GCA_018907245.1. Taxonomy (NCBI): domain Eukaryota; kingdom Metazoa; phylum Arthropoda; class Insecta; order Hymenoptera; family Agaonidae; genus Eupristina; species Eupristina koningsbergeri. The sequence continues at coordinate 404,871 of JACCHV010002775.1, forward strand.
AAATCCCAAAGTTTAAACCCAAAGAATCTTTAATGTCAATATTCTTAATAATGATAATAATAATAATAATAATAATAATACGTTCATTTAAAAAATTACTTGATTAATAAGAAATAGAGAAAAAAATTCCTCGTTTTTAGGAATGGAAAAAGGTGTTAATTTTTTAATGATGTAATTCGAATTAAAGAGGCGGGAACGTGTTTTAGCGCGCATTGACACGTGTGGCAACGTCGCGATGTGCAGTTGTAATAATTTCGTCATAGAGTGTGACTCCGTGTTGCTGCTGCTGCTGCTGCTGCTGTGAGAAGCTTTATATATATACATATATATAAAAAAAAAAGAAAAAAAACAATATGAGAGATATTCGAGTAATAGATCGTGACTTAATATTCTAGTCTTAACGCACACGAGAAACTACTGCCGGTCGGTTGAGAAGGTCCGCTGCGGTAGTTCGCGATCCGCAGTGGCTCTCGCATTTTCCGTAGGCGCTCCACTGATCGTCGGCGGCGCCCAGTCACCCTGGCCCGACCCGGAAAAACGAAAATGGAAGAAGTCGTGCCGTGGTCTGGCCGTCCCCAAGGCAAGTGAAAATAAACCGAAGGCATCGTCTTCTAGACGACAGCTGCCTATTATCTCCATGATGGATAACAAGGTGGGTTCGGGTTGTTGGTACTGCTTCAAGGCCATCAAGTGGATACCCGTCATCTTCATCCTCTCGGTCGTCTTCTGGTCTTACTACGCTTACGTGGTACCTCTCTGTCATTGTGAGTACTATTGTGTTTGAAATTTAAAAAATTTCTGAATCCCTCGGGACACCAAGAGATTACACGGATTCTCATCTCAAATTCAATTTTGTAACGGTACACAACTTCATTAAATTATCAATTAAATTCGCGAAGCTGCATTTCTGTAATAAATTTTATAATGCGCTTTTTTGCATTTGCGCGCACGAGTTGAGTAGGCACATGATTAAAATTCAGCCTTAAAAAGCATTTTTTAATTTATGATTTTTTAGGATAATTTTGCATAAGCGCGACTGGGTTCTGGGAGTTATACATAATTCTATTTTTTTTATCGATAAATAATAATATAAATGAGTAAATAGCGGTAACGGGGAGTTTGGTGCCTTATCAACCGCTAATTTGTGGCATTGTGGCATAATTTTTATGGTGCGAAAGCTTACGGGATACAATTCTTTTACGACGATCGTGTTTACAAGCGCACGGACATAAATAAAAAAAAAAAGTACAAATGGTAAACAAATGTTTTCTATTTTAAGCAGTGGGGTTTTGCTTTGGAAAGGAACAATTTCAGAGGCTTAAATAACACACGACAACCTCTCCCAAGAGACATGATACAAATACATAATACAAATAGGAATTACGAAAGGAAATACGTTAAGCGGCACGATTTTTTTCGCCTCTGACTACTCGCCGCACCTACTTGGACTCGATATTTTAGGTTATGGGATGCACTGAAACGTGCCTTGGCGTGTTTGCCAACAAAAATACGAATATTAAATATGGACGCGGAGCGTGCAGTCAGTCACTCGACTCGCTCAGTTACAACCGAAAATCCACAATTTCTCCTTATCAGCAAACAACTCGAGGAGCCACAACTTCACCCCGAGCCTCTCCGTAAACGCAGTATGATTTTTAACGAGCACAAAAAAATTAGGCTTCGCTCTAAATCGCTCTAATCGGGGAAAAAAAAAAAAAATTGCAGCTCCAAAAGTAGGAAAGACCAATTGCTGCTTCGTTAATTGTTAATTGCAATTAAACTCTTGCACAAGTGTGCACGTTGTTTACGAGGGTAAGAGGAGCAATAGACGCAAACGCTATAGTTATTATACCTGATATTTTACCAGATATTATCCCGCTATTTGCTATGCTGGACATGTTTACTGGCACTATTATAGCCTAATGACACCATTATCATGTGTGTTATCAGTTTTAGTCATTATAACTGTACGTATGTCGTTATCAGTCTTGTTTACATTTACATCTCCTAGCGTGTTTCTGCTTTCCCTAAACATTCTATTATTCATTTTTCAAATTCGTTAACTATTTACAATTATTATAGGCCGGCTTACAAAGTTTTTATTTTTATTTATTTAATAATGTAATACCATTACCTTCAAAATGTAATTTTGGATTGAAATTTTCATGCAGTGCCGTGTATTTTGAAATAACCTATTTCATTCATAAATTAAATCTAGAACAAGCAAGAGCAAATATATCTTTCTATTCAATAATTAAACAGATTTTACTCATTCATAATTGTCCAGTAACTAGAAAGAACATCTCAATTCATAATTATTGAAGCAATTATACTATCATACATCCTTTAAGTAACAATATATTTTCAATGCTTAAGCTTATCATGTGTATGTGTTCATTAATTTACTAAGTATTATATTTTATTTAAATACAATTAACCCTTAAATTATATTATTAATATATCTCCTAGATATGTGATAAATTAAAAATTTTATTTGATCTAACGTTTATTTCATAACATTGAAATAGTATTAGACAATTTATACATATACATATATATATATATATAATTATCACCATTATTATTATTATTATTATTATTATTATTATTATTATTATTATTATTATTATTATAAACAATAAAAATATATAAAATATATTATATGAACTGCTGGGCTTTTAATTAAACATAATTAGGTTAATATCATCATATACTTGTTTTTTAAAGTTTTTTGTATAAAATTTTAAAGTTTACTATTGTTTTGAAAAATATTTTAAATAAATTATTCATAAAAAATTATTAATATGGAAATCTATAGTTACTGAGGTTAAAAAATATTATGTAATGTTTGGCCCTTATTCATAATAACCAAGAAAAAATTCCCAATAATTTAAAGTAATAAACAACATAATTTTATTTAGAATAACCATATTTTTAACATGACTTTGCAATCACAGTTGACCTCCAATTGTACGTATAATTTTATAATTATATGCAAATGCATTATTCCAGCATATTTACTTTATGTGTGATTCGTTAAATGTTTTATTTAAAGGATTTTTTTATCCAGAACATCGGGTTGAGTATGTTTATCCTATGTAAAAAAAAATCCTAAGAATTCAAATTTAATTATAAAATTATATTTAAAAGTATGTAATGATATTACATTTAAAAATCAAAGAAATATTTCTTATAAAAATTAATTAAATAATGAAAAATATTATTGTTCATAAAATACAAAAATTCTATTATTTCGGTTCATATTTTATAAAGTTTAATAAAATGATTGAGTATTAATTTTAATACATCGTACTAGAATCCGTTATTTAATCCTAAAAATGTGATTTATTTATTAAAAAATACGCTAATACAAGAAACAGGACCGATGAGATATATAATATTTAAAAATAGCATCTATGGTCAAAATATTCTATAAAATAAGGTCAAGTCACTTTAACGTAACAAATAACGTTGATACAAAATATTATTTAGGAAAATAGTTAAAAAATTATAAATTTTAAAAATTCGTAATATTTATAACGTAAATAACTTTTGTATCATACATTTGAAAAAATATAAAATAGAATCAAACTGTACAAGTTAATTTTCTTTTAAGTTTTTTGTTTGTAAAATTATAAATAATTTAGACTTTAATTCTTCAACATGAATCGAAATTATTAAATATAATTTTTTTGTATATAACAAATATTATAGTGCACAAGATTTTTAATATTTAGATAAAAAAAAGCATTTTAATACTCATTTCTTCGATAATCTTGTTACGATCTTCGTCAAGTTATTAACCCAATAAAACTATATAACTGATAATAACAAGTGTCACACGATTGTACTGTTAAAAATAGTATTACATATGTAATAAAATATGATTAAATACAAATAATCGGTTATATTAAAGAAATTTAACAAATCGCATACATTATCTAGAGTTATATTATATTAAATAATTTGAAACAAATGAATTTGACTGTTAAGAAATTTACGAATACTTACAAATCTACATAATATTATTTTGACAAGTTCCTATTATTACGTAAAAGGTAGCATAACTTTCATTTATTTTATAAGAAGTTTTCCATCTTAAAATAATATTCTTTCTCATTTTCAACAAAATTTAAATACCCCTTTTTTTTCTTAAGTGTACATTCATTTCAAAACTTTTTATTAATAGTTTTATTAAATTGAACCTTATAAACATATCTATTATATTTTTCGAAGAAGATAGAGCAAATCGTCAATCAACAATGACTCAATCATGACTGATAATTATCATTTATTTTTTTTTTTTATTTTTTTTCTCCTCATTTGACCTACTCTTCCTTTCAAATTCTATGTAAATTATCAATTATCTTGGTTTATTATCGGCTAAACTAAAAAATGAAATTTAACTTTTAAATTAGGACTCTCATCAGCTTACTGCAGAATGTTTATTGAAACTTAATCTAGCATAAACTTGAGAAAGTAAAAATGGTGCATCTAAAATAAGTTTTAATTGTCGGAGCAAGTTTTAATTTCGATTTCGATGCATCTCTCAATAATACTAGTTGGAATCTGATTTATGTCGGAAACGTAGACATCGTGCGATGTTCCATCGGACTATTCCACTTTCCACATCGTAAGACGAGAATTGCACCAAGAGTAATACCAGAATCAGGTGCAAAAAATAAGGCGAAGACAAAAAAAAAGTCACGGTAAAACACATTTCTTCAAGCATCTTTCATTGGTCAATATTGCCGATTTTACGCACATTTGGCATACTTTTAATTACTCATTTTTCCGAATTGACTGATTGTACATTCATTTCTTCATCTAACGTCATATCCTTTTTTGTGATAATTACGTATTAGTAATTATAACAGAGTGCATAATAATTATACGTTTTTAATTCTCTTATGCTGACATAAAACCTACTTGAATCGAGGATGCTTCATCAAAATCATATCGAACGTAAATATATACTATAGTGATGGCCCATAGGTTGGTTTATTATGGAAAAATTTGAAACTTAACCTTCTCCTAAATTTCTATAATATTTAAAAATAAAATAAAAACTGTTCATCATAAGAAGTGTATTAAAGAGAGAGAAACCTACAGTAAGAAGCGGAGCTAAATAGCGTTTTAAAAAAGCAAAAAATATTTTAATAATAAGCAATGGGTTTCATTTATATAAATAACGAATTATCAAAGTGACCACTGCGAATTATATTTTTGTTTCCTTTTTTCAAATAATTCAAAATTTCTTTATCATTAACATTTTCTCTTGCATCTCCGAAATGAATTTTTTTTAATCATAGTTTTACAAAACATAAATTAATAATAATAATGTTTTGTAATAATAAACATTTATGTTACAGGCAGAATTTAGTTAATTTTATTTGATTATGCTGCATTAAATGTTATTATTTTTCAATTGTATAATTTCTTGTTTTTTTTATTATCTTCATTCTAGTTTTTAATGATCGTTTTCTTACCTATTTTCATTAGAGACGTCTTTTTCAATAAAATATAATTTAAAAAATCCTTCGAATACTTGACCATTAGTAAAGTGCGTTTACAAATATTTTAATTATTATATTTCTTTGAAACTATAATTTAAATGGTAATATTTTTTTATGCGTTAAAGATTTGGTGTATACGACATTTATTAATGTACAATATTTTAATGTTATAACATGTAATTAATTCTGTAAAGGTATGGTTTATTAATGAAGCCATCTGGTGTTTTTAATTACTGTTAAATAATCCTTGCTTAATGTTTTCTGCCAATCTTTTACTAGGATAAAGTAGAAAAGTATAATTGACGTAGATTTTACCACATAAAGATACAATATTCACAATGTAAACGTAAGTATGGAATAAATGAGGCTTTTTTATTGACTCTACTATAAATAAATATATAGAGTGAAAAGTACTAAGGGCATAAAGTTTAAATATATTATAGCATGTATAGTACGTTATATGTGATATTAATAAATAAGTTTCATTAACGTGTGAAACGGGTGCGTGCATGCAAATTTGCACGTACGAATTTATACGTATGTAAGTGCTATTAAATAAACGAAGCAGAGAATTACACACACGCACACGCGCGCGCGCACGCACACATGCACATGAAATATGCGAGTAGTAAATATTTGTCAGCATAGAAGTAATATGTAATATAAATGTGCAAGTATGAGTGAATTTGCGAGCGGTATTAGCGAATTTAAATATACAAGATACATTGAGAGTAAAATGGCTGTTAGAAGACGGGGCGGGGTTTTCAAACGCACTAGGAAGCGATGATACGCGATGAGGTGCAATGGCACATATTTTAATAAAGCGGACATGGCGGATATTCTAAAGCGTAAGTTTTTACGTGATTAAGAAAATGATTAAGAAAATAGGAGAACACATACACTACGAAAACTTTTGGCAGAGTAAAATATTATTGTCAGATTCACCTATAGGAGTGAATTTGAAGCTCGGGCCGAGGTTTTTAAAAGAGGTTTTTAAAGCATTTGTTTAAGCATTTACAGTTTTTTTTTTTTTTTTTTTTTGGCCCTTGAGGCCGATTTCTAAGAGCTTCAAGTATTGTCGCGGTAGCTACGGAGTGATTGCACTAGCAATACAACCCAATTTTAAACTGGAAGTTGGATGTTGAACACGAACGCTGATGCAACATTGACTATCAAAATTTTTTTATAAAATTTCAAACAATCGTTTTATTAATGATTTTTAAAATTATAATTTTGTGTACGTAAATTATTATTGTTTATTAATACACAAATCGATTTTCTACCATTTTTCTATATTACCATTCAATTAATAATATTGAATTGAAAAAAAAATACAATATTATTTAAAACATTAAAAAGTGTTATAAAAATATATAAATTAAATTATTTATTCATTGACATTTTCAGATGCGATAGAGAGTTACGTTCAAAAAGGTAATTGTTCTATTTATTCTTAATTTTTTAAATACTTTGTTTATTAATAATTATTGAGATATGGTTTTTTTTTAACAGCTTTCTATTTGCTTTTCTTCCATATTTTATTTTTCCTATTCTTGTGGTCTTACTGGAAAACTATAATTACGGATTTAGTAAAAGTTCCAGATAAGGTAAATATAATTTTTCTGTACAAGGTATATCTTTATTTATTGTCAAATTATTAATCAATTTTAAATTAAATATTATATAAATTAAACTTCAACTAAATATTTAAGCGCCAGCTAAAAAATTGCGAATGAATTAAAAATAATATAGATTTTTATTTTGTAAAATATATAAACAATAATTAAAATTTTCTTAGTAAAAAATTAAATATTTGTATTATCTGACAGTTCCGGCTTCCTGCTGTAGAATTGGAAAAATTACTTCAAGCAGAAAGTGAAGATTCTCATAGACAAGTTTTAGAAAGATTTGCTCAAGATTTGCCAGTCACAAATCGAACGATTAAAGGAGGTAATAATGCAATGGGTAAATGTATTTTGATGGTGGCATAAAATTAACTGGATGTTGAGTTCATTTTCTAAAGAAATATCGCACACTTTATGATTCATTAAAATTTTTTAGCAAACCATAATTGTCTATTTACTTGAACATGAGGGCTCGAACCAGCTGTTAGTTAAGTAGAAGTAAGATATTATAAGAAGCACTGCTTTTTCTTTTACAGAAATACGTTTTTGCGAACAATGTCAAGTAATAAAACCTGACAGAGCACATCATTGCAGTGTATGTGGTATATGTGTTCTGAAAATGGATCACCACTGCCCCTGGGTGAATAATTGCGTAGGCTTCCACAATTACAAGTTCTTCATGTTATTTTTGGCATACGCCCTTCTCTACTGTCTTTTTATTGTTGCAACGTCATTGCAATCGTTTATAATGTTCTGGAGGGTAAGCTTATGATTTCAAATTATGCCGTATTTATATTGTTGATTTTTCAAATGCAGTTTTAATAATAGAATTAAAAGATTTTTTTTTTTTTATATAAACATCTGAGAACGTCTTTTACAGGGTGAGCTAGAAGGAAATGGCAAATTTCACCTGCTCTTTTTGTTTTTTGTCGCACTTACTTTTGCCATCAGTCTCAATTCACTCTTCTTCTATCATTGCTACCTCATTTTACACAACAGATCAACACTAGGTAAATTATTTTTATCTGTATTTGTAACAAATTATATATCTTTTGTACTTTTCATTTAATGATATTTTTAGCTAAATCAGTATACACGAAGACACGCACGCACGCACGCACGCACGCACGCACGCACGCACGCACACACACACACACACACAAATATATATATATATAATTAATTATATTATAATTTTTTAGAAAATTAAACAATTTTCTATCCACTAAACTTTATATTACACTAAATTTATAAAAATATTTTCAATCCTTTCAAAAGAAAACAAAAAACATAAATTAATTCAATTAATATTTTTAATTATTACAACCAAAATATTATTACAATTTGAAAATTCAACCCATCTTCAGATGAATCACTCTTACATATATATATATATATATAATAAACAAAAAGATAATCATTAAGAAATTTTTTTTTTTAAGAATTTCTTCGTGATAAATAATCATTAAAGCATTCTATTTTAATTTTCAAAAATTTACAATTTTTTAAAATATTTATTTGATTACGAAAAACGAAAATGTAAGTTATGTTTGTGAATATTTTAGAGGCATTTCGACCTCCTATGTTCAGAACTGGAAAAGACAAGGATGGTTTCAGCCTTGGAAAATACAATAATTTTCAAGAAGTATTCGGCGACAATACCAAATTATGGTTCTTACCCGTTTTCACTAGGTAACTCTTTTGATTTTAAACTTCTTGTCCTTTACAATTAATACTAAGTACACTTAAGAACATAAATTTTAAAAGTATTTGATAAGGATTTTTACAACAAAATAAAATTAGATTATTTTATAAAAATATGTTTTTTAATGATACCAAAATTAAAAAATTAAATATTATAATTATAAGTATATTTAATTGAGTTTATTTATTTAATTGTGCATTTTGAAATTGGAGGTTACATGTTCTTTATAAGCTTCAAAAAGTAAAAATATTATTAAAAAAATTTTTTAAATAATTTTTTTCCCAACATAATAAATATAATTTTTAATTTTATAAATTTTTTATAAATCAAAAGTAAAATAAATAAATTATATTTATATTTAAATTTGTGTAAGTGATCGTATTAGTTTCAACAATTCTAATTTAATTAATGGAAAAAAATACCAATGTCAAATTATAAATAATATTTTAAAAAATCTTTTGAATTTTATTTTGATTATAACAACTAGTAATATATTTGATTTGATTGTAAAATTTGATTATAAAAGTAGTAACTTTTTAATAATATTTTATTATGTAGAAATAGGAAAAAATTAATAATAATTTACAACAGGAGCATGAATTGAAGTGAGTCAATAATTCAATTTAATTTATGCTCCACACGAGACTGTTGCAATCATAATGTACACTAATACATCCATGATAATATGAATTACTTGATAAAAAATAATGGTACATTATTAACTTTGAGCCAACTGCACAATACCAATTCGTAGGTAAAAAACGATAAAACATTTTTTTCGCACAATTAATTTCAATTTTTATATCGCATTTTCACATCAATGTTATAAAAAATAAATGACATCTCCTTAAATTTTGTAATATAAATTGCTTGATATTTAACTGAGAAATAGATCTTGTTTTGCACAATATATTATACTGCACAATTTATTTTATGTTTTGAACATTTATTATTATATTTTCATTATTGCTACGCATACTGATTATCAAGTAAGTTTTTAAATGGGCGTAATCCATATCCTTAATAATCTGCATATCTTTCTTCGATAATAAACTGGATATTTTACCTTTCGCGTGTAATTACTTGACGAACATAAGAGTATTTTAAAAATTACTTTGGTGACTCAATATATATATATATATATATATGTGTGTGTGTGTAAATAAAAAAATCCCGACTACTCGTAGAAATTAATAAAGTACTTTGATTTTTTTATCAGTTGTAGTTTGCTATTGTAGATTACATAATAATATCTTTTAAAATAGTAAGCATGTAAGTTGTTACAATCAAAGATATTCTAGCAAGGAGGCCCTTCTTTCAAAAAAGAAAATTTAAACGTAAATAAATAAGCGATATTTTGCAATGAATGCTGTAGTTAAAATAAATTAAATAAAAAAAAAAAAAAAAAAAAAAAAAGAAGACGGTATACGTGTATTATTAATCAAGTAAGATATAATAGAATTTTTTAACTGAAAAGTATTGAATGACCAAAGTAAATAAGTTGAATGTTTATTTTAAAGGGAAACCCGTTAAAAGATATTAAAAAAGCGTTGACTAAAAAAACGCTTACCTTGAAGCACCTTATATCATTGAGAAACATCGTGAGTTTCTGCGTATGTAGTTTAAGAGTATTGTAATAACTTCCCTAGATTGCCCTAGACATAGCCCCTTATGAAAATCCAATCAAAAAAAAAAACAAAAGGAAAGCTCATTTTATAGGTTGAAACCTAATGAACGCAATTTAATATTTAAAAATCCCGAGTCAGTTAGTTAAAAAGCTAATTGAAAATGCTGCGACAAAAAATAAAGTTCGCCTTGAAAAAGGGAGGAGGGTTACAATCGCGGGTATGTTCTAGTCTCGGGAACGGAGTCGTCTTTCCAGTCCGATCCCAGCACCAAGGTCTTTCCAATTCATACAACTCAATGGGCAGTACTCAGAACAGGTCAGCATTTACAATCAGAGCTTGAGCTCACAATATATCAACATTTTCAACATAAATCGCTTATCTTATTGTTAATCCATCTGCTTCATTTTTTTTTATTCTTCCGGAAAATCTTTGCTATGGAACTCTCGGTCGGGCTCGGGAATGGCTCCACTTATTTCAATTTACCTTTACCTTTATTTATTTATTTATTACCTCACGTGTCCATCGAGACGAGTGGAAAGGGCTGAAATATTTGTTTTCGTGCCTACCGATTGTAGAATTATTTTCATTTGGTTAATTGGACGATCCAGTAGTATCTCTTTAACATTACTAAAAATTGTATTACATGTCAAATAAAATTAATTCAAATATAAAAATTAAATTGAAATCTGTGAGCCTTAATCGTTTCCTTAATAAAAAAAAAAAAAAAATGCTAATAGATAAAAGACATTGAGTTCCAAAGTGAGGAGATTGAGCAAAAAAAAAATGGCTGTTGCATGTGCATGTGCTTGATAATTAATGTTTGATAGATTTGGACCTTTGATCCTCTTTTCAAAATCATTACTTGAAAAATTTATCACTTAATGTAGGATATAACTTCTGCTTTTTGCACATAAATATCTCAACAAACACGAAACAAATTCTCTGCTTTGCTTATTATTTTTAAGGTACTGTTATATTTTTTTAATATATGTGTACAACTATATATGTATTTTGTAATTATTTATTATTAATTAGTATTACCAAGTACATTCATAATTAAATTCTATGTGTTTATGACACTTTATTATTTTTATTTTTATTTATTATTAAACATAATTCATACATGTTTATAAATTATTAGAAAATTGTTAAAATTTTCAATAATTCAAATTTTCTTTATAATGCATTGTTAAAAAAATTAAAATAAAATAATTTTCAATGAATTTATACATTATGCTGGTGGGTTTTGGGATTATATAGAAAGTAAGAATTCATAAAGAACAAAATTGGCACGTGATTTGAATATGTGAACATGATCATGCCTGTACTTTAAACTTCCATGGCATTTGTATTATTATAGAAATGTTCAACATGCCCTATCAACTAATTCAATATATCTAAAATGATATTTATCAACCTCAAAGGTATTGTGCATTTGGTTCCTAGATAAATTTATATGGTACATGTATTGTTAAGTAGCGTAACTGTACAAACCACAATTCGAATTTACAGATTTATTAAATATCTTTGTCCCATTGAAGTAATATTTATAAATAATAATTATATTGTTGAATGGGTTAAATTATTTAAAATACATACATAAAAATTTATTTACGAAATTATTTTCTTTAATATTGCAGTTAAAAATAGAGATGAAATATTATTTAATAATAATTTTATTATAAATTATATAAAATAAAAAAAAAATATGTTTGAAATAATAATGTAATTAAAAAAATGTAATATTGTTATTTTGATAATTAATAGAATATTTAATAGTATTCAGTACGAGCATTCACTTTAAAATATATAAGTAATAAAATACATTCAGAATTAAATATATCAAATGCACAGTTATTCATGTATTTTAATTAATTTAATGCATCATTAAAAATGTTTGCTGTGAAATAACATTCTCATTTACGTTCATACTTGTTTTTTCGATATTTATTTTCATTAAATTTGTATTGATATACAATATCTAGGTATCACATCATTTAATATAATTGTTCCATATATTTCATAATTAATAATTTTATGAAATAATATTTTAAATTATATTTGGTGTATAGTAAAGCAAAATAATTATTAACATCATGCATAATTTATTATAAAAACAATGTAAATATTTATCAAAATGTTTCATGCTTTTCTGATTATGCATAAACATTAATGGAAATTATTGGAATAATTATTATATGTACAAAATGTGTAAAATATTTGACGTGAATCGATAAAATTATCTAAAAACTTTATTAGAGAAATTAATACATTTATTTAAAAAATTAATTATTCAAATAGTAAATTGAAATGAAAAGCATAATTTTAATTTTAAATATGGAAATAAAATATTTTTAGTTTTCATCAAAGCATTTTCATTTTTGTAAAAATGTCTTTTTCTTTTTTTTCCATTTATTTAATTTTTTAATATTTTTAGTATCAATTTTTGGTATGGTTATTATTTTAATTATTATTAGACAATAAAACTAATAGAATAGATAAGCTTGAATATATTTTTTTTTTTTTTTTTTTTTTAACAAGAACTATTTTTAAAGAATAATATTACATAAATATTCAATAATAAGTAAAGACGCTTAGTGGGGCAGAAATACAAATTTCTTTTTTATGATGAATAAAAATACAAAATAAACGTTAAAAGTATTTATTATAGAATGGATATTTTTTAAGTTCATACCTCGGTGTACAATACAGACAATGAATAATAAGGAAATAATAATAAACTCGTGATTGCTCTCGATAAAAGAAATAATACATAATAAATATAAATACAATTAATCAGTAATCAGAATAAAATGAAATTGACCAGAAGTACGTCCCTTTTGGATCGTTGAAAATGGCTTCCCGTTCATTTTGAATAAATTAATCATAAGTTAACGTGATGAACGAAGGAATAATCGAAGAGTGGGAATAATAAAAGGAGTTGGTAAAGAAACGAAACGATATCCCCTTGAATTAGGCGTATTAGGAAGCTGTCTGACACTTGAGTTACCCGACTGGGAAAATAATAGCGAAGAGTGATGGCCGATAGCCAGAAGCCAAAAAGTGTTTGTGTAAGTACAGTTACGTTACGGCGAGTCCGGCACAAACCGAAATTGGGTGAGAGCTGAGCTTCACCTCGTTTCGCTCGGCCGATGAACTCGTGGAATTGGAAACGTTTTCGATGGGTTTGCAGTTTCGGAGACGGTGTGACATTCCCCGAGAGACAGTTCGACGAGGACCGTCACACTCTCCTGGGTGTCGAGGCTCAGCGCTGGTCTGGCGCCGGCGACGAGACGGAACTCGACTCCTCCTCGCCCTCGCACGCCCTCGGGTCACGTGCAGGTATTTGGTAGTGTGCGTGACTCGACATCGCCATCGCCATCGCCATCGCCATCGCCATCGCCATCGCCATCGCCATCGCCATCGCCACCGTCACCGCCACCCTCGCACACCTGTACAGATTTTTAATTTAACACCCATCCACGCCCTCACACCCCCTGCGAATATTTCTTTTTACAAGCTCAACAATAAATTCAGTTGGCCGGCCGTTAGAGCATGCCTATGAATTTCCGACTGCGTAACGCGTGCACTCGTGTAGGTTGAACTCTATTATTCGATTTCCCTTTTTTGACCGATCAAGCTTACAAGTTTATCAATGCGTAAACAACTATTTAATTATTAAATTATTAAACTACAAGTCTATTGCTAGTTTTGTTGCGACACATAATTTATTAGAGCGGTCGTTAAACTAGAACATCAAATTAATGTTACAACCACATGTATTATATTTCAAAAATTTATCTTCAGTGGCCAAGTAGATAAATTCAACTAAAATAGGTGTTGTGTGGTGACAATAATTGGTTTTATGTATGAACAAAAAAAAATGTGTAAACTTTTCATCATTTTCGGATATAAATAATAAAAATCACGTGTATTTAAAAGTAATTTAAAAAAGTAAAAAGATAACCGAGATTCTTAAAGAAATTGAATGTAAATACATGTTTTATGGAACATTATATCTAAATATTCAATTTTTACAAATGCATGTACACATGTATTGAATGATCTTTTGCATCTCGAACCAAGCCAAGTTTCTTCACCTTATACTATGATTGATTTATTCTAAATCAATATTTTAAAAATATTCATAATAAAATATATTCGCTTAAAACATGAGATTTTATATCATAAAAACATTAGTCATCTTAATTTAAAGTTTGTATACTAATCTCTTCAAATGTCCTGTTTGTGAATTTTAGTTTGTTTCTTTTATTTAAAAAATTTTGTATTTTAAAAAGTTTTTTTTAAAATACAAATTTTTTTTTTTTTTTTTTTTTTTTTTTTTCTCATTTGGTCTCGAAATTTATTTAAATCTCAAATCATTATTACTTAAAAAATTTTATTGGATCTTTTTATGATCACCTCTTTAATTTCTATTTTAATCAATTAAAATGTCTTTCATTTTTATGCTCATAAAACATTTAATAACTCATGAAATATACTTATTTAAATTACAGTGAGCCAAAATTTTAAGGAAAATCATAGAAACTAATTAATTACTCAGTTACTCAATGTAAACTACCAAATCATAAATAGTTTTAAATTAGATTCTCTAGTACAGAAATCGACGTATTATTTTAAAAAAATAGTAGAAAAAAAGAACAATTAATTCATAAGATTTTTCAGCCTCGTATATTTTAGGATAATAAAGCATCGGATATGGAAAAGCAATTCACCCCAAGTGCCTGATCAGTCATTTTTTTATTAAAAGTTTTAATAAACACGATGATTAAGATAATACACCAGTGATTTATTAATTTAAATTAAATTATTATATTTGTTTAAATTAAAACGTTTAAAGTTGACTTAAATTTTAGCTGTACGATGTTAAATACTAACTAGAAAGCAGTACAAAAATAGAATTTTCGAGGAAATTTTAAACTTTTTTGGACACGGACCAAGTAATAATGGAAAATAATTCTTCGACTATGTACAGTAAGAAGCATATTAATGGTATCAGGTAAATAAAATCTAGTACCCAATACAAATATCCTAATTTTATCCAATACGTTTAATAAATATAACAATAAAAATGAATCAAATTTAAAAAATTCATTTTAATTATTCATTAACTTCCTTTGTAACTATATACGTTATATATATACATTAAAAAATTATTATTCTAAGATAAATTAAAATCTGATACCATTTCTTATTTTTTTTCATGTGCATTAATTTTTTTTTTATATTTACATTCAGATAATAATAATAAAAAAAAATTCTACTGCCCATTTCTTTTTAACAATAATTCGAATTCAATAAGTAATTCAGTGGATTAATTAGATAATTTGTACATATATACAATATATTTAATAATTCTATTATTAAAAAATTATATTTTCTTTTATTATTCATACTAATAAAAAAAGCTCCGTGTATTTAATCAGTGAAGTGTGCTTAATAAGAAAAATTAAAAAATGTATCATCATCAAACGTGACTCTATTATCAATAATGAGCATTGAACAAATTTTCATCTACAATACGACAGGTCATGTTTAATAAATTTTTTATTATAATTATTTTTATTTTCTTTTAATAAAAACATCAGATTATTTTAAAAATTTGAGATAAAAGATATGATTAAGCGATCGAAAAACCTATTTTCATAAAATACATACAAATTTAAATATGAGTAATTTAAACATAAGTATATTTAAATTTTTGTTTTATAAATTATTATTGGCTTTATTACAAGGACTTTCAAGAAATTGAACTCACCAATCTAATTAAAATAAATGACAGAATAACCTCAATATGCCTCGTGATCGCTGATTTTATTCTTATTTTGAATATCTGGTCCAGGACGATTATTTGTAATTAATTTATGCATACGCTGCTAAGCATTATGATGTATTAATAAAAAAATTAATTTCTATAAATATTTGTATTGTCGATTTGAGTATTAGTTAATTTCTCGTATATTATTTTTTTATTTTTTTTGTTTTTAATGATAAAACTAAACAATGAATATTAATATAATTTAATTAAATAACCGTAGTTAGATTAAATTGAATTAATAAAAAACAATCTTTAAAGTTAAGTATAACATAAGCCAATTTTTAATATAATTTATAATTTTTTTAATCTACCTTATTTAAAAAAAAATATCCGATTTAAATTTTACCGTAGCATCATTTACTGTAATGATGAATATTAATAAATCTACGATATAATAATATAATTTTTATTTTATTTTCGAGTTAATTGTAAATTTGTGTCAAAATCTTTCATTTTATCTTATTGTATTTTCTTTCATAAAAGAAATAAAAATTTAATATTATTTATTTAAAATATTTGTTTATTCACGAATATTAATTATTATTAGAAAATAAAAATTTTTTAAATTTTAATGTTGCAATGATTTCGTGCAATTGTAGTTTTATCATACCAAAAACCGTATCGTTTTAATACTATGATACTGTAATATTTTTATTTTAAGTAAATAAAATCTAAAAAGTATTATTAGTATAAGCTACAAAATAGTAGTTATTTAATTTAAAGAAATTAAAAGTTATTGAAGTTATTGGAAACACCAACAAAATATTAATTGTAAAATCTTTAGAAATAGTTTAAACAAAATATTTTAACTTCTTGACCTTCCAATGCTATTAAAGTACTTATTTTGTTTACTCGAGAATAGTTTTAAAGTCATTTTTAATCTGAAATATGCTGACCATAAAATATAATTTTAAAGCTTAGAAAAATTTGCACTGCGCTACAAGAGTTTTGAAAAAAAATGCGAATGATCAAAATTTGAAATTCTTCTACTATCCCTAATGAATTAAAAGGCTTGTTTAAATAAAAAATAAAAAACTGTTTTCAAGCATTTTCCGGAGCAACTGAAAGTAGTTGCAATACACGGAGACAGTATTAAACTCGAATATCAGAACTATTATTCCAATTATTTAATATAGCTACAGTATTCGTTCTTTGAGTTTAATAATCTAGAAAAATCTTCCCAGTTTAGGATACGGCTTGCTGAAGTTAGCCTTTTGTTATTTTACACACAACTGAAATGTTTGATAAAATTCAAAGATTTTGCCTAAATAGTATGTCTATTTAAGTATTTTAACCACATAATATATCTCTCTACCAAACTTTAGATCATTATCCATCTCAAGAATTCTAGATGGTAACTTTATCAGAAGCTTAATCATAAAAGCTTGATCACGATTGGATAGTACATTTCCACTGGCGCCATTAGTTGCATTAGTGTCTTGTTTTTAATAGAGTTCTTCATGCTCTTAAAAATATTGAATACCTAATTATGAAAAACCTGGTGCCAGACTATGATTGTTTTCATCTGTTCCTGCTCTTTCTATCGTGTCTGCATTGCCACCACTCGTCATGTACCACTCGTCAATTAATTCACGTACTTGAGAATGTATAAAATTATGCCTTGAACCTTTGGAGAAAACCCAAATGGATGTAAGTGGAGTAACCACAATCTTGGTAAATTCAGCTTCATTTACATGACTAACCTGTGCCTTAATATCTAGATTAACCTTAACCGTTAACTGAATCTTTTATATAATCTTATTAATTTTTATTAAATAGTTGCTAAAAGACAAATGTTCTAATTTAGCAATTGCTAGTGCAGACACTGGTGTATGAGGTAAAGTTGTCAGAATTAAAGTCCAGTGTGATTGTTGGGTTGATTATTGGAGAAACTAAAGAAATAGTTTTAGCTGGCATAGGCCTTTCTGATCCAATGAGCTTGTTCAATGCGAGAATATCGCGATTGCAAATGCCTACAATACTGATATCTGGAGTCCCTCTATACGGAAGATTATTTCAGCCAATAGTAAATCAGGTTGAGAAAGAAGATACTGAATAATGATGAAGACATCTGGAATTGACAAAAATAAACTTTAGCAAGTACTAAAAAAATTAAAGGCATTGATTGAAAAAGACCAAACTTAATACTCGATATTTCGTTTTTTGTATAAATTAGTAATTAACTTTGAAATATTATGTCAACAATACAGAACATATAAACACAAACGTTGACCTCTTTTACTTTTCGTATTGAAATATAACTTAAATACTGGTTAAAATTATAAATTGGCTTTTGTATTGTATTAACATAATTGCTAAGATAATTGAATAATTGAGATTCTATAGACATAATAACATTTATAATATCTAATTGATGTTCTTTTTCTTATAATAAAATTCATTTATTAAAAAGATAAAGAATAGCGTTACTTGGATAAAATATTTGTCAAAATAAAGTTCGTGGCAAAGTTATTAGAATAAAGAAAATATTTCAAATAATATGTTACTGTAGGAAGCAGGCTGAAATAATCGATATATATAAAATATTAAATATTATAATATATTATAACAATAATTAAAATATTGAGTAGAAATGAAATTCTGAAATATCCACGTCATGTTAGAATTGTAATTGAATTATAAAACAATTAGAAATTTTATTTTTTATTATAAAGGAAAGCATAATATAAATTTAATAATTTGCAATTTACTAGTTTATAAATTTAGAGAAAAGATGTTATTATAATATTATAATAAAATGTAGCAGGATTTAAAAATTTATTTAAATGTTAAAAATGTAATGCACAACTTAAGAATTTGTATTTAAAGATACATATTCGAAAAATGTTATATTTATTCTAAAATAATCTAAAACTCTGGCCTTAGACTACATTTTTACTAAAAGTGGTGTAATAAAAAAAAATAATACCATAAAAAATCAATACATGTATCATGATTATTTTATTTATTTTTTAGTGAAAAAATTGTATTGGAGATAGTTATTCGGAATTGTTGCTCTGTACTTGATCAAATTATCAGTGAAATTAAGCTAAACATTTGAGAAACTATTGCGTGAAAAAGATCCATTATACTTGTTGGTGTATTATATGTACATGCAGAATACAGCAAAAATTTATTGGTAGATTAAACGTTTTACCAAAAATTATACGGTGAATAATAAATTACATCCGACTCATATAATTTGTCTTCAAATTTGTTGAATTCGAAGTTGCACAATTTTGAGGAATTTTTTTGAAATGCATTGACAATAAAATAACCGTCTACTCATAATATCGACTAATAGATATTCCTTCTTGATTATCAAAGAATGTAATTATTGTTGTAAATGTTTTACTTTTAATTAATTTTTTTATTTCTTCTTCATGATTTAATAAGTAACTGAAGGAGCAGTGAATTTTGTTCGTCATGTAATAATAAAAGCTTAACACAATTTCAAAATTTTTAAAAAGTGGGAAATAAAAACAAGTCAATGAAATAGTAGAACGACAAATCTTTCGGATAGAAGTAACGTTTTTATAAAAAGAGTTAATGTACTGGTAATCATAAAGAATACCACAATTTTATTAGAACTAGTCTGGTTTTATTCCCTTTTTTTTATTTCATAAAATTTATACATTATCGCACTATCATCATTCTTAACATTCTTTCAAATGTTTTTTTAATACTTAAATTTCAAAAATACAATAATTATTTAAAAAGTTACCCCTTATTATATTCATTGTTTATTATATATTAGTGATACAATACAATTTTCTTTAATCACAAAACTTTTTAACGCGAGATTTATTGAAAATTAATCAATCATAATAAATTTACCAAGCACATAAAGATTAAGTAAACAAAAATTGTCAGATGATATAATGCGAGCTAGAAATAGAGATTATTTGAGTTTGTTCGTAGCAGTGAAATAAAATAGTCATTAAATTTTAACGCTACAATAATAATATTTTTCATAGTTGCATAAAATAGGCATTAAAAATAGTTTCCTTATTTTCAACGTAATATAACAGAGTATAAAGATCCGCTCTAATGAATTTATGAAAATAAAATTTATAATCTATAAAGTACAAAAGGCTACATAAAAAAATGAATCAAAGTCGAAAAATAAATCCACCTACAAGGCGTGCACATATTAATAAAGTAGCTCAATATGCGATAGTCCAAAATATGTTACCTCCTGGATTATTTCGAATTTAACAAGTATTTGCATTTAAATGAGGAGAAGATATGTGCCTCGATAAAGTATTTGTACTTACAATGAATTGCTTAATTTTTTGTAGATATTAAAATTAATAATTAGGACTAGATGAAAATAGTATGTTCGATAAAATCTAAAAAATATCTGTTCTTTCAGTTCATATTTGCATTAAACTTAATAATTAAACCGGTAAACGAGATTGCAGTTAATTTTTCTGTGCTTATAATAATGATTTAATACATTCTCAATAAAATACTGTGACGCTTTTATATATTTCTTTAAATCTAAGTTGCTATATATTCTAATCAAATTAAATTATTTATATAAATTTAAGACCATTCATTATTATTATTTAATTTAGTTATAGTAATTATAAGAAAATAATCATTTATAAGCATCATTGCTTTAATATTTTCTTCAAAATATATATGTGTATATTTGTTCAAAAAGTGATCAAAGCAATTGATTTATAAGATTTTTATTAGACTATATCAATAATAATAATATTTGTGTTCAATTGAACAAATATTGTTATAAAGACCAGTCCCGATAGAAAGTAATTTGTATTCTATCTGGTCTTTCTGTGTGCATATTTTTAATTCCTGAAATAAATTTTTTGTAAATTAAAGAAGCATGTCAATCCTTTTTTTATCTCTAATGTAATATAGTTTAATATGAAAGTGATTGATGCAATTTTATTTTATTGTATTTATTACAAATGATTATTATGAAATCATAAATACATAATTTTTGTTATAATTAGAAATTATAATTTACTATTATAATCTAAATTTAATCATCAAATATGTTATTTAAAAATTTAAGGACGGTTGAGAATTATAAAAATTCTCGAATTAAAATAATATTACATTAATTGCAACTGAATGTAACTTTTAAACAAAATTTATTTGAAAAAATAGAAGCAAATATTGAGAAATTCCGTATTGAACGTTGAAAGTTTTTATCAATTAAAAAATTAATTTCTATCGGAATTGTCACGTATATTATTTGTTTGCTTAAAAAAATTACCGATTTTATCATAATAGATACAAAATGTGAACTAGTTTTAATCCAATTATATTAAAATGAAATATCATTCCAGAGCTATTGTATCGATTATAAGCATACTAATAAAAAAAAAGATAATAAATGCCCATGTTGTGCTTATAATGTTAGTATATAATGAATGAAAAAGATTAAAATCAAATTTAATATTGTAATAAACTTCACCCAGAAAAAGCAAAAAAAAATATGAAGTTTAGAATAATAAAATTAATCTTTTGAAGTATGATGAATGTAATAATATTTATGGATACTAATATTTAAATAAATTTGAATTATTTTGTTTAAATTAATATTTATTGTATTATACATTGATTTTCAGTTTGCTTAAAATTTAGATAATGAATACAAATTATTTATAATTAACAGAATACGTTTATTAATTAAACTCTAAATACATAGATAATGTCAAGATTCCATTTAAAAAACAAAATATATGCTTCAGAAGGTTAAGAAAATGCTCCAATGTTATACAGTTAAAAATTATAATATAAAGTAATTTAAAGTAGTGACTTGATATTTTTACTCAAACACTTAAAAATGACAATAAATGAAAAGAAACAATTAACAACATAGTAGCATTAATAATGTAAAAAACAGTTGTTCAAATATATTTTATAATTATCTAAATTGGTAACGTATAGTTTTCATAATATTGTATAGAATTAAATTTATTATTGGAATGTTTCTGTAAATGAAATAAATGATAACAGGATAAATCTGTAATTAAAATTTTTTATCACTTGAAAAGTACAAGTTTGAGTGATTTAAAGAATTTTATTTTCATTATTGATCTTTCATTTTACTTAACACTTGAATTGCATTATTTGATTGAAAGTTTATGCTTTACTACTGAAAAATACTAACAAAGAAAAAATAACAACAACAACAACAACAACAATAACAATAATGATAACAAAAATAATAATAATAATAAAGTTGTATTAAGTTTAACATTAAGAGATGTTTTTAATGAAATAAGCCAAAATAGAATTATTTAAAGATTATTTAAATTATAAACGAACATTTACTATTGTCATAAAAATTTTATATCGCTGTGCAATACCTCAAAATTTATAAGCTCTTATTTTTGTTTCCCTTGGCCAACGAAAACATGAAAATTTAATGATTATAAGAAATAAATTATTCCAAATAAGTAGTTGTCGAAAACATGGATTTTGCAATAAAAGGAATTATCCCTATTTACATATTACTTGCTAGAAGGGGATAGATGAAATGAAATAAAAGATTGTAGTAAAATTGTATGATATCTGTAGGTCGCCATTAGACGACATGACTTTGGTACAGGGAGCTACGATATTGGCTCTTGGAACGGGGTAATATTTCTTTCACTTTACTTTATTAACTAACCCTAAATTTCTACAACACACGTTTTTATATCCATTGATGCTCTAATGAAACTCATAAATATAAGACGCTTATGTGTGGCTTATGTGCGACAAACTATATTACTCTCATTGTTAATTTTCTGCAAAATACATCGATTGAATATGTCGCTAATTGTATAAAATTAATATTACAAAAATCAATATCAATCGGTCGCAGATTTTATTATGTTAATTTTAATTAGTCATTAAATAATTATTTTAAGACTTAGTCATATATTTGAAGGTGCAACACCATTTTTTTAACTGTATAAAGGATAATGTAATAACTAATGGTGTAAGCTTTAATTAATTTATTTAAAAAAAATAAAAACCTTTTCATTTTATTAACATTTTTATGCTCCACCGGCAATTAAACGACACTTATGTGAATTAAATATTCGAATATAATTTAACAAATAAAATTTACCATTTTATTAATTCTTAAAATTTCTGTAGTCAATGTTTTTATTACAGTTTATTGGTTTTTGTAACATCAAAATTATTTCTTCTAAAAACAAATGTCCGCAATATTTTCATTTCTTTTGTGTTAAGTAGTAACTTGAGAACTATTTAAGCTTAAGAATGAAAGCTTCTTAAATGTAGATAAAAAATTACTCTTTTCTATTTAATTATTAACAACACATTGCATACTCAGTGTAGCTCACGTATAATATAAGCGCAATATGTTTAAATACAGCATTTAATTTTATACTGTACAAAATTTTCCTCTAATTATAAAATTCCATTGTTCCAATGTACTAACATTATTACTCAATTATTAAATTAAAATATTTATTAATTTTTTTTTTTTTGTTTATTTATATATTTATTTTCACATAGAATGAATACGCATTTCAAAATTCAATTTACAGTTTTTAACAAAACATAAATGCGATTTATCATTTAAAAAAAGAGAGAGCGTCGATTATAAAAAATTACTGTAATATATTTGGATTCTATCATAATAAAATAATATTAAAAATTAAAAACTAAAAATTCCAAAATATGAAAAAATTAAAAGGTATTAAATATTAAAGTATAATCAAAGAAATTAAATTTATTTTCAAACTCATTTTTAACTTTTAATAATCTCAGTTCTCTAAAATAAATTTTATTGTAATTATTATATTATATCAATTGAAAAGACATATTGAGAACAAAAATATCAAATGTCTCTTTTATTTTTCCTTCTTCTATTAATGTTCTATTATATATTGTAATAATATTCTAATGTATAAATACATTTTATAACAATACAAACACCAAAGATAAATATAGAATTCAATTTTCGATGCAACCTCGAAATAAATAAATAAAAAAAAAAAAAAAAAAAAAAAGAAAAATATAAAGACTGTAAATTCAATTCATATTTAATGCACATACGTCATAGAAAATGGGAAGAAGACGCCCACGTAAGCAATACCGAATAATCTTTTATCCCTCTTATCACGACTTTTCTAGCACTGCTGTCGTAGGTCCGCAAGTGGACGTGAATGAGCCTCTCGTCGATCCCGCCAACATAGTCTGAACTGTGGAGCCCCAGGATGACGAAAGATCCAAGATTATTAGGACTTCCTTCTCATCAGGATAGAGATTACAGATGAAATGAAAGCAAAATTCCTCATCTTTTATTTCTGGGCTCACGGATTGATAGAAAGATGAAATAAAAAACAAATTCGGTTCCCTTGTCTCTCACGCAACGATCTCCCATTCCTTTTATTTTCCTTTTTTTGTAAAATAATTACGGGTCAATAATTTATTTGAGATATTATCCAACGTTTATTCAAGACCCTTGTTAAACCTAAGAATTTGCATTACAAGTACTTAAGATAGATCTGCTAAAAAAAGCATTCAATGAGTTTTTATTTGAATTGTGAGGATTAAATTTTTCAACGGGCTTACGAATAATGAATATTACCAATAACAACAGAACAATAGAATACGCTGAATCAAATAAAGTGGACATTTTTTATATAGTTTTGCATAATACAAGAACTTGACCAAACCATTTAAAGTTTTTAATAACTTTAATTTCTTATAATTTCCTATTAATTCTTTTTTCTGAATTTACCTTATACAATATTCAATACTTTTTTTAACAAAAAAAAAACAAAGATTATTTATTCTAGAATTTTTCATTTTATATTTATCGAAAATTGTTTTGAATTTATTTCTCTTGCAAATAAAGAGTTGTATTGTAGCCCATAAAGATATTATTCCAATTAAATAATAGGTAGATAATAGTTAAAAAATTTGTAACTATGCCAAAAAATTAATGCGTAAAAAATAACAAGAACAAATATATTTTCAATAATAATAATAATAATAATAATAATAATAATAATAATAATAATAATATTTGTTTTCTTTAATTTTATTTAAAATTATTAAAAGATAAAATTGAATAATCATAAATTCATTTTGAATGATTAATATAGCATACTTATTAATGACTTAATCTTATTCGTACTCAAAAATATTAAATGAATGTTTGTTTATTTTTTATACAATTTTTTAAAAAATATGCAAACAATTTGTAAACTCAACCAATTGATTTTGTATGGATAATACTTGTAATTTTTCTTAAAATATAATCTAAAATTGAATACAACCAATACTTGAAACTGGTAAATTTTTTGAAATTATTTTAGAATTTAATATCTTTATACATTATTTTCACATTACAAAAAGCGATGATAAAAAATTTTTTGTTACAATTAATTTTGAAATATTTTATTTTTGAATATACATTTGATCAAAATTTCTAATATTAATAAAAAATATTTTTAAATTTTGTTCAAAAAAATATTCTTGTTAAATATCTACGCATCTATTTTTAAATTTGAATTATTAATTTTTTATATTATCCTAAATAATAAAGATATATTGTACCTATAATTTGAGTGCATTATTACTATACAATATACGAACTTTTAATTATAAGCATATCGTTTTTTATAAATTAAAAAACTTTGCTGCACCTAAATATGTATTTTATAAATATTACTTCAGTAATTCATGATTTATACTAGTTTTTAATTTTTCATTTATATATTTTTTAAATTTTTTTATAAATCATTAATAATGAAATATTTTATAATAATTTAATATTTGTATACATAAAAACTTATTTTTTATAAGCTTATTTGCTGTTTTCATTCCATAAAATATATAAAACCAACTGTCTTTATTTAATCCAGTAGAGTGCTGTGTATTATAAATTCTTTAATTTTAAGTTTATATAAACTTGTTATTAAAATTTATATTAAAATAAAACAATTTTATTTATTTATTTTTTATGGTAGTTTTTCTAAAATAGTTGATAAAAATCAATAATATTCAACGTGGTTCAATAGAAAGTTTATAATGTATTTTCTTTTAATCATTTCAAAAAAATATTTTTATGCATAATAACTAGTATTTTATTTTATTTTAAATTTACTTTTATTGTGAATTAAATTTATTACCATTTCTATGATTTACTTATTAAATTCCATGATAATTCATATAAAAAAAATTTAACTGCGATTAAAACACTGATTCTTTAGAAAATAAATGCTAGTTAAGAAAAAACTTTATAACCGTAATAATAAATTATACATTATTAAAAAATGTAATTAAAAAGAGAAAATATTATAATTAAATATAAATATTTTATTTACACATAGAATTTATTTAAAATCGATTAGAATTATTTATCTAATAATTAAATTAAGAATAATTTGACGTCAATAATGTATGATATATTTTATATATTTAATAATAAGAATTTCTATAGTACAATTATTAATATTATTAATATTACATTTTCAAAAAATAATATATTGATTATTCGTGGTTTTATTACATCACGACTGAATTCGATTCTGCTCTTTCTAGTATTTATTCATTTGTTTAAACCATCCTTAGATATGCTTAATAAAATAATCAATAATACAATATCATTTAAAATATTTTCATTGTTATTTTGATCTTCACTGCTTATAAAGGTTCCACTTTTTCCGGGATAAATGATGACTTTTATGATTTATTAATATAATATAAACGTAGATACTTAAATTTCACCTACTTAATTCACTTTTTAACATTGTTTGTGTGTACATCAAGCATTTGTTCAAAAGTTCATTCTTTGTGCTAAATAATTTTATAAAATAACTATTATTTCAATATAAAATGTTTCAATCGTGAAATAATTGCAAGTCATATTTTTATAAAATTTGAAAGAAAATCCTCTCTAATGCATGATTACAAGTAGTAACTTTCTTATATATCTTCTATATAAAATTCGATACACAAACATAATGCTTTCTCGGTTGTAAAATACACATTAAAACGGCATAATGATATCCCACATATTTATACCTGTGCACACATATATTTTAATTGATAGAAAGATTTTTACATCTTATTCAGCATTGGCTACAAAAGATTTGCTAATTCAAGTCCATCAAGCTATTATATATACTGTAAATATCTAAAAAAATATTTAAAAAAAATTAAACTCTGTAATTGCAAATAAACTTTCATAAAATAACTACGTTTTATTTACTACTTTTGCAGAAGAATATTCCTCTTCTTTAAAATTTATTGTGTGTACACATGAATTATTATTAGTATCCAATGAGCTTAAAAAATTTTAATTTCATTTTATAATTAATATTTCCGTCATAAATCTTAAAATGTTTAATAATCAACTTTGTTTTATTTAAATACCATTTTATCTTATTATATATTAATGCAAATATTGTGTATTAATAGTCACAATTGTATTAAAATAAATGTTCGATTTTTTTTTTTTTTTTTTATTAAATGTGCAAATTTATGAAATTCCACGATGCCGACATTTACATCCGTGCACTTACATGTCGAATTCCCCACAACCGTATTTTGGAAAAAGCGGGGATGTGAATATCTTTTCTCCTTTTAAAGTAAGTCCCATTGTGAAAGGTATTACAATGCATGCCAACATGGAAACCGTTCAGTTGTGTCATGGAAAAAAGAAAATAAAGGAGGCCATTCCTTATAAATTAATTACTTGTGTTTAAATGATTTGATCCATCTCTTCTCTAATAAAAGGATCTGTTTTACAAATATAATATAAATTTTACGTAAATTTTATACTTTATATTTTTATTCATTAAACTCTTGCTTTAATTATTAATATTTAACTTCATAAATAATGTTTGTTTCTTTAAATATTTTAATATTTTTATTTACAATTTTAATAATTTGTTAGCTTAGCGTTAAACTTTAAATGTGTGTCCTCAATTT
Source organism: Eupristina koningsbergeri (assembly GCA_018907245.1). Classification (NCBI taxonomy): domain Eukaryota; kingdom Metazoa; phylum Arthropoda; class Insecta; order Hymenoptera; family Agaonidae; genus Eupristina; species Eupristina koningsbergeri. The sequence continues at coordinate 433,124 of JACCHV010002775.1, forward strand.
GTAGAATAGGTATGATTACATTGATAGGGGTATTGGTGATGCTTACCAACAACGGTAAGTTAGTATAATACCGAGGCACATAAAAAAAAAAACAAAATTATTTGCACGACATTAAATAAAAGAATAATTTAATATTTTGATTTTTAGATATTAAAATTTTTATAATCCACTTACAAGGAATTTCTTCACATTATACTAAAAATTGATATAATTTTTGACACTGAGTTTGTTTGTAGACAGATGTGGCAACGTTGTCCTAAAATCTGGCGCGGAAAATGTATTGGATCCAGCAAGTAAATCAACTAGTGTGTCAACAGTATATAAATTACAGAAAACAAATTGTGTGTATGTGTGTGTTAATGTTTGTTTTGACTCCGAAACAGATTGATACATGACAATGAGCAGGCCTCACGATTTTGGAAATAACAGTATAAATTCACATATATTCCTATTTTTGACAATGGACTAATATCTAAATTTTAATGGAAAGAGAGCCAGATGTAAGTTACAGGTTATGAATGACAAATCCTTGACTACACATAAGATTTTCTTTAATCAAATACAACAATTATCGATATACATATTTATTATATCAAATAAAAATTCATTCATACCAGAAAGTTTAGTTAAATTTGCATAATATGTATTATTTAATTTATTCTAATAGCAAAACAATAAGTGTTATAAAAATACATCTTTATGTTGTATTTAAAATGATTTTCAAAGCACTAGTATAATTAAAATATATGTATATATAATAATGAAACTTGTGCATTTAAAAAATTATAGAATCAACTTGGAATTATCAAAAAACAAGAGCGTTATAAAAAACTGATGAATCATCTAAAAACAAATAACATGCCTAAGATGCAACAGATGAAAGTAAATAATAAATATTACAGTATATCTAATGCAGCAACTGGAAATTCTGAAGCATCAGGTATACCTGATAATGTTAGAAAAAGCTTACAAAATTCAAAAATTGACAGTGATATTATAACATCTAGCTCCAATTTGCATAAAATATTTCCAACCATTAAAAATTATGGCTTGGAAAAACCATGCATGGTCACTTCAAGTGTCAAAAAATTTACAGACAAGAATCGTCCTTTAATGTCACCATCTTATAATTACAATCAAGTACCTCAAAATAGAAAAAGCAATAATAGTTTAAAATACAATATGCATGATATACAGAATCAAAAACAACAATCGGATAATACAAGATCTGTTTCTTCTAAAAAATTAGTACATTATCCTGGAATTTCTGAAAATAATAAGCCTGTTTTAAATAATAATAATAATGTAAACATGAATTGTTATAGGATATTTTCTCATTGGCGAATATGTTTGAATAATCTAGGACAATTAATTATAAAAGGAACTTTAGATGAGTAAGATATTAGTAAACACATTAATTATTGTTAAATTTTTATAATAATAATAAAATATTATTTTATAGTGGTAAACAAGTGAAAAGTAAACCTGTTTGTCAAAGGTTATCAAGTAGTCAAGTTAAATCCATATTTAATCATATTTATGTTTTAAATGGTAACTTAACAGATGATAAATATGGTGAGTAAATATTAAAAATATTAATACATAATGAACATTAAATATTAATACATGATAAATTATAAACTGTGTAGTATATTATCATACTGATATTGAATAATTTTTACTTTTTTGGCAGAATTGCCAGATTATGTTCGTGGAAAATTTTGTAATGGATTTCCAGATGATTGGGAAAATGTTTACGAATTGTGGAAAAGTTATATAGCTGAAGGATGCCCAGTTATATTTAGGTGGCCAACTCGTGTAACTGACAGTGACGATGATTTAAACAGTGAAATTACCGAGCTAACATATTGTCAAAAAAATCAAAATAAAGACAATAAACAACCTCAATTTTCCATGAATGATTCCTTTGAAAGCTTATATACAGATAGTAATTTTAGACATAGATTTAAAGATGATAAAAATTTAGAAAATTTAAAGGAAAAAAAAACAATTTACGATATTCATAAAAAGCAAAATGATTCTGAACATAATTCTGCAATCAAATATAGCAATATAAGTAATTCAGAATGTGTTACAAATAACTGCATACAAAGTGTTAGTAGTCCAAGTACTTCAAGTGAAAAAACAGAAAGTTTCTTACATGAATTTATTCGGGAAGATAAATTAAAAATTATACTTTCAAATTTGGGAAATAAGAATTTGTCCCCAAAATATCTTGATAAATTTGTAGAACTCGTGGATTGCTTAAAATATATTGTAGCATACACATCATGCATGGATTATAGGAAAAACAATGATTTGCTAACTCCCACAAATGAAATACATGAATGCCAAAAATGCAACAATGTATCTTCATTTTCACAAGAAAACAAAATAGAAACAGAAATACAAAATAACATTCAAAATGAAAATGCAAAAGCAGAAGAAATAAAAAAAAACTCTATACAAATGGATAACCAAGTCGGATCTCAATTTTCTGATTCAGAACATGTAATTGAAAATACATCATCAAATAGTGAAAGTTATATGGGTATTCCAAAAGTAAATCTAAATCAACTCCTAGCAACTAAGATTCGTAGACATGAACGATACAGAGATATGAAACGTCATAAAAGAAGCAGAAGTAATAATTCAGATAAACAGTCTCAAAAAAATATCACCTCTCAAAAAGTGGAGGTTGGTAGTGATTCGTGTGAAAGTATTTCTGAATATGAGCAAAAAAGCTTTATAAATCAATCTAAGGAATTTAAAAGGAAGAAATTATCTTATAATACAAATAATAAACAAAATAAACTGAGGATAGGTAAAATTATTTTTATTGTTCTTATATTACTCATGAAAAATATTTAAATTTTTTTTAATTTAACTGTCACTGTTTAGCTAATAGCATTAATGAACATCCATTTGAAAATAGTAATGTTCCAATAAAAATGATTACTCATAATAAACCTATTATAAAAAAGGAGGAGCGAGTTAATCTTGCATTGAAAATAAAAAGATTAATACATAATGGTAAAAAATTTCCAGATATTATCAAAAACGAAAAAACTCCTGAAAATAAGAAAGTAATGTAGTAGTTTTTGTATAATTAAAGATTTTTCTTGTGTATATATTTGAAATTTTAAATTGTTTAATTTTTCTTATTATTTGTATAATAGATACAATCATATAATAATGATAATAATTTTGTTATCTTAAGTGAAAATGAAAAAAGTGAAAATGAAGAAAAAGTCAATGATACAATCTTGAAACATCGTTTTTTAACTTATGATTCGGAAGATTTTAGAAATGATGAAGAACTACAAGCTCATATAAAAGTAAAGTATATATTTATATGATAAAAATAGAATACTATTTAAAATTACTTTTAATAATCATAATTTTATATAATTTTCTTACAAATTAAGAATTTGAAAAATAAAGTGGAAAAAAAAGATTTGAAAATGACACTTTCTGTAAATAAAAAAACATTCTATAGTAATGAAATATATAGCAATGAACCATATGGTTCCAAATTTAATCCAAAAGTGTTACATACTTGGTTTCCTTATGTAGAATGTGAGGATGAGTTATCTCAAAAATATAGTTTAAAATTTAAAGGAAAATTACTAAAGTAAGCTAACATAAAATATATGTTTATTATATTTAAATTTAAATTACAATTCTTTTGTCGGTTTATTTACAGTGAAGCTGGACATATTCTGCACAAAAAGTTTACCACGGATTCTGTACAAACAAGGCATTCAGCAGCACTTATTGAAACTGTTAACAATGAATTTTTTGGACTTTTTGGAGAATTTTATAATAAAAGTTATGGTAAAAACATAATTGATAAACTTGAATTTGAAATTTTACAAATTATTTTTTAAATTATTTACACAATGACATATTTATTTATTTATAGTTGTCCCCAAAGAATTACACCAGCAGTGTTGTTCAGGATGTCCTGTAAATATTCAAAAGTTTATCAAACTATGGATAAAATTCAAACCAGGTATCATTACAAAATTTATATACATATAGATTTTATTTAATTTAACAAAATAATTAATATAAACTATGTCTAAATCATAAAATAATATTAAAATACGATATTTATTTATTTAAATGTATAAAACTTTTCCAAATATTGCAGAATCAATTAATGATAAATTACCAAGTTCTTCAATAAATGATGTTGCGATATCAACTAGTTCACGAGGGCGTCGAATAGTACGACCTTTGAATTATTGGCAAGGTATTAAAAATTGTGTGAATAAATATTGTAATGTAAGAAAAAATTCTCAAAATGTCTATAATTTAAATTTTAGGAGAAAGATTATCAATAAAAAACTTAGATATTATTTATAGTCCAGGAAATTGTAAAACATCTTCAGTCGCGAAAAAATCTGAAATATCTAAAAATTCCATGGTAATATTCATCCAAACATTTTTTCTTTTTTCTAAATTAAATTTTTTTCTCAAATATAAGTTAATAAATAGAAAATATATAAAATACATAAATTTTATATCTTAATATATTATTTTTTAATATGTAAATTTTGAAAATTTGTGCCCCGTCATCCCTTTATCTTATTAAATATTATAATAAAAATTTTTATTATTCTGCATTTTTGATCAATAATTTATATATATATTTTTTACATAGGCGATAGACAATAATAACATAAATACTGTTACAAGCACTAATAACCAGTTAGAAAGTAATATTTCGTCACAAAAATCATTGAGAAAACCAGTAAAAAGAAAAATATTGATAAATACACCAAATTCTTCAAATTCGTCTAGTGATTCTGATAAATTTCATTTAAAGTTAAGAAATGTAATGTATTAATATTGCTTATATTAAGCTTAATTATAAAAAGTTGGTTACATATATAAATATTACATATAATTAATACCTTTCTAGAGACAAGTCAATAAATATACTGGAGAAGTATGTACAATAAAAGCACCTGCAAGCAGTTCTTTAAAATGTAACAAAGAAAAAACGTAAGATATAATAATTTATCAATTACCGACATCAATAATATTAATTACCAACCAATTAAAAGAAATTTATAATTTAGGGAACAAAAATTGTCAAGGCAAAAAAAATTACAATCGACAAACACAGAATGGATATACTATAAAGATAAATTTCTTAACAATCTATCAGATGATCTAATTTCCATAAGATGAATTTAAGATAATTAAGATTGTTCACGATGCCATAAAATTGAATTATATTTATATTAATTTTTTTTAATATATCGTGACAGATTGTATGAACATTAAATTTATAATTATTCATTGTAAATGAATTATATTAGTAATTTCTTAATATGTTGAATTTATAAATTTAATTTCAATTCATATGTTCACAATCAAACAATTATTATATTTTGTTTATATGTAATTATGACAGTGTGTATATATTTAACACACTTTTAAATATAGGTATAAATATTTGTTATATAACTAATTAAGTTTAAATAAAAAAAAATTTTTCATTAGATTAATGAAGACTATTCATTCAAATTAAACAAAATCAATAATCTATATACAAATTGTGATAATTATATGTCAAATTAAAACAAAAATTAAATAAACTAAATCAAATAATTGATAATTCAGGCGGGATGCATAAAAATTTAAAAGAAAAATAAATGAGAAATAATTTATTATTACTTGCATATAAAAAATTGATTAAACTATTACAACGAATTTTTTAATTTTATATACATAATTATACATAAATATATATATTTGAAATTGTGCGAAATTATTATTGCATGCATAAATAACGGTAAATTTCCCGGCAAATGCTTGAATAAAAATTTATTGATAGAAATTTAATTACAAAAAATGATTAGCTTTCGTCATATAGTGGAGTGCCATCTCCACTTAAAGACATACTTCTTGGGCTAGAATTTGTATGAGGAGTTCCTCTTGGTGATTTATAGGGCTGCTTGTATCTAGGAGTACCTTGGCTACCACTAAAATAAAAATAAACAATATTTTACAAAACTTTTTGCAATTTCTTTAAAAATTATATTTTCTACAATTCAGAAAATAGTTGCTTTAATATTTGTTTAATTATAAAAATACCATTTACTGTAATATAATATAATTGATTAAATAAAATTTAATAATGTTTCATGAGAAAAAAAACATTGAAATAAAATATTCATAGAATAATACAACAAACAAAAATGCAGTGATTACAAACTATATTATCATGAACATTGAAAAAATTGTTAAAATAAATTGAAGTTAACTTGATTATACTTGTTTTGAATCTTCTATATTATAATAAATTACAATTACAAAAATGTTCATGCTTTTATATTATTAATAAATATAATAAATATATCATGTAAAATATATATTTTCAAAATATTTGAATCTAAGACCAAGATAAATAAAAGCACTGACCCTGGTCGTGGCGCAGTTTGTCTAGCCCATGCTTCGGCTGCCTTTTTCCAATCCATTGCATTTTGATTGGCATATTGATTGCTCGACATCTGGTGACCCGTAGGTGTCTGCTCGCCATAACGTGGTGTTGGCTGTCCTGGAGTCTGGTATGGCGTTATGTATGGCGTCTGCCCGGAAGGAGTATAGGGAGTATTGATAGCGTACGCGTTGTGCATTCCTCCATAGCCAGTTGCAGTACTCGCTGCACCAGGAGTTTGTGGATAATGTGGGGTTTGGTTTGCCACTTGTGAAAGTGAATGGAGCATGTGTCTAGGCATATTCTGAGCAACTCTTTGAATAGCTTCTTGATTCATTCCTGCAAACGATTTTTAATTATTTTAAAAACCAATTTAAAAATCATTCTAGCTCTTTCATACAATTTTATGTATTCACAATCTCAATAAAATTGAATATAATTCCACAAATAAGATTATTCAAGAATAAACTATCATTAACAAGGAAAAAAATTATATTCAAATCAAATTTATGTAATAAAATTTTAGAATAACCAAAATTAAGTCTTTTATATTACCTAAGATTTTAAGATATTTATATTATAAATTTAAAAAATTATAAGAAAAGAATGAGAAAATTTAATAATTGCAACAAAAAATATTTTTATTTTCACTACACATAAATTACTGATTTATGGTGTATGAAAATTACAATTACAATTATAAGCTCACCATTCATATTCATTCCCGGTGTATTATGATATATCCGGGGTGTGCTTGGAGTGATTTGTCCTGGGATTGGATCTCTGAAATGTTCCTTAAACCAACGAAACAGATCACTAACTCTAGGAAAACTATTACTTCTAAACCGAAAACCATCTGGAGATACAGAAATGTATTCATGCCGACATCTAGTACGTGGAAGATACGATAACATGAATTTTCCAGGATAGTTCTGTAAAATCATTCAACAATTTATTAGGGTTTTGAAACATTTTTTAAAAAATATATAATTAAGTAAATAATTCATTTACTATATTTGCAAATTTTCAATTTTTATTTAAAATACTAATGAATTAAATTATGTAATTTACTTAAAATTAACATAAATGTATTATTAAAAAAAGGTATATGAAATAATACTACACGAATTAAATTTAATTCTCAAATAAAAAAATACAAATTTGTCTATAAAAAAAATTTAATGATAACCTTACCTTTGAAGCTGATACAATATAGGGAATTCCACCAGGATTGTCCTTCTTTTGTTCCTTAAGTATATCCTCAGCTTTGTCTTTCATACCCATAATATGTCCTTTATAGTATTTAAAATCTAACAATTCTGATACATAGGCGGCCATGGGATTGATATGCCTTGCGATTATTTCATCAAGGTCCTCAAATTCCTCATTGCCAATCCACAGGCTACGTCCAAGTGAATACTTGTTCTCTTTGCCTTCTTCCCGTACATCAATGTGTTGATGTACATCATCCGTAACTTTCCATGTTACTGTTAAATGATCATCTCCTTTACTCGAAGGCCGAATTATAGCCTCACCTTGTTGCATCGTTTGCATCAATTTTTCAGCATCAGCATACGTAATGTTCCGGAATGATGGATGAATTATAACACGGGTGACATATATTTGACGTTGTTTAACTTTCTTTGCTTCCTCTTCCACAAGAGTATCCTTCGATTCGGTTTCTGAATCATAATAAGGATCTTTTTGTGGTCTGTTAAAAATTGAGTAATTAAAATTTAGCATTCAATATCACAATAAACTAAACAATTACTATAAAAATTTTCGTAGAAAACTTTAATAAATAAATATGTTTCGATTCAACCCACCTCCATTCGTGGTTTTTATCTGCAAGATCACTACTCTTGCTGGTCGCCTCGATACTGAATCTGTCAACTTCAATTTTGATAATTCGACAATGTATTCGATTTCCAATCCGAACTCTTTCTTCTGGATTGACTACGTGCTTGTCAGACAGATTTTTTATATGAATATAGCCTGATATTCCATTATCGAGGCGTAATCTTATACCGGTTGCCTTGCCAGGACAAGCTCCGGCATCAAAGTGATTCCACACCTCTGACAATTCAGGAAACTCATTTTTTAAACAAAATGGACATTGCCATAGTCCGGTTTCATCATTACGTACTGGATTCGCCTGATCTAATTGTTCACCCTTAGGTTTTCTGTAGGTGATTCCGACGACTGTAGCCTCGAGCAGTTTTCCAATATAAAACGTTTCAGGGGTTTCCTTTGTCAAAATATCGAAAAGTTTCTCAGGCGTTGGAGGCAGATAAGGAACTCGTAAATCCTTATATCTAAAATAATACAAATCCAATTAATTATTGGTAGAATAAATAACAATAATTTTATATTTAAAGGTTTAACCTAATACAATATATTTACAATTTTTCTAAATCAATTAAAAACTTATATCAAATAAAATAAATGAAAATACAGTGGAGTTCCTACAAATCTTTTATATTCACAATTAATATCTTAATTTACCTGCTATTAAGTTCTGATCTGATATCGTAAAGGGTGATACATTTATTGCCAAAGCCCTGTCTCTCAAGTTCTTCTGCAAATGCATCAAGATCAAGATCCTTGAGTCTTTCAGGTGACTCAAGAATTTCCTCTAATGCACCAGCAGGATTGGCATCCTCATCATCGTATTCTAGAGCATCCACAGCCATTTTTCTAGCCCATTCATAAGTTTCGGGATGCACACGAGATCCGTCGAGTACCTCGACATAAGCTTCAGTACTGTCTCCCAAGCTATTTGTATCTATTTTAATAAATCCTGCACAATTGATGAAAACCTTTGGACCCATGTGACACGAAGTCACAAACTACAAGAAAATATTACGACTATAAAATTTTTTATGATAGATTTACCAATTTCCAACAATTTAAAATTATTTTAAAATTAAAAATTTTAAATTAAAGTTTTATTTCTTTAAATCATGTGAATTCAAAATAATATAAACTAATTCGCCAAAATACTTCTTTTGCCTCACCTGTGTACGATTTTCAAGTCGCTGATTCGTCTGCTTCAATGTCTTTATAAGATATTGTCCTTTTCGTGGACCCAACCCACAAACAAACTGCACTAGGTTACCAGAATAAGGCTGTTGCACAGCTTTATTGAAGTCAACGCCGACCTCATTAACACGATTAACAAATTCCAAATAAAGATTCTCTAAGAGATCTTCTTTACTTAATTGATCTTGCAAACTGTGAAATTTCAAACAAAGAACTTCTTCATCAGCATTGCACAATTGGGAGAATTCTACAAGAGGATCTTGTATGCGACGAGCTAATGAAATTGATTGACGCAATAATTCTGGATAATCTCTAAATTCGGAGACACCTAGACATTTCAAAACAAATGTGAGTTAATCTTATGAATTTTTACAAAAATCATGAATATGATATTTTTAATTATGACAAAGTTTTTCATAAATAATATAATCTTATAATTTTTATATTTATATAACAGTACATAATATGTTATATATTTCAGCCATATAAATAATCAAGAAATTATTAAGAATAGTTTTGAATACAAATAAAACAGTGTTAATTTCTTTAATTTATCCTTTATCTAGAAATTTTATTCAAAAATATTAAATGAGTATACTAACCCTTGTGACTGTTAGCATAGATACTAGCCAATTCATTCTCCATAATTTCAACCTGAATGCTTGGAAACTGTTCATCAGTCATGAGTTGCGAAATGCACTCTCTAATATCCTCACTAATCATTAAAGCATCTCTTGATTCTCCACCTATCACTATCACATGAGGCTTTTTTGAGGAAATAAAATTTTTTATTGCTAATAAATCCGCTTCCTTCAAGACCTTATCTGACTCCCTAAAGCTGTTCTTTCTTTTAAGTAAATGGGGCAGCTTAAGATAATCTGTGCATTCTCCATCGGGTGCTACCATACAAGCGAATGCTGCGACGGAAAAGTCGGATTGGTAGGCAAGACCCATAACTCTTAGACCCTTATTTGTATCCCACTCTTCCTCTTCCTCGTCAGGAAATTCACAACTATATGGCATTATTTTGATCCAATTGTACATTTTCCGACAACAAGAGCGCATCACGCACTCCTTGGCTTCAGTTAAAAGTGTAGAATATAATTCCTTTTTAAGATCAGGAATAACCATTTTTGTCAAGGCCATTTCAACACTCCCAACTCGTAACGCATTCCAGTCTTGAACATTTTTACTAAACTCATCTCTACATAAATGATTAAAAGGTTAATAATAATCAATGTATAATTATTCTTGAAAATATACATTACATTATGAGAATATTGTAAATTGTCACATAAGACAGGTATTTATACTTAGTAAATTTATTACATAATATACATTTATTTATTTAATATTTAAATATGAAATAAAAATATTTTACAAAATTTTATCATTGTTTCTAATGACAATCATTTTAAAAAATAGTAAATATACTATAATACATTTTTTAAAATTCATACTAAATTTAATTCAATTAATCTTGAGATAAAAAAGTTATCCACAATAACATTTTACATTTTTATAATGAACTTCATTTTTCTAGTGTACAAAAAGTATTTAATGAAATTAAAAAACAAAATAATCTTTTGATAAAACACTAATAATAATTGTTATTGTTAATGTTATTATTATTATTATTAGTATTGTCATTCTAAATTTTTTTAATATTACCAATATTTTACAAGACTAAATTAATATTAATACTAATTACATACCTGTAGTACAGCTGTTTCATCTGTTCAACATAGTTATTTGTAGTGTTTCCTTCGATTTGATCGGAGAAGGATAATGTAATAAGTTTATCTTCTTCAGCCATTACTAATTTAAGAAATTGATCGCCTACAAGATCTCTAACAGGTTTATCTTTGAGATACTTCATTGTAAATACTGGATGATTTTCATCTATCAGCTTAATACCTTTTTTCGTTGGCCGGATTGAAATTTTTGCTTTTTCTTTATACATCTTTCTTACAGACTCTCTTACCAAAGGTTCTCTTGCTAATTGTATCGCTACCATAAGCTGTGCAGCTTTAAGTACCTAAAAATGAAAAAATAAATCAAATTAACAAAAATTGTGGAATATCACCTAAAATTAAAATAATAATTTTAATTTATATAAAATATTAAATTAAAAAAATATTGATATATTATTATTCGGTAAAACAGTAGTTTTATTTCATTATATTACTTTATAGTATAAAACATAAATAAAACATCTTGTAAAAAAATTTTGAAGTAAAAAAATATTATCTTTTAACTGATGAATAATAAACATAATTATTTAAAAATTATAATTTATATAAATCGATTAGTACTTAAAATATATAAATTAAAAAAATATTTATTAATTTGAAAATATACAATTGTTCCGTGTCCTATGTACAATTATTGAATCAGTCACTTAAATAAGCATTATTATTTTTAATGCCCATTAAATTTATCTGCAAAAATATAATTATAAAATATATTTAATCCATATAAATTTTATAGTACCTCTTCTGCTGTTTGGAATTTTTCACCTATGTATTCTGCTGCAACAACACTTGGCTCCAAAGGCTCCTGTTCAACTTCATAAATTTGATACTCTTCACTCAAATTTTTGGCAAATTGTTCAGGAGGCAAACCAAATTTCTTTGCTAAACTTTCTAAACCTGCTCTTTTACAAATAGAATATGGACCCGTCCGAACGGCTTGTTTAAGTGTTTCTTCGGGTTCTTCTTCATTCTCGTTATCAAAGGCTTCTTCGGGTGGTGGTTCTTCACCATTTTCTTCTGCCTCTGCAATTAGTTGCTTTCGCTTTTGTATCTTTTCTAAACGCCGTTTTTCTTTTTCTTGTTTGCGTACGATCTCTTGCATTTTTGGTATTTCTTGATTGTAGTAAAGCATACAATGATGATATGAATCATTGAGTTCCTCAGTTGTTTGAACATTTTCTAACTGCTTTATATCTTCCTCCTCAATCAATCTCATATTTTCTGGTAGTGGTGCATCAGGATCTTTCATAATGTGATCTTCTTGATAACGCTTCATTTTTCGGAAAAGCGTTAACAGAGCCTCTTTACGCTGACGTAATTGACACCATTTAGCATCAAATTTATAAACCTTCCAAAGATCATTGATATTCAATTCTGGTAGAACATATTCTTTTCGATAGAAAGAGATAAACGGTACTTCAAAATGTTGATTACGCATAAAATCTAAGGCTTTCTTAATTTTAGCCACAGTTTGAGGGCCTTTTTTTGCACGCTCTTTTGCTTCTTCATTCAAATGAGCATCTTGTATTGAAACAGTTTTACGCTCAAATGCTTGGTTATAAATCCATTGTGCTTCATCTGCAAGTTCTTCTTCAGTAGCAGAAGTAATTGGAATTGATCGAAGCTGCATACGTTCAGGTATATCTGTTGTACGTATCTAAAAAGAGAAAAAATTTATTTAAAACGATAATAATGAATTTGTTAATGAAAAATTAATTATTATACAGATTTTTGCATATTAAATTTTTTTATATCAATAACTATCATTTTCAATAATTAACAAATCAACTGACAATACCGTTAAATATCAAATTAAATATAAATTAAAAATAAGTAAATAAATAAAATGTTGAAAATACCTCATTATCCAAATCAGTGAAATGACCACGTTTAAGTTCACTTGGTTCATAAATTTCAAAAATACTCTTCTTTGTAGTCTTTTTCTTTGCTGCTTTTTTCGTTTTCTTAGGTCTATCTGTATCTTCATCATCTGCATATTCATCTTCTTCTTCTTCTTCCTCCTCCTCATAATCATCTCCATACTTCTCAAATTCATCATAATCAAAATCAACTCCAAAAATATCTTGAGCTTCTTGAAGTGCTCTAAATGATAACGATAATATTAATATAATTTTATAAATGAATATAAAAGATACTATTATACATTTAAAATAAGGTGAAATACATACGAATCAGCAAAAATATGTCTTTTCCTTTTTCTTTTTTCAGCAATTGGCCTTCCATCATCATCAACAATAAAGTCATCAGCATCAGACTCTTCCTCACTCCCTTCATCATCATATTGCTCAACTTCACCAGTTGGTCTTTGACTACGTTCACTTCTTCTCTCATCTTCCTGCATAAAAAAAAATTATGTAATAAAATATCCAATAACTATGTACTTTTATCTTAGTATTTTAACAATTTTTATATAACACATACCACTATTGCCTCCCTTTCCTAGCATTAATAAGCATGAACAATACAATTTTTACATATGTAAGTAGGAAATTATAAAAAAAAAAAACCAAAACTACGTACATCACCAGATCCTAATTCATTCGAAAATAATTCATTGGCAATTGCATCCCTTTCTTCTTCTACTTCTTGTTCTTGTTCTTCTTCAGATTCTTCAGCTTCTATTCTTTTTAAACGTTTAAAGCGTTTCTAAAAAGATATATTTACATCAATAAAATAATAAAGTTTGTGATTTTATCAGTGTATATTAAAACAAGCCAAAACTTTTATATTGCACTATTTTTATAATATTGTTCATTTTTTCTTAATAAAATATAAAAAATGTTTGTATGAATCTATACTGTTATATTAGTAATATGGGATTAATAAATATGATAGAAATATAATTTAAATGTACATATTATCAATAATATAAGCAAAAAAAAAACTCAATGAAAAGAAATAAAAAATTTTATAAAATAGATGCAAATAATAAATTTATTAAACCAACCCTTTCAACTTTAACACCTAAATTTTCTTCAATAACATCATAATCCTCATCATCTAAACGATCATCAAAATCTTCATCATCACTTTTTTTGCGTTTTTTAGATCCTTGTGATGTATCACTATCTTCTCCATCACTTTCATCTTCAATAGGATTATCATCAATTAAATCCTTTAATTCTTCCCTTAACTTCTCCTCATCATCTATAATAATTTAAGTAAAAATTAAATACCTTTAAATAAACTATAAATTGAATATTTTCTGAATTCGAAAGATTTTATATAAATGTAATATACCTTCCTCTTCTTCACTTTCCGATGCATGAATTTTTTTCAGCTTTTTCTTTTCATTTCGATCTAGCATTTCATCCTAAAATATCAGTAGAAATAAATAAGTAATAACCTATAATACATGTATGCGTATACATAGTTTTTTATTACTGCACATGAATCAAACTTTTATTACTTGTAAAGTAGTTTAATTAAATATAAAATTGCGTTATAATGTAAGAATATTTAAAAATAACTAATAAATAAACAATGTGATAATGAATTTATTGCGAAAAAATGAGAAAATTACATAAATGTATATAAAGTTTTATGAACGTATTGAATATTAAGCTAATGCCTTTAATATATTTTATCTTATGAATTAATCATTGTTTTGTTATATTATCTTAAATTATTAATAAAATTGAATAAAAGCCAATTGATAGTTGTATAGTGTAAGATTTTAGATTGGTAAAATTATCTTTTGAATAAAAACTGATGTATCGTTTTCGTAGATGGTAAAAGTTCCCTCAATAATTATTGTTCTACTTTGCCACTTTAGCCAGTTTAACAAAAGAACACTTTTACTCCATAAAAATGAAGTGTAAAATTGTAAAAACAAAGGACAAATAATGATCTATTTATAAATGTTGAGTAGATAGTAGTAGTAGACTTTAGCCAGTTTAACAAAAGAACACTTTTACTCCATAAAAATGAAGTGTAAAATTGTAAAAACAAAGGACAAATAATGATCTATTTATAAATGTTGAGTAGATAGTGTAGTTATATACATAGTGTTGGGTGTCGTAAGGTAGGACTATCATGATAGCATTGCTTAAATTCCATTATAAAGTCCGCAGTCATGCGAAGCCATTTTCGGAAGAAATCCGAGCTACGAGTGAGACAACAAGCGCAATTAAGCGATCCTCCCGTTCTCCATGTCCTCTAATATCCGTAAAACGTCATACGAGGGGTCGGAAGCGTGTAGAGAGATTTCACGGGAAACACTAACCTCACTCTCTTCGGCTTCGGAGTCCAGGAAGTCGGCCATGGTGCCGGGTGAGCTCACGCAGCGTACAGCTGGCAAATGAAAGGCTCGACACTAGTCCCGAGC
Source organism: Eupristina koningsbergeri (assembly GCA_018907245.1). Lineage (NCBI taxonomy): Eukaryota > Metazoa > Arthropoda > Insecta > Hymenoptera > Agaonidae > Eupristina > Eupristina koningsbergeri. The sequence goes on from JACCHV010002775.1 coordinate 448,722, forward strand.
ACCCAGAGGATGATCTTTGGCGAAGTGGAGGTGGCGGGAGCGCAGGCCACTAGCCGTTTTACACCGCGCGCACACCTACACACACGCGAAGTGCATAACCACTAACCAACAAACCAGCCGTCCGGGGGTTAGACGAGTTTCCCGAAGTTCCCGTCCCTGCTGAGGGATAGCGTCATGAGTCACTCATAAACACATCGCGATTCGCGGAACATCTCTCTCTCTCTCTCTCTCTCTCTCTCTCTCACTTGCGCCCGAGGTGGAAGGCCGCGCGAACCACTCTGACCAACTTTTAGCAGCTTTAGCTCCGATTCTGCGCACTAGGCGCTAATAAAATCGCTCGCCTCTTCACTCCTGCCCACAGAACACTGCACTTTCGAGCGAGTAGTTTCCCACAAAACCCGCACGCGCCAGCCAAACGACTTTTCCACTGTTTTCCAACGCCCCCACCCTGGGACTTGGTTATTTTCTTAATTCTTCTCCTTCTTAAACGAGCCCGCCTGCAACAGAGGATCGCCTTTATTTCGCCGAAGCCGGAGTCGGTGGTCGACATCATCGACCGATTGTTCACCCTTTTGATTCGTCTTTGCTCTAGGAGTTCCCCTGTCTGGAAATTAAGGATTATTCAATCGCCAAAATTGACTGCACCGTGGACATTCTTTGTTGCTTTAATTGTTTTTATTTAATTAATTTAATTTAATTGCTGTTCTACGAGACAGAGCTGGCTTGTTGATAATTTCTGCAAGAAATTTCAATTGAGCGGAGCGATCAATTTAGATAAAATATATCGGATGAAACAAATTAAAAGACGTGTAATTATAATTTTTTTTATTTATTATTTATGCACGTTGAAAATGTTCGAGGCAATTATTTACTTGACGATTATTTGATACTAAAGTCTAATTTAATTTTGGAATTATTTCAAATATATTTCAATTATAAAAGAAGAGATATTTTTAAAAGTATAAATATCAATTGATGTATTTCAATTCAACTATTCCTATCGTTACGCCTTTATATCAATTGCAAGATGGAACTCTTTTTTTCTTGACGTCCGTTTATTTAAATGCGTTTCTTATTCATTATAACGCATTACACTCGGCGCCAAAATTTATATCTTTTCATTGGTACATTAAAAGTTCGTACTTCCATTTCTTAATCTCATTCGGTCATTAAATTTTCTTTTTTTTTTTTTTTTGACACTACATTCGATCCGAAATCTTGAATAAATTTTATACCCATTTAATCTCATTTAAAATATCTTTAAACTAAAAATCACGATTCATCCTCAACTTCGATCTTGAATAAAACAAAATAAAACATTCTAAAGATTGATTGACGACACAGAGAAAATAATAGTGTTATGACATTAAACTAGTATTTTCAAAAAATTCAAATATCCAAATTAAATATTTTTTACCATCCAGATCCAACATACAATTCTAAATTTTATTAACACATTATAAGTTTATTGTTAGATTTATTGATTTTGTACATTATATTATATTATGCCGCATGTGTGTTATCAAAGGAAAATAATAACAAGAGAAATAGCTAAAATCAATTTTTTATGAATTAACTTTTAAATCCATAACTTAAGGCACTACTTGTTGCTGTCTTTTAATAATTATTACATTAAATGCTAATAATTTAATGCTTAATAGTTCTTTAAATAAACTAATCAGTATTTAAAACGACAAAAAGAATTTTTTTTAGTTTTAATAATATATTTCTTTTGAAGATTTTTTGTAACAAGTGTATAAATGATTTGTAAGCAACAAATTTATAACCGCAATAAATTATATATATACTTATTTTGAAATTAATTTTATGAAGAATAGATAAATATTTTCATTTAAAAAGAAAATGATTGAAGACATTCTTATTAATTAATAATATAAATAAATACATATATAAATAAATATATAAATAAACTTATATCACAATTTATATTTTCCTCCGATCAATATCAGGATAAATAATTTTTCATAGCAAATTTAATGATCAATTACAAATAATTAAATAATAGTAATTAAAAGTAATAGTATGCTGAAATAAGGTCAAAGAAACAATTTTTATGTACTTTTTCGACGTAGAATTTAAAATTATCACCAAAAATTAATGCCTTGCGTTTAATTTAGTAAACAATACTTTACGTGCGCTTCAAGTTGCGTTTAGGAATTATTTAATTCGCGCAATATAAATTGTAATGATAATTCTTGCACTGCATCTGGCAAATGTCTCATAATTAGCGGATCTTCAATAAAAAGAATCTCTTCCATGAAATCCGCTAAAACAACATCCACTTTATGGTTCTGGTCTCGGTGATGATTCCCAACCTTATTAATTCAACGCAGTGGTCTTTATAAACAATATTGCTGCTCGGCACAGAATCCTGAAATAAAAATTACGAAACGAACTCGTGCATTCAAGACACATAAACGATCTTATCGGAGAAATTATTATTGTTTAATGAAGTCTTAGTAACCCCGAGCAACTATTCATAATTCCTCTTTTGTAACGACATCGTTATTGTTAAAAAAGAAAAATCGAAATTACAAGAAATTTTTTTTTTTTTTAAATACGTTTATGCATTAAAGATGTGTTTGTGTTTAAGCTTAAGAAGAAGATTTTAATCACGTATGAATTGTATAAATCTTTCGTTGCTATATATATAAATTATCGCATGCGACTCACCTCGTGTTAAGTACACCGAATGCAATTGTGTAACTTTGTGATAACTGGTGCACCAGAGCCTGAGGTCGGATAAATCTCCGGTGATGATTTCAAGGCCCAGAAGATGATTTCAATTTTTGAAGATGGTAACATAGAGACCACGAATGGTCTGGTAAGACAGCGAGTCACTCCTCCAGATTGAGAAGACACCGGGACCAAGTTTTAAGACAACTCATGACCGTCTACCAACAACTCAGAATCAGTTTTGGAAAGTTCAGATAAACCGTCAATGTTACACACTCGTACAGGCATACTTGCTCCCCTGTGTAATTTCCAGTAATACATAAGGTCATTTTAACCACTGACCCATATTGTAATCATTGTGCAGAGCAGTTCCTCTGTTTCCGTGACTGAGACTGAGAGCATGTACGCGGTGCTCAATAATAATAATAATAATAATAATAGTCTAACTCAAAATCTTATTATTCAATGAATCTGGTACTCTGAGTCCAGAGCGACTCTTCCCAAACAAATTCAAAATTTAATATAATACACTTAAATTCCACATGTAATAAAATGAAAATCTCGTTTTGCGCAATTAGATTTTATATTATAATATCAATTTTTTAATTGAAACTCAACTCAAAATGTATTGCATTCCACATGCTACTCTTACAAATAATTTTTTTTTAAATGATACAATATATTTTTTTTAGCTTTATGATAAAGTTATAATGATACAAATGTTTATAAGCATCATGTAAATTCGAACTAATTTTACAATATTCACAAATCACTCTTAAATTACTGTTCCTTATCTTCTACATATAAAATTTAATCAAAGCTTTTTACATAATTGCAATCACTTTTTCGAAACTAAAATCACCTACTTAATACATTTTACAAACATTCAATCAAAATAAATTTGAATTCTTTTTTAAATGTATGATTTAAAACCTTTTTGCTTAACAATGTTCACCAGCGTGCACCAAATTATTACAAAATATAAAGGTTTTAATCAAGAAATAATAATTCTTGATAATGATTATTTATTTAAAAATTTCAATTGGAATATAAGAGTAATTTTATACTTCAACTTATTATACGAAATACATGTACACTGACGAAACAAATTTTCTTTACTTTTTAAATATTGAAGAATTAATAATTTATGTTTTTTTCGATTATATTGCTTGTTAATGATTTACTTATGCAAAACTTAAATAAAATTTTTTATATGAGCGCATTTATTCGATATAAAAAGTAACTTAAAAATTTTTTTATGCTTGTTAAATATTTAAATTTAATTTAGATTTTTATGTTACATCGTTCTATATATACTTTTTCAAGCACCTGATAAATGTATGAAGAGTCGATAAAAAGTTGTGTTTCACCATCTGCGTATATGTAAAATATTTACAGGGTAATGAAAATTGGTTATTTTAATCCTTTATTAATTTGAATACCATTAAAGTATTTAATGTTTACTTCTGTCATTAACTACATTGTTTATGATGAAATAAATAAGAATAATTTTAATGCACGGTATATTTTTTAATATAGTCACTCATATTAAGTTATCAATAGATCAACTTTAATTTTCCAATTCAGCACACTTGATTAATCTGCTTCGAATTTTAAAACTCGTGTATTTGTGGATTAATATTGAAAATTTTATATTATATAAAAAACATGAATCGTTTATTAAGTTACTCTATCAAAAATAAAATCCAACTATTCCAATAGTATTTTAAATGTAGTGCACTAAAAAAACATGTTATTTTCTGTATGTTTTAAAATATTTATTTTCTTCGGGTAATATTCCTTAGATTTGTCTCGTGCACATGTAATTTTACTACTAATATTTAATTTGCTGAAATTATTCATATTTTTTCGTTTGTAAATTGCTTATTCCGCAGATATTTGCGTTACATAAATGGTATACTTTATAGCTGCATTGTCGTGCTGATCTGTTTGATTGTGATTGCCCGGGGAGTCCATTTACTTTCGGCAAAACAACACTCTCCAAATCTGCGAGATGAAACTGGTAATTCTTGTATTGTTTACCTTATCTTATGAGACTTTGTCTAATAACACGAAACAAAATATTTCCAAGTACTTGCCAACAATGCAATTTGGTTTTAGTGCTCGCAGCCACGTGAAAAGTCGTATGCAATCTGCTACAAATGACCAGAGAGCAAAGTACGGCAGAACTACTCTCGACAAAGTAATAACATCTTAAAATTGATGTTATCGTAATACTATTAAAAGTGTTATTACACATATGCGTGTTTATATTTTTACGTTTTAGAACAAAATACCTAAATGAATTTTAACTTAATATATATGGTTCATCCACGAAGTATCGAGTTTTTTTTTCATTTTGCGCCTATTTGTCGTAGAAATTTGGAAGGGGTCTTAAAATGTCGACAAACTCTTTCCGCATTTGTCCCTTTTTTTTTTTTTTGGTTTTTCGATAATTAGGTGCGGCAGGATCATACTTCGCGTGAAGGGTGTTTTTCACATTTTTGACATGCTAAAACGATTAGTGGTAAATCACTACGCAAGAATGTTTTGTTCAGATTAAAAAAAAAAAAATTCCTATCTTTTTTTTTTGAAAGATAATTTATGGGTGGACGTATAAACAGTGTGAAATAAAAATTTAAAATTCTTCAAAATAATTTCCTCCTGTATCAACACATTTTCACAGGCGTGTTTTCCAAATTTCAAATGCATCTTCAAACTCTCTAGCTTTGTTGTTTTTTAAAATTTTTTCGTATTTCTAAATGTTTTTGTATTATATTGAACACCATAGATCGTATTAAATTCAGTTTTTCCACGATTACACTAATCATTAAAACGGTCTGAATTTAAAATTTCTAACACACACCGGGTGTTCCTAGCTATTCTAAAGCTTTTTAGGCGCCCAAATCGAGGCTCGTCGATGATTCTTTCTCGGCCCTCTTTAAAAGCTCTGTGCCATTTTCCACTTTACGATTTTAACACCCTTCGCGCAAAGTAAAATCTTGCCGCACCTAATTATCGAAAAAACAAAAAAAAAAAAGGACAAATGCGGAAAGAGTTTGTCGACATTCTAAGACCCCTTCCAAATTTCTATTCGAATAGGCGCAAAATGAAAAAAAAACTCGATACTTCGTGGATGAACCATGTATGTATTCATTAATCCCCGCAATCAATGAAACTATTATAAAATCAATTTATAAACAATGGTTTTTTCCAGGATTTCTTTCAGAGCGCATTTTTTATTATCCTTTTTTTCGTAAAATCGTAAGAATTTTATTTAGACTAGCCATTGCACTACTAGTTGTAGCATGTATATTAGTTTTAACTATTAAATCAAATTGTACCACGTATATACATGTGCTACGGCCCAAGCCGTTAACTAATATTTAAATATTAATAATTACTTTTAAATGAATTTAGAATACACCTGCTTACTCAATTTTTTTTCACCGGATTTTGTTTTACTTCCACATACATTAAATTCCCGATAAGATGATTTTCCACATTAGAAGTGGTTCATAAATTAGCCCAACATTTACACAAAAGGGTACTAAAAGAATCGCGTAAATTAGGGACCATCGTCATTTCCCTTGTCTATATATTTTGTGATATAAGAAGAATAATAAAAACAGTTAGAGATGTAAGGATGCGCTATAACATTCATGAAACTTATCTCTTGTTTATTAAAAATAAAGCACAATCTTCAGGAAACGAAACGTAACCGATAAATGTTAACTCAAATAGAACGATTTCACATAACAATCCGTAAATAGAAACCCAATCTGTAGCCGAAATTAAACCCTTGTAAAATTTATTAAACTAACAAATTAATAATTATAAACAAATTACCGAAAATATTAAATTTCAATAATTAAATGATTTTTTTTTCGATCAATGATTTAATCGAAATTGAATTCTTGTAAAATTTGTTAAATTAACAAATAAATATTTATAAACGAATTAGAAACAAATTAACGAAATGTAAAACTTTAATGATTAAATTATTCTCGATCAATAATTCGACCGAAAGTAAAGCTTTATAAAATGTGTTACGTTAACAAATTAATAACTATAAATAAACAAATTACTAAAAACGAAAAATTAGAATGGTTGACCGATGATTCATTCAACTCCGAATATAATAAATTAGATCTTAACCATTAAATCAGTTCAATAAAATTTTAAGTACAATTGTTAAATCGAAACGATAGACTACTAATTAAGTAATTAATAAGTATCTCGAACAAACGAGTCAAACCCATGACTGAAAATCCAAACAATATATTTTCAACGAACGATCCAAAAAAATATAATGTATAATAATCTGATATGGGATTGTACGAAACTCCCACACAACGGAAATTGTATGTCAAAAAATTACCTTCAGAAAACACTCGTAGAAATTTAAAAATTGTCTACGAGGGAGAAGTTTTCCTCTTGCTAAGCGCATCTTAATGCAAACATAGTATACATCTTCCTTTTGGGAAACTTTATGAGAGCAGAGATAGATAGTGCACGCAACGTCTCTAACGAATCTGTTGATAACTAATCTATAAAAGGGATCAAGTTCGAACGCAAAGCAGTTGTTTTTAGTTGTCACTCAAACAGTCCTATAGTTTTTTTTTTTTTTTTTTTGCTGTGTCACGTTTCCATTTTTTCATTTTTATCATCGCGAGCGAATTCATCCCTCAGATTTACCAAGGCTTTTGGGTGCATTATCTACCTCACTCTCAACTCCACCACGTGTGTTGCAAGGGTCTAAATTTGTAATTCATAAAGGATTTTTTCTTTTTATATATACAAGTAAGCAAAAATAAACATTATGTTTTCTTCTAAATACCTCATTGGTTATTTTAATTTATTTGTATGCCTCGAGTGAATTCCCACCTCGCGTTCGTTCAGCCTCATTAAATATAAATATTTCCGCGATTTCCTGTGTATTCTCCTTCCCAGAAGTTATAGTAAGAAAGCGCAGGCTTAAAAGGAGAAATCTAATCGAACGTGCGATTTTCGTAAGTCCAAGTGTTATTAAAATAAAAAATATCGGACAGTGTTTGAATCCTTCGGTAACTCGCGTATTTTCGTTTGAGTTTCGCGTACGAAGGAAAAAATACTTGTTCACGGACGTGTCGTAAATTAGACTAGAGTTAGTGCGTGAAATCGTAGACTCAGCATTAGTTTAATTAAAATATTCAAAGCCACGGACGTAACACATGTATAACAAGTACATTATAGAATTTTATAAGCAGTAAATTTTAATTGCATAATGCAATAACCTGTATAAAATTGTTAAAATAATTAAAATAATAATTAAAATTGTATAAAATAATTTAAACTTATTTTTTTAAATAATACTGTCAAAAAAAAATTAAAAATAAATACTTACAATGTTTATTATTACATAATTTACTACTGGTATAGTTGTCACATAAGATTTTCTGTTGGTTACATGTTTATTTTATTTAATTTTTAGAAAAAAATTATTTATATTTTTTAATATATAGAATTTTTATTTTCCACCTGCATACATTATTATTAATATTATGATCACTGTTTATATTTTATTTTCATTATATCCATTTTATTTCATTTATTCATTCACTGTTAATATTTTATAAAAAAAAAAATGTTTTTAAAGCATTCTGTAATTTATATAAATTTGTTAAAGTATTATTATTTTAAATATTTAAACTAATAATTTATTAATAACAATTTGTGTTTATAATTAAAAATTTCATGAAATTTATAAATACATGTATGTACTGATTGAATAGTAGTAAATTATTTACATTAATCGATGAATTAGTGTTAGACTATAATATATTTAAGTATTTGTATATCGTTGCATATTGAAAATATAATATTAAAATATTTAACAACTGTTGGAATAAAGCTCCTATTTATAATTACCAAGGAATTCGTAAAATTACTAAAAACTAAAATTATTTATGAATATAAATAAAAATATGCATAATTATATATTTAATCATAAAAATAATTGATTTATTTTTTATTATTTAAAAATCCGTTATTGCATTATCAGGAATTTCTACAAATCGCTTTTGAAATTGTTTTTATAAAGTATAATTATAAATATAATTACATATGTGTGTGTGTGTGTGTGTGTGTGTATTTGAATATTTAAAAAATTTTATATAAAAATCGAGTTTATTAAAATATTTAAATAATAACATATTTAGATATAATTTTGTATTCATCTATTTTTCGATACACAAGACTAAATTAATATATACATTTTTTACGCAATGACAATTATAAATTTAGATTCATATGATATGTATGATACCACACTTTTTTAGTATTAGATTAAAATAATTAATAATATTAAGAACCTTATTGATTTTCTATAACCGTAATGTAAATAATAAATTTAGATATTTAAAACTTAATATAATCTATAATTGAAATAATGAAATTATTTTATTCATTTGGTTTAGCATTATACATTTTTCTATTCCTTTTTCTTCATTTGAAAATGATCGTTTTGGATTATTTTTTTTTTTTTAATACAAAATTCACTTTTTATGCTAATTCAATAAAATATGATACAAATAATAATATAATAAAATATTCCAATATTAGAAATTTTTTCTGAATTAGCATATAGATTAAATTGTTTATTTTTAACTTCTTTTAAATCTTAATCATCCATTAATATTCCATAATCCTATTTACTATGGTAGATCTAAATAATGAAATATCATGTATAGTTAAAAAAAAGATTCAAATTACGTTTATTCAATTTTCGTGAATATTCCGTTGTTGGTAAATTGTATATTTTAAATACTAAAAAGTACATTTCAGTTAAAAACGATTAAATCATTGTGCTATGCAATTTGATACGATAAGCTCATAAGTGACGTTAATCAAAGTCATAAAAAATGTAGCTTATCTTTAATGCAAAGTTAATGCAGTTATAAAAAAAAGAAAATTTACTATCAATTTCTGATTTTATTTCGAAAATCTATAGAGTAAATGATGTGTGGTCAAATAAATCATCGGCTATTTAATGAATTTTCTTAATTTTTTTTTTTTTTATAAATGGCCTACTATAATTATTAGAGGTCACAAAAATTTAGAGTTCCGGTGAGGAGTCATGAACAACAAATTTTCAATTAAACATTACTGCATTGAGTTTATTTATTAGCAACGAGTTAAAAAAAAAAGAGAGAGAGAGAGAGTGAGAGAGAAAAGTGTAGTTAAAGGCAAAATGTATTTTTGAGACATCGTGGGCGAGAAATCTGGAAGGGCCGAGGAGGAAACCAGTCAAGGCGGATGGACCGACAGCCGAGTGATGGTGTCTGGTTCGGGCAAGTGCCTACAAACTAAAACTTCCCCCGAGTTGGAGAAAGGAGGCATCCCATTTCGGGGGTTCAATAACCCCCGAAATGGGATTGTGGAAATAATAAGGGTCGGGACAAAGGATGCGATAGGAGCCGCAGAGACGAGGAGGCGAATGAACGGGGCAGGCTCGAAAGGTTTTATACAGCGGATTAAAGGGCAGAGATTAGGGCTCGGGATCAGGAGAGAAAAGTATTTTGATGTTGGGAGCGGGATGATTCCCAATTGCATCTCGATAGCTGGGGTTTAAGCTACGAGCGAATGCAGATACGCCGAGGCTTAGATGTGTAGTATAAATACCTGATGGAGGCTTAATAATCAGGAGAATCTTTTTTATCTTTGGTAATAGAAAGTGCCCTCTGTAGAGTCGCGGTAGAGTCAGGAGACAGCTTTTATCGACTGCAAGATACCAGTACAGAAATGTTTAGCTACGATAAACATCGGCAACAACGGTGCGCAATTTTTAAATGTGTATATTTATTAATTAAGCATTTGGAACTGCAATACGTAAAAACATGTTTAACTATTTCACAATAACAATAATAAACAATTTTAGCGATTGTAAAAAGTGGCCACTCGAATAGGTATTCATCGAAATTGTTAAGAAAATTTAAATGAATTTAGTTTTATTTTAATGTTAAAAATTATGTAAAATTGAGGTGAAATAATCTATTTAAATCGAAATACATCAATTACTTCATTGCTATTTTTAAATAATATTTTGCGACAATATTACTAGTGTTCTTCTTTACTACAAAAAATTTGCGTTGACTATAAAAATGAACCTGTATAATTTTAGAAATGAAGTTTTCTTTTTTATTCAAGTTTTTCACAGACATTAAAAAAGTCCATATTCATTATTTCAGTAGATGAATAACATGGATTGTATTTTAATTGTTCCTGAAATTTCACGAAAACTTATCAATAAATAATTCGAAGTTATACAGAGCTACTTGAATATTGTAAATAGTACATTGAAATTTCAAGAGATAAATTGAGATCCATTGATATTACTTTTTAAATATTGAGTTAATTGACCCAAATTCCTATAATTATTAATCGATTTATAGATCGATTACGAGCAATTGAATCATCATAAGTATTCAAGGATTCTTGTTTTGAAATTATCTTTGCTTCAAGACCAGCTTATCTTAATAAAATTACCCCTTACCCATTCAATACCAAAGTCGCCATTAATTCCCTCAAACTATCAATAAATTCTTATTATATCTGCACGAAATATCAATCTTATATCCCACAGACGCACTTTGGTATCCTCAAAAATCCAATTAGCCCAAAGAAGAATGCAGAAAATTGACGATTTAGTCATCGATCACCAAATTTAACTCAAATTCATTAGCTCAATCGGAATTAACTCATTCCGCAGAAAATGAGTCTTCATTTTTCATAAGCACCCGTGTTCCAAGGATCACCTACCTCTTTTTCTCTCTCGTTATCTTTCCGTTTCACTTCCTACTTTTTTCCTTCACCCTCTCCGCACCCAACTCCTCCTTCTCCGGGAAAACATTTCACGCTGACTCGACACACGCTACGGAAAGCGGGAAAAGTGGAAAAAGGATAAAAGGGATGCGAAGGAGAAAGGGGGAGGCGCTCGCGTTCGAGTTTTAACGTTCAAGGCACGCAAATGCTACGAGGCTCGCACAAAGGATCTTAATGCGAGCGCAGCCCATTGTCACGGCGATGCGCGCGTTCTGATGCGGTGGTGTGGTGCGCGTTCACGCAAAAACGAGGGAGAGAGGGGGAGGAGGAGGAGAGGGGGGTGGTGGTGGAAGGAAGAGAGAAGAAGAGAGAGATAGGCCACAAGGGTCCGCACCATCGCCGACGCCGTCGCCGTCGCCGTCGTCGTCGCCGTGAAAAGGCCAGTAATAGCATTCCCGAGGAGTGGATGAATATATCTATATCATTGCATGGCGCAGCGGCGTGCCAACGAACTTTGCCGCATCATTTAACTTCCTCTTTCTCTCTCTCTCCCTCTCACCCCTCCTCCTCCTCCCTCGACGCCTCACTCCTCTAGCCAACTCGTACTGCTCTTCCTCCTCCTTCGCATTATCCCGCTCTTTTTACTTTCAAGAGCGAGATCGACATCTTGTCAATCGACGCTGCAACATGCCTCCTCAAACAACCAATCCACATGAATTTTAATCCACTGGACAATACCCGGGCCCTGCCCTCTCTTCAAATCCGCCCACCATTCTTTAAATCTCACTTTATTGTTGCCAGTAGCCTTGCATGATTTATCGACATACTTACTCTTATCTCTAAAAAAAACAATCCACTCACGTATCGATCCCACTTTCGCAGCCGATTTCCCTCTGATCTCCCAGCAATATTTTCTAAGATATATTTTATGATATCGCGACCCACTCGGAGCGCATACACTTTCTCGACAATTCACGCACACGAGTCACAATCATTAACCGTCCTCGTGCAATGCAACAATAGATCAGAGTCATTGTTTTGGGGCAATCAATCCTCGGGATTGTTCGCCATCGCGCATCGGATCGATCGCCGTTTTTAAAAGTATTCCCGTAAGGTTTTTTTGCAAATAAAATAACGCATAGTTACCCGCGCACAAGAGCCAGCATTCAAAATCCATTGGACAAGTATTCTCAGGATGTATTCCCAACCATTGCACTATCCAAACACTGTGTCTAGTGGTGCAGAATGTCCGCATAAAAAAGCGTAAACCTCCATTTGTGCCAGGTAAGACATAAATTGATCGTTATTTTTACATTTTGAATTGTATTAGAATCACAAACACTAGGTGTTGTAGCGTCCCACGCGGTACGTGAGTCGCGGTTGAAAAGGAACTCCGATTTGAAAAGAAAGACTAAACTCTAATAACGCGATGAATAACGCACCTCGTGGACTTTGTGTCGATGCGTGTGCATCTTCTGAGCCTATAGCGTGCCTATATTTTACTGATGAATTGAATTTTTGAATTTCCGACCTTTCCCATACGCTGACCCGATCTTTCTAAATTTCAAATCCAACATTTAAAGTATTTTTAAATTTTAACCACAATTTTCATTGGGCAATATATGAGCAAATGCCTTATTTGCTGCTGTATCATTCAAAGAATTCTGAATCGGCTTTTCCATGCATTTCTCGTTTGCATCCACGTGGTCGTTAGTCGGTTTTATTCCTCGCGTTGACCAACCATTAACTCGTAATCTCTGGTCCTTTTCTAATTGTGGTCGAATCTCTTTGTCTTCGTACAATCGCTCGAGTTTGACTGTTTGAAGAATCTATGCTGTTTTCCGCCCGGCATAATCAAGACTTCTATCCAACTAATAATAAGATAAATAATGCTCTGATACGCCGCCAATATTTTTTACAATATCCAATCCTTCTCTTTATCTGCATTTTTACTCTTCAAATATTCAAAACTTAAAGATCTATTTAGCGGCTCAATATTGTCCACCGTAAATACATAAATTTCAAATCTTTCCAATTGTTTTCAGAATTCTCATTCAGCCGTTAAATTATTTTCAAATCCGTTAAACTAAAAGTTTTTTATATCTTCGATCTCCTGTACAGCTCTTAAAATTATCGTAATAAATAATAAGATAAATGACCTGTTTATTTCTGTTTATTTCAGCGCAAAAACCGGGCTCCACCTTCGTTTATATGAAATTGTGATATTTCAATAAATGACTAAATATTTCACTTGGAAAGATTTCAATCGAACATTCGCTAGTTCTATACATTTTTTATATTAAATTTACATTTAATCTTCAGCTCTATAAAATATTCCATAATATACCTTGAATAATCATCGATGAGAATCATAATGGAATTTTTTCCTAAGCGATGTAATTTGAAAAAGCTTGCAAACGTCGGTATGAAGTAAGTTGAGAATCTCCTACACCTTAGTTTCATTTTACATTGAAAAAGATTGTCGAGTCATTAATTCTTTTATACAGCACACGCATATTTGCTTTTTACTACAGCCTCTTTTATTGATTCTGGTAACCAACTCCTTTTCAGGTAAAACTTTAATTGTAGATGCTGGAAATGCTCATATTGCTTGTACTGTAGAAATAAACAAGCTTTTCTACATTACTTCTGCATGTGATATAGATCATCTACATCTTGTAAAATTCAGATGTATAAATATAACTCTTTTACAACTATCGTCTTTTAAATTTTATCCAAATATTTTTGTATAAAATTTGCTAACCAAATATAAAATTCATACAAAGAATACAATTTAAAGCATTAACACTATTTTCATTATACTTATGTTACAATGTTGCATCGTTTTCTTTTTGTATCATATATATAAATGCATTTTTTTTTTAACTTTTCAACTAAATATCTCAAAATATTTATTTATCTCGTTTTCGTAATTTAATCGATATCGAATTAGCATTATTTTTTTTTTAAATATTAGATAATTTTAAATTACATAATAACTTGGTTTTCAATTTTCCAACGTATACGTTTTACAATTTTTATAATTTTATTTCGAATTAGCAAAGAAATTTTATATTTAATTCTTTAAAATTTCCGATAAAAACATTAATTTCTTATTCAAGTATTATGTATGACGTCTTTTTTAATAAGCAATAACACGAAAAAATAAGAAATATTAAGTAATGTTTCAATATTTTCGACAAAAATATTAATTCCTTTTTCTAGTTTCATATAAACATCTTCCTTCGGCTGTTTAATACCGAACAAGAAATTATTTATTAAAATAATTATTCACTTTTGCAACATTTTTTTAAACATTTTAACTTCTAATAATTTATTGAATACATTAATATCCATAGTATCATTTTTTAAATTACGAAATAAAATAAAATTGGACTAATATTGATAAGATGTAGTCATTTTTCATTTAATGCAGTATATTTTGTTCTTACGCTGATTCATTTTATCTGTTATGTATTGGTTCAACGATTTATGTTTAATAAATATTATAAAAAAGAATAGTTTTCAAAATAACAATATATAAAAAAACAAAATAATTTAAAAAATTTCAATCTATTTAATAAATTTCAATATATTCAATAATTTATTAATTCAATACAAACGTAAACATGGTTTTATTCTTAAAATAAACTAATATATATTTTTACTTCAACAATTCAATATCTAAACTACTAATATAAAGAAAATTTTGTTTAATTTTTTGTAATTCATATCTTAGTTGTCGGATCGTTAATTTATTAATTTATTTAAAGATGCTTGAGTTATCGTTATAAATGATTCACCTTTAATGGGATGTATTATCTTATCAATTGATTTTCGATATTTGCTTAGAATTTAAAATAGAAACATTGTTTCATTATAGTGAGTATAGTTTAGTATAATAAAATTTTTTGATTGCATTACAATATTAATGAATATATAATATATATTACATGTATTGTTTAAAATATAATAAATCCATGTTATTTTGATAAAATACAAATATAATGGAATAATACATTGTCAAGTTAAAACCTTATTAATTTAATTTTCATTCGACAATTAAATATTATTTAACTGTTTATTTGACCAAATTTAACACATTTTATGTTTCTAATAATATTTTTTATTATTTATCAAAGGATTAACTGGCAACATTATTTAAGTTTTATTCTCGAATAATTCTTTCGAAAAATAGGGAATAAACTAAGCTTTGTGATAGAAATCAGCCTCCACATTCAACTCAATGAATTGTATACTTATTATGTATGTGTAATAAAGTTAATTTTTATATATATTATTTGTAATTAATAAATTCTAATCCAATAATATTTTTTAAAATCATTAATAATACCGGGAATGTAAAAATTGAATGATGTAATTTTAATTTTGATTGCATTAAATATTTGATTATACAATAATAGTTAATATTTATATTTCTTATTGTAGAAAATTTATTTTTTCTTTTGCAATATACCTAGACTAGCCTCATGCAAAATTTATTATAATTTGGTTAATAAAATATTTTTAGATTAATTATTGATTTTATTTTGTAAATATAAATTTATTAATTATCAATTTAGATTCTGCATATGCTAGAATACAAATATTTAAATACATTTTTTCAAAAATTTAAGACAGGGTCGCAGTATTATACATGTAATAAATGTACTTCTTTTATTTTCCTTACTAATTTTCCATCACTTTATTAACATGCAGAATATACGTCGCAATTTGAATTACTGTATAATTTTTATACAAAAATGATGCATATCATATACACTGTCATACTTTTATAAGCTCATTCAGTGGTGGTATTATCAAAAAAATATTTTATTTAGACTTTTGAAAGATAGTAAGAATGTATAATATTTTTAACTTAATTTAATTTGAATAAAATTCACCATTGGTGGTAATTAATGAAACTAATATTATTTTACCTATTTCATAAATGATTATCCTTCATAAAAAGGCATATAAAGATTCTTATTATAGGTGAATTATATTCTTTTCGTTTTAAACAATTTTTCAGTACAGTACTAGTTGTAGTACTACATTATCATATATCTAAAATATTGCCTACTTCTATAATATTTCAAGTATTTAATAGTAGAAAAGTTTTAATATGTGTAATTCAAGTATCGTTTTTGATATTTGATATATAAGTAAATAATAATTGTTAGTGGAGGTTTCAGTTGAAATATATTGTTTGAAGTGCCTTTTATTTTCTTGATGAAAAATTTTTGTGTATTCTTGATTTATATCATATAGTGAAAAAGAGATTTTTATGATAAAATATAGTAGGACATATTTTTATGATTATAATAATTTTATTTATTTTCTATAAATCGATATACATTTAGTTCAAGTAATAGAGCACTTTTTAGATCATGAAAAAAACAGCTAGTGATACGTATAAAAATTCGTCAAAAAATCAGTAGATTCTTATTTTCTAAAATGCCACTTATGATATTCAAGGGGTTTTTTTTTTTCAACAATTTTAATGAAAAAATGCATTTTTTAAGATTTTTTGTTATAAATGAAAAGTCTTAATTAGAACTATAATATCAATGGCTAATTTGTAGCTAATAAAATTGTCAAGAAAATTCATTTTTTCATAAACCAATCAGAAAATTTGAAAACGATAAATTTACAAAAAATTGGAAAAATTTTAAATTAATTAAAAAATTTACAACTTTTTTATTTTTTAATATTTAGAACTCTAATTTTAAGAATTTAAAGTCATGAACATGTACTTTATTTGTACAAAATTTTAGCTTGAGCGGATTATTAGTTTTTGAGTAATACTAATGTGAATTAAATTCTGACAAAATTTACAAAATTTTCCCAAAATTATAGAACATAAGAATCTACTGATTTTTTCACGAATTTTGATACGCATCACAAGCTATTTTTTTCATGATCTAAAAGGTGCTCTATTGCTTGAACTAATTATGAAACGAAGAATTCATAATTTTAATCGTCATTAGCTATGCGTATACGTTTTGCTTAAAGTGCCTTGGATTATATATATATATATACATACAAATGTATCAAATGTAGAGAGCACGTAAGAATCCTATTTTCTTAATTTTTTTAATCTAATAAGTGACGTACTTAATGAATCTAAAGCTTTGCACTTAACAGTTAAACGTCCTGATGTTGATATATTAACCTTTCCTTTTTCGTGCTGCCATTTAAATTTTGAGCTCATGTTCCCTTGATATTCTGTCTACATTTACCAAACAGAGGCTTCAATTTAGATTTACACTAATTATATAACACCGAGACAGAAGGGGTCTGTAAATTCGACATCTTTTGCCAAAATTTATAGTATCATTCGAGGCTTCAAACGCCATTACCTTAATTTTTTGTTACTACAGAATTTTAGTGAGGAAACGGTATTCTTTCTACGAAAAACCATAAAAATAACTGCAGTTAATTACCTGGAACTCATTCAAATTCAAGTCGAAACTGTTAATACAAAGTTGGATGGTAAATAAATAGCTCTTCAAGCAATTTATGCAAATTTATAATACACATACATAAAAAGGTCTATATAAACAATATTTAGGACTGTACAAATATTTTCATATATTACCACAAGGCTGAGCTCCTCCTTTGATTACTCCTCAAATAATTTTTTGGTTTATTCTTGTAGTATTAAGAATTATCTTTCATCTTTTTAAAATTTCATATTGTAACGAAATTAACTGCTGGATAATATTATAAAGTTAATGGTAATTAACGGAATAAAATGTTCGTGCTTAGACATTCTTATAAAATAATAATTACAAATTTTCAACAAATCCATTAATTTTTCAATTTTATATTTATGCCTAAATTTAAAATGTGTGTAGGGGGGGGGGAATGCGCGCGCGTATATGAATAAATTATTTAGAAGCGCTTAATAAATAAAGTATTTTTATACCTTAATTAAATGTATTACTATAATTATATTTTTTTTTTACCATGAATATTCTAATGCTTTAATAAGAGTAATAAAATTCACAGTTGAAATGAGTCTTTTGTCTTTTGTTTTAACATCTAAAACAAAGTTGGACTCCTATAATTTTATTCAAAAGTTCAACAAGTTAATTAAAATAAAAATCTACTGTTATGAGATAATCTGTTCTGTTTTCTAAAATTATAAATATTTATTTTAATATTATTTTAAATATTCACATGTATTGTAAATTAATTTTGCTATTATACTATACTAGATCTTCGAAGAAACAAATTGATAATCAATCACTTTATTTTTCGCTTTCTCTCCATCCCTTTCTTGCATTATTTGCTTTCTCATTGAGCCTCTCATTTTCGTTTCAGACACGCGTGCATGGACACATAAATTTTTTTGTTTTCTTCTTTAATATTTCTTCGTCTTGTTGTCTGTTTCTTGTATTTTGATTGTGCATGAGTTTATAAAAATAATCAAGAAAAATATATAAGCATTTGTTCAATGAAAAATGAATAAATTAAAATTAGTTAAAATTTTCATGTGAGTAAAACGAAGCTTTAATTTTATTTTTATTATTGTGAAAAATATAAATATAAATTTTAGATTAAAATATACAATAATTTATCAGAAATTCATTGAGTAATAAATAAATGATATTATTAATTAAATAATTATCAAAAATTTTATTTTTAATTCTTATGAAAAATCTATTTTAAATTTTAAATTTATGATATTTTAAATATCATTATTTGTATTATCTATATTATTTATAGATGTTCTATTGTTAATTTTGATTTATTGTGAAAAAATGGTAGATACACAATCAAAATGACACAACTAAATGTTGCATATTTCATACATCACTAAAACTAATAAGTATATTTTTACGATTATACAGTTACTTAAATGTATTATATTTAAAATATATATATGTATATAATAATTAGGAATTTTAATAAACAAAATAATTACACACGAAATAGTAATAAATTTAGTATAAAAAAAGAAAAAGAAAAAGTTTACCAAATTGGGTATAAAAAACAGTTCACGCATAACCTGCATAAGCAATAAAAGCAACCCAAGGATACAAATCAAGCAAAAACTTATAAAAAAAATTGAGTTTGATTTAAGTTACTAAAATAATGACCGGATACGCTTCATAGCCTAATATTTTCAAAATATTCAATAAGAGTTACGCTTTTGAAACTACCAAATTACATTTCTGCCAACTTTTCGATTAAATATATTGAAAAAATTACACGAAGAAATAAATATTTTTTGTTTAAATTACCATTCATCATATAATTTAATAACATAATATTACTTAATAATCATATAATATCAAAATTCATCTAGTGGAATATTTAATAATATCTAATATTTTTAGAATTCGATGATTTCAACCAACATTAATTTATAATTCTATCAAGTTTAATAAATATGCTATTTAGTTTTAAAAAATTTGCATTTATTATAGCAATGTATGTTGATATTTATGATTTCGAGCTTTGCGAAAGTAAAGAATTGATTTTATTGACATTTCTTTTTTTTCCTAATCGTGCTTATAAGAATATTTATCAATACTCACAATATTTATCAATAGTTTTTTATTTAATACATAGTTCTCAATAATATAAATTAATTATTTTTTAACGTACATATTAATTTAATTCAAATTAATAACAGTCAATAAAATTAATAATATGATTGGAAATATTCTGTTAATTCTCAATCTTCTCTGAGTAGTTATATATCCTTTTTTAAATCTTTATATATTTTATATAATAATCTTTTATATTCCATGCATTTCTATAAATTTTAGTAAATAATAATTTTATTGATCTATAAATATTTATCTGATAAAAAAATATATATAATATTTAGTAAATGATATTATTAGTTATTTTTAACTAATCATTACACCAATGTTATTATTGAATTAATATTAGTTTTTAAATGCAATTATAAATAATTTAAAAATTTTTAATTTTTTTATGCTAAAGAAAAATTGTAATTTATAAACATTCATAGAAAATTTGTTGTTTATGTATTATTGATGAACTACAAGTTTTTATCCTTTTTATTTTTGATTTTTCTTTTAAAAAGTGTTATTCATATGTATCAATAATTTATTATTTATTGTCATATATATATTTAAGGGAAAAATGAATTTATGATAACACATTGAATAAAATACACTTTACATTTTGTTTTGAGACTTAGCTCAATTAGTATATTAAATTAATAATAATAAAAATAAATGATAAATTGAGTAGTTTAAGGAGTGAGGCAAGGGAAAATTTACTGCTGCGTGGATATTAAATAAAACACAGATTCGCGATACAATAATGACAACTCAGTTTATTAGACGCGGCATAAAAAAAACCCCCTGCGGCAGCGGGAAAAAGCCTTAGATGCGTCTGAGATTAAATGTGTAAAAACTTACAAAAAAGTGCTTCACGCACGCTGAGAATTTGCGCACACAGGCGCTCGCAAAACGGCAGCTCACGCTCGAGCAGGAAAGCAGGAAAGGGGGCGCCGGTAGACGCGCTGCAATGCGGGGCCGACCTGGTGCTAACCTGCACCCACCCTGGAGACAATACTCGGGCGCCGCCAAGAAATAGCTGGAGATCGAGTGGTCTCAGCAGCCTTGGATCACTAGGGAACAGCACCAGTGACCCCACAAACACACACGCCCGCAACACAGAAATCGAGAAAAGAAAAAAGCTCGCACGGATGATCGCAAAAATCGGCGGAAAAACGAAAAGGCGGAAAAGCACAGCGCAGTGTACTTTTAGCAAAGTCGCACGGAAGATTGCTCATCTCCCCCGCGTTGGACCCCACGCAGGTCAAGATTCGTTTCCGGGCCTGCCCCCCCCCCTTCCAATATTTACACAATTCGGCAGTTTCCGTGCACTTTCACTTTTCACGAAGTGACAAAATGCACGGAACGGAAAACTGCCCCAAACACATTTTATGAAATTAAACGAATATCATAAAATGTAAATTTTAAAAAAGATTTATGATAATGAAAATGCAATATAAAAATCATATATTATTTGAAGAAAAAATTAAATTAATTTACAATGTTTTCTTTTTATGAACAAATAATACATTAAACAATAAAAAAAAAATTGTCTCATTATAGTGTATTTTATTGGATGCTAATTAAATGTACTCGCTATATAAAAGTTTCTAATAAAAAAATTATTTGAGAAAATTATAATTTAAATTGTAGTGTCACATTCAAGTATTGCATCAAATTCATAATTGAATTTCAACATCAATTTCAACTTACAATATTAGTTTAGATTACAAGTTATCGCCTGCAATATCAAGCTTGACTCATAATTTTGTATTGCATAATCACTTCTGATTTTATTCGAAACAAAACTTTTTTTATTTATCTTTTTAATTTACATTAAAATAACATTAATATTATAATTATTGTAATAAATTTTTATATAAATAAATAATTGCTGAAAAGAATATATAATGTTTCAATTCAATGAAAATCAAGAAATAAAAATAAAATGTATTTTTCTTGTATGTTCCCTTGTTATGAGATATTTTAACTTTAAATAGTTGAAAGAAAGATGTTTGAATAAATAATAATGAACGCTTTTATAGAAATACTGGATATTTGTATAAAAACTAATTATAATAAAGTATACACTTTTTTACAATATATATATCTTTCATATAATTATTCAATATTTTAAGATAATTATGTAAGACAATACAGGGTTATTTCCCTGTTAAAAAAGAAAAAGAATGACAGGTATATTGTAAATATAATACAAAGTTTACCTGGCTAAAAATGAATTTAATTAATAAATATTTTATTTTTAATTGTAATAATAATGATAATAATAATAATAACGAATAGAAAAATTGTTATGAAATTAATTATAATAATATTATTTATTTCATTTTTCATCAATATATAAAAAGATGTACTGCCTAAATATTTATTATTATTTTATTATTAGATTTTATCTAAAATATATTTATTTCATATGGCAAATGGTTATCTTGTGATGTATACTTAAACAAAAATTTTAATAGAATAAAAATTCCACTTATTCTTAAGAATATATTTCTTAAAATATTTAAATAATATTTATTCCAAAAATTTTTTTATAAATATAAAAAAAAATTATTCTTCACATTAATTATGTAATATTTATCATTGAAGTTTAACGCTTAATATTTTTATGTATGATATTTGATGTTAAGCATAATCCCTTATTTTATTTGGAAGAATGATAAGAAAAATAACATCACCACTTTTATTTGATTATACTTTTTCATATATTATTTCTTTTATAAATATTCTTTTATTAATAATCGAAATTATTTTATATTGTACAATGAATAATTTTAGTTTATTAAATCATGAATTATACAATGAAGTATGCCTTGTAAAATTATAAAATTGTACTTGTTTTGATAATACTTTAAGAATAATTTCTAAAACAGGAAAATGACTGGTTTTTACAAGGTGATTATATTCTATATACGGATTTTCTTATTAAGGCTATTAGGGCTTAAAAGGATCTAAAATTTACTATGATATCTCTTAGCTATATAGAAAAGCCTTTAATTTTATGTTCTTTTAATAAACGTACAGTATTTAAAAAAATTTTTTTCTTCGTACATTAATGTTTATAAAAATAATAATAATGATAATTTTGTAGATTCGATTTCTAAATATTAAAATTCGAAACAAAGGACAATTTAACATACTTTTTGTTGTTGTTGTTCGATAAAATGAAGAGTAAATAAAATTGTATGAAGCTTGAGGTATAAGATATATTATTATATATTATATATATATATATTTTTTTATACCTATATATATATATATATATATATATATAAAAAATATTATTCTTCATAAATGAAAAAATTGAATATTCAATTATGCATGATGGAACAGAGATGTAATTAATAAGTATTACCGCATTTGTAATAAAAGTGTTAAACATTATTTAGGTAAATTTGAACTTTTTACGGAAAATAACCTAGACGAACTCATATTTTATAATTAAAAATAAAAATCATCGTTGCAAAGTTTGCTTTAAAAAATTATGCACCAAAAAAATGTGTTTCGTTTTATTATGGCCAAATATTATGGACAATAAATATTACGGTATAAAAATTTATATTGACCACTTAAATTTAATATTAATCGTACAGAAATGTTTTATGTATATTCAACTACTTTTTCATTTTCAGTTCTATCACTTGTGTCAACAATATTAAAATCTTTAATATTAAAGTTATTATAAAACCTTAAATATTAAAATATTTATGGACGTATAGTATGTGTAAATGTAAATAATTGTGTAGTAACTAAAAGTTATTTAATTTTCTACTAATGCCACCATACATTACAAATTACTCAACTTGGATATTAGACGGAATCTTTTATACTATTATTATATTCATCTTGCATTGGATCTAGTGTATTTTTATTTAATCTATTTTGTTATTTAAATAAATTTGAACACATTTAAACATTTTTTTTTATTTTAAAATTCTAGTTAAGTATTCAATACCACTAACAATATTCGTACAACCTTTAACAAAAGTGAAATTTTGTTTCCATATCTTAGCTTGATCATCACCATAATGATTAGAGTTCAATTTTATCTGGGAAAAATTTAAAAAAAAATTTTTATATTATACTATTTATATAGTATATTTAATGATAAGTCTTATAATATTTAAAGGTATGATATTTTTTATTTTTTGAATTTGATACCAATATAATATATTTTTAATATTTTTGTCATTTTATGAATTATAAATCTCATTAGCAAAATATTCTGGATATTTTAAATGTTCTTCTATTTAAAAAAAAAAAATATCTAGAAAAGTAATGTTATACAAAAAATTTAAAACTACATTTTTTTGTTTTATAATAATATGATGGAATCAGCGATTCCAGAGGTCTGAATCGAAACAATTTAAAGGAACGCCCATAAATTACAAAAGATACTAGCTTTTTCACATTTTCTTTCGCATATTACATAGTTAAAATAATTCTGAATAAAGTGAATTAATATTAGATTTTTATCATTGAATTTCAGACATTGAAACTAGCAGACATAAGTATCCTTAACTTTCAGATAAATAACGAACATTAATTTAGTCGATCAACTATGCGTGTTTTTATATTTTTTTACTGGCAGTTTTCACTTGAAATACGGTAGTAACGCCGGAATTATAGTAACAATACTCTCTTCAACTTTAATCGTAGCGTCTGTAAGAATTATATGGATCAGCTGCAACTATATAAAATTCTGTATAACCCATTTAGACTAATGTAAAGATACAGCGAATTTCGAAAATGAAGGATATATCAGGGTAACTCGGCGGAGTGGATTATATATAGTCTACGAGGCGAATATATGTACTAACATAAGATTAAATATAAAATACTTTAAGACGACTTGTAAATGATAAAATGTTATTGCTAGTTCGAAAAAAGAAATTCTTTTTCGAACATTAGTTGTAAAAGTACTCTCGACTATTCGACTCTCGACGAGGAACGAGTTCCATTTCCTTTTCTCCCACTCAAACGAGAGAGAGAGAGTGCGTCATTTCACGCGTCGCATGCCTAAACAATATATACGCGTAACTGTATAAAGCACCCGCGATTGTATAAAAAAATGTAAATTAACAATAAACAAATATTTATATATCTACGCCTAAATACAGATTTTAAAACAACCTTTTCACTCGCGTAAACTAAACATTGATAAAATATTGTATCTTGCGAAGATTGTCGTCTATACAATAATGGACATAAAAAATGACAAAGTGCATAGACTGACCTATTTAGTTTCTCAAACTTGAAGCCTTAATTTTCTGGTGTTATCTAATAAAATACTCTTCAGTCAGTCAAAAAATGATTTAGTTAATTTTTTTTACATAGAATCAATATTACAATTACCATTATAGTTATGCTTGTTTTATTGGTCGAAATTTTAATACGAAAAATGGCGCAATAATTATTGATTTGAGTATTCATTTTTTATAAAATAAAGATTTACAATA
Organism: Eupristina koningsbergeri; assembly: GCA_018907245.1. Classification (NCBI taxonomy): domain Eukaryota; kingdom Metazoa; phylum Arthropoda; class Insecta; order Hymenoptera; family Agaonidae; genus Eupristina; species Eupristina koningsbergeri. The sequence continues at coordinate 474,250 of JACCHV010002775.1, forward strand.
TAAGATTATAATGGGTGTGGGAGTGCGTGCGTGCGTGTATGAGGATAACAGGATAAAGTATTCAAAAAGTCTCGATACTATTTTTGATGTGGTGGCCATCCAATTACGAGTAGCACTAATTGTTTAGATTAATTGAAACAGTTTAAGGAATATTGGAAAACAGTTCCTTTCAGGTGCGAATGAAAAAACAATAGTTTTAGTATCGGCGACGTTTCGACAAATTTCTTTGTTTTTTCCAAAGTTTACTTTGCTAAAACTATTGTTTTTTCATTCGCGCCCAAAAGGAACTGTTTTCCAATATTCCTATTACTATGGAGGCTATTCTTTTAAATTCTACAAATAAAATAGTTTAAGTAAACCCAATATGTTATTAAACATTAGGGTTCCACTTTAGGGATTTTGTCTTATTTATTTAATACAAGAATAATTATTTGGGATCAAAGCCACTCGTATAGTACATTCCCTTCAAATATTCAATCTCATTCATTATATATGATTAAGTTACGATTGTTTATTTTTATTTTTATTATGTCGAAGAATACCACAAAATGAAAATAATCTTAAATAAGGCATATGCAATTATAAGTACTATCGATTAATTTATAATACTAACTAAAGCCTCCCACTATTGAAGGCGAAATTGGAGCTATGTAGGTTATTTGATCCTTACTGAGGAGAAGCGACTATTAATGGGTAAACTTGAGAGAGGTTGAGGGTGTTTGAATTAGAACATCGAAGTAATTATAATAATAGTGAGAAAAGTCTATTAAGTCTGTCTTGAAGATAAGGTGAAAAGATAGAAAGTTCCTTAACAAGTGGATTGGAATACGATAAGATAGAGTTGCGAAGATCATTAATTCTTGAAGAAGCCAAGGAGGAAACGGAAGGAATATTGAACTCAGTAAAAATTATAATCCTTATAAAAGGATAAACTTTTATAAATGAACGAAGCGTTTTTATAAATATTATCCGATGGTTACTGATTTGGTTACGACTTGCGCTCAGTTGTCGACTACTTCATAAATCATAACACATATATCATCGTACTTATTAACTTATACAGCCATCACTATTGTCTGTCAATTACAATTGCAATAATTATTACCTTATTGACCTTTCATCAAGCTATCCGAAAAGCTAATAAAGTCTTCATTGAAATGATCTAGCAGAAAACTTGGATTTTGTCGTATCATGATGGTATAAAGATTTATATATATATAATGTATCTCAACTCGCTAAGATTTTCAATTTCAAATATCTGTTGGGACATTAAATTATTATTGATACCTTTACATAACTGAATCTACTACTTTTTCCTTGGTCAATTACGAAAAAAAAATTATATATTTAGTTGTTGCGCCACTTTAGCTGTGATATTGTAAGGGCTCAAGTAGTCGAAGAGCATATGTGTAGGAGACAATCATTTCATTGTATATTTAGTAATTATGGTGGATTGAACGGTTAGATCAGGAGAGTCGGAGGCCTTAATACCGACTCTAAATAATCAAAATACTGTTCTCAATGCAGAGAAGACCAAGCTCCTATAAAAAAGTTGTTAGTATTATCACCTCTATCTATAAAATAAAATTGTTACTTACCAGATGCACCAAAAGATAGATTTCTGTAATCTAGGATTTACTGATCTGATAAGTACGAGACAAGATACACTTATTATCAAACTGTATATGAACTTGGATATCAGACGTTCTATCGATAAGCCAGTGTTTTGAAAAGGTTACCTGATAAATTTCAGAATCATTCTATTGAGCGCATCGACTTCAATGTCAGAATCTATTTCTTTCAAAAGAAAGTTCTTAAGATTTAGATATTTTTCCAGATATTTGAAAGAGTTTAAAGAAAGTTTCTTATCGTCAATATTGAACTTGGAATCCGTATTATAAAAAGTCTTCCTCTTAGGGACCTATTAGTACCAAATACACTTGTTGATATTGAAAGTCAAATTGAATTTGCTCAAGTAACCTAAATCAGATCTTAGGTGATTTACTTTACCGATGTTGCTTTCAAGTTGGACTATCCGAAATAAAAAATCCATTCATCAAACCGAAATCTTATACTGCTTACAGCACAATATTTTGTTTTATGTAAGCTTTTGAGAAATATTTAACCATAATGTCGGGAAATTCTTCTAATTTCCTAATAAGACGAAAGATCTCGTCTGTGAAACATGTGGATTTGTGACTAGGAAAGTCTACAAGTGCTTCAAGTTTAGTTCCGTACTTGGTCTTTCGAAATTAAAGATAAGCATGAAAAAATAAAATAAATTCTAAAAATCCAATATTTATCCTAGAATTGCTAAAAAAATTTCATTGTAAGGATATAAAATAAATGTTAATCAACAGATAATTTTATTAAATATTATTATTTTTCTTTTAATAAATTTATATTGAGCAAAATATTATCAAAATACATTTTAATAAATTATTCGTATAATAGATATATTTAAAAGTAATTAAATGAATAAATTATTAAAATTTTCCACATACTGTTAACCAAATTTTTTTTGACCTAGTGTAATGTACGCATCGATTCTGCGAATATAATATTTTATACCGCTCAATACCTTTCGCTCTCAATTGCCCTAATACTTAGATTATTACCGTAATATTACGATAACTGTTGAGGAAAACTCTGGCCATCTGCAAGAGCTTAGACGCACATGTAGTCGTCTCAGGTATTTTCCTGAAAGGGCACCTACCTGAGAGAAGTAGCTTCGATGCGATGAAGCTCTACGAGTATCGTCACTCTTTTCCCGACTTTCGATCGACAATCATTTTTACGATCTTAATATTTAAGACTTGTAATTCACTATCTCATTATTTAAGATTTGTAACTCGTGTGTATAACTTCTATTAAACGAATATAATTAAACGACTAAACCTTATTTTGTCCTACACCAATCCCCTTACAACTGGTGTCAGAAGTGGGATATTTCGTGTGAAAATCAAGTTTCATTCGAAGGATCTAAATCGAGATAACTGACGTGTGTTAAAATACGTTATATCTCTGAAGAATAAGGACTGAAAGCCTAATTCGAGAGGGAAGAACGGATAAAATTTCGCTACTAATTCTCCAGATATCACTGCATCATCCCTGAATCTTCGACGAATTCACGAAAATTGTGTAATAGCTGATTCTTCAATACGATCACCAGCTCAGGACGTCACTGATTCTCCAACTTCACTGACTTCAAAATCCAAATCATTCCTATCTCCAACGGCGATTCAAGCTCGTAAATAATGAAGAGTTCGTTACTTTTTCTGTAAGTGTTAACAAAATATTTTATTGGAAGACGAAGGAGAGGATCTTAATAAGGATATTCTACACGACGTATCTGATCTTATTCACACGTCGTTGCGTCAAGGAGCTCCTCCACAATCAACTCCCATAGAAAAAACGCCTGAAGAAGTAATGTCAGTAGTAAACGAGAATACTCGTATTCTTGAAACTATAAGAAAATGGAACATTCACTTCGATGGTAAAGATGTTTATTATTTCTTGGAACAGATCGAGGCTCATTGTGAGAGTTATGAGATACCTCGAAATCATTTATTAAAGGCTCTGCCCATGTTAATGAAAGTTGATGCATTAGCATGGTATAAAAATCAGGAGAAATGTTACACATGGAGTGAATTTGAGCACACCATGAAAGAATATTACCTTTCCCGAAATGTAAAAAAAAAAATGGATCACTTGATAAATGAGAGAAAACAAAGTTCCAATGAACCATCAACAAATTATATTACGACGATGCAAACCCGTATTCGACGAAGGGGAGGTTTTTCATTGGAGGATGAACTAGATTGGTTATATGAGGGCTTGCGGCCGGAACTTAGACTCTTCATTCACCGATATCGTGTTCTTAGTGTGCATGATTTAGTTCTCGAAGCGGAGCACACAGAAAGACTGTTAAAATTAACCAAGGGTCATGGACGACTGGCTTTACTTATCGATACCAATGAACCCGAGATAATAACAGAAAAGAAAACCAATCACAGTACAACATATACTAGAAAAGACCACTGTTGGCGATGCAAACAACGGGGGCATCGCCGAGAGAATTGTCGAAATGCAGCTAAGAAATTCTGTTCTATGTGTGGAAAAGACGGGGTCTTTACTAGGGAATGTTGTATGCCATCGGGAAATGGACCGAGGACCGAGGTAATTACTCCCCTATCTCAGTCCAATGGTTTAGAGACGGAAGACCGTCCGTCTGATTAATGGTGGGAGGAAAATATACTCAAGCCCTTATTGACACTGGAGCAGTTAATTCGTTTGTTGGAAAACAAATGGCGGAGTGGTGTCTAAATAATCATTGGAAAGAATTTCCCATGAAATATGTTGCGACAATGGCCGATGGGTCCCCGTTTGTACTTAATAAAAATATCGCCGGAAAAGTATGGATAAGTGGCATCGGAAAACAATTGTCGTTAATCGTAATGGACAATCTCAATTACGATATATTGTTGGGTATGGATTCCCTTAGAATGATGGGAATTGATATAAATTTCCATAACTATCATCTGGCAGTTCGTACTGTGGGTTTGCAAAATCTTTTATTGGAAGAACAACAAAGCCTAGATGACCTTTAGTGTACAGCAAAAGAGAAGATGGCAAATATAAAAGGACCGACACAAGTCGTCGAATATAAAATCACGTTAAGCAACTCCACTCCTATAAAGCAAAAGTATTGGCCGAGAAATCCAGCCATGCTAAATATTATTGATACTGAGGTACAAAAAATGGTAGATGAAGGAGTAATAGAACCATCATCAAGCCCATGGAGTTCACCAGTGGTTTTAGCAAAAAAGAAAGATGGGAAATATCGATTCTGTATCGATTTCCGGAGGTTAAATGAGGTGAGTGTAAAACATGCCTATCCATTACCAAAGATACATGCTACGCTGGATAAATTGAAAGGAGCAGTATACTTGTCAACAATTGACTTAAAAAATGGATACTGGCAGCTTTGACTGCTTTTACGGCTCCCAAGCATGGACTAATGCAGTTTAAAGTAATGCCGTTCGGATTACATTCTGCGCCTGCAGTTTTCCAACGGATGATGGATCAAGTCATCAGTCCGTCTTGGGAACCATATGTTTTCACTTATCTAGACGACATCGTTATAGTTAGCCCAGATTTCAATCACCATCTTCATATGATAAGGAAAGTACTTGACAAACTTTACGAAGCAAAATTACGTCCTAATTGGGAGAAATGCCAGTTTGGGCAAAGAAAATTAAATTACTTAGGACACGTGATTGATGCGGACGGGATTCATACTGACCCAGAAAAATAGCTGCCATTGTGGCAATAACACCACCCACCAATTTGAAAGAGTTACGGAGGTTCAACGGTATGGTGTCATGGTATCGACGGTTCTTACCGGACGTGGCCACAACGACCGCACCCTTGAACCAATTACTTCATAAAATGAAGAAATGGGAATGGAGACCAGAACAACAACGGGCATTTGAGAGGCTAAAAGAACAATTAACCCAAGCTCCCATACTTATATGTCTCGACTTTAAAAAGCCTTTCATTTTACAAACAGACGCGAGTAATGAAGGTTTAGGAGTGGTATTAACGCAAGGAGAGGCTGACCACGAAAAAGTCATCGTTTATGCCAGCCGTGCGTTAACTACAGCCGAAAAAAATTACTCAGCTACCGAGAAGGAATGTCTCGCTGTGAAATGGGGCATATGGAAAATGAGGGACTATTTGGAAGGTTATCACTTTGTAGTTATTACCGACCACCAAGCACTAAAATGGCTCAGTCAAATTGACAATCCCTCTGGAAGACTGGCTCGGTGGGCCATCGAATTGGCCCAATGGGACTATGAATTAAAATATAGACGAGGTGAAGAAAATGTCTTGGCTGATGCCCTCTCACGGCACCCTGAAAAGAAATTGTGCACCATAAATAAATGCAATTGGTACGATAAAATGTATCGAGCGGTACAGAGAGATCCGGAATTATTGGAAAAATTTTAAAATTGAAAACAATAAACTGTATAAACTCGTGCTACATACGTTAGATTTCAATGACACCCCTGAATCTAACCAATGGAAATTATGTGTGTCAAGCGAAAAGAGGTTAAATATCTTATATGAAAATCATGACGACGAATTGGCTGGTCATTTGGGCATAAATAAAACGTTGTGTCGATTGTCAAGAAATTATTTCTAGCCTGGTATGATGAGACAAGCGGCTAAATATGTCAGATCTTGCAAATCATGCCAGGAGTATAAATCCTCACAGCAGGCAAAAACAAGTAACATGTGTGCTGGATGGGTCGAAGGACCATGGGACGAGGTTTCTATAGACTTAGTAGGTCCACAACCCCGTTCTAGAAGCCAAAATGTGTGGCTTCTTGTGTGTCAGGATCGATTTACTAAATGGGTGGAATTAATACCGTTGCAAACAGTCACCAGTGCAGTAATCCAAAACAAAATAAAAAAATATATTATTTACAGATATGGTTGCCCAAAAACCATAGTCACCGATAATGGGCGACAATTTACAGGAAAAATATTTGTGGATTACCTCAAAACATGTGTTATTAATCATCGAAGAACACCTCCATACACTCCCCAATGTAATCCGGTTGAAAGAGTCAACAAGGTTATTAAAACCATGATTGCTCAACGAATAAAAGGTAAACACTATACTTGGGATGAACATCTGCCTGAAATTTCATTTGCCTACAACACAGCAATCTCCTCGTCTACGGGTTTTTCACCAGCTTATTTAATGATTTATGATTTAATCATCCCCCAAGACGGACAAAGAGTCACCATCCCCGCTTGGATAATCGAAAAACAGGAGGAGTGGATAATCCTCGGGAAAAATTACATCTATGCGAGGCAGGAGTAGGGGAAAATAATAAAGGTAAATTATTTTCTGATAGTAAACCATTAGTAAAAATGGAATTAATGCGAGATGACATTGTCAAACAACTACGGGAAAAGGCGCGAAATCGCGGAACAAAACGAGAAATCGACGCAGTAGAGACGGGGTCATGTAAACGACTTAAAATCGACTTACCCTCCGAGAAAACTACCACCTTGCCATCCACAAAAACACAAACGAAGTATATTTTTGTCATGTTGCCGGACGGATTCCGCGTACAGGTACCTAAGGGACACCTGTCATACACTATTCACTATGGTCCGTGGAAGCGGAAACTTCGGTTCGACAAGGACACGGGAATGCTGCGGTACATTGGACCTAGAAAAAAAAGGTAGTGTGAAAAAAAAAAAAAAAAAAAAAAAATCGATACTCATCTGCAACCGGCTAGTCTTCATTTTAAGGGGAGGGAAATGCAACGATCTTGCACATCGTCGCGAAATACACTTGGAGGTTATAAGTTTATTAACCTCACGAGTTCAGTTACCTTCCATCGAAGAGGGAGATTTTGTTCGTGGTGGGACACTCCGAACAAAATCATCACTCGCGATTTGCCGATTCATAATAAAACCGTTTAAAATAACTAATTGTTTCAAATCGCGCAAATCGCACGCGGTCGGCTCGACTTCTCCTTAGAAACTGACGTCAAGTATCCCCTCGCCGCAGGAAGGAGAAAATGGAAAACGCGGTAAAACGCGTGTATATAAACGGGGAAATAAATGCAGAGAGGATCCTTTTTGCTTGAAACTTTGAACGAAGCTATCGTGATTAAACGAATGCTTAGTTCAAAATCTAAGAACTATATGATAAAAATTATTGTCTTTAACATTATTTTCTGTGATTACACAGAGATAATTATAAAGACAATTACAGTAAATCGAAACTAGTTGTTCTTATGTCATAGCAGTAAGAACAGTGGTCTTGATAAAATAATATACGACGTCACTTGCGCCATAACAACAAGGACGCCGTATATTGATTTGTATTGAACGTAATTAACGACGTGTCTTGTGTCATTACAGCAAGCACGATCGTGTATTTGATATTTACGTATTACTAAGGTGAATAAACTCTGTTTCAGACTACAACAGAGGAACCATTGGCGAAAGACGAAACAAACAAACCCGCCGAACTTTAAATTTCACGCTTGTATGAAATACAATAAAATAAGATTTGAAAATATTAAAATAAATTTTATCATTTTCTTTTGGAGAACCCATCCTCCGACTCAGTGCATCCCGGCCCCGATCTATAAAGAGATCGTGGCGTTACAAAACTATACGAATTTTGTAGTAATTGCGATACTGCACTTGAATTATTAGATGCAACAGATAAAGAAATATTATTTTCCATAATTCAAACAAAATTAACAGGCAAAGCCCGAGCGCTGAATAGAAATCGAACGTTTGCGAACTGGAACACTTTAAAATCGTATCTGAATGATACATATTCGGATAAACGATCACATAGCCAATGGCAGCTAGAATTATCTTCTTGTAGACAAAATCATAACGAAGATGTATTATCTTATTCTCAAAGAGTTGAAAATTGTCTCATTAAAATTACTAATAGTTTAGACGATACATTAACAGCAGCTGATCGAACTGCATGTGTAACGTTACTAAAAACTCAAGCACTAAATGTTTTCATAATGGGGTTAAAAAAAGATGTATCGATAATTGTAAAATCCCAAAAACCCGAAAGTTTCGAAGATGCTATCCAATACGCTATTGCTGAGGAAATACAGCAAAAATCTCTACGAGAAACTGAGAAATTTAAAAATCTAAGCATACACGGACAATATTTTTGTAATAACTGTAATAAACCGGGACACTCAGATTCTCACTGTCGATTTAGAACAAACATAAATAATTATAACACGAACTCCAACGGTTTTTCAAATAACTATAGACAAAACAGATCTTTTAAAAGTTGTAATTTTTGCAAGAAACTTGGATACTTAGAATCTGAATGCCGACTCAAAAACAATATTAGTACCTTAAATGTTGAAAACAAAGAAACTGTTAGTGACCTTGGATATAAGCAAATTAAAACATGTAACTATTGCAAAAATATAGGTCACGTAATTCAGGAATGTAGGAAAAGGCAATTTAACAATAGCAAAAAACAAAATTTTTATTCGAATTTCAACAATAATTCCAATTCGGAACCAAGTTTAAATCCACAGTCACAAAATACTAATTCATTAAATGTAAATAATTTAAACTGCAATCATTCTTTGGTTGCTGCCGTACCAAAGAAAATAAGTTTACTCAAGGCAGAAAACTACACAGGGACCCAAAATTAATTGAAATAAATATTCTAAATCAATTTTCACGACCTATTGCCGCGAAATCCATGGTCAATCTTAATATAAAAGAACTACATTCAAATATAGAGTTACTTGTTGACACAGGTGCCGACATTTCTTTAATAAAACTTTCAAATTTTCTATCTCATGTCGATTTCTATGACGATATTAAAGTAAGAATTAGTGGGCTATCTACAGAAAATATCGAGACATTAGGATACTGGTTTATTAATATACTCTTGAATGATAAATTTTATAAAACTATTTTTCACATTGTAAACGACGAATTCCCAATACCATATCAAGCAATTCTAGGAAATGATGTCATTACCGATTTAAGTATGATAATTAACTATAAACAAGGAATTATTCAATTAGATGATCATTATATTCCATTAAATATTCACAAAACCCAACTTATCAGTAGAGAACCTTTTTGTGTAAATTACGAAAGCAACGAAATCATTAAAATTCCTGCCAAATCTGAAACCTTTATTAAAGTAAGAGTTTTAAATACTAATATTAAGGAAAGAATTATAAATCAACAAATCTTGAAAGATGGATTATACATTTCCCAAAGCATCGTAAAAGTCGATTCAAACTACCAAACTATAACTTCTGTTTTAAATACCAATAAATTTGATATAGAACTTGAATTACCTTATATTGAAATTGAGCAACTAGGTTCCGATTGCAAAATCTTGAATATAAAATCTATAGAATCAAATAATTATTCCTCAATAGAATTAAAATTCTAGAAAAGCAACTTCGACTAAACCATTTAAATAATGAAGAACGCCATCATGTACTCAATATTTGCACAGAATTCAACGATATATTTTTCCTTGAAGGTGATAGCTTAAGTTGCACAGAGTCAGTAACCCACAAGATTGATACTACTTATAACAAACCAATAGCTTCAAAAATTTATCGATATCCCGAATGTCACAAGGACGAAGTAAAGAAGCAAATAGAACAAATGCTTAAAAACGACATAATTCAAGTTTCTAAATCCCCATGGAATTCACCTCTTTGGGTTGTTCCAAAAAAACGCGATGCCTCAGGTAAACAAAAATGGCGAATAGTAATCGATTACAGGAAATTAAATGAAATAACAGTAGGCGATTCGTATTCTATCCCAAGTATCTCTGTAATACTAGATCAACTAGGAAACTCCAAATACTTTATAACCCTCGATCTTGCGTCAGGATTCCATCAAATTAAAATGGATCCCAAAGATAAAGAAAAAACTGCATTTTCAACAACATTTAGACATTATGAATTTACTCGTTTACATTTTGGATTAAAAAATTCTCCGGCGTTTTTTTCTCGATTAATGGCAACAGCCTTAGCAGGTATACAGGGTATTCGATGTCTAATTTACTTGGATGATATTATTTGCTACGCAGATTCATTAGAAACGCAGAATAAAAAAATTACAGAAATTTTTCAAAGACTTCGCGAACATAATCTTAAATTACAACCCGATAAGTGCGAATTCCTTAGACGCGAAGTTATGTATTTGGGACATTACATAACTAACATTAAAATGAAAACAGCATTAAGCCCGATCATGAAAACGTAAAAGCTGTAACGAATTTCCCAATCCCATCAAACAAAAGGGACATCACATCTTTTCTCGGCTTATCTGGTTACTACAGAAGATTTATACAAAATTATAGCCAAATTACTAAACCTTTAACATATTTATTAAAAGAAAAATCTGAATTTAAATGGACTAGTTTACAACAGGAAGCTTTTGAAAATTTAAAATTACAACTAACCTCTTCTCCCATTTTACAGTATCCTAATTTTCAAAAAGAATTCATACTATGCACGGATGCAAGTAAATATTGTCTCGGAGCCGTATTATCTCAGATGCACAATTCTCAAAATCTGCCTATTGCATATGCTAGCAGAAATCTAAATAAGGCTGAATCCAATTACTCAACAATCGAGAGAGAATTACTGGCTTTATAAAGAATTATTGTATGGGCAGTAAAACACTTTCGACCATATTTGTATGGAAAAAAATTCAAAATCATAAGCGATCATAAACCCTTGCTATGGTTATTTAACTTAAAGAATTCTAGTTCTAGGCTCTTTCAATGGCGACTAAAATTAGAAGAATATGAGTTTTCAGTAGCGTATAAATTAGGGAAAATTAATTGTAATGCCGACGCACTTAGTAGAATTCCACCACCCATAGAGTCAAAAGAATTATTTGAAACAAGCACTAATAATCTTTACCTAAAAACTTCAATTTTAAGCGAAAGCTAGAAGGCTGAATTATTTGATAATCAATGTAAATCATTAACTACTGATAATAACGCAATACCTATGAACTATATAAACCCGATCGACTCGAAAAATTCACGGAATGTATTTTATATCACCAATTCATACAAGGATTTTACAGAGAAATCAAAAACAAATTTGATTTTAAACGACATGGTTAACGAACATCGAGACTCTATCTCTATCTATCTCTGATCAAGGCAAAGAATTTTCATCTAATTTACTTGACAGAAGAATTTTCATCTAATTTAAGACATTGCAAAACTGTTCAAAATTCAACAAATACAAACTACTCCATATCATCCTCAAACCAATGGAGCCCTTGAAAGAACCCATCAATCTTTAGCAGACTATTTAAAACATTACATTAATAAAGAACAAATTGATTGGGATGAATATTTAGACTATTTTTCATTTTCATATAATACTACACCACACAGTTCTACGAATTACACTCCTTATGAATTAATTTTCGGCACGAAACCAACGCTCCCCTCTGCAATCACAAAATCCACTGAATTAAAATATACATACGACGACTATTTGATGAATTTAATCCAAAAACTAAGGAAAACTAGAGAAATATCCAGAGAAAATATTATAAGATCAAAAGAACAGAACAAAATATACTACGAAAAAAAGAATAAATCTATAAATTATAATATCGGGGACAAGGTGTATTTAAAAGTCCAACAGTTCCCAAAATCAAAGAAATTAACTTCTCGCTATAGTGGCCCATACGAAATAGTTGACGTTATATCATCCTCAAATGTTGTTATAAAACAAAAACGAAAAAGAATGCAAGTGCACGTTGACAATATAAAATCAGCTAGAATGTAAATAAATTTCATCATCTTAATCTTCTTTGTTACAGACAGATTGCACTAATACTGGCCGAAAATCATAAAACCACAGAATTTCAATATTCACCCGGAATATTTTATGACTCAATTCAAGAATTAAAATTCTATGATAATACTTGGAAATTGATAACATATGTAGATTTATAACACATAGATACTAAACTTAACCTAATTCAAAACATCTTTATGAAAGCATTAAATTATTGTAACGAAAACACTATTAATAGCGATCTACTTCTATGCAATTCATCAATTTCAATTCTAGAACACATGATACGGGAGATGAAATTAAAAGAAAACTATTTAAAAAGTCTCGTTGGCCACAAAAGAATAAAGAGAGGATGGTTTAATGCAATCGGAACAATGTTCAAAACGATTACTGCTACATTAAATAATAATGATACTGTTTATTTCAATGAAGCTATTAATAAGATCGAAATAGATAAAATGGAAACAACCCGACTCTTAAAAAATCAAATTCAAATATTACAGTCGACAATTTTAAATTTTAACGAATCCATCGCAAATCTTCATAGAGCCGAGATAATATTTAATACAAATCTTAAACAAATTGATGAATATACTAAGAATATTGAAAACAGAAATATAAATTTTAAGATGCAACAAAATATAAGAAAATATATCGTTTTCCTAACTTTAATATGCAATGAGCTAAATAATGAAATAGATGCAATAACCAACGCTATCTTATTTGCTGGAACTAACACCTTACATCCAAAAATTTTGTCTCCAAATCAATTTTTAAAAGAATTATAAAAAACTGTAACCATGCTACCCCCTGGATTGAATTACCCCTTCGCTTTAGAAACCGGTTATGCTCGCGAGCTTCTAAAGTTAATCATGTTACAAACCCTATTTATCGATAATAAATTAATTTTCATTATAGAAAATCCACTAATATCTGAAACAGTTTTCAGTTTATATAAACTTTTGCCATTACCAGTTAAGCAAAATGGTGATACTTACATCTTCATTCAACCCACAATAAAATATTTGGCTGTATCTCGATCTAAAATGCAGTATTCGACACTCGATAACTTAAGTGCTTGTAAATTAACAACAATAAAATCTTACGTCTGTAAAGTGTCTAATCCCATATACAACACTAATGTGAAGCAGCCTTGCGAAATACAATTATTATTTGCAAACTCCCATATTCCTGAAAGCTGTGACATTCGAATTACCAAATTGGAAAAGGGTATTTGGAACAGATTAACGAATAAAAATAAATGGATATATATTTTGCCCAAAATCATGGATATAAGTATTACTTGCCATAACAATAAATATTTATATGATATTAGTTTGCAAAATTCCGATATTCTTGAGTTACAAACAGGTTGTAAAGCTTACACACCGTCAGAAATTTTGTTAACGGAAAATTCATTCGAAAGCAATTATACATCATACCTACCGAAATTTCATATATTAAAAAATGACTGTTGTATAAAAGATAATATGAATACCACTAATATACCCTTGCTAAAACAAATAAAAATATCAAACTTTAATCTTGAAAATTTAGAAATTGCCAGTCATAAACTAAAAAATATGTCCAATTTAGTCGACAAGGTACTAAATAACAAGAAACAACAAAAGGCAATTCAATACTATCCTTACACCATAAGTTTTATTATAGTATTCACTATTTTATACATAATATTCAAGTTATATAAAAAACTATTTTCTAAGCTAATAAACCGACATGAACATGATGATGTATTTGCGTGTAATAAAATTGTTAATTGCCTCACGTTTAAAATATGTAATGAAAAGGAACGGAAAGGATGGATCCCTGTATAGTATATCTGTAATTCAAACCCCGAAATTATAAACGAGATAAAACCAGAAGAAGAGAAGACTTTCGTAAGACAAACAAGATCAAAAACCAAATCAAATTTTGTACTTAAAGACAAACTTTAAATAATGTACTCTTTTAGTAATTCTTTTAGTTATGCCTTTTAATCTTAGCGGGGAGGTGTAATGTACGCATCGATTCTGCGAATATAATATTTTATACCGCTCAATACCTTTCGCTCTCAATTGCCCTAATATTTAGATTATTACCGTAATATTACGATAACTGTTGAGGAAAACTCTGGCCATCTGCAAGAGCTTAGACGCACATGTAGTCGTCTCAGGTATTTTCCTGAAAGGGCACCTACCTGAGAGAAGTAGCTTCGATGCGATGAAGCTCTACGAGTATCGTCACTCTTTTCCCGACTTTCGATCGACAATCATTCTCACAATCTCAGGATTTAAGATTTGTAATTCGTGTGTACAAGTATCTATTGAACAATTTAATTAAATCGTCTACAATTGATTGTGTCTTCCACCAATCCCTTACAATAATTTTTATTATTATTATTTTTATTGAAATTATTAAGTACATTTAATGAAAATTTCTCAATGAATGAACATTAAAATTTAAAGTTAAATTTGCTTTATATAAATTTATGAGTGAAATTTTATTTATTAGTAGTTTAATATTACTAATAATTATGTCTGTTAAAGAAATAGGGTTAAATACCTTTATTTCGGCTGGTTTTTAAGACATGGTGGATAAGTAATTCACAATAACTATTTGTTTGTACCTTTCTATTTTTTTATTTCAAAATTACCCATACCCTCGTGCTAACAGTATCAAATTTCAAAAAAATGAAATTTTTTATTTTTAATGTTGAATACGACACTCTTTCCTTTCACATACTCTAAATTATTATTGTCGTATACATGTAAATTTTTGGAATCTGTCATAACTATCCACGCTAATCATGATGTCGTATCTTGCAAAAATGATTCTAATACTTATTTTTGACAATTTCAAACGAGAAAGTGTGTTGCTGTCATAAAATATCTCTTGTGGAGCAACTTAAAGAAAAATGAAACTTCATTCTATATCTAAGTATTTCCTCATTTTCAGGCCCCGACACGAGGTTCGGTATCTTACACGGCTGTCATTTAATTTCGTGCGCAATCGATTTCTTTATACAATTTATTTTTTACATTTCATATTTAATTTTATTTATTGATTGTACAGAATTTTAATTTCTTGAGCAATTTTTATTGATCTTCATCTTAGTTAATTAATATTAATCCTTGATTCCTTATATTTTCGTGTAATGGAAATTCAATGTTTTTTAACGCCAGGTTTAGTAGTTTTACTGATAGCGCTGGTCCTGGATCGTATGATGATCCACCAGGATCAAATTTCTTCTTCGTGGCACGTATCACGAGCACTAGACGTGACACTCAGAAGAAAAGCTGTTTCTGTGTGATTATAATTATCATTGAGCATTTTTGCTTTGTATAAAAGGAATAAGAAATATCAAGCATGGATATATAAATAAAAGACATAAGATTGCATGTTATTATTAACTTTCAGAGTAAAAATAGGATATAGATTTGGTGTGAGATTAAAATTTTTCCAAACCATCATAGGTTATACTTCATTATTTATTTTCTGCGGTAATAATATTTAAAATCACTAATTGAACATATCGGGGCATCAAGTTGTCTATTTCCATTGCCAATAATATCTTTATTACTTCAATAAGTTTTACTTTTAAAATTTGCTTTATGTACACTAAAGTGAATGTTGTAAAAGGTTCCAATTACCTTATCTAACGTTTGAAAAAAATATACTTCTAATGAAAAAATGATTATTAAAATCGCATAAATTTGCTAATTTCAATCCACAGATGTAAAACATTGAATTTTTTATTTTATAAACACCGACTTTAAATACCACAACATATGGTTATTTATAAACAATAGATATGAGTAGCGTCGAGACATTTAAAATATTCTCCAATGTCACTCATATATAGTTTACACGAGACTATTATACGGTTCATTCCGCGCTATAAATTTATAAACAGCACTACGTAATCAAGATTCGAAATGCAAATATTGATAAGACTTACTTTTGCCACTGTAATTATTGAGAGTCAGTTTAAATGAATACTTTCTACAGTTAAAATGATGTTACGGAAACTATGTTTATTCAAATTAGAAAAGAAATTTCTCCAATTAGGGAATCGGTTAGATGCCGTTTTTATATTGTGAGATACGAATATATGCTTATGTGTATGCACATAATCGACAAACATACAGCATATTGTGCATAAATCTTTATAATGATAAAATAACAATGTATTGTCTTTTAGATTTTAAAAATATTAAAAGTTGTTTCAATAAATTTGCTTGGAATTTTATAAATACTTTAATTAAAAATTACAGCTCCAGCCCTCGGAAGTGGTTTATTAAGACAATTTATCATATGAAAATAAATATTTATTTTCATATGATAGAGCTCTTATTATTTTAATTTAATGACGAGTAATCAACCATTTGCACACCACAAAGATGTGATATTCTCATGATTATAATTTTTTATAACGCATACTGAGTTACAATTTAGAAATAGATAAAAAGGTTAGAAATTTTATTGTTTTTATTGTACTACTAAGTTGAAGTTTTTATTGTAGAATATTTATTATAAATGTTATTAAATTGTAGAATATTACGTGGCATCAATATAATATTAATTTTGAATAAATTGAATAAACCAAATTCATCTAGCGTAAGAATTAAAAATATTGATAAATGTATATTAGGTATTGCTGTTGAAAAATTATTAATTGATATATCGGGTTTAGATGCAAGGGCGCAGAAAATACAATTTGATTTTGATTATCATAATTCCTGTTTAATGTACCATCAAAATTCCCACATCCATTTTCTTATCACTGGTAAAGTTAATGCTTTGGTATCCATTTTAGAAACAAAGCATCCTCTTGTATTATTTTACGATACACGTTAGCGATCCGCTAGTTCTGCGATATTTTTAGCTCGTTAATTAAAACATTGTCGGAGAGGAAAAAATGCAGATATGCGGAGACGAATGATTTTCCAGATAAATAATAAGGAATCCAGAGGCAGAAACAAAGCGCGCGACAATTTAATCATCAAAATTGCGTACTTATAAACTGGTGCGAACGAAGCAGTGCAAGAGTGAAGATTGAATCAATTATCAATTGAAAAAACTTGTACAGCTGATTGAAATACAATCAATAATGAGTAATAAAATCAATATCGCGTTTTTGTCGGAGCTCGGCCGATATCTGCCACGAGTAAAAATCCCTCAGTGGTTTTGCGTCACGAGTCGGCGAACGACGGATGATGAGCTCGCGAAACAAAATAATAATCGCATTCGCGTTGCGACAACAAAGAGAGCGAGACAGAGAGAGAGAGAGAGAGAGAGGATTTGGTTTTGGTTTGCGCGTACGCGACGACAAGCGCGATGGAAGGGGGGGGGGACTTGGTGCATTATCACACTCGCGAGCGTCGGTCGGCGGTGATTAGCCGCTCATGCACGGCGAGACCGAAAACCTCGCCGACGCTGAGCTTATCTGACCGCAATCGCATCTCGCCACCGTCGTCGCAAAGGAGAACCTCCACCTTGCGTGGGCATGTGTGCCAGGGTATTAGCCCCCTTCCTCCCCTCACACCTCGATGGCGGCAGCTTTTTATCGTTTGCGAGGAGGTGACGCCAACGGCGGAGGTATTTCGCATATGCGCGCAAGATGCAGCGTCACGATAACCGGCGGCAAGAGGAGGAAGAAGAGGATGTGACGGTGGGCGGGCGTATTTGTGTGCGAGGATGTTCCTGGGGGAGGTGAGGGTGTTTCTCAACTCACCTCGTGGAAATGGGCTTTTTTCTCGAAGGTTCGGAGGAATGATATGCGGGATTTATTTGCAGACACTCTCTCTCTCACACACACACACACAAAAGAAGGGCGAGATAATTATGCGATGGATGCTGACATTCGATAAACGCATACCTCTCTGTCTGTCTGTCTGTCTGTCTGTCTGTCTGTGTGTCTCTCTCTCTCTCTCTCTCTCTCTCTCTCTCTCTCTCTCTCTCTCTCTCCTTCCTTCGCGAGGCCGTTATCATCAGAGGCTCTCGAATTAGCCTTTTTAAATGACTTGGGCTGATTTGGCGGATTAATTTGAACTTACTAGCACGTTACCTTGAAAACCAAGGAGTAGCGTTTTCATTTTTATCATGAATTCTAGTGGTCTCATCGTCCTTTTCCACTTTATGCTAAGAAGAAAGAGAGAGAGAGAGAGGGTACTTTTTTATGTCAAACTAGAGTCCAGTTTTTTACTTGTTTAAAAAATAAGAATGTTTTGAAGAGATAAATAAATGATAAAGCCCTCCGAGTGGTAACAGTTGTAGAATGAAATAAAGAATTCAAAGAATTCGGATTTTCTATAAAGTAACAAAGTAAAATCAGTCAAAATATTTGAAATTACTTGGCACCAAAAGCATCTGTTCTTATATATCGTTAAGTATTTTTATCGCGACATTGAAATTTTGTTACTCAGAATAGAAAATTCTTCACATTATAACATCCACTGTTGCACTAATAAATATCTGTAATTCATTTTTAATTTTTTATAGAAAAAATTTTTTATATTTACAGATTTTTTTACCCATATATCACTATTTTTAATTTCGTTTTCATTATATTATATTTACATTCACGTTTGAAATGTGTAATTAATTTATATAAAAGTTTTATAGAGCAGTAATTTTATGGTTATCTTTTAAGTTTATTAATTATTTCTAATTAAATTATTTAGTTTTACTCTTATTTTATTAATATCTTTACGCTTGCATATCCTTAACACATCATCCTAATTATATATACTCTTACCTTTAAATACTTGATTCGATTTCCGTAAATTATTGGAAACTCATAATTTGTTTTATCATTCATTATCATAACTTATTTATAATTTTTCCCATTTTTTTTCAAATAATATATTGGTTATAAAGGTTGGTTATGAATCAATTACTGTCAATATCTTTTTATTTTTTTTTTTCATAATTTTATAAATTCTGTTTTTAATTATATATATATGAATATAAATATATCACTTTACTAGTCGTAAATTTTAAAGTTATATCTTAATACTCTAGGTGCAATAGAAATCTTAAAAAATTTTTAACAGAAGTTTACTCTCTATGCTTATAAGTGGACTTTTTCTATATTTTTCATTTTATAATTTTATTTCAATTCGTTGTCTACTAAATTTTTGACTTTATTTCTTTTTAAATTGAAGGTATATATTTGATTTATAATATTTATAAAGAATAAAATGATCTAACTATTTTAGTTCTCGAATTTAACGCAATTAGATCACTTAAGTTTAATGTTCTCTAAAATAAAATTAGGTACGAAAGATGATAATGCATCAATTTTAAACCCTTCTACATTTTAAATGAATTTGATGAATTGTTTCCCATTTTTACTGTACTTGAACTGATATTAAATTTGCAATTAATCTCCAGAACTAGTTCATTTTTGCTCTTATAAATACTATATATTATTAAAGTTTAAAAATATCAAATACTTAATTTTATTATTTCATTTATTTTATATATTAGTAGTATTTATATTTTATTTTCATATTATATTTACTAATAAAAATTATTCATTTAAATTATTATTTTTTATTTATTAAAGATTTTTAAAATTATTTTAACATCATATTGTAAAAATATTTAATTTATCAATAATGCTGTACGGATTATATTTTTTATATTTGGTAAAAAATATTAAAAAAATCAATGTTTATAGTACTGATTTCATAAAGCAATAAGTCTACTTGTAATTAATTTCAGTTATTCTATATTCACTGATATGGTTTTTCTGTTTATTGAAATGATAATATTTAATTACATTAAAATAATTGTAAATTATTAATTTTCCAAGATTACTAAATATCCACATAAGGATTAAAAAATATGTTTAAAAAATTATTGATTGGTTTAACAAGAATTTTTCTGTTTTTTAAATAAAAAATAAAAACTTGTTCATTAACTCATTAGCTTCATAATTGTTTGTAACACATACTTTAAATATATTAGAAACCTCTTTCTCTTAAAATTTAATGATCTACAATTGATCAATTATTCTTGAGTATTAGCGTTCGTAATTTATTACCAAAAATCTAAAAGGAATAGTTTTTTGCTTAAAAATTATCTTTAACTAAATAATTAATGTGTACGCTTAAAAATATTTTTTTGAGTGTAGAGTTTTAATATCTACTTTTAATCTCCTATGTCTATCTTTAACAAATCATTCAAAAATTATAATTATCCATTTAATGGGAAGGATTAAAAATTCGTGGAAAATTAATAAATAAACTGTACATTACATTAGAATATAAATTAAAATTATAATTTAAATTAATATTATATAAGTAATTTTTTTGTTTTTAGTAGATTTATATTTTTTTTTGTTAAAATATAATTACTTTATAATTACTTATTCTGGAAATTATAATTTTTCATTAAAGTATTTCTATTTAAAATAAATAAAAAATTATAATTACAGCTCTATTTGATAAAGAATATTTAAATAGTGATGTCTAAACAAATATTTCTGCCGACGTAAGTTTAATGCTATAAAATAATAAATTTTTTTGTCTGTCTATTGACGCCATATTACTTTGTATTGCGTTGATCAACTTCGATGTACATACGCAAATACAGATAATTACAGAGTTATTAATTCACAATTGAAAAATTGTCTCGTAAAAATAAAAATCAAAATTTAGATAAGAATATAAATCAATAAACCGTCGTCAAAAACAGAACAGCAATGAAGCAAATGAAAAATATTAAACTATTTGTCTTTTGTATTGTTATCGTGTTATATTTGTCTAAAAGCTAAGTCATTAATTAATATAAATCTCTAAAATTGTTTTAAAATAAAAATAATTTTAAAACGAATAGAAAAGTGTAAATCATCTTTATAATATCACAACGGGCACATTAATCGAATAGCTTTTCTTTTGAAATTGCACTGATTTATTTTTTTAATGTGAAGATTATTATTGATATTCACTACTAAACTACATTTTCCAAATTAATTTTTCCATTTACATTTATCAATTGTTTTATTTTGCTAGCTGTATTTAATACTTAGTAACATTATTGGTTTTTACGGATTTATTGTTTTAATTTTGATTATCGGTACGGCTACATACATTTAAATATCAAGAAACTAATGTAAGATAAAATAAACAGAATATTTTAAAATATAAAATAGGAATACAATGAATTCTCATTATTTTGAATAAAAATATAAAATATTTATTATAAAACTATAGTTAAAAATAGAGATCACTAGTGCATACAGGTGGATTACATAAAGAATACATCGATGAAAATATGTTTTACTAATAATTATTTTATTTTTCTGAAAATTCATTACTCTCGGTTCCAGCGAGACTGGATACAGTTTAAAGCAACAAAAAATGTGAATATTTTAACAAACGATTAATAAGGGACAATATCGTTATTGTTGATATTGCTTCTTGGAGTTCACTAATTTCTCAAAAGCCTCGATCGGAAAGGTGTTATTTAAAAATGTAAAAATGCCCGCTTCGTTTTGGATTGATGAAAGCAACAAAAAATGAGTTTGACAAAAGACGAGTAAGTAGTATTCGGCAGAGGAAGCGTCTGCGATCAAACAAGGCGTCTCTCTCTTCTCGCAATAAGGAGCAAAAAAATCAGTGCACCGCTAGTGCACATGCACATGCACATGCACAGGGACAATTGGCGGTCTGCGCATGTGGATGCGCGTCGGCCGACGGAGGAGAGGCAATTAAATTAAAAAGTGCGTGCCGCTCGGCATATTTTCAGAGCATTCGCCCCGCGCCAGACAGACACACAACATAAATCAGATAGCCCAAACACCGAGCCATCTCTCTCTCTCTCTCTCTCTCTCTCTCTCTCTCTCTCTCTCTCTCTCTCTTCTTTCCCTCCTCGTCCCACTTGCGAGGACTCGCGTCTATCTTACATTATCAGCGACGTCCTCTACGTCACGGCCCCATGAAGCGAGTGTCTCTCCCAAGCACACGCGCCTCGATCATAAGCGAAACGCGCGTGCAAGAATTCCGTGAAAAAGACACATGCGCGCGTATTTTGGAGAGACAGAGATAAGGAGTATTTGCGAGCAGACGGAACGATAGCATTGATAAGGAGAAGCGAGACGGACGTTCGTGGGAGATAGCGATAAGAGCGATTGTAACGTCTACGGCACGATTTCTTCTCTACCCCCGCCTCAGCTTGCATTAACGTCTGTGGCCCGCTTTGTCTGTCCTCGAAGCTTCTCTCTCTCTCTCTCTCTCTCTCTCTCTCTCTCTCTCTCTCTCTCGCAAATCGGGTTCACGCCGAGGCAAAGACAATTTTATCGAAAAGTACTCGAAATTTGGTAAATACAATCCAATGCTCATTACCGATTGATCTTACCGCAGGAGCTTTCAATCTTAGCATCGGTACTTGCCATTTCGCCAATATTGCTCCAATCCTTAACAAAAATTCCGAAGAGGCATTTTAACGAGATTCCCATTGCCCGTTCAAGTTTCGCGCATTTGCACGTATGTGTGTGGGGGCGCGTGCGTGAGTGGGTCTACATTTACACCCGCAAACGCATATATTTTTCAACTTTTTTCCGCCCATTGCTTCGCACACATTTATTGAAAGATGCTTGAAAATTCAGCTGTCGCGAATTGCACCCCAGAGTAGAGGGCACGGCTTAATAATTATTAGTCGTCTCGTAATTATTCATCTTTTATAAAATTTTATTCAACGGTTCATTGACATGGCTCAACCCATCTCTTGTTGCTACTAAAGAGGTTATTGAAGGTTATTGATATGCGCCACAGTGTAGTAGATCAACCAGCCATGAAATTGCATCCAATGAAAAAATTGAAATTGTATCGCGTAATGCATTTTTTTATATTCAGTCTTTCGCAACGATAATCCTTCTTATTCAACAAAATATAACTTTATCGAACTTCGTAATCGAATTTAAAGTCATAACACAGTCTTTAATGTTGATAAATAATGGCGTTAATGCCAATTAAACTAGAGTCTCGATAAAATAAGCATCTTAAGATAATTCAAAATATTATAAAGGATTATTCAAATAAATCCTCACGTTATTAATTCTCTTTCTACATTTTAAAATTATATTTTATGAAAAGAAGACACTTATTATAGTTCAAAGCAATCTTTCTTTATTTGTGTAAAAATAAATTTTTAATGTCAAATTAAAAAAATTCATAATTAGAACAACGTAGTCACATGATATAGAGAACAAAGAAGTTTAACAGATAACCAAGAGTAGCTAAAATTTAATTAGGATTATGCTGAAATTAAAATTTACAACAGGATCTTTCGACATCCTTGGAAATTTATAAATATAAAAATATATATACATACATATTTTAGTAAAACAATAAACAGTACAAACATAAAACAGTTGCTTAACATAAATTTTATACAAAGATTTATAAAATAAAAATAAAATTATTGATACGAATATGAAATGTAAAAAAAATTTATTTAAATATAAAAAAACTTATTTTAATATTTTGAAAACAAAAATACAAAGACTCAATCAAAGATATTAATAAAAACGAAAACAAAACAGCATAAATAGCAGAAAAATCAGAAACTAAATGATTTTTATATAAAAAAGCACGAAGATGAATATTTTATCATCAAATTAAATTTTGAACTTTTTTTTAATAATATTTTAAAGAGAAGTGTCAGGAAACATAAATTAACTAACTTTTGTTATTCGAATAACGAAATATTCAATCAAAACTAAAGCGTACTGAAAATTATATAAAACAATTGGATTTTTACTTATGATATTACAATTAAAAATAAATTATTAAATATTCAAATTCCAATTATTATAAAATTTGTAAAATTAGAACAAATAAACAAATGAAAAAAGTACAACATAATGTAAGAAATAAAATATTGAGTTTTATTCAATTTTTATTCATATTTTTATGAATAATATTTTTTTGGATAAATTTATTTTTACATAAAATTTAAAAATGATTATAGACAAGCTCTTGTTATTAAATTTATATTTAATGTATTGAATTCACTCTGACAACTTTACTCAACTGTTATTCGTGAGAAAGGAATGTATGCTAAATGAGATTGTTGATATAGAAGGAAAAAATTTAAATGATAAAATATTCTAGGATATTATTTATGAAATCTTGTACATGTATATTTTATATCTATTCTCTATATAGTTGCAGTGTAAAAGAGTTTAATAGATATTATTTTTATTTATAGCACTATTACACATCTTACTAAATATAAATATTCCTAAAAATTTAGAGAGGTTATTTATTTCAATTGGAAAATCAATTCAACAAACAATAACAAAAATAAATATATGTACATAAAAATTACAACTCTAAATATGTTTTTATTAAAAATGTATAAAGCTAAAAAAAATAAATATAAGAAAATTTATATGAAATATTTATATTTTTAGAGTAATACGTATTTAATTTTGGAAAATATCTTTTCAATTTTATGTAATGAATTTCTTTTTTAACATTTTCTAACATTACTTCTGTAACATTAGTTGCTTGTTGAAATAAATCAATAATTGAATTATTTTAAAATACCAAGAATCAAAATATTAACGTTATTTCAGATTATAAATCAAGCAACGATTTTACTTCAGTTTTACTAAAAAGTTGTTAGTATTCGCTTCGAGTGAACGTTTTCTGATAAAACATATTTTGATTTTTATTTAGAATATATTTATTTTAGATATTATATAAAAATGCCAATATATTTTTCATAACTGACTATATTTTTTATCCGAATTAATATAGATTTTACATTTGCTCTAAATACTTAAATAAAATATTCGGTAACCAAAATAGGCTTAAAAAGAATTAAATATAAATCGATTGATTTTTCTATATATCATACAATATAAAACTTATGAAATAGCGATATCATTAACTATTCATAATTTTTTAACTACTGATAGATACAAAATAAATTTTTAATATGATTAAATATTTATATAATAATATTTTTGCTCGGCAAATTATTAAGTATCTTTTAGATAGATAAATTAAAGTTTTCTTCTGTTAAAGAACACAACTCCTTTTATTTCATTCTTAGAATAAAAAAAGTGTTAATAAAAGGAACAATAATGTAATGATAAATTTAAAAAATGTTTAAAATCTATTTATAAAGTAATTTTAATAGTAAACTTTGTTTTCTAATCAAAGAAAAAAATTAATTACGGGATATGAGTCGATGAATATTTTTTTTGTATTTGCCTATTAAAACCTCAAGTACTTAGTAAAATATAAATTTATATTATTTTCTTAATTAGGCTAGTCACAATTTTTTATTATTTATAATTTTTATCAAATTTTAAATTGAATTGCAAATCTCTAGTTAATCGTTACTCTCCTTGTTGTGGATATATAAAAAAAAAAAAAATCTGTTAAATTATTGCGAAAAATTTATTGGCTTATTTTGTTTAATTAATGACAGAATATATTTCTCAATTTAAAAATATGTTCAATATTTTGTTTAAATGTTCTAATTAAGACTTACAATGATAATTAAAGCAATTTCGTGACAAGCCAAAATTTTATTAAACAATATTAAGAAATTAATTTTTAATTTTCACGTATTAAACTATAAATACATAAATTATTTCTTCTTAATAAATAAATTAAATAATTTATACTTAATATTAAATTAAATGGCAATGTTAAATTATTTTAAAACTATGTATTTTTTCCAAAATAATTTCAGAATTCTTTAAATAATTAATAGGTGCAATAACAAGCCTTCATGAAATTATCGATAAATATTAAAAATAGGTTTTCCGCAGTTAAGAAATGTGAGTAATATTAATTTTTTATATTAAAATTAATTTATAATTGTATATTATTTAGATTATTTACAAAATTTTATATTCTAAATATTTGCACTTGACGAGTTTATTAAAGACTTCAAACGAGGCTTTCGAAATTTTTACTAAGTAACATAAAATATATCGAACAAATATTGTTCATGTAAAGCTATTTAATATAAATGAGTGACAATGATTGTTTATCGTTATAGAAGATAAACGCAAAAATAACTTGATAAAGCACACATCATCTAGCACAAAAGCTTAACCATGAAAACAAATGGTTTAAATAGTTTCCATGATGAATTATGTGATTCATCAGTAGTTTTACTACCGGGTCTATGATTTCCATATAAAAAAGAGGGAGGGGTAAATGTGGCCCCGTCTTCAATTACCGGCAGTGGATGAAAAAGTGAGAGAAAGAGAGAAATAGCGGCAGTTTTTTAAGTAACCGGGCAACACTTATGCAAACCAACTCACAGAGCTATGAGTTTTAATGTCAAAGTCTTACAAACAATAATTATCTCATTTACAATGGTTAATTGTAGAAGATTGAAGCATTCCTTGGGAGTGATTGAACGATCGAAGAGGGTAGTGGAACATTTACGACGTCCCAGTTCCAAATGCAAGCATTCACACCTATTGAACCCGCTGCCAAGGATCGAGTTCTCACCGAATATTAATCATTGATTGTTAATAATTGCTAATCTATCGCGCCTATTTTTATTTTTGTTAATTTTCATTGATTAACTCGGCCAATCTTGCACTAAAAAGTCTCGCTCTCGAATTCAATGGCCAAAATTGCGCCCCCTCAAATCAAAAAATTCGATGAAAACACCATTGATTAAGCGCCAAAAAAATCATTATGTTATCCAAATATGCTGCATCACGCAAAATAATTAATATTTTAATGTAGGTCCTTCTTTTCATGATTACTTTAAAAACGAACAATATGTTTGGTTTTTGTTTTATGCCCGCAGTACTTTTAACTAAGGATCCTTCGAGATGCTCACCTTTTTTTCATTAACATCCATATGAGCAAGGACGCGTGAAATGACATTTTTAGTTCACATAAACTACTGTTGTAATATCGTCGAACATCCGTGTAAAAAAGCCGAATAATCATTTATAAATTCAGAAAATAATTGTTTAATTTTTTAATCTTCTTTAAGATTTTCTAATTGTATCCTTGAATAATATATTAAAAAAAAATTATTTTATTATGGAAAATTTATTTTTTCCTTAGGCTAATATTTTTCGACTACTTAAAAACTCGAAGGAAAAAATCTAACTCCATCAGTAAAATATATACACGTATATTTTATAGCCGTATGTATTTCATTTAGCAAGAAATAATTAAATTAACTTTTAAATATTAAATATATTTAAAATATGGATTCAATTATTTTTCGCTCTAAAATTAGCTCTTAATCAAAAATTTATATTTGTTAATTTTCTATTTACAGTATTTATTAAATTTATAATAACCATGCCAGTTAATGAAAAAGACTTCAAAAAAATAATTTATGAATTTCTATTTAACTATCTGTAAAAATACGATTTCTAAAAATAAAAAAAAAAGTTTAGAATATACAAAAATATTTTTATAAGTATTTAATGAATAAATATAATTTTATGTTCCCTCTGTTATTGTAAGTATATGGACGTAAATATTTTTTATAGATTAGACTAATCAAATTCTTTTCAGAGTAATATTGAAGAATATTTATTATCAAAATAATATTCTGTAATGATTACTTTGAAAATTATACATTTTACTAAAAAAAGAAAAAAATATTAATGATTTTTTTTAATTTTAGATACATATATATATATATATTATATATATATTGATAAAAAATATAATTAATAAGATTTGAAAAAAAAAATAAATTTAAAATAAAAATTCGATCAGTCTATCAATCAGGAAAAAAGTTATTATCTCACTTATGCGTCATTCATGAGACAAAAAAGCATGATTTCAATTTTTCGTGATACTTTTTATAAATTATTCAATTTCAACATTATTTTATATCTATTAAAAAATTTCAGATATTGATTTGTTAAATTAAAACATTCGTACATAAAATATTTTTGATTGTAAATTGACGAGAACTTTATCTGTCTGTACAAGCTCTTGAATAATTTCATTATTTATTATTTTATCCGAATAAAACATTTAAATGTATTTTTTTAACAATTAATGAAAATAAGCTATGTTATAACTCATAAGAATTTGTTATAACTTTATTTATTAACTTTTTTTTTATTGTTTTGTAAATAAGATATTTTTGTAAGTTATTAAAAAATTTTATCTTTGTATAAATTATTTTATTTTTTCGGAATATAAAATTCAATAATTATTTCATGCACTTAAATAAATAAATAAATATATTTTATTCAATAAATTTAAAAATTATTTTTATATTTTATTTTATCTTAATGATTTAAATTTGTATTAATTCAACTTTATAGAACAATAGAAAGACTATTATTGTTTAGCCTTTTCAAATTATTGTAAAGTATTTTTAATCAAATTAAACTTTTTTCAATCGTATTACTTTTTATTATTTTTAATATTAAAAGATCTATAACTTATTAGATTTGATTAAAAAATTGTCATGACTCAAAATCAGTACAATGAAGCACTGCAAAAAGATTCGAATAAGTGATATTAATTAAGATTTCATGAAAAATGCCTGAACTTTTGACGGTATACTGTTATCAGTTTAAAAAATTCTTTATATGAGGAGAGTAACAAATTTTTTAATTATTGAAAAGAAATAATTCAGAAGAATATATGACCGGAAAAGCATAAATTTTTTTATATTTTAAAAATTAAATGATATTTTTTTAATAAAACGGGGTCGCAGAATAAATAAACTCCTTGTTCTCTCCATTTTTCTCCACGTTGATTATGTATTTTAATAATTAACTTATATAAATTTTTCTCTTATATCACCATGAATAATAGATAAGAGTTCTTAGCAGCAATATTATACTAATGGTTTTAAATTTTTTTTTTTTTTTTAAATCAAAAACTATTGGTAGGAATTGTAAAAAATCTATATGTTGATTTAAGTTTTACTTTGTTTTGATTTTAATATTCAAAAATTGTGTACAAGCTTAATATAATTTTGAAAAATTTAAGATATAAATTATAAAAGAAATATTTGTTCTTTTGTATTAAAATATCACCTGATGACTAGATAATTAAAGAAGTTAGCTCCAGTATAAGCACATTTTTTCGCAATGTAAATTCAAACTATTAGCTGTTTAATATTATTGCAAATATTATTATAACTAGATACAGAGATTAAAAATACTTTAATTTTTATGAATTTATCCGTGTGGATCAATGAGAGCGAAGTTTTTTTATTGAATATCATTTATTAATTATTATTGATAGTTGCATTTAATGTAACGCGTAAATGATCCTTAATAAATATTGGCAACTTTTCCCTTAACATTTCTATTACTTCATTTCACATTATCTCCAACTTTGATTTTGCGTTAATTTTTTTTTTTTCTTTTATCTCGAATGAGAGATCTTGTCATAGTGAGAAAATTCAAAAAAAAAGCCCATTCTTTATCTCACTAGATACTTCGTTATGAGATCGGTTGGGGCGGGAGGGGAATGGCAAGGTGTACTTGTTCACCGCACTAAAAGTACACAATACCAAGTGATTAATTTCCCATTATCACGTGAATGGCATGCTCATGCCTTCCCGTTTATAGGCGCCATGAAAAATGAAAAATAGGGAAACCGAGTTCACAATATTCCC
The DNA here is from genome assembly GCA_018907245.1 of Eupristina koningsbergeri. Classification (NCBI taxonomy): domain Eukaryota; kingdom Metazoa; phylum Arthropoda; class Insecta; order Hymenoptera; family Agaonidae; genus Eupristina; species Eupristina koningsbergeri. The sequence goes on from JACCHV010002775.1 coordinate 504,243, forward strand.
GTGCTTAATACCTTAGATGCTAAGAGTAACTGCTGAAAGTAATTGCAACTTGCAGCTTGCACATCCTACGCGAAAAGAAGAAGCTAGCAGAGTGTGGTGGGGAAAGGTAAGGTATCCATGTTCAAATTGATGGGCTTTTCTATTTCGAGGGTAAAGAAGAGCAAGGAATTTCCCTTATTCGCGTTTTCATTTTTGTTCAATTAGATAAAAATCTCTTCGTCCTTTAATTTTCATGTTTGGTCTTTTCACGTTATTTAACAATTTATTTCAGACACGCTAACTTATGGTATTGTTAAATATATAATTAAAATAACCAATATTTTTATTCAAAGGGCAATTAACGTATTAGAGTGCATTATTTTATAAAAGATTTAATATGTCTTATCCATTACGATTTAAGAATATTCAAATAAATTGGCACAATGACACATTAATAATAATGATTTTTAAAAGGCGAGAGTAAATTTATAAAGTATTAAACAATACATTAAATTTTTGAACCACATTTATTATTATTTATTATTTATTATTTAGTACTAGATTTATTAGAAAACTTTATTAAATTTTTGTGTAAATTTCATTATATTTGAAAAAAAAATGGTACAATAATTTTAAACTCAAATACTTTGGAATAAATATTTTAGACCTTTGGCAATGAACATTAAAAATATACATTTTGTGTTAATAAGAAATTTTTCATTTATATTATTTAGTTGACAAAAATTAATATAATCCAGTATATCAAAAAAAACTTTTAATTTACAATCTTATAATTACTTATGAGTAAAAATTTATATTTTGCAAATTTGAATAAATAATTTGACTTTACTATTTTATGATAATTATATAAAATCAATTTAAAAACTATTCTAAATTTTCATTGCTCTAATGTGTCAAAATTTAAAAAAATGTTTAAAAACTTGAAAAAAATATTTTTGTTGGAACACTAACATTTTAATACATATAAATTTTTATTCAATCTAGATTTTATCTATGTACGAATATAAGTTTATAAAAATACCCAATTCTTTTAAATGTATGTACATATATTTATTTTCATACAAATGCATTTACACGCTTATAGAAATTCATTCATATGACGTGCGCATTTATTTTTCTGTAATATATATAAAAATATTTTATAATTGTCTTATAAACTACCATATTTTATAAATTATTAACTAAATTATGTTCCGATTCTTAATTATAATAAATGAAAGTAATTTAAATTTTCGTATTTCTACTAATAAACGAATGCACTTGGAAAAAAAGTAAAAGAATAATTACAATATGAAATTGCAAATATAAATATTAATATTATTTAAACTTTACATTAAATATTTCTTCGTTAATTTTTAAACAATAATTTATTTACATGGAGAATTTTACCATTATATATATTGAAAAAATATATAGTTAAACGAATTTGATTAATTTCTATCTATGATGATTATTTAATACATGCTAATGATTAACGCAAAGATGTCTGATATCTGTCAGTCATAGATATAATAAAATTAATAACATTTTATATAATTTATCGACTGATAATTTTGATCAAATTAAAGTAAATTTAACAATAGTTCACAAACATCTCTTATTATGGAGAGTTTTTTATAAATATAATTTTTCAAAAATATAGTTAAAAAAAGCCCTTTAATTATCTTATTACACATATTGATATTTTGAAATGTAAAAAAAATATTACAACAAAATAATGAACTTATAATTGAAAGCTATGAAAATAATAATAGAAATATCTAACTTATCATCGTGGAGCTTGTTAAAATGTTTGGAATACCTATTACTGCTTTCACATTTTTATAAAGAATAATATCATTTTTATTTATAGTAGAAGAATATTGCATTATTATGTATCTATTTACTTTATTTTTTTAAAAAAAATTTTTTAAAGAGTAACTTAATACCATAAAAAAAAAAATTTTTTTTAAGCAGCTTAATAAACAGTTCAGATTGATATAGTTTTCATTTTTAATGAATCACGTACTTGACCTAATAATAAAAAAAAAAAGTAATGAAGGAATATAGTATTTTTAATGAAATATAAGCATTTATATATCAAATAGTCTACATTATAATGGAATTAAAAAATGATTTTAAAAATATTCAAATTGATGAATAAAAGCAAAACTTGGTTATTAAATACTTGACCTAAACCACTATCAATTGTAGGTTTTTGAAGAACATTTAGTTTTGAGAAAAATATACTCTGTAAAATAGTTGTGATTAAAATCCACAATTTTATTGGTAAAAAATCCCAAAATTCCAATTTTTCTGTCACGCATTTCATTAATCCGAATAAATCTATATTAGACATATTATAAAAGTTGGTAAAAGCAATAAAAATATTTTTTTCGAAAAAGTTCCTTAGAATTCGGAAAGTTTTACACAATATTTTTCAAATGATAGTACTTGAAGCAGTGCACCATTGGTAGAATAGAAGAAGTGAAAGTCGAATAAACCAGAGAACAAGAAGAAGAAGAAAAAGAAAAATTCTTGATTCTCGGTAAGCGATAGTATTTTCTTGTAATACTTAAAAATTATGGGAGCTTGGCTCGCATTCTAATACCGGCAAAAGTCGGGCAGAAACTTTTCCAGAATGTTTCGAGGGTATTTCCACAGGCAAGGAATAGTCGACCCAACGAGATGTGTCACTGTGTGCGAGAAGGAGATGGGATTGTTCTGCTCTGCTCTCCTCTTTTCTGTACTCCTCTGCTCTGCTCTCCTCTCCTCTCCTCTCCTCTCCTCTCCTCTTTTCTACTCTTCTCTCGGGATTCATCACCCAAGGCTGCCACAGAGAAAATGCGGCGATTTATTGAGATTCTGCATCCGAATGACGCGAAAGCTCGCGTCCTTCAGGTCGCGAGCATCCCGATCTGTTGGAGGAGTGAGAGGTGGCGCCAAACACGCCTTATCAATCGTCTCTCTCTAAGGCTGGGCTGCGTCGGTATCGTGAGATGTTACGCAGCCTCTCTCTTCCTCGGTTCCCATCGTTTTTACGTCTGTAACTGTGCTTTGATGTCTCAAGGACACCGAGGCTCAAAAGGATAAACTTTAATAACGGCGGCGTTCGCACATGTGAATTATGTTGCAGCGATTTTTTTATCCTCCGCAAGCCGCAAAACGCTAAGCGGATAATTTCTCATGGCCCATAAATTCGCTTGTATGTCGCGTACTTGCCGAAATCAAACTCTTTCCTACGCTCACAATTACAATTACTCGGATTTTCTGCATTTCTCAATAACGCATTTTCATACAACTATTTCATTCAGCTATTCGCCAAGTGCAAATATTAAAACCTCCTAAAATTTATATTTTACATTACAATTACACTCTCCTCTCTTCTCCTACGAGTTTTAAGCTCTTGATCTCTTTATATAAATACGTGATGGCCACGAAAATTATGATGCCGTTAATAAGTAATCCAAGCCACGTGCCTCGTATGCATAAATGAAAATATTGTATAATTTTACCTTACCTCTTATTCGTTTAAGAAAACTTTCAAAAAGAATTTAGATGGTGTCAACAACTACTAGACAACAACTACGAAATACATCAGAATTTAAAAATTAATCATTGTATTGCATTGTTAAAATCTATTTAACAAACTTATCAAAAAAGTAAAAAATTATCCGATTATATAAAAATCAAGAGCTTGACTTTACTGATCTTTATTAAAATTGTTCATTACCATACAGTGCAAGAATTTGTTTTACCATCATTAGTTTAAAATAATCCAAAAAAGTCCATGGAACATGAAATATCAATGTAAGAGGAATTCCTTTTGTAATTAAAAGATTAATTGGGTTTAATGAGTAAAAAATTAATAAAAGTAATTTTTGACTATAAGACTGTATGGGTGTAAAATGAATTTATAACGAAATGATAAAACGAAAAATAACTCTGTGCTTATTTATTCGTTAATAATGAAAAAAAAAAGTAAATTTAATTTTCAAATGAAAAATTATTTAAAAATTCATAGAATCTAACTGTTTATGAAGTAATAATCGAGTTTCATAAATGAAATAAATAAATGCTTAGTTACCTAATTGTCAAGAATAAAAGGTAAGAGATGAGTGAAAAACATTTTAATTTTCGTACACGTCACGTTCTTATTCAAATTCTTAAATTTATTACGATCTTCAAGTCTAACAGTTGCTTATACTAATGCATACTATCCCACCATCTACGGAACATTTTAGTTTAGAGAACGAGTATTTAATATTTATTACTCATTTTGAAACGTACTTTATGAAAGACAAAAATTTCAATAAGAAAATATTTTTACACTATAAATAGAAATATAAGTACTATTTTATGAATAATTAACATTTAATTTGCGCGTTTATGATATATTTTTCGATAACTGTTAATTAGAGTGCACCACATTTTGTTATCAGAGCGTCGGTATAAGTAATTTACACGAAATTTAGTTTACACGGGAACAATGCGGATGCGCTGTTGAATATTAATTCATCAAACAAACATTTAATAATAATAATAAAAATCTGAGGTTGCCATTCTTCATGAAAGCTAAGCTAAAAATACGCATGATCTATGGTTGGAAAAATGCACAATTGAAAGTTCAGTTTGGTACTTTATTGCAAAAAATAAATGAGATTGATATAAATTCCGTTGGGTCTTTTAAGGGAAAAAGACAATAAAATGATTCGACAATAAATAAATAACAGCCACGCGAAAAACTCGTCAAAGCACGTGGACTTAAAATTAAAACTTTAATTCGGCCGCGTTACGAGAGTTTGAATATCGTCTTGTTGGGAAAAGCGAGTAGGTTTGGACTTCTCTACGTGGTCAAGCCATACAGTTTGGGGGCCAAGAAATTACGTCGCCCGTAAAGATTGTCGTGACGAGGTCATAGGACGACTCTCGAATCCAATTCCAAGTGAGGCTCATCTCGCTTTCCCCTATTCCTCCCATTCGGAATTAGGATAAATAAAAAGTGGCTCAGAGCCCCGGCTAAATTTGGTTTTAGCGGTACGGGATGAACTCGAATCGCATCGCGCGAGCGGATATTCACTCAGCCTCCGCTCGGTATCAAAAAGCTCCTACGGACGAAGATCCAATTGAAGTCCGCATTGCGCGCGACCTCAATTTTCTGAGAGAGAGAGAAATGTCGGGGATCCCCGACATTTCCCTTTCTCTCCCGGAGATGCAGAGTCGCGTTCTTTCTCGCTAAAAATTGAATGCGCCGGGGATAAAAAAGGTGCTTTCAGCGCGTCACGCGGGCTTTTTTGATTACCGATGCGAGTGCGCTCGGCACTTTACATTATTCAAATGGCGCGCGCCTTTGTGAGCGACATGACAATGAGGGGACAAGGGGGTCAGGGGCCAGCGAGGGGCAGAGTGGGAGCGAGGAGGGAATGTCCTGATGCTTCGATTAATAAAGGCGCGAAGTTGTTTTTCATTTTTTCCTCGGCGTCTGAAGCTTCCCTCTTTCCCTCTTTCCCTCTTTCCCTCTTTCCCTCTCTCTCTATCTATCCATCTATCTTTTTCTCGGTTGTTTTTCAACCATCTGTTCCGCAGCCTCGCCACGGAAAACGTACTTGGAAATTTGCAAAGGCGTCTTTGCGGCTTTGAGCTCTCCCGAGATATTGCGAGAATTAAGCGATGTTGCTCGTAATTTTATGAGGAGAAAAAATCTCCGTCGCCTAATAGATGCTAATCGTTGCGCAATCCCTAGTCACATAGTGTTGCAAGCTGGTCAGGAATTGTGTTGATCTACGGCTCTTTCGCACTCTATGTAAATGATCCTAACAATGTTAGACACGGCTAATGATTGTTTTATCGAGTTATCCTAATACTTTTTACTCGGGAGACGAGAAAAATGGAGAAAAATGGAGAAAAATGGAGAAAAATGGAGAAAAATGGGCGGAAAAAAATGTAGGTGGAAAGTGGCTTACCGAGAAGCATCGCGATTCGAATTCATAAATTCCTTACGAGTTTACGTGACCAATCTTAAAGTATTAAACGACTTTTTTAAAGCTGATATATTTTTCTAAATGAAAATCCACTCAAACTTTTGTATCGTGTTCAATTTATTTGGATATATGGCGCACCGCTTAAAATGTTCTTGATGATTAAAATTTGAATATTTTTATTTTGCGTGGTTAATCTACCCGAAATCTTTATTAAAATTTATTATAACTAAATTTAATCCGATGGTGTATTAATCAAACCGCAATATATAGATTGTGCTTATGAAAAAATATATATATATTTATATTTATATGTATTTCAATGCTTGCAAGGGACAAAGGCGAAGCGCTTTAAATTTCTCTCAATAAATTCAATTCAGTCGGTTTTACAAGCTCATAAAATTGTACAGCTGTACAGGTAATTTGAAAATAAGATGAAATATTGCTATTGATTTGATTATTTGCTTTGATTATTGCTAATTGAACTCGTGAGTAAAGTCCGATGAAGAATTTTTTTTAAATTCTCCCCAGCCACCAAGTTTTTTCGGTTACTTATATCTTCTCATCTCAACGTGATGCGCAAATTTTGATTGAAAAGAATTTAATATTACTTCGGCAACAAATATAATGACAAGAGCCGGCTCATATTGATTCCATTTGTTCACTGGTCAAATCAAAAGATGCAGGCCCCGTTACCACGGATTTATTCGAGTGCATCACCGACGACACATAATGAAAATGTAATTATATCTCGGAAGTCGTGAAAGCTCCCAGAAACACGATCAACCCAGCGAAGAAACGCATTAACAAATAAATTGTCAAGTTCGCGCGTGCTAAAGAGGAAGAGAAGGAGAAGGGTCGTAAAGCCAGTCCATAAGATCCCAACGAGGACGAAGACAACGACAACGTCCCGAAAATCCGCAGGGCGTCCGCGAAATTTCCTCCTGCTAATGACATGCACCAAAGAGAGAATGAAGAGTTAGCAGAGGAGTGAACGGCCGAAGAAGCGTTTGTCAATTCCTCCAGACTCGGGACAACAATTCGCGCGAAAACAATGTCTCGCTTCCTCGATCACGCGCGATTTAATAAACAACGTAACAAATAATGTCACGCACACATCCGGGACAACCCGGGCAGCCTCGAGGCGTCGGGGAAACTCCCCGGGCGACATTGTATTTGCGTAATGGCGGATGGAGACCACTTTTTCCGACTCGGGGAAGTGCATTTGCACCGTTGTAAAATTAACTTTTGCGCGGGATTGCAGAGGCACGTCTCCCTTTGATGCGTGTGCATGCTTGTAGTGGTGGTGGTGGTGATGGTGGTGATGGTGGCCATGTGTACGAGTTACTCGGGAAGTGTTCAAAACACAGAGTCGCCGACTGAGAGTGAATATCTCTGGTGCCGTGTGCCATTTGTCGTTGTTGTCGTTGTCGTTGTCGTTGTCGTTGTCGTTGTCGTTGTCGTTGACGTTGGCGTTGTCGTTGGCGTTGTCTTTGTTGTCGTCTTCATCGGCCTCTTCCTCGGGGCTTCTACTATTCACTCGATTCGAGATACTTCACTTTGGCCTATAGAGTCGTTGACACAAAAATTCCAATGCACTGGGATTTTCTCGCTTTTCTAAAGTTTAACATCGTTGCTGCATCTGTTTCATTTATTGGTGCAATTTTCGTACTGTACTGTGTACTCTCTTGAAATAGAGTAATGTTTACAGGCTAGTTAGAAGATTTAAATTGGCTTAAGTGACAAAGAAACGACAGATGACAAAGTTTTGGTACTAATAGTATGCTTTACACTAATATCAAAATTCAATTTATATTCATATTATTAAATTATATTAAATTATGAATAGAAATATATTATAAAACACTATATTAAAATGCACTCGCTTAAAAGCGTTCAAGCCTCATTTACGATTCGAATAAATAAATATATAAACATTTTATATGCTCTTCAAGTAGACGTAAAATAATTTTAAATAATTAGCTGCTTACACTAATTTTTATTTGTCATTAATGTGCGTCATTGTTATTTCTCATATTATTTGCGATATTCAAAAAGTAATGAGGCTCGCACGCATATACACTCGCACGTACTAGTAGTATTCTCAATCGAGAAGTATGTGAAAAATGAAATTCTCTTTAGACTTTTGTGCAGCGCACGTTTTGTAACGGTGCAAAAAACTTGATTTACGTCTTTTTTACAGATGTTTTCTTTCTCACTTTGTCTACGTACTTCTGACTCATGTCTTACTATAGCTCTACTGTAATCTTACACTTACTCTTCATTTCTCATTTTACTTTATGCTGTTAAAAATTAATATATAGCCTTAATTCATCCATTTCTGTATTAATATTTATTCTTTATAATAAATTTATCTAAAAATCACTAATGTTTATTCCCGTAAAGAAAGATTACTCTTTTCTCGTGAATAATGATAAAAAGAGTTGTATATTTATTGAAGACTCGACAAACAGGTTTAAGTTATAGGAGTGCGTTAAGGATAAAGTTAATAAAAATCCACGGCCGTGCTTAAATATATCATTTATCTAAATAAGAATCAAGAAAAAGTCTTTCCTCAAATTGCCAATAATAACTGGCCACAGTTAATGACTCTGTGTATCGATAATAAATACATTTCTTAAATAAATGCAATTATTCGTGAATCCTCGGCCAACCGAAAGTCACGGTTCATAAAACAAAAATTCATAAAACTGCTCGCAAATATATTTTTAATCGACTCATTTTTTTCGTCCAGCTACAATAGATAGTCCAAGTCGTTCTGCTGCGTAGATGTTTATTCGTCTCACACGCGGCCACATGAGATCTACTAAAGGGAGATAAGACGATTGCGGCTACAGCTGCAAAAATAACAGCGATGCAAAAATCTTTGGACTTTTTTTCCATCCTCCCGAGCATAAACATTATGCGCATTGACTCGCCCCCAAGTGAGCTTACGTCAATTGATTGCAACACATTTTGAAAAATATTCGGTCATTCGGTGCACGTAAGACTTGTTTTAAACTCGTATCGTGTAAGCTCCGATAAATAATTCTCTGGCACATAAAATGCAACTCGAATTTTAATACCATCAAAAGTACATGTAATTTGTCAATGATTGGAGCTATTTTGCTAATTGCTAATGCATTCGTTATGATTTTAAACTTGTAATTCCAAATGCGCGAGTAAGAAAATTTCAATCTAAATGAATTGCAAAAATTAAAAAGAAAATGTTTAAAAAAACAATGCTTTCCAAAATTTATTATAATTTTTACAAAATATTCTAAATATTATGTAATCTTTGGTTTTTTTATATTTATTTTTATTTTATATTTTTATTAAAGCTTATTTTTAAATAAAATACATTTACACTATGAACCTTTAACATAATCTATAATAAATTGTGTTTATGAACAATACTTATAATAATATTTAATTTTTAAAATATACATATACTTTTTTTATCGATACAAAAATTTAATATAAATAATATTAAGTCGCTTGTACAGAAGAGTTATGATTATTTAAAATACAGACATAACTCACGCGCAAAGTGTTAACATTACAGATTTGAAATTTTTTTCAAATTTATGCATGAATAAATAAATCAGATGTTTGCCAATTTTATAAGTCAATATTTTTTTTAAAAAATAATTATTTACTAGTAATAGAAAAAAACATTAGCGAATACTCTTACGTGGATATCATCGTCAGAAATCTTTTTTTGTCTTGAACGTAAAATTTTACATTTTTACATAGGAAATATGCAACATTACAATATCCATTTTAAAGAGTTCACCTAGTTGTAAATTATTCTTCAAGTCTAATAAAAAAAATAAAATAATAAGAAAATACTAAAATTTTGACTATACTTAGAAATACTCTTTATTTATTTATTTTTTGATTTATTTCATTTAGAAATATTGTAAAAGGCTTGCATCAGAGGTCTAATATTTATTTATAATATTATAATATTTAATATTAATATTTATAATAGAGGTAAATTTGTTTACGTTAAACTATATGAAAGTGGATGCACTATCATCCAGGATATTTCAAAAATATTGAAGCGTTTTGAGAAAAAAAAAAAAAAAAGTTTAATTTTTATATGAAAAAAGCACAAATTTCTACCAAATTCGGATCTTTTTAAATATCAAAAAATCTTAGATGATGATTCGAAAAGGGTTTTTATATTTTCTCGAAATAACATATTAATCGACTAAACTACCTGCGAATTAGAAATGCAGCCTTTTTTAAAAGCAACGTTTTTAAAAAAAAAACATGTCAAAAGTTTTAATTAATAATCTTCGTGTTATAAAAGTAAATTTTATCTAAGCTGCCATTTCATAAATATCTTGATCTAACTTTACTATTTTAGTAAATTTTTGTTCGAAAAGTATACTGCAGAAATATGCAAAAAAAAAATCGATTTTTTAAAAGTGAGAAACGAGGTAAGCACTTTAACTATTACTTACTCAGAATCTCGTTTCTAAACAAATAAATAATAGCTAATTTTTTTTTTTCTAAATAATGCGTATTATCATAAGGCAATATATAAAATGAATATTATCCGTTGATTACACTAATAAAATTAATATTGCTATATTCTTATTAGTAGTCTTAGCTTTAAAATAGATTTTCGTAAACTCATTACTTTTCATGGGGTTTAGAAGGGAAAAATCTTTGATCAAATAAAGAATATGAGCGAGTGTACGAGTGTGCGTACGAATGTACATGCGTGCACGCGTAAGTGTGAGAAAACAATGAGAAGGAGAAGAAGTCGAAGGAGTGTTAACACTTTGTACAAATGTCATTTCTTCTAGACTAAATAATCCCACAAGTATCACTCGAATAATTGTGATTTCAAAATCCTGCATCGACACACCCCCATCGGTAATTTAGAACACCGACCAAATACGTGCACACATTGACACTTTTTATTTTATTTTTTACCCCAAAGGATTTTTCAGTTTCAGTTACTACTATTTTTTAATCAATAATTAGTGCAATGCGAACTATTGATTGATATTATTGTTGTTTTTCAACAGAGCTTCCATCAGAATTTGCATGTTTCGTCGTAATCAAAGGGTATTTTATTTACAATGACACAGTTTGATACAGAAAATATTTAGACCAAACCAACTTCCTTGTGTTCATAACTATTTAATAGCAGAGTGATTTTATTTTTTGCTAAATATTTTCAGTAGAATGATTACTTAGAAATTGTTTCCCACTATCATTTTCATTTGTATATAATTTATCTTAATTTATTTTAAAAGCATTAAAAATAGTTTTTTTTGTCAAAGTAATTTCGATGTCTTTTTTTTTCTTTTGCACCCTGTATTTGCGTCTGCTGACTTTTTGTTGATTCTGGCACAATCCTAAAATTTTCATTTTAGTAAGAAACTTGTTTTTCAACATACATCAATTACGAAATTAAAACAGCAAATTTGATAGGGTAAGAATATATATTATCAACAATGTATCAAGTTTTTGCGAAAACTTTTTTATAATCTTTATTTAATCATTGAATAGCTCTAATTTTATGAAAAAATTTTATTTACTCCTCAAAACTTATAAAGTGAAGCGAAAATAATCTTTTAAAAATTTATTTTAAAGATAATATGTAAGAAAATTGATTTCGTTTTATTCCTTTATATTTAATTTTATTTATTTATATGTAAATTGATTTGTATAATTATTTAGTCAGTTTTTTTATCAAATGTATACATTTTACATTAATTTACGAGGTGAAAACTTTTACAGTTAATTAAAAATAAACTTTAATACATCTAGTATTAACTATCAGAAGTTTTTATTGTATGTTGAACTTTCAAAATTTCACATTATAAAAATGTATAGGTTTTAGATGATTGGACAAGATTACTATTAGTAACATTTCCATAATGAAAGAAAAATTTAATAGTGTATTTGCTATTGTTATAAAAAAAGTTTTTATAAAATAGGTATATTTAAAAAAGTAATAATAGGAAATTTATAACGTTTATTTAAACTATACTAAATTGTATCTTATTTTTTTCATTTTAATCTACTAGGTTATATTTTTTATTTTCAATATTATTTTTAATAAAATCATAATTACTTAAATTTATGTTTATTTAAATTCATGACATTTGTATTAAATTACACTATAAAAGTTGCATTTTCAATTTTAATAATTACAATTTTAATATATTTCACTTTTCATATATATAATTTTATAATGTACAAGCTGAAAGTACAAATTTGTATATACATAAAACTTTTTCATTATTTTTCAATTTTAAGCAATATATTATCATCAAATATCTACATCATTACTCAAGGCTTATTACGGCCTCATTAGGCACTATATAAATGTTAATATAAACAAATATTTTACTGAATTTTATTATAATCAAAATTAAAATGGCTTTGATATATTTTATAAATTTCAAGATTGCATATATTATTATTTTGGAAACAATTTTCTATTCGTTACTTATTCAATTCATATTTATTTTATATCATATATAAAATCATATATTATTATATTATATATATTTATATATATGTATGTATATATATATGTATATATATATATATATATAAAGTGTTTTATATATATTATGAAGGTACAAGTATATGTATAATATTAAATTTCATAATTCATTATATTTGATAAGATAATCTCAGTAATGGAAAAAAAATTTATATTTAATTATATTATTTATATTAAATTTATATATTTATTTATAATATTATAATTGATTAAATACAAGACATATATATATATATATAAATGAATTTAAATAATATCACAAACAATAACTTAAAAAAAAAATATTATCAGTATCTTTGTTTTGTTATTTTATTGAATAATATTACACATTCTTAATATTAATTTAAATATAATTTTCCGTTATTATGATTTGAAATGAAAAATTATTCGTATGTGATGTTGATTAAAGTTATAAATAATTTTTTTTTATCTTAAAAATATTTTTTTAATGAAATTATTAACTTTATTCAAAAATTTTCTCCTCAAAAATAAAAAGTAATCATGCTTTGGATCAACAGATTTATCAGATTGAAATTATAAAAATTATATTATATAAATGTTTATAAATATAAATATTTCTTTTTAAAATAGGAAAATTATAATTGCATAAAAGACTTATTCAAATTGTAAAGTATTGTAAATAAAAAAATCAATATATGAGTCAATAATACATTAGCCGTTAAAATGTTGATAATTCTAATGGAATTGAATAAAATACTTATCTAATTTGCTCATTTTTCTATTATTTTGCACTTATAGAAACGTTGTAAATAAAAAAAATAAATATAAAGAAAAACCCAAAGTTACAAGTATTTACTACAAAAATTAAATATTTCACACTAATACTACTTCATAACAGTATGTTGATTTTTTAATGATTTAACCAAATGCAAGTATAAATTTAAATATAATTGGGTGTTTTTAATACTATAAAGACTTCGGGCTTTTGATCTAAATTATTGAAATTCACTGCAATCACTGATAAGTATGTCACTAATTTAAATAAATGGTATAATCATAATATCAAATCAAGTCATTAGTACCACTATACATTTATAATGTATTATTAATATTATAATTTATAATGTATTATTAATACTTGAATGTAGTTGAAAAACGACGTTGTTTTATAACTAAAAAATAAACTACAAATAATTGATTTATTACATATATTATTCTAATATTCTTATAAATGTAAGAATACGGATTAGGAGTACACCATGCATATTATTTATTTTTAATCTATGAAACATTGAATTTATATTTTAATATTTACAAATATTTTAATCTTTGAGAAAATTTGAATGCATAAAAACTGTTAATATAAGATTTTTGAAATTTTTAATTAATTATAAATTTATTAACTGATTTATAAGACAAAAATTTTTTAGGATACCAATGGTTTAATGATTCTTATGCAGAAATATGTGATTTAAAAAAGGTTAATACTCCTTTCAACAAATTAACAAATATGTAGGTATTGACATACACAATGCATATGTGTGCACATGAATGTAATCTCAACGTACAATCATATTTATTTGCCTGTTTATGCACGTTTATAGAAATATATTTTGCAACAGTTGCAAATTATTTTTAGTGTCCTAAAAAATTTTTTACTCCAGTTAGCTTAACAAATGAATCTTGTAAAATAAATCTATTTCCTTAAAGTTTAGCATGCTCTTATGTTATCTTAAAGAATTGAAACTGTAAAATTTTTAATTAATGATAGATTTTAAGAAATATATACCAAAAGATTAACTGTTCATGAAATTTTTTTTTAAAAATATCTCGGTCAATTCCTTGAAAAAAAAGTACTCCTGAGACGCACTAATTTATAATTTGTTTATTATTCTATTGTTTAAACAATTTAAAAATAAAGTTACAATTATATAACACACAATTACAACATATTAATTATATTAAATTCAAATACAATTGATATCCTATATTTTTTTTTTTTTAAATATTATATTGTTTTTAATAAGAGTGTAAAGCTAATAAATTTAATACAAAATTTTAATTGATATAAAATTGAGATTATATAAAAATAAATGCTTATTCGATACAAAAATTAAATTTGACAGTTGTAATATTTAAATTCACGGATATTATATATTATTCATTATTACCAAAATAATTTTTTTTTTATAAAATACGGTATACTTATATTATTTATATTTCCAAAGCTTATGTATTAACGTATATTAAAATTGACAAAATATTTGGCGATATATTTAAATTTTAAATACTTAAATATTAAATTATTTTATCCAAAGATAATTTCTTTAAATTTACTTATTATCATTCTTGTAAGTATAATCGCATCGTTCTTTATATTAGATAAATAGATTATTATTTACACTGAATTATTATAGTTTGCAACAGAAAAAAAGATAAAGAAGACCCCCTCTCAAGAAAGACTTCAATACAAGTGTCTATTTTACATAACCTTCCTGATTTACTTAATTTTCATATCAATTTATTAGATCAATTCATCTCTATATCATATCAAATTACACAAATATGTATCTAAGTATTTTATTTTTACTGTAAATTATATTAACTATTGCTGTGATTCTACACTTGTATAAACATTTTGTAGACATGATGCGTTAAAGAAAAAGATGTTGAATGTTTGCTGGATATTAATTATTCAAAAACATTATTGTAATTAGTGTTGGAAACTTTTTTCTATAAAATGTTTTACAAAATAAAATGCATTCATTCATTTTATGCATAATAGAGTTCTTTTCTAACTATATCATATATATATATATGAATGATAGCATCAATGTGTTCGAAAATAATATTAATTCTCAACATTTTATTGAATTTTAAAAATGCATACCTGAAAAATAAAAAATACCAATGTAAAATTTTAATAAAGATTATTCTTGTAAATTAAAGCATTTATTCAATTTAATTTCATAATTAATTCTAATGATTAATCTAAAATTTTGACTAGGTACACTTATTAGTATTATTTTATATCATAAAAAAGATGATGAAACTCTGGGAAAATTTAAATAATTATTTTTATCATTTCTGATTAAAAAAAGATAATTTTGAATATTTTTCTGTAATTATATGTTGACATATGCGATTACTTAATTTTGTAATCTTTTCATATTATAAAATTCATATAAAATTTTATTCTCTAAAAATATTAGTCAATTTTATATATGAAAAAATACTAATTATTTTAATATTAAAATATAAATAATAAATTGATATTTTATTATTAATAACAAGGCTCATATTTTATTAAAACAAAACAATAATAAGAATTATTTAAAATTACAAGAATTATAACAAGTACTTCAAATTAGAAAATTATAATATCAAAGAAATATAAAGTAATTATAACTTTGAAATTTATAAATTTTGTAAATAAATTTTTAAAAAATCAATTTACAATTATAATTAAATATTTAAAATATTCTTTAAGTAACATTTTTACTCGATCAACTTTATATGATACATAATTAATTTTAATTTAACAACCAAAATATGAATTTCAATTTGAATTTTAATGTGAATATTATTTTGTGAATACCTTGTAATTTTATTTAAATATACACTGAAATTTTACAAATATATACGACAGATATTAATTTTATATATACATTGAAGCCACTAATAAAAACGTCTAAAATATTTTAGAAAATAAAGAATTTATTACTTTGTAATATAATTATGAGAATTTTATCCATTAGTTATTATATAATGTTACTATCTATTCATTAACTGTATACGTGTTTTTTGTAATTTATACAAAAAACTCCTCGAGTATTATAAATTCTCAAGTACTGTATAAATTAGTTTAATTAATTTTTAATTGTATATAATTTAAAGTGAAGCATTTTTAAATATTTACATAGTTGATTAATTGAATATAGTACGAAAAACAATACTGATTAACAGTATTTGATGACTGTGATAAGGTAACAAATAATAATACTCAATATTGTAGATTGGGTTGAACCTTCGTAATTTTTACACGTTCATGTCTTTAAGATTGATTTAAATAATAACACGTGTTAGATGATTAAAAGGGAGCCGCATTAGAATATTTACATCAAATAAATTTTGCAACATTTTATCATTATTACCAAATTTTAAATCAAACTTTATTTTAATTAAATATTATTTAAATAAAATTGAAAATTTAATACTTTTTTTTTAAATTCAAAGATACATAAGCCTGAATACGTACGGCTTTATCGCAAAGCTGTTCAAACAAAATCCAAACCTCATTACTTACAATCGGTCGATTCGTTATGTAAATGTCGTAAAGTCTATTTACGTGCTTTTACTTCAATCAGTATGTCTATATCGATTAAATTCTATTAAACGCTTAATACAAAGCTTCCATAAAAGTAATAAACTAATTAAACAATACTAATTTATTTTATTTATATAACAAGAATAAAAATTAGTAATGAGATTATCAATTATTCGTCTAAAACCCCCAAGTATTCTCAAATATGCCAACATAGTACAAATAACAAATAATTTATTTTTAAACTTCCAGCCATGTTAAAAAATAATCATTTGTATTGCTTCTCGTTTTTATTAGATAATGCTAAACATTTTAAATGCATTATTATTTTTTATATACATATTTTATTTAAAAAATGTGGAAGATATTGCTTCTATAGTTATATGTTATTTAAAATTTAGAATAAATTCTGTGACAATATAAATATGTACATTATGAAATTAATAATATATGCTGATTGCAAAAAATTGAATTCAATGTGTACACATTTTTGGTATATTATTCATCACAATAGTCTATAATAAATTTCAACTATTTGCATTGTATACTTTTGATGACCTGAATTTATAAAAGTAAATTCACTAAATCAGACATTCGACCTAAAATAATAATAATTGTTTAAGTATAAGTTATTATTACATTATTTAATCTTAGGAAAAAAATTCTTATTATTGAGGAAAACAAAGTTTCGTATTTGTTTTGATTTACGGAAACTAAATGTGTAGTCTAAACTTAATCACAACGCATTCACATTTAGGGGCATATGGAGTAAAATAATATACAGATCATGATATTTTAATTCATGATCATTGATTTTAATTTATACATCATGAATATAATGTTTAATTAACCAAATATTTATCCATATAATTATTATATGTATGATTTGTTTTCTATAAAATTTATTATAAATACTTTATATTTCATTTGATAAAAATTGGTTTTTTTAAATAAAAATAAAATATTATTAATTTTTACAGACAAGATTAGACCACAGATTCGATTTTTAATAAATTTTCTGAAGGTCATTGTAACATAGTTTTCATTTTTTTATACATAAAAAAAAAAAAAAAAAAAAAATTTTTTCTTTCAATAGTATTGATTATAACTTTATAATGAATATATTAATAAAGTATAAGTAATTTTAATTCCGTTCATAATAATAATTAAATAATACATTTTTATTATTTTTTTACATTTGCTTTAACAAAATCAATTATTATATATTATAATATATATTTCAATAAAATGAAAAAAAATATTAATCATTAAACATTATTGAAATGTAGTTTCTTAGACACCATGGTTAATATTAACTAATTAAAAATAACATTATATTTTTTTATTGTGGTTTGATTTTATTTTGAAAACATATATGGTAATATTAGTAAGAATGTGCTTATCACTCAAAGCATTAACTGGCATCATTTTTTACATTCTCTAAACCTCAACCGATTTTTCGTGGTCATCCCAAATATATAAATAATATTTTTTCCGCTTCATCCCTAAAGTTATAAATGTGCAACTCGTATGAGTTTCAAGCAATATATATTCATGGTTCCACGCTCTCACATATCTAGGTATTATATTTAAACATTTAGCCTATCCATACATGCCTTCGGTGAAAGAAAGATAGAGAAAGAAGAGGAATGAGCAGAAGATAGAAAACGAAAGATAGAGGAAAGAGGGAAGGAGCGAATGGCGATTGCGTGAGTAGAATGAAGAAAAAAAAATGAGCAATAGATAAAAGAGATATAAATATAAAAGTAAGAGAACGACGTACAGAAAGTCGAAGGAAAGTTGAGAAACATATGTAGCAAAAGCCAAAGAGTGACTAAAACGAAACTCAACCTCTTGACTAAATTTTGAATACTAATTTTTATTTATGCATTACACCAAAATTAAAGGATATTTTTGTATAATCCGTTTTTAATACATGAATTCAGCTAATTTTATTTAAAATATTGTATACAAGCAAAACGACGTCAACTCTAAAATAATATAATAATCTATAAAATAATGGATAAGGAAAATTAAATTTTAAACTAAATTAATAAAACATATTGAAACATATCAAAAATATAACCTTTGTTTCCTATGTTACTTAAATTCAGTAATTGAATAATTTATATTTGTAAAGTTTTGTACATTTTGAAAAATAGTGGAAAATACGAATATAATAGTTTAATAAATTAAATAATACAAAAAATTGTTGTATTTATTATTATTCTTTCATTTTTTCATTGGTCATTGTTTTTTTTTTTTTTTTTTTTTTAATTTATGTTTTGAATAGAGAAATTTGAATGTGGTTTAATAATAAGGTAAACATGTTTCCTACACTTAATATATATTTTACAACTGTAATTGTAATCTTTCATCGTAGAATGATTTTAATAGTTAATAAATTTCATAAATCTCAATTTTTTGTTAATAATTATATATATATAAGTAGAAATTAAAAACCGTTTACAATATATTTAAACTGATTAAATGCATTTAAAATATGAATAAATCTATATTATTAATACTCATACTTAAAAAAAATTTTTATCTTAAAAAAAAAAAGTAATAGAATCGTAGTAATAAAATGTAGTAATAAATAGTAAGTAATAAAACATGTACAACAGTACCCTTTGAAAATACAAAATATCTTTACAATACATTTACCATTTGTATACTAACACTATGGTATTTAAGTATTTGTAAGATCTAAGATATTTTTAAACTATTTTTTTTTTTTAAACTTGCACATTTGCTACTGTTTCGAACTCTTTATAATACCTTTTTCATCAAGCCCAAAGTTCAATGTTCTTTGCAATTACATTGTATACTAATTTTTTTATGAAAAATAAACTAAGCAAATGTTCTATTTCGTGGGTGAAAAGCATATAAAGATTCGAAACAGCGTGTACAATTGCTCGGGTGTCCACTCTAAAAGGCCTCTGGACCAATGGAATAAGCATTCGAGTAAGAAGCTATTAAATTTTCGTGCGTGTTTATACGATCTCGCGCTAAGAGGAAAATATATAAGAAAGATAAAAGAAGGAGGAAGCGCGTGAAATAATTTGCTCGATTGCACACACAAAACGGAAATAACGATTTTGCAAACGTATGGAGCCAACGATACATCGCGCTAATGAAAGAAAACGCATGCACGCGAGCTGACGCGTGTTGTGCGTGTGTTGTACGTGTGTTGTACGTGTGTTGCACGTGTATTGCATGTGAATTGTGTGTGCATTGTACGTGTATCTCTCCAGTTGGGATCCACGTCTTCTCCGTGATTGCGCATCCGCGTAGGAAGCGGCTAGCCGATCGCAATCGCTCCGACCCCCCCCCCAGCCACCCCCGACCCTCGTCGCCCGTTTACGCCCGCGATCTACATTCTCATTATTTGCATGATCATCGCAGACGCCAGCGCGTCGTGGTCCAGGATTTTTATCTCTTCGCACATCTGTGGAAATGGGAAATACTGACGGAAAATCGGCCGGAATCGCCAACCACGCTCTTTCCTCTTTGCCGCATGAAGCACAAGTGCGCTTTTGTGCCTCTTTTTTTTCTTTTTTTTTCTTTATTTGGTTGGAGCGACTTTATTTCGATGCCGTGCGTTCCCAGTGGACCGAAAGCTTTCGTGTTCTCACGCGGAAATACCTTCTTGTCCGTTGAGTGTATTTCGATGTTACAAAGCATCTTGAAATACATTTCAAACTTAATACTGGCATTCAATTGTGGCCACGCGTAATATCCGAGATATGAGATTTTAAGCATAGGGTTTAAAAATGCAAAGCAAATTAATTATTCAAATAGAAAGCTCGATGGAAAAAATTTCAACGTAATTTTAAATAATAATGCAATTGTTACAAAAAAATTTTACTAAAAATTCAAAAATAAAATTACGATTACCAAAAATGCTGTTAAAACGAGCACACTGATATTTATTTGATTATTTTATTAACAAGCCTCTTTTACCATTATTACAAACTCTAAATGAATTAGGCACTTTAATCCTCAAAAGTACTTTGTAAACCAATAACAATGGTTTTCTTTTAGATTAAAATTTTTATATAAAATTAAAACTAAATCTTGAAACCCAATTCTTTGAAATTTACGAATAAGTTGACTGTATATATAATGAGTTATAAATATAATTAGTTTAAATAAATAAAAATGATACATTATGCAGATTATGAACATTTTCTTATCGTAAATGATAAATTAATAATTAAATTAAATTTAAAATTACTATGATACTGATATCCCAAAAATTTTCAAATTACAAATTTTAGATCAATATTTTTTAACAGTAAGCGGGTTTGGCACATTTGTATTCTATTTCACATTGTGTATTAAAGGAAATTAATGTTTTGAATTCACCTGTGGAAACAGATAAGCTAATTAGCTAGAGATTCTTTGCATCAATTTGTTTTCATCTGATTTAAATATTGTATTTTTTCAAATTATCACTGTATTTGAGAATTTCCACATTAGCGTCCTATCAGTGCATGAGCTATTTCATCCATTTTTTTAACCACACGCAGGTGTCCTACTCTTGGAAACTCGAAACGAAAGTTGAAAATATTGAATCATTTATGTATTTTCGCACCGATTGTCCATAATATGTGACACCTACACAAATGACATTGTCATCGTGTCTAATGGCTCGACATGTTTATTTTGCATAATTTCATTAATATTCCTTTTTATCGCTCGAATCGAAAGTACAGCTGTATATTATTTAATGGGAAATTCGGCAATAAAATGATGTTTTGAGCTTTTTTAAACAAGCCTGCAATAATTTCAAAAATGATTGATATAAATTTCGTATCTCTGGAATGCAATAACTGTCAACATTTACGACTGCGGCCCGTTCATACATCGAAAAAGATATATGTACTGAATTTTCTCGGAAAAAATTTTTATGGATTATTTTAGTCCAAGATTACTGAGCATACTTACATTTTTCACATTAATAAATTTCATAAACATAATTATTGCTTTATGTAATTTTTATACGGCATACATTTGAATTTATTACAATGAAAGAGCACAATGGGGGATATTAAAGTTAATCATTCTAAAATTATTCGAATATTATGTTTGCGATTAATAGTAAGATACATAAAAAATATCTGTTTTTAAAACTTGAAAGATTTTCTCATTCTATTATTAGGAAACAAATTTACAAATAGCATTCTGTTTGAGTTAATCAAATTTATATTTAGAAAATTGACTAAACAAATTGTAGTGAATTAAGAAATATTAGCTCTTTTATATTTTTGGTGAAGACGTTTAATTGTGCCAAATAATTGCTTTTATCATAATTAATAATTAATAAATTTTCTAAATATTGAAACATTTGTTTCAGTCACATTTATTCATCGAAATTAGTAATTGCAAAAATTCAACAACAAAAAAAGAGATCATTAAATGTAGGCACAAGCGAATTTCATCTTCAATATCTTATTGCCTAATAGATGGGTGGTAAACAATACTACCTTCCATACCAAAGAGTACATCGATCGATCACAAGAAAAAACAACTTGAGTTGAAATTAACTGTCAAACTTGGCTATACCCTTGACAATAAACTTCCAAAAAGTGTTTCCTCCGAGTATGCTTACCTTATTGTTTGTCGCTTCTTAGATCTCCCAAGCCCTTTATTATCTTTTAGGTGACCCTTATTCCTCTATTAGTTGGCTCTCGTCTTCTTCTACTTCTTTTACACTTCCGTAGGAAACTTGGTGGGGGGTTCACGTGTAGGAGGAGCCGAATCTGACAAGAGTTAACATATTCATGTCGAGAATGAGCGATTGCAGCCTCTTCCCCACGAATCCCATGAGGTACTCGGTGACGTATCTCTAAATGTTAAATTGTCGTATACTAATCAGTTTTGCCTATTAGTGTAATAGCGTGGGTGAATCTATCTGAAAGTTTCCGAATATAGTATTGACCGTACAATGCCTCGAATTCATTACCTCGTACTAGTATATCATTATTGGTAATGTAGTTACGTGTTTTCGAAAATAGAAATGGCCCAGTAATAACTAGTCCGATTTAATTTTCATAAGATTGATTGATGATTTCAAGTCACCGAGTTATTCTCATTCTTGTATCCATACTATTATTTTATTTTAAATTTCCTTTATAATTCATGTTTATCACATATGTAAGACTAAAATTCATAATACAATTTTCATTAATTTGAATTGTTTAATTCACAGAGTTTAAATATTAATTCAAATGCATTCGATACTGGTTACAAGTTATTATCATTTTTAATTAAAATTTTTTTTTTTGTAAATCTTGTACGAGAATAATATAAGTAAATTGCCTTATACAATAATATCAATGAATATCTAAATATGTAAATTAATATATATTAAATATGTATATAAATAAAATAAATAAATATGAATATAAATCGTATTGGTATTGTCCTTTAAATATTTTAAAACGTAGTAACATCTAAAAATGTGTGTATTATATATTAATGCAATTAAAGATAAAAAATCAAGTGTTAACTTTAAATTTTTAAATTTAAAACGTACAATTTTTATCGATTTTACTTTTAATTACTAAATTTTAATTTTCCGTTCATCTTCCAGAAGTAAAGTTTCATTAATGTTATTTAATAAAAATTGGTTTGAAACAAAAGTTGAAATAAAAAATGATGCAATAATTAAATTATAAATCAATTCGAATGAAAAAAACACTGTTTTACAAAAATAAATTTTAATTATTTTATAAATCACTTTTCTAAAAAATAAAAAAACCAATACTAAAATAAACATCTGTTTTATGAAAGAATTATTAAAACATCAAGTTCATCGTTAAGTAAAAGTAATAACGTTTTAATCATATTGGAGACGGTAGGATCGCTTAAATTGAGCATTAAATTAATTCAAATTGATTCATGCTTAAAAAAGTATTTGGTATAATTAATAACCCTTTTGCAACAAAAGTTGAACTTCTTGAATGATAGTTTGTGTATTCGTTACAGCTCGACCCCAGAAAAGCATCTTTATCTTGATTCCGTACCTTGAAAGCCCAAGAGAAAGAAGAATTTTCCAGACCTCGAATATTGATCTAGACGAGGGTAGGAAAGACAAAGGGAGAAAAGAAGAAAAGTAGTAAGTTTTCTTGACAGAGGCATCAGCGAAAGTACCATTTCTCCCTTCTCACAGCCTATCTCTCTCTCTCACTCTCTCTCTCTTGCTCTTTCCATCTGATTCGTCCCTGCGACATAGAAAACAATGATCCGTAGCTGAGGCCGTTAGTATGCGTGGCCACGCTCATGAGAGGAGGAAAGGAGTTGAAGTAAAGCGCATGTGGAAAGAAAAGCCTTCTTCCCCCCGGAAAAGGCGGCCGAGAGAAACGGCAGGGAAAAACAAGGCCGTGCACACGCGCACCAACACACGTGCGGCCTGGTCCCGTGCATGTGCGCGATCGATACGAGGAGGCCCTCGTGCCCCCGTAACAGAGCAGATAGAGGGAGAGAGAGAGAGAAATTGTACGCCTCTGTCTCTCTCTCCCTCTCGGTTTTTCGCTCCCCCTCGCACCCCGAGACGAGGAGCGTTACTGAATGCAACACCTGCGAGCATAAATCGCGCAACCCCAGGATCATGGAGCTCGCGCGTGAAGGGGAAGAGAGCAAGAGGGAATCCGCTGAAAATAGGCTTCCTTTGTTAGGCGCCCCCTCTTCGTATCCGGGGGTTGGCTCTCCTTGTAGGACGAACCCCAGAGCTCGCCCCTTCCCCTGCTCCCGCCTGCGCATCTCCTCGCCGCCGATCTTCTGCACGCGCCACCGCTCGACTTTTCCCTCCTGACGCGTCTCCCATGGACCACCGCCGCCGACGTCGAGACGTAGGACGATCGCCGAGGCCTGCCTGATCGATACTCTCGAGGGGTCAGGGGTGAGAGTTCGCTCGGAGCACCCCGTCCTCTCGTGCCTGCACGTGGCCCGTTGTCTCGAGTCAGCGTTTCCACCTCGACCGAGTGAACTTTGGGAGGAGTTTCGATTTTTCCCGACTCACCACCCTAAGCCTTGCCACTCGCTACCCTCGAGTGTCACCCAGACGCGAACTTGGAGTCCCGCAATTCGCCTTCTTTTCCTTCTCACCTCTCACAAACATAAACTTTCGCTCTAATTGCGCGGATGTATTGGTGACGCATTGAAATACCTCGTTGTCCCACTCGGGAACTTGACTTTCGAGAACCTTCTTCTTTTTTTTGTCGTACGCACTCCTTCCGTATAAATTGCAAAGGTTGGGATATTTTTCGAGTAAGGCTCTGGCAATTTTTAGAGAATGGGACTCCTGATCAGAATTTATTGCAAAAAAATACTCCTAGTATAAACCACTCGAACCGTTATGTTTTTTACATGAGCAATAAAACTCTATTTTTTTATTCAATTTTAGATCAATTTATCAGGCAAAAATGCTTCCTCGCAAGTTGCAAGCGCGATGACACGAGTCACTGAAAATTTCACTCCCATTGCTCGATGCGGAAGTTGGAATTTACAAAGTAAGATATTTCCGAATACACATTTAGCCTCTGTAAAATATAACTCTGACAAATTTAAAATTAAAATGCTTATAAAATATTTTTAAAATAATTGACGCAGAGAGGTAAAAAAGTAAAATACATAGTCATGAGCTGGTGGAACTTGATGCTCCACCACATGTTGTTTGGATAATTAAACTGCATTGAGATAAATTCGAGCTGTTGGAAGTCGAGTAGTTGGAATTGGTAATATAAAAGCAGGAAATAGTAAAGAAGTACATTAGCATATTATGGAAAAATCATTGTGTGTATTAGAGAGAGATAGAGATAGAGAGAGAGATAGAGAGAGAGAGAGAGAGAGAGAGAGAGAGAGAGAGAGAGAGAGAGAGGAGAAGAGAATAGAAAATTGAATTAAAATAATACTAATAATAATTATTTTTATTATAATTATAATTTGTCTATTACAATAAGTACTCTTGAGTGAATCAGCAAAATGAATTATAATTTTTTTATTTCAAATATCAATCTCTTTAGTAATTGCAACTAATAATACTTTGGATCTTCTTCATGATCCACTGCTTTATAAACGTACATTTATTACTTTCTACAAAAGATTATGAAAACATGTTTATATTTAATCTATTTAGAACTCTCTATAATTGAACTTTGTATCTTATAAACTGCTAAGGATTATATTCACTTTTCATTTGGCAAATATGATATTACCAAATATCGTTTTTAATACGTAAATTTTGAGAGTAATCAAGTAAATAATACCAGCACAGCTGAATATTTCTACGTTTTTATAAAAAAAATATTTATAATTGTAAATAATGCTACTACCAGCAACACCGTAATTCACTTTTGGATAATTTAATAATGCACAGATATCTGCACTTTCAAAGTCGAAATTTCATTTATGATAGGTATTTTTGTATGTAAAACTATTCCACCGACCAATCGCATCGGTAATTAAAGATTTTTTTATATATATGGTGATAAGAGAAAATTAATTATGTTAAATAGCTAAGAATTTAAAATTTCATGTATCAGCATATATTTTAGACAAACAAAAGTGTTTAAAACACATGATGACGCGATTACAATTATTCCACTATTATTCACATTCAAAAACTGAGTATAAACTAAAATTCTATTTGATTTTGAGTTATTCAGGGATATATGCGAGACTTAACTTAATCGATGTAAATGAGAGGAAGATTTTGCAGGTAATAATAAGGCCTATAAACAAACATGAAAAGTATTTGCAATTGGATATTTTTGTAATAATTGAAAGAGCAAAATAAAGAATTGACAAGTGTAAATAGTTAAACTAAATTTCATGTGAAAGCTTTTGGTAGAGTTTAATTTTAGTATTTGTTTGTACGTGTGCACGTAAACTTGAACTAGCTCTTCTCGAAATACGCGCAATTTTTCAGACTGCGAGTACATTCGGCCAGATATCGTTGAGAGACAAAATATTGAATTATAAATTACGAGTGTAAAATCGTAGTTTGTATTTTATTGTTAGCGTCGTCGGGCTAGACAAGAGGATTGAACACGGAGAATACGATGTAGATTACAAGGAAAGTAAGTATTGAATTTCGAAGAAAGACCCCAGCCTGTTTATAGGACTGTAAAGAACAAAAATACGCAATTGAGCCTTTGGATGAAACGGCCACAGTTTTTGCTGTTGCAGCTGCAATGATTAGGTGCGGTAGCAAACACAACGACAGAGAATGGAGTTGACAGCTTTTTCAGTGCTTTCCGCCGAACTCAGAACTCGGCTAATTAATTTTTCATCCGAATATCAGTCTTTCGGCCGATATACGGATTGAAAGTACTGCACTGTTTACAAATACTCGGGAATCAAAAGGCGAACTGCGAACGGCGAACGGCGAACGGCGAACGGCGAACGGCGAACGGCGAACGGCGAACGACGAACGACGAATGGCGAATGGCGGGGGTCCGATTAAACGAAACGAAACTAACGAGAAACGTAGGAGAATCCTACGAGTGATGAAACTACATAGCCCGTAAAATTCGGGTATAGAAATAGTTCTCCTAAATTTTCAGAATCGCTCGCGGGCTTCGGCACGAGGCGATATTATGAAAGCAGCGAATATTTATACGCGCGCCACGGAATATCAGAGAAGTCGGCGAAAAAATGATGTGTGCACTAGGTGCATATCGACCATCAGGGTGAAAAATGCCGGGCGACGGGGACGGGATATTTTTAGCCCCGCGGCGGGGCTCCGATAAACCGGAGGAGGGGAGCTTCTTCTCCGCGAAATTGTCATTCTATTTTCCCTGGCTAATCTTAAAATTGCATTCTCGAGGCTTGCCCGTGCAGAAATACGCGCGGATA
This sequence comes from Eupristina koningsbergeri, assembly GCA_018907245.1. Lineage (NCBI taxonomy): Eukaryota > Metazoa > Arthropoda > Insecta > Hymenoptera > Agaonidae > Eupristina > Eupristina koningsbergeri. Next base: position 531,889 of record JACCHV010002775.1, read on the forward strand.
ATCGGCGGAATATTGGGCGGCCCACGCTTTAAAAATATCCCATTCGTGGTCCGTGAGCGTTTCGGGATCCGCCGAGCGAGGGAGAAAGAGGAAGAGCGAACGAGGGGGTGAGAAGGGGTTCCTCTTCCTCTTTCTCCTCTTCCACCGCCTCCTTCTTTTTTATCTTCGCGGGCGTAGAAAATAACAATGAAAAAGAGGCGCGCGAAACTCCGTTTCAAAACAACGAGCTCGCATTCCTTGGGGCAAGCCAAGTGCGAGCGAGAGAGCGAACGATGCGCGTTTTACCGTTTCCCTCGTCAGCCTCCGCTGCGGTCCAGAATTCTCCTCGCGGCTTTATTCCGGGAAGCAAGCTGATTGTCAAGAATCGAAATATTTTTGGTTCTCATAATAAAGTTGCCAAGAAAGAGAGTCGGGCGCGTGCCGCCACCGCCACCGTCGTCGTCGTCGTCGTCGTCGTCGTCGTCGTCGTCGTCGTCGTCGTCGTCGTCGTCGTCGTCATCGTCGTCGTCGGCGTCGCCGTCGCCGTCGTCGTCGGCAACCTCGGGATGTAGCTCACCCACGTCTCTCGAAGCCGTCTCTCGCTCCACGGGCATGACAACACTGGACTTTGTGCCAAAAACTTGATTTGTTCCTCTCCTCGCTGTTTTATGTCCCTCGGTATTTCTCCAACAGTTTCAAAGTCTTCGCGGTAGGCCACGGAATTGGTGCTGAAGGGAGTTGGTCGGTTGTCGGACCCCTTTGCATTTCGCTCCAATTAGAGCGAAGCCATCGATCGGTACCCGAGGCTAATAATTTCTAATAATTTCCCGTCAAAGCTAATTTTGCCTCGAGTTCAGATAGCCAAGAATAAAGCTGTACGTGTGCCATCGTTCTTTCAATGTGTATCCCTGCTAATCAATGGGGTTTGCTCGCCGCTCCACAAAAGGATTTTATATAAACGTGCTTTCGTCTGACTTTCAAAAGAGACTTTCAGGAGAATGCCTACTAAACTACTAAATGCCACGATCGTAGACATTCTTGCCGTTTAAATGAAATAATCCATCTGACGATTTTCCACTTTTTTCTCCACAACAGTTCTCTTGATACTGCAAAATGAAAATAATGGAACTGGGAAAGCATTTTGCTCAAACTAATTACCGTAACATGATTCAACTTCAACGTTTTGAAACGCCTATAAAGATCAATACGAAATTTATTTTTAACTTTCGTATTTAATTTATATTTACTATGTCACATCGTATTTACGCTATCATGTTTGGTTTGAATTTAATGCTTCGATTCCCATAGATTCTTCGATTAAATTTTATCTATGCAGTTTTATTTACATGCACATGTATTCTTATAAATTTATTTCATTTTCCACGTTGTGCTTTAAAAGAACTATTGTCAAGTTCTTATATATTTAATAATACAAATTAGAGTAATTGATTAAGCAAAGTAACATTTTTCAAATATTACTTTTTGTTATAAATTTACGAAATTATATTAAATTTCACGGTATTAAATTTATATTTGTATTTGGTAAATAAAAATAGCCTCTAATTGAAGCTCAATAGATACCTTCGTGAGATACATTTTAAGGTAATGACCATCTTCTAAATAATTATTTTATAAAAGTTATATTTTGTAGAAAATTACCTTTAAAGTTATTTAATGGTTAAATACAATACCGTGATCTTAAACTAGAAAATCTAGTTTTTAAGCAAAATAGCTTTCATAAAAAATTGTATAATTTATTTTTAAATTGTTATACTCGGGTTACAATTCAATGCTAATATTGATATTTAAATTAATTTAACAAATAAAATTTATGTTTCCACATTAGAAAATATATTTTATTCTTACTTACGCTGTATAGATAAATATTAAAAAGATAAAAATATTTAAAACATATTTCTTTGTAAAGTGGCACATATTAGAAAATTTAAAAATAAAATTAGGTCATGCTCTTTAATATCGAGAAGAAAAAAATGATGTACTTAATAAAGTACTTGAACTTGGATTCACAAATTAAGCTATAACTGTCTGACAACATTAATCCGTGACTACTTAGAATGCACGCTTTAGTAAGATTTTCTAAATCACAGGTTATCCAAACGGTTATAAGAATGAATATTCTTGAGAATAAATTTGTCAGCTTTGAGCAATCAAATGTGTCATAAATTTAATTTTATGTATCTTTGAAGTTTTCACTGTCTCTTGATTCAAACTGAATCTATCGCTAATTTTATTATTTATTAGATACAGTAAAAACAAAAATCTCCTAATATAAATAAATAAATGAAAGAAATCAAGCGCTTTTTATTTTTCGTTAATTAATCTTTTAAGGGGGAGATTTTATTTAAAAAACCATACATACCAAGAAAAACTGTATCATCACGGCATTGAGATTTGAAAAATTTATTATACTGCATTTATATTTCCATTTACGACAATAAAGTTAATTGTAGCTTAGAGCTAAGAATTTAATGTAAAATAATTGCCTATTATTCATTTAAATAAATAAGTTAATGAGGTATTTGTCAGTGAAACGAATAATTATGCAGGCACTGAGAAAATGAAGAAATTAAAATAAAATAGTACTCTTTGTGGAGTATTTTTTTGTTTGAACAACTGACCAGTCTGAAAATTTGTTTTTACTATATTCCACTGTGAATTCGTACAGTATTTCCACATTATTATTAAAAAAATTCGATTCTTCTTTCATCTGTTTTGCGATTGAAAGTATATTATATGGTATATACCTCAAACGCATTACCATAAGAAACATCAATACTTTGCCTTTTACATCATATTTTTACTTTTTGCACATTATGCGATTTTTTAGTGGCACGTCGCGTGCAAAAATCATGTCATAGCAGTGCACATAATTGCAGTTTCATTTAATTTTACTCTCAACAATATCTTGAATAAAAATACTTCTTTCACGGTAAATCATTTCCTCCAGAGTGAAAAAGAAAAAGCTAAATAGAAACCCAAACTTACTCCAGCCGATGATCATCCTCCCATCATGCTAGCAATGGTCTGAAAAAAATTAATAAAATATAAAAAATAAAAAATAAAAATAAACACATGTATTCATTCCATTTAATTTCTTTTTCACTGTTTCCTCTATCTCACGGTCTCTTTTTTCTTCTTTGCGATAGCCTATTAGGCCATTGCCCGCAGGAAAATTGATTTCAGAACTGCTGCTGCTGCTGCTTCTCGGCGTCATCTGGCGCCGGTTTCCCTCGCAGATCCTCGAGAAAATCGGAACGTTTTTCCTTATTTTTTATTTCGGTATAATTTGCGCTATTGAAAAAACAATTGTTTTGAGTGCACACTTTTAAATCTTCGCGCAGCGAAGTCTCCATCTCTTCGTTTATGAATAAAAAGAGTTGGCTAAAATTTTTGTGAATATTTTTTTATCGGTCGTTTGGTTAATTAACTCAGTTAATAGCTTGCATTCAAAGTGGAGTAATGGTTCCCGGTTTTCATTGGTTTCTCCGAACTTTTATCACACTTTCCAACGAATATTTTGACGCGCACGATGACTCTGCTAGTCGAGTGAGACGAAAATAAAATCTGACCCATGCAGAGACGACTTTCGAAAAATAAATAAAAAAATTTTTTTCAACACTTAAAATACATATAGATGACGGAAAAAGTTCGTATTTGAAAATAGGGGGTGGAAAAACACTTGATGTACTTCCCTTATATTTCATTATTACGTAATGTCCGTTCAAGCCGTTTATGAATCTAAATACATGTAATCTAAAAGCAACGTAGAAAAAAGATGCATTTCTTAAGTACCTAATTACTAGTACACTTATGCTTGTTACCGTAATTGTAATTGAAGCCCTAATCCAATCGCAAACCGAATATCATACGGGAAAAAGAACGAGATGTGCCATCGTCGGCTAGTGTAAATCTATCCATTAGAACAAGAGGATGAGTGAGTGACATCGTTGCATGATCACTTTCTTGGAATTTCTTTATAAAGTGCAAAATCGCCCACATCTTGTCAAGAATGTCGCAAAGCGACTCTAAATTGAATTCCTCGATCAAGTTCTATCCGATTCATCTTACACTCTTGTACTCTTACTCTTACTGTGTGTGTGTGTCTCTCTCTCTCTCTCTCTCTCTCTCTCTCTCTCTCTCTCTCTCTCTCTCTACTTCTTTGTCCTATCTTAGTTGCTTCAAATGCAATACTAACGATTTTGTATTTTAAATAAGGTGAGTGGCTATTTTAAATATTTGTAATATTCCATGTAAACTAAAATTTTTTAGCGAAAATTCAAAAGAATACCTTTGATTTGATCTATGATTTAATAATATATTTTTGTATCACTCTATATTTATTCACATTATATTCTATTCGTTTATTCTGATCATACACGTGTATTATGTATGTTTTTAGTTATTGAAAAGTTTATATTACAAAAAATAAATTGCGTCTTTTTTCTAAGATTAATAGTATGGTAATGGTTAAGATTTTGCCTATTAATATTATGACATTCAACGTCATGCGATCATACGCGCTTCTTACGCTCGTCGGTTTTCTTTGATCTTTCATGGCACATAAACTACATAATATCTGTCATCGAAATTCCATCTTTCTTAACGTATTAATTATTGTCTTGTGCATTTAAACACTTACAGATAGCGAAATTATGCATACCATGTGATTTAAACCAACAATCAATCAATCTATTGATAATTCAGCCATCTCAAACATTTAAACATATGATGCATTAACAATTATCACATTCGCCTGTTAATATTAAATATGCAAAAGGTTATATAAATAACATTAATTCTTACTGCAGAATATTCTAAAGTTTAAAAATAAACTATTTATTAACTTTAATAACATTGATAGTTAGATGACCGAATTTATAATTAAAGAATATTGATATTTGTATTTTAGAAACAAAAGATTTTTTATTGATACTTATTAATTTATAATTTTAAATTGAACTCTACACAATAACAACGTAGATAGCAAATATAGTCGTTTAACCAATATAAATATCTTGCTTGATTATTAATTAAAATTATGTTTTACAATATAACACCTTTTAAGTATCAATGCGGTCGTAACATTAGATAATTCTCAGAGGCAATTGTATAATTCTACAAATAAATGTACGTATTAATATATTTATTTCTGTAAATGTACGTTAGTGGTTAAAAAAAAACGATATATTAAAAATATTTTTATCCAATTTTATTAATTTTATAATTTATTTTAATTATTTTTTTTCATTACGTAATTTGTTAAAATTTTCTTAAAAAAATAAATTTACCATTGAAATATCAAATAAAAATTGTAACAAAACTTCATTATTTAACAAGATTTAAAGGATACCTTAAAAATAAAAATATATAATTCATTATAATTTATAATATTTATAATTGAGATATAATGAAAATGTTAAAAAAAGAAAAACAAAGTATTGAAGCTTAGATATATAATTAATGGATGCAATTAATTCCATTTAACAAATACAGGGTGTTCAATATAAATGATTTTATTTAGTTCAAAACTTCTGAATAATTAACTGTACTCTACATTTCTATCGCCAATGTAAGCAAATTAATAGATAAACTCTCATTAATGAAAAAAAAAGATAAAATTTGTTACGAGAAATGCTTGTACATTAAGTAAAAATATTCAATATTCGTTTTTTTATATTCTCAATAGATACACACTCGCACGCGAAATAATAATTTAAAAATATTTAAGACTAAAAATGAATTTTTAATTAAATTGATATGTAAATTAAAAATAGATTATAAAAAAGGCTAAAAAATTATTTTATTGGTACTTGTATTCGAAAATCACTGCTTTTGTATAACTTTCAGCTCTATGTAATTTTAAAGTATAAAGTGTGTAAAAGTATAAACAAATAAGATAAACAAAATTAAAAATTACAGATATCTGTGCGACCATGATTCACTTTAATGCAATGTCGTTTTCACTAATATTCGAGGAGCATATCTCAATCTCCCCCCCCCCAAAATTTTTTAGCAAAAAGAATATAGTTATGGAAGATAATAGCTATACTCACGATATCAATAATAAAATATAAATATTGAGGTTTAGTTTTAGAAAATATATTTTTTTTAAATCTATTACAAATGGAAATATATTTAATTAATTAAAAAACGAACAAATATAGTCAAATTTAATTTTATTATAAATTATTTATTACGTAAACTCTTCTTACTATTAATATATACCTGAAGAGCGACTTAAAAATAATTTCTAGTAAAGCTTTTTTGGTGTATTTAAAAAATGTATAAATAATATAAGACTAGTATTGCAATATTTCAACATTTGAATATAATACAAATGCCTATTGATGCTATTTAATCAAAATAAATTTGAATAAAGTTCAATTGTCACTTGAAAAAAATTGGATTTTTCAAATATTCGCAACTTAAAAATTAATAAATTAATATATAAATTCATAAAATATTTAAAAATTGATATTTATAAACTTCAATGAATATTGATATTCTGAAATTATTCTTCAGTTATACTTGTGCATGCTTTCAATTCTTAATTTAGTTTATTTATAAGATTTTAAGATCCATGCTGAAATAATAATTTAAACAAAATTAATATTGAAATATATTAATAATTAGTAAGTAAGAAAGACATTCTGAAAGGTATAAAAAAAAGAAGCAATTTATGTACAAATATAATATTTTTATGTCGATATAAATGAAATGGAATGCATTGGTATATATTTTTTGATATATTAATAAACGAAGCTTTGAGTATTAATAATGGTAAAAATAAGGTTATTATAAAATAATAGTGAAAGCATCAATTTGATGCATTCTGTTAAATGTATTACATGGGAAGGTTTGATTAGAATGTAAACAGAAAAAAGGTATAATAAATATTTTAAAAGCTTATTACATAGTCATTTTTGTATCAATAAAGTATCTTGATATTTTCAACTTAGAATTCAATTATATATTATCAAAAGTATTAATGTTGGATAATGTAAATGAAAAATCAATTTTGAGATAAATTTTTTATATAAGAATGAACTTGTTTATAAAGAGTTTGAGTTTTAGGTTAAATTTGAGATTGCAGAAGTTGATGTGTAGAAAAGTAGAGTATATTTATTGTTTAAATAAAATATTAGTGAAAGTTTTAGCGGATCTGTGCTGTTAATTGTATGTAAAAATGCCTTTAAATAGCAAAAGTATTAATAAATTAATGAGCGTATCTGTCAGTCAAAGTGTAATGTCGGAGCGAGCGAAAAAGGTTTATCCCCTTTGTATTAATTTAATTTTATTATTGGGTATATAGTTTTTTTAGATTTCTCATCCTTAGGCGAGCAGTCGGTTATTTAAATGAATTGAATTGTATTTACTATTGCTTAAATAACATATTTGGGGGGGGGGGAGGCGATAAAAATGAGTGCCCACGAAAGGGAACAAATACAATTTTAATCCCAAGTGTGATAAATGAGGCCTGAGAAAATTTTCGCCTGAAAAAAGGTGCACTGCTGCGGAGTGGTGGAATCGAAAGAAGCGATGCTACTTTTTCATCTTAATGCTCAATTTATGGATTTTTCATCCGATTGAATCGAGGCTACAATGTTGCTACTTTGCGTGCGAATTACATAAGCGTCTCGCTTGGCGGAGCAAGATTTTTTCGGGAAGTAAGACATTATTGGCAATTTCGCATTTTCGCATCGGCGAGTGCAGGAGTGTTGGAGTCGGAGCGCACTGAGTTGACCACTAATCGCCTTGGCAAGAAGTAAGGAGAGAGCAGCTGGACCGAGCGCAGCCTCTTTTTATGCAACTACACATGCGCAGATTCTCGCCCTTGAACCTGATTGGCCGGAGGAAGAATGGCGTTGAAGAAGTCAGTGTTCTCGGGCTCTTGTTCCGAGTCTGCGGTCAGTGACAACAAGAAATTATTCTTTATATACGCAAACAAAACAGCAGGGCCCCGATGAATGTGCACTTCCCAGATCGGCGTCGGCCATCGGCGCGCGGATGCACCGAGAGCACGAGAGCCGTTCCAGGGGCCGCGGAGGCGACGGCTACGGGGAAAAACGCGCTGTTTGCGTGCAAAAAAGAGCGAGAGGAGAAAATCGGCCCTCCTCCGACTCGCACTTTGCGCGTGTAGAAGGAATTTTTGCAGCTCGGAGGAATCCTCATCCTCGTCCTCGTCCTCGTCCTCGTCCTCGTCCTCGTCCTCGCCCTCGCCCTGCCCTCACCCTCACCCACATCTACACCAACACGCTTGCACTTCCTCCTGTTGGGTAATGGCTCTGCCTCCCACGGGGGGCGCGCGCACTCGCTCTTCCTCGTCGCGCGTGCAGCGCCGAGCCCGCACCTGTGTGTTGGTGCACATACACCCGAGCGTGCTATTTTGACGGGAAGGTCACATGACTAGACGCTCGGCCGACCGCCACGCAGCGCTTCGGAGACACCGATAATCCCCCTCGGGTGCGCACGTGTGAGTGCGCCCGCACACGCGGACGCACCGGCTTGTGTCGAGGCCACACACCTACGTACTCGCGGTACCTATGCACGGTTTCTCCTGTCTCTCTCTCTCTCTCTCTCTCGCTCCCACGGCCGGCACACGCCCGATGTGTAAACACGTAGATCCTCTCTCGCGCTTTCACCGCCGATCTCTCCCGTCCCGAGTCCCGGTCCCGCGTCCTGCAATTTTTCCCGACTCTTCCGCAATTCCAGCAGGCAGGAGATAGCCCGATAACGCGAGGCGCGAGTCGTTCGGGATTTCGGCCCGCATTTGCATGCACACCGACGCACCTTCCGCTCGGTGTGCTGTGTGCGCTCCCTTTGACTTTGTCCTTATCTCCGCGTCACATCTGCCCACGGTGGGAGTGTCCGATTCAACAATCCTTATCAAGCCGCCGCTATCGTTTGTCGAATTGTGTTTTTAAAAACACGACTCCCGGTGGCGCGGCGCACACACACGCACGAGTTCATGTGCCCGCTAATCTTTATGGAGCTATTCAAGAGAGCGGGTAAACATCGGCGGCCCCCAACCCAACACATGCATCATCCGCTTCGAGGGGGGCGCTGATAAAACATAGAATCTTAATAGCCGATCCGAATGGAGTGTAAATAATTCGTGCGCCGCGATCGGCCGGAGGAATGCTGTAAACAGTAAATACGGGCGAGGCTCCCGAACACTTACAAAAGATGGAGGCGCCTCCTGACAGTGAGTGATGGATCCCAACAGACAGTCTAGGCCAGACTGGGAAATTTATAAATTTCGTCGTCTCGCGTGTGCCACTGATTCCCAATGCTCCCATAAATCCGGGGGAAGGACATAAAGCGTGGGCTGGAGCGAAGGGAATTTCGGGAAAGTAGAGCCCGGCGATAGCGTGGATACATTTGTCTCGAATTGAACCTGCCTGAATTACCTCCGTAATCCAGAATCCGATTGTCTCCCAGGAAAAAAGGCACTTGGTCGCCCATTGTCTCTGATATTTGTGGGTGCGGGGGAATAAAGTGGATCCGGAGCAGGAAAAAGACGCTCGTAAGCGACAATGACTTTTGGAATCGTATACCCTGGAGTACAGCCAGATCTCGATGTCCTGATTCATTCCTCGCTCTTACATGGAATACACATTACGGTCCGCCATCAATGGTGTTATAAGACTCATCGAGGAACGTTTCCTCACAGGCAGGCCCCTCCCCCGTCGTCGCCGCCTCCTCCCGCCCGTGCGGAGAGCGGTAAAAATAAATGAAAATTGGAGAGGAAAAAACGTCGACGTGCATGTGTAGCCGTGAAGAGAGTTCGCACACGCACGGCAAGAGAGAAAGGGTGAAAAAGGGCGAGAAATGGGGAGGAGGAGGGGGAGAGAGAGAAAGAGAAAGAGCGTGTGTGTGGGGGCGAGTGGCGAGACGCCACGGTTGTGTCGGTCGGATGGCGGTGGCGACGACTACGGTTTCGAGGGGGCCCCGACAAAAAGAAAAAGAGCCGACGACGGCGGCGGGAACGTAGACGCAGGCGCTGCTGTCTTCCTCTCCACGAGGAGGTTCCACCATCTCCGACGACGACACTAAGGGCCGCTCCACAGCGGTCGGGGATCCGTCGTTGTGGGTGAGGCCTGGATCGTTTTAAATTGCGCGCACGCGTGTCATTGCGAGGCTTTTCCCATTGGAAAAAGCGGAAACGCTTTGACGACCTCCTCCTCCTCCTCCTCCTCCTCCTCCTGCTCCTGTCAAATTCGAAACCCCGGAAGGTGCGCGCAATTTTTATTTACGCGTCGCGACGTCAATTAGCACACGTACGATCGACGACAACACCTCCATCTTTGACAACTCAGCGAGGAAAAGAAAAGAAAGGAAAGGAAAAGAAAAGCAGCCAGGCACGCATGCACGCGATGATAATGAAAGAAAGGAGAAAAAGAAAGAAAAAAAGGAGTAGGACGCGCCCAAGCGCCAAGCTATTTTTGTCTCTGGTCTCTTCTTCCTCTTTTACCTCTCTTTTCTTCCGACAGGCCCATCCTCGACAGGTAAGCCGCAGAAGAAAACTGTAAATCTGGATCTCCGAGTAACAAAGATTTTACGATTCCGGCACACATTCGAGGAACTCTTTATCCTCGGGGTACAGCTGCGAATGCTTTTTTCAAATTATTTGCTCGACACTCACGCATCCAGCATTTTTGTCCGAATGTTAAGGAGATGAAAAGCCCGTGTCATGGGCATCGTTTAATCGATAAATTTCATCGTACAAAGGACTATCGATTTCAACACGAAATGGGGAACGTGCAGATGAGTGTAATCGATAGAGGTCAAGAGTTTGAGACGAGTTTCCAAAGTTGGGAAAATCACTTAAAAAAATTCCTTTCTTGGTACCCTCTCGTGCTTCGCGAAGATAAAAAACCCGGAAACACTCGCGTTGAGCGGGAGCGATGCAGTTATTCAAAAAATGTTGAAAGGTCGTAACCGCTAATAATCATGAGAAGCGCTCGCTCGAGGTTTCCGCAATAAAAAATGGAAAGAGTCGATGGAAATGCGGCGGTCGCGTAACGCGGGTAATGTATCGCCCGGGCCTATGTAAATTGTACCATGAGCCAGTGAGGGAGGGAAGGGGGAGGGAAGGGGTTATTAACATGACCATAAGTGCAACAGGCGATGATAATCTCAAATTCCGTCGACAACCGTCAAATGATATTTGATACGATTAAACTGGACGCGCAAGACAGGAACGAGCGGCTCCTGGCACACATGGCTTATTCAGGTAGCTGAGTTGGAAGACAAAAGAAGCTGGGGAGAGTATGGAAAGACAGAGAGAGAGAGAGAGACAGAGAGAGACAGAGAGAGAGAGAGAGAGAGAGAGAGAGAGAGAGAGAGAAATGAAACGGAAGTATTAGTCGAGCGCAAAAACGTGCGAGCGGGAAATTGTCGCGCACGGAAAGTGCATGGGTATGCATTAGGTGTACTGAGTACGTATGCGGTGCGCATGGAAAATTGAATGGAAAAACTACTAGTTGGCGACCTCGCGATAATAGCGCGACAATACCGCAGTGCGCGAATTTTTTTTTTTATTACGTATGCCACACGCATGTGTACCCGTGTGTGTGCACAAAGTGCCGGAGGAGAAAAGGAAGGAAAGACGGAAGGCTAGGTAAGCGCGAGGGTATGAGTGCGCGCGTGCGAGCTTACACGAAGAAAGAAAAAAGGGTCGAGGGGGAGAGAGAGAGAGAGAGAGAGAGAGAGAGAGGGAAGGAGGAGTCGACACACATACAGACGCACGCGCAGGGACTAAGCGCGCGGTTAACAGTCGCTTCAGTAGCGCTGAAAAAGAGGCTCGAAACTAGGAAATAAAGAGACCGATACCCGATGCTGCAAATATTCGCAACGAGTCATTGTACACTCACACGCGCGCACACACATGCACACGTACCGCTGAATTCCGCATATTCCACGAGGCGCAATTATGCGTGATTTTTGCTGAATATAAATACTATAGAAATGCTCGGATCCGGTGTCCTAGTGCCGTTGTATGATTTTACGAATTTTTTTTTTCTCTCCTTTTGAGGGGGGAGAAAGAGTTCGGCCTGCGCGGGAAGGGAAGAGAGTGAGAATGTGACCTCGCGAGTGCGTGAAACGCAAGGGATCGGCGGCTACGTGTGCACACGTGCGTACGTGTGCATGTGTGCACGCGCGAAGATCGAGGAAGGAGGGAGTGAGGAGGATAAACAAAGAGAGAAAATAGATCCGAAAAAAGGGCGAGTCCGAGAGAGATGAAGCGCGGGTCGGATGGCGCGAGTATAAAAGAAGGGGAGATCAGACGAGATCGCAGGCAAACCTCCGTGCACTCACGCTCGCGCGCCTGTGTGTGCGGTTCATATATCGGGAGGGAGAGAGAGAGAGAGAGGGGGGGGTATGAGGAAGAGGGAAAATAGCTGGGCTCGACGGGATCCGCTGGTGCGGTCTGGTCGTTGTCGTCGTCGTTGTGTCGTCGTCCTCGTGTCGGGCAGCGGATGCCAAGTGGACGGTTCACTTCGCTCGCGGTCGGCTCTCTCTCTCTCCCCCGCGCTCTGCCGTCCTTACCCATCGTCGCTCCTTCTCTTTTTCTCCTCTCTTATGTCAATTCTCTAGCAGCGCGTAATCCGCCTGCCCCACGCTTATTTACCTTGATAGAATGCACAGGCATTTAAAGCTCAACGTTTTTTCCTTTATTTCCCTTCCGTCTCCTTTATTCGCCTTTCATTTACTTCCTTTTCACCCCAGCGATTCCAGTTTTTGCGTCGAAATTAGATTAGCCCCCGACTATTTTCAGAGCTTACCCAACGAATTTATCTCTCTAAACGAATTTGGCCTCTAATCATTGCGAATCTTAAATTTTAGCAACATTCGTTACTACTGATGTCCACGCAAAGCGCAATACTAAGATAAATTTTTCAAGAAGTCATAAAAAATTTTGTTGGACTTATAAAAGTACCCCTACTAATTACTCGCTTATGACTGCATGTCACATTTTTCTTTCTTTGATTACATTTTCAGTTAGCCCTTAAAGTCAGGCGCATTCGAGTGTCGTTTCCTTTTATGGAAAAATAATTTTTTTTTTTTGTAAATATTTATTGTCAAAACGAGTACGGAATTTTCTTGTCAGCCCATTTGGAAAAGTCTCCCCTACGTGTATTTCTTTTTGATTTAACAGGTGCAGAAACGACATTATAAAACAACACAATCGAATGGCATATTCAAAACAATTAATTTGTACATGCGTTTATTTACATATAGATTAAAAACACATCTAATTTATCACAATAGCAACTTTTAAAATTATTTTCTTGTGTTAATAGTTAGTTATCGAACAAAGCTGTATTTTATTCTTAGATATTTTATTTGTAAATTAATCAAAATAATTAATAAGTTAAGTTTAATACATTGATTTTTTTTTTTTTTTTGATACTCTGGTAATGTTGAAAATATCAGTATTATCCTCATCGAATAGATTTTATTTTAATATATTTTTTCCAATTTTTATCAACGCAAATAATATCACTTCTTTTTTCATTGCTTCCTTTCCTAGAATAATAGAATGATGCAAGTGTTGTATAGCTAAAAGTTTTTGTACTACGTCAATAATAACTTTTCAAATTAAAATAATACTTTTTTATATGCATATAATATCATTAATTCATTTTAATGAACCAATAATCATTGTATTTTATTTAGCATTGATTCATGTTTCAAGATGTCTTTATTGAAGCGTATACAATCTTATTTTTAAAATGAAAAAACAAATTGAAATACAAGTTATTTAGATCGTAGATTGATAAAAATTTGACTTTATTATTGCAAATCTGATTGCATTATTTTTAATTTATTGTAAACATCATAAATTTAATTATTATATATAATATTTGATAAAATATGATACGAATCAATTTTGACTTTATAGTTGATAAACGCTTGTTTTCAAATTATTTTATGTACTGAGCTTGGCAGTAGAGTTATAAACAAATGTTTGTTAAATTAGATTCCAATTATTGACCTGCACATTGATGTCTCGGTATCGAACTAAAGTTTCCATTTGCAATGTATTTAAATATGTAAAGAAGCAATTTAATGACACCGTACACTATGTACAACATGGAGCATTTACAAAAAAAATAACACGAGTAGACATTCACATTTAATCCGTAGCATATATCTAAATGTACTTTGTGTAAGTAAGAATTTTATAGCTTATTTTACAAGATACTTGGCAAATGTGCATTACACATCTTTTTACTGAAATTTATCAATATTCATTTGTCGATAATCAACAGTTTTTATTTAATTGGAATTTAGTATTTTAATAAATTAAAGAATAAATTATTTGTAAAATAAGAAACTAGGAAAATGGATAAATTGAAAAAAAAGTATTCATTATTATAAAATACTATGTATTAAAAAAAAACAGAATGTAATCCAGATGACATTAATTTTTGTAACAAAATTGATAAATATTATTAAAGCATACAAGGGTTTGTTATAGAATTATATTGAATATATGTCAGGATATAAGAATTTGTAAAAACATTTTTTTAAAAGATTAATAAACGTATAAATTTATATTTTCTTTATTAAAAATATTTAAACTGGGTATTTATAAATATTAATGCATGAAATAAATATACATTAGAGTATTCATATTTATATATATTTATAAAGACATTTATAAATTAATGTGTATAATATTTTAGCAGTTTTATAAATTGAAATAAAAACAATTTTTTCGTTATCGCAATGTTCCAAGCGTAAGATGGATGAATTTAGAAAATTAATATTGTATGGACAATACGAGTAATGCAACAGTCGATATATGAATAGTGTATTTTTTTAGATAATTTCTTATTGAGCAGTATCAGCAATCATGATATGTGATACCAAACTGCCTTTATTGTTGTTAGTTCGGTTGTTGTTGTCGTTGTTGATAGAAACAGTGTCATTATTAAGCGAAGGAGGAATAACAAAGCAGTTGAAAGTTCCGAAAGCAAAGAGATACATTTTGTTGTTCCAAATTTAAGACGAAAGCTACATCATCGAAAAATTCCAAATGTCCGCAGAAGATTCGATATGAAATTTCCATAAGAAAATTATGAGCTGCACCTGGAACCAAAAAAAAGGCTATCCTTCGACCTTAACCGTAGGAAGTATGAGCGTACATACGTAGTTACGTACGTACACATTCCCTCGCGAGCGAAAAGTCTAGCGAGGAGCATTCACTACTTGCGCACATGCAGACACCGACTCTCTCTCTTTCTCCTTCTTCGTCTCGGCGAGCCAGCCTCTCTCTCGGACACACGGAGTTTGCACTGCACGTGTCGCATCCGCGCGCATGTGTGCGTTGGTGTGGGTATACTGGGTTGCCGTGCGGTCGTCGAAGGAGAAACACACGTGCGTGAGCCTGTGGTGGCAGGGCACACACAGCCTCACCGACGGCGAGCCAGTGGTTCATCGTCGCCGCCGTCGTTTACCACCACCACCACCACTATTGCTACCACCGTCACCACCTCCACCTCCACCGCCGCCGCCGCCGCTGCCGTCGCTCTAAAAACACGTCGTCGCGGTGTCTCCTCTCTTTCCCACTGCTCTTGTCGGTGTACACGTGTGTGTGGAGCTCTCACTCGCTGGCGCTCGTGTATGTGTCGATCGATACGCCATTGCGGCACGGCGCGCCAAGTAAATCGGTCGTCGTGGGCTCTCGCTCCACCGACTCGCGCACACCGACGAAGCTAACCCGAGAGAGGGAGCGGCGGGCGTGTGTGCGCGCACACGTCCGTGTACGTGCACGCGTTTCGCCATATTCGTAGGCGCGCGGCGCCCCGTGTACGTGTGCGCCCGGAACGGAGTGGAACCGAGATGCGCGCGCGAGAGAGAGAGGCGCAAGGCGCCGCCGACAACAATAATATAACTGGGCAGACCGAGAACGGCGAGGACGACGCGAGCGAGGCGAGACCAGACGACTAGACTACCGGAGCGAGACGGCGCTCGGGGAAGAGGAAGAGCGAGTCGAGCCCGAGCAGAAGCCCGAGCGCGAGGGAGCAGCACCGTAACCAACACCAGCACCAGCGCCCGCGCGGACACCAGCGTGCGCGTGTGCGTGCGCGTGTGCGCGGGCACACCAGAAGAAAGAGCGAGAGTGCGATGAGAAGAGAAGAAAAAAAGGGGAACGCGTTTGCAGCGGCAGCTCTTTGGCGGTGGTTAGCTTAGTAGGTCTCCTCGCGTTCCTCGGGAAGAGTCGCGCGCGGACGCTCGGCCCAGCAGCGGGAAACACGCGCACCCGGGAGCTCGGCACCAAGGGGACGGCAGCGAGGCGACTCGCCCACGAGTAACGGGGCTCGGCACCAGCACAGCAGGGCCCCGCGTCGACCGGTGCTCCTCCCGAGCCTCCGCGGTCGCACTCGCGCTCGTGGTCGCGGGCGCGGGCCTGCGTCATGCCTTCCCGACGTCGCCCGGATGAGAGGTCAGAGCCGCAGCGGCCCTGCAAACCAGTCGGGCAGTGAGCCGGGGAGGGGGCGGTCGAGGAGCCGACGGACAGACAGATTCCACGGGGCTATCGACATGTGCCAGCGCTCGGGCGAGGAAGTGAGTGTGCCCGAGTGGAGCAGGAGCAGCAGCGACGCAGCCGCCTCGCAGGCCACCGACCCGTACGCCGCCGCCGCCTCTGACCGAACCTGTATTTCGCTCGCTGGCACGGGCTCCGGCTCCGACTCCGACTCCGCGGCCTCCTCCTCTTCCTTCTCCGCTTCTTGAGCGAGGCGGAGCGAGAGAGAGGGACGAGCTCGCCTGCGACCTTCGAGGACGCGCGTCCAGTGCCGAGGAGAGAGGGAGCGAGAGAGACGCACGGCGAGGCAGGAGCCAGGATACACGAGCCGACGACTACTGCCTGGCCACTATCTCTCCGCGTCCGCGTCCGCGTCCGCGTCCACGTCCACGTCCGCGTCCACGTACTCGGACTCGGACTCGCGCTCTGACAGAGAAGGGACTAGAATAGGGCCTAGAATAGTGTTAGCGCTTCTCCTTGTCGCTCCTTCCTCGTCGCCTCTGACATGAATCAGTCATGTTAAGGGATGGTGTTTTGATGCTGTACTCGCGCCAAGCACTCCAGTGAATTTTCAGTGAGCGGCGGTTCGTACGTGTGCACTAACTACCAGTTGACATTTTACCTTTGAAAAACCCTTTATTTCTCAACCTATTTCTTAGTCTTCGAGACGAGTGTCGTCCGCTTTATTGACAATATTCGTTTGGAAAACTTGAGTTTGTCCCCCCACAGTTGAACGAATAGTCCAGTCTACTGTTGACTGTCGACATCCAAGGGCACCTCTGCTCCTGTAATTGGTTAAGAAGTTACATGTGCCAATGTATGCTTTGAGAAGGCTATTTCCTAGAACAGCAATCAAGTTGACAAGTGAGCGTTATGAAGAATTTTTTTTTTATTGTAGATGGTGAGCAGATTCATATTAAAATAGTAGTGAAGTGAGACCATTTTTAAGATGGACCGGATTTATCTGGACTACCATGCTGTGTTTTTGTGAGTGCGATTGAATAGTGTAAAGTGAATAGTTGGTGTTCTGGTCTTCCTTTAAGCAATTACATAAACGAAAATAATTAATTATGGAGACTCTACTACCTGGTGATACGAATGCTCAGTCCTACAGTCCACAGCTAAAAACAGTACTAAAGACATATCAGTTGTCAGCCGTTAAGAGCCTGCAGGGACCAAGTTCCGCCCTGCTAGGCATGGACTGCAAGGGACTCTTACAAGAACAAGCATCGTTTCGTTTTTCACCACCCAACTGTACTGGAAACTGTGGCTTAGATGCTATTAATGAGCACTCATCGATTAAAGAAATTGAAAAGAGGGAAGATTCTCCTATTCCAATTGCAGCTTCTTGTAAGGATGTACAGGTGGAATCACTTAATGAAGACTCTGATGATGATCCACCTGATAAACCAAAGGTACCACATTATTACCAATTGTTGATTCTTTCATTAAATCTGAAAAACTATACATCACATTAAATAGATTCTCAAACTCAAAATATTTAAAATTGTCTACATTTGAAGCAAGTAACTTCATTTTTTGTAAAACAACTAATTTACCTTTAATGTTTGAAGGAACTATTTTCACAAGATATTTTTCAAATACAATTGAATTACTATCAATCATCCTTCATATAATTGCTATTAATCAGTATACATATATTCCACTTATATATTTGTTAGGCATCAAAGAGCAAGCTTGTGTTAATGTAAACTTGTATAAAATAAAAGTAATTAATATTTATTAATTTTTATCATTATAACCTGCCTCAATATTTTTCATGACAAGTGTCAGCCGAGTAATTTTTTTATAAAAATCTTCTGAACTTACCTATATACATTGTCTGTTACATGGAGTATATGTTGTGTTATAGTGAAAAATAATGTTTTAATTTGATTTCTTCATTTAATATTTCTTTATAAATAATATTTGAAAATTTTGAATATTAATTTTTTAATTTTTTTTCTTTATTTAAACTACTCATATTGTTAAATATGTATTTATGAAATAAAATTGTCTGTAATATAAAAATAATATTGACCCAACCCTTAAATTTAATTTAATTTAGTAATTATTAATAAAAAAAATTTTAACTAATTCTTAGCTTATTTTTCTAAGATATTATTGTCATTTTGTTATTGAACTTGGCATTTATTTTTATCTGAAAAATAAATGATTAATTCTGATTTTTAATATCTCACATTTTCACCATTATTTTGGGGAAAAAATGTATAAATTACATATCTAGTTTCAACATACAAAGAAATGACAATTCTTATTTTCAAAGTTTAAGATAATAAAAAATAATTCCTGAAGAAATAAGGAAATGATTAATAAAGCTTTATAATAATTTTGAAAAATTCAATATGGAAAGTTGATGATAAGAAAAAGAATAATATGTGCATTAATTCCACTCGGATCAAAAGATTTTTATTCAATTAAAAAAAAAATGAATAAACTTTCATACGTGTTGCTGTAGCTTTGGCATCTACCGAAAATTGTTAATATAAATACAGATGCCAAATCTTCTAAATACGATGAAGTGAAATGAAGTTAAATGAAATTTTTTAATTAAATGATAATAGCTGTACATGCTGTACTTGTTAAATTGAACATATTCGAAACGCTTAGTTTTTCATTTTTATTTATCTAAAGAACTGACGAGTTTAGTAATACTTGTCATAGAGTGTCGAGGAATGGTAAAGAATATTATATTACCTTTTGGAGAACAGTGCGCATGAATTGTACAATAAAAAAAAAAAAAAATTTGAATTTTTCAGGTGTGCGAGAAAAGAGATCTAGAGTTCCAAATACCAATTTTAACGGCTCCCGATCAGAGCTGCTCCGAAAGGTGCGAGACCATCTTAGAAGGCGAAAGAATATCGTGCTTCGTCGTGGGCGGAGAAAGGAGGCTGTGTTTGCCCCAAATTTTGAACACCGTATTACAGGACTTTTCGCTGCAGCAGATAAATCAGGTGTGCGACGAGTTACAAATCTACTGCTCGAGGTGCACACGAGATCAACTGGAGGAGCTGAAGCTCTCCGGGATTTTGCCCCGGAACGCGCCTTCCTGCGGCTTGATAACGCAAACGGACGCCGAGCGACTGGTCAGCGCGTTGTTATCAAGGGCAGAGCCCTACTTGCCTCCTTCCATCCACGACCGAGATGACATTGACGAGAAGAGGCTGGTGGTGGACAAGAAGGACCTCGAGAAGGAGACCATCTCCCGGTTTAAAGTGTACCACGAGTGCTTCGGAAAGTGCAAGGGCATCTTCGACGCCAATTTATTCGCATCCGAGGACTCGGCCTGCATAGAGTGTTTAGAATGTGGTTGTAGACTGTCACCTCAACGATTCGTGAGGCACGCACACGGGTCTTTGGAGAACCGGACCTGTCATTGGGGCTTTGACTCTTCCAATTGGAGGTCGTATCTCCTGCTCTCCCGGGACCAGCAGCATTACACGAAAATCGTCAACTTCTTCAGGGACTTGAAGCAGAGGCATATTATACCGAATACCAAACGAAAATTGGAAGTGAGTAATTCAATCGACAATTACAATTATTCAATTACATTTAATACACCTGCCTACCAGTCCGACAGTTTTGTGTACATTTATGATACATGTACAAATAACATGGATTTTAATCATTTGTAATATACACAAAATTATATTCCATATAGTTTCCACTGCTTTAAAGTTTAGTTTTTAATAACTTTTCTAATAATTTTTGTTTTCTTGTACATAAATCTTGTTCTTAATTTACCTACATCAAACACTTGACTTAAATTTTATATTTACATTTTCATGGTTGCACAAATATTGTGTAATAATCATTAAAAAATATATAGTATGTATAATTATTTACAATTATATAGTCGTTAAATATAACAAACTGTGTTAAGTTTGGGTCAATGAGGCCTACAAAGAAACTTGTTATCGTCGATGTTTTTTTTTAATTACCTTATTTATAAAATTTAGTATTTCTATTGAATTACTAAATACGTGTTGATTGGAAATGCATTAGTGTGTGTTACTTCTTATATAAAATTCAAAAAATAGATTTGACCAATTTAAATAAGCATCAGTTTATATTTAGAAAATAAATTTCTTTTTTGGAGATAATGTTTGTTGTTAAAACATGTAATTAAAGATCACTGCTAACACAAAACAAGGGGTTATATTTTTTAGCTATTCATTATAATATAAGACGCAAGAAATTTTAATTTGAATGACACCAATGCCAAAAAAAAATTTACTTAGTCTTACAATAATCCACATTATCTTCATTGTGTGCGAAACTCAAGAAATGCGCTTTAATCTCTCGAATGAAGCTTAATACATCATGATCAGGGTTTTTATACTTCGATTGCAAAGTTTAACCGCGTTAAATAATTAACATTTTTTGTATCAGAAAATAATAACTATGTGAGATCTAACTAATAACTTATTCTATCGGATATAAATAAAATGCCAAAGAGGTATAATTTACATAATTTTTTTTTTGAGATAAAATTAATTATCCTTTAAAATACATACAAATTTAAAAATTATTATTAAAAATTTTATTAAACAAAATTTTATTGGATCAAATATTTTTATTTATATTATGATCAACACAATTTCATTCTATTCTATTATATTCGTAAAAAATGAATTTTTTAAAATATTTAATTTTTTATCATTGTATTTACTTTGAATTATCTGTACATAAACTTTTCTCTTGTTTTATTTTAAAATTATTTCCTTGTAAGGACATATTTCGTACTTCTTTATAAGGTTATATTTCGTGCCTGGGCCAAAAGTTTAAAATACATTCTAAATGTGTTACTTGTAGTAAAAATTATTCGGAACAATATAAAATAATTGTTTTAATGATTAATAATAATTATATCAATTAATACTTGTATTTCACCTCAATAATTTATAATTTTTTGACCTCTTGTATCAAATATCACGATAATAAAAGTGATTATAATATAATTATTTATAATGTAACACTTCATTTTTTATAGTGATAAACAATAAAAATGTAAATTCAATTTTAAATTATTTGATAAAAAGTTTTTTCCAATACAACACGACGATAATATCCACCTTAATAAAATTGAAACATGCAGCATTTGATTATAAATAGTATTTAAGATGTTTCTATGAACTTTACATACGCATATATATTATATACATACTTATATTTTTGATTTTACAATTTATCTAAAATATATTTATTTTTTAATATTTTAAGAACTCATATAATTTAAAGTTTTTTAATTTTTAAAATAAAAACTTTAAATAAATTTTATATTTCAGTTCTTAATTTTATTGACTCATTAATAACATCATATTAATACTTAAATAAACATAATCTACACATTATTTTTAAACATATATTTAACAATTTCATTTATTTCTTCTTTTAATAATATTTATTACAAAAAGAGATTTAAGTTGACCAAATTGTTATATATTAAATTTGTACAATTTAAAACTTATAAAGCTAAATATTATATTTATAAAATGTAAAATTCTGTTGTTTTGTTTAAAGCTTATTTTATTTAAAAATATAAATAAAAAAAAAAAAAATTTTCACTATCAAATTTAGTAATAATTTTAGTAAAATATATTAACAATATATTATTTTTAAATAATGAAAGTTTTTTGTACATTAAGAATAATTTTAACTATTTAAAATTTAAAATTGCTAGAGTATAATAAAACTATTTAAACAAAATTTTAATGTACATTAATAAGAAAGCACTTTTTCAGTATTGCATGCATTATAAATAAAATTCTAAAAAATTCTATATTGCAATAATATATTTTTTTATATGTATAATTTATAAAATATTTTATTATAATAGTAAAATATTTTATGCTCTACGTATGTAGATTTATGGATTCACACAAAAAATTTATAATATTTTTCTATATATAAGTAAAAAATGTTATGAATATAGATTGAAGTATACTTATAGTCATTAAATTCAATGAGACAACATTCCTTATATTGCTTTTGTACTATCCATTCAAATCTTTAATTACTTTAATGTTTCATGAAATAAACAATATTTTTATAATTGAATAATTAATTAAAGAAAAAGTTTTTCATTATATTTAAGAGAATAATCGATTTATATGTATTAATTTATATTTTTTGTAAATTACGAGAACAATTTATACACAATAACTTGTTAATATAGATGATGATTTCCAAAATACTTGGATTCCTTATTTTTTATTATTTATATGCATTATTTATTTATAATATCAATATTTCTTTGTATAAACAATTACTACAATATAAATAAATATAGTTAATATTGGTTTATTGTTTTAATTTTTATTTTTCTAAAAATACTATATAACAAAATTTTTACATTTGCCTATGCTTAGCCTTAAAGTACCATTATAATTCCCGAGACACCTAATAGAGGGCGAGCTCCAACATACATAGAAATTAGATATATATATATATATATAATTAATGCTGAACCTTGTGAAACTTGGTCATATTTAATCTGATGATTTGAGTCAGTTACGGTTATGATGAGATTGAATTATTTTATTTACATCATTATATTAGTTATATTAAAAACGAAACAATAGTCTAAGATATTTTTAAATATTGTCTTTATATGGAATCTCTAAATTATATTTATTTGATAAAAAGTTATTATTAAATTATTTTTGAAAACTAACCCCGGACATCCTAGAAGTTATAATTTTTTTAACTTACCACTCCTTTTTACGGGCTCAAATATTTTAAATACTTTAATCATATTTCAATCATTGAAACTCGATCAATATATAAATATATATTTTTTTATTATAATATATATTATAATAAAAAAAAAGTAGTTAATCATTCATTACGTCTTTTATCTGATCTATTTCTTTTAGAAGTTTTAATCGTCAAAACTTGTCAATATCCTTATAGTGACTTTGTTTCACGGATAATGAATAAAAAAAAAAATAAAATTAAACGATCAACTATAGCAAATGGAAATGAGTAGTTTTCGCATCTTTTCATTAATGTACAATTCAAAGTTTTTGAAAAAAATATTTATATATCCTTTGATTAGTGACTTGGTAAAGTTAAATTTTTAATAAATTTAAATTTTGAATTATACAAAGTTATTGAAAATCACTATTATTGATAATTTAAGAGCAGGTTTTATCCGCATGTAAACAATAAGATCTGATTTTGCAGCATATGTTATTATTGACCGAATTGTTAGCTTTACCACGTAGTTAATTAGCAATGCGATTAATAAGCGTCTCTATTGCATTATGAATTTATTAAGCAGGGGTGACAAAATCGATGTTATCATTTTGCATTTTTTTTCCGATAATAGTGACGACAGTTGGTGCATTAAGTTATTGTTGGCGTAATAGTATGTAATATTCAACATTAGTTCAATAGTAACATAATTTCAATTGAAACATAACATCAGTGAATACTCCCTTCATTAAGTCTAGCTTAGATTTGCATATTATATCTTGATACTTTTACCTCTTAACATTTATTGAAATATAATAAAACTTGTCAACATTATAATTTACTATATGTACGATCAAACATGAAGCACCGACAAATTTCTTTTTTGTACATATTTTATACAATAATTCATTAAAATAATATTTATGAACTTTACATACAAAAGAAAAGATGAAAAAAACTTTTTTATGCTGAATTTAGTGTTGATTGTGTATCAAAGGTTTAAAATATCTATGGGTAGTACATTAGGCAGTTCTTGAGTTGATAATAATATAATAATAAATATATTCAAATATATATATATCTGCATCTTAATCATAATACAAATTTTCCATAATATAATTTCCATTTATTAATATAATGACGTACTACTTTCCACAATAAAAGACAAATGATTAATTTAAAAATTATTTTTATACAAAAAGTTATACGTAGACGCATGTGATTTATAAGATCATTGTTTAAATAATAAAAAAAATTTCATAAAAAAATTGTACGCGTATTTCAAAATAATGTTTGTAGTGATACGATTACTTGTTACAAAAATTATATTTATTATATCTTGTGAGTTCTCATGGATATAATATTAGATCTGATTAAAATGATCAAATTACTATATAAACTATGATTTTAATATATTTTGCTTCTACTTTGACATCCGCTTTCTATTGAGCGCTTTAGATTTTATTAGCTTTAGAGTTTACAATCAAATGTTATATTGAGTATTACATCGTAATAATTATATAAAATAAACGTACTCAAGCACAAACTACATTTTTTAATTAATTAATAAATAAATGTTTGTCTTTATTCTTACATAAGATTATAAAATTTATAAATTAAACTTATAATTTTTACCGTAAGATCTAAGAACTTCAAAACTAATTGTATTTATACAAAAGAATAATTTATTGCATGATTTATTGAAAATAATTTTTCATTTATATTGAAGTGGGTTTATTTGTTTGGATAATGGATTTTAAAAGTTATAGTATTAATAAAATTATTTTGTAGCTTATAAATCTTTTTCAATACTACTATTATTATTTGTCAGAGGCAGCAGAAAAGATGTTTGTCTCCCTTATCAATTATTTCAACAAATTTTTGACTCATTTAAAGCTGACTTCGAGGTAAAATTATAGCGAATGCTTGGTAAAAAATTCACGATGTGTCTGCGCATTTTTAATTTTAATTCGTAGCAAAATTGCAGTATCGCAAAAAGCATCGTACGGTATTATATGACTATGAAATTTAGTAAATTTATCATTAATTAATAAAATAAAGTAAAATTATCCAACTAATACTATGCTGGGTGTTTTAATTTTAGCAGTAACTTTTCTCGCAAAAAAGCAAATTCCTTAGTTCGTAATGAAGAGAAAATTCTTGAAAATCATGTCGATCGAGATATATAAATGTTGTAATGTAAAAAAATGAATGTTTTTTTCATATGGGCAGAACATTAGAAGCTCTTTCTCGGTGTCGGGCAAAAAAGTGATTAAATTTGTTCCGAAGGATATTTACGATTTAATAACCGAGATAAAATAATTTTATTTTGCAAAATTTATCGCACACTGAAAATTCTCGTTACAGATACAACACGAGTCGGAGAAGTTGATGAAGAAGCTGAAGAAGGATATCGGGAGGGAGGAGTTCACCGGTGGCGTGTACAACGGGAACGGCCTTGGACTTTATCATCCAGTGACGCCCGCGGCGACCGTCGCCGATCCTTACCTCCGGATGCAGTGGGCCGTCTTCGAGCTCGCCGCCAGGGAAGCTTCCGCTTTCAGACCCTGGAATCCCACGGGATCGTGCAAGCATAGAGAAAGGTGGGACGACATTTTGATATCGAGCCGCGCTAT
The DNA here is from genome assembly GCA_018907245.1 of Eupristina koningsbergeri. Classification (NCBI taxonomy): domain Eukaryota; kingdom Metazoa; phylum Arthropoda; class Insecta; order Hymenoptera; family Agaonidae; genus Eupristina; species Eupristina koningsbergeri. The sequence continues at coordinate 557,785 of JACCHV010002775.1, forward strand.
TCGCTTGCATTGGCTCATCAGCCATGGAATTTATAAGAGGTTACAAGAATTTTCAGGAAGAATTTTGAGTGCAAGTGGTCGCTTTGCTCGTCTATTCTTAATTTATAAAATTTTTGAGCTATGCCTTGCACAAGTAATTTTTGTTGGTAATAACATTCGGTTAAACTGTTTCTTGCACATTATCATACATTGAGAATATGTATCCGTGCAGTTCATTTGTGTGGATAAGGAAAAAAATACGAAGCAGAAGGTTCGAGCAGAGTTACCTCGAGATAAGAGGACTTATTTTTACAATACCAATGCAATTGCTATACTGTAAGAGAATATTGTGCTGTGATACTGTAATATTGAAATGACTTTAAATTTTTTCGAACTGGAATCACTTCCAGTCGATCTTGAATGTCGGGCCCGTTATCACGAAAGGAAATACTTTCAACGAAAACATTTTCACGGTGGAAAGATCGTTTTTTGAAATTGATTTCCTCTCTATTAATCATTTCACTCTCTATTAATCATTAAGATTTATCATTAGTATTTTAGATTTCATTCTTTCGTTCTCAGAATTTCCTTGTTTTTTGAAGTTTTTAAGTTTTGAAGTTTTGTGTTTCAGTCAATCAAATACTCGTTAAGTAATATTGGCATACGATTTTTTAAATCAAGTTTTATTGAACCAATTACAAATTTTTTAAACTTTATCATAAATGTTATGATTTAAAAGACATTTTGAGATAGTAAGGATATTAAATTTAATGATATTAAATAAAATTAATGTACAGTTTAAACAAATCACATGCGATATTGCAAAAATATTTTCTTTTTTAAATTAGCATTTTTTGTCTTTAAATTATTCGTGTAGATTTTTCTTTTAGGTTTATTTTTTATATGCTTTAATTTACTCCAATAAGAGTAAATGTTGAATAGTTGCAATTAAAAAACATAAAGAAATTAAAAGACCTCAGCATGAGTTACTGATTTTAAAATTAATCATAATATATTTATTATTGGTATAATTTTTAATAAAGTAGTTAAATGGCAATCCTTTTTTCTGATATTAATTACTCAAACCAAGCTATATTGGGTTTTAATTTTTTTTTAATCATAATAAATAATGAAAAATGAATATTAAAAATATGAAATAATAGTATATCATATTATATTGATTAACAACAGAAAGAATATAAAAATTTCAAAATAATTTGTTTGTGGCAGTGTATGTATTACTAGTAATATCATAGAGAGTTTTGTATTATTATAGTACATTGTGATTATTACAAATATAATTCATACATTAATACTATACGTGCATTAATATTAATTTATTTTTGTATGCTAATATTTATGATGTATAATTTATTAGCGTAGGCACTTTTAACAAGGTATTAGTTACAATAATAAATATTTTGTTATAACTTGTGATATTTTATAATATAATATCCAGAAAATAATGATTGCCAATTTCTTTATTATCAGTTTTCATGCGATTTAAGTTTTCAAATTTGTTATTAATATTGATCAGTTTTGCAATGTATAGTATCGTATAGGGCGACAAAAAATGCCTGTTCAAACTCTTGTATGCTATGTTTTATTTTTTTTTTTTTACATTTCTCTCTGCTCGCCATTCCACTTCATCCCATGTTTCTAATTGCTTTGTGCTGAATATATTTTCTCCGCCACTCATAAACTTGTAAAGATTTGTGGATTCGAATTTTTGTTTCATCATTATCCGATTATTGAAATGGACATTGAGTTCATATCCTAGTTTTCAAGGGGGAGTTCATTCTATGCATCAATCCATCTTTCAAATGGACATTTCAAAACTCGGCAAACTCTTACGAAAACAATGCCCTTTGCTGCTTATGAGAACTATATTTCTTTATTTACTTTATAAATTTTTATGCTTATGATTTTCTAAATTAATTTGTATTTGATTTTTTACGCTTTGTTTCATTTTTTCTCGCTTTATCCGCTTTTTATTTAGCAACTAATTATCTTTTTTCGCTTGTCCATTACTTGAAATTGTTTAATGTTGCTCATAATTCCATTCAAAACATAAATTATTTGTCGAAGATAATTTTTCTGTGCAAATAATGCCATACAATAATTTTTCAAGTATTAAAAATTAATTTTTGTTTGCAATATTTTATTTTGAAAAATTACCAATATTTTTCGAACTTTTTTAAAAAGTTGTTTTTAAAACATGTTAATTGATTATTACAGTATTGAAAATAATGCATTAAAAAATATTGCTCCAGTTTTAATAGTGCTTATTAGTGTAATAAGGTAATAATTTTGTTTAAATTCTTTTGTTTCTTCAAATTTCCCCCTTTTATACGAATAATCATAATTTTATATTATTAACTGTACATGTTAATGGTAATATTTTAACAGTAATTAAATATTTTATGAGCACCGAATTATATTCTTAATTGAAATCACAAAAGTAAATATTTTTAGCAATTCAATTAAAAATGAGTTTAAAATTATCTATGTATTTTTGCTTTCAGAAGCTATTTTTAAAAAAACTAATAGCTAAAAATAATATAAGTATTAAAGGATGTTTAAAAAATATTTATTTAAATTTGGGCACTGCATGCAGATAAATTATGACAATAATTTAATTAATGACTAATCTGATATTTTTGCTTTAATTTTAAGTTGGCTAAAATAGAAAATTTCAAGGTAAAAATTATCATGATTTAATAAAATTATGTTGAAATTTTATCCGCTATTATTCTGCTATTCTTCATTATAAGCCTATGTATTATTTGTAATGAAAGTCTTCCAGAATTAAATTTAAAATCTTGAAACGAGAATTTTTGCAGGTTTAAAATGCAGTACAAGTAAAAATCATTAAAAATGCAGTTAGATATAGGTTGCTTCAAAATTAAAATTACCTGTGTCTTTTATTCAAAATTTTTTATGTGAAACGTAACGGTATTATTCGCTTGTGGAATTTTGAAAAACGCATGTATAAAATGACGTTAATTGAAACTTGATAAACTAAAATAATAATACTCTCCATCACATTATTTAAAGTCACAGGATTTAAATATTCAATGTTCTTTGTTTTTGGTTTCAGCTCGTCACTGGTGCCTGCGTACCTGAGCCGGGGTCCACCAGTACTCCAGCACCCGGAGCGCGTGGTGCCGATGTCCGAGTGCGAGCGGTTCGAGCCCCACTTCCAGCCAAACGTTGCTCTCGCACCTCCGAGCACCCCTATCGTTCCGACGGCTGCTCTGCCTCTCGTGCCACCGCCGGCGGTGGTCGCGGTCAGCCCGGTGGTGGCGACGACGCCCGTCCCACATCGTCGGCACCGGCGACATGGGCATGGTGCAACGCTCGCGAGGTCGACGAGCCCCGACGACAAGACGATGACAGCGGTGGCGGCCGCGCCTGCGTCAGCCCCGCTGTCCTCGTCCTCGACCTCGTCCTCGGAGACCTTCGCCGCAGTGAGCGTGAAGATCGAGAACCCGTCGTCGCCATGTCCCGAGGCGGCCTACACCCCCATGCTCGTCACTGCGGAGAGGGGAGAGCAGCAGCCGGTGCCCACAGCCGTCGCCGATGACAGCGATCGCTTGGTGGGGGCGGAGGTCACCGCGGTCGCGAGGGGGGAGCCAGACAAGGAGACGGGCGAGTGCGAGGAGGAGGAGAGCAACGGCGCCGTTACCTCATCCACGGTAGGTGAACGGTGGCCTCCTTTTCGGAGGGAAGGACCCTCGCCAACATGTTTTCGAGGGTACAGCCTCAGCGAATCCAGTCATCGGGTTTAATCGCGCGAGTGTTGTTGCTTTGACGATAAGAATTGTTGGACCATTTGTCGGCGTTACAACCTCAAACGATATTTTTAATTTCGCGTTTTTATAGTGACGACGTGTTAAGCTATGATCTAGAAACCGGTACTTGCTATGCGACTCGATTGAAAGTCCGCGCGGAAAATATTTTTCCAGTGAGAAATTTAAAGCTGTGCTCGTAATTGTAAACTTTGCCTCTATGCTCAAGCTATTTCTCGTCCGTTCAAGAAGTCAGCTCTTTCAGTACTGATTAATATCACGAATGAGGAAAAATACGGAAATTTGATGAAATAATCAGAAAAAGTTTCTATTTTAAATTTAAAGTAAAACGATTGTAATAACAAGTTTTTCAATGAAAACTTTTCGGAATTTCTCGGAAAATTGAGGACATCGGTATGTCTTCCTTTACTCTACTATTGAAAACTTGGATTTTTCACGATGCAATTTTTTCAGATCACTTTTCACAAATCTCTTACTGTTAAAGTTAAATCCATTTAATGTCATTGAAGTCGAGTGGCCTTTAGTGCTAAACTTGAAAAACTTTGAAAATCAATACCTCTAATTAACGGTTATAACATTCGCTGGTAATCAGATGTAAGAGTTTTAATAACTCATTAGTAATACGATTATTGTTAAAAAATCGTATTTTAAAATTTGAGCATTCAAAACAATTTTTTATTAATTAAATTAAAAAAAGGATTTTGAATAATTATTTATAAATTACTTGAAATATACGTTTTTAGTCTAAAATTAGTGAACATTAAGAACATCAATTTCTGTAAACTTTTTTTATTTACACAGACTTTCTGCAATTACATATTCAAATAGAATTGTAATGGTGCTATATATTTAAGGCACTCATAATTACGGATGCAATATATTTTTTTGTTTTGTATAAAAAAAATTATTATGTTATTCCAGTTAATGAAAAAACTTTATATAGTCATAACTTTATTTGTGTGCGTGTATTATATTAAAGTCTACTTTGTTAAGTCTACTATATTATTATTTTTCGTTTAAATTAGTTTCATAATATTAAACCATAAATTATTGTTAGTTCACATTGGTTTAAATATATTTTTTTTAAACAAATCCATAATGTTTATATGATTTTTACATGTAATAATGTGTATAATTTAAAAACTTTAATAATTTTCAATAAAACAGTACTTTAAAGTACAAGCAACTCTACTGTGTCATCAAATGACTTATATCACGTTTTTTTCTAAACCAACAGTCTACATTAATGGTGGATCTAGCGCGAGTTGAACCCGGCAATTCCACTTCAGCAGAAGATTGCACTCGTAATTCTGATTGCGATCTGAGCCTCGAACTCCAGGAACGCCTTCTGGCCATCGAAGCACCACGAGACACCCTTGAAATCGCTAAGCGACTCGGAGCAGAGCTTGCGAGCTTACGCCGTGAGAATACTAGGCTAAGGGATGAACTACGTCTCAGGCAACTCGAAGCTGTTGTTTCTAGTAAGTGTGATACGACCAATAGCACCGAAGTCGAGGATCAGGTCACCCATGAGATAACCATCAAGGAACAACCCATCATTCCCGAGGAGCCACCTACGACCGCCAGAAATGATCGATAACTTGCCGATCGACGGCACTTTATAGGTTTTTGCGTTCTTTAAGAATTTTTTCTTCATCTTTTGAAAGATAAAAGGAAGCGAAAGAGCTCAAGCCCGTAACTCGCTTTAGGAATTTACCTGTATTGCGATCTTCCGGCTTGAGATATGTATTGGTTAGCCTCAAGCTACTACACTTTAGAAGTTTTTCAAATAGATGCAAGTTCACAGATTTGCAAGGAAAATGTGTGAATTAAAAGGTGTGTTTTATGTAGTTGAGTTAATGTATGAAAGTACGTTTACTCAGCAACATTATTTCTGAGAAAATGAAATGAATATGGAAGATGGAAAACATTGTAAGGAACTTCGGAAATTTCTTTGTAAGACTCGAGCTATTTCGCTTCTTCAGAGATTTACGTATAATATACATGTTAATTTAATTATTCGTTTGAATGCACCCTAAAATATTTCTGTATTGATTAATAAAAAAAGCTCTTATAATATTCTGTCAGTGAGTCTTCGCGATTCGATGTTAGAATTTTCAAATAGAAAGCTTAGCTGTTTCTCTTATATCATATTAAATTTTTATTTTAATGAAATAAAAATTATAGAGGCGCGGTACGAGAAGTTTCACTATGGTGATTTAAAGTGATATCATGTTTATTTTAAGAAAGGAACATGTCATTAAATTTGTTTTATAAGGTTGCATTGAATAGCTTTCGAACGCATTGTGATTATTTTGTTTGCGCCTAAAAGTACAGATGTGTTTCATAGAAGCATTTCTGTCAGTATTTATCTTTATTCTATGAATTTTTATTTATACCGAATGCATGTTTATTAATAACTTGTATAACTCGCATATAATTATTTAAGAGAAAAAAGTCAATTCGTCGAGTTGAAAAATAGAATTTTTTACATTAAAATACATAAGATGAGCATAAATGCGATACTAGTTACATATGGTTTTGGTTAGAAAAATCTAATTTTTATAAACAATTATAATGGATTAGTTTTCTAAATTATAAAACTGTTGCTAAAATTTGAGCATTGGCATTTTATTCTTATTAGAATAAATTTTCTTCTAAATATATTTCTTTATAAGAATTATTATATTTATGAGGATAAATTATTGATTTATTTTGTTATAGACGAATTAATGCTGAATAGAATTCGGGGTGAAAAAAAAAATTAAAAAATCATTTGAGATCCGATTAGACAGTGAAAAAATGTTGAAAAGATGGAAAAGAAAATTTTATGAGACAAAATCAGTAGTTTAAACACGTATTAAATTTTTCAAATTATTTGAAATTTTGATCATCTATTCGATTGAGATTCCAATTTTCATTGTTAAATCTGTCATATAACATTTGATCATGATTGGATTTATTGTAATGTAAGTTTCGTATACAAAACTAAAACTTCCGAAAAAGTTTCTGTGCTAATTCTTTTCTTACATAAATATTTGAATATAGAAACAGGAAACAAGGGAATGAAAAAAATTGAATTAGTATAATAGAGTAAAATGTCGCGTTAAAAAAAAGCTATTCTATGATTTTCATTCTTACCCAGTGAAGTATCACTCTTAGAAAATTCAGAGAGAAAATACTGAGCTTATAAATTAAAAAATTAATGATGAAATTATGAAATAAAAAACTGTCTTGGTTGCATGTGATAAAACGAAGAGCCTTTAGCATTATTACAGTTAGTTTAGAATTCATACTGTAAGTAAACTTTATCGAGAGTTTTTGTTTCGATCGAATGTAGATACTGTATAATAAAGAGAGGGAAAAATCTGATATAAGTAGACGTAATGGTGAAAATCAGAACTTAATAATGCGGCGAAATGGTGGAAAACGTACAACAGATTTGTCTGAAAAAAACTGCAAGCAACTCTATGCGTTTCATGCATATTAAATATGCATTTCGCATGGTTCGTTTCTTCAATTTTATCTTTCTTAATATACCTTTTTCACTGTTTATCTGATTGTTGTTAAATTTAATTTCTAGTGAATCTAATTAAATTTATTATTCAGCGGCGATTCGTAAGTTGCTTTTCCATTTAAATTCTATGCGAAGAATAAAAAAAAAGATAAATTATAATCGCATTCTTGTACATAAACACTCTTCTCTCGTCATAAATTATATTAATTACTACAAAGTAAAAAAGTAATGATAAGAATAATACGCGAATTATTACAAAAAAAAGTACAAAAATCCTAGGTGCTACGTCGTTACGCTAGGTACGAGTTCGAGCTTGAGCCGAACACGAATGAATCTTTTCCAGCGGCTCCTGTGAGAAAAATAAAATAATAAATCATAGTAATAATAATAATAATAATAATAATAATAATAGAAATAATACATAATAATAAATAACATTAATAAACAATAATTATAATAATAAATAATAAATAATAAATAATAAATAATAACAACAACGATTATTATATTAAAGCAAAAAATGTGTCATGCAATAATTGTAAGAAAGGTATAGCATCATCTAGCGTATATACTCTAAACCTGCATGTCGCATAATTGTTTGGAAACACGTTGACAAAAAAATGTATTGCTAATCATATTTAATATTTTGTAGAAAACTGCTCTTATTTTGCATAAAAAAGCCGAGAGTTCACACCCTTATCGCTTTGGCGATAGGGAGCTCCCTGGCTTTGTTGCTGGTTTATGGAACAATCGGCTGGCGACGCAATTGACAAACGAAGTTTCGAAAAAATATGCATGCTACAATTAACAATAAGAAAATCTTTTATATAGTTGGTGTTGTTGACCTTGCACACTTATGTACGTCTCTATGTAACATTTATGGTCCATCATCGCGGTCCCGCTGATTATCAGTAGTACAAACTCTTAACGAAGGACTTGTCATAATCACATTCCTCTTCTTGCAAAAGTCATTAATGTGTATATTTATGAAAAATCGTATTTTGAAACTTAACGCAGTGCATTATAATTTAAAAAAAGTTATTGAATTCAGTGTTATTGTAATTTAGTTGTGAGTAACTGATCGTTTACTTTCATATGACTATTCATATTTTGACTATTTTCAAGTGATGATCGATATGAATCTATTCGTTTTCCATAATTTAAACATTTTTAGTAAAATTAAATTTATCGATTTATCGAAAAATGGTTTAATTATTTAATAAATACATCTTTATCAATATAATCGCAGGAATCCAGTGAAGTGCCTGTTTATTAGCAACGTTACTGTGAGGCGATGACACGTACACCCGAAAGATAAGAAATTTACTCTTTCGAGTATACAAGTTAATCTCGCGTGGTTCAGATTTGCGTGTGTGAATAACTTTACAAGTATGTGTACAGTAACATAAGTATATAATCTGAATGAGTAATGTTTTTTGATAATTTAAATTTTCCAATTCCCAAAGTTTTTATAAATATTTATGTTATCTCTGATGAAATTGTAAAAATTTCTATGCTATGTTCCATTTATAAACACTGAATTAATATAAAATATCAATTATTGAAAAATGCAACAAATCAGTAATTTAAAAAAGTGTTATGGGATTAAATAAATTCAAGATACCTTAAATTGGTTACAGTTTTTTTTTCTTCTTTATAACTCTTTATGAAAGTTATTGATGTTTGGAATATGGAAATTTTTATATTAAAGCAGTTGGACCAAGTATATACTGCTAGTTATGGCAGTCAGTTATTGAAAAACAAATCAATTTATAGCATTAAATAATGCATAAATATTAAGTGCATTAAAAGAAATTTCCGAAGCTTTCTTTAAATGAACGTATGCGAATCGATTGTTCCTTTAACCTTGGAAATGCTTAAAAACTAAAAAACACAAGTACAACAAAATAGTCAATGCACGATTTCTATAGACATCAATATTTAATTGTAATTGGCGTTTACTCGTTGAATAATTTCTCATTGGTTATTATTATTGGTTATATTTATAAATAAAACGGCATAGAAAATTAAATCTCCTCCACCTCGAACTTGCGATCCGCTTCTTTGAAATCAAATCGAATCAAGGCATACTGTACTATCTGCTAATAGATAAAGCGATTGCATATGTAGCGATTAGCCAATTGTATTAAACTCTGTAAATCGTGCATATTGGTACTAAATTATGAGGGAGGAAGTCGTTGATAATACTCGTTTGTATATTTGGACACTCATCGACACTTACATATGTACATACATGCACTAAAAAATTACGTTCGCGCAAATTAAGATGCAAAATCTTGGCAAAGGGCTGGTTCAAAGATCTCTGTTTGCGCATCAGACGCATTGGTGTAAAGCATGCGCACACACACATACCTGCTCTCCAACGTACGCGCGCGCGCGCCCACACACACACCTGTTACGTTTACGACGATGATATCCGATGCTTCGACAAGTCTACACTTCTTTTTGTGCTTTTTTTTCTTCTTTTTCTCTCCTCGGCAGCTGTTTGTTACTACCAAAGTAAATATTGTCATCCAAGTATAAATGATCATAATATTTTTTTCTTATTCTTTTTTTATCTTTGAATTCTTTAAATGATCGAAAAAATTGAGAAAAATGATGCAACACCAGCGTACAATGGTTATAATAATAAATTTTAAAAACAATCTAAATAAATGAACTTGAACATAATAAATAATTATATAGTAGATGCATATTGATCATCATTGCGTTCTATGTATACAAAAAATATAAAATACATGCGACGTAAATTTACATTTGTAATATTGTTATATTATAAGGAATCCCACCTAAGATAAAGAATGTAATAGTCTACGTTTTTTCATACACACTCGGTTATTATATTTATCTTTAGAATATACAAAATAAAATAAATCATATTGTATATCTTATGTACTACTCCGTTTGATATAGATTTTTTAAATCTACATATGAGAATATAAAAATTAATTTTATTCAATCGTCTGACTGCCACGACTTTGAGAAAGAATATTTCATAATAAATACTTTTTACCTATCTTTTTGCTTTTTTCGCATTTCTTTAATGTTTAAATAAAGTAAAAATTTACAAGGTCCACATATTTAAATGACTGCACATGTTTTGAGTATTAAAACGTGAAAATGAGTTTTACAGTATTTACTTTAGATCACTATAGATTTTAAAATATTTTTTTTATTTTTCAAAAAATACTTATTGATTTTATTATATTGATTTCAGAAATGATTAGTTATATATTTTTATTTAATATTAATGTGAGAAAAGTATTAAAGAAACAAGGAATATAAAAAGTCTTTATTCTGAAATTCTGCATCTAATGTAATAATTGTGACGTTAGAAATTTTTGCGTACTAGAGTAAAAAGGTTAAAATGAACTGTTAAAGTACGGGTTCAAAAGTCTAATAATTTGTACATATATATATATATATATATATTGAAAAGAAAAGAGAAAGACAGAATTTATTAGAATTCAATGTACTTTTTGTTCATTAATTCGACACAAATCAGATTTTTTAACAGATATCAACGGTACTATACGTGCATGAAAAATATGTTGCTGAGATTTGTCGATGAAAGTGATGTATTACTTAATTGGTAGCAAAAAGAATAACAATTTTTAAAAAATGAAATAAAAAAAACTTATAATAGTACGACATTTTAGGATTTTATTGTAAATAGCATTTGAATGAGCGTAAATTTGTTATCAGTATTTAAAATATTTAAAGCTATTTTAGAAGAGCAAATTGTAACAAGCAATTGTTTGCGTAGATGAAGAAGAAAGGCAACCGAATTCAACTAGTAAATAATATTTGCTATGCTTGAAATATATTGAACATGTTTATTAAGTATGACTTGTGAATTTGTACGGAAGATTTCTTAGATCATTACGATTGAAAAAAAAAATGTTTTTCAACTTTGAAATAAGCACCAGAGAAGCATAAGACAATGAATTTTGAATAAGTTTAAAAATGAGCAATCGAAGTATAATATCTTTTTTGAGAATTTTAAATGTGGTTCGTAAAGATGAGAAATATGAACAATAAAGGAAAATAAAAAGCTGAACTAACAAAACGAGTAGAAACGTGTTCCTGAGACAGAAAAGATCGTTTTTTGTTTTTATTATTCGTAATCCTACTCAAATATTTGTAATATCTTATAAAAGAGAGTACTATATTTCAAATAAGAATATTTCATTTTGTAAATAGAGTGTATTTCGTCGACGAGAAAAATAAACTATTGAAATGCGTGAGCAGTCGACGAGCTTTTCAAAAGAATATCCTAACAATTACCGATTTTTCCATTTGAATAAATCTTCCAACGATTTTTCGAATTTTCAAATTTTTGCAGCGCATATTATTTAGGTTCTACTAAAATGAAAGACATCGACTTCCTTGATTACTTAATTAGTACCTGCAATTGGCAAAAGAAGCCTGTGCGTGAAAATATAAAAATTGTGATGAAAGTCTCAGTAACTGCATAATATTGTATTGAAGGTGTACTTTGAGTAGAAATGAAAAATCTAGTGCAAATAATTATATGTTCTTAATTAAATATAACCAGTGATTCTAAATTTTTAAAGATAAAAGAAGTAGTTGTTTAATTGGAACCATTTCTTTATATTTTTTAAAAAAAATTATAAAGATGTTTGAATTTTTAAAATATTTCAATGTCTTCCAGTTAAAAATTTGAGCTTATGATCCCATAAATCGTAATTGTAAAATGTAAAATTAATTTATAATTTATTACTAATTACATTATTTAAATTTACTTTATTATTGATCGGTTAAAATTATGATTTAAATTAACTTTTATTTTATTACACACATGAATATTATTTAAAATTCAAATAATCTTTCAAATTTACCAAATTTCTTGGTTTACTTATTCATTAAAACTTTGATTTAAATGTTGCTAATATTTTTGTATCAAAAAATATGTTTAATATTCTGTTTTCTCAGCGCAATATTCTCGCTTATATATCTACCAACAAAAAGAAGAAAGCATACATTAAATTATGGCAAATGTAACAATCGAACGCATTGCAGATTATTGACAAATTAAGTTTTAGTTAATCCCATTTTATTGATCTTTAATTTGAATGTTTATAATTTACTGGCTATTTCGAAATAATCGCGATACAATTTTAAATATTTACGGTATTTGTGTTTATAACACTAAACTTTATCTCAAAATCCTAAATTAATTATAAAAAGACGTACTTATTTGATAAAAAAAAAAATTATATTTTTATAATATTTTTTGGTGAAATAATATTTTTATTTTTTATTCAAAATTCCATATAATAATTTGAAATGTTTGCTTCATTTACTCTTTATTTTTATTGATAATAATTTTTTTAAAGGAAACATTATTGTTTATAATTTTATAATCTAAATATATAATCTATAAATGTATATTTATTAATAATACATAGATGAATACAGATTAGAATTAAATAGTACTGAGATAAATTATTTCCTTTTATAAAAGCATCAATTTTTTTATTTTAATATTAATATTATTTAAATTTATTTACATAAAAAGTATTTGTAATGTTAAATGAATGATAGATTTTTTGAATAGATATATTTTATATATCTATTCAAAATATATAAACAAGATATATAAACAAAAAAAAAATTTAATTTAAGAGATTTTATAAAATTTGAATTATTTTTAGATTTAAATTATAATTTTGTAGTTTAATATAATTAATTATAATCGGTAATAATTATATATTCAAATATAAATGAAAGTTAATTTACTTATAAGTATTAAATTATTTATTCGAGTTTTAATGATTTAAAGCATTCTTTAGAATTAAAGAATGAACTTATCTGGAGTAAATAAAATTATAAGTTAAGTATTAAGTTCTAATAATAATTAAGTACTAGTCAATACTAAAAAAAAAATCTTTAGAGTAATCATTCAGTAATTTTTTTATTCAGATCAAGTTAGATAATGCGAAAAACAAATAGCAATAGCATAGATATCCATGTGTTAAGTCAATTGAAGTCTCAATTTTAATACACATGGCTTGCTTTACAAAAATGTAAAAATGAAAAAAAATGTTAACCTCAAGGGATTTATTTATGAAGATTTTTTTATATTGTTTTCTTAACTCATTAAGATAGTAAAATTTTTGTTTAACCAAATTTTAATTTTATCATTGAAACTATTAAAAATGACGTATAACAACATTATTGGTGATTGATAAATTAACTTTCTCTTTGTATTAAATTTTTTTAAATTTCATTAATATATATAGAATATAAAATAAAATAAAAATATGCTGATAAACAATTTGTGTAATGCTATATTTAAAACGTACGTAAATTATTTATAATTTTTTATATTAATAATTCTTATCACATTTTTGTAAAAAAATATCTTATATTTACGGAATTGTTTATCTTATATATTTTTCTATGTTTATATTATAAATTAAATTTAATGAATATTTTATATTTATTAACATGAATACTGTTTCATAATTTTTAGAATTTTTGAATAAAAAATAAAAATGTTATTTTTGTTTGAAGCATTGGAGATTTTTCTTTTACAAGAAATAAATTTTCATATATTTATAAATACACAAACTACAAATATTCATTTTTATCGCATAGTAAATCATTATTAAAATTTATTTCTAGTTGTTGAATTATGTATAAATTCTTTAATTCATGTTTAATTTTCTAAATATTATTTAAAAATATTTATTTATTATACTTACGACTTTTAATATAATTTTAATTACATTATAAATTATTATAAGTAATTAGTTTATACAAAATTGTTATACGTATACAAAAATCTTATAATAGTTTTTGGGATTTAAAAATAGTGAGTAAGCCTACTAAGTTTTTATTATTATAAATTTCAAGTATAAAATTTTATTAGTCATTTCATTTTATTTTAAATATAAATAAAAATAAAATTTGACGTTACAGTTAAAAATAAAATTTATTTATATCATTAAAAAATTTACTATTGCTTTAGAAAAGATTTAGTTGTATTGACCATAATAAGAATATATGTATATTTTACAACAAATTCTTATTAAAATTATACATAAATTTATTTAGAATATTTCATTCGATTAGCTACAAGCCGACAAGAACTAACGTTAATTCAATTATAAAAATAGTTAAAATACATTAAAGTTTTTTGTAATTTAAATTTAGCTCAACAAATAATATTTTAACTTGGTTTGGTGCAGGTTTTTATAAAATTCACGCAATGCATCTTTGGCGTCGAATCGAAAGTTCACGCAAAAAACGTATGTTTTTCAATTGACAGTTTTTCCATCCATGTGCTTAGTGGAAAATAGTGAAGATTATATGAAATCCAGTTCGTGGATAAGTGCCAAAACGCTTGAGCATTGTATAGCAAATTTTTCCAAGGTCACGCACAAATGACAAACTGTTACCTCGACTTCTTTGTGAAATTTTGTGAAATATGTTTTATACCGCATACGTTATAATTGTAAATTTGAATTCGGTTGCTTTTTTTTTAAATTTCTTCATTTTGATCACATAATAAGTCAGTTGTAAAATAGTGTTCTATTTTTATACACACAATGTATGTATGATTGTATCTACAAAGTTGTATTGTTTTTTTATTCATTTAAATTTAAGTTTTAAAATAAGTCGAATAATACATATCTGTTGGAATAATCATTTAATAAATTAATTATCAACAATAAAGATAAACAATAAATATGGATCGATATTAATTTCATATTTAAATTATTTGATATGATTGAATGAACTATTATTCTTCTCTGTAATGTATTTGAGTACTTGGCATTTAATAATAAATTCAATATTAAATGTATGTTTCTATTTTTCATCCTATACTTATGCTTACTGAATTTTAGCTATTTTTCCAATTATTATTTAAATTTCCTCTTAAATTTTTTTAAGATAAAATGCTAAAAGTTGCAACAGCTATTAGGTTACAACAATAGGTTTGAATTAGATTTTTGATATTTAAAATTGACATTTATTTAAATTTGTTTACTTATAGTAGCGCCATCTGGTAGCATCGAATATTATGGGCACGACAATGTTGTAATGTTAATAAATTTGCACAACTACATATTTAAGAGTACATTTCCAGTTGTTATTTTAATGCCATTCACTAATTTATGTTTCATAAATTGATCTTTAAAATTTGTGAATGTTTCGTATGATTAAATTCATTGGTATATTTTTTAATGAAATTAATATTTTATTGAAAACCATTATATTGTAAATCTTGAAATTTTTAATGTTGAACATAAATTTTTAACCTAATATATCAATTAGTGAGATTTCTTGATTTTTATGTGTACTTTTTTTATTTTTACTTTGTGTTTTCATACGTAATTTTTGTGAAAATATCTGTAGAGTTGAATAATTTAGACTAATAATTATAGTAATATTTACTATATACCATGTTATAAAACATTTTATTAGAATTTTTAGAATTATTTTGAAAACTCATTTCTTTTGAATATGTAAGGTAGATTTTGTTTAGATTAAATGCTTAGTTTCAAATACACAGTTTATATTTTTTTAATTAAATTTTACCACACTTTATTCATCAAAAAATAATTTGTGTAATTAATTTGTGTAATTTAATTACCATATTTAATACACATGGACTCTTAATGAATATAATTTTATTTTAATACTTTTTCTTTTTTTATAACGATAAAAATATAAAGAGATTTTATATTTTTAATGTCAAATTTGGTTCTATTTGAAAATATATTTTAAATAAATTTAGTAGTAGAATAATGTTGAATTAAGAATATTATATTTTTGATTTATTAGAAAAAATAATTGATAAATCATAGAAACAACTCAACGATTAAAATTGCTCTATTTTAATACTTAATATTTTTAAAAATTTAAACTTAAATGAAACAGGTTCAGTATTACAATGTTTTAACATTACTGAATATTATTTCATAATTATTACTCAAATAAATTATTAAAAATAAATTATTACTCAATACATTTACTTATTATATATGAATTTTACAATGATTAAAATATAAATATTTATAAAACTTTTTTAAACATTTATGGATCATCTAAGTAACTTTATAAATATTCTAGTAACTTAATTAGTTTACATTTAAATCATTTTTCTCATTATACTACCAAATATATTGGTTTTATAATTTTTATTACTATTTATTATTTATTATTATTTATGATTTATTAATTACTTGTGAAAAGAATTTTATATGATTAAATTAATATAATTATAAAAATTTTATATAAAAAAAGAAATAGTTGTTAAAACTGTATATGTAATAATTTAAAATAAGAAAATTTGATTATTTTTAGTATTACTTAAGTTTACTTATATTTTAAAATAAATTTATAATTAATTTGATTTAAAAAATTATTGTACTGATTTATAATAATTTTTTAACTTCAGTAATTGATAATTTTGAAAATATTATGTAATTTTGTATTCTATTGTTAATTCCTTAAACAAATATCACTATCGGTTGCTAAAATCATTCTGTACATTTCAAGAAGAATAACAGATATTTATTCATTTTTCGCTACAATGCCATGAGTAAATTAAATTTTTATTTAAAATTTGTAATAAAATTAAAATTAATTTATTTAATTTTTACAAGCGATTCTTAATAATCTCTAAAAAATATTTTTAAAGAATAATGATATCTTCATTAAATTTATGAAATAATTTGTTTATTTTATTAGAGCTAAAATCTATTTTGTTAAATTTTTCAGGGTAGTTTTTGTTTAAATAATTATTGTTAATAAACTTTAACCTTACTATTTTAATATTTATGTAATAAACAGTAGAGATTTATTTGTACAAATGATAATATTTTACAAATTGATAGCTTACATTATAATTTAAATTTTAATAAAGTTATTTTATTAAACAAAAAAAGAAAAATACTAATTAGTGTTATTTTCAATAGTAATCATAATACTAATAAATGCAAATAAAGGATGATAAAAAAACTTGTTAAATTTTAAATTTAATTTTGATATAAATCATCTAAACTCATTAAAACAACGTTTTTAATTGTACATATGAAAAAAACATATTTTGATTAAATTATTACATATAGTTGATTTATTGATAACTTTTTGCATTCATTTGAGATACTTGTTACAAATAGAATTTAAGTGTTAAAATTTAAGCAGCTTGAATAATTTTTATTCATATAATATTAAATTTAAAAATATATCTGTAGTTTTGATCTTATTGGATAGATATTGTAACATAATGGATACCAAATGTAATAAACATCATCAAATACAATGTAAAAGAAAAGTGTTATGAAATTTTATAACGATATTTTTAACCATACAGTAATGGCTTGCTTATAATTGTACAAAATGAAAATTAATTTTAACAGCTTATTTTATTAATTATTTAATCAAAATTTATTATATTTAATGCTATAAAATTGGACAAATATGTAGTTGAAATCTATATAGAGTATTATTA
This sequence comes from Eupristina koningsbergeri, assembly GCA_018907245.1. Taxonomy (NCBI): domain Eukaryota; kingdom Metazoa; phylum Arthropoda; class Insecta; order Hymenoptera; family Agaonidae; genus Eupristina; species Eupristina koningsbergeri. The sequence goes on from JACCHV010002775.1 coordinate 575,603, forward strand.
TAATTTTTTGTATTAATTAACATTTGTACAAGAATGTTAAAAGTAAATTTAATTATTTTAATGGGTTAAAATGAAAGGATCTAGTATAGAAAACAATAGAAATGCCTTTAGCTTGTCGAATGATATATGGTATATCTAAGTAATTTAAATTTCATTAGAAATTATTTTATTTTTATTAAATATGCTGTGTGTGAGTGAAGCTTATATTTATTAGAATCTTTCAAAAAGAAACAATGGTTTTATTAAAGGTTTTGAAAATTTAAGTATGATTTAATGTGTAAACAAATATGAAGCAGATGTATTATTTTTCATTTGAATAACTTTGAATAGAATCCAGAGGTATAAATATATTGCATTTTTAGAGCATCATATTCTGCAGACCGCCATTTTCATTATGTAACAGTACAGTTGAAATGTAAAGAAAAAGAGTTTGGAATGTATGAAAGAAGAAAATAGGTTACATTGACGTTTTAGACAACTCAAAAGCATAACCAATAACTTGTGAACTGGACCGCGCAAGAACCATTTACAACGTGAAATACTTTTTGCAAATATTCGTCTTCTTCTGGCGAACGGCATCTTACCGATGTAGCGAGAAAATCGAAAACAGGTGCGGAAAGATGAAGCAGCAGAATAGCAGAATGTCCTAGTGCAGGTTTATTTTTTGTGGGCATCCGCGATTCAAGTATTCGACGGAGAGGGTGGGTATGGGGGTCGGTGGTACACGCTACACACCTGTGTGCACCGCATGCAGGAACGAAGCGGAGAGAGCGACAGCGAGAGAGAGAGAGAGAGAGAGAGAGAGAGAGAGAGAGAGTGAGAGCGATAGAGGGAGGGAGAAAGAGAAAGCGAGGCGCGCGCGCCGCGCCCGCGCGTGTCAGTCCCGGAAAACAGTAAGCATGGCGACAGTCCACTGCTGACAACGCGTCTATACTCAACTAACCCCCTAAAGTGCCCTTCACCAGGTCTTCACACGGCGTCTACGTGTCCGTGCGTCCTACTGAGTACCGGGAGGTAACCCGCCCCGAGCGCCAGCTCCGTGTCCTGTGAGGGCGTGAACATACGCTCGAGGAGGAGGCTCGCTCGCAAGGTGTCCGTGGCAGCGGTCCCGAGGAAGCGCCGTGAGTTCGTTGCCTCTTAGACAGCGGTCGGCGGCTTCAGCAAGACGAGCTGCTGCTGGAGGAGTTCAGACCCTCCCCGCCCTAAGGACACCAGGCCCAAAGCGCTTTTATGTCATTGTTTTACGAGCATCACGGTGAGTCAGGACTTTGGCACTCGGAGCGCGCGTACCTCGAGTACTTGCGTGCGTGCGTGTCTCATGTACGCACTCTCTCGCACACAGAAGAACTCCGGCCGCGTCGTGTCGCGTAGCCGCTGCCTGCTGCGTGAGCGGTGGACGATGCACTCCGGGCGGCGTGTGCGTGTGTCGAGGGAGCGAGCGTGAGCGAGTGCGAGAGTGAGCAAGCAAGAAAGAGTGAGAGAGAGAGAGAGAGAGAGAGAAAGAGAGAGGCGGCAAACGAGGCTAATTGACGCCAAAGAGGGGACAGACACACTCAGATGCTCCTCCGATGTCCGAGAGTGTCCCTGTAACGTGCTCGGTGCCGTGCTGCTGGTCCAATTCGAATCGCGACCCGCCGATTTTCCGACAGTCGTCCGCGCGGTCTCGAACGAGTTCCATCGGCGACCGAGACCGCGCTTCCCGGTCACGCGCACGTGCTCTCAGAACACGTTTCGTTGGGGGAGGGGGGTGGTTTAAGGGTCGCGAGGATATCGCCGGTGACCCCCTGCGCCTGCGTACGATTCTGCGCCCCTTGACCCCGTGGTGTCGCTAGTGCTGTGGTGTACCATCGCCTGTGAAGACCGGAGGCTCCGCTGACCTTCACAGAGGTCCCGACTCGAGGGAGCTCCGCGCACGTAACTTCGGAGATAAAAATAATGGGCGAGACCTGTTATTACACTTCCACCCGAAACCCCGCTGAATTTTCATAATCATTTTTCCATTTTTATCTGTAATTGAAGCGGTGGCTTGCAGCATTTACAATTAAAATTGCAATGTCGAGTGGGGACGAACGCAGCGATTTATGCTAATAACAGGCGGTTTCTATAAAATTACCTTCCTTGATATTAAAATTAATCTTCGGAAATTTGCGAGCCACGCTATTTCAACGTCAAAGCGTTTCCGAAACTTTTTTGCACTAAATGTATTACCTATCGGTTATTAAACCGAATATTGTTTTTAGTTGCTCCGATTTCGAGCCATTGACTAAATTGTTTTGTTCACGAACTAGAACACGTTTTCTTTATGTAAAAAAGCATCAATTTTTTTCACTTCAGCAACAAAATGATATTATTATGTAATTTGTTAAATGAGACATGTTCTGGTCTTTAATTACGTATATCCCAATGCCAAATCAAATAAATGTTATTTAATATTTATGAGTATATAATACCTCCTTGATGGTATGGAACTTTAAATATTATACTGAAAGCAGTTATTTTTATTGTAAAGAGTAAAGAATTGTGGTGAGAAGCAAGAATAGATGGATAAAAATAAAAGGGTGTTTCAATAACTGCAAAGTGAAAATTAGAGTTAATTCATTGTTTTTCAACATTTTCAACTACGTTTCTGTTGTTCGGATAAAAAAGCGAAAATCTAACCCGTTGGATATTTAATAATATCATAGCGACAACTCTCCACTCGGAAATTGGTAAATATCCGTAGCAAGAAAAGAGGACGAGCCATTCTCCAACGTCGTTTACGAGGGCCGGATTTCCCGCAGCCAAACAAGGGTCCCGCACGCATGCGTCCACGATGTCGACGACGGCGACTTCAGCCCACTATGTTCTACTGTTGAGCAAATCGCGCAAAAGTGAACTCTTCTTCCTCAACTCCAACTTTCTCCTGGAGATGACACTGCGGAGGGTGTTCAAGGGTGAGCGCACGTCCCGGGTCTCTTGGCTCTGCTCTGCTCTGCTCTGGAGTATTCGAAGAGCGGACGAGTGAATTTCCTAAATAAAATGAATTCGTTGATTATATCTCTCAATGCACTTCTTCTCAATTTTCCAACTCCGAAATGGAGGGATCGAAGCCCCGTTATTGTGAAAATTCGAGGCGATATAGGGAGTGCAAAATATCATCTCCATCCTTTCATTATTTATTGGGATTCCTTTTCGTCTAGTTGGCAAGCACGTAATACGACGCCAGTGTCGTTTCGATGCTGCGAGCGTTTTAAGAAAATATAATTTTATGTGGAATTCGCTTGCTACTCCTACGCTTTTCTACATTTTATTTTTTAATCGTTAAAGTTTTGTGCGCATTGAGAACATTTTTTAAAGTAAATAAATATAACTTCAGCATTATAATATTATAAGAAATGTCTGCTTTGATTTAACACGATAAGCCTTCATTAAAATTTTATTACTTTGACTTGTAAAAAGCAATAATTAAGATAAATTTGATATTTAATTGAAACAATATATTTCCCTTTAATATTTGGATATTTAAATTAAATATAAACTATTATTGCCATGGAAATATAATTAAAGTTTTTCCAATATTATATAAAACGTGTCAAACCGTATTCATAGGAATGCCAATTAAAGTGAGAATGGTGTTTATCTTTCGATCATGGTAGCGAGATAATTTTTTATAATATCTTCCAATTTAGTTTTTTAATTTAAATACTATTTTAAGTTTCAGCATTTAAATACATTATTTTTAAAGAAAAAAAAGGTTGCTTGTTTTGTATGCGTAAACGAGATTTAACTTCATTGTATTAAAATTTGTTCTGTTTAAAATCTTGCAGAAGCACATATACAGTGATATGTACAAAATGGATAAAAAGGTAAGATATAGCAGATTAAAGGATTAATTTTATTGGAGTATAATGCGTTATTACCACTAGTTTTAGAGGTGTTAAAAATTGTCATTATAAACTTGTGTTAAGGATTGTATAAATATAAACTCCTGAGATCGTTTTTCTTAAAAATTTTTTTAAAGAAAACGTTCAATTATAATTTTAAAAACGAAATTCTTTTACTGAGAAGGGATTAAATGATTTCAAGGAAGTTTTGTTGTGTAGTCAATAGAATTAACAATCCCTATTAAATATGGAATGCAACGTATCTGTATTTCATTATAAAATTATGCTTAGCATTCTGAATGATCAGTACTCGCATGTACTGGGGCTTTCGAAATATTTAATTTTGTTGGTGGTTCGCCCTTTCTATTTGGCTTCTGAGGAATGAATTCATGAAATCGGAAGGCGTGTAATAAATGAAGATGGGATAAAAAACAAAGTAGGTTTTATGAGAATATAAACTATTACCAATTTTCATTTAAATATTTGTAGAGAATGATTTAGAAAAATTTTGATAGTAGTAAAATTAATTAGAAAGAAAACGAAAGGAAAATATGAGCTCATTCATTTTTTGTTATTATAATATTGTACTGTGGGAAAAGCAACTTCATATTTATTTATTTTATTCACTTTAAATGCTGTAGAATTCTCTTAATGAAGATCTTAACAAATATCATTATACAGTATAAATAATAACAATTAAAAGTATTTTTTAAATAAACTAGCACGATTATTTTGAAATTTATCAATATTTATGAAATAATTAAAAAATTTTAATAAAAATATTTAATTGACACAGTTGTGTTTTTAAATTAGAGATAATTATATAATATAACATAGAATATTTCATAATTTATTCATAGTAAATAATTTATTATAAAAAGAAGAAAGATTTTAATATTAAAAACATGATTTTAGATACATTAGATTTGCTTCTTGTGAAAGAAATATTCATATAATTACACAAGTTATTTATTTAATCATAAAAATAAAGAAAAGTAAAATAAATTAAAACAGTAAAACGTTAAATTTTAAAACATTTTTAAACATAAAACAAATAAATGATAAATTGCAATAAGTTTATAATAAAAAAAAAGAGCTTCTACAAATATTGTCACGTTAAATATTACTATTTTTAGATATATAATGATGATTTAAATATGTAAAATAACATATTGCATGGCAGTAATTATTTTTTATAAATAATGTATTATAGAAATAATCAATGTATGTTCAACTAAACTTATTTGCAAGTAACAATTGTTTTTTGATTAGTCTTGCAGAATCTCAATGTAATTTTAGTAAAAAGAATTAAAAATTATATTCTAGTTGATGCTTTATATTGTCACAAATATTACTGAAGTGTATCCTCATATACGCTTGATATGATAAAATTTAGGATAGACAGTCTTGAAAAATATATATACTTAAATATATATGTCACTATAGTAATAATATATAATAATAGTGATTGAAAAGCCCAAATGTAATATTTCTATATTATATTATTTTAAAAAAATATCTTTTATAAATAAATTAAATTTTAATAATCACTTGTTAAATATTTTATAAATAATTTTGTTCGATAAAATAGATGTTTACGGTGTTATACAACATTTGTATAATTAGGAAAATTCCGTAGTTTCACACAATGTTAGATCAAATATTTTTGCATGGGATATTTTATTATATCAAATGTAATATTATAAATTGTACACATTTTAAATTAGAAACATTATATATATGTATAAAATGAACAATTGCTTTGATGTACAAATTTACACAATTCTATGTAATATGAAAATATATCGCAGATTTTACCATAAAAATTAGTAGTGTACTCTAAATTTTTTAAATCTAAACAAATAAATCTTGTAAAAATAAAAGGCCTAATTAATAGTAACTAAATTGTTTAATATTTCAACAAATACAATTAAAAGATTTAGTTCTAAAATAAAAAATATAATATAAAATATGACTAGTTTTCACAGAACGAATATTTTGTATGAATACCATTAATTCCATCATATTCAAATTATATTGATCAATAGAAACATAATAAGAATAAACAGTTTAAAAATATTGAATTTTTAGCTTTAAACAATGATGATGTCATACTTGAATTTAAAAACTTAGCATGATATTACATTGCTATTAAAGTCTGTTAGAGATGCATTGAAAAACTGATTGAGAATACAAAGAATTCATAATAATTTATTTGTAGGTATGTACTTTGTACTAATCTTCTCTTTATTTATTATTATTTTTGTTTGATGTAGATTTTCCACAAATATTTCCAGAGGAAATTTACGAGTTTGTATGTTTTAAATTCATTTAGTGAAAATATTTTTATTTGTTATTTGTTACCTCGAAAGTAACTTGTACTTTCAACAAGGTCAATTCCATTTTTCAATAAACTAATAAAATCGAGTCACATCCAAACGGAAATTTTTTTATCCAATATTTTAATTAAACAATCTCTTATTCTCGAGCAATTAGCCTACTTTTTATAGGTTTTATCATATTTTAGTATTTAAATGAAACTGTAATATCATAGTATTTTTTAGATTTAAAAATAAGGTATTTTTAATGATTCTTTTTTAACGCTTTTACTTAAAGTGACGAATTGTCACTTATGATCTTAATCTCCCCCTACTATATAAAAGTTGAACGAGCGAACACCTTTCAACACATCCGTGAATTTATAGATAAAAAGTAATGGAAGTAAGCAATGATAATATTTGATTTTTTAAAACACATAAGTTTAACTCACCTTTTATGTAATGAATGTTTATAAATTTAGCATTTGAGGTGTTTTTGGATTTTTAATTCGCTTAACCATAAAAATTCAGTATTTTATTGATTTTTTATATTTAATTCAGGTTATGCTTCATTGTAATGTTGTGCAATAATAAATCGGATATAACTACGGCTTTAAAGAAATTTTTGTTTTCTTATTTTTATAATAACATTGTACAATATTATACATATTTAGCATAGATTATCATCATATCCATTATAAGAAATATTATTATGTCCATGCAAACTAGCATTAAAATGTCTTTTTTTGCGGTTCAAAGTTTTATCAAATATTTATTGAATAAATTTTTTATTTTTTGAAAGGAGCCTAATTCTCTTAAATGTAGTGTGTAAATAAGTGCCCTAATACGTAAAAAGATAAAGCAGAAAATAACGAAATTATTGGTCGATTGTATTTTAATTTTTAACAATTAAATTTTTGTCTTACGAAATTTTTTTAATTATCTCTAAATTATATAAATTTGTTATTTATCTTTGACAACAATAAGTTTTTTAACAAAGTTACAATTATTCTTAGCCTATTTAAGCTTCCGCTGGAAAGTTAGGATGTAAAAATGTTTGAAGAAAAACGCCTCGTTAAAGTTCGTTCGTTCGTCGCTTCACTTTTTCGCTTAAAAATCATTTCGCTAAAAAATTTCCATAAAATCTTTATGTAAATGGAGTGTCTTTTTGTATAAAAATAAAAAAAAAAATTACTTTTGAAAAATCTAAAAAAAAAAAAAATAAAATTGACTAACGGCATGCATAACAAACAAAAACGAAAAAAAAAAAATAAGAGTTGGGTTAGATAGCGATAAAAGAATTACGAATATAATTCAAGTTTGTTATTTAATAAAAATGAGCAGAGCTCGAGGAGGAGAGGCACATTTGTACATTTGTACTTGGACTCAATGCGACTTAACGATTAACGCACGTTAAATCGTTAAGACCAGAATCCAATTGACACCGAGGTTTCGGGCCTTGGCGTAGCGCTGCTCAACTAATTAACGCGCCGAGAAAATAAAAAAAAGAAAAAAAAAAGAATAAGAAAGAAGCCGACTCGCGAAGGACCGTATCGGCGGCACTAATAATAAAGCGGCGAGATGCCACGTGAGCTACACCGGCAGCACCCGATGATAATATCTGTATCTGGACCGAATGCAGCCTCTCTAATCATCGTCTTCTCTTTTCTTTTCTGTAGGCAAGGGAGCGCGGCCTCAACGCACGAGGATGCCCACGCAGACGACGGACAACGACGATATTCGGGTGAAGATCGTCTACAATGGGTAAGTCAGCCTCACGCGTCTCATCTTTATTTCTTATCTTGCGCAGACAATTAAATGTGCGTGTGATAGACGCATTAGACGCACTACAAGTTATTCGTTATCGGAGTTTCGATCAAATCACCTTTATTTTCCTTCCTTCGTTCTTACCCATACCAAGATCTAGAGCCTTTGTTCGGACTGAGCTCCATCGCATGTGACCTTTTTCACTTTTTAACACGTTAATAGCATCTCGAGCAGTCGGTTAGATTAAACACTACGGTGGATGTAATTATTAATCACTTGAAACACTCATTGCCGAGCTAATTTTCTGAAATAAAAGTTAAATTTACGTGAATTAAAAGCTCACGTTTACTTTCCTCAAGCAATCATTTAATTTTCAATATAAATTCCGAAGGTGCAGATGAAAACACTCGGCCATAAAAGTCTCTTAAGAAAAAAATAATACTTGAGAATAATTTATTGATCAAATCATGACCTTATTTTGTATCAAATTTTCGTATCAATGAATATTTACTATTTGTGCCAAATAAACTTGAAAATGATACTAATACACCTTTGACTGGTAGCTGACGAGTTCCGTTTTCAATATTTTCTAGCATACTTTGTCCGTATTATGTATTATTTATACAATATTTCTATGCACTTTTTGCTTCATAGATGCCACTTTAATTTTACTTGTGAGAATAAAATATTATGCAGATGTTTTATTTAATTCAATATTAAACTTTTTTTCTACATTTATCAGTTATAAAAATTTTAGCAATGAAGAGTTGAATTTAAAATTTTTTAATTTAAAAATGTTACATTATTTTATGCATTTAAAACTTAATTTAATTACATTGTCAAGTCATTATATATGTTTCAAATTAAGTTGAATTTTGTATTTATTGATTAAAAATTTCAATATTTTTTATAAAAGTATTGTAACATATTGAATACATTGCAGTGTTTTGAAGTAACTGCAGTCCTTCATAAAATTTTAATAGACAATTACTTAGTAAAACTTGAATAATGATAACATACAACAAGAATAATCTATGAATTATCAGTATACAATATGACATGTCAATAAAAATCATATAATACATTATTTTAAAACAATAAAATATTATTTATTACATTTAATTTGATTATTCCATGATATTATTTAAAACAAATAATTATGCAAATATTATATAATAATGCATATTAATATATATAAATTTTATAAAAAGTAAAAAATAAAGCATTTAATTTTTACAGAGTACTCCGCATAAATATACTTAAGTCTATGTCAATGTATTATTATTATATAATTACACTTAATTATACATAATTGAAAGTTCAAACTAAAAATGTTAGCTATGTTATTCATAAATAACAAAACCAATGAAATTTTAAAAGCAATATGATTTTTTATACTTTTCCAATAAATAACACAATGTAAAAGTAAAGTCATATAAATAAAATAAGTAAAATTAGACTGACCAACATTCCAAACATAGTAAAATTAAATTATTTATTAATTCCTTTTAATCAGTGCTATTTCTCTTCAGTGAGTAAAATTATTTAAAAAATAGAGTTCAGTAGAGTATTTAAGCTAAAAATCAAATGAAAATATAATTAATTTTATATGCAATTCGAATTTAAAACAAAATCAATATATTTTATTCAGACATCCCAAATATGTAAAATAAATTTACAGAAATAAAATAAATAAAACTTTTTAAATATTTGTTTTATTTATATTAAAAAATCTATTGCTTTTTTTATCTAAAATAATAAAAAAAAAAATTATAATTCATTCAAATATATTCAATTAGATTAGATATCGAGGTTAATTTGATATACAATTAATACAAGCCGATAACTGCAGATAAAATTTATTACGTTAAAAAATGTTATGACTGTTTAATTAGTTTAATGTCAAGATAATGTAAGTAGTTAATAATTTTTAGAACAAAGAAAAAAAATACATCTAAAAGAAATATTGTAGCATATATTAAAGCAGATTAAATAGAATAGTTCATTCATAATAATTTATAAAATTTTGTGTGCAATTAAGCATTGCGAATATGAGTCAAGACCGGAAGACCTTAATGAAAAAGGAGTTTCTGGCGGTGAAATGGTTTCCTTTGTCGAAACTTTCTATATCTGCTGTCATTTCTCAACAGAATTTATAAATTCTATTTTTAAGTTTAAAATAAAAGTTGATAACAGAGTACGTATTTGAACAGAACATCAAGTGTCTATTTTTTTTTTTACTGATTTAGAAAAACTGAGGTACTTTCTAAGCTGTTAAAAACTCTTATTTTTTTGTTTTATTCCGATTTGAGAGATGCAATAGCATTATCAAATCTGCTATAAAAAAAAAATTGAGATAAGCAAAAATGACGAATATTCATCTTGTACAAGAATAAATATGTAATAAAAAATGAATAGTATTCAATAATTAATAGTAATAGTTTTAAATAATCACAATAAATTAAAGATTTTTTTCATTCTTACCAATTAAATTTAATTAGTATCATTTCTATTATATTATTTGTAAAGAAAAGATTACTTATTTTTCCTGTTAAGTATTATAAATTGTTTTGTTTTCAAAAGCATTGATTTTACAATTACAAATTTTTATTAAGAATGATTTTTTATTTTATCTCTTGTGTAATTTTCTCTGCAAATAAAAAAAAATTTATTTTGAATTTTATACATCATAAAGAAAAAATATTTTATAAACTGATTCATAATTTTTATATTTTTTTTTTCATAAATAAAACTTCAAATTTTCCGTATCAGACCGTAATATTTAATAGAATTTTGTATGTGCTTCAAAGGTTAAAAATAATACAAATTTTTATGATAGATTTGAAAATATAAATAAAACTAAAATAAACTTAAACACATGGTTTCTGAATATCACAAAAGATATATAACGTAAAATGAGACGTGAATTTAATAAGACAATTTTATATATTAATATTAAAAAGTGTAAATATTATTATTAATTTTCTAAAATTAAGAAACTATAATTCTTTGTTAAACAGAATGGTGATTACCTATAAATTTTGAAAATTTATCGTGCTTTATTATTAAATTCATATGTGACGTTTCTTGAAGTGTACGACAAAATCTATAAAATTTGGTTGTAATGTATAAATTTTTTTATAATTATTTCGTAAAACGTTTCGGAAATATACTATTTTATCATTTGTTTTTTAATCTCATTTCATTCTAAGAAAGTAAATGGCGAGTCTTTCGTATATCGTAAATGTTTTATATGAGTAAATTAGTAAAGATGCAACCAATGCTGATACAGCGAAAAAGGTTTGATCATTACGTTTGATACATTACATACAAACTTTTCTATAAAAATCCTTCCAAAAAATCCTGTGAGTAGTAGGAAGGTTACCCAAGAGGAATACCTGTATACGTGGGGGGGGGGAATGGGTACAAAAAAGATGATTCACAATAAATTAAAACTACTTGCCAATCAAGAGTTTACATTACAAAACCACCACCATCGCGTTCTTCACCTGACCTCCTCACCATTTTTTCCCGAATTAACTGCACGGAAGCTGTCAATTTGCTCATAGCACGGATATGCTGATTTTACCACAGGGAAGTCCAGATCACGTACATCACCGCGGGGATCAGTGTGGACAAGCTTCGCGAGGAAATGCGGACGATCTGCGGATTCGGCGCCGCGGGTCCATCCCCAGATCAGTTCACCATGAAATGGGTCGACGACGAGGGCGATCCTTGCCGCATCGCCTCTCAGCAGGAACTCGACGAGGCCCTTCGGCTCTACGAACTCGAGAAGGACACCGAGATCACGATTCACGGTAAGTGCTTTGGATGCTGCGCAGACTCCCTCGGGATTGTTCGAGAACTCGCTGATTCAGTTTGGCTCTTTTAGGGTCGAGTCGAGTACTATACAGAGTTAAAATCTGCCTTCATATTCCCCCTCCCCCGTTTTCTTTTATGTTTTATAACGTGAATGCCGCCTTTTCTGGAGTATAGATGTTACTTCCCGATATTACAGCAAAGGAGATTCAAAAGGTTTATCGTTGTCACTCGGAATGTATCTTCACATTATGCGTAAAGTTCAAGCCAGACCGTCAGATCGATCTTGGCAATGGATTTTCTCTCTTAGAGCATCAACCTCGTGATTTTCGCTTTCCAATTTATATTCTAAATGCTTATATGAGCAATGAAAAGATTCAGTTAAATTTAAACACCTGGTCAGCATATAGAAATTTTGAATAAAAAAAGTTCAGTGCAACGAAAAAACTCGTTTGAGTGGCTCGTTTGCAAACTATTGAAGGGTCCAATTCGTTAAGTAATCACCACCAAACCTATTAACGGAAAAAGTCTGACTAAGTAAGCAGTACGAGAAGCCCATAAATACATTCTAAGTAATGAGAAATGACCATTAAAACTCATGAAACTAGACTACTAATACTACTACTATTGTTCAATTTATAATGTTCGAAGCAATAAGTTGGTAAAAAAGGTTTATTCTCTTTCAAGTTTAAAAAAAAAAAAGAAAAAACATCTTTAAAAGTCACTCAAGTGTATTATAGTATTTTTGTCCTTGTCCAGTAATGTTCGAGACGTGATTTTCAAAAAGAAACACATTTCTCTATTTATAGATTATAAATCATGGATTTGCGAAGGAAAGCCAAGTTCAATTAGTGTACATTTATATTAATTTTAAAGGCATGTGCACCATTGTAGCGGCGCCTCACTCAAAGGCATAAAAATGAAGGGAAAAAAATGGTTATTTATCGCAAAAAGCGCGTGAAAATGTGCCGCAAAAGAGTTCTGCTTAAAAAAAATTTAGTTTAACTGGCCCTTTGTTAAAAATACTTAGTTATCAATAAGCTAAGAAAGCATCGCGTTGTTCACGAGCTGCTGCTTATTTTCCTTGTACTCGGGACTCTGAACAAAGAGAGGCTGCGTAGTAAATTTGCTTGATAAAATCCCGGCTCTCGGAAGTTCAGACTTTGAGTGAGGAAAATATTACATTCCCCTCCCCCCTCCCCCCATCCCAACACACACCCAATGTGGGCGCCTATTTATTTGCTGGGCGTAAAAAATGTCGCCCGAAAGAAAGAGAAAGGAGACAGTGGGCTCAAATCGATTTCATTTAATTTTGAAGATAGCGAAGGGCGAGGATGCACCTTTTTGCACTTAGGGTGAGGTCGAAGTTTAGAAGTAGCTTCGCGATCGGCCTCTGGGGATGAGGGTGTTTTCTCTCTTATAGACACCTGCAGAGAAGAACTCGGAAGTTTCAGCTAACGTACGATCTGGTTTCTCGTGAAATGGAGTTTTCGGCGTTGCCGGTAAAGTTGTGCGCGTCTTACCGTTACGATTGACTAGCAACTCTGATAATTTCGATCTTCTTAAAGGAAATGCTTGTGCTTGCATTGCAATATTTTTTTTTAAACATTAAAAACGTAAAAAGGTAATGCATTCTAAAATTTAGAATTAAGCACTATAGAAGCTACTTATTTGTCATTTCATGCATTTTTTGTTTATGATTAAAATAATGATTGAATTGCCTTTTTTTCAACTGTAAATTAAATCTTGCAATATTTTGACTGACGATAAAATAAAATTTTTTTTATTTTCAGACTTTACATTTTTGTGATAAACCAAAATGTTTATTTTTATTTACACAATAATTATTATTAATTTTTATTATAATATTTATTTAATTTATTAATAAAGTGTAATAAAAAAAATACACGTATTCAAATTATCATATTAAATCTTTGGAAATATAGACATTGGTTACTTATAATATAGTAATAAATTTATACAATATCATGTTTTTCATCAACCACACAATATTGCACTTGTCTAAAATAAGACAGATATTCAAATAATTGAGGTTAATTTTCAATTTTATACTACACAATTTTATAATACATAGAAGAATTTTAATTTATTTTCAATTTAATGATTCAAACATTAATAAGTGTAGTATTTGACTTGAAGTAATCTTGAAATAAATGATTGTGCTTTGTTACCTACTTCATTTATTTATTTGAAATTCATTGTAATATTTGAAACAATATTCCTTATTAAATGTAATTTTTATTTTTAAGAAAATAAAAGTATAACTATAAATTAATTTTTTATTTAAATTGAAAATTATTTAAAAAATTTATTACTCTCGTGTATTTTACATTATTTCATCTTATAAGATCAAGGATTATCTTTGCTGACATAAAATTATAGTTAAAAGGTAAAACAAAAAATTATATAGATACATTTTATTCTTTAATTATTTAGATATTAATATTTATGGACTATTATTTTTAATTAAATATTTTTATTTATTGTAGAATTATGTTAATTTTAATATATTATTTAAAAATTCAATTATAAATTATTTAAAAAAACGTATAGTTAAGTTGTATTATTTAATTTACTTTATATAATTTTGTTCCCAAGATAATATATACTAAAATTATAAAATATTTTTTCATAAAGATTAAATAATGTAAATATTTTATTTTACAAAAAATAAAATATTTGCAGTAATAATTTTATATCATTATAAAAATGTAAGAAAAAGCACTGAAACTGTCATGAGATGGTATTCTATTATCAATTGTAAACATGAGTTGTAAAAATAATGTATTATACCTCTAGAATGCAGAAAAAATATAAAGAATTTATGTTTTGGAATTATTTTATCTCAAAATATTTTATAAGAAAGACAGTATATAAGCATTGGAGATTTATGCATCCTTATTATTAGTTTCTTTAGAAGAGCTTAAAAAGCATTTTTCTATTCTTATGTCCTTTAACAAGCCCTTGAATCAGAAAAATTCATGTTTATGGCTGGATGTGGACGTGGACGTAATTGAACTTATCGGAAAACCTTAAGAAAATAGAAAAACTGTTGGTTGATCTTCTTAGAATTGATTTAATGAATATTTTGCTGCTAACATCAAATACACAGTTTTGAATTTTTCATTTTTTATCATAGTTTGTTTTAATATTTTTTATTTCCTTTTGTATTAATTAATTAAATTTTATCAATATATACGCTTAAACAATAGATTATTTCACAATATATTCATTTATTTTTAATATTAAATAATTTTTTCAATTTCAAAAACTTTTCAGAAATTGCTAAATATTTTTTGTATGACTATTTACTTATTTTTTTCTATAAAAAGTTAGTTAGAGATTTTTTCAATAATTTTATTTTATGGTGTCACTAAAATAATGTAAATATTTCAGCGTACATTAATAACATTATATTTTTACTACAATATATTGATTTTTCTAAACTATATACATTTTAAAATTAATTTAATGTTGATATTTTTTGTAAATCGTATCATTTTTGTAATATTCATAAAATTTTCTACTTAAATTTAATTCCATGTAACTAAAACAAAAATAAAAAATACTTACATATATGATTTAGAACGCAACAATGCATTTTTTCAAAAATAAAAAGCGTTTTTTGAAAATAATTGAAACCTTATCCTACAAAAATATCATGAATAACGAAGTATTAAGCTTAAGCAAACTTAGTATTCATGTTTTACTTTGTGTCAAAGATTTCTTTCAATGTGTAAAATATGCTTAATATGTATTCAAGTTAAGCTAAGTATATATGGGAAATTTAATTATTTTTTTAGTTATAAATTTTATTTAGATTATACAGTTTTATACTTAAAAATTAATATATTCTTTAACAGTAAGAATAATAAATTGTACAATATGTAATTTTTGTGTATTATAAGATATAATATTTAATAGGAAGTTGGTAATTAAGTAGATAAAAATTAAATATGGTCAGGCATTAAATATATATATACACTATGAAATATATTGAAATATTGCATTATTGTTCAAAAATTTATTATTATTTATGATATTATTAACTTTTAGAACTTCATTGTTATATTATAAAATTTTTATTATACTTTTTACCATAAATTTATCTTTGATATTTGATCATAATCTTTTTTTCATAACTCTAATTTATTATTCTTTCCAGTTTTCTTTGTTTTTTATTTTCTTTCTTTTTTATTATTCATTCAGTTTTTTGAAGAACTTTTTTTTACTTTTTTATTTTTTTAATCTAAAGCTGTATATGACTTTTATTTTTCAATTTACTTGTGGAGTGAATCCATTTTAGCTCAGCGGTATAATTACTTTATGATATAAAAGTGTAGAGAGAGATCTTTGTCTAATAATGATATACTTTCTTGCACTAATAGGTTTATTAACATTTTTGAATATTGTGTTCGTAGACTTTTATCGTAGAATTTTGTTTAATTTGAAGGAACTTAATATTTTGATACAGCACGCAATTTCCCGGTGTTGATCATGACTAATTTATGAGGTGTAAGGAATAAAAAGCGAGTGTTGTACAGATTCACCAGTTAAAATGATAATAATAAATAAGCAACCAAATCATAATACTCTTTATTTTCTTTATTGACATAGAGCATAAAAAATTCGCTTCTGCCGCTCGAGTGAAAAGAGCCATTCATACGCACTTTACTCGCGTGTAACACAAGGAAGGGTGATTTCACTCTTCCACCCTGTTCGGGTTAGACTATTCTCACAAGGGCCTTAGTCGGAGTAAAAAGTGTGTCACTCCCTGGAAAGATATAAACTAAAATACGTGATTGCGAGCTTATGCTTTCAACAAGCAAATAACAACTCTAGTCCTATAGATTGAATGTTGAGGAATACCTTAGCCTCAACCTTGCGTCCCCTTTAACTTTGGGGCTTAAACCACAATTTCTTGGTTATGGTTGTCAATTTAGAGCCATCGAAGATCAGGCCTGAACATCATCTGATGAGTTTCAATTGAGTTTCAAATGCCGGGCAAACAAGATATATAAAACATGAACGCAAAACAATACAATAGCAGTTGAGTTAAACAATTTTAGCTTATGAGAACTCCAATTGTGTGATGACCTTTTGAAGAAAAAAATAGCAGATAAGTAACGTGTATTAATTGGTACACATTAAAAAATCATTATTATAATACTGATGGTTTTGTTAATATCAATAAATTATATTTTAACAATAATAAAGGACTGTAAAAAATATCGCATGTCAAATTTTATTAAACATTGGCGTTCAATAAACGAGTAAGCGTATGGATTATGATACTCGTCATTGATTCAAGACCAATAATAGTAATTGGAGATAATTATTGTGGAATCGGTCACTTGAACAAATCCGCACAATGTACTTTTGTGATAAAATACAAAGTTTTTAATGCAGTTCAATCAAGAATCACGGTAAGTTCAGTGTTTAGTGACTCGAGTCTTACGTTTGATAACTAAAACTTACAGTTTTATAATGAACCGGCCAAGTACACACTGAGTACACATTAAATAGTTATCAAGTTAGGTATAGTCAGTAAAGCTTTTATTACACAATAATAAAGCGAAAAGCCCAGGTGTAAAAAGATACAGATACCCGGTCAAGAGGAAAATTCATTGACTAGGCGCAGACAGTTTTTTCGCCTTGCTGGATGAGTTCGTGAGGAAGGAACGGCCTGTAATCTCTCGTGTTAGGCTTGGCGGCGTGAAGGGGGGGGGTAGGAGAACAGGCGACAAAACTACGAAGAGCCACAAGCAGAGCACCCGGACCTAATGGGCTGTTACGCTAGTACGATAGCCTGGGAGTTTCCTTCTTTCTCTTTTGTCTCGACGTCTTCTCGGTCCTTCCTGGCCCCCCGTACCCCTCGCTTCCACATTTCAACAGCTCCTCATCCGGAATCCCTCTTATCCCCTCGCAATTGTGTCTGGGCTCTGGGCTCCGGGCTGTCGGCTCTAATGCACCAAGTGCGTCTTCGACACGTTTCTGCGCGAAAGCGAACTTTCCTTTTCTCTGTTCAGACAATTTATTAAGGCGCATATTCCGTTGGTTTTTATTTTAGCGCCGAGGCTACGCTCTGGTTGTGTTGTGTACATTGTAGACAGTCTTTCGTTTCTCGCTCGATTATTATCGCTTCGCTTCAATTACTTGTCTTGTTCGATTAATTAGCTTTTATCTCAAAGCTGTCCACATCTATTTAATTATCTTCCTTCCAAAATCGTATTTTAAAGCTCATTTATCCTCCCCGAGAATCTTAACGTAAATTAAATAATAAAAGCTGTTTTAATGTGTATCAAAAAGATTTGATAAATGTTTTAGATTTCTTAGGTAAAAATATTTTCATATTTTTATTCGGACAGGTGTGTGATAAACTATTTTTTGATATTTTCGTGGAATGGATCATTTTTTAGCACTGAGGGTGATAAATGAGTTTTCACATTGATAAAAATAATGTTTAAAAAAATTTTTACACTGTGTTTCGATTGGTAGAAAATATTGTATGAGTCATTATTTTTAAACATCATTTTGTAATCGCAACAAAATGAATCATTTTATTACAGTGCATTTATTATCACAATGTAGACAAGAATTTAAATTCTTTAAATGTTTAATCATTAAATTAATTTTTATTATTAAATATTATTTAAATAATAATATAGATTTTTTAAACAACAAAAATCGTACGTTCTTTTTGCTAATATATATTTTCTAGCTTATTACTCTTCAATTATTTGATTAAAATTTTATATTCTGTATATATTATTTATTGTCTAAGAAAGTTGTTGGACGATTTTAACAGGAAGCAAACAGAAAGAGGAGAGAAATATTCAGTTCTACTGTGGAGTAAAGCATAAGTAAAAATAAAAAAATTTATTAATTTTTCTTGAAATAAATCAGTTGTACCTTTAAAGAAAAATTGTCGATATTTTAAGATTTAATTTATTAGTTTTAATTGATACGTATGACACATTAATTCAAGAAAAAATGTGTTTGAACATTGAAAAAAAGACATTAAGAATTTGAATGTAAAATCAATGTAAAAATTAGATACCCAAGTAAAATCTTATGTATAACTTGTATGTCTTTCTCGTATTCATAGATAAATAGTACCGATTTCTTATGATCATATGCATGTACTTTTGTGCTCGGAAAATTCATAATTCTTGTTGGAATAATGTTCAAAGGTAACTTTATTTCTACCATTAAAGATTTTTTTTATTGCAAAAGCAAAATGAATATGTATCAGAAGAATAGTGGCTGTCAGAGATAGAAAAAAAGAAAGAGAATGAAAAAGAGAAAGAAAAAAAAAAGAGATGGTTGAAACGAAGGATAAGGGTAGGGAAAACGAGAGCGTAACCAAGATAAAACTATTGATTCGCCTATTTCGCACTTCTTCAATTTTCTCGAACCCTCGTCCTATTGTATGAAAACTTACATAAGATCGCGAGGGAGAGAAAAAAAAGAAGAAAACAACTAACTGCGGAAGAAAGTTAGGGGTAGAAGACCCAAACATCCGTTGTCCATCCTTTTGCACTCCTTTTTCTCTCGCCGTCCAATAATTTCATCTCCTATGAAATCATCTGGTGAAGAATCGAAATAAATGAGAACGACCTTGGCCAGAGACTTTCCGAAAGGTCACTCGGTTTTCCGACCGGGTCACGACACGACGCGTTTCCCGACACGTGCGTGCGGAGCATTTTCCGTCCTCTAGTTTTCCTCGGCTTTCGCTCTCTTCAGAGTTGTGGTCGATTAATTTTGCCCGGGCTATCGGTCTCGCATTGTTCTACTTTCCTTTTTACCTTTCTAATTAAGGCTTAGCTCGTAGTGTTTTTCTTTTTTTCCCGTGACAAATCGAGGACGATTATACCAAAAGCGATATTCTTCTTGGTGAACTTTTGCAATTATGGATTTTCCAATTTTTCATCGCTTTGAGAACGCGCTTGTAATTTCTTTATTAATTTGATTTCCGATAAAGTAATTATGTGGAAATGTGAAGGTAATGTAACTTAAATACCATTTGCTTTAATCTTATTTCATTCTTTAAATAAATAATTTCTTTAAAAGTGTTCGTTTGTTTGTAATGACAGAGTTAATTAATAATTATAATTCGGAGAGTAATTTTTAAAAGTTCGTTTCAAGAATTTGACTTAATTAAAACACGATGTTTCAATATATAGTCCGGAATATTTTAGCTTATTTATTTTATATTTATTTCATAAATTATAGGAATTAGTTGCCAAAAGAAAGATTGTGAACTTTCAATTTTATTATTTTAATTAATTAAATTTGCACTACTTTTTTAAACTACATTTTTTTTCATATTTAATAAAGGCATTGAAATATCTTTAAATTTTAATTGCTACGTTTAAATATAGTTTAACAGTATTTGTATTTATTTTAAAATAATATGGTGCAATTTTAATTATATTTTATATATAAGTTTCTTCCAAAATATAATATAAAACGTGATTTAATATACCGACTATTTTATATGTATTGCATTGAGTGAACAATAATTATCGGTTGTTGACATTTCTGTCATTTAACACACTAATGCTGTTACCAATTTAATTTTTTTTATCATCCTAAAGAAGAAAAATTCTATTTAAATTAAAATTATTAATTATTAATCATTTTTATAAAATAAAAAATTATTTATTAAAATAAAATTAAATAAATAACATTCATGAACAATGATTAAAAACAAATTATATTTAAATCCATTAGCTCATTTACAATATTTGTGTTAAAGTTTAAAATTCTACTTGATATGTTTAAATAACTTTTATGTTTTAATATTTTTAAATATCTTTTTCTTTAAATACATTTGAAGGCCGTAGTAATTCATTTTTTTCATTTTTTAATAAATATAATTTGAATTTAACTATTATAAATACAAAAGATGCAGACATGCGTATTTATTTTAACACAAATAAAAATAAAGTTTTTGAATTGCCAAATTTGCATTCTGTTGTCAAATTTTTTAATGAAAATTTTTTTTATTATTTATATATGTATAATATTAAAAAAATATAAGCTTATAATTTAATAAAATAAAAAGTAATACTGAATATTTATGCAAATATAAATGCATATATTTAAAATTATATCTTAAAATAAATTAAAATACGTACTCAGGATTTTTTAAAAATATCTATATTATTGAAAATTGAAAAGCAAATAAAAGTTAAATTATATTTTTTAGTTTTTCTTAATATAATATGTTATTTAAATTCCCCCTTTGGAATATCTTCCAATATTTTTTTAACTATTTATATTATATTTTCATATAATGTTTATATACAGTTATAACTAAATATTTACTCGTAAATATGATAATAACTAAATACTAGTTTCAAGAAGTATATATTATAAAAACATCGATAAAAAAGTTATATGTATTGAGCGCAGGTATGCGATATTAAAATTGATTTCTGAAACTAAAATTGAGTTTGTAAATTATACAATGATAATACATAACATTCTAAAATGGACTGATCAAGCTTTGGATTATATTTTTGAAGTTTAAATTCAAAGTTTATCTGGAAAACTGAATTTTCTAAATTATGAAAATGGACTATAGATGAAAACACATTCAAATAGTACAATTAGTAGTTTTACTAATAATTTATATTAACATATAAAAAAAAATTTTTGTTAATATGATGAAATATAAATAAATATAAAATTATTAGTATTATTATATTTTATGTTTATAAATTTCAATAATTATTGTTTAAAATCACATTTAAAATTAAATACGGTAGTTATCTTTAAAAATAGTTGAAATTATTTTTATTTGAAATGGAACAATTTTGTTGCTTGTCTTTGAAACGATGAAGTTTTAATAGGTAAGGAGTCTCAAGTGTATATTCAAATATATTATATTTATCTTTTAGTGTAATATTATATTGAGTTCTTAAAAAATTATATAAATAAATATGTATGTACTTACAGTTAACTTATATTGTAGCATCATCGTTTCCATTATCTATTTAAATATTGTTAAATGTAGTAATTATTTTATTTTAAAATATTTCATGAGGAAGAGCGCAACTCAGTTAAAAATAATATCCTAGTGCCGAAATTTGTAGATTGTCCCTATAAAAAAAACTAAAATTTGCATTCTAAAAGTAAAAAAATGATGAAAAATTCGTCAATCTGTCAAATTTGGTAGATATTTCAGAAAAGAGATTTAAGAAACTTAAACGTGTAATGTCTTTGTGCCTTACAATAATAAGATGCTCACATCTAAATAAAAATTGCACCTAAAATAAATACTGCCTGACTTAGATAATAGGATACATGTGTTTTTAAATAATACTGCAATAAATGTTGCTATGGTAATAAGCACTTACAGGAGCTGATGCAATAACGTGTCAGGTTTTATGCTAATGCTGCGTACGAAAATTACGTAGTATCGGTATTATTATGGCGCAAAATAAATTATTGAATAGCCGCAGAGAAATACGAATTGAACATATGATTCACTGAAATAATAATGAAACAATGATAATAACAAGCACAATAATAATAATTTTAATAATTATAATAATAATAACAACAAGACACCACAAACACTTATTGTTTAAAGAAATGATTTTCTGTCAAATATCTTGAGATGCAGCAGTTTTCTATATCCCCGATTTTTATCTGACCTTCCCTTTTTCCACAGTGGACATCCCTGATAAAACACGTGACGTAACTCCAATGATTGAAAAAATGTTAGTAATATATTATTAACATTGTTGCGCTACTTATTTGCTTTCCGTCAAATGTTGTCATATCAATTACAAGCGCATGAGCAGTTTCGATTTATTTTCATTGTTAAACTTTAATGAAATTTACGTTTGCTCGATATTTCATTTGATATTCTCATTATTGTGGCACAGTCCTTCAAAAAAAAAAAAAAAAAATTAAACAATTATTGAACTTTTATCTGAGTTTTTTGTTTAGTCGATCCAGTATACGATAGTAATTTTAATTTCTTTTTTTCTTTTTTTTATAATTATAGTTTTAAAGCTACTGAGATTATCAATAATGCTAGTTTAATGTTGGTTGGTATACTGTTCTTGGAGTGATTTTTTAATTAATTGCATTACAAAATTTGTACTTTATCACAAAATTATATTTATTTTTTTTTTTTTAATGGATTTATTCAAATGAGCGATTCCACAATAATTATCTCCAATTACTATTATTGGTCTTGAATCAATGACGTGTATCATAATCCATACGCTTACTCATTTATTGAACGTCAATGCTTTAGTACAAATAAAATTTGTGAATATGATATTTCTCTTGAGTATAAACAGGTATTTATTATTTTAATGGTATCAAAGTAATATATATACATGTTAAAGTTGCAGTTAATTCGTACGTATTCGAGTAAAATGATTTATTTAGTATGCTTTTTGGAAATTTATTAAATGGAAAATAAATGAATTTAAATGAAATAGTTACTGAGTAAAAAAAATACTATGCTACTCATAAAATATGATCACCCTATAGTACTTACATGGTATAGGTAATAGATGTTGACCCTAATCTGGTCAGAATAATTAAAGATTATGTTTATATAGTTTCTTTGCTTTGGCGTTTGCCCTCTACCGAGTATTAAATCAGTTACGTGTAACATATTACAATGTCAACTTATTAATATTAAGAATATGAATGTTAAGCTTCATTTTATTATTTAAATTTACATTTTCATTGAATATATTGATTTTTGGGGACTGAATTTTGATAAAGGAACTGTTCATTTCATTTCCTTGAACCAATTTTATTAATGCTTGAATAATTTGTTTACTTTTAGTATCTATATAAACATTTCAATACAAGTTAACTCAATGCATCAGAAGTATTTGTAAATGAATACTCGTTTAAGCGTAAAAAATAATACCCCTAAAAATCATGTTAACCGTTTATTATTGTAAAAATATGCACCTAAAGTTTGAAGTCTGACTTAATTTATAATTTCAATTATATTGTATAGATATTTCAAAAATACGTGTACCGTATATTAAGTATAAATTCATTATCTGACATTCACTATATATATAATTTTATATTTATTCATTTTTGAACGAAAAGAGAGTTAATATTGAGTTTCATATAATATTAGTTTAAATGTGAATTAAAGTTGTATGTATTTCAAGTCATGAACAAATTATCGTGCATAAGTGATAAGCAATTTTATTTTTCGTTTGTATTTTAATAAAGGCTTACTTTATTGTGAAAATATTAGTTATATTTTTTAATAAGAACGTACTGTAACGTTCACGAGAAAATTGAGTTCACGAGAAATGAAAAGAGAGAATTATATATTACTTGTACTCTAAATTAATATATTAGAAGAGTAATATATATTAAAATTTGACAAATATTCCTTTAACTATTGCAATAACAAATACCTAGTTTCTTAAAGTAGTGTTTTTGTTCATTTACAAACGTAGGGTATTGCAAATATCACCCGACAAGTTATTTTTCTCGAGAGTTTTTCACTATATTTATCTAAATTATTCAAAATTTATCATCTGAATTTCTTTCCTTTCTATCATGCTTTCCTTTGTATGAAGCATGTCTTTATAATACGTATTTTTTATATCTATCTCTTAGTAGGCTTCGTTTGATTAAAATTTCTTCATGGTCTTGATTTTTGATACTTTTTCAATATTTATCAAATCAATTTAGTTTCATTTTAATTGAGCAAGTGCAATATTTAACAGGGTGGATTTTCTAGTTTTTTTCCCATCAAATCTAAATTTTGATACTATATTTATTCTGTTACCAAACATCACAGCATTGACTAACTTCGGTTTATATTATATTTCAAAATGAGGAAAATTAAATTTTGTTTCTTTAATAATTACATAAAATTAAGTAAAAATTAATAATCCATGCAGAAGGGTAATAATGTAGCTTAACAAAAAAAAAAAAAAAAAAAAAAAAAAAAAAAAAAAAACTAAAAAAATATGTTCAACATAATTTAACAACATGATTTGTACAAGCCCTTGGATAAAAATTGTCTATAATATAAAGGCAATGACTTTAGTTACGGTATTGCATACGTTTATAAACTCGAATTTATATTGTGGATCTTGTTTCATCAATCGGTCTTAATATGTTCTCTAATGCACGTCTTTGCTGAAATCCGATGCTAACCAAGAGGATGTAATTAAATTGCAATAGACAAATGCTCCTTTTTAATTTTCATTGACAAAGAGTGTGATATGAATGTCCTTGAAAATATATGTATATATATATTTCTAAGAGAAATTAATAATGATCAGGTTATTTTATTAAATGTGCTTATACCATTTTATTTTGTATATTTCAATATACAATATATTATGCATATAGAATGTATTTTTAATAATAAGTTTGTATCGAATTTATTAATGTTTTATTTACAATATATATTTTCATTTTGTAAAAAATTACGTGGACATCGATAAAATAATATATGAGTCAAGTTTTTGCGTAATGCCAAACACTGAACTATCTGTCAAGCTTTAGATAAGTGTACTGTAATTCTTATAAGTACGAAGGTTAAAGTGTTGAAATGAAATTGGAAACTATTTACTTAGTTGGAAAATAAATTTACGTATTTGTATATTAATGCGTACTCCTTACACAGCGTTAAAAATTAATATTGTTTAGTTTTAGAAATATGTAAAGTTAAGCTGAAGCTGTAATATGGGTGGTTAAATACGTCGTAGGGAAATGCTATTGTTAAACAAAAGTTAATCTACTTTTATCACCAATTTATAAAGAGCGAAGGAGACCTTCAGCCCACAATTTATATTCCGAATCACGTGGAGATTATAAAGTCAGGCACAGAGAACTAGAAAATCGACGAGAGGATTTAAAATTTATAGTTAAAAATTGAATAATCGATAAGTATTAATTTGGGAGTTAAAAGAGTCGAAGCACCTGAATTATTTTCTAGTTAAGTGTGCTTCCGCTATTAAAAATGCCGAGGAAAGAGTACCACAAATTCACTAGCAAGGGCATCGATCACTGGGTCATCTGTACCGACATAGAGAACCCTCGCCGAGGAGTTCCGAGGTCGATAAGGCGTGAAAATCATTGGACAGCGGAGGTTTATCCGACCCACCCACGCATATCCCCGTAAAATGTCGTGACTGCTACAGGATAAATAAATGGCATCAATCGGTTCCGCGCGCATGTGCTCGTGCGCGTACAATGGCATTCGGCGGTAACTTTGAACTGCGGACTTGCACACAAAGTAATTTCGTCCCTCCCGGTATTCCTCGCGATATATCGACGCAGCATCCCTAGCTTTTATCTTTTCGAACCCGGCTATTTTCTTTCGAACGTATGTGCTTTAGGGGCTCTCGATTTTGCAGTTACGATTATACGGGCTTTTATTGCGGTGAAAAAAGCCGTATCCTTTTCCTCTCGCGTTCGTAATTGTTGAAACGTAAAACTTGCGCATGAACGTTTTAACAGTCGCTTTTTCAGATGATTTTCAACCTATCATTGTTCTTCTCAGAATTTCTTTCCTTTCGGCTTTTTTTTTAATGTTAAATGAATATTATCGAAAATAATTCACAGCTTTTGTGAAGTTTGTCTTGTATTGAATAATAAATGCATTCAACGCACTACAAGTATTCTGTTTTTTCAAATTATATAACACATCTTACGATTAAAAAAACATTTCTCATAAATTTTGTATTTTGACTAATAGTAGACAAAGACGTAAATTAAATATTTTTATTGCAAAATGGAAAAAAAATTGTTGGATATAGTCATTTTTTTTTTTTTTATATGTCATTCTGCATTAACGAGTACATCAAACTCACAGTTAACCTACTTCAATCATAATTTTTCGAAACTTCAATATAGTTCGTAATAAATATATTTTTCTTTTTTCAAAATATTAGCCTTCCCTGAAATATAAAGTCAATCGAATTAATATTGACAGATTTATATGTACTCAAAACATGTTTTGCGGAAAATGCTTAGGAAGGGCAAGAGAATTTAAACGCATCATGCGGAAATTATGTTCTTAAGGTTTTTCAGAAAAATATCTCAAGAGCTCTTATCTAGTTTATTTGGACTCGGAATTCAAGCTTCCCTATTAAAATCTAGAAGAATCCGGTCTTCGATAGATTGATCATTATTCAACGAATGACTCTTTGTATTTTATTATCGGAAAAGAATTTTTAGCGAAAAATCATTAGCGATAAAAATTTATTAAACATCCTATACTTTTTTCAACTTAAACGTTATTTTATTTTTTTCCACGAATGATTTTAGATAGTTCATGTATGGTATTGGTTTTAAATTGAACTGTGACAATAAGTAATAGCCGTCATTATTTATATACAAAACAACAATTGTAATAAGTTTTGAAAATATGTACTTAAATATATAAATCTATTAATCATTTTTATTATAAACATTGTTTGTAACTTTAAATGATCATTCATACAAGTAAAGTAATATTTTCCAAAATGATATCCGTACATACATTTTTAAGAAAAAAATATTCAACAAGTTTTTTGCTCATGATGTTTTATTAAAAAATTTTTGCTTATGATACCTCAAATAAAATAAAAGAATATTAAAAAATAATTAATTTATGTGTATCATAAATAATTAAGATTGGTAAGTTTAAATATTTATTTTGAAATATAAATTTGTATATGATTGGTTTTAAATTTTTTATCCATAAAAAAATTTATTCTTTATTCATATATCATTATATTAAAATTGAAATTAAAAAAAATTTAAAAAAAAATTTCATAAATATAATTATAAAACTACGTAGATCATACAAACAGATTAGATCATAGTATTTCATATATTACAGCAAAGCTAAATAAATAATTAAGAAATAAAGAAGATTACACTTTCTGCTTGGGTTGAATGAATTGTACGATAATTTTACGCAAATCTTTTTATAAGTTTTTATGTCTTAATTATCAGTAATTCTCGAAAACAATTATTCTTAGAAAATTAATGAATTACTATAAAACTGGGACTGGCTCGAGAAAAAACATTTACGATTGTGGAACTACTCGTCAAAAATAAATAATTAAATTTATTTGGAAATTAATATAGATTACAATATTAGGATATACAATGTGTTTCTTATATCTATTATATAGAAAAACAACGAATTTTTTAATTATACATTTCGTTTTACGGTTTATATTAATATATGTATATGTATGTTTTGGATTCTTATCTCAAAAAATAGTATTAATATAAATACACCTCAAAATTGCTTCTTTGATATAGTGTCTATAAAAGATTTGTTTACTAATGAAACGATTTGAAAAAGTGAAATATTGTTATAATAGTAAAAAAAAAAAAATGTTCCATTGACATTAGAGTTGTAAAGAAAAAAAGAAATAATTATTCGCCCCTGCCGATTAAGAACAATGTACCCGTCCAAGTGGTGACAATCGTCAACTTTTTTTTCTAACCGGTTAAAGCTTAATTAATTGCGCAAGTACTCCCCAAGGCTTCTTGCATTAAATACTCACAAAAAGAAGCAACATTTTTCAGTTTTAGGCTAAAAAATTGGGATAAAAAATGGCATACAGGGTGCATTAATTCAGGACAAATTATCGTGGAGTTGCTTGTGCATGAAATGCATTTCTTCTTCAGTGACGGAGTTGAAAGGATGTGTTTCTTCTGACTTATACCTCGTCACAATTTTTCGTGAGGATTTTACTCGACTTCTTTTGTCTTATTTCTGTGAATTTTTCAATTGGTAATTCTGTATCTTTTTAGCAGCTTTTATCTTTCGCATACAAAATTCCCAAATGTCGGACTCAAAGTTACTTTTATAAACATTTTCTCTCCAATTTTAATTCACCTTGCTTTTAAATTTTTTAAAAAGTTAAATAATATATACGAAAGTATAAATAAAACCTTGTGTCCCAATGTAAAATTGTAAGATACTTTGTAAGAATGTGTTCTTTTTTTCTTGAAAAGAAAAATACAAAATATGAGGATTTATATATATTTTATTTAAAATACAATCCAAAATGTACGTTTTTATTTTTTGGTTTAAATGGGTATAAAATTGAAGCATTTATAGCAAAAGATTAAAATTTTTTGTTCATCTTTATTGCAATAACTGTAGTTTATGATATAACTTTTTTAGTAAATATATAAAAGCATATGAATATTGTTAGTAACACATAAATCAATAAGTAAACTTATTTATCATTGTGGGATATATACAAATATCTTTATGAAACTATGATTAATGTATTCATTGTGTGAAAGAGCTACTTTAAATGTAGAAAATTTTTTTTTAGTTTTATAAAACTCTCCTGCCTTCCACATATTCGAAGGGATTACATCAATTTTATTTACAGTATGATTATCTTATTCATAGGAAACAGTTTTCCACTGAACTCGTCTTAGCCTAATATTTTGAATTCACTTATATAAGTGATATTTATTAATTATTCTCTCATTTCCACAACTGTCACACTTTATTATTTTATTTATTAAATATACAGGAACTAATTAAATTGCATTGGTAGATTAGAAAACATTATCATTTTACGTTTTTGCATTAATACTCTGAATCGTAATGTGAGGTAAATATCAATTTGCTTCATATCCCCTTTTCACTGCTAATCAGAGAAAAACATAAACCAAGAAAGAAAACGGCAAAATAAGTAAAACAAAATAACTAACATATTAAAAAGTTTGGTGTTACTTCCATTTTTTATCATTCTTTACGATTGTCGACCAGAGTTTCTAAAGTTACTAAGATGTATGAAATGTACTCTAATAAAATGCACGTCATTTTTTTCGTACATACATTGTTGGTATTTTGCGACCAAACGACCAAACGAATAGTCTTGGTGTACCAACAAATCTTTTTTTAACGTTTAACTCATTCGCACTTGTCATAAAATTTAAGTTAGTGTAATAATGACAGTTGAAATAACTGATAAAAATATATATTGTCTTTTATAGTTTTTGGATGATAAATTAGTGTTCATTTTATATATTTTTGAACACTTTATTTATTATCTAGCAGATAAAAAAGTAATACCAACTCAATTTTATTTTACTTTTACATCTGGTCTTATTATCTTTATACTTTTGAAACTAAGGAAAAAAGATTAAATTTTATAGCTCTTTAAGATTTATTAGGTAAAATTGGGCAGAACCATAAAATTTTTGTAAGATTAGATATGATATAAATATAATATACGTTCAAAGCATAATTTATAATAATAAAATTATGAATTTTTTATTAGTTGATATCTGATTAATTCATCGTAATTTGCCTTATTGTTTTATATTTACATACAATTAATGAATTATTTACTCAAACTCACGATGATTTTATTGAATTTTATAAAGACACTCGCAAGAAGATTTAGTGTTTCACTATAAAATTTATTTTTTTTTTAACGAATTATTACTGTAATTGAAATAATATTGGCAAAATTATACTGTAATTATTTAAAGTTATCGTCTGTTATTAAATGTTGCATGTAAAATTTAAAAAAATCAATTGATAAATGAACTTGTACGTGTTAAAGTATAATAAAAGTATCCTTATAATATTAATAATATATGTAATAAGCTGTAAGAAATCAATTGTTTCGCACGAATAAATTGGAATATTGCCAATCAACGATTAATAAAAAAAAAATATCACGAAAGTAAAAACATGTTCAATGTCATTCTGTTGTGCATACACATATCCTCGGAATTAACATGGCCATCCAGAAGAATCGCTTTTCCTCGAGGACATTTGGAAGCTGCAAGCTCTCGTTTAAAAATTAAATCGCACATTTGACCTTGACGCTTATCTTTCTTTCTCCATTTCATCTTTCAATTGTCCAAATACCCCAATTGGCTAGTATTCGTCACCAAATAAATTTCCGTCTTTAAGACCAAGGTTTTCTCGACTCCGCGTTCTCGCTTTTATATTTCTGTAAGATTTTGCTTCTCTCTCTCTCTCTCTCTCTCTCTCTCTCTCTCTTTCCTCACCTCACCTCACCTCTTTTTATCATTTCTAAGAAAGCTGAGTGGATATTTTCAACTTTGTCTTCTATGCCGCGTTCGATGACACTCGTATGCATACGAAATGAAGCTTCTGACGACAATTAAATCATTGGAGAGGCCGTTGCCAATTCGATCGTTGTGCAATATTGTTTGAGTAGTTTACTACCTTTCTAGATGCCTTCATTTTCATTTCAATTTCATGAATTCATGAGCTATCATGAATCTTAGAGCCTTGCAATTCTATTTCAAAGAAATACGAAGTAACGTTTATTCAATACCAGATGATACTTTAAAAGGAATTGTATTTTGTGAAGAGTTATTAACATTTGTTGAGGTAATAGGTAAAAGCAGACATATAAATTAAATGGATACAAGGAAATATTGACAATATTAATTACTTAAAGTTATTCATTTTTTTATTTGAAAATGCGACAGAATATTTAAAATGAGCTTTATTATTTGTAATTAAAATTTTATTAGTCCATCAATAATTTAATTGAAAAAATGCATTACATTAAATATTTAATATCAAACTGCTACTTAGTCTGATTTTCATTATTAAATGAAAATTGCTTATTACAATTTTTGATCTGCTACCTTTCAGTTTTTATGATTTATACTACAATAAAATTGAATTTGTACCGTAATCGTTTATAATTATAGAAATGATAATAATCATTCATGTTTTGTGTTATTAAATTTTATCAATAAACAAATTTGATGTTAAACGGTTCTGTATTTAATAGTAATATAAGGTTTCTGCGTATTTGGTCCGTTGTAATATATACAATACTTTATGAATTATCCTACGGTTGAATATTATAAACACTTAAAAATTATCAATGCAATTTATTTAAAAAAAGTAGTAATGTATCAACTGTAAAATTAGCTATAATTTAGTGACAATTTTATTTTAAATTTATAAATATATAAAATTTCAAGTATTAAATAGACATGTTTATTACAAATTAAACTTTACTCTGTATTAATTCATTTAATGATGTAGAAGAAATATTAAAATAATATAATAATATTAAATAATAAAATTAAAATAGTATCAGTAACTTTAATTGTTTACTTGTTTGTTTACAAGATGAAAATTCAAAGTTTTATTCTTATATAAAATACGCTGTGTAATGGTTAATATGATATATAGCATGTCTGTTCTCGGACAATTTTGAAATTACCTATAAGATTAGATTTAAGAATGAAATCGAATTTAGTTAAAGTTATCGAAGTAGTTAAAAAATAGTTACAAAAACCGTAGTGCCAATTACTTAAGCTTTTATCAGTTGATAAGTAGTTATGTCATGTATAATAATTTTGATGAAGCTTAGTTGTTAAATAACATTTATTCATGAATGTGTTAATAAGTATCTACTGTCAGCTTAAACTTTGTGCAATAGTATTTAGATAAGATTTTTATTTGTAATTACAAAGATTTTTAAATTTACAATTACAATAAAATTATGGAACTTTTTAAATAATAAAATAAAGAATAATGAATGCTTGTAAAATAAATTAAAACTTTTACGGGAAATCAAATAATTTGTTATTTATCTCTACGCATACGTTACTGTAATTTTAATATTATTTTAATCATCAGCAAATTATTACTTTTTACTTAAGGAAAGAGAAGATTCAAAAAAAGTGAAAAAAATATTACCGTGTAAGTTTAGTAGAAAATCAATGAACGACTACAATAATTATCGTAGGTTAATTTGCAAAATCAAGGATATCGTATTTTATTTGGTGTTTTAATTGATCAAATATAGAGATTGTTCGGATGGCTTTATAAGAAGCTTGTGACAGTTTCGTTAAATTCAGGTGAAAGCACACACGTACTAGGATAATTCGTGAATATTCATTTTGGTGAAATAGGTAGACATACATGTGCAATCTGGGGGGGGGGGCAATGTTGACCTACTACACCTGTGTTTCGGTTGACTCGTGTACATTTTTGTGTTTGCGTGTCGAGGGTAGCTCATGTCGTTCAGAGTGTCGACCGAGTTCAACACATACCTTCCCAGTAATAGATCAAAGAGCTCAAAAAGCCGCCTATTCTTCAGTCAATTCTTAAAAGAGCAAAAGTAACAGGAGTAATTTTTCCCATTTGACTTACATTTTGCTCTCGCGAATAGACATTTGCACATTAGGATTCTTTCATTTGTCAAGAGTATTAATGGATTCGAAAAATCTCATCCAGTTGAATTATTTCGTGGATAAAAAAATGTTCTTGGTGTGTATTCAA
This sequence comes from Eupristina koningsbergeri, assembly GCA_018907245.1. Taxonomy (NCBI): domain Eukaryota; kingdom Metazoa; phylum Arthropoda; class Insecta; order Hymenoptera; family Agaonidae; genus Eupristina; species Eupristina koningsbergeri. The sequence goes on from JACCHV010002775.1 coordinate 608,671, forward strand.
ACATTCCAGTCATTTGAGCAATTTTGTAATTTAAAATTCCAACTGTAATTATTAAAAACACCCTTTGAAAAATTTACCTTGAAGTCAGATCGAAAAGGCAATTAATAATTATTTAAAATTCGTAATTTTATTTATTAACTTTAACCCTAAACGTACAATATGTGACTTTGATTCAACCAAAAGTCTTTATAAAACAATATTAAGTAAGTATTTATGTGATACAATGTAAATGAGCTCCTCGACAGATTTACTATAAAATGTTATCGTGCAACTTGTAAAGGTGCTCAATTATTTAAAAACATATTTTAAAACATATTTATTGCCTCGTATATTAATTACGTATTTTTGTCTAAGTAATAAATATGTGAGTTAACAATGCTTCGATATAATTTGTGTAGCGAATAATAAATTATTTAGAATGTATAATTATTACACAGGATAAAGTTATATTTATGCCTTTAACGCGTGCACCCGCATGGTCATGCTTAATAATACCAGTTAACCTAAAGAACTTTCCACTAATGATATCTATGATACAAGGAAAATATATTTATTCAGTAGTCTTTTTATCGCAAAATCCAATGGGAAAAGTATTAATTTAATTTAAAAGTAAGCAATACATTGACGCATTATGGTCCAGAATATTGTAATTAACATACTAGCTTGTACCGCAATCTACATTTATCGAAGAACTTCCAAGTAGATAAGCCTTGGATTGTATAGCTGCTTTCAATTAACATTCGAAGTTTCATTTCTGCATTCATAAATTTAACTTTATGAATTTAAAATAAAAAAAGGAAACTCTTCATCGGCATTAATGCAATTAGTTATACCAGCAAGTTCATTAAGAAACTTTTTATGCAATATCAACTAAAAAACTTTCAAACCTATACAGCGTATATTTGTTGATGAATTTGTCATTTAATAAGTGGAATTTTTCCACTGTATCTGCCTTATTTTAAATACTTGTTTAATGAGGAATGGTGAATAAGATTATATTTTTGAAAAGAAAAAGACATAAGTTGTATTCTAAAAGTAGTGGAAATAGATGTTGACATAAAACAAATATTACAATTAATTAACTTTCATGAGTAAACTTTGTAATCAATCAAATTTTCATTATCAAATTCAGTTGTATTAGTTTATAATACACTGTTTATTTCTTTTTTTCATAAGATATAAAAGGAAAAATTTATTTTATAATGTAAGTTGTGACAGTAACTGTTAGATTTTAAATTTTTCTGTTTTTTTCTTCTGTGTTTCTATTTTTTGCTGGCTTTGTCACGGATTTTGTTTCAATACTTGCTTCATAAGTATTATATGCCACAGTGGGAAGAAAAAATTTTTTTGGGTCTCAACTTGGGTCAACTCATACTCATTAAAGAAATTAAATACAATGTCTTGCGTCGTTTCTGATTGTAAAGTTTAAAATTAAAGTTCTGTTAGATAATAAATTTGAACTGGCCAATTGATAACGGCTGACTCTTGGTATACTCAATGAATTAATAATAATTATACATAAAATGAATAAATTGAGGTTAAAAAGCAGATGCACGATCGTTCCGAGTGAAGTCAATTGGGAATTTTCACACGTGAGTCTCAAGATTTGATAATTGGCAGATTTGGCGAAGTACCTATAGAGGAGTTTACGATACATCGAAGCTCTTCTACGCGCTTTCCTCGCCTTCACACCCCCGCGAGGGGCTGCGGTTGAAAACCTAGGGGTGCTACAGGTAGGGCAAGGCGAGGGGTGAGTCGAGTCGCAAGAGGATCCTTCGAGAGCACACACTCGATTCGTCGGGTTCACCGCGTCGACGACGCGGTTGAAAGCAAGAGACGCGGTGGCATACCTTACTCGGGTTGAAGTCGTAGTCAGGGGGTTGCGCGGCAGCCGAGCTCTCGGGAACAAAAAGCTAGAGTGAGAAAGGGTGGACGGGGATGAGGGTGGGAAGTGGTGCACGGCCGCGCTGGCGCCGTTGGCGAGTTTGCGCTCTTGGAGCCTCGCTCGAACCGAGTGCGAGAGAGAAGGAAAGCGCCGGGCGGCGACGACGGCAGTGCTAGAGCAGCCCGCCACAGTCGATATCCGCGCCTCGGGCCCGATCACCAGCTCTCCCCCAGACATCCTCCCGGCTGCGAACCCTTCTATCGCCTTTGCGCCCCAGGTGCACTTACAGACACTCAGGGCGAACTCTCACGGACGTGCGATTGCGAGAAACAAGAACCGGCTATTGGAGATCTCGTTCGCGCACTCCGGCGAGGACGTGTGTACGGAGCGAGCGGAACAGCTCTGTCAACAACGCCCCGAGCCGCCGGGCAGGTTGACCCGGGAGACCGGAGAACGAGGAAGGCAAAGGGTTGATACGTACGTCGTGTCATTCAGGAGCATTGATCGAACCGCAAGGGTGCTTTCGCAATCTACTCTCTCCTTCACATACCTCTCTCTCTCTCTCTCTCTCTCTCTCTCTCTCTCTCTCTCTATTTCCTTCCTGCCTTCTCTCTCAATCGTTTTGTGCTCTCGGACTACATCAGCTCCTTTGTGACCAAGGGTAACGGTTTTTAGAATGACTTCTTCGTAAGTCCCCTCCGGCGAAGGTAAATAGAGGTGCACGAGGTCATCTCGAGTGCAGAAACGTATTCATTAGTCAAAGGAAAGGATACTAACAGAGTCTCGTCCGAGAATCGAGCAGCTGTAGTGAAAGAAAGAGAGAAAGAGAGAGAGAGAGAGAGAGAGAGAGAGAGAGAGAGAGAGAGTGAGTAGAAAGCACACGTGATCGAAAACCCGAGCCAAGGTAGAGATCCAGAACAACAGTAGCAACAACAACTACAACAGTAACAGCAGCAAAAACAATAACAACAACAACAGCAACAAACAGCAATATCATCACACCGGAATGGCGTGGGGCTACTGGAGCGCAACTTCCGTCAGCGATCGCGGTCGCTCACCTCGGCGCGACAAGGAGAGACAGAGCGCACGCAGAGAAATTTTATGGTATAAATCCGGACGGGGTGACCCGGGGACACGCTCGCCACGAAAATCTTCGTTAATGGCTCTTTTATGCGCTAGGATTCGAGTTCTGCAAGTTGTTTCTTATCTATTCTCGTGAATCGGATATCCTAGAGACTTTCGGAATTTTCTTAAGTTTATTACAGATGGAAAGAAAAATGTCGTATTCGTCTTATGAACTCAATGCTACAATTAGTTCAATGAATGCGTATTATTTGCAATTGATAATCAGATATTTATTTAAAGATGCAACCATGTGACTGCCATTATTCTCAGATTTAGAGAATGGAAACTCTGGAGAGGTACATTTATAAAATCCATGTCATCGTTTATAGAATAAAATACATACAATTTAACAAATAATATTGTCTCTATATTTGGAGTGGGAAAATAATTATTAAATCTATTTTTTATACCACTGTAATAGTTTAAATAAACGCAAATATAATTTTTTTAAATTAATTTTTCTTAGACATTAATTTTAGTGCGTAGTTTCAAATATTAAACTTTATTAAAAATATAATTTTTTCATATGAATTTAAGATGATGAAATTAGTAAATTTTATTAAAATAAGAACTTAAAAATAAATTAACATTTTTCTTTCAAAAAGAATATATTTTAATTTATTTATTCGTCAATTAAAAAAATTGAATTATTTAGTTTTGTAATATTATTTGTTAACCGCAGAGATGAACTTTTTTTTTTAAACGATGGCCTCTGGATTTCGCTGGTTTCTTCTATCAGTCAAACGTGTACAATGTCTCGAGTGTATTACTGTACAATAATCTCAGCGCTTAATCTTGATTATTTAATAATAACAAATTTATCATTATACATTGAATGATGATGAAAAATTGGGTAATCATAAAAGAAGTTGTTATTATGATTGAGCAATTTTCGTCTTATACGAAATTCATATCTCGAAACGTGATGAGCGTTTGTCCCCGATCGTCTATCAGTCATTCGTTCTTATGCTTGGTACCGCCTAGTTCCGTCGAATCTGCGGTGCTCCAACAACACCAGGAAGCACCCGGAACAAACGCGCACCAGATACAGCAACAGCAACAACATGAGCTCCAGGCGCAACTGCAGCAGCGTGAGCATCCCCCTGAACCTCAACCCCGAAGTCAACCGGCACAAGCATCTACCGCGGGGGTGAACTTGGGCGACGAGCCTCTTCAGGGTGGCTCCAGCTTCCAAGCTCAGCAAATTCAGGTAGAACTTGCGGCTGCGGCTGAGGTGCCTCTACCTCAGGACACTTGTCCACGGGGCACCTACGCGGCCTCGACGCATCGATGGCCGGAACCCGGGATTCGGGTGTTGCCAAGGCCCCCTGTCGACTATCCAGTTTCACCCGTTGAAAGCGATTACGAGCAACCAAGTGTGAGCACCTTTTCTCGGCGACGAAGTTCCGGAACACACACAAGTTTGCTTATAGATGACGAAGAAGACGATGGAGAGCCCGGGGAACTCATCGAGGGCCTCTCGGACGTCGAGTCCGAGGATCACATGCACTTTCCGTATAGCTCAGGGATGAACATTGGGGGTTGCTTGGTGCATGGCAGAATGCCGTTGAGGGTCGGCCCCGAAGCCACCCTGCCGCTGGGAGAACCGAACTTTTGGTTCGACGACATTACTTGGGGTAGGTTTTACACTTTATGAGTCATAAGTGTTTTTTTTGTTTTTCTCATATCTGATGAGTTTCTTGTGCTTTTCCTCCCTTACACGCTTTCGGGCAATGGGAAGAAGAGAATCGTATGAGTTGTTACGGATGGGTGCCAAGAAAAATTGAGAAGTATATCATAATAAGAAAAAGAAATTAAAATTGATAAACCAGTTGCTTAAAAAATCTTACCAGATTTTTTATAAATATTTAAAAATCTTTATTTAATCTATTTATATATCTACTTCAAGGCCCCCCCCCCGAGGCTATACAGATCTATGAGCTCTAAGCAAATACCAAACGTTATTTTAATTTTTATTATACGGAAAGGTGAGATAAAATTATAAACTTTATTTACATTTTGTTTCTTTAAATACTATTTTACAAAAAGAAATCGTGTGTTTATAACCATTATAATTTTTTTTACACTCTTATTACTTTATTCTTTTAGTTCAATGTACAACTTATAGTGATTATAGCTTAAACTTCAATTATAAATTAGAAAATTTTAATCCAAATATAATTATGCAATTATGTTTGTTAAATTATTCTTTCATTATTCTATACTTTAGAAGCTACTTTTATCAACATAAAAAACTTTGTATAATTATTATTATACAAAGTTAGAGTTTATTATTGTAATTATAAACTTAGACTCATATTGAAAAAAAATATTTTTAAAAAATATTATTTATATGATAAGTTGATCAACCTTTTTTTTAAGTATTAAACAGTGAAATGGTGATTTTAAAGTGGAAATCTTTCAATTTTTGTCATGATATTTTGTAAAATGTCTTTTACACATTAAATATCAGTGTCTTTATAGTAATAAATTTAGTTTAATGGTTAAAGAATATTAATATCTTGCGTTTTCTCTTTCCACACGTGTGTAATGAATATTATAACCGAGTGATACTTCAAGGACAATTTTGATTTTATTAAACTGAATTTAATGTGCATAATAAATTTATTACCTATATAAAAAACTAGATAAATTTTAATTCATAAAACGCAAAACTATATTCGTGATTAATATTAAAATTATAATAAGTGCTTGTATGAATAAATAACTTAAACCATTATGCTTCATATACATATGACTTATAAATCAAATATTATTATCTTTTTAATGACACAAAAATGCCCATCCTGAAATAATTTATTGGGACAAAGTACTGTATAAAATTCATAGCCTTCCCGTAAAGAGAATTCATCATCAATAAATTTACCAGAGAAGAACTTATTCGTCTATGTTATGAAATAGAAAATTTTCTTTCAAACCGTCAAAGCAAAACTATTCCGTATAAAATCAGTCTCATAATATTAAACTGGCAGATATGTATATTTTACATTTCTTGAGTGAGAGGTTGAAAATTAAATGGTATCAAAGAAATGCCTGCAGCAATGATTTGACTTATTGTAACCTTGAGAATTTTATTCTTCCTATTAGTCGCTTCTTTTTTCTTTCTCTTATTTCTCCTTCCTCCTTCTTTTTCATTCTTTTTTCTCGCGAATGAAACAAATAATTGAGTTTTGAACACTAGCAGTACTGGTTTTTCAGTGACATTCTGCTGGAGGTTCATTGCAGCATAATTGCTCTCGAACAATAAAATTGTAATCCGTACTTCGTATTATTTGAAATTTAGATCGATCCGCCTCTTCGCCTTTATGGGCTTTGTCTTCATTCTAGAGAAAAATTGAAATGTCGAGCGAAGCAGCAGTTTCAAAAATATTGGCAAAGGGTCAATGAAAGCAAACTCTCGATGCCCACGCCTACTTTTTGCGTACGTGACGCCATGAAGGAAAAAGGACACCCAAAGGAAAAATATTCGAGGTTTCGTATCTTTTTCCCACGTGGGAAAGTCGCGAAAAGCTAAAGCTCGTGGCGCTCGGAAAATTGATCACCGTCTGTGCTTTTTTCCTCTTTCTTCTGTTTCGTGAACTTTCTTTTGTCTCGAAGTCATGTCAAGGACTAGATCGGAATTGGAATATGTCCCACCTTGTTTAGCGTAATATATTATTTGTCTTTAAATTATTACATTTTCAGAATTTTATTTCACAGTAATATTAATAAGGAATGGTGTAGTTTATTTTAGTATGTGGAAGCGCAACGGTTGATATTTATGTTCTATAATAGAATATTCTAAAGATTAGAACATTTTTATTTATCGCAATTACTAAATGTATCTTGATCAAATATTTCTTACCAAGGTCTTCTTGATTTTTACGCTGTGTTCGGATCATTTGTCTTTCATATTTTTTAAGGAAATAAAAATTATTTTCTTTTATTTTTTTTTTAAGATCTTCAGTTTTTTGGTAATGCAGAATTTGGCATTTACATTAAAACTTTACCATAACTGATGCAAGTAAGATTTGAATGACGTTTTGCATAACTATGTCATTAAATTTTAGCTACTACTAAAATTATTATATAGTTGTACGTATATTGATTGTGTAAAAAATCCTAAATTATTTTAAATTGATATCGACAATCATTTTTAAAATAAGGAATTAACTAACGTTCAAATAAATTTTATTAAATTGAAATTAAAACACGATGAATTTGTGTATTCGAAAGATTTAAACACTAAGGCTTTATTTTCAAAAGAACAAATGTAAAATTAACTTTAGTTTTTAGCTGAATTATATTATCAATAAGAAAAGTTTTTTAAATTTTCTAAAACAATAGTTTTATATTTATTAAAAGAAAGTATTTATTAAATCAATACTTTAATTGAAATTTCTAATTTCTAAATAAATATTGTGGTTTAATTTTATTAATATTTTTATTGTTAATATTAAAATTTTTAATATACATAAACAAATTTTTTTTAAGAATTTACTCTATTAACGTAGAAAAAATAATTTCATTACTAATATTAAATAAATAAAAAATTATTGTTACAGCATTTTATATTTTATTTAAAATATTTTATTATATTAAAATATATTATGAATTCAGCGATAAAATTATTTAAAAATAAGTAATAATGATATAAAATATTTGTTATTTGATTGTTTTTCTTCTTTGCACAGTTATAATAAATAATAAATTACAGCAATGAAGATGTATACTTCTAGTCATTACAAGTAATAAGAGATAATTTAACTAAGATTCATTAAAATCAAAGTATATCATATCCTTAATAATTTTATGTTTGAGCATAATTATATACATAATTATTTATAATTTTTTTGTCAACGTTTATGAAAGTATAAGTTTAATTATGAAAGAAGAGTTTCTTTTTAAAGCTAATAAAATGTATTTTTAAAAAGTAATTTTGACTAAAGATCACTATTATTATGAGTAATAACATAAAATCAATGTTATTTTCTTAATATTCTATTTTCTAGAAATTTTGTGAAATAAAATTGTTTAATTTTAACCGTATTCAAACGAGGTTTAGGAGGCATAATTTGATCGTTATATATTAAGGGAAAATAAGTAATTATAACGGAAGCTACTGTTTTAATTACGGTTTATATTTTATGTAGTTAAGTACAGTTAAGGGGATGAATAAAAATAAAAATATATAACATGTAAGATGTAATTGAAGTTGGTGGTTAAAAGGGTTAAAAACTAATTTTAAAAAAGTTTTGCCTTCAACATACTTGATAAATAAAAATAATGAGATTATTGTACACCACCACGACTAATTGGATTTTTTTTTGTTTTATTAATGATGATCCAACAAAGCCCCTTCTGAATAAATCTTCATTCACATCTTGTCTTGACCTTTGCTTTTTTGTTTTCTTCTTTTGATTAATTTGTTCGCTCTATCAGCTAGTGAATAGGCATATGCTCATCATTTCTAACCGTGCACACATACACACAAATCCACAGAGCTGGTTATTTCGTTGAGTTATCGAACGAGTAACCGTCAAGGATTTGCATCAGACTCTTTTCTGCGAGATAGTATGCATGATTTTTGCATTCTCGGGTTATAGCACCTTGTTTGCTAAATTTTACCGAGGATATATGGCATTTTCGTAACCTGGGAAAGAAATCGGCCTTTTTCATCGAATCGCCGGGGATCGAATGCGAATTTAAATTTCTGACCTCCCAAGATCAAATTACCTTTATTTTTACTATTACTTTAAGACTACGAGCGAGAAATAAAAAAACTCAAATGAAATAAATAGTTACTCATTTTTAACGTAATTCCTTCCGTCTTGAGCGGTGAAACATATTCAATTGCTCTTGAGTTAATCCACGCTTTTCTAAAAGGATTATAGATTTAAAAACTGCAATTCATAATAAAATTCTGGAAATGTATCGAGTCTTGGCACATATTTTTTTGTTTTAAATGATACTAATTTGAGTTAAAAAAAAGTTACAAAAGCTTTTAAACATTTTCAAATGCATTCACAATGTCCTTCGATAGTCAAATTAGCCAGATTAGACAAATTGAGGATTTGAATGGTCCACTTTGTTCTGTCTCTTGTTTAAATGGAATTATTATTTGCCGAATACTTCATTTCTGCATGGTAACATTTTATAAAGCTAAAGTTAAATGTTGATCGATTTACTCGGTATTATGTTTGATGAAACCAAGTATGATTAATAACGATGCAGCACAGGCAGTTAAATCATATTTACGATTTTTTATGGCAGTTTATGGCAAATAATCTTATTTTCAATTTACATGGGATTATTAACAACAAGCCCACCGAAATTTGCTTATGCAATAATGATGCCCATAAATATTTCGTAGGCGAATGTGGGTCAGCATGCGATTTCAGAGCAAAAATGTACGTCCCTAATCCATCCGCTCTTTATACATCATTAGCCAGCAATTCCAACACCACTCAACAAATTGGCATCATAAAACGAATTTCCTTTGTAAATTGTATTTCAATTTCCATTACGAGCTCACGAGAGGATTATATCTCACATCGCGTAATTGATGCCAATTGAACTTGATATTTTCTTGAAAATACCGGCTTAATCCAGTTTAAATGCCAGTGTCGAGAAAATGATTACATTCGTCAACAAATAATTACTTGCGTCAGAAGGGTTACTAAAAGTTTTATCCGAGTAAATTACGCAATGAATAAAAATTAAGGCGAGGCGATGGGCAGCATTAGAAATATGGCGAACAAACTCTCCAGAACCTTTTATTAAAAGCCTAATTTTTATTTACTTTTATGAATGTTGCATGGCGAGTACAATAGCTCTGCGGTGGAAGTCAGTGTTGCTCTTTACTTATGCATGTATTATTTAAAACCATCAGAATTTATGCAATTTCAGGAAAATCGTGTTGCGTGAGTCAGTGTCACTTGCAAACGTATTAAAATAGATTTTGCGTTTACCGTGGATTGTCGCTACAACTGCGACGTGTCTGCCAATGTATTTTATGATTGTTTTGATATTCAATATTCATTTGCCTTCGAAGAAATCTCGCGACGTATGCTTTAATTTCTCACGCCATCTTGGATGTACAGTTGTGTAAGAGGCACAATAATTGTCAATTGTTAAATCTTTTTGATGCTAATGGTCAATGTTGATCGTGGCTGAAGATAACAAATACAATAGAAAGACATTGGCTTCCCTCTTAATCACAGCCAATTAAATAACTGTTTCTTGGCTTATCTTTTGAAATCAGAGGAAAATGTTTTCGGACGTGGCTTCTACCTCTGTTCGCGTGTTCAAGTAGTTTTAGTGCTCCAAAATTGTTTTATGGATCTTTCCCCGGGAACAATGACCTCGGTTAACGAACGACTGGGCTCGAGGAACGTCTCGTGGTTTAGGTTCAACTCGCTCGTAATCGAAGATTCATAAGGTCGGAGTTGATTCGTCCGCCCCGGAAATTCAGAGCTTCCAAAGTCGTCTCCTCGGTGGTACGTATCAAGCGGAGCTCCGGGGGATTAATGGTAATCGGTTAAGCTCTGGCCCAATAAACACATATGTTGTTCCTCCGATCGATCCGAAAGTTTACGTGGGTATCCGCTTCTCGGAGATGATGACGGTGATTGCGCGTGCTTTGCGGCCCACCCATGAATCATTTATTATTTTCCAACAGATTGGTGCGTGGGAGTGCGAGGAGGCGATCATCGGAAACTTTTTCTCGTGACCGAGTCTGGGTTGCCTTTTTTCAGATGCAGGCCCATTGTTATTGCGGCTGGATCCTACACGTGAAAACGCAATCAAAGACTTTAGAAGAAGTCTCTTATCGACTTTATTTAATATCTCGTTTAAAGTGGATAACCGTGGATAAGTTTATGTTTAATGGCGTATTTATAAATAAATGAGCTTAGTTGGATAAGATAACACAATATAACATATAGCAATGATGAATGTCGAATTTCCAAGGTTTGCTTTGTCATCTCTATTATTTCAATCTCGATAAATAAACATCGCTGTATTTGCCTTTAAAACAACATATTAATAATTAACAAATACACGCCTCGATCAAAACCATTCGGTTGATTTACGGCAAAATTTTAAACATCACGTTCATCCTCTCAAAATCGATAATTCCGTTAAATTAATTGTGTAAAGCTGATATTTAAAGATATCAAGGCAAAACAAGTTATTTTAAAGTATTGATCAAAGTCGTAGATTAATGAAAAAGTAATTTATTTTCTAAAAAAAAAAAGTATCCTTTGGTGTATTATTTGAGAAAGTTTAAAAAAAATCATTATTTCTAAATAAAAAAAAAAAAAAAAGTTATTTCAGTCAAAGTAAATGGAAATACGATGGTATGAAATTTTATGAAACAAAATTTTTAAGTGCAAGAAAGTAAGATTTTTAATAAGAATAAAATTAAAAATACTAGAATAAAATTAAAATGTGAGCAAGGTTCCATAATTTTTTTAAAAATTATAACTTAAAGAAAGAAGGCTTTTAAATGTATTTTGAAAGAAAGCTGTCATCGCAAAGAATTTTTTCATTTTAATAATCTGGCGAATCTGAACTTGGGAGTCAGAGTTAAAGTGAGTTCTTATTAGAATAAATACATTATCGCAATAATCCGGAGATGATTGGGACTAGTCCACCGCGAACGATCTTAAATCTCCTCCGGATAAAATCTCGTTTGGCATCCTTTGAAGCTAACGACCGAGGACCCATTGATCAATAGAGTTTTGCAACCACAAGGCTCGGAAATCCATAAACGGCGTCGACGCCGGTGCGTGCAAAGTTACAGCCGACACCTGTTTGGGTTTGCGCAATCCCTACAATCGCTTCCGTTCCCCACGTAACTTCGCTTCTTTTCCGGTTTTGGCCCACGCGTGTGCACTCATCCAGCCAGTTGAGCGTTCAAGGACGCATGAGAGGAAGCGGCGCCGAGTATATCTCAACGAGGTTCACTCCAGGAAGTGTCGACTAGAGGGTGAGACGCGTGCCCTTGCAATCCTGAGGGCGTATGCTGGCCACGGTGGTCAACATATCTAAAAGTTTGTGCTACCGGCGTGTTTGCTCATGCCAGTTATTCTTAGATCTATTACACATGAGTGATGCGATTTCATCGAGAACTTTGGGCATTCCAGCTATTACAATTCTTGCAATAAATTTGAGGCCGAGAAAATGATTTGGGGCGTTCGCGTTAACCTATTTATACATCTTATCGAAATACTGAAAAAAACTTCGTGTAAATGAAAATAAGTGTACGTTAAATTCAGCTATTTTGAAATGAGATCAATTTAACAAACCATAAATTTATAAACTTTAAAAACGAATGTTAAAAGTAAGATTTTTCATCATTTATTTCATAACTACACCTTCATAAAGAAAAGCGGTTAAAAAATTCTATTATTTTGCTTTTTATCATTATAGTATTATAAAATTCTCCGATGCCAACGATTTTGTGCTTCCTTACATGTTTTTAATCAATAAGAAAGTTGTTAAATTTTTATAATAAAGTTTATCTTGAATACTGTTGAACTGATTTAAAAAAATCCCAACTGTTTTCATCCTACCGCAATTTTATCTTGGAATTCTTGTCTCATTTTATACATTTATACGTAATTTTCAACAACTTTACTACATCTCCGAATGCTATATCAAAAGTTTTATTTATATGTATAAAATTTAATATTTCAGTATAGAAAATATTATAACAGTAATTTAATTATTATTGCACTTGAATAAACCAAAAACTAATTTTACACGCACACATGCACGCGCACTCATACACATTGTTCTACACATATTTTATACGTAAATATAAATGTATTTATGTGCATATAAATGATAGAAACTAAAATCATAGAATTTAAGTTTATAAACATTGAACTTTATAGAACAATGTGTGTGGATAAATATATCTTATATGCAATGTATATTACCGAATAAATAATACTTGTTAAGTTACTTTTATTTTAGTCAATCGTGATGTCCTAAAAATATTATCAAATCGATTACATATGTATATATATTATTTTTACCTTCATTCATTGCAGAAATATAATAATCGCTTGTAATTTAAATTTTCATCTATTTCAGAATTATGCAGATTGTTGAATAATAAAATATTCTTTTTGTATTGTAATTTCATATGGTTTAATTTGGAAAAAATTTTATTCAGTTTAAAAAATCAAACAATAAAACAACTTATTCTCTAACTTTTATATTCTAAAATACGTTTTCATAAGGGTGATTCACAAATTTTTTAAATGCGTTCATTTAAATTTACAATATAAATAAATTACTAATAATTTCAATAATGTGTATTCACACAAATATTTATCTAATTTATCAACAGACTTTGCAAAACCTACATAAGGATAAAAGGATAAAAAGCAGTTAAACTATAGAAGCCCAATATTTAACGTCAACTGTGAATTTAGCCATGTAAATTGTAAATGAAAAAAGCAGGAAGATGAGATAGTAAATTTGTCCTCACATTCAGGTCAATAAGAGGATATGAATTTTTTTATCCCTCATTTTTTTTACCTACACACTGAAGATGATGCCATTGACATTGCCCGTTCGATTTCATTTTATTTTCTAAACGACTATTGATAATGTTTATGTGTAAGTACACAGAGAGGATTCCCGTGATTCCAATTCGCTTGTATCTTTTGTAACATCGTGGTTTCGGTTTATTTACTTATGTATATTTACTCCTGTATATTTTTACTCCCTCTTTTTGTATCGATAAAACTGATTGGAATGTAATATTTTACACATATTTTTTGCGGCCAATTTTGCATAATTTTGAATAAAATTTTGTGATTTTTATTATGTCATTTTTATATTATCATTGTTATATGACTATAATGCGTAAATTTTATCAAAGAGAAACATTCTAATTCTTTTTAAATTTTAAACAGCCTAATTAATTTAAGAACTTTTGCTTGGGTCAATTTTATTACTAATTTATTATTAATTTTATTATATTATGGATAATATATTATAATTATTTGTTAAACAAATATTAGTTTATAGAAATAATGTATAAAAATGTATAAAAACAAAAAATTACATAATTTAAAAGATTTTTGTACATTTCGAAAAAACTTTAATTTTATACTCAATAAAATATTTTATATTGTCATTTTTAATGATAAATATTTTCTACAAAATATTAGTATTTAATAAATTTCCATAGCTGAATACAGAATATAATATATAGTAAAAACCAAGATATTGCTCAAACGAATTACTATAATGTATAATAATTAATATACTATTATAATGGATTGATATAACTTTCAAAACATGTTTAAACGATGTTTTATTTAATTACATGAGATGCATTAGCATCAGATTGCTTTGTTAGTTATTTAAATCATAAATAGTTGGCGGGATAAAATGAAAAATGTTGAAAATGGGATTGTTAAGCGTTAATAATCAATGGCCCTTGTCTGGAATCATATATTATGCATGCTTGTCTTATCACACAAGCTTCATTCTACTTAAGAGCTCGGTAACTGCATGATTATTTAATCTTCTTGAAGCAGATTTCTGAAATGTACCTATAGAGATAATAATGAAATTATATAAAATTCATATCTTTAAAGAGCATCAATCGTTACAAGTAAGAGATTCTCCAGATAACAGAAATGATTTTCATTGCCTTTCGTAACTCGTAAACACGAAAGCACTAGCTCGCTAATTTTATTTTATCTCATTAACAACATGATGATCACGATAAATCAGCTTTGCACAAAAATTACGAGTATCCGAATCCTCGTCCGTTGATTGAGCGATTCAATTACACGAAACGATAATCGAGCACTCATTGAACTCCATCCAAGTGCACTAAAGTGATTATACCGATCGTTTTAGCCGCTTTGTAACTTGAAATTCATAAAATTCTGATGGCTAACTTGACTTGAAATCGAGGAAGCCCTGTATAATCGCTCACGCCGTAATATACAAAAGCACAAAGAAAATATTTCGCTCGACCTTGGCGAATTATTTCGCGGTCGGGTAATTCATACTGATCTTCGAGGAAAATCGGATGCGAGTTCGAAAGAGAACTGAAGGTTATTTCATTGGCACGATTCCAATGCGAGTTAGGAATTACCGATCTCCTTGCGTAAACTGGGAAAGTGCGAGGTGTCTTTTCCGACCCGAATGATGAATGGATTATTTATGTGAGATTCAGACCACCCCTTGTCTAACTTTTTTTTCCAAGACATCTCTTTTATCTTTTTGTTCAGTCGAGTAATGCTTCCCCTATATGTTAAGACTTGCATCACGGAAATAGAGCGTGAAACACTTTGTTAGTGAGATGGATGACTGGATTTCCTTATTCCTGACTAATTCACTTATGTGACATCCAACAATTGTTGAATTTAGGAAAATAATCCTAATTAAAATTTTCGCCATTATTTTCGATTAAGATTTAGATCCTGGTGATTCAATTTTCCAGAATTTTCCTTAATAATTGTTTCCTTGAGATATAGTTGCAACTTTGATTATAATAAATATAGCTTCCTCAATCTTATTGCTTTCTAGTTATAAAAACACAATTAAAAATAATAGTTTTGACAAGGTAAGGTTTCAAAACCGGCAAGAAAGCCATTAAGATATTAACGATTCATCGTACTAAAAATTTACTTGGACTTTAATGTTATCCAAAATGTGAGTTCTGTATCATTTTATTAGTAAATAAAATTATTATATTTTTAATCATATACGGAGCATACATGATTTGATTTGATTTAAATTCGAAAATATTTGAAAGTATTTTTAATACATACATTTATGTACCTTCTATTAATTAGTATTGTAGTTTTTTATAGATAAATACAATAATCATACTGATTGTTAGGTTTTAAAATAGTTATAAATAAATTTTATTGGTAAATACAATGCAATAAATTAACTTTTTAACTTTAGAAAAATACAAATTTAGAAAATTTAGAAAAATACATTTTATTGGATATGGTATTACTAGATAATACTATTAATTGGTTTAATTGAGCATTATTAAGATAGAAATTGCTTCCAATTAATTCCAAATTAGGATAATTATTTAACCAATTGTGAAAACTGTCAGATTTTCTAGATTTTAACTCTATTTATTTAATTTTTTGATCATGATAATGTAACGATTAACACATTGTTTTTGTCAGTATTGCCCACGATATTGCAGTACAGTCCCAGTAAAAATCCATATTTCGTCCATTTGCATTCAGTTTTCTTTACAATGATGCAATTTTTTTATTAGATATAAAATAGGATTTTATTTTCGTAAAATTTGAATTTAGATACCTAAACGCTATGCATGGAAAATGAAAAAAAAAAAAAAAATACGTCACATTATAACCAAGTTTGAAATGATTAATGAACGCGATAAATGATGTAATCCTAGTTATTTTTTAATAATTAAAATTGCGTTTTATTAACAAATATTTTTTATTTTAGTTTTTTTGTAAATCATATAGATCATATTTTATTTTACATTGTTTTAAATGTACACGGAGCAATTGTTTATCATCTACAATGCTGATCAAGTCATTTTTACTCAAGATTTATCATATTTTATTTAATATACGTTGTAGAACGAATTGTGAATGCATTCATAGAAATGTCATGTTACAATTTAATATATCTTCATTTATTAAGTGCTAAACAACAATTTTTTCCAGATTAATAACTAAAATTATTATTATGTTATAACTGGATAAAAAGCGATGTCAGTTCTTATTTCAAAAGACTTACGTTGTCGTTATTTCGTAGAAATGATTTTAGAGTCATTTAAAAAAAATTTTAGAGCGTAATTAAATTAAAACTTGCTCTCTGCTTAGAAATAAATTATAAACAGAATTGACCGAGATCTAAATAAATGTTAATCTCTAATTCAATATGATTCATCTCTGGATGATATTTACGTATCAACATTTACCAGATTTTGAATAAAAATTTATTCATTCATTCAATAATATCAAATTTTGCGAAAAAAAGAAAAAGATCGAAGTGAGTCATATCTTATTTCCTTTAGCACACAATATTCTGGTTTGGTTATTGACGTAACGAAAGGAAAAGCAAAAAACAATGCCAAGGCAAATGAAAAATCGAACAATCCTATTAAAGTCATTTTAAAGAATCTATCAGAGCAAGTTTACGAATGTACAGTTTGGCGAGCATAAATAAGCAACAAAACAAAACAAAACAAAATCCTTAGTCTTGATTAGGACAGTTGCGCAGTCGCAGGCACTAGTGCCATCGTCACCGGAAATAGAACATCATCAGCAGCAACAGCAACAACGACATCAACAGAAATAATGACAGCAACAATAAGAGTGTCTGTCGCTTGTGACCAAATGGGGATCGTCGATATCATCGCCAGGGCCACGCCTCTTATCTCGATCGAGTTCGCGCACGAGAGTCACAGTTTCGCGCTCTCCTCCGTCGCGGGTGATTGTGTGTCGTCTTTCATTTACTCGAAACCGATTTGCTCGGGAATCCGATTCATTCTCATTCCCATTCTCATTCCCATTCTCATTCCCATTCTCATCCTCCGGGGCACGCGTGCGTTTCGATGTCTTACCTCCGCCAGACCAATTTGTTTATCGTGCGATAAATTCAGAGGAACTGCATTATTACCTGATTTTTATCAAATATAGCTGTAGTTTTTCAAAAGTCATTTGATTTAATCCTTTGGCTCTAGAACGAAACCCTAGCTCCTACGACTTTCCTCAAATTTGCATTTACATATTTCCGGAATTTGGAGCTTTCGTCGGGAGGCTTTAATTCGTGTGAAGCAGGATCCTCAACTCATACTTTCCAAAAAATCTCTTTTTTGTAAATTTGCAAATTTTAAAAAATCATCTTGTCGATGCGTAACTCAAATCTTTAGTAGTGTATTTGCGGCAACAATATATATTTATCTAATCTTATCTACAACAAATAAGTAAATAGGATAAAATCTTGGAAAATTAAAAGTAACTAAGGTATAGTAGGTATGTCACTATTCGATTTTGCATCAATTTTTGGTGCTATTACAAGTTTTTTTAAAGAAACAAATATAAATTCATAAAACTTTTAAAAATTAAAAATCGTTCATTATTTTCTATTGTATCATTAGTATTTTTTATAATGATAATTTATTATAAATTTTCTAACCGTTGGAGAGACCGTAAAGATCATTCGCATCGAGCTTAAAAGTAGCAGTCCCCTTTTACCAATGTTTTTCTAGTATTACCAAAAAACTCCTTTTCATTTTAACAGCATACAAATAGAGCAAAAACCTTAAATTTAAATTTAAATAAATTGAAAGGAATCTAGCGATGCGAAGAGTCGCATTCGGTATTCGACATAAGTTCGTGATTCGGCGGTCGGAGTAATGAAAGCGCATTTCAACATAAACTTGAGTGAAAACAAAGATTCGAAAAAGTGATCCCTAGAAAGTTTAATAATCAAGAAAGGCCGATGTCGCCATTTTTGTGCACACGCTGACATTGTGAATTTAAAAATGAGCTCGGGATTTCGCGCCATAATGATCCAGTCGATGTTTACGTGGACCTACACTTCTTCAAATCGCAATCTACAGATTCTGACACAATGAAGCTCAAATGGCCAAGGACCTTTGAATTAGGTATTTGTTATCAGTCCTTAATAAAATTGGCTAGAAGGGCACGGGATTGTTCAGATGTTACGTACAACCAATGGGTTCTTAAGCGGAGCAGGATGTGCCTGTGGCCGGAGGCCGGGGGGGGGTGATGCTGTCGATCGCGATTGTTTTTACACGTGTGGTGGTCAATGGTACACTTGAACAACTGAATCCTAAAAAAAAGTTGAAATCGATGCCACATTAATTGAATTTTTTTTATATTTACTGTACTTATTGTAAATATTCATTTCAATTAATGACATTCACTGATCAATCCTATCAATTGTTTACTGTCTCATCAAAGCTAATTAAAATTTTTTTTGTTTTCATTTATATTCTTCATATTGTATATTTTTAAATTTATTAATCCGTTTTGAAAAAATTTGGTAATTCAATACTAATCATATAAAATTATTTTATATTATGAATATGCAGCAAGTTATTTCATCATTTGAATGGATCTTTGAGAGTTAGATAATATCTATTAGATTAATATTGGATAACAAGCATCAGATATTACTCATTTACCTTATAGTCTATAAATGATTATGAAAAATATTATTGTCATGTTGCTCAATTCGTACTCAACCAAGTCGTGATAGTTTAAAGTAATTATGTAGTATTCATGTACATTTATTAATGATATTTATACTAATTTAATAATTATCATTAAAATTGTGGCCGATTAAAATTAAAATAGAATATTTTCAGAGTGAAAAAAAAAATTTTTTCTTTAATCAATTGCAAGTTTTATTAAACTTGCTCAAGTTGTTTGTTAATTAAGAATACACAATATCATAAATATCTTACTATCTACCGAATATTATTTTTTATTTAAAGTAAACGATTATTCCAGCATTTGTTGGTCATTAAATGATTTATGTACGCACAGAGTAACTTGTTATACATTGAATTAACCTCTGTTGAATATATTTTATGGTGAGTTTATAATCCTGTATATTTTTTAATTTTTATTGTATACAAAAGGTGTTTATTCTTCGGACATTAATTTTCCAAAACTTTCTGCTTATTGAAAAATTATAGCAATATATTTTCTATTCAATAAAATGTATTTATTATGTTCGTCATTATTTTTCAATCACAGTATTTTAACCGATTAAAAAAAAAACTTATTCAAATGAAATAACTCTTTCAATTTTATTTTTTTTTAATAGAACTACTATTGTATACGGGTTATTGATTTCAGACAATGAAATATCATAACTGTAAACATTTTTATTAAGAGTACATTCAATTAGATTTTATAAAATGTCTTTGGAAAGACGTTATTTGGGTAAAATCAGTTTGTGATTTATTA
The DNA here is from genome assembly GCA_018907245.1 of Eupristina koningsbergeri. NCBI lineage: Eukaryota > Metazoa > Arthropoda > Insecta > Hymenoptera > Agaonidae > Eupristina > Eupristina koningsbergeri. The sequence goes on from JACCHV010002775.1 coordinate 628,666, forward strand.
TTACACGTGTGTATTTACTCTTTTTTAAATCTTTAAGAACAATTAATAAAAAAAAAATTTTTTTAATAATTATTCAACTTTCACGAGTAAATTTATTTATATTTAAATATCTATACGTTTGTTATTTTATAATTAAAGTTTCGCATTTATTTAATGGTTTAAAAGAAATTCGTAGAGGCAAAAAATATTCATAAGAGTACAAAAAGTATTAGATTAAAATTTCAAAAAAATAATAAATCAATGAATGAAGATACATTTTTATGCCAATGAATTAAAATACATAAAAAAAATTAAGAAACAAAAACAAAATTAATACCTCATGTTTAAAAGTAAATTTTTACTTTAGTTATTTATGTGTTGGAATGCACCTACATTTTAATTAAAGATAAACGCACACATAAAAATACTGCGAGTATTTTTTGAGGTACTTTGGTTAAATCACCTACAAAATAGTAGTATGTTAAATCACTTTCCGACCAATTATTATTTGGATGATATTTTTTTAATTTCCTCTACGTTGCAATTGCTGTTTACTTGTTCTCTTTTCAAATGAACGAACCCGATGCCAAAGCACCATCTCATTGAACTCCACTCTTATTTAGGCGGAAAAAAGAACAAGTATTGGTAATCGCGAGCTTTTCATAGCGAAGCACTCATTCTTGATTATCGAAAAGGAATTAATTTGCATGCAACATCACGTCCCGCTGAGTTCATCTCGTTTTTCATTTCTCCTCTTACTTTTCGCCTCTGCGAACTACTACGTATGAGTCCTCAAAAGTTCGTTTACCGCTGTATCACGCAGACTTTTTGTCTCGCTACCCACTTTTTTCATCGTTTAATCACAACGGCGTCGAGATGTATTTGTTGAGCACCTTATCTTGCCACTGCGATACTGATAAGGAAGCCAACGAGAATACACACACGCTGGGTGATCGACGTGTACGATGAAAAAATTTTGAGTTCGGTGTTTTGTTCTGACTCAAGGACTGACTCCTTCTCGTTTTTCCTTTCGGTGTTATCAAAAAGAGATGCTTGACTCTTTTTTTCTTCCCACTTTTATCTCGGCGATTAACAAACCTCTATTATCTCCATAAGTTTTCAAATTGTTTGTCAATTTCACCGATTGATTTTTACTTTATTTCTTTATTTTATACCATTTTTTTCCAATTTTATCTTTTATTATTATTGATGAGTTCTTTTTTTTTTAATCATTGCCTCATTATTTATCCAACCTATAGATTTTACGAATTTCACGTAGTATTCTATCCTGAACAATTGGAATATATATATATATATATATATATATAAGTTTTGCGCCGTACGCTTGTACAGTAAGAATACTAAAAATAATTCCAAATATTTGTGTCACTACTGACGAACATATTTTCAAAAGTAATTTAATTTTTTGATTCGGTAATCATGAACTATAATTTTATTTTATTTTATTTCATTACGGCCAATAAAATTTTTGGAAAAATAAAAATTTTATAAAAATATTTTTCATATATTGAAGATTTATCACTATAAATTTACAGGAAATTATCTTGTAAAAGTCTAATGTATTGTGCGCTCTATATAATAAATAGAATAATATTTCATATCTAAAATGATTTATTTTATCTTTAGCTAAGTTAATTTTTTTCACCATCACAACTTAATTTTAGTTTGCATAATAAAAGAGCTTAGCCAGTAAAGAAATTCAATCTTGTAAAACCGTTATAAAGTTTTGTTGGACTAGTCACATATTTGATTATTAGATAAAATGGACATGGATGGTCCCTTCTATACAACTGTAACTTGTAAAACAGAAACTTTCAAAGTGACGTAAAATTAGAAGAAAATTCCTTAAAACTACTTAAATGATACAACAGCTTTTAATCGAATTAAGGATCCGCAATTTGACGGATTTAAAATTAAAAAATAACGGCGTAGAAAAAAAAAGATTCAGTTTCAAAAAATGTCCACCTCCACTAGACTTTTGGAGAGAGAGAGAGAAAAAAAAAGAGTTACTCGTAAAGCTCAGCCACCCGTTACAAATTGCGCTGAAAATTCTTTTCCTCGAAAAATACAACAAAAAACTTTGCCCGCTCGGCTTGAAAAAAGGAAAAAATACTTTTTCAACGCATTTCACGAGAGCAAAACAAAAAAGTAGAGCTGACAGAGTGAAATAAGTGGGACAGTGTGTTGTGTTGGTGCATTCGCTAAAAAGAGGGGGTGGACGGAGGAAAACCCACGTTTTCCGGACATACGTGCACGCATTAATCGGCTGACTTCGCCCTGGCAATCTACGTTCGCGAACTTTGTCAATCTTGTGATCGTCTTCTTTTTCCCGAGTACCCTTGGCAAATTTTAGGCGCGTGCAGATCAATGGCGACGACGTCGTCCTTGCGTCGCAGCATCAGCGTCACGTGTGCTTGCGTGTGTCCTCGGAAAATCAATGAAAAATCATTTCGACGTATCAGCTTCATCAGAATCGTATATAACAATGTATCCTCCTAATGGTCCATGATCGGATGCTGCACTCTCTTCAATATCAGTCGAATTCGTAATCAATCACCGAGCCTCTCTGGGATTACCTCGCATTTTTTCGCATAATTTGCAACGATATTTTAAGATTAAATGCTTGGGAAAAAATAATTTGAGATATAAGCGGATTTCACGAAAATGATCGTTTGAAAATTAAATCTTTTTTTATTCAAGAAATAGTTCATCATAGTTTTATTATTATATACATTTTATTTATAAATTGACGAGTATGCTCAAATTAAGTCATCACTATCTTCCTTTTTAATATTTTTTATTTTCTTTTAATGGAAATATACACGAAACAATGTATTCTAGTTAAAAAAAGTATTACTTACAATGTTTAACAAATTACAAAATATAATTTGTTTTGTTAATGTATAGATTGAGAATTTCCAAATTAAAACAGAGTATCAAAGTTAACTACAAAGATGTATGAGCATTTCTGAATTGGATATTTCGAAATTTTATCATCGGAAAAAAATTTTTTTTTCTTGTTTACGATGAAAAAAAAAGAAGAAATTATACAAAAAAGAAAATAATACCAATCGTATCCAGTTAATATGATAGTTTCTGTCAAACTTATCGGCTAAAGTAATTTTTTTTTTACAAGTAGAACGACAATTTAGTTTTGAGGATGAAATTCAAATTTATCATGCTGGCCTTTGAATGTATCACATTAATCACATTAGTTATCGTTAAATCAGTGGTTAGTCTTTTTTTCATACATAATTTTGTTCGATCAGAATATTAATGATTAAAAATAATCTTATTTTCAAAAAATAAAAAGTATATTAAAACTTTTTTTTTTATTATAATTCATTATTTATTTGATTTAATTGAGGCTAATGAATATTGTTAAAGTACTTTAACAGTTTGATATTACAATACAATAAAATCTGTTTTCATAAGTCGTTTATTTAGGATTTATTGAGATTCTTATTTGATTTCATAAATTCAAAAATAGCAACTTCGTATACAAAATCTTGTTTTTGTCATTTGTTTTCATATATTGAAAACTACAAGGTTACAATCGATTAAATTCAATAACCAATAGAGTAATAAATGTTGTGCTGTATTATATTTGAGGAAAAATATACATTACTTGATGATGAATAATTTTTTAGTACTTATCTTCGTATTAGTAATTTATCATTATTATATCATTAGTATATTTCTACATTAAATTTGAAGGAGCTATGATCTAGGCTTGTTCGAGAATATTTTTCAAAAATATTTAAGATTTTATCCGTCGTAATTAAAATATAGTCAATATGCTGTCATTCGTGGGTTGAAAAATACAAGTATTTTTGTTTGTTTATATTCCTTTTTAAAAGAATGCAGTGACAGGTAAATTAGCATTAGCATTTTAAAAGAGCAATTATTTGTATTAAAAGACGTACAGAATATTCGTGCAAAATAATAAAAAAAACGATCCTTCCCGGTCTGTTATTGTAGTCGACGTAATACTGAGTTCACGCACACCTGCAAGATGAGTACTGAAAAGGGTTTGGACAAGGGCCAGGGCGGGGAAACGCACAAAAAGCAGTGGCTCGCCTGCCCTCGGATGCCTGCACCGGGAAAATACATAAACAAACGAACGACCGTTCGAACAAGTAAACACAGCACACGCTTGGCAAAGAAGGCCAGCAGTACAAAAGGGCTCGCGATCACCCAATAACCCACCCGGCGAGCTTCGCCCCAAAATCAATATGCCCTTATGCGGCATGCACGATTCATTCATCCGCAATTTTAAAGCTCGCCGCATCGGAGTCGAGGAATAGGGCCGTGCACGCCCGGAACACCCTCTGGGAGTCCAGTCGCCGGATCCCGGGGGTTAAGTTGAGGTTAGGAGTGCGCGCGTGGCTCTGCAGCCTCCTCCCTTTCGCAGTCCACATCTTTACTCTCGGACGACACGCGGGGCACATTCACGACGATTAACGAGTTAAATGTAGGTCGCTACTACCCCGAGCACTCGTCCACTCGTAGTTCACTCGCGCAAGCAAAATAACGGAAAAGTATAGGTTATAATCTCGTCGGCGTAGTGTATGTAAAAAAGGAAGTGTTGCAATTTCCTTGACAAACGCTTTGTCCTTCCAAGACACATTTTCGCATTGAAACGGCTTTGGTGGATTTATGGAAAGTGATAATGCGAGTTATTTTTAGCTGTCAATGGGTAGAGGTTATTGAATTTGTTAAGAGCCATTTTGTCTCATCTGTATCATAGTGTGCAGCCTCGTAATTTAATCTCAAAAGCTTATTATTTGCTCATCGACTCTCGATGAATTGAAACTCGAGATTCAACAAACGCACGGCTTTCGCTTTGATAATGCCTTGAGCCACAGGCCGCATTAAGCCAACAAAACCCACTTGAAAACCAGGGGAGCAGTGCTAACAAGCCGACGGACAAATTTACGGAGAGTTACCCCCGACTGAGAGGGAGGAAAAAGTGTCGACGCCAAAGGGGCGCCGGCTCGCTCTGCGTAAACACACGAAAGAAAAACGTCCCCCGGGAGTCGCCGCGCCGGAATTTGTTTGCGAGGGCCACGTGTTCGAGGGTGTCACAAGGGTGTGACGAGGGGTGGAGTGTGGGGACAAGGTATGGACACCTAATGGGGGATGATGATGCGCGACCCCGACACTCGCGATTGAGAAATATAATGCACAAACACGCTCGTGCCCTCGCATTCTCCGGGTCGACAAAACCAGCGCCTACTTCTGATTGACATTTAGTCATTCCTAACCTCGCAACCAACTTGGACTCCCGGTAAATTTACTCTCATCAAGCTATTTGTTGTAGTAGTTTGTTCTTTGACTTTGTGTTTTTAGATCTATTTTGTTACACCTATTTTGTTTACAAGCTTGAAAGTAGAACTATGTTGCATTGTTGGTTCCTAAAAAAGTGAATCGGGATAAGCGATTTTCTCTGGAAAATTTTTTGTATAATTTGATAAATGATAAAAGCAATTTAAGGATGAATTTAAAACCAAAACGTTGTCTTTTCCAAATTGATAAATTGATTTTTCGCACGTCCTAATACGTGCTCTGTATACGGAATCAGAACTAGTTGTTTCAGATTCAAAAATCATTCACAACACTTCACGTATCTGCGTTGACTATGTGCATTTCTTTGAAAAAAATTAACCAAGGATCTAGTTGGAAACAGTAGTCTCGTCTTGACACGAAGAAAGATGGCATTTCCAAGTTGACCTGAACTCATATCATTATACCGACTATAATTTTATTTGTACTTTTTTAGAACAAAGAAAATTGGAAGAAAATGGAAGACTTTTACGTTTTGAATATAAAACGAAAAACAATCAAGCTCAAAGATCCTATTTGAGAATAGTGATGAACTAAAAAAAATTATTTTATAGCTTTAACAATATTAACTGCATTTAAAAAAAACCGTAAGAATATTTTAAAATATTTTAGTACGTTCGATATAAAATTTTTTTTAAAGATCTGAAATCTAAAACAGTGATATACTATTTTACTGACACTGCACCGTTTTATCCAATTCTTCGGTATGAATTTTTTCGTTCATTTATGGTTGGATTAAAAAGCAGCTTGAAGTTGATGAATATTTATAAAGAATAATTTATTATGCCTCTTGAAAAATGTGCATTTAAAAAATATTCTGAATTATCAAGCAGCAGAATTATTGTCACACAAATATTTAGAAATTTAAAAATACTTCAGCTGAGAATATTTATAAAAATGAATATATTTACAGTTTACTTGATTGTAGGGTAAATTTATATTTGTCATAATTTTAGTTACCCTTATGCAATTATAGAAATTGGATATAATTTTTGATATTGGAATATGATATTGTAAATATAAATATTTATAAAAATTATAAATAACTTAAGGAGACAAATCAACATCTTCAAATATAACTTGTTTAATTTCATTTAATTAACAGAATATGAAAAATCCAAGATTTTTTAAATAAATAGTATAAATTAAAGTTTTATAATTATAATTTTTTTAATTAAAAATTTAAGATTTTTAGATGGTTTAGTGTTCTTGTGTACATAAATTTTAAATGTATCTCGTGAATTACGCACAAAAATAACGGAGTATTAAATATTTTATTGGGTATACTATACGAAACTTATGGTTTTTATTTACAGAGTTTTGCATATAAAGTTGTATTTTTAAAAAAAAAGAAATAAAAATATTTTATTGTGTGCTCTAGAAATTTATTTTAACAATTTTTAATACTATTTTCGTTTTGGTCAAAACAATTGATACTTGGAAAAGAAAAAAAAAAGTAAACAATATGAATAGAATTTCTATTTAAGGAGATGGCTAGTAATCGCAGGTAAGTCATCCTGGAAATCATCAATAAAAATAAATCGTTGACACATATGTTTGAGACTCTAATCCACAAATTATTATGCACTAAAATGCTGGTATTGCTTAGTAGGGGAATGGAGCATAAAATACTGGCATTAGAATCCAAGTTAGAATATTTTATCAGGGAATCGCTAGTCGATTTGAGCTCGCCCCCTCCCTCCGCCCCCACGGCCTGACTGCCCCCGAAATTTGCGTGCACACGGAATGATCGTGCAGTTCTCATTTCCCGACCACGTGAAAAACTCCCCCACGACACCCTTAATCAATGTGGCATTAACCAGTTCGATGGGGGTTGGGGTTGGGGTTGGGGTTGGGGTTGGGGTCACGTAACGTGCGGCTCGTGCGTTTTTCACGTCGGGCAGCACACGCATGGGAAAAGTATCGAGGGGATGTGGTAGGGAAACAGTCCGGCAGCCCGATTTGCACTTATTTTCAATCCTCCTAATGGCCTCCTTTTTTCTTTTTTTTTACAGTCTTTCCGACAGTACCGCCTGCGCCGGGGATGCCGTGCCAGGGCGAGGATCGTGAGTATAACCTTTTTATTCTATTTCACAGCTACTTATATTCCCTTTCTTATTCTTATTTCCATCTCATTCTTGACCTTTTTCTTCAATTTACTCCAACTCCTTTTATCGTTTATTTAATGCTTGGCAATGCATCTTATCTCAACGCCTTATACATTAGCTGCTTCTTCGTAATCTTGGAGCTTTTCCTCCTTCGCGTGCACCGTATTTGTTCTCAAAGGAGGTTCGATTAAATCTCCTGAGTATTTTAAAGGTTTTGGTTTTATTAATTTTTCATTATTTATTTTTTGTTAATTCCGTTTAAATTATCTTCTACCGCAATTAAAAACTTTGTGACACAATCTTTTAGAGATCCTTGCACGTATTATTTATTGTCTAGAATTTTATTAACCGTGACACATTGATATTTTGATCGAAAAAAGATACAAATATCATTTTAGATAAAAATTATTTTAATTATTATTAATTATATAAAACTTATTTCATAACTTGGATGAAATGCAATAATCCAACAGTAATTAGATGTTGACTAATATTGTAAGGTGAATTTATGGTTATTCTACTAAGTTCATTAAAGTGAAATACAGCAAGAAGTCTTTCAAAAATTTCGTTACTTATAAATAATATTAACATATAAATTTGTGTATTTTATTTAAAAATCACTTCTTTACTTTTTCTTAATTAAAAATTAATTGAAAACAGATAATTGGCGATATATTGTAATTATATGCAGATGTTTTCTTCTCACATTTTCACTTGCATTTATTAGGTTTTACTTTATATTTTATTAAAATGCTTGTTTACTAAGTCAAAATCAACATTAATTTTTATATCAAACACTTTTTTATTAATGAAGTTGTTCTGGACTAAGATATTTCCATAAAATTTGATACAAGTAAGATTAATTAAAAAATATAGTCATGAAAGAAAATAAACTTCAATGTACAAATTAATATATTCATTAAAAAGTAATTCATAAATCTGTAATCTTTAATATCTATAATGTACATGATCATAAATTTATTTAGTCTAAAAATATTGTAGTGTCAGGTGCACGTAACCCAAACCAATTAAAAGTACACACAATGGAATTACCATCGGTAATACATACATATTGCACTCGGTGTAAATCTACAGCTGAAATACTTGATAATGAATAATTTACTTTAGGCTATATAAATATTTATCCTCAATTTGAAATTTTTTTTATTAAAAAAACCATATCCATTTAATTTCTAATATTTTATATATTATATATTATATTTACAAGATAAAAACATGTGGTTGTTTCGAACACAATTTTTATCACTTTATAAATGAAAAATTTACAATTTTTATATTATATAAATTTAAAAATATTTTTTTAAAGTTTTTTCTAGATATAAGTTTTATTCTTATAGCAATATGATTTTCTGAAATAATAGTTCATATTGTCTAAATAACTATGATTATTATATGAAAATAATTGTAATAATTTTTAATTACATTAATCTTTCTCTTAATCATGCTTTTCAGAGATTAATTAAATTTATAAATTAAAAATTTTTTCAATTACCTAAAAATATTTGATTCATATTTCAATTATTTATCTCATTTCTTTTTGTGATCAGATAATAACATCGTCGTCCACTACTTTTATGATTTCATTTTATAAATTCGAGGTTCTTTTTTTACAATGCGCATAAAATAATACCCGTTCTCATAAAGTTTTCCAAGATAAATTTTATTGAAAATAATTTTAATATTTAAGCAATATATGGTGTAGTATTTATGACTATTATCATAAATATTTAAATTATAAGCTCGTAGTAAAATATCTTGCAAATACATTATTACTTTATGTTTACCTTTATAAATAAAATTTTAAAAAAATAATTTATAATTTCGATCCTAAGCAAAGTCAAACTTTAATTACAAAGATAATTGATTTCTTAAATAAATAAATTTTTAAGAAATTGTTTAGATATAAGAATATTTTTAAATATATATACATAAAATAAGGTTATTGTTTATTCTGAATGTTTTATTATCGAAAAAAATTATTAACTTAAAATTATTATCTTAAAAATTAGTAAAAAGTTTATTGTCATATAATAAGTATATAATCATAAAATGCTGTGTTATTAATTATAAAAATTGCATTATGTTAAGTTCAAATGGATTTCATGAAGTATACAAATATTTTTTCTTTTAAAATTATGTAAATTTCAATTTAAATATAATATTATTTAAAAGTAAAATCAATGATAATATCAAGCTTTGTAATGTGTTAAAATATTTTTATATTTTCTTTTAAATATATCAATATTATTTATTTTTTACTTTTACAATACTTTTACAATAAAATAATTGACAAACGAGAAAAATAATATCGTAGGATAAATATAAGCCAACTGCTTTTGACCTCCAATGTATTGTTTTATATTCATATTATCTAGAGCAGTTTAAAATATGTATTTAATTTTATTTTCATCTTTCAATTATGAATTATTTATGTTTTCTAAAAAATTATTTTGAGATAAAGTATAAAAATGTTTAAATATCTAAATATTTTAAATAAATAATATCATTTATAGATCATTTTTTATAAGTGTAGTTTTTATAAAGAAATGTTGAAAATGTAGTCTTTTGTATAGATTGATCGAAATGATATAATATTTCATCGGTAAGTTTCAATGTGGATTCTATAAGCAGCTTAATATTAAATTTTTTTTTTGTTACTTAATTTCATCCTTTTAAAGTGGAGACTTTAATTGAAAATAAAATAAAGAGAGATAAAGTTTGTTTTTATACAATAACAAAAAGGTATTACGGATTAGGTGATGGGATATAAGCTATTAAAGAGCTTTGGGGGAAAGGTCGTCTACTACTTTTAAAAAAAGTGGTAAATAAAAATTTGTTATTGATTTTTCGAAAATTATAGTAATATTGAGAATTTTTGTTATTTATAATTAAGAATTTGAAAAAGTCTAAAGTTTATTTACAATCATGCTTTGTCCTTGTTTTATTAAAATAAAATAAAAAGGTATGGTTTCTTTTAGAAACGGCAATCAACGCCTATTGCATATTTTAGAGTGTAATTCAACTTTAAAATTCAACAAAAATAACTATAAAATTGATTAAATTAATTAGTGAACTGTTTAATTAGAGAGTTGTTTTATTAATTGTATTAATTGGTGTAATAGATAAAAGTGAAGATTGGTACAATATATAATTTCATCAGAAGAATTGTTTGCACAGAGCTTACTTTCGCTTACTTTCAATCATTCTTTTAATCAGTTCTAAAGTAATTTACGAAATGCAGACGTTCAAGCAATAAATAATAAAGCAGTGGATAGTCTATCGCAAATTTACAAATGAAAGTAAAAACTTGAAAAGAAAGATCTTGGAAATTGGTTGAAATTTGGGAAGTGCCCAGGTAAGCCAACGGAATGAAAATGGAGTCGATCTTGGTTCGGTCGGCTCACACCCAAACAAAATCAGACACTCGTGAAAAATCGCCGAGGCACGAATGTTCGCACGAGCAAATTCATCGATCTTACAAAAGTCTTGTCCGAGCTTTGCGCTCGGGAGCCTAGATCTTTCTCGGAACTCGGGGACCAGAGCAGAGACATCCGCCAGACATGAATCGCGACAACAATGATTGCGATATTTACAAATAACATAAATAGTCGAGGCTCGCGCAGCCAGCGAGTCTCCATTTGAGCTCAGTTTACGCGAGTGAGTGAGGGCCGTGAGGGACTCGTTGGCATCCGCATTCCGATGTTCCCCGGAGATGATGGAGCAGTCCGAGGCAGTTGCGATTCTCCTGCGGTTCCTCACCTGCGGCACCTTGGAAAGGAGCAACTACATCTTCCCAGGCGCTACCCGGAGCGAGGATAAGCCACCCTGTACGATTATCTCGCACTCAAATTGGTACTGGGGAACATTGCACGAAAATGGACGGGTGGTGCTCGAGAGCAGCAGCCGTATACCGTAATAACAACGCCCGGGATCGCGTAAAAATAATGATCCTTCCTCAAAGGAGGCAACCTGTACTTCGTTTCGTGTTTTTTTGCCTCGGACGCATCCTTGCACGCATCCTCCTTTTCTCTAGTAATCGAGTTTTAAAACAGAAAACGCCGATCTAACCTAATTCATTTCTCGCTTTCAACTCCTTTCACCGGGATATTCCTTGATTTGTTGTCAATGACGTAATTCGATCAAATTGTCACTCAGACAGCCAAAGGCGACATTTGAATACATTTAATGCTATTAATTTAAGTTCGACAAGCTCAACAAAAGCGCTCACTATTTAATACCCAGATTTGTGCTCGTCTTGTCTCAAAAACCAACGTGCTGTCACGTTTGCCATGTATAATTACTCTGTACTCTTATACAGTACTCCTGTAGGCTTTTCATGCATAAATATGCTTTGTATTTCATGTTCAGTGTCATTTGTTTATACTAAATCTGATTTTTCCTTCTATTCTTACTGCCTATTTGTTCACTTCTTTGAACTTTTCTTTTTACATCTACAACGGAGATTAAAAAAAAAAGGTTTCTCTTGATTTTTTTATGCATACAAATCAAATTTTTCGTCTAATAACTTAAAAAAAAAGACAAAGAAAAAAAGTCAATCAATCAATGTTATCACTAATTTTTTTTTTTATGACCTTCATTAAACTTTTTTTCTATTCATATACATACAATAAATCTTTAAAATTTTAACTAATAACTTTGTAAATCGGCTAACTTTATTTTTAAAATAAAAGTTTTCTCTGAAATATTATCAATTCATCTTGCATTGAATGAAAAATTATGGAAAATAAAATAATATTGTCTATTAAACGAAAATTTGAAAAAAGACATACTTATAGTATGTATTGTATTGGTACCTATGCAAATTCTTGACCGAACGTTTAGGGAATAATTTTAGCCTGGTAAACCTTCCTTTTCTGGCCCAAATTTATAATTTATTGGCTTTCCCACTATGTACGGCCCTTTTCTTGATCTTTTCATTCATTTTTTTTACTTTTCTTTCTTTGGTATAAGTTTCTTTTTTTTCTTCAATGTATAAACTTCAATGTAAACCCAAAATCATTTTATGAGCAAGAGATGAAAATTACATTAATTAAAGTAGTTAGCCTAAAGATCAAACCTTTTTAAATAATTTATTGATTACAAGAATTTTCAAGTACAATTTATTTGTAAGATTTTTCTTTTATTTTAATCTTTACATACGAAAAAACATACATAAAAAATCGAAACGAAAGTGATGAAAATGTGTTTTTTTTAAGGAAAATGTATTTAAAATAAATATAACTGTAGCTTGAATTATTTGTACCAAAATTTTAATCATATACATATTTCACTGAATAACAATATGTTGAAGTTTAGAAATATAAAAAATACAAATAATACCTTAATAGTATTAATATTAGATTTTTAAAATAAGAAAAATATAAAAATTAAAAAAATTTTGTAAAAGCATTTCATGTTTTAGTACAAAAATCGCATTTTAAATATTTTATTGAAAATTATCATTGTTTAATCTTTGTTAATTGTTAATATTGATAAACATTTATATAATAAGTAAGTTTCTATGGTATAAAATTTATAAATGTAAAATTTAATGATTTTAAAGCACCTACAAAATAGCAAATACAATTTACAAAATTTATGCCTATAGTGTTTAAATAATATTTCATTAATTATATTATCAATATATATATATATATATATATATATATAAATACTCTTATATAATTAAAAATTGTTTATCTGTAGATTTAATTGAATGATATTGAAAGAAAAGAATTTTCTTTGTGAATGTAATTTTATTTGTATACATCTACCAATTAAAAAGACAATAAATATTGAAATGACAATTGATATTCAATTCAGAATAATTTATTAAAAACAGGTATTGCTCATAAATGTTTTTTTAACACTGAGAAGTAAATTTTCCATGAATATTATTTTGTTCGAATTAAAGTATGTAACCTGCCAACTACGTAGTGCTAAAGTAAATGTATTTTCTTATCAAAAGGGAGTATCTACAGACGTGGAGCACGCAGATGGAGAAAACTTTATCGGGTAAACGGACACATTTTCCAGGCTAAACGATTCAACAGGGTAAGACTCCATACATTCATTTCCATTGTATTTGTAACATTTTAAAAAGTCGATTGGTTAACAAGAATGTTTTGCGAATTAAATATTTGTAGTCGTTTACTTAATTATATTATATTCTTCATTAGTATTCACAAAATGTAAGAGCTTAAAAAATAAGATCAAGTGTAATGCTGATGACAACTTTATGCAAATTTATTATTTTCTATTTGCTATAAATTCTTTGCTTATAGAGTACACACTCGATCAAAAACATATTTTATATGTAAAATTATGCAAATTGTATTTTAATAATTTTTTTTATAAATAAGTGGATATTATAATTTTTGAGATAATTAGATATTTTATTTTCGTAAATAACATTACAAGAGATGATTTATCAAATAATTATAAAGCAACATAAATTTCCTTGTTTAAAAAAAAAAAAAATAATTATCATTTATTAAAGATATTGAAATTGATTAAAAAATTTCTTATTGCTTGCCCGCGACAGGTCTTAATTTTTAATTTATATTTAAATTATGTTTGAATTATTTATGCAATGTAATAATATATTTTTGTTTTAAAATCACAAATATTCATTATAAGTTAATTTTTAGTTAAAAATTGTTGTACACACACGAAATATTCCCATTACAACTTGGATTTAATCAATGCAAGCAAGACTTGTTCTCAAATGTAAATTTTGAAATATGTTAAATATTCATTATTGCAAGTACATTGTTCGGCTTTAAGATAATTCGTGCTTTAAAAATTATTATATTTTTAATGCACACACTCTATTATTGTGTTTTGAGCTATCAAAAGGTTATAGTATGTAATAAACTTGACACGAAGCAAAGAGGTAAATTTACGAATAACTGTACAAAGCATTTACCTACATTTACCAGAGTAATTAAATAAAGGTTCTCGTTAAATTATCTTATTATACAATTAAATTTCTGGATAACAGCGATAATGTTAATTCACGAATATGGCTGTTGGACAGTTTTCTCACTTGCAAAGCTCTTTTTAACGTGAAAATAAAAAGTCAGTTTTAATTGTTTTTTCGAGAATAATCGATAAATAATTTGGTGTCATAAAACTATTGGTGATTAAATTTCGGTTTCAAAGTAAATTCGACTGATTAGGCTCTTCAAGAGGGAAAAAGGAAAACGTAATATGTAAACATATCCTTTAGAAAGGGTCGGTTAATGAGGAATTTAAATTTTTAGAGGGCGTTTTGCGAGTACTGTAAGGACCGCATCTGGGGCCTGGGGCGCCAGGGTTTCAAGTGCATCCAGTGCAAGCTGCTCGTACACAAGAAGTGTCACAAGGTGAGCAAGCAATGTCCTCGACAAAAGCAGCAGCAACAGCTCTCCCTGGGCGAGCAACAGTCCACCGAGCGGAACGGGGATCAGACACAACCGGACTCGCCCCAATCGAGTCCCCCGGCCCACCACGAGGACGACGGTGCCGAGCCTTCCGCCGTTGACGAACACGCGTACCGCAACCGTAAGCATAAGGATCTAAGGACCCTTCCCCGTGTCCTGGACAACATCCCAGACGCTCTTGCTCGCGTTCCAGATACACGTTTTTTCTTATATCATTGTATTATAGATACGTTTCCGATATTATTACTTCTTACTTCTTATTACTTCTTACTTATTACTTCTGGCACACAAGACGTGAGATGTCATATCGAATTCCAGTTTTTCACTCCCTCTCATTTAAAACTCCAAGTGATCAAGCTCCAACACCGCAATTCAAGTTGCAGACGAGGAAAATTATTGTGTTAAGATTAAAAGGGCTTGCTTTTAAAATAATACCGCAAGAAACTATGGCACTTATTTTTTTATAAAATCCGTTTCTTGACAAAAGGTTTAATGCGTATCGCGTGGTTTATTATTCGAATTCAAGGCTCAATTGCTTTTATTCCATTCATTAAGAATATGGTATGTTTTAATGATATCTAGTGAGTAATTTCTGCTTCGTCTACTTCGCTTTGCCTATTTTATATTCGAGTATCGTAAAGAAGAAAGTCAATTAGTGGTGCGTTTATCTCGTTCGCTTTGCTAGTGTTAGACGTATTTTTAATTTCTATTTCAACAAACAAAATAATTTTTATTTTTGTATAAAGTGTTTTTGTTTTCAAAAGACACACTCCGAGATTTTTTTTAAATTATCACAAAAAATGAAAAAATTATTCGTTGCATTTTACTTTTTATCAAAGGCATAACTCAACTCATTTTCTAATTATTATTTTTAAAAGTACATTGATAATCGATTATTGCATTTAAAAACACGTGCACGATACAAATATATACAAATATAAAATGAATACAATGAGCATATACGTTATTCTAACTATTAAATTCTACTTTTAGATATAAAGAAAAATAGTTTATTCCGTATTAAATGTTATTAAAGTATTCACATTGCTTTTATTAAATGGTATATTCAGATTTATAAATACTTTGGTTTAGGACATTATATTTATAAATAATTATTTTGCTTATTTGCAAATAAAAAATATCTTTCATTCACGATTTAAATCAAATATTTAATTAAAAACTACCTATACCTTAAGAATCTAAAAATCTTTCAAATATAGAAATAGTATTTGATATTTTTATTCTAAAATTGATCAGGCGAGTAATTTTAAAAACAATCTACGCTTTGAAATATGCTTGAGCAAAGCGAAAAATACATCAAATGAATTTAAAGATAACTTTTTGCTTTCTAGCACAATTTCTTTTTAATAACCTCTCACCTAAAATTCAATAAACTTGTGCAATGAAGTTTGTTCAAAATATTTTTAAAAATATTTAAAACCATCATGAATATTTATTCATGTTATAGAAATTTACCGAAACATTTTCAGTAAAAATCGTATAAATTTTTGAAAATTTTGCATATCCTAATTGAAAGTGAAAAAATTCATTGATAGACACTTTTTGCACTCAGCAACTCTACATTTGATGATTATTATGCTGTAGATATTGCTGTTGAGAGCCCAGGAAAAATAGGTGCTTCTACTTGCTGTAGACATGTGTTTTTAAAGAGAAACGAAAAGAACGAAGCTGCCGATTCGGCAAGACCAAAGAAGAATGGTAACGATACTTTAGAAAGGCACTCGAAATCGTCGGTGTAAAAAGTTCAAAACTCATTTTGTCCGTAAAACATCTACCGACCATAAAACAACTGCTAAGCCTAATTTCGCCTCCCGAGTTCCAATTTAATAAATAACTTTGATTGCACCCACAGGCGTCGTGACCGACATCGAAGGTGAGGAACTGGCCTTGGATGAGGTCGCGGGTGCGGAGGGTACGAGCGATCGCCAGTACAGCCTCTCGGACTTCGAGCTCATCCGCGTAATTGGGCGGGGATCTTACGCCAAGGTTCTCATGGTTGAACTCAAGCAAACGAAACGCATCTACGCGATGAAGGTGATAAAGAAGGCCCTGGTAACCGACGACGAAGACATCGACTGGGTGCAGACCGAGAAACACGTGTTTGAAACGGCCTCGAACCACCCCTTCCTCGTGGGCCTCCATTCATGCTTCCAGACCTCCTCGCGACTCTTCTTCGTGATTGAGTTCGTCCGGGGCGGTGACCTTATGTTCCATATGCAGCGCCAGCGACGTCTACCCGAGGAACATGCGCGCTTCTACGCCGCGGAGATCAGCCTCGCTCTCAACTTCCTGCACACGAAAGGTGAGTGGCCGGCCCCAGGAGTTCAGAACCTGTGGACGATGGAATTTTATAAATGAGTCGCGTTCGATCTGATGTACGAAGGAGTGAGTTGAGCTCTTTGAATTTAAAATGAGCTGAACTCGCAGTGATTTTCAATACTTCCATTGATACGTGTCGTAGCTGATATTTTTTATTGCAACACCTTTTAATATTTTTTTATTAATTCCCGAACATTTACAAACTACGTTCATTTGAAAATTTCCCAATCAAAGGCTTATAAAATGGGTATGAATTTTTTAATAAATTTTGCATTTCCCGTAAAAATTTACCGATCACGTATTGTTAAAACAATAAACAATTTTTCGTTGAATGTAATTAAATATACAATATACAATAGAGATAATCTCGGTAATACATAAACTATTTGAATTCTTTTTTCTCTTAAATTTAATATGAAAATTGCTATCGATAAAGTGAAGCTAAAAAATTATCTTATAAAATGTACGTTGACTTATTGAACCTTACAATCAGCTTTTATGGATATTTTTATTTTAATATCAAATTTTGAAATTTTGAAATTTTAAAGCGACTTTTTAAATTAAAAATTTTTTTCAATGCTAGGTAAATACTCTTGAAAAAAAGCTATTTACTCATAAATAGTTATATGAATTTATATGATAAATGAAGCTTTTAGGTATGTTTTTAGTTCTCATGTATGATTTTTGCGTTTAATTAATATCAGAATACTTTAAAAAATTAAAATTTTTTAACATAAACCAAGCCTTTCGTGTTACATTAAAAAAATAAATGTAGCTGTTTTTATTTATACAAATAAATTTTTTTAATACGCGCATTAAAATATTTTACAGAATATATGATTTTTTAAAATACAAATATAAAATATAAGTGATATGTTTAAAAAAAAAAAATAAATGAAATACAAAAAAATTCGCGTATAAGTTCGAACATTTCTTATTCAATTTGATTTACTTTTAAATAAACCGTAACTGAAAATATAATGGTTGTTATTTATTTATAGATTTTGAAATATATTATTCGTACTTTTTATATTTTATACAACTAGAAGATTTATTCAATCTTTAATATTAATGACAGCTATTTCATTCCTTTTCTTTGCTAGAACTACACATTTTATAATTTATATTTTCGGAGATCCCTTTACATTAATAATTTTATAATTTAAATGTTGATACGAGCGGACTTCCATTTAATATAAGAATGCATGAAAAAGTTATTAAGATTTAGTTAGGAGTGTTACACTCGAGATTACGCAATATCTGCTTTAGTATTCTCAAGGGTCTGTTATTGCTATCGCAAAGTGGCTGGGCCTTAACATTAAAATAGTATAATTTAATAGGATATAAGCCAGCGTGGCGCCAAACACTCATATAGAGAATTTGAATATCAGTGAAAGTTATGAATAGAACAAAGGACCAGAGTTGGCCTGCATCTTAATTGAATTGTAAAATGATAAATAAAGAACACGATCTATGAGTGCAGGTATCATCTATCGGGACTTGAAATTGGACAATGTTCTGCTGGATCATGAGGGACACGTCAAGCTCACGGATTACGGGATGTGCAAGGAAGGGGTGCGCGAGGGTGACACTACTGCGACCTTCTGTGGTACCCCCAACTACATCGCCCCCGAAATTCTGCGCGGAGAGGACTACGGCTTCTCCGTGGATTGGTGGGCCCTAGGAGTCCTCCTCTACGAGATGCTTGCCGGTCGTAGTCCTTTCGACATCGCTGGCGCCTCTGAAAATCCCGACCAAAACACCGAGGATTACCTTTTCCAGGTGATCCTGCAAAAGACGATCCGCATACCGCGATCGCTCTCTGTCAAGGCTGCCTCTGTCCTTAAGGGATTCCTCTGCAAGAATCCGGCCGAGAGGCTTGGCTGCGACAAGAGTCCCGTCGCCTTCGTGGAGATAATGACCCACGCCTTCTTCAAGGCTATCGACTGGGAAATGGTGAGAAGCTCTTTCCTTCTGGCATCAATAAACCCCGTTTCTGGTTCATTTATCCTAAGTATTGCTCAAACTTGACCTTGAATGCCAATTGCCTTTGGGAGATTTGCACATTAAATTTCTTCTTATTAAGAAATCAATTTACATTTGAACGATAAAATAAAGATTAAATATAATTAAAAAGAAATTTGTAGCATAAAAATTTACCGAGTGTTTTACTATCGTGTACCATATATTTAGACGAAACAAATAAAAACGTATTTATTACTATTTTTTGTTTGTATCTATTAACATTTATAAGTTCTATATTAATATGTCAAGCATGTTACCAAAACTTTAATTGATCAGTTATTTCGTTTCAAATGAAATTTTTCAGTATTAAAAATTTAATAAAAGTAAGTGTCAACTCATTTCGTACTGTATGAAACATTAATTAAATTAAATTATTTCTACAATATGTTCTGGATTAAAAATTTCCGAAAAATTTTTTGGAAGTATCGATAAATTATAACTAATATTTTATCAACAACAAAAGTTGCTATATTTTTTCCTTGTACTGCTTAAAACAAATTACAGTTATACCATTAATTTAATATGTTTAATTAATTGATATTTAAATAATTAAAACTAGTTAGGGTTAAAATTTTAGTAGTAATGTATACATTTGAAAGAATTCATTAAAATATACAATACCTTTAAATATCTTATTTTGTTTCATAAAAAATATTAATTCTAAATATTTTGTATTGAATTAAATTTATTAAAAAATATACAGTACGCCAGGGTGAGCTCCGCCCAGTAAACGCAGATCCGAATTTTACAGGTTGCATGATACTATATGATATATGATTGCGCATAATTAATTATTATTATTATGTCTTTTTTCAATTTATTGATATTCTATAATTATGTTCTCGTATTAAATATTGATGCTGCTCCCTGCGTGTATAATGAAATTTTTGAATTGCAAAAATATTTCGAGACATGACAGCTGGTCACGCAACTGATAGATGCAGCTTTTATATTCATCAATACTCATCAATAAAACCGATAAAACCGATAAAACCGAAATATTACATTACGTGAGATTTTAGTAAAATGTATCGTGCAACCTAATTTAACATTCGAGCAAGCTGCCCGATTTTCGATTTACTTTATTTAACCGCTAATCCTCGTCCCCGTCCACCTCATCACTTTTTCCTAGTAACATTTGGATGATGTATGTTGCAGTTGGAGAAGAAACAGGTCACCCCGCCTTACAAGCCTCGGTTGGATTCCGAGCGCGATTTGGCAAACTTCCCACCTGAATTTACAGACGAGCCAGTACACCTCACACCCGACGATCAGTAAGCCACTTTTGCCTTTTGCCCTTTGCCTTTTGCCTTTTGCCTTTTGCCTTTTGCCTCTTGCCTCTTGCCTCTTGCCTCTTACCTATTCTCGACATCGTTTTATCGCCACCTCAGGAATTTACATTTACCCTTGATATTTCTTGCTGTGCTGTGCTTCAATCCCGGATTACCTTGCACTATCCATTGTTAAAAGACCTTTCAGCCGCACAATTTACCATTTCCAATGAATTATCCATTCGCTTTTTTCGATAAAGCTCAAGTTATGATACTGTCTTTATCACTATCGGAATAAATAAACTTCTTTTTTATTTTCTAGAGAAATTCCTTCTGTAACTTGTCAGACGTATTCGAGATTCTTATCTATTTTCTTTTTATCGTTACATTTTTTGAATTTCTGATATTTTTGACTTTTAAAAATAGCATAAAATATGGTAAAGTACACCATAATGTTTTTTAACAATCAAATTGCACGCCAATTCAATTTGCAAAATAATATTCTGCGCATACGTTACTAAAAATTTTTTTTTATTTGAAAATATACATTGCATTATCAAATATTTGAAAAACCTTGAATAAATGTAAAATAGTTAACGTTGCTTTTTAAATTTCCATTGCGCTTTCTATTACGTTTTCACATATTTTTGTACATTCATGCTTTTCTTGAAGCACAATAAAAAAAATTGTTTTGTTTGTATTTGCTTCTTTGAGGTTATTGCAAGGAAATATTCTAGATAAAAATTTTGATGAAGATTCTTTTCTTCAAAAGAGGCTTCTATTATAAATAACTAATGTGTAAATTAATGGCAGTAAACATAAATTAAGTTATTTTCTACGTTTGGCATTATTTCTAAAAAATCGTTTTTACAGAGTAGATTTTTTATTAAAAAATAGTAAATCTTAAAATTTTTATTGGTATTTTATCTGCATAATGTTTTGATACCATAAGATTAGGAATAAAAGAGACAGCTGTGCCAGGGTAGCCTTTTAAATTTGTTTATTTTGACCATTGATAATCTAAATTTGTACATTGATTGTAAAATAAATAGGCTTTATTTAAATTAGATACTAAAACGTTGTATAAAAAAAAAAAAAAAAAAAAACTATTAAAAAAAAAAATCTATTCCCTGAAAAGATTTTTTTTAATCAACAATTTTATCAATTTGAAAAGAAATTTGAATGGTAGATGTAAATTATTTATTAGAATTTACAACATAACATAGGATAGCATAAACGTATTTACATATCCACCAAACTGAATAATCCCTTGATCCAATGGGGGAAATATTCTTTGCGGAAATGAAAGTTTTTTTTATTTTATATCACTCGCGAATACCTTTTGCAAATATTTCACCAAAAACATAACATTCCCATCCAAAAAAAAATGTCCAACTTTAAGCAAAGAGCTTACAGTGCATTGAAACCCAGGTAACAATTGATCTTTTGTGTCTTAGACGAGTGATCGATAGGATCGATCAGACAGAGTTCGAAGGCTTCGAATACGTGAACCCGCTGTTGATGTCCCTCGAGGACTGCGTGTGACAAGAGACGCCGAGCCAAGCGTCGTGCAGCGAGGAGGAGCACCTCGCCGTCGTCATCCAGCAACAACATCATCAGTACCACCACCACCAGCAGTACCGGCCCTACCTGGACGTCGACGCCGAGCACCAACTCATGCTGCAGCAGCACGCGGAGCATCACCGCCAGGTACACCAGTTGTCGATACTACCAAGCCCAATACACTACTGAATAAATACCAAAATATATATTTTCAATTTTACATTTGTCGATTTGCCGTTCTTCCCTAAACCCGCAGCTTTTTATCCTCTACTCTTCCTCATTTCTTGTAGTCAACTTTTCCGTCAGAGGTATGAAAAAGCATATCCACTCTAAAAAAATACGAAAGTGCATTCTTTGAACAAGAAACTACGGTATGAATTCGCCGAACAACTTGTTTATAGTAAGGAAATGGAAATTTTTGAGTTTTTTCAATAGAAATACGAAATCGGTCATACTATATCATCGAGATGTAGTAAGTTTTGCAATTTTACGTGCGTATAATAATGCAAATTCGCCGTCGTGCAAATGTTCTGGACTGTTCGCATCCGTAATTTAAATTGGGAGCACTTGTTTAAGTAGCGAAGCCGAAATTCGTTATTTGTTCTCGGCTTGGAGTGTTATTTATGAGGAGATGGTTGTCCATGAATACATTCTTATACAAAAGTAGTGCAGATTTTAATTCGGACAGGAAAAAATTTACTTACATATAGAAATATATCGATTGACGAGAAATCGTTGCATCTGATGTATCTTTGAGCGTGATTAATATAAAAGCTTTAAATATAAAATCTAGTAATTTACACCTTTTCCTCTTGTTTTGTAAATTTTCATTATTTTCAATATTTTCAGATTTCTTAACAATATAACTGACTATGATTTGTTTTAATGTTTCTATAAGATAAAGGTACGGTGCTATTGACTCCTTGACCAGAATTTCTTGTAAAAAATGACTTGAACAGATATTGACATAAAAATAAAGATATGTTAATTGTAAATACAGATAATCTTTTTTCGTTGGGTAAAAAGATTTTTTTGTTCTTGTATAAAAATACCCTCTTTGTTTAAGATACGTTAAAAATAAAATTTTAAATAAAAATTTCAGATCAATTTTTAAACGGAAATTTATACCATTTATAACTGCTATAGTAAAAAAATATTGATAAATTAAACTGTTAATACAATTCATTTTGACTCCTAAAGTAGTTGCTGCATGTTAATTAAGTTTCTTGATTTTATTTAGGTAAATTTAAAATAAAAGAAAACTGTTGAAACTTAAATAAATATTTAAATTGCGTGGATCTTAAGAGAATGCAAAAAGATAAAATTAGGATAGAATTATGAAAGAGAGAAGTTTTAAAGATAAGTAAAATTAATGAAAGGAAATCCATTTTTAAAAATTTGAAACTGAAGTATAGTACACAGTAAATGGAAGGATAAAACGGTTTATCCGTGAACAAAATATTGTGCATAAGACATTTTATGAAATATTATCTGTGCTTAATAGGAGAATCATCTAGTTCTCAACAATAGAGAACAATTTTTTCACGTCTCATCATTTCTTAATATATTGAATGCCTTTATAAATGTATTATGATTATTTAAAGCTACAGATTCTCTTTATTTTTTTTTTTTTTCTAACTGACAATGCGAAAAAGGAATAGTTAACAAGAGAATAAAGATAAAGAGAATATTAATGTAGCAGATTGCTGTAAAATAATTTTATACAATCCGTCAATACAAATAATTTTCTTAACGAAACCTTATAATTATAATACCTGTTGTAATTAATCAGAGAAAGAAAGAATGAAAGAGATGGTACCAAAGTTATATCATGGAGGATACCAAAATCTAACTCGCCTTGAAGGCTACACAAAAGAGTGAATCAGCACAAGTACAGATATGGGCATAATTTCCTATAAATTTATTGCAGATGATTAAAAAAACAAAGGGAACTATTTATAAAATTACAAGGTTGTTCTGGTGTTGTCATGTTTCTAATAATAATTTTCCAATCGTTGCAAGAAATGGCAAATTATTATCGGTTCCCTTATTTTAGAAGGTGCACACCTTAGTAGCCTACGAATGCATTAGATACTTAGAATTAGAAAATTCGTTACAAATTCTCGAATGAAAAGGAGAAGGCGAAGTGGTGTAATGATTAGATTTTTTCTTGCAACAAAACCCACATTTTCTCATTGTTTACAAAGTTTTGTTTGCATCCGCAGGTACACCAGTGCTACATGTACGAGCTCCAGGACAGGCTGGGCATGCTCCACTTCAGCGTCGAGCCCCAGGCTGACGATTCGACGCTTGCGCTCCCTTCTGACTTCCAACGCTGGCCCCATCAGCAGCTGCTGCAGCCCCCACCGCCTCCACCCCCGCCGCCCCCGCTATTCCTCATGCGTTACGTGCACAGCGATGACAATTACAATGACTACAACATGCCGCCACCGCCGCTCGCTTTCCGCTACGGGAGCCCCAATTACTCAAGGTCGCTCAGCATAACCGACCCTAGTTACGACTCCATGAACTCGAGCAACAACACGAACAACAATAACGAGGCCGTCTCTCTCACTGGGAGCACCTTTGACGAGAACGATTATGATGACGTTGATGAGGACGACAGCCCCAAAAAGGGTCTCCTCAAGCAAATGTTCTGCCTACCCTTGAACTAGAGCTACTTGAACTAGGGCGCAAAAGGGCGAAGAAGCGTGAAATTTTAATCATTAATAATTATTAACAATAAAATAAATTTTTTCCTTTAGAAAAAAGTGCATTTTATATTGAGCCTAATTTATTAAAGCAAAGCCAATTGTTTTAGATAATATATGTTTTTATTCAAATGAATATCTGTTCTCCATCAGAATTATTCGGAGTGATTAAAAAAGCTGAAAAATAACGTTACAAACTTTTCACACGCTGTATCAAAACATTCAATCATTTCAAAACAATACTATCTAGCCATTCGAAACAGAGACTAGACTACTAAATAACAATACAATATAATTTTGAAATAAGAAAAATGTAGTGATTGTTAAATTATCCTAGTACGTATGTTTAAAATTTAATCTAGCTTATTTGTCAGATATGTAAATTTTTATTGGAAGCGCATTTAGGACTATGTCGTATGCATAGTTTTCAATTTTCATGTATTTTATACTATCTTTTTATTATAAGCAGCAGGTATAAAATGATATTATATGTTACTATATCTATTTCACAAATGGAGTTTAGAATTTTAAATCTATTTTTTAAAACCACTTAATTATGTATTTATTATTTCTTCATTCATTTATTATTATATTAATTGTAAAATTAGTATTATTTATTTACTATTTGTACTAACTCTCAGAATGCAAAGAACGCTTTTTTTTAAAAATTGATATTAGTATTTATTTCAAAATTTTAACATCTTAATGTCTACCGAAATTCCAATATTATTTGAACGCTTTTTGAATTCAAATTCTGTAAAAAATGTTGATGTAAAAATTTTTTTATTTTCACACATATTTGATTTATCTAAAACATTTGTTCAAATCCAAGTCATTATCGCATGGTGACATGGCAAACAAATGTCGCACATTGTAGATATTTCTCATCCAACTACTTTACTAGTTGATAACTATTATCATCCATAATTATATTATTAAATTTATATAAAACTCAGAATATATTGATATATCCAAAGCCAGTTTCTATACTCCTAACCATTAAATAAATATAACTTCAAATCACTCGACAGCAGTAATTTATATATATATAAGTTTTAAAGTATTTTGGATTTTACAAAGGATAATTTTTTGTCTGTCTTTTATAAATTTAATATTTCTTAATTTATTCTTTGATGGATTAAATATGTATAATCTAACATTTTTAATGGATTTTTACTTCTATGACATTTTTTATTGACATTTGTATCTTTATATCATTCTTTTGTACACGATTTATTCTCATAATTACAATATGTAATTGTCAGTAAAAAGCTTAATTTTGGCTTATGTTTTTATAAATTTTAGTAATGATTTTTTTACTAATATGGATTACCAATTTTTTGTTTTTTTTTGAAACATCGATTACTGTTACTTCATTATTCAGCAACAGCACTGATATATTTTTCTTTTTAAAATCAATTATGAATTTTTGTACACTTTTTTAATTTAATAACAAAATTAGATACATGTACATCTTTTTAAATATATAAATAATTTTCTATATAAACTTATTATGTTGTGATCTTTCTTCAATTAATTATGAATAAGAAAATCATATTACATTCAACTGTAATATATGTCAACTGTCTTTATTATGAAATATGTCAATTACAGAAGGAATAAACTTTGTTTTTATTATACTATTTTGTTTTGTTATACAATTTAATAATAATTTATATTTTTACTTACACTCATCTAGTTTATGGAATTATTAATATTTATAATTGAATAAGATTTTTTTTATTACAATAAATTAATATTTTTAATTACATATATAATTATAGGAATGTTTTGCAGTCTCTTTATTATTTTTGGTGCAATAAAAAAAACAAAGTAAATACAATTTTTTATACTCTCATGCAGATTCGGACAATTGAATGATTGAATGTTTCGACTACACTATCCACACAAATTAAAAAAAGTCAACAATTATAAAAAAAAAAAAAATTATAGAATTCATAGAAAAATATAATATTCGCGAAACTATTTTAATATTTTTTAATTTTGTTGATTCTCTAGATATACAACCAAGTTTTTCAAAATAATAAAAAAAAAATGTTTAATAATTTTTTTATTGATATAATTCTATTGATTTGTAAAAAATATTTATAGATTTTAAATAAGAAATAAAAAGAAAAAAAATCATAAACTTGATTAAAAAGAAAGTGTATCGATCATTGAAATAATACGTGCGATGGCGGCTTAAGGCTTAATAATATCAATATAAAAGCAAGTTTAAACGCACAAAGACAGCCTATAAATATTTGCATCTCATTTTATATCAAGAATCAAAATATGGAAAAATTTCAAACATTTTGAATTCACTTTTATTGATATAAGATTAAGAATAAGACATAAGTGTAAATTATTCAAAAAAAAAATTTTTGATATTTTTATTATTTACAAGTAGTTTATATTTCAAAGGTTCATACATATAAATATAATTTTAGTAGTTGTTTATTTGGCATATATTGAGAATTAAATTTTAATCATGAATTTTTGACTGAATTTTTAAATTAAAATATTATTTATAAATTTTAATGTAAGTACCTTTGAAAGTAAATTAAACAAATCAGTTTTAAATAAAATAAGAAAATATTTATAGTACTTTATTTAAATGAGTATATTTGAAGAAAAAAATAAATATATATAAAATTATACTAAAAGATAAATGCAATCATAAATTCAATTTAAGATTATATTTTTGCTTATTGTATTGATCATTAGGTGTATGACTAATTGTCTCAATTAAGAAAGCAATTTAATTCTTAATTTTTAAAAAACTTTCAATTTTAATTTGAATACAAAATTTCGAAAGTGACTTTAGTTTTCCAAAAATGCGTAATTCAAAAAGTTTTTTAACTTTGTAAATACAATTTAAGCGAACTTTTGAAAATTATAAGTACCACCTAGAGATTTGGTATTTCATTAATAAAAAAGTTTTTTAAAGATATAATTTATTTTGAGTTTATTTAGCGTAAATAATTTTTTTGTAAACAGATAATCATGTTTCAGTTCGAAGAAATGCATTATTTTTTTTAAAAAAAAATTGTGGTTTCAATTTTTAAAAATGTATTCCAAAAAAATATGCTTTAAATTACATTTGCTTCCGTCTTTTGTGTCTCTCTTCTAGTATAAATTTTTAGAGTGAAAGAGTTTATGAGTACCTGACTGCTTACGATACTTATCATTCCATTGCACTCGATTAGCTTGTGGTCATGTAAAAAAATATATACTTAGTAGCTTTATAAGTAATTGTATTATTATATGAAAGTTGAAAATAAATGATAATTTTCCTTAATTATTATTTATTTTGTTAATTTCATGAATAATAAAGAACAATAACAATAATATAGTAATCTCTTCTGAAAAAAAATTTATTAGCGTAAAAATAGTAACTAATATGATTTTAATTTTTTTCTTCTTTTTTTTAAATAATATAAGCACGAATAATATTAAATTACATTCCAAAATTGGTCTTATGAATTAAATTGAAATTAGACAAAAAATAAATTCATAAATTAATATAAAATCATTTAATTTTTCAATATATTATCAAATTAATTAAAAATAAATTAATTGAGTAAAGAGAGAGTATTGAGTGTTATAAAATTAAATGACCTAAATGATGTTAAATTCCAATCGAACAAATGAAATCTTAAATAGTATACCAGAAAAATCAATGCGATTTTATCCAAATACGTTGCATTGGTTTTTATTAAAATTTATTTTATTAAAATACTTGAAACATATTCTAAATATATATGTAAATAAAATATATATATATATATATATATATATATATATATATATATATAGTGGAAATTTAAGTGAAATGATTAATTGTTGTACACGTATTTGCGATATTGAAGGCGAAGGTCTGTAGTTATACTGTAATATAATACACGTAAAAAAGCAAAGGAAGTAATAATAATTATTATCGCGATACAATTATATTATAGATTTATAAATTATGAATTCAGATTTAATATAAAAGACATAGCACTGAATTAATATTAAAATATATTGGAGTTAAAATGATAGAAACACTTCAGCGTTTGCCAAACGAATTGATATCATAAATCTAAAGTTATTTAAAAAGCGATAAAATTAAATTATTGTAATTTTTTCATCGTCTTTGCTGATGAGTTTCTACCAAGTTATTAATACGTGTTCTAGATTATCGGTATTCAACAATATAGTATTCAATAAAAAATGTCAAAAAATCTATGTTGACTTTTTTTAACACTAAATATAGAATTTAAATATTGTACATGAATTGAAAATAAGTATTCTTCTCTTTGACAGAAGTAAGATTTATAACTTTAAGCTAAGGAATTCTTTTTATATGTCAAATGAGTAAGAATATATAAAATTTGATTATTAAGTAATATATTCTCGTTGTTTGAATTATTAATATTAAATGCATAAAATGAATTATTGTTATATTAAATGATAAAATTAATGTATTATCGCCTCAATATTAATGATAATATCGAAACAGATTTTATACTTGATATAGAATTGTATTGAAGTGTTACTGAAATTATGTGGTCGTTGCTAGTATTTTTATAAAGTTTAAATTGCGTTTCGATTCGTATTATAAATTATAATTAAAACGTTATTTATCATTACAATTAATAAATTATTGATTATGATTGACATTATACGTTTGTGATGATAGATTTAATACGAAAGAGACAACTATTATTAGTATGTGACATTTGTTCCTCGAAAATATGTAGAAAAAGTTTAAACATAATTTCAAAAGAGCAAATAGTTACTTATATTATATATAATATAGTTTGTAAATAAAAAAAATACGTGGGGAAATGAAAATGATACGGTAAAAAGAAGAGAAGAAAATGAAATAGAATGACTATTTACAACCAAAATGTAAACATTTAAATGATATTTGTCGTAGAAAATATTTTAAAGTGTAAACAAAAACAAAGTAAAACATAAGTATTAAAAATCGACAATGATTATTGCGAAATTATGAAAAAGAATTGAAGAAATTAAATATGAATAAATTTAAAACTTATATATATATGAGAAATATTACAAGAAATGAAAAAAGAATACACGAATTGCCAACTGCGATTAAATTAAAAGTTACTGTAATATTGAGAATACAAGGTTTTTGTAAACACTTGTCATTTAAACGAAAAGTCCAATTTCAATATTTACTTACATTTGCAGTAGGCGCATCCATCAACAAGCTATAGAAATGTATACTCAGAATACGACAAGTTTTTACTAAATAATTGACTAATAATTGAGTCAATTATAAAATTAAAAAAAAAATGTAAAGAGAAATTTTTTATGTAGCGTCTACCGCAAATAAGATTTTTTTGAAAATGTAAATGTGTTTATATTTTTACTTTTTTCTGTTCGACGGTAGTTTGTCAAGTTTTAATTGTAAAAAAGCCTATTGCGATCGTGGCGATGATCGGTTCTATGGAAACTTATTTCTTTTTACATGCTAAGTAAAAACTGGTCTGGATAATTCATTTAAAATTATTAAATATAAATTCTTTAATATATATTATATTACTTTGCGAACGCCAAGCTTGATTAATTTCTGTATATGTTAATATAATTTATTTCTAAAGAATTTATATGAACATTGTTACATTGAATTAAAAACTTATTTAAGAACTGATATACTTTATTAAACGTTAATATAATCATTATATTCATCTATTTCATTACTCTTATCGATTTAACACGAAATATTTTGTATAAAATTTGCAAAAATTAGTATTTACTTTTCAGAAAAATAAAATTTAAAATAAAATGTTGATATATATATGGATATATATTTATTTATTTATCCTTTATCGTTTAATATTATTATAATAGTACCAGAAATGAATTATGTATCATGAATAGGTAACGCATTAAACTTGGTCGCACTTCCCTTGAATAATTCGTCTACTAAATTTAGTGTATCTACACGAACATCAACGCCCAATCAATCCAGATTGCAATACAACAATCTTTCCTATTTTCCACTACATATTCTAAGTATTATCCTTATTGATAATTGTTAGTGTACCGATTTCTAGGTTTTTTTTTGTTTTCTTGGTACCATTTCGATTTCGTCTTTAATTGGTTTATATATTCCTTGTACTACCGTTGCCATAAATATTTTATTGCTTATATGTGGCTTATTGGCACCTGGGTTATTCATTTTTAGGCTTATTCATTTTGAGTACTGTACTAATCGATCACCTTTTACGAATATAAGAAAGAGTAACAGATTCTAAATTATTAGTATCAGTGGAGTATCAGAAGAGCGAAAAGGCAAATGTTACTTGAACTTATTTCGATATTAACAATACAACTATTAAATATATCCTGCATCAATAAAGTATTTTTAACTTTTTTAAATAAATTAATTTTAAAAAATTGGACTTTTGCATTTTACGAAATACCATTTTAAGCTTTATTTAACTAACGAATTTTACAGCTTATAAATATTATCTTCAGTGACAATTAATGCATGTATTATTAATGTTTAGTTCAAAAATTGCCACATTAATAGAATGAATGTGCAAAAGATTACTCCTGTTACAATGAATCTTTTAATAAATTTTATGCATGATTGCGAGTTGAACTACTTTCGCCGAAAAATAAACAAACACGACAACATATACTTTTACCTTTTGCTTATTGTGAAATTTGTTTTCTTCTATAAAAAACGTACCGCAATAGTCTAAACACACACTCGCATGGACGTGACTTCACTTTACAGTTTTTCGGTAAATCGCGCATTTTATATTTTACAACTTGCGGATTGAATTTAAAACAATTTATATATTTTTCAATTATATTTTTCTTAGTATTTTTCCCATTAATTGATCAATAATTATTGCGTATTAAATACAAACTAGTGTCTACACATTCAAATGCTAATTTAAAAGTATAAGCAATCTCCATGTGCATTGTTGGAAATAGGGGTACATATAATGAATACACGTACAGTTTGGAGTTAAGTACAAGTAATTAATTATTAACCAATTACACACGAAAAATTATATATATCAAATGTGATTACAGCAGATAGTGTATCGTGCTTTAAGTCTCACAATGAACTAACTATCATAACACGAAAATTTAGTTTGTGCAGGTCAAATTGTCCCTTCTACCTTTCATTACTTTATAACTGTCTATTTAGTATCGTCATTTCTAACATGCATCATTAATTGCTCATTATGTCGTAACTCTACGTGAGGAAATTTTGGGTCCTTCCATGAGTACGTAATATTTATAAAATACTTAAACGACTCCTGATTCGTGAAGTGTTATTAAAGTAATTCACTTTTGTAATTCAATTTTTCATTTTAATTTTCAACCTCTTGATTTTTTCAAAAATTAATTTTGTGTGTTCACGTGTTTAATTATTTTGAGTAATCCTTATCATTCTCATATGAACAATGTCAATTTCATTAAAACTGAGATTTCTTTTATATTAGCTTTTTGAACGTAAAACAGAGAATTGTATTTTTTTTTTATATTTTTTTTTGGTTAATGTTCTCAATATTTATTTAAAAAAAGATAAATATAAATCATAATGTTAGGTTGTGAAGTTGTTGAGAATATGTGTGATCAATCACACACCGCTTGTTTGATTTGTATTTTTTTTTTTTTTTTTTTTATTTAATCATATGTATGAGGATACAAAGGATGAAAATGCAATGATGTTACTGTATTGATTTCCATTTTAATCGTTTTATTTGGTGGAATGATAACAAGAAAGTTTAGTTTACGTACAATGTTTTCAGATCTACGGTTTTTGAATATCTGAGCTTCTTTTTAATAGATATAGTCGATAATGCTAACAGGTAAGAGAATGGATGGGGAGAAGGTTTCCGTGCACCTTACCTGCAAACGGAATAACCTACTTAAAAAAAGAAAAACTTACAAGTTCAATCAATATGCAAAAGTTTTCCCAAACTTGTAGTTACAGGCTTTTATTGCACTAGATGCGAAAATGGAAAATACAATAAAATAAAATAGTAACACATAATAATTATGAAATTTTTGGACAAGAAATTAATAGAATATGCTTGAATTAATAAATGTACTTTATATTTATCAGATTAAGAAATTGTGCTGTATTAAATTAGGTAGCAGCTCATGCAAACTTCAATGATACCCTTAAATTAATAATGTTCAACCTTTAAAAAAAAAGAGTTGATTTAAAGATGTGATTTAACTTATAGTTGATTGATTCAAGCTTTAATTTATATTTTTACAATTTGTATTATTAACATCCAAAAATATAAAAAATATATATAAATAAGATCGTTTAAAAACTACTTGTGACAATTTTAAGATATATTGATAATTACTTTACTACTTAAAAAACATTTTTGAAATATATAAATAATGATTCAGATGAACCACTGAAAACCACTGAAATAATCTATAAAAAGAGCTAGTTTTATTTAATATTAAGGTTTCCATTATAAATGAGTGTTATTAGATTTTTAAATATATAATATATGATTATTCTACATTGAATATTATTATTACAACTTATAGAGACATAATATATAAATATATTATTTTACATTATGTGGATATTAGTGTAGCAATATTATGAAAATACTTAAATTTCAAATTATCATACGAAAATTGATCGTCACAGTAAAATTCTTTTCATTATGTCTAAAAATTGATAATTTTCTTCAAATATTTTATCAAATCAAATATTAATTTTTATAAAATTTTCAAATATAATATTATTATTATTTTAAACCTAAGTAGAATAAAACTTTTAACCAGAAATAAGAATATTTTTTTCATGTAATTTTTATATTAATAAAATATAATGACTGTTTTTAATCCACAACATTTTTGAAATTGCATTTTGTTCGGCATACGATGACATTAAAAAATCATTTTTATTTTTTTAATTTTACAATTGAATATTATTAAAATAATATTTTTATCAACAGTACAGTATTTATAATTCATAAATACATTTTTATTTACAACTTTAAATTCTATTCAAATATCTATCTTTTGAATTTTACAAGTATTTGACAGTTAAGATAAATTTTGGTCAACAACTTATAATAAAAAATTTAATTTCAAATTGCTAAAAAATGTATCTAAATAATAAAAAATAAATTTATATTGGTGCTATGATTTTATTTATTATATATTTATTTTATTTATTTTATCAAGTTTTAATTATTAATTTATTAATTTTCACAATTTTTTCTGTTTTATACTTTTCTGCTTGTATATTTAAATAAATTTGGTTAATTAACATTTTATGTGTTTTAAGTAAATTTATAAAGTATATTTTATCGTTTGTGCGTTTTACATGTTCGATTAATATCGCATGAACAAAATAAATATTTTTATGATTCACAAATTATAAGCATTTTTAAATGTTCTTATCACCAATCTATTTAAATTTAATTTATGTTATAAAAATTGCATGGCACATGCTAAAAGAAGAAGAATTATTAAAAATATTTGCAACTAATTTTTGGAAGTTACTCAATACTTGTACCGGTTAACTCACAATTATTAAATATATCGACCTAATAAATAAAGAAAGCAGAGATTATTAGATAATAATAATCTAATAATCTCTGAAAGAAAGTATATACTATTAAAAAAAATTCATACATATTTTAAATAAAATTCTCAAATAAAGATTAAATTTTTGTAATAAAAGATTTAGTTTAACAAACAATTAAAGGTTTATTTAAAAAATTATCTAAAATTATTGCTTCTAAATTTAATAATAATTTCTTTGAGAGATCTTAATTTGATCTGTAAGATGACATCCAAAATTTGTTATGTGCCCTGTTTCTGTTTCCGTAACGTCTGGACCGTTCTAATGATCTCTAGTTCAAACTTAAGAAGTAACGTTTAAATAGTTGTTCAAATATGTTTTTGCAATTAAAATAAATATTGAAAATTACTTGTGTTAAATTAGTATAATTGGCAGTTACAAAACGTTCGCACTCAAATGTCAAACTGTGCCGATCATTCATAAGGATATAAATATAATCCAAGGGAAATAATGATGCCATCTTAACCTCAAAAGTTCTGATCTAAAAAGCCTTTACGCAGCGGCTGCACATTGCATTGTCGGGTGCACATTTCTGATATCTTCAACGAATAAGTAATTAAAAAAAATTTTTACTCACTCAACATATCACAAACTATAAAATTTAGAGTTTAAAATTATTTATAAAACAGATAATATTGGAATATGGGGCCGCCAAAGCGTTTTAAAAAAGATACAGGTATGTGACTGACAAATTTTTATATTGCATTTTGTACAAAATTTTTTTTAAAAAACACACTTAATATATTTATTTATTTAGCTAATATTCATTATATTTCATCATATTCTTCATAGATCGTGGGAAATGGAAAAAACGGAAAGATGACCATGATCCAGATTATGTTAATGATGACGATTCTAATGAGAATCTTACAGAGGGTATTCCGGATGCAGCAAAAAATGATGTTGAAAAACAAGATGAAGGTGCTCTTGAAGATGAATATGGGGCAAAGGATTATCGAACACAAATGATTCTTAAAACAGATAATATTTCAAGGCCTTTATGGGTTGTATGTATATTAAGTATTTATTGTACCTGATGAATAAATCTGTACATTCCTTTTTTTGAAGAATTTATTGTGTTTTTAGGCTCCTAATGGACACATTTTTCTAGAATCTTTTTCACCTGTCTATAAACATGCGCATGATTTTCTTATTGCAATATCAGAACCAGTATGCAGACCAGAACATTTACATGAAGTAAATCTAATATTTTTGATATAACAAAAATTGATAGTGAAAAATTATCAAAAAATTATTATAAATATTTGAAGTAAATAAATTTACCAAATATTTTTTTCACTATCTAGTTTTTTAAACAAGAAAAAAAAAATTGTTCAAGGGTTCAATTAATTTTTTATTTATTTACAGTACAAATTAACTGCTTATTCTTTATATGCTGCTGTGAGCGTAGGGTTACAAACACATGACATAATTGAATACTTAAAAAGACTGAGTAAAACGAGTATTCCTGATGGTATCGTTGAATTTATAAAGCTTTGCACTTTATCTTATGGAAAAGTAAGTTATTGTAATAATTAATATTATATATATATATATATATATTTATAAAAAAAAATTATTTAAAAATTTACATTTACTTTTTGCATAGGTAAAACTTGTTTTGAAACACAATAAGTATTTTATTGAGTCCCCTTTTCCAGAAGTTCTTCAAAAGTTATTAAAAGATCCTGTTATTCAGAATTGCAGATTAAGAAAAAATATTGAAGATAGTAGTAAAGAAAAAGATGGTCTTATCTCTGGTACTGTGAATAAGACTAAAGTACCACAGGTATAAACATTTTAAATTTTACTTATATATATGTATATTTATAAATTTTTTTATGTCTGTATCTATAATAATTCCATTTATAATTATGAATCAGTTATAAATAATTCATTTGAAAGGTATGATTGCTTTAATCTAATTTGTACAATAAATGTTATGAAATATTGTTGAATGTAATTATTATTATATACAAATGTATGTTAAAGTAATTTTAAATATAAGTATTAATTATAATTTAATTAAATACAATATAATTATCAATATCAATTATCCTAATTTAATAAATATTTATAAAAAGTATTAAAAATATTGGGTAAATTAAATTAATTATTCATAACAAAATTGTAAAAAATGTGAAGA
The DNA here is from genome assembly GCA_018907245.1 of Eupristina koningsbergeri. Lineage (NCBI taxonomy): Eukaryota > Metazoa > Arthropoda > Insecta > Hymenoptera > Agaonidae > Eupristina > Eupristina koningsbergeri. The sequence continues at coordinate 665,225 of JACCHV010002775.1, forward strand.
AAATTAGTTAAATTTACAAAAATTAATTTCACTAAAATTTCAGAAAATTCTGATAAGATAAATGTACGTATTCGTTAAATATAAAATTTAACTATAGTCAGAATTAATGATTAAAATTGGTATTTTAGAAATAATTTAGATTTTTCAATTTTTTTATGTTTAATGACATAAATATTTTACATTATTTATAGTTTACTATTATTCTATTTCTTATAACAGTTTTAATGCATTTTATTAAACAGTAAAATTAAAAAATACTTCAAATATTATTTTAAATTTAAATAGCATACCAAAATTAGAAAAGTTTATTTAAATTGGCGTTATATAATTTTAATATTTTTAAAAAAAATTTATAGTTTGGAGGAAAATCTATTCCATGTCAACAAACTGTACCAGGTGCAACTACATTAGCTACTGATAGCATAACTAATCAGACAAATGTTGAAGAAACTGTAATTCCTGAAGATATTACTAACTTTTATGATAAAATTGACAAAGAGGATGAAGATGAAGAGGAGCAACAATTAAAGACTGTCAGTTTTGAAGTTAATCAAGAAAAAATTGAAGTCATTCAAAAAAGGTGTATTGAATTGGAACATCCTTTACTGGCAGAGTATGATTTTCGAAATGATTCTGTAAATCCTGATATAAAGTTAGTATAATTATAAAAAAATAAATTAATTATAAATTTTTTAAACATATTTTTTATTTACAGTATTGATTTAAAACCATCAACAGTTTTAAGGCCTTATCAAGAAAAAAGTTTGCGTAAAATGTTTGGTAATGGTCGTGCAAGGTCTGGTGTCATTGTTTTACCCTGTGGTATGTTTTTTGTCATAAATTTTAATTAAAAAAATGTATACATTATAAATAAAAGGAATTTTATAATTGCAGGTGCTGGTAAAAGTCTAGTGGGTGTCACAGCCTGCTGCACAGTAAGAAAACGAGCTTTAGTTTTATGCAATTCTGGAGTTTCAGTGGAACAATGGAAGCAACAATTTAAAATGTGGTCAACTGCTGATGATTCCATGATTTGTCGTTTTACTAGTGAAGCTAAAGATAAGCCAATGGGTTGTGGTATTTTAGTTACAACATATTCTATGATAACACATACACAAAAAAGGTCTTGGGAGGCTGAACAAACTATGAAATGGCTTCAAGATCAAGAATGGGGAATTATGGTTTTAGATGGTATATTTTACTTTCCTTTTTTTTATATTAAAAACGGTAGTAAAATTATCCGGAGAAATATAATGGTTATAATATAATAGTGGTTAGTAAATTAATACTATTAAACTTTATGTTCTAAAAATGTTTAAGATTTAAAAGTGAAGTTGTGTGTACTGAAAATATATGTTAAAATATATTTAAAAAATATTTTCTTTTTAATTTGTTACAGAAGTCCATACTATTCCTGCAAAAATGTTTCGAAGAGTTTTAACACTTGTTCAGTCTCACTGTAAATTAGGACTAACAGCTACTCTGTTACGTGAGGATGACAAAATTGCTGATCTTAATTTTCTTATTGGACCAAAGCTTTATGAAGCAAACTGGTTAGAATTGCAAAAAAGAGGATTCATTGCAAGAGTACAGTGTGCCGAAGTTTGGTGTGCAATGACTCCAGAATTTTACAGAGAATATTTAAGTTGTAAAATGACCAGGAAATTGGTAAATATTTCATAAATTTATTGCATATATTTATTACTATTCAAATATATCAAATAATTATTATTAATTGTTTATTTATTTAGCTTCTGTATGTTATGAATCCAAATAAATTCCGAGCTTGCCAATTTTTAATTCGTTACCATGAAAGACGTGGAGATAAAACTATCGTTTTTTCAGATAATGTATTTGCATTAAAACATTATGCAATAAAGATGAATAAACCTTATATTTATGGACCTACTAGTCAGGTACATAAGATAAAATTAATATTTTGATTAGAATCTTATTGTATTTAAATCTTAAATTAAAAATTAATTATTGTACTTGTTCATCTTTTTTAGAGTGAAAGGATACAAATTTTACAAAATTTTAAATACAATATGAAAGTGAATACAATATTTGTCAGTAAAGTAGCAGATACATCTTTTGATTTACCGGAAGCTAATGTTTTGATTCAGATATCATCACATGGTGGATCCCGAAGACAAGAAGCACAGCGATTGGGTCGAATTCTTCGTGCAAAAAAAGGTTAAATAAATAAATATTGTTATTAATGATAAAATTATTCATTAATAAGATTAATAAAATATATTTACCTTCTAGGTGCTATTGCTGAAGAGTATAATGCATTCTTTTATACACTAGTGTCTCAAGATACAATGGAAATGAATTATTCAAGAAAAAGACAACGTTTTCTTGTAAATCAAGGATATGCCTACAAAGTAATTACAAAACTTGCTGGTATGGATGAAGTAAGTAATAAATATGATTATTACAACAATGCATTAAATTAGTAAAAAATGTATGTTAGAATGTTTAATATATTAAGCATATATTGTACGTTTCAATTATTCTTTGAAGTTAATTAGTTTTATTAGTAATACAAATATTGAATAAAGTGAAATTTTTTAAACTTCGACTCAATATATTATTACAATCTTTAATAAAATATTTTTTAAATTATAGGTTATTTATTCATGTTAAAAGTATTTTTATAATTCATACAAATTTTTATTTTATTTGTAAATTTAGAAAACAATTTAATCAATTAATTATTCAATAATTGATTGGTATTAAAAGTACTTTGAAACTTCATGAAAATTTAGAGCAAATATTTACAAACATATAAATGTTTGCATATCTGAACATACACATAAAAAATTTTTTGACTTATAATAGGAATTTAAGGTTTTAATTAGTCAAATAGGAATTATAAAAAACTATTATTTTATATTTATTAAGGGTAGCATTAATTTTAATTATATACAATATTTATTAATTTATATCAATATTTTTGTTCTATTATTTTCACATATACTCTTTTAAATTCTAATGTTATTAATAACTTATTGAATTGATTATAATTAAAAAATAGCTAAATGCAGCATATGTATCAAAATACATAAAAAATTTAATGCTAATGTTATAGGAGCCTGATATGATGTACAAGAATCGAGAGGAACAAGGAGTGTTGTTGCAACAGGTATTGTCGGCAAGCGACATAGACGCTGACGAAGAGAGGATTCCCGGGGAAGGACCTCGTCCAGTACGTAAAAAAATAATCGTATTTATAGTAAATCTATTAATTGAATATACTTTTTTTATTGTTATTATTACCAAAATTAAAAATAATTGCACAGTATTTTTTGTTTTTGATATAATTGTTTATTAACATAATGTCATATTTATCGTTATTATAAAATTAATATCTGAATGTACGATGAAATATAGTACTAAAATATATTTTCAGATGATGCGTAAAGCAGGCAACATGGCTTCTTTATCTGGTGCTGATGATGCTGTATACTATGAGTACAAAAAATCTGCTGCATCAACTACAGCAAACAAACACCCATTATTTAAAAAGTTTAGAACTTAGCAAAAGATTTTTTAATTTAGATTTATTGTTTAACTTAATTTAAATGAGTAGAGTATAACATGTATAAAAATAAAAACGTAAATATTTTACGATGTTTGTTTGTAAATATATAATAGTTCATTTATTAAAAAAATTATTCACAACAGAAAGAATCAAATAATATTAAAGAAATATTAAAGAATAATATAAGAGAATAGTTCATTACTAAAATTGTAAATTTGAATGCTCCAGAAAACACCTCATTTAAACAATATATGTAAATTTTTATGTAATTTACGATTTTTAAAAAGTCAAACATCGTTTCCATTTTGTGATAAATTGTTTATTTTCAAGTCTCTATAATTTAAAAGGTAGTATTCTATTTGAGAATGTATTTAATAAAATAATAATAATAAATTATGTCTCAAAATATGGATAATGAGATAAAAAAAAGTTTTTATTATTAAATTATATAAAACAAAGCTGTTAACATATTCATATATGTCTATTATCATAAATGTGTAAAATTTAATACTTCCATTTCTTTTGCATTCATTTTAATGAAAATGTATATGCAAGTTATTGAAAACGATGCCATAATTAAATTTGATAAAAATATTTATTTTAATCATTTTTAAATCTTTTCTGTTTTTATAAATTTCGATTATTTGAATTACAAGTATTGAATTGGATATAGTTATTTTTTTATTGACGTAATTTTATAGAGTTCTTTAATATTATTTACTGCAATAAATCATTTGAATTTATTTATTTTTCCAATTGTATCCAAATTTTTTAATATTTTTGATTAATCGAGCAAAAAAATCAAATGTGTTGAATATAATTAGTGTTACTAATCAAAGTGTACATGAAGCGAGAGGTTTATTATTTCAATTAAATTTAAAAAGTTTTTGATGAATGAAGTCAATTCATTATATTTCTTAATTATTGATGTTTTTAAATGATTATTATAGTTATGAGAGTAGCTATAATTTTTAAAAAAATCACAAAGTAAGAATTATCAAAGGATTCATTAATTTATTTATATATTCATTTAGTATTATAAGAATAAATTTACAGAATCAGAAAATGTGACATTGTACTTGAAATAATATCAATGAACAGGAATTTTAGAGAGAAAAAAAATAGTTATTTAGATTAAAATGAAGCTTCTATAGTAAAAATTATTAATTTAAATTAATCTAAAAATTATAATTTATAATTGTCTATTTTTTTTTACATTAACCTTATATTGCTTTAAATTGTTGATACTTGTATTTAAATGAACATACACAATACTAAAAATGTGAATATAGAAAAACAAGTAAAAATCTTATATAACTAAGAAGCTAGATAAATTAGATAGAGGGCTAATTTATCCAAATTTCAAAGTTTAATTAAAAATTACAGCATGTCAATATTGTTATTTTAATCAAGATTTATTTAATTATTAGCATGTATGCAGTTTTAATAATTGAAATTTTTATAATAATATTGAGTGATATTGTTAATATATTTGTGTGACACTGATATTTAAAAAAGTATTAGCACTTTTTCTTTATATAATTAATTTCTGAATATCCATTTAACTAATATAAATAGCAGAACATTGCACTTGTGGTAAAAAAAATTTTTGCTTTTAAATTTTAAATACCAAGTAAAACTAGAATTTTTTTTAAAGAAATTGAGTTGTTTCTTTTCTTAATATATATATTTTTATTTAAATAATTCAAATTTGTGACATAACAATGAATAGTGTATTTTCAGCCTATTTTTGAAAACCATGACAATGTTAAATTACGCGAGTAAATTGCGCGTGTTTACACGGAGTATACTCAAATTATAAAATTGTATTAAAAATGGAAAAATATCATCAGTAATACGTTTTCAATTAGTTTTGTAGAGTAGCAAGATTAATTTTACAAGAAATCAGTTGTTTGAATTGATGTTTTATAACATAAAATTGTATGAGAATAAAAAAAGAAAATTTTAATTTAGTAAAAATTTTGAATAGAATACAATTGTTGAACAATTATTATTATTATTAGCTGAACTGCAATTTTGGAATATTATAGTCCGGTTTTCTTCATTAGTTTATTTATATTTAATTTTAATTAAAAACTTATACAAATAAAAGTAATTTTTATTTAAAATGAATGTACAGGGTATTTATCTTATATATTTTGAAATGGAAAATTTTCGTTTCAAATAAGTTTGCAATCTAAAACTGTGTGTACTGTGGAGAAAGAATTTTGTTTGGTTGCTTGAAAATAATCATTTTATTTCGTTACGGCACCTGAGTAGATGTACTTATCACAAACTGTGACAATGGCTTTCAAGCTTAAAGATTTCCTATGTCAAGTTCCAGAATAGATCGTTTGCGCATAAGTAAATATGGCGTCACGCATAAACTGATGCGAGGATCCAATGAAAACGCAGAAATAATACGAACGCCCGTAGAGTGGAAAATCGCGTTCCCAAACAAAAGGGGGGAAAAAAGGAGATAATTATTGTAGCTCGGGAAAACTAGATAAACTAATTTAAAGGAATTCATTCATTCTCGAATGTAAATCTTTGGCTGAGTATTTTGTCTAAAAATTTTGAAACAATAATTGTCCATTATTTTTTATTATTGCTGTTTATAAGAATACAAAGAGCATGAGTAACAATATGAGTAAGCATTTTTTATGAGAAAACAAAATCCTCTGTTGTTTTTTTCTCGTTTTTTAGCTCTCGATCGGTCATTTTTAATATTTTTATTTCCCACCCGAACACGAATACAATGTCAGATAAATTTCAAGTGCTTCAGTAATTCAATAATTCGATAAACTCTCGAGCACGTGATGCGCATCGCAGAAGTAAGAGTTTGTGCGATTGAAACATTTGAAAGATCTCGGCAGTTATTTGTTTTGAATACTTTAGCTTGCTATTCGTTCAATTTACTCGAATCACTCGAGCATGTTTTTTTGAAAGTTTCATGAAAAATTCAAGCATTACGCAAGTTTTACAGGAGAGCGAAACGCGTCCATTTGGCTGAAAAGCCGCTCCAAACAGTTAGGGGCCTGAAAAGGAATGCATTTCCTACCTGGCGTTCCTCGAACGCGTTTTCCCACATTTTTCATTTTCCCTCTCCGGGGGTAACGCGATTGGACAGGCTGGAGTCCAGGAGATCGGCCCACGGTAAGCGACTCGAGTGCCACGGCAGAACAGATTCCGCGTGTACCCGAGCGCGGCGGTTGGGAGGTAGCAGTTGCAGTTTGCACCGAGAGCTCGGGTTCGATATTCGCAGCGGTGCCAGTACAGTTATACCCGGTCCGCGTGTGTGCCCGTGCCCGTGCCCGTGCCCGTGTCCGTGTCCGTGCCCGTGCGTGTGAGCGCAAGCGTGAGCGGCCCTGTGTGCGTGACTCAAGGTTCGAAGTAAGGAAGATGGGCGCCTCGGCCGCCCGTTGCACCGACCCGACCAATGGGAGCCGCGGCTCAGGGTGACGTCAGAGGTGTCGCGGCGCTGGAACAACAGGCCGAGGCCACTCTAGACGACGCGAGTCTCGAGCCCCGAGTCATTGTTACGTTACGCTCCTGTGGAATGCGGATCGGAGAGGAAGTTTGAGTGTCGCCGCCACCGACAAATCGACTGACTCCTCGGGTCGACTCTTGGAGCGACTCTCAAGAGTCGGTGCAGGAACGCGCGCGGCCCCCAGGTCAGTTCTTTGCCGAGGCAAGCTTCCTCCTGCTCGCGAGTGTCTGTGCGTGTGCTCGGTGTGCGTCCCTCCAACCGCTGACGGGGACGGCGCGCGTCCGCGCGACATGAGGGGCTGGTGCTCGCCGCGGCCCCCAAAGCAACGTAAGCTCGGCCCGACCTCGAGCCCCGGCTTCCGATGATAGACTCGGTGGTGACAAACCGAGGCGCACAGCTGCAGCGACGTCGTCGAGGTGGAGTGCGGTGTCCTCGTGCGGCCGCCGGCCACAAGGCGCGGGCATGACCGAGGAAGGGCAGAGGCCGGCTCTGGGGGTGGCGTCGACCACTCGGCTGCACAACCCCTCCGGCCGGCTGAAAGCCGTCTACCGCGACTGACGCGCGCCACAGCCGGCTTTTCCCCGGGGACGAGGACAACGAGGACCGGGGTAAGATGAACTTCATGGTGTACACCCTGTACGGGTTCGCGGTGTGGTTCATGGTGTTTTGGTCGGTTATGTGGATATTTCATGTGCTCGCGCTCATCGCCGGACGCTGGAAGCTTCACCGCAAGCTGAACCCATTGCCGACGTACGAGACGCCCTTGCCCGGCGTCTCCATCATCAAGCCTCTCATGGGAGTCGACCCCAACCTTTATAGCAACCTAGAGACTTTCTTCCAGCTCGACTATCCCGTGTATGAGCTGCTCTTTTGCATCGAGGACGAGCAGGATCCGGTGCTGATGCTCGTGCACAAGCTCGTGGAGAAGTATCCCGCGGTCGAGACCAAGCTCTTCATCGGCGGCCGGGGTGTCGGCGTCAACCCAAAGATCAACAACATGCAGCCGGCATACGAGGCCTCGAGACACGAGCTCATCCTCATTAGCGACAGCGGCATCCGCATGCGCGAAGACACGCTCCTCGACATGGTCAACTACATGACCGAGAAGGTCGGTCTCGTCCATCAGATGCCCTTCACCTGTGACCGCGAGGGCTTTGCCGCGGCCTACGAGAAGATTTATTTCGGTACCGTGCAGTCGAGGATGTACCTTGTGGCCGATCTGCTCAGGATAAATTGTCACACGGGCATGTCGGCTCTTATAAAGAAGGCCCTTCTCGAGGAGGTGGGCGGTCTCAAGACTTTCGGTGCGTATCTCGCCGAAGACTTTTTTTACGCCAAGTCGCTGATGGACCGGGACTGGAGGATAACCGTGTGCTCGCAGCCGGCGATGCAGAATAGCGGAAATTGCGAGGTCTACTCCTTCCAAGCGAGGCTTAGACGGTGGGCCAAACTCCGCGTCGCCATGCTCCCAACGACGATCGTTCTAGAGCCGTTGAGCGAGTGCCTCATCCTTGGGGCGTGTGCCTCCTGGGCAGCGGGACTGCTCTTCGACTGGGACTCTCTCGTCTTCTATCTGGCCCACGTGCTCCTCTGGTTCACGTTCGACTGGACGCTCCTCTGTGTCGTGCAAAATGGCCCGCTTCCCTTCAACTTCCTCGAGTTCGTAATCGGGTGGCTGCTCTGCGAGACGACGAGGCCGTATCTCTTCGTGCAGGCGGTGCTGGACCCGCTGATCCAGTGGCGCTCGAGGGTCTACCGACTCAAGTGGGGCGGTCTCGCCGAGGAAGTCAAGGCCAAAGTCAAGTATTGAGACAGAGACTCAGTGGTGTTTTACTTAAATATACGAGCGCATGAAACGGAGAAAGAAAGAGGAGGAGGAGGAGGAGGAGGAGGGGGGGAGCGACGGCGAGATGAGATGCGAGCAACCGAGACTCCGGTGGAGAGGAGAGGAGAGACCAAGAAACCAAGAAACCAAGAAACCAAGAAACCAAGAATCCAAGAAACGAGGACCAGCCGAACGGAACGATGCACTCGGTAAGCAGATCTTTATCAACCTATCAACCTGCGGTGGGACCCCGAAAATTTTCCCTTTGCATTGTACTTTTTCCGCCTTGGCACTCCTTCGAAGACTTATCTCTTGTAGCTCAGCATGAAGTGCGATTAAATGCGAGTACTCGAGTGCATAGAGAGGGCAAGCCACTAAAGGATTTCCTGCTTTATTTGTCATTATTGTTGTTAACAATTGGACCGATCGTATTTTTTAGGTTATGTAAATGATGAGCCTCTCCGGCGCAGCGGTCCGAGTGGTACAATTACCCAAAAGCTTGCATTGCACGTGCGCCCCCACATAAAGTTTATCACGCTCGCTCCTTAAAATATATCTGAGTAATTACTTATCGTTCGGTTGATTCGTGATAATGCGTACATTGTCTCTTGTCGATAATTGTTGCCGAGCCGAAAACGTGACTCTCGAATAACATCGATGTGCGTTTTGTCCTGTGAATACGTGCCGAAAAATTAATATTTTGGCTGGTATTTTTATAACTTTTTTTATTTTAGTTTACCGAATCCCTAATTATTGACCAAATTAACTCTTATCTTGTCTCTAGTGTTTCTTTTATAAAGAATAGTTAATATTCTTTTATAAGTATGAGTTCGTTGTCGATTAAACGCAAAACGAATACATTTCATTTATTCATTTGCCATGGTAATCGCATCAATTGCCTGTAAAATTTAACCATAAAAATTGTTCCACCGTAAAATAACGTAAAGATTGTTGTAGCTCGACGGACGCGGAAATTAATAATTATCGCATGAGGATAAATAAGTTTTTTAAAAAAAGGAATACGCGTAATTGGAAAATCGACCACCACTTCTCAATCGAAAAATTTGCGTCGTGATAAAGGGGAGATCACTTCAACAATGCGAGACGAAAAGTTTTTTGTCTCGATCTAAAAATCATTTCCATGCTTTTTTCATTTTACCGGAGTCGCGTGCTTTCTTTGTTCTCCTTGTTCGCTCAGTAACAGATTTTCGAGACGGTACGGGAGAGTTATTTTCTCATAGAAGAATACGTGTGGGGTAAAGGGAAAAAGTTTCGGAGGGGAATCTCGGTCTCCCTTATCTCCGGCATTATTTCGCCGTGTAGGATTTGGCGAGGAGCTCTATTTGCAATGTTTATAATGTTCGGCACAATCATTTTCACTTTGAAATGCTCTGATGAGATCAAGTTCTTTTATTGTGCGATAAGGAAAGAGTGGCGGCGCATTTTCGGTGTCTAGTCAAAGAGCGAGCGCCTACTTCCGAGATTTAGATTTCAGGAGGTTGAGGTTATGGGTCGAAGTACCTTATCAGTTACGTTGTCCGAGGGTTGGGTTTCGCAACGACCGTGTGTACGGAAAACAATCATCTTTGTTTACCGAAACCTCGTCTAGCACAATGAGAGGAGGAAATACGGGCGTACACACGCACGCACGCAGACACGCGCGCGAGTGCGATCGCCAACACACAAAGCCGTCGAGAGAGTGAATTGATTTTATACTGAAACATAAGTGAGTGCGTGGGCGTTATATCTGCACTAGGGGACCGGGGAAAGGGGGCGAATAGAATTTTATTGACAAGTCTCCGCGCGCTTCTGCTATTCTCGCCTTCAGCTTCAATACACTTTGGGGATATTTTTCTAGTTAAATTCAAGGCCAATTGAGTTATTTTTGATCTTTTAATGGTTTGAGCTTTTAAGTTGTTCATGACGAAAAATAACGCACAACTGTAGAATCTACTGAATGAAAGCGCATCACCTTTCATTCCTTTTTTTCTTCCTTCCACTCCAATCATTGCCCATTTATAACTTTCATTGTTATTTTTTATTTCTTTTACTCGGAGCTTAGAAATTGCAGAAGCAATTGCATTCATTGTTAAACTTATAGATTGTTTAATGCTAAAAATAATATTTCATAACAAAACAATATGGTTTACGTGATTCATTCACGTGTTTAATTAGCGAATGAACTTGAAATATTGTAGACTATTTCTTTATGTTGTACGACAAAGTTTTATCAATCACATAATTATTTTTATTCTAGAAAATTCTTTCTATGAAATCATTATTGCTAATTTTTTATTGCAAATTTTTGCGATAAAATATTTAGTGATAAATCAATCAAGTATCAGAATAAGAAAGCGTTTCAAACTGCTTCCGTCAATTTTTCTAATCAAAGGATTTGTCGATTAATGATGAGTTTAAAATTTCATAAATAATAAAATCAAATTCTTGATTAAAATTAACCTTGATTCCAGATAATAATTAATCCTTGCAAAATAAAATTATATTTATTTAAACTCAATATTTCTGCAATTCGAGAAGCCTTGTGTAAATTATATCGATTTCATACTTTGATTGAATGAATAGAAAAATATTGATTATACCTTGTTTATTATCAACGAAAGTTACATAATAAGAAAATAAAATTGCACTAAATGGTTCTGATTTGATTTTTTTTTTTTTTTAATAATTTCATAATAACTTTTGAGAAAAGCTTATATACAATAAATAAAAAATAAAACACGAACAAGAATATACGAATTTTTTTAACAATTATAAGAAAAGTTATTAAATTATATCGTATAGTTATTACAGCTGATGTTTCTCTTATCGAAGTAAAGAAGTAACTTGTTTCTTTTGTTTATTTCGCTAACTCTTTTTAGCAAAGAAATAAGTAAGATGAACAGATAAAAAATTTTATCTTAACATTGGAATAGAAAGTGTACCAGAAGTCTTCATTATTAAAATGATTAAAAAAACATTTTTTTTTTTTATTCTTACTTTCAAAACATATTTTGATGTATTTTACAAATTATTACGAATTATGAGTGATGTTTAAAAAACAAAAAAAAGAAAATGCGCTTACCTTTTATGTTTATATTTATCGTAGTGTATGGAAAGCTTCACCAAATAGTTTTTCTAATATGTTCATTTACTTTTTTACAAAAGTTTTTTTTGAGAAAAGTAAAAGATTAATGATAAAGATCGAGTACTTAGCTCACTACAAAAACATCTGGTTGACCCTTCATTTAAAAAGAAAGGATTGGATGAATATTTGCATTGGAATGTAACAAAATCCTAGTCAAGCTATTTTTCTTAAAACAAAAACGAAATACCTCTATTGGATTAATGTCTGCATATTTTCTCCAATATATAAAAATAAAAAAGAATATAAGTAAATGATTTTCATAATGATATATTCAATACTTCTCTAAGTATTAAGACTATTATGTGTTCGAAATTTTTTATTTATGTTGACTATTTTGTGGAAGAAAATAAATTTATATTAAATTTATTAATGAGTCTAAATATTTTTTATTAACTTGAAAAATGATCAATATTTATAAGACCACTTTATTAAATTAAATATATAATTTCTTAAATTGTACAAAAATACATATTGTACATATCGTATTTTTCATATTTATTATAATATTACTGTCATTCCACTCGGTGTTTCGTACATATTTACTGAAATTGCACAGATTATGAAAAATTGTGTTGGCACATAAATATTTATCCATGTTTTATAATTATAGTATTAGTCTTTTATAATTATCCAGTACCATTAATTTTAACACATTTTAATACGAAAAGTTTAAAAAATAATTATACATCAAGCATTTTCACCAATTATACCCATTATTGTTATGCCATATTATATTGAATTATATCAAGGGATTTATTTATTTTTCTTTAAATACGTTTTATACACTCAATTAAATATATTAATTGAAGTAATTAATATATTTAATAATATATGAAACAGTACAAATATTTTGTCCGATAATGTAAATGTTTGAATAGCTTCATATCGTTCGTTGAAATTTAACCAAAATGTTTTATAATAATAAAATAATTATTATATATTCTATTTTTTTTGTTTTTAATTTGAGTTTTACGTAATTATATTAATTTTTTTTATTGATATATTTCCTACATTTGTTGTATTATTTGTAGCTAATATGAATGAATTCAAATTTAAATTAAATGTAATCTTTGATTTAAATTTGGTATATATATAATATTTTATTCCATCATTTATAATGCTTTAGCAAATTAAGTTTATTATTTAATTTAATTATTTATCTTTGTATTTATTTGTAATTATTTGTACTTTGACGTGATATCAGGTCGGTTTCATCATATTAGATAGATACAAATTATATTTGAATCTACTACATCAAGTTTGTTTAAAGTAGCAATTAAAATTATCAATTAATTATCATTAATTTTCAATAATACACATAGTCAAATAACGTGATTAGTAGAACTAAAAAAAAAATTCAATCATTTGAATAATAATATACTTTAATCATAACATATTTATATGACTTACCATAATGTATACATATATTATATTATGGTTGTTTATAATTCTATTAACCAATACTAAATTATGTATCTAAAAAAAATTATATAAAACTTTTCTTAATACATAGTTACAATAAAAAAATATCAAGAATATTTTTTTAATTATAATTTAATATTATAACTGTAAATTTGATTATTTAATTATTTTTCTCTAAAAATATTAAATACCTATTTGCGTTATAATTTATACTGTTTTATAATATGAGAAATATATATTACTATCATTTTAATCATAACAACCTTCTATTAAAAATTCAGTCTGTGTTATTATTATACACACATTATTAAACAGCTTATCGCTATATTTAGTTGAATCCACATGAAATTTATTTTTTCATTATAATTGTGTTGATTCTAATAAATGATCTTGTAAAGCAGCATACAATAATTTGTGTAATATAAATAGATATAATTTGTTTTATCTAGCATATTCATGGCAAGTATGGTCTAAACAATAAATTTTTAGATATAAAGATAATTTTACAAAAATATTTATTAAATATTTCAACAATTCTTACCTTATGACGCGCTTTGACAAGTTTGTAAACTTCGTTATTTATAATATTTTTTCTCTTGTTACATGTTATTTTTATCTTGAATGTAGCCTTTAAAGTAAAATAATTGCATTATCAAATTTTTTGTTACATTTCATGTATATAAAGATTGTTTTCTTATAAGAAATTAATATAAACAAAAACAAAAATGATAAATAATAACAGTAATAGTATGCATTAAAAAATATAAATATTCTAATATGTACATAATAATTGTTGTCAAATTAAATTATGATATATTCAAATAATATCCACGTGCCGTTATGAATTTGTAAAAATGACCTTGATTATTTTAACAAAGTCTTTATATAATTTATCTTTATTTTCTAATTTTTATTAGCGCTAATTGAAAATGTTAGTAATTTAAATCTTGTGATAATACTTTCTAACTGAAAAAACAAAAAGGGTTACATATATATTACGAGCGATAATATATAAATGCTTTATAGTTCTGATTACATTTTTTGTATACCTCGGGCATTCATCATTTAAGTTTTGAATTAACATATTGTTTTTGACTAGTATTTAAGAGTAGAGGAATTTTAATCTAGGTATAAAAATTTGTTAATATGATTTTCTATTGTGTCAATTATTATGGTTTTCGAGATTTTTATTTCAGATAAAAAAAAGACATTTATATTAAGTATAATTATATGAGTTCTAAAAGCATAAAGACAGTATATTAACTTGTTTTTTCAGTAATTATAAAAAATTTATTATTAAAAATTGTCAAATTGAATAGAATTTATTTGAATTTCTAATTCAAATTTAAGTTTGAGATAATATTTTAACATCCATATAAGTATTAATTAATATAGAGATTCCAAGAGAAAAATTTTTGTTAGAAAACGTTTATGCACAATAATTTTAAATCAAAAAAATTTTTCATCAAGATAAAGAGTGATGAATCCGATGAGTCAGAAAAGGACACGAGATAAATTGAATATTATAATTGTTTAAAACAGTACTTAATTTTTTCTAAATCTTTTTTATTTAACCAATTTCCATCTCTTATCATTAAAGATCCTTATTATTATTATTATCATCATCATCATCATCATCGTCATCATCATAATTATTATCATTCTTATTATTATTAGTTTTATTTATACTGAAACTAACTTCACTAATGTTAATTCTTAAAATTCTTGAATTTTATGAAATTTTGTTTGAATGCTATGGATTATTTTATTATGTAATATTTGATTTTAAGTATTTGAACATGCTGAGATTATTATATTCAAAATGGTAAAATGTCTACATGTAAGTTTAATTTTTTAATAATTTTGCTGAGCCAAACTTTTATACAGATATGGTATTAGAATTTATAATATTGAATTATTGAATACATATGCTAATGCATTTATTATAAGTATTAGAAACAATTTTATATCAATTTATACATGTATGTAATGTGCTTCAAATAAGAATTTTTTTCGTTGACAAATTTTATAATATGATGTACATAAAAAATGTCAAAGATATCAATTAATGCCAATAAACAATTTACTTTCATATAAATTCTCTCATAGTCTAACAGAAAATTACAATAAAACTAATAATATTATCATTAATAATAATAATGATGACGATGATGATGATGATGATGATGATGATGATAATAGTAATAAAACTTTGATAGTAGAACATAATATAATTTGATTACAGTTTTTAAGTTTATTGGGAAAATGTTTGGCCTATTCTCTTTTATCTGGCAAAATGTGTCATATTAGAAATAGAAAGTCTTAACGTGTTGTGGAAAGTATTTAGAGAGAACATTTGTTTGACCCACACTCTAAAATAGCCATGATAAAATAAATCTAATAAAAATCTTCAGATATTTGTTAAAAGTACAATTTTCCCTGAAAAGCTTTTTTTAGTTTTTATAAATGTTTCATTCTTTTAAGCATCTCATTATCGCTTTATTCCTAGTTTCTGTATAATGGGAGATGAAGCACATATAAAATTTAAATGTCATTTTAAAATATTTTAACACCATTGGGTATTTATATGTAATTTATATGTATTTTGGTTTATTTATCTGTTACTGTTATTGTTCATATATTTTAAAATTTAAATTTATGTTTCTGAAAAATTGTATATATTTCAGTAAAATCAATTATTATTTACCACTTGCATTTATCTCTTATTATGATCATTTTTTAAGACGTAAAGAAAGAAATTCATTCACATAAATTTATAGTAATTTTAATTAGTTAATCTAAGCTAGTATCAGTAAATAATTCAAGTATATCCTGTGTTCATCAGATAGCTATTATCTATTAACAAAATTATTATAGATTGTTAGTACATTGAAAATGGGAATGTTAATCCTATAAACAATGTTGTTTTGAAGTTTGAATTAATCGGTTTAATATGTAGCAGGATATGTATTTACTTTTCTAAAAGAAATTCGATTTTGAAAAATATTAACACCTACAATATTTTGACAAGTTTTTTTTTTATTTTAATTTATATATTTTAATTTCATGATGTTTATTTTATTTAAAAAATCAAGTATATTATTTCAATTAGGCGTGATAAATTCAAGTATTTTTTGTGTATGTAAATTTCATAATTATAGGTTAATATATTCGCAATACATTGAATTATTCATAGATGTATTAAAAAAAATTCTAAATCAATGTAATCTATTTTAAAGGTTTTCTACTACAATGCACGCTAAAAATTCCATTTAAATTATGTCAGACTTCCTCTTGAAGTTTAGAATGAAATGTTTTAGTCACAAATGAAAGATACTTAAGTTCAAAATTAGAGGTTACTTTCGGAAGAGGCATTTATAATTTATTGATATTTGTTAATGCAAATAACAGCTATTTTATGACATATTTTTTTAATTATTAACATATATATTTGAATCAACATTTATATACAGTAATATTCGAAGATATCTTGAGCTTGCAAATAGTTATTAAGTGTAATCACGACATTTGTTCATTTTTCTATTTCATTATAAAATGAGTTTGTACAATTTGAACACTGAAATCAAAATCTTAAAAAACAGAAATAACGAAATATATCATCAATATATTATTTATATATTATAGTTTGAATTTTTTGGTGCCAATAGTTAATTGTGATTTTCTATGAGCTTTCTTGATAAGAAAATTTTTTAATTTTTGTTTTCGGTGATTCGAATTTTTCAAATAAAAATTTGACGTATTTCCTAAAATTGGACAAAATTTATTCTGGTTTTATTTTTATCTCTGTAATGAATAGTATTTACTATTAATAAATCATATGATGATAATATTTGAAAATTAAGGAATATTTATAAATTTTTCATTAAGTACATTATAATATTCTTAACATTTCATTCAATATAAATAAAGATTAAAATTATATTTTTTATGGTCTTTATTTTTTTTATTATTTTAAAATTAATTTTTTTCACTTATTTCTAACGATCTATAATACTTTGAAAATAATGTTTGTACGAGAATTTTTTATTTTGAATAATGACATTATTTTTATAACTGTAATAGAAGTAATTGTTTTATTTTACACATTTCTTCTTAATTATAAAAGAAAAATAAATTTTTATTAAATATTTATTTTCTAATCTTTTTTTTTGTTGAACTTTGTAATTTATTATTATGAAATTGAGATCGTTATCGCTTCATCGGATTTTCTTTCCTGTTCGCGTGTTAATTTACATGATTAAATGCACGTCTAGTTTTTTGTATGTACATCTGCATGTAAGTTTCCTAAACATATCTCTACCTTTCAAGATTCGTATTAAACGGTTATTCACCCCGGTATTACAAATTTGGTTGTTCAGAGAAAATTCTTGAAAAGGGAGAGAAAAATAAATACTTGAGGTCTCCATTTAAGAATGCTTCATTTCACTTAAAAAAAAAACTTACCTTTAGTTTTTTTCTATCAGAATATTATAATATAATCATTTTTCTTTTAATTTTATTCTTTTATTAGAAATAATAGTGATTTATGGGTTATTTAAATTGTTAAAAATAATATCTACTTAATAATTATTCAAAGAAATAATTAATATACATTACTTTTGAAATGAAGAATTATAATGCATATGTTGAGATCAAGATTTTTATTGCTTGGTTATTCCAACTATTTATATTCCGAAATTTTGTACACGCATTAATTTTTTTATTTTTTACTTATAATTCTTTATACTTATTTGTAATTAATTAATTAATTTGTCAAGTATAACTTGGTTTAATACAAAATAATTTTTGTCTTTGTTTTAAACTTTGCTTCTATATTTCAAAATGCCAAATTGAATTCTTATTTTATATTTAATCTAGTTATAACTGTTTATTAAAATAACTATAAATTTGGTAAAAAAAAATAAATTTGACAGTTATTTATACATACATTTACATTGTCAATTATGATGAACACTATACTGTTTTAATTTATCAGTTGAGTGAGTTTTACCTTACTTTTATCCATGTTCATTTATTATATAATTCCTGCAATAGAAAAGAAACACTTTGTTTTGATCTATTATATATCATATTCACTGCTGTGTATATCTTTTAAAGTATTAGGTTATTAATGTTCCTAACTATTGGATAGAACTCGTTAATTACGAAAATACCTCAATATCGGTACATTTGAAATAGAATCTCTGATAATAAAACATATTCGACATCTTTAAATTATCTTAATTTTATTTTTATATTTATATTTTAATACATAAAAAAAGAGTGATTACAGAAATCCGCATTTCTGCCTTATTTATGCCTTAATTTTTTTCTAAATTTATTTATGATATAATTTAGTTTATATTATTTTATTTAACTATATATTATTATTAATTGTTAATTTAAATTAAAATCAATACTTGCGTTTAGATATATTTTTTTCTCCCATAAAAATTCAACTTTACAAATTAAAAGAGCACTATTTTAATTTATTTTTAATCTATCAAAAGATAAAGAAGAAAATAATTAGCGAATATCTATGTATATGAAATGAACATGTCTCACCTCGTTAATCAGCTGCCAAGTACATAATTAAAATACATTAAAATATATAAACAAGTTTATTTGTATTAAATAAATATATCACACTGTATTATCTTATATTTGTAAATCTTGAATATTACATCTATAAATGCATGTATATATTGATCTAAAGAAAGTCTAAATTTAAAGAGTTTTAATTTACTTTGCTATTAGTTTTTATTCTGTCTATATAGTTGAACTCAAACTCAATATTATGTTTGATTCTCTTATTTTTATTTATTATTAGTTTTATCTTTGTTTTTATTTTCTTTAATATTCTTAAGACAGACAACGGAAATTTCTTATTCACTGTTTTCGATTTTTTCCCTTTTAGATGATTTATCACTAGTTATTTTTTCTATAAAAATAAATTCAAGAAAAATAATGCTATTATTAAGAATAGAGATTATTGAGTTAAATAAATTTGTAGGATAAATAAAATATATTAGTATATATAATCAAAATTAAATGATTTATGTATAGTCCAAGCAATAGAACATTTTTTAGTCCATGAAAAAGCAGCTAGTAGTGCATATCAAAATTCGTAAAACAAATCATTAGATTCGTATTTTCTAAAATGTCACTCATGATATTCAGAGGTTTTTTTTATTAACAATTATAAGGAAAAAATGCATTTTTTTTAACTTTTTTTGTTATAAATGAAAAGTCTAAAAACTAAAAAGATTATATTTTTCATGTTTATTGTACTCTAATGCATAATTCAGAAAATTGATCGAGATTATAATAAAATGAGGTCTTTCACACTTATTATTTATATTTATAAAAAAAGCAATAAAATATATTTGTAAAGCTCTTATAAAAAGTTTAAACATTACACCATTGCTTTTTAAATAAATTTTATTAATTCATAGTAAATTTTTTAAGTTTGTTAGTTATTAGGAAATTTTTATGATACATAGCTTTGAAAATTTGTGAATTTTTTATTCAACACATGTTGATAAAGATGATAAAAATGACAATAAAAAATCATTCATTTTGAATGCACAGCATAGATATTACGCATAAAATGCAAATTTAGTAAAGATTAATACAAAATTAAATTCATCATATGATTTACCTAGAGAGAATCGTTTCTTTAATTTTATTTCTAATACATTAAAAAATCACTTATGTTATATTTTTATTTCATAAAATTATATTTAATGTGATTTATTTAAAAAGTATTTATTTCATGATATGGTATGTATATATAAAATATATACATATAAAATGGTAAACGCAATGGTAATGATTTGTGAAAGAAAAGTAAAAAGGTATGATGCGGAGAAGTTGTAAAGCGTATATAAAAAAAAAATACTTTTCTTTTTATATCATAGTTAGAAAATCTATCATCGGCAGTGTTGGCTGCGCTAAAAGTGAGAGAAAAAAAGAAGAAAAATGGTAGTAGTCTTAGCTGCGATTCTGAGATGTCAGTGTCGTCAATATTCTGAGCGAGTTTCGTCTGACCTTTTCACAGGTTAAGTGCTGTCTGCTCCATAAATTTTTTTAGAAAGACAGAGAGAGAGAGAGAGAGAGAGAGAGAGAGAGAGAAAAGTACTCAAGGCATCCGCCAATGGGGGTCGGTTTTTTTCATGGGGTCTGCCTAATATATCGTTCCAATATTCAAGGATAATACTGTTGGGGTTGGAGTTTCGGAAAAGGAGGAGAAAGGTTTGAGGTAAAATATGTGTCAAACAGTGAAGTAGAAAAATTTTGTATCTCGCGCACGTACGAAGGGTTGATTAAGATGGAGCCAAGAATCCACGTGTACGCAGTTTGGATTATACAGATGCATTGGAGAGCAGTGACCCAGATAAAAACGACTTAGTTATATCCTATGTATCAGAGCCTAATAGGCACGTAATTTGCTTAAGGGGAGGGGGGTGAGATGATTTTGTTCTAAATGAATGGAAGTAAAAAGTAAAATGGCACTGCAAACTTTATATTGCGTGTAATAAATTTCATACCATTTGAGCCATTCGTATCCAATAGGATCAAAATATTTGGCTGAGTAAGACTTAGGGTACAACGAGAATTAATGCGAATGTTCAGTAGGTGACGCTTACGACGAGAAAAGAAGTTGGAGTTGGTTTACGGCCAATTTATGGCAAGATGCCATTTATTGTGCTGTGATAGGGGAGTTCGGTAGAAATTTAGAATGAGATTTATCGATTTAAAATTAGGATGAAACCGTGTTCTAGAATATTTGATCGTGTCTACAGTTATCTATATTATTGCTATGTAATTTAAGGACTTGATAAAACCAATAAAAAATTTAGGATAATTTTAAAAGGTGGATAATTTTAAGCCTTGGGATCAATGCAGTAAATAATGATTTCACCAATGGAAGACAAATAACTACTCGCAGAATGGGATCTGTATAATGCATCGTTTCTGCATAAAAGAAATTTCATTCAGTGTCTGAATATAGTGACGACTAGTTCAATACACAACCCGGAATGTTTTGGTTTTGTTATTAAAGCGTTACAGGAGGATCATCTCCATCAATCGGAGAAACTTCCATGCTTTTATCACTGTTCATTTGGTTAGCAAACATGATCACGTCAATAAGTTATTGATGGAAAAATATGTTAGACCTCCTCTCGCTTTTCATTCATTTGCCGCGCTGATAATAACAAATAATAACCGATTAATGAACAATTGTGTAACAGTATATTTTTAAATTAAGGAACATTATTATGAGTCGACTAATTTCTATAATATAAGTTTGTATTCACTAAAACACGAATGCAATAAATGAAATATGTCTTTAGCTAAGTAAATTAATGCTGTATTGCTTTTTTATTTATTAATGTTAAAACTATTACAGTATTGATATATTTGTAACTGTAAGAATAGCGTAAATAAATAGGCCGCAGTTGCACTCGTGGCGATTATGAGGGCAGGGTAATGCAATAATACACGCAAGAATTAATATAATAATGCAGGCAAAAGCATTTATTCTATAATTCCTCAGTACACAAGTGGCGATGCTGTCGACAAGGGAATAACTGATTAGCCTGCCCCCCCCCCCAACCGAGACGCATCCTCCCCGGCCTTTCGGGGTTGACCGGCAGTCATCAGGCCCAAAAATGCTATAACTTTCTCATTTGGGACTCCTTCCTCAATTTTATAATCCCTTGAAGCCGTCTCGGAAAAATCGTCGCTTACATAACTAAACTCAATTTATTTTATTTAAAATCATGGGTTTATAATCGAATTCGATTATATAATCATTTAAGTAAGAATATTAGTGCAATTGTAAAGAAATTGGTTAAAAAAAAAAGAAAAAGAAAGAAAAAAAAAATTAAATAAATATTAAAATCTGAGAGACAAAAAATTAATTCAAGAATGAGATGAGATTTAATTTTTAGCTGTGTTACAGAAAATCTACAATCTATTTTATTTATTTGAAACAAAATAATCATTGGTTGAGTTGAAATTTTTATTGTAAATAAAAATTTCCTATTTTCTAATTGAATTCATATATAATAGTAGAAGATGAAAATAGATGATTTTTGCGCTTATCTTATAAGTCATAATTTGTTCTTAATAAAGCATAAAGTAATGTATGCATACTCATTTTTTTCGTAATTAAATGTTGAAACCAGTTGTGCAATTTACTGTAGTCTAATTATAATATATTGGTATATTCAATTAATCGATGATTTATATATATACTTAGTGGTGCATGTTTTTTAACAACAAATATGTCGAAACATTGGATTTTTTTTTAGATAAATTTTGTTTTAAGCTTTATATTGTCTATAATATAATTTTAAGTATATTTTTTTTTTTTTTTTTTTTTTTTAGATTTTTAATAGTTGGAAATTTTTTCTGAAATTTCACTCCATGATAAGGGGTGGTTTTTAAAGTTAAAATTGATTTTTTTTTAATTTATTTGATTATTTTATCCATATGTGATTTGGATTACGCTGTTTCTTTCCGAAAAATGTTTATTTTTAAAAAAGTTCATTTTTTAATGATACTTGTAACGTTACAAATTTCAGACTCATAATTTTTTGGAAGAAATTATTATAAAATAAATAAATAACTGAAATATATGTGGCCAAAATTAATTTTTCTTAATAGAGCTGAAACATTTCGTGTTCATGTTAGGAGAATTACTATAAAAAAAAAGTAACGATAAAAGATAAAAGAGTTGCTAGACCTTGGTATTATTTGAGAATTTAAATTTTAATTGTAATCCAAAGTGATGCTACTTATTTTTAAAAATTATTATTTATTGTACTAGATCTGATTAAACAAATTTAATAATAAATCATAAATATCTTAATGTTATTAAAGAATTATAATTATTAAAATTTGATTTTTTAATATTAATTGTGAAAAGATAATAATAAATAAAAAATGAATTGTTTGAATATCAAGTAATTATTAGTACTTATTTATTTGGATATTTACTTAATATTCCATAAATTTGTATAAATCAATGAATATTTGTTTCTATAAATTAAATTAAATTATGTAAATATTATCACATTTAATTATCTGTAATTGGGAATATGCTAATAGTAATATAAATTTTATTTTATTTTTTTAATTTACGTAAATATTAAAATTTACAGATATATAAACTATGTTACATTTAAAAAACACTAGTTTTATGTAGTTTTTTGTAATAAAGTTATAAAATTAATATTTAATTAAATTGTAAAATATTTGAAAATGATATAAATAGATAAAATAGTAATAAAAGAAAATGTTATTGAAATCGAATAATTATTTTCGGACATAGAAAAATCAATGACTATTTTTACCTTACAATTATTCACTCACATCTACAAGCTAAAGAATGCTTCTACATAAACATTTATGTGCTTAAATACAAAGTGTAAAAGAACCGATTTTACTTGGAACGCTTGAGAATATTTCAGTCTTTTAAAAACTATTATCTTACTGATATACCGACATATGCATATCCGAGGACGTTTTTCTTTCTCTTAATGATAATGATTTTATGGACAAATTATTTTATAAAAATGTTTTTTATTTTTCTCTCTATTATTAAATATTTCTGAAAGTAAAAAATAACATAATGTTTTAGCTTTTTATTTAATTTACTTAAATATAAAAACAAAAAATGTTGTTAAAATAAAAATAATAATAATAACATAAATAAAGTATATTGAGCAAAATAACTTTAAACAAATTTATCAGATACATGTGATAACTTGACTTTATGCAAATTCTATGCACTTGAAAATATCAATAGTGGAGGTATGTGTGTTTGAATTTATGCATGAATAAAACATTTGAAATAAAACTAATTAAAATTTAATAAACTATTTAAAAATTTAGTATATGATTTTATGGATATCGCAAAAGGTTAACTTTGTTTAACTTGGTAAACAGAAAGGATATTCATGGATCCGTTGATTGTACTTTATCTAAGGGAATTTTAGAGGTAAAATCGTTTTTTTTCTAATATATTTTTATATTTTATTGATAAAAGAAATATATGATTAAAGAAAAGAATTTTTTTTAAAAAATAAGTTAATTTTTTGATGACACTGGCAACATTACAAACTTTAAATACATTCAAATGTTAAGATTTTTTAAGATTAAGAACTCAAGCTGATTACCTATAATGGTGAATATGAATTTAGATACATAATTTCTATTTGTATTTTGATGAATGCTGATATTATAATATACTTTTTCCTGTTTGTAATTTTTGTCTTAAATTAGAAATACTTAATTTATTTAAAAAATAATTGAGTTTTTTAATTATATCAGAATTTATAAATAAATACACTCATCAAATTAAAAATAATTTTAAAAGCATAGATATTATCATTCAAATTTTTCTTTAAACTATTAAACAAGAAATGAGTAATGGTATTTGGGCGATTGTCACTTACACTGTTGAGTAACAGATGAACAAGGGTGGTCAGCCATAAATCCGGCAAGACAAATAGATTTCAGCACTAGTTGAGAAGTTGTATAAAGGGTTGATAAATGATAAGTGAACTGGTACTCGTGTTTGGAGTTTCGCAGGTTGGTCCAGCTTAGAAGAGGTGGAAGTACACCGAGCGGAAAACTCACCTCTGCTAAATAACTAGGAAATTTAAGGATTAATATAACTTGAAATAATTTTAAATTATATTAATATTTATAAAATTAAAAATCGCTAAAATACAATTATAAATTATACGTTTATAGTTTTATCACCGTTGTGTACGTTATATTATAAAGATGATGAAGCTAGATGATGAAAGAGAATTGTACATCTGTAAAATCTACAAATCTATATTGTAATATATTTGGTCAAAATATTTATCAGCAGTATTTAAATTGGTCGATGGAAACCCAGATTTCTCTTTTAGCAGTTTGTAACGTCTTTCTTTAACTTTCCAAAAAATAATTTATATATGTATATATATATATATATATATGTATATATATATTAAATGAAATAGCAAAAGGAAACACTATTTGAATTACAATTACTTTTTTTAAGAAAAATAAAATCCTTTGTCTTAATATTATTACTGGTTGACACAAGCTCAATCCACCTGTTCAATATTAAATTACGAAATAATTATTTAACCTAAAGAAGATTTATTTTCTTACAAGTTTTTTCACGACTATAAAATCTAACATCCAATCACATATCTTGTAGCCAAATGACCACACAACTAATTTTACGATCTGATGGAATTCGATAATGTTGCAAATAAGGTATTGTGTATTGGATAAAAAAGCTAAAAAAACGACCTTTGAGAAGAGAAGATAAAACTGAAAATCCACGGTCGCGTTCCATCGACGGTAATTCGTGTGAGGTAATTGCACACGAACACGTGTCGTTGCACCTGAACGCGCGCGCTCAACGGCTCTCACCAGCCTCGATCCTCGTCGAGGTCTGGAGCACAAACACGCGGTTCAAGGTCGCCTCCTTTCTCACGCGATCGACGTGCTCCGGGTGTTCCTCGAACGCACAAGGCGGACGTTCCCTCGGTATCGAGGACCACGATACGCCTTGAATCGAATTTTGGAACTTAGACGGGCCTTGAGGGAAGCTATTTGTTCCATCGGGAGTACATTAATTTATTCGTTTGAGACGTGAATTCGGAATGAATTCCGAGAATATTTGTGCTTTGTCAAGGCGAGCGAAAGTACTGATGGGCTTTAAAAACTTTCTCGTTTTAGCATAAAAAGTAATACCAGGAGTTTCTATGAATGGCCACGAAGCTTTGATTTCATAAAAGACAGCGCTCTCCCTTGAAATAAAGAGATCCATTATCTCCGATTTTGTTTTCTTGCACGATTTATATAGATACGTTAAAACTCATATTTGTTACGGAGAAAATGGAAGGAGCCAATCACTATCGTGGGCATGTATGTTCCATTATGGAAATGTTTCTATTTTAAGATCACTATGATAATGTTACAAGCTATCCAAATAATATACGACGTGATAGTAAAGAATTCTTAAAAATAAATATCAGTGCCTCCTGTTAATATTAGTACTTTTAGTTTGATCTAAGTCTTTTATTTAGAAAAAATACAACAAGCCATAACGTTAAAATTTTGTTGAAATAATTTTTCAAGATTACTTAGCGATTTTTTAAAAGAGAAATAAATAGAAAAGTAAAATAATAAATATGTTATTAAATATCAATAACGATTGATTTGGTTTTAAGAATTGCTACATTCTTCCTGAATATTAAACTTTTTATAGTTTTAAGAACTCTCAGTTTTACATTTTATACTTTTCAAATTAGATATTCTTTATTTTAATACATTCGTATTACTCAAAAATCACAAACGATGGTCGTTATAATATTAATAGTAATTTTTATGGTTATAATTTTTTAATACTCGCACTGTCGTTTACTGTATAGAGTTTGATAAGTATACTCACTGATTTCTGCAGTTGAAATATTAATTCATGTAAAATTGTTAGAAATTTCAAAGACTCAGTTTAATATGGTAGTTAAAAATGCATTTAAAAAATATCCCTTGTTTTACCAGTGTCCAAATCTAAACATTACCAAATTCTAAATATGTATTAATAGTACCTTATCATTATTATATATTTTGAAGGCTCCAGAATAACATTTTTGTTTTTTTGATTTTTTACAGATCAATATGCATATTTGCTTGGCAAGGCACAGAGAGAATACATCGATGAAATTAGGTAATATTAATTAAACCTATAAAAAAATCTAATGGAAATTGGCGGACACCAAATAAAAGTGCACATGTGGACTAAGAAAAACACACAAGGTAAATGGATAAAAGCATAAAGGAATACGTTGCGCATTTTATCATCGACTTGTGCGATGAGAATCGATGCGTTTCTTTAGAAGAAATCCATGGAATTTCCTCTCAATCTCAATATTTAACCATGTGCGCCGACGCCGTAGATCATTTCGTTTGCGAGGCTTTACGCAGATTCGCTAATATTATAATAACTTGACTCTTCATTCGATTCCTCCTTTTGCCGAGGACCACAACTGAGAAAGTATTCTTTTTGTTTTTAAGCTCGAGCTTCACAAGAGTGCAAATTCCATTCGTCCGGCTCGAAGCTTTAGTTGGGAAACCGTCAAAATTGAAATCGGTCTCTTGGTTTTCCAAAATTAGAGAGATCATTCGATGATCGTGTAACTTCAAAGCCTAATCTTATGCTCTCACTTTTTCTACAAACAATTATATATATAACTGTAACTCCATTGAAAAACGATAAAGTTTATAAAATGTAATCTTTGCAGATTTATTGTTATTTTAACTAACGACTCACGTATGATGACGGGAGTGACGAGTTATTTGTTTCTAATAATTTGAACGATTTATAATTAATGTATTCATATTAAGAACAAATTAACGAAAGCTTTTACGTATTAAAGGAGAAACATTTTAGATGATTTAGTCAATTGCTTAATTATTCCTATTATCTCTCTATCTCAGATTTAGCGAGATTTCATTGCCAGCTGAAAAGATATTTAATTATATTTTGTAAATTTAGGAGTGCCAATTTCCAAGCGTACGCTATACGCGAATAATGCGAGTGACTGCATGATAAGTGTGCGTTATTAATGACTATAATGTACGGGTCCTAGTGTTTACGATCTTTACGATGATAATAATGATAATGATGATAATGATTATGTATTGGGTGGAGATTTAATGTAATAAGAAAGTACATTCACTTTCAACACGACCTTCTCCCATTGCGATTTTCCATTTCATTTACTTACAAAAGCTACCAGAAATTAAACTCAGAGGAAGCTTCCTTCGAATCAACAAGCATAATCAAAAGTAAGATGAT
Source organism: Eupristina koningsbergeri (assembly GCA_018907245.1). NCBI lineage: Eukaryota > Metazoa > Arthropoda > Insecta > Hymenoptera > Agaonidae > Eupristina > Eupristina koningsbergeri. Next base: position 693,535 of record JACCHV010002775.1, read on the forward strand.
CAGTAAAATCTACTGTACAAAATTAGTTGAACAATTTTATCAAAAAAAGCTTTTGTTATATTCCGATGAAAAATTAATGCTCATCGAGAAAAATAAATTTTACTCCTAACGCTAATAATGTTGAGCAATATTTTTAATTGGCAGTAAAATTTTAATGCAATAACAATTATTAGCAGTAATAGTAACCTGAATTTTCATTTAGGATCTTACTTAAGATTGTGCCACTTGAAATGGAAAAGTCATGTATTTTATAGTATGATTATTCGTGGGATAATACACATGTATGTTTGAAAACTTAATTTTTGTTACTGTAAATGCAAATGCATTGACACTGATTAAACAAGCATATCGCTTTTTCTAATGTGACTCATTTATAAATACTTGCAAATTTCTTTTAGTTATGAATAAATTAATGAGAAATACAGAATGCATAAAAATTTCTTTATTATATTATCTTAATCACGTGCATCAAAAAATTTACTTTCGAGAACAAAGCTTTTGTGATTGTACAAGAAAATCAATTATTAATGTGAAATTTAAATAAAAAAGGTTCAGATCATTTATACTTGTAATTTTTCTCAATTTTTACACAAGCTTATCTATAATAAAATACGATAACACTTATATCAGTTACTCAGCGAATGATTGACATTGTAATTACATTAATTTGCATTACCATTTATACTATAAATATTTATTTTAAAGTTTTTACTGAAAATTTACAGTGAAATTTTGTATCAATCTCAAAATCAAGGCTTTTACATTAATGGATATTTATCATAAATTGACAAATATTTATTGTACGTGTGTACTCTTAAAAGTGACTTCACATGCTAAATTTAGAATAAGTATTATTTCATTGTTTTTAAATTGTACGACGAGACAAAGTGCGTTAACACTGAAAATCCCGATCCATTTACTAATTTTACGTGACTAAGGTATTAATATTGCTTATTTATCGTTTCTGTTTTGTCTCGAAAATACAGGAAAATTAAAAAATATTGATAAATTTGTTCCACGAAAGGTCAAAGCTCGAGTAAATGCGATGTCCTTGAAAGTGGGCGAACTCTTCATTGTGTGCGATGAATGTACGTGTGTGAGAGCGATACTAATGAACAAAACGGGGAAGGAACGTTTATCACGTAAACAGCATATGCAAGCGGGATATATTGTACTAAGGACATAGATCCGCGATTCAATACTTATGTACATGTATTGAAATTCATATACGTGTCTGTGATAATAAGTTTTAATTTGTGTTCATGGAAGTTTGTTTATATAAGCGATAACATAGGAATGAAAATTATGACGGGCACCTGTCCAGACATATCGATGATAAAATATGTATTCAAAACTCGTAACAATCAGAAAGAAAAAAAAAATAATTGTATGACGGCAATTGTTGTGAAATCCTGGAAGTTACAATTCTAACGATGTAGGCAAAATTTTTCCATAGGAAATATTATAATTAATTAGATCGCTCGAATTTTGTTGAAGAAAAGCCCTAATTTTTATTGCTAAATACAATTTTTCATAGCGATATAATTCAGGCTGCCTTTCAAGCGGGACAAGAAACTACTCGAAACCCCTTTTTCCAGCTTTTCCTAGGCAAAAATTGTAAAATCCTAACAATGTATAACTCTAAAAACTCAAAAAAACTACCGTATATTCGGAGCATTTCTTACTTTTAGAACAATTATTTATAAAATTGACGAAGATTATGTAAATTATATTTCTTGACAATGCATTTGGTGCAGTAGTGATACATTAATGATGTATTAGTGCATCGGTGCACGAACAAAAGGATAAACTTTGATAGACAATGTAACATTTTTGAATGATGATTAATAAATAAATGCCATTTATTGGAAAAAAATGAACAAAATATATATCATGTCTAGTTTGTTTATATTTAGATTTTTTAAAATATTTTTATTGCGCATAATATAATAATATTAACAATAATCGCTATAATTAGTTGCTATTTTTTTTATTTTATAATTATTACTTTTATTCTTATTATATTACAATTAATTTTTAATATTGCGAGTATTGTTATTATCAATATTAAATTTTGATGTGATGCTGCTATTCTAATGCATCTCGACCAATTAATATTGCTACTCCCAACTAAACGAAAGCGTGACTACTAGTTAGCAAAATTATTTTTAAACGTAATTTAATGTCCCACGATGTACATACGAATATATAAAAACGAGCTTGGCGTGCGCAATATCAAGCAAACCGCATATGAGTGAGCGAGCGAGCGAGCAAGAAAGAGAGAGAGAGAGAGAGAGAGAGAGAGAGAGAGAGAGAGAGACAGAGAGAGAGAAATATTTTAATTTAGAAATTAATTCCTATTATCTGTTTTGCAATGATTTTTGTACAGTTTTCCTCTAAAATATAAGGACTGTTTTTAATTTGATTTTTCATGCAAATATAAAAATTATGTATTAAAAATAGTAAAAATCAATTATTTGTTTGTTGGTGACTTTTTTTATCTACATCCTTATACACAAAGCATTTTATTTCCAAAATTCTTCACATTGGTTTTTAATTTCTGTGTGTCTTTTCATTTCCAAGGCGATTTAATTTATGCGAGAGTAGGGAGCGCATTAATAGAAATAATTATCCATAGCATTCACATTGTCACGATTACCATCTTTTGTCTATTTTTGATATATTTAATAAAATATTTTACATTCATGCATGCACATGTTTAAGAAAATTGATTTAATTATTCCATTATTGATGATACGTAATTATTAGTTTATTTAAACATTTTCAAAAGAGTAAATTATTACTTTCATTTTTTTGTTACTATTATTAATCTAATTATCAAAAAATTCTTTACAAAATAAGATTCTACACATTTATAAGATAAAGCTTTCTAAATATTTCGGGACTCTTGAGAATTGAAAATAATATGGCATGATTTAACTTTATTAATGAATTATCCTATCAAATTAATCAACTTTCAATATATTATGATTAATACCATTATAATTCTTCAGTTACACCTCAAATCGTATTTTGAGTTAACAGAAGCTAAAATTAAAATAAAAAATCAGTACATGTAAATAATACTATTACGAGATAAATATAAATATAATAAACATAAATTCACACGAACAATTGTTAGTGTTAATATATATTTATATATATATAATAAGAGAAACATTTTAAATATATATATGTAGATATAATTAATTAATTTATTGATTGAAAACAAGGAATACATACCAATAAATTTTATTAGAAATAAAAAAAATTTATGCTTACACAACATTTTTGTTAAAAATATTTAACTTTTTTTTTTATTTATAACAGGCTTTAAATTTCAAGTTCTCATATATAATTTGATTCAAAAAAATATTATTTTAAATTTTATTTCAATTATTTATTTACATGATTCAATTAATAAATTTTATATTTTCTTCAACTGACATATTTCATGATTCATACATATATTCCAAATCATGTGATTTGACCAGTGTAATAATATATGTTTGTAAAATATATTTTATTTTTACTTCTAGATTTCAGTATCTATGAAAATAAATAGAAGATATGTATTAATGCGTAAAGAAAATTTTCTAAATATGTAAGTATTACTAATTATATGATAAATAATATGAATATTACTTCATTTTTAATATTATAATTAGAAAGTGTTTAATGATAAAATTGCAAAGGTGACGAACTGTAATTAATAATTAATGGTGCTTCATTCATTTTTTGGTTAATTTTAATACATGTGCTGTGCTTTTATACCTTTAATAATTATAAAATAAATAAATCTTTTTACAATTAAATTTATACGACTTTTAGTTTCGACAAATTTTTATAAACTTTTCTAATTTACAGTAGACTCGTTGAATTTAATAAACTTATAATTTAAACGTATTTTCTCGCACAATTAATTTGAAAAGTGATTTATATCATATAATTTTATATACTAGATGATGAGAATTTTATTATAGGTCGTTGTGTTGAAAATAAAACAAAAATCTATTTCTAATATTTTTAATTGATTATTAATCTAATAAAATAAATTTACTTCATTTTAATGACGATATTAAAAAATTACATATAATTACTTATGATAAATTAATTATTTTCCAAATAATTATTGTTTTCAAAGTCTCTGAATTTATAATAAATACAAAGTCTAGTGAGCCATTGAAAAACTTCAGGTTGTAAAATGTTATTGTTAATACATAAACATATGTATATATATTTAATATTTGAAATATTAAAAAAAATTAATTAAACAAAATAAATTTTAAAAGTACGTTGTAATAAAAAATGTACTTTTATTTATGTGCGTAATATTAAAATAATAAAAATATCCAGTTTTTAATTTAATTACATTTTTTTCGGTTAACGCTTTCTTTACTTTCAATTATTTGAAATCTTATCGAAGCTAAACAATTATAAATTGACACATGTATCACCGACATTGATATCGTAATTGCTTTTAGACTGAATACATTTAGATAACGCATAAACGCACTTTTAGAAATTTCATGAATTTTGATTGAATAATCATAAATTCTTTTTAACATTTTTTGATATATCTTTCAGTAAGAATTTATTTCATTTTAATAAAAAATATAGTTATTGAAACGCTCTTTTATCATTCAACAATGTTTAAAAATTGTAAGTAATACAGAATTTCTTTTAATGCGAAGCATATTTTTTTTACAGTATTTAAAACATTTTTTAATAGATTGATTACAGAAATTGTAGTGGAGTATATTTAAAAAATTTACCGTACATACATGAATTTTTTTTTTAAATCTATTCTAGAAGAAATAATTTAAAACATTTTATTGAAAAAATAATTTGAAAATTTATTTCATAAAAATAAAATTAAAAAAAAAACAATTGAAATATGTATAAAAATTATATAATAAGATTTTATTTATTTTATTATTACAATTTATTGTATATCATAGTTGCATATACTAAAGCACTAAATGTTTACTTGATTAGTTGGATGTGTAGATGTCAAAATATTTACTTGTATTAATATGTATAACAAACTCATATTTGGAGAATATATTTTGAAAATTAAAAGAGTGAAAAGATATAGTATTTATTTTATATTTCTTTTTTTTATCTATATAAATATTTGAATAAATTATAAAGTTATATCTGATTAAAATAAATAATTGTTATAGATAATAAAATAGTCGTATGTTGACTTAATATATGAATTATAAATATGATGCAACATATTAATGAAACAATATATTACCTTCTAAAAATTATTTAATATATTTAAAATCTGTTGCCTATTTATTCTTTCGCAGTTAAAGAATACATAGATTAAAATATAAATTCATATAATATAAATAATATAAATAACTTGTATTCGCGTGATAAATTACAATAATTTGAATTAGTAATTTAAGGTTTATGAGATTATATTTTTTACATGATAGTGAAGTCTTTGTTTTATCACATAGGTATCAGCATTTTTTTATATTTAGTGTAAATATTATTATCATCAGTATTGATATTTAGAATACAATTCAAATATTTGTAAATTTTTTTTTTATGTAATAAATAATATTAATTTTTACTTTTTTCTCATATGTAATTGTAAATAAAAAAAACTATATATACGGTACAGGAGTAAAAGTAATTTATCTTTTGTAGGTTATATTTTTGGAAATGAAGAAAAGATTTTATCACTAGCAGAGGTCATGATGTAGCCTTGGTCGTATATAATCTTTATCGATAACAATAAATTGAATTATTCTTCATATAACAAGTACAATTATGTTTTATAAATGATTTCATATACACAATTATTTATAATAATTATGTAGAATATAAAATATATATATTAATTATTTTTAAAGAATAACAAATAATACGCGTTCTACATTTGCTACCGGCAATATAATTCATTTTTGCATGATTTAAAAAGTGAAAAATTTTACAACGCATATTTTCTATTTTCAATTATAAAAACAAATTAAATCTTTTTTCAACAGAGTAATTTAGTTTGTTTTATCTAGGGATTTACACATGTAGCTGTGACTCATAAAAAAAAAAAGAATGGGAATGAGGGGAAAAGTAAAGTTGCGACTTGTAAGTAAGAGTTCCGTTACTTATAGGGAAAAGTTAGACCCTTTTAAAAAAGACGAAGGGAAGGTGCAAAGTACCTTTACATGGCTGTGTAATTGAAAATAAGCTTTAAGGGTAAATAAAATGTTTATTCATTATAAACTTGTTTCATTAAATTTTTATTTCAAGCATTCCATTACACTCTACAATTTTATATTTTAACTTAAGATATTTTTTTGACTGAGTAATATTGATTAAAATAATGAATGATATATACATATAAGTTATATTACAACTTAGATAATAAATATTAATTATTTAATTAATGAAATTGAGTTAATTATCATTTGTATTCTTATTTTTATAGATATATAGGTAATTGAGTAAACGTAAATATTAATTTATAGATTTATTTTTTAATTAATATAATGATCGGGAAAGATTTTGAAGATAAACTTTTTTAAAGTTCAAACAATACAATTTACAAGAAATAATAATTAGATTGAAAATTAATTAAGATACAACAAGGTATTCTTTACTATAAATTAATAAATCAATATTTCACTTTATGTTGTATAATTCCAAGTTTTTTAATGTACAATTAGATAATTGGATGAACCTGTTTCCATTTACTAAATAATTTTTGTTCAATATCTAAATGCTATAGTCAGTTCAGTGAATAGCATGGTCAATCAGTCAAGTAATAATGAATTCAAATACAAAGCGTAGATTTGTTTTAAATTCTGTGAATTTAAAAACTCATATAAACATTATTCAAACAACAAGCTTTTCAATTATTTCGAAACTGATAAAGCTTCAATACAATAAATAGTAATAATACACTTTGTTTAATGAAAAATGCGCGTGTCGATTGTATGTAAATGGCTGCACCTTCTAAATGATCAAGTGAAAATAAGCTAATACTTTACTTCTTTCATGGCCTTTTATGTCAATGAAAAACAATGAAAAACAATGAAAAACAACAACAAAGTTTATATTTCATTAAATTTGAGTGAAATAATATTCCCGAGAAGATTAATTGAAAAATATACGTCACATTTCATCATTGGTGTAAAAAATTAATATAACTAATTAAATTGATTAAATGCTAATGATATTAATATTAATTGGGACAAAAATAAGTAAAAAACACGGTGTAATGTTTCAAATTTAAAACATTTTTTGTTAAATGATAACGACCTCTTCTTTACGTCCATAGTTTAGTTTTTTAGTCAGGTACGAGCATTCGATAATCTTCGAACGACATAAAAATTCCAATAGTATCTACAGATAACAATGCACTGTTTCACGCGAGGCAGAATGTGATAAAAAAAAGTTAATTCCTTTCCTCACGAGTGAATATGTTGTAAGTGCGAGAGCGGCGTAAAAAATGTGGGCTAATTTTCATTTTGCAGAATTGTTTATGATACTTGAGGCAGCACAAAATTCTACGTAACGAGATTGGCATTGAATGGCATTGCGTAAAAGATGTAGATTTGGATGCCGGCGTTGGTACATCCACTAATTCACGATTGAGAAATTCTTTATCAGTGTGATTTAGTGTGAAAATAATGTCGTCTCACCTGCCAAAACCGGGAGTCATGCTAGTGTCAGTGGTGCAGGTCACAAAAATCGAAGGGCGTGTCATGATCGCATGCCCTCGAAAAGTGTCTGGAATTTATTGGCGCATGCAATCGGGAATGGGATCGGCTCACAAGGTCGACGATCATCGATGTGCCATCATTTATTCGCAAATTTATGTTCATCAAAGCCTTTTTTACGCGGATTCCATGTTTGATCGATAGTGGAAAAGGTGCATATAACTGCATATAGATAGCATTATTTGAATATTTGAAAATAAGGGCAATTTTGGGTTTGTTAATGACACCCTAGACTACGATAATTTTAATGAACTAAGGCTGCAATTCTTCCGTCAATTACATATAAACATTTACTTTGGAAACTAATACAAAATATATTTAACAGATTAATCATTAATTACTGTTTTTTATTTTAAGGATTTATTTTATTAGATATAAACGATCTAATCAGAAAATTTTCTACCTTTATCTCAATTCTTATCTCAAAATATAAATATCTTGCATCTTAAAGATAAAAAAAATATTAATAATTATAACATTTCATTAAATTTAATTTTGTCAAAAGTTAAGTTTTATTGTTATTTTCTATTGTTTATTTTCATTTGAGATGCTATGTTTATTTTACGTGATTAATAAATTAGGCTTCCATATGCAATAGGGTGTAGTAAATTAAAGATTTTGAAAAGTATTATTTTTCTTACGAAATTATCAACAAAAATTATTTATTTCTTAAAGTTTGTTAAAAAATTTATCATACCAAAAAATTATTAAATTTGCAAAAGAAATAATTTATTAGTTATTATTTAGAAATTAATAAATCGACTACATCAATCAACTATAAATTAATAATAATAAAACAGTTCGATAAATAAAATATTTCATATATTCTTTTTTTTTAATACTACGTTTAACTTAGTTTATACAGTCTTTTTGATAATGGATTTTTTCTGATTTAAATGACTATAAAAAATTAATATTGAAGATGCATGAAATTGCATGTTTCAATGTATAAATGTATGAAACAATAGAAAAATAACTAATAAATATGAAAAGTAATATTAATTTTTAAATCAATTTTTTTTTCTTGAAAAAATGAAAGATTTTATTTAACGCTGAATTTTTATTAAGATTAAATATCAAAGATACATGGAAGTAAATAATATTTTCAAAATTGAATTTTTGATCAAGCTCTCCGTAAAGGGTAAAAATGCATGTTTATACATTTTATGACAAATTATAATCATCTATTGAAATTAAATCATATTTTATACTTGGGATATTGGAACAAAGAAGTATAATGTTTCGTATTGCCAGAATACCAAAGTCATTAGATAACTTTTATATTTTTTACTAATCCATAAGCAACACCTAAGCACACGATAATCAAATCATAAATGTTTCCGATGCAAGAAGTAATTTAGTACTACTACTCTTTATCTTCACTTTGTTTTCTAGTTAAAAATAAATTAATTTTCCTCTAGCAAAAATTAATTATTAACGCATACAGATTTTAAATTTTAACTTTAAAATTTAATTATGATTTATATATATGATAAAATTACATGTTTTATGATAATATTTCAAAGTAAAAAACTTTTTCAAATGATGATTGGAATCTTTAAAAATATCATCAAGTGATAAATGGATGCAGCAAATAGTGATGATACTATTTTAACAATAGATAGTCTATTTAAACAAAAATACTAGTGTAATCGTATGTTCGGGAAAATTTTAAAAAACTGTGTTTTTTCAAAACAAAATTTTAGATTTCAAAGATATTTTCTTGGTCAAATTTTCCGCAGCAACTGCAGTCATCACCAATTTGTTGACACCAAAATCCGCAGTAAGTCAGGGTTAGCAATGCAGACTCAGTACAGAGTCAGTAATAGTCGGGTGTGTAGGTGAGATTTATCAATGCTTTTATTTTCTTTTCATGATATGATATACATTATCGACCCACAAAGTCGCCAAAAACGTAAAAAAAATTCGGAGCAAACATATCGATCTTTTTGAGGCATAATTAGGTTCTTTTGGGGGAGAAATGAATGCAATAAAATAAATCTTATCCCTATTAAATTATATCTCTAATTTCATACATAATTTATATCTTACTTTATTACATGGTTGATTTATAATATAAGTTCATATTTAAAATTCAGTGTCGAAAAAATTTATTAATAAACTATTTAATTAATATTGATGAGTGAAAAACGCTAAATTAATACTTACAAACTTATAACGTACTAAACTTTTCTGGATAAATGAAGTTTCATTAAATTTGACACCTTAAATTCATAACTTTTGTAATGTAAAGCATCAAAGTATTCATAAATTTAACGATATGTAAAAATCCATCCCGTGTTCTTTTGACAAGTGTCCTTGTTCGATTTCGATTGAATTCAGTCGTCCATATTTGCTCGATTGGCCTTTGTTTCTCGCAATCGACGGCGCTCCCTTTGCAACTATTTTAATGTATAAAAAATTAATTGACAATTCTAATGCTCTAATACACTTTCGTGCATAATGATACAAGAAGAGAGGACGATCAATACGATTTTAATGATTAACGGCTCTATACTAATAGGAAAATTTTTTTTTGCAATTACATGGTGCTTCATGATTGTTCCTAGTTAATACATTAATCACATTAATTTACATACTTAGCATTTTTAATTTGTGTTTGATTGAATGTCATAGACATTGATTAAATATAATTTCGTAATCTTTTTAGCCAATGAATTATAATAAAGTGAAGAAAAGCACCTTAATAAGAAAATATTGACTATCTTTCTATGAAATATTATTTTTTACAATAAATATTAAAATATTTTAAAACTATAAGAAGCAATGATGAGTTTAGGTATAATTTATCAATTAAGTAATTAAAATAATTGATAATTAAATTTTTAACAAAATATTTATTGAATATATTCTATAAAAAAGATTTTAATATATTTTGTATGAAATTAATAATACGATGAAAATAATTTTTTAAAGTACATGTAAGGTTACACTGATTTTTTAAATCAGTATGTATTTTTATATATGGTTTTTTTAATGTTATATATATAGTTACATCATGGAAATATTTTTGATCGATAAGAAAGTAATTTTTTATTAAAATATATAGCATTAATGTAATATAAAATACTTACTACTTGTTTCTTCAAGTACTAAATTGATAAAACATAAGGTGAAAAGATTTTAATAATGGTATTATCTTTTAGTTAGAGTGTAATATAAATTCAAAATGATGTAGTAATATGCATAAAATAATAATATTTTTTTAACTTATTTATAAAAGCAAGTTATAAATTTTAGCTAGTCAGATAACCTTAAACATTAATCTTTTAATACAAAATTCAATAGCATGGTAACAATAATTCAATTACTTCAAAAATATTAATTTTAAAACTAATCAAAATGTGATAAAATTCAAAGTTTAAAATTAAATGTTTTATGGTATAATAAACGAACATATTTCAATCAAAGCACTTGAAATTTCGGCCTGAAATTTGATGATGTTTCAATTGACCCGATAATCTCACAATATTACTATCTCATAGATTATGTCATAAATTATGTCATATGTAGCCCAAGGATAATTTAAAAAGGTATTTTTTATTATGTTGAATTCTTTTCTATTATTATTTTTTCAAAAAATAAAAATATATTTTTTAATTATTAAAATAAAAATATGGTTCCAGTGAGCTGCCGGTTGAATAAAATAAGTTATTATTAATTATTTTCCCCCATGTTTCGACAAGATATCCCTTGTCCTTGTAAAGGTTATTTATTAAACATTGTTACAATTGTTACATACATATCTTCAAAAGATACAAAATTATTTAGTTCAAATAACATTAATAATATGCAATCTAGTCAAAATTATAAGAATGAGTGGATTTTCAATAGAACAGATACAAATATACGGACGATGTTATTGATATTATATCTCTCAGGTCGTGTTATGATTAAAATAATAATTTTATATATAATGACGCTGTCACTACGATAAAAAATGTCAAGACAACCTTACCAGCTTTCAATATTAATGATCAGAATAAAGAGGGTATCCGAGAATTGAATATAGATTTCATAAAAAAGAATATTAATATCAAAACACATATTTATAATAAAAAAATACAAACAAAAAATATTTTAAAAAACAATAATAATGTATTTTTTAATAATACCGATAAAGGTAATGTGACTGTTTGTATTAGTACGAAGGAATATAATACAAAAATGAACAAATTATTGGAAAATACTAATACATAAAAAAAAATCCACGAAAAAATTTGCAAACAGAAACACACAAAATACTAAAATATTTAAATGGAAACGAATATATTGATAAAAAATATCCCAATAACTATTTGTGGGTATTGTCACAGACCAATTCCAACATAGTTAAAGCATATGGATTACCTAAAATTCATAAAACCGAGTATTCATTGCGGCCAACAATTTCAATTAACAATAATCCTCTACACTTTATATAAAAATTATTACATAACGAATTAAAAAATGTGTAAAGCGTCCTGCGTCAAGATTGAACAATAGCTTAAAACTAAAAAGAAAATTAATAAATACAAAAATCTCAATAAACCATATACTGATTTCTTTAGATGTGAGTTCGTTGTTTAGAAATGGGTCCTATTACTCATAAAGTTTGGAAAGAAGAATAAGTAGCATACACATTATTAGTAAAACTTCATTTAATGAAATTTTAAAAATTACAAAGTTTCTTTTTGATAACACATATTTTGTGTTTGAAAAGAAATTCGATAAACAGATTTTCGCTACCCAAATGAGTTTACCAATATGACCTTTATTTTCTGACATAGTGATGGATAACTTGGAGTCTGAATGCCTAAATACACTTAAAAATAAATATAATTGCTTTCCATTATTTTATTATAGATATGTAAATGATACAATTTGTTGTATTCAAAAAGATCATTTAGATGTGATTTTGAATATCTTTAATAAATATAATGTCGTTTAAAATTTACGCATGAAATGGAAAACAATAATTAATTTTCTTGAACTTTATATAATGAAAAATAAAAATAATAGAATCATTAAGAATTGACATCAAAAGTCTACACATTCAAACAGTATACTAAATTTAAAATTCAATCACACACTGTCTCAACAAAGGGATATTGTTAATAGATGGAGCCATTTTATTATCAAATATATGTTTTCAAAAAAGTAATCATGAGATTGTCAAATACATTCTTAAAAGAAATAATTACCGCGATTATTTTATAGAAAAATAAATTGAAAAACGTTTAAGAACTCGCAAATTTAAAAATATAAATAGGTCTAATAAAATTACGGACAAATATCATACTTTGATATCTTTACCATATCCCGAAAAAATTTTTTCAAAATATGTAATAAGGTTTAAGAAATATGGGATAAATTTAATTCTCAATATAAATAATAAATTATACTGAGCTATTATAAAAAGAAAAGATAAAACCGAAAAATAGGACAGGACTAATGTTGTGTATAAAATTAAATTCAAAGACTCTTCAACAGTAACGGAAAAATAAAAGATAATAATGATACATCTATGATGGCGGGACATTTCTATGAGTGCAATCACAATATAGATTGAGATAATGTCGATATTCTTCTTGTCGATGGTGAGACTAATTATAAGAGAGGATTAACTAAGATTAATGATTCACATAAACATTATTAATAATATGATTAACCGACAAGAGGGCACCAAAAATTTAAATTGTAAATATCATATGATTCTCAAATATCAGTGATATTGCGAATAACAACAGCATGATGTCTTCTAGCTATATAAATTGAGGTATAATAAATATTTATATATAATAATATATTATTACACTAAAAATTGTGACAACACGACCGGCACGTCATAAAATACCCATGTATTCCTGTGCCTTAAAATTAGGTAATTATAAGTAAAATAAATTATAAAGGCAAAAGTAATTATGAATAACTTGTTTTATTGAACCGGCACCTCACTGGATCCACAATTTTATTTTAATAAAGAATATGGAAGGTGCTTCACATCATATTTCACTACATTTTTTAATATTTTATGCAGTAGAAAGTGTACATGTGAATATGAGATGTTATTAAAATAAATTCCATTTTTTTACAAGTAAATATTTTAAGTAAATTTTATGCAAATAGTAAAAAGTATATTATGGAATTGATTAAATATTTAAATGCAACATAATAAAGAAATATTAAAGATAAATACGTAAATTTGTTAAAAAAAAAAAAAGCAATGGAACTCAGGTTTACTTGTAAGGAAAAGTAATTTTTCAAGGAATCATAGGTTTTGATGAAAGTTAAAATTCTCGAGTCTGTTCATGTTGATGTAAGTGTACGAAACGTATGTTTTAATAATGAATTTTAGGATTGAAATTGAGGAAAGTGTCCCAAAATAACAGTGGCGACATTTGCGGCTTTTATATTTTTATTTCGATGGAATCGCGTTTGGGCAAGACTCCCCTCCGAATTATTATTATTATTGACGGCGAGGCGAGTGGAGGGACGGAGGGGTGTGATCTCCAGAATAGCCCATTTATTTACAAAATACACGCAAAAGCTAAAAAAAAAGAAGAAAAAATAGACGGGGGAACACCCGTATGGAGCGAATGAATGAAAATTCGACACCCGCGCAAAAAGCGCCCTCATTTTTAGCGGGAAAAGTGAAATGGAGTGTGCCATAGTTTTGGCGGCGTGGGGCGGGGTGGAAAGGAGAATCGGGATACGAATTTGTGAGCGCGCGTGTAATGTGCTTTATTGGCACGAGTCGAGAACGAATCTCCTTTTGGGGAAAGAAAGCTCGCGTGGTGCGTAAAACCGGGAAAGGTTATCGCTGCTGACTCGGGCGCCGACACACCCGAGCTCCAAGTGAAGGCTTCCCCCGATTATTGGTGGCGATTCCGTTTTACCATTGGAAGCACGAAGGGACTCTTAGTGCACTCGCCTTTTTGTAGGCAGGGTTGTCGGGCTGATTGACTCGGGTGCAGTGCCCGGGCTCGAGCTCACGCGATCCGACCCGGCCTGCGCTAGAAAAAACGATCGTAACCTACGTGACGAGGCAGATCGTTATCCGGCGACTCGAGCGCGCTTTTCCCTTTTCCCGGCTCGCACTCGGGAAATTGGAAAATTGAGAGCGAAGCGCAGACTAGCACAGACTACGCGAGCCTTGCCGTGGACTCAACAAAGCAGGTGCAATAAACAAGCAAATGGATCGGCCTAAGAAACTAGGAGCTCGATAAGACCAATGACACGTAGAAGTTCCGAAGTTCCGAGCCTTCGGAGATACGCGAGCGAGCCATTTTGAAGCAACTTGGGCTATAAGCACTTTGGCACCTGCCACCGACGCATTTATTTTGCGCGATCGGCCCATGCCCGCGATATTCCATTACCAGCACCCAATCGGGTGGAATCTCTTCGGAAACTTTGAGCCCACGTCCCCTCGGTCACTAGACTCAAGTTTCTGCAGCTTTTTAAAGGCCGGATTAGCTAAACTCAAACTCAAACAGAGTTAAAAATTAAAAATTAAAACAGAGGGTAAAATTATATTATATTATTACGAAAGTTGTTTGGCTGTAAAAACTCACACAAGCAAAAACATTAAACAGGTGCAAAAGTTTTCACCAAAAGTTTTCCTATATGGAAGTATTTGGAAGCTTTTTTCATCCACTCTTCCAAAGCATTGTTAATTATTTAAAGCTTTATACTTAAAAAGATAATTCGTTCATTTTCATTAGGATGCATTATTCATGTGTGGCAAATTGAAAATGCATAAATATAAATTGAGAATTAATGTAAAACAAACAGGTTGCCTGATTTGTATATTACTATTTAAAGAAATATGGGTATTATTTGATTAATTAACCATGTAAATTTTGGTTTATCTTTAATGTAGAAGCGAATTGCCGATTAAATCGTAGAAATTATACTTGCAAAATTTTCAGAGTTTGAATATAATAAATTAAACACAAATTATTTAAGTTATTTTTCTCGCGTTAAATCGGTCAAATTTCAATATATATATATATGTATTCAAATTAAAAAATATACGAATGTATGGAGAACACGTAGATGTGTATTTTGAGATTAAAAATTCGAAGCACGTTAGTGGTACCAAATCCCCGTGCATGATTACACACATGTGTAAAAA
This sequence comes from Eupristina koningsbergeri, assembly GCA_018907245.1. Lineage (NCBI taxonomy): Eukaryota > Metazoa > Arthropoda > Insecta > Hymenoptera > Agaonidae > Eupristina > Eupristina koningsbergeri. The sequence continues at coordinate 709,414 of JACCHV010002775.1, forward strand.
TGCGTGTATTAGTGATTATTTACGCGGCATATTGTTTAATATCGATCGCTGGTTTGTTTTGTTCTACTTTTGCCTTTTATACCGTGTACTTGTCTTTTCACGTGTTACTATTTAATTTTTTCTATCTTCTCTTGCGTATATTCATCATCTTTTCTTATTTTAATGTCCTATTTGTTTTCATATCGTAAAATATGCAAATGTATGTCGAGTCTATACAATCCATGTTTTTTGCTTTTTACCATATATCTTTTATATCTTTTCAAAGAAAAAACTACACAAATTCTATGAAATTTTACAAAATACGTAAAAAGAATATTTTATTTTATAAGTACTATTGTAAAGATTACACCTTAATTAAATTTTATTCCTAGAAAATTTAATACTCAATTTCAACAAAACATAAAAACACTATAAAAAATATTTAGAATATGCAGATATACATAATTTTATTATTTAATAAAAAATCTATATGTAATTTTATTTTATAAAGTTGCGTGTAAAGTATTTTTAAATATATTTATTGTTCAATATACATATCAATATTAATATTTTACTTTAGTAAAAATTATTATTAAAAATATTTTCTAATATTTTATATTAATTAAAATATATTACTGTATTAATGTTTACATCATTGCTTTTAAATTAAAATATAAAATGTAATGAAACTTTTTGTAGAAACAAATTTATATAGATGTGTACAGATAAGGAAGTTACAATATCTTATTCAATTAATTGTCATTTTATATTTCAATAATACATACACACAAACATATATATATATATTATTAATAAACAATTTTATTTAAAAAATTTTTTTTATTGAATTTAATTTTATCATAAAATACATCCACGAAATAATAACTATAAATTATAGTATAACAGAATATCCGAGTAATATTGGGAAAAATCAAAAATATATTGTAACTTCTATAATTAGAGCTTCTATATCATCATCAAATACAAAGAAACATATTGTGTTTAAAACAGTAAAGAATTAAATAAATTACAAGATGTATTAACATTTCTATTTTATAGTTCATGCAAAGATGACATAAAAACGATGACCTATCTTTATATTTATTATTATAATAAAATAATATATTTTATTGTTAAATATGCTTACGTTTCTACAAAATGTAAATAAAAATAAAATAATTATTTAAATTTTTTTTCTTCATATTTATAGATTTGAGATCAATTGTTATTTATTAATTAAATTATTAATTAATTATTAATTAAATTTTAATTTAGTAATTCTATAGAGATATGTATAAAAATAAATTTAAATAGAATTTTTGGTATGTATTGTATAGTAATTAACTACTTTCAATTTTTCAATATTTCAAACAATAAAATATGCATTAAATAATTATTATTTCTCATTATATTTCATTATATTATTATTATTTTACGTTCAAATAATTATGATCTTTTACTACTATAATCTTAAGTGTGTTAATAATTTTAGTATAGAAAAACGTCAGTTGTATTGACTACCTTTTTATCTTTAATTCGTACTGACATGTTTTAATACATTTTCCTATTTATATTATATAATTTCCTATTTTCAATTAATGAATTAAAATGACTTAAATTAAATATACATATATACTTTGACAAAAACTGTATTAATCATTTATTTTTATAGTATTTCATGTAGTTATATTATACATGTATTTAGATTATTTAATATAAAAAGTTATATACAAATTTATAATTAGAATATTGATTCAATATTTTCAAGAAAAAATCATTATAATTTTAATAAATATTTAAATATTCTACGATTATAATAATGTAAAAATCAACAATATAAACAATTTTTTATCAATAAAATTATGATTTTTGTAAATAAAAGTAACAAGACAAATAAAAAATAATATAAATAAATAGATTTAAATCAAAATTTTATATAATTAATATACTATTTTTAATATATCAGATAAAATCAGTTATATTTTATTCAATTTAAAATGCATTGAAATAGTTTTAAATAATTGGATTTACTGTGCTTTCTGTTTTTTTTGTGTATTTTAAAATTTTTTAATTAAATTTTTTATTTAAATTCATCGTTTTTTTTAACATTCATTATTCAAATAAGATATTTAAAATTATATTCTTCACAAAAATTGTATATAAATAATATTATATAAATAAAAGTATTGCATTAATTAAAATTTTTTTTATCAATCATAAAGAATTATTTCTTTAGTATATAGATTATTAAAAAGAATTTTAATTTCAGGTTGTGAATTAAAAAATACCTTTTGTTATATTAAATAAATAGTGTACGTAATAGAAAATCGGAATTTAAAGTATTATTGAAGATAAAATTCTTTACTCTTGATATATCAATTATCAAATAAATCATAAATACTTTTGTGATAGATTAAATCATTTACGTCCGTAATCCATTTGCTTATCCGAGACATCATGTAAATGAAGATGAAACAGTTGATAAAAAAAATCTATAGATAACGATGAACATTTAGTAGTTTATTTACCTTGCTAATGAAATTTTGTTTGCTAATAGTTAATTATGTATTATTTTGTAATAATTTTTACTATTATTTTTAATTAAATAATTGGCTTTACTTTATAATATTTGATATTTTTTATCATTATTCTAATTAAACATTATTATTAATTAATAAATATTGACTAAACTTCTGTGCAGTTTTGATTATATAACATTTATTAACTAATAAATGTCATAAATAAAGTTCATCGGTAATTCTTTTAAAAGTATTCGTCAATAAAATATATAAAAGTGGTTAATATATTAATATTTAATCTAAGGGTTTTGAGAAAAAAAAAAAAAATTTTCATTAATATAATATTAGTATCAGTTAACATATAGAAGACTACTGTGTGATTAAGTATAAAAATAGAAAATTCTTTTAATTTTTTTTTTTACCAGTTATTTGCGCATTTTATTATAGTTATTAATTTTATTTTATTTTTATTTTATCTTAGTTATCAATTATTATTATCAATTATCAATTCAAAAGTTATCAATTCAAAAGAAAGTAAATTATACATATAATGTTAAACCTTAAGAAAAAAAAAATTTTCTCAATACTGTTTAAGATTGCCAATTTCATTATTTACATTCCATGTGATTTACTTATGATGAGTATATTAGTTATGATTACTATAATAAATAAATACAAAAATTTATTTGATTTGATTATTGATACAGTAAATTTCTTTGTATTTTGAAAATATAAAGAGCTAAAATATATAAAATGTATCATTCAATATTTAATTATATTAAAATAAATAAACAATATTATTTTATTTTCTCAAATTTGTGATAAGTATAAACTGCAATAAAATGTTAGTCTTAATAAATTTTTACTGCGTAAGATAGTTTTTTTTCATAAATTTCATTTCATTTAAAAAAAGACCTAAATTTAGTATTGTAATTAATTTTAGAGAATATGAATTTAGAACCACGTGAATATTAATTTTCATTTATTCTGTTTCATTGAAAATATGCACTATTTGATAATAATTTAAAAATAATACTTTTCATTTACTTTTTTTTTTTATCTTGAATATAGTGTTTTAACAATAATTTCCGTATATTTTAATTCGTATTTAGGGCAGTTAATCGCTTTACTATTCAATCATTTATTATGAAAATTATTAAGGAAGTTATTTATAAATATAATTAATGTGAACGAATTATTATTTATTTTTAATTACAAAAAAATAGTGAGCTTATTTTTATTTAGTAAATGGAACACGAAGAGAGAATTTTGAATGCATAGAGCATTATTGAATCAAAACGTGAGAAATTGCATAAATTAAATTGAAAAGCTGTATTTTATAGTCAATAAAATATGAAAACGTCTAAATTAAATTGATGAAATAAAAATCTCAAACTTATAAATTTATTGTCTTGAGTATGATTTTAATTTTATCTCAAAATATGATATTTTTATAATATTTCTATCGCTATACCGTTCTTAGTCAAAAGTCGTACAGCATAAATATATTTCGAAAACCACCTAAAACGTGGGTTTGGTTTTTAAAAGGCCATTAATAATATTTGCATTGCGATAAAAATATCCATTCACGTACACCGAATATTCAGAGGAAGTTCCGATGATTCACCGAGTAAAAATTGACAACCGACTAGATGTTTCGTAAGCACTTACCTGCAGATATTAAAAACCAACATGCGTAGGAGCCATTAAGTTTTTGAAAATTGTGAGTCTGGTCTTGAGTGTATGCATTTAAGACCCTTTCGCATACTCGTGTATGTGGCCCATATGGTCTTGAGTGTATGCATTCAAGACCAGATGGCTATGTATACGAGTATTTGCTATAATCAGTCAAAGATTATTCGCGTCACGAGCACGCAAAGGTATATCCCATTGCGAAAGCCGAACTTCGCAGATGAGTTTGGAATTTGGATGGAAAATGTTCCCTTTTACTGTGAAACATTCTTTATGAGCTGCCTTTTTCACTTTCGTGCTCGATCAAACTTCTCTTATGATTTTGATTTCGGAAATGTATTTGTTTGATTCCGTTTTCGTCTCGACTCAAAGAATCGAGACGAAAAGGGAATCTTTTTTACGATTATTTAAATCTGCAGTAGGGAGCCCAGTAAATGTTTTTTTTATTGTTTTGCTTACTCGTTTGAACTCAGTTTTACATTTGTAACCTCGTAATATTCTAATTTGAAAAAGTTATGTTTAATTTTCTTTTAAATTTGTTTAAAATGATTATTAATCAAATAAAATTATTATAAAAATAAAGCTATTATTTGATGCAATTAAAAAAAAAAAAATAATAATGTTACAAGTGTAAATAGTTAAAAGTTGTATTGAATGGAAAACTTTGAGAGATTAAGACAATATGGTTAACCCAAAAAGCTTTCAACTCGCAGATTTATACATAAGGAGTTCAATAAATCAAATTAAAGTTTTAATCTTTTATAAATAATTTTAATTAATACAGTTTAACTGTAGTAAAAATTTTAAAGGCATATCGATTATCAATGTTTAAGAGACAATAAGAGACCTGACAGGCTATCATAACTTATAATTAAGTAAGAATATACCCTAACGCGCAATGATATAGCACCCATTCCCGCTAATTATTTTCTATGATTCTCAATGTATTTTGTATTATTCTAGATATGTCTGTAAAAATGAATGGAATGAACGTAAGTTTTCATCCTGAAAATCCATGAGTCGGAGAGGGACTTTTGAGGGAAACGAGGGTAGAAAAAAATGTGTAAGAAAAGTTGGGAGCTTGCTAAACGATCAATTTGTCGTAGGATCCGCACGAGACCGAGGGCTCGAGGTTTCTGCTGCCACCCACGCTCTACAACTCTTCACCTCTTCCTCTTCGTGCCAGGGCATTCGTCTCCTTTATAATAAATGGGACGGCCATGATTTCGTGCGCATCTCCCAGACGAGTTGGGGTGGTGGTCGGGGTGGGGGTCGGTTCGACGAATGAAAGAAAGAAAGAAAGAAAGAAGGAAAAAAAAGAGAGCCACCTCACCCCAAGCGCTCGTCGTCGTGAATAAAGCTGGTGGCCTTGGGGGTGGCGGTCGCTGAATGCGAAATGCGTCGCCCCGTCGAGGGCGTCGATATACTACCCTCGGTCTCGTTCCTCTTCGAGGGGTAGTCACTGTATTTCGCGGGGGGTGGCGGGTGCTCCTTCGACTGGTTGCGATCGATATGCACTGCCGCCCGTCTGATTTTTCCTTGGCGTGGGGTTGTCGTAATCCCGCGAGGACTTGATTCAGGTCCGATGCAATGGGTACACCTCTTCTTTTCCTCGCGGAAGGGGCTCTCGCGTCTTCGAGTTTCCTTTCCCACCCGGGCTCTTTATTCTTGTGAGAGGCAATTTCCGGGAACATTGTTATTATTGTCTCAGACTCCCGATGAAGTGGCCGATCTTGTTCTCACCATGATTTTCGCTCCACCGGCGTTCCCATTTTCGCATTGGTTCGAATGCGCCTGAGTGCGCTTTCTTTCACGGGAAGAAACTAAAAACAAACTAAATCGATGTCGAGGGTCGTTCGATTACCCTCGATTATCGACTAGTGTGATCGTGCGCCAGACCACCTCGATGGAATTGGCCAAAATGTTGAAAATCGGAGGAGCAGGAAAACGGAAATCCGCTCCGACCTCGTGTTACAGAGAGATTAGACGGGATCTCGGGATCGGAGCGTGGAGTCGGTGTTTACGAGTCCGTGATAACAAATCGGTTTATCACGCGCGAATTTATCGAGCTGCGGCTTTGTTGCAAGTGTCTGTGCCGAGGTGTGACTTTGTTCGATATTGTGTGTTTCCAGAGTGTGTTTGGTTTAAATGATAATGGCGGCAACAATTTCGTCGTCTCTTATCTGATTATGCTGATTATGCTCCGCAGAATAATGGATCACGGTTCCTGCGTTTTTATTTGAAAGCGGCGGACCTTTATGCCGATTAAAGTGGTCGTGAAAACAAGAAATGATGCTTCCAGTGGAATCTTCCCCGTATAAATGCAAACTCTGTTACAGACTGAGAACTCAATTTGAAACAAGTTATCAATTCACATTCAGAGACCTTGCTTAAAAAATACATTTGTACATACCTTCAACATTTTCTATTTTTTTCATTTGTTGTTTTTTTTTGTTTTTCTATTGCTTTTATTGAAATAAATTCAATTTCAAAAACTTTTGATTTACAAAAAATGACAGTCGTTGAATTCGTAATCAATAAATAAGTAACCAATGAGTCAGAATTTAAAAGAATCCATCAACAGTTTTTTTTTTAACAAATTGTAAACGCGATTAATGTCCAAATTAGTCTCATTACAATATACTTTTCAAAAAGTTTTTCTATAGTCTCAAAAGTTGTAAACGAGTAAGCAATTTATTTATATAAAGTATTTTCACGTGCAGAGATTTTACGCAAATTATTATATCTATATTATTTTTATTGAAGACATGTTAATGGTTAATTAGTACTTGATTAGTTTTTATATAGCGAGCTCTTTCCGATCAATAATTTTCTACTGTATAATGCATATTTAATATAAAAAAAAAAATTTAAAACGTATTACGTACAAACAATAAAGAGCTTTTTATGCATTTTTTATTTCATAAGAAATTATAGCAAATTAATGTTTGATAATTTTATTTCCGTCAAGTTATGAGTTAAGAGTATACGTTTACCTTAATAAATAAATAAATATTGTATAAATCAGAACCTTTTGTTAAATTGAATTACTGATACTGAACAAACTTTTGGTTCAAATTCAGTTTAATCAATTGTTTTTGGAGTGGACATAGAGATATTAAGCTAATAAAACATATTGTCTTTGTCAATATAATTATGACATATATGTATATATATATCAATAATGAAATTGTATGTCGTGAAAAAATAACATAAACTTCGTTCTTTTTTTTTTTTAGATATGTACGGAACAATTAAGTGATCGTTATTTCATTGTAGATCTAAAAGTCAACAAATTAAAGCTGTTTATTTATTCAGTATGTATAAATGCAAGTAATAGAAATCTACAAAAAAAATCTAGAAAAATCATATAATATTATTTTCATTTAAAAATAAACCATATAATTAAGTACAATGTCAAATAATATAGTTATGCAAAAAAACATTAATAAATTGAAGAAAAATAAAGATAATTTATTTAGGTAATTGATTTTTCATAATTATGTTTTCAGTTTAGTAAATTAATATTTAACCAATAACATCAATATTATGTTGAAAAATATTTATAATAAGATTATTTGAACGTAATAATAATGACTTTCTAATAAATAAAGAACTTCATTGAAAATTTAGATTTATTAAGCTTTAGAAATAAAATTAAGTGTAAGAATAAAAAATTCAAGCTAAAAATGATTACCGTAGCATTAATAATTTAATTAAGTTTTATAAAATTTTATTTTTAAATATTTGTACTTATTATTTATTTAAAATATTAAATCAAAATATGATTCAAACACTCAAATTTTTACGTGGATACTTTTTGTTAAATTATAGATGATTTAATAACTTAATTAGTGCGTCATAGTTTCTGAAGTTAAAATTGACCTTACATACATAAAATTAAACAGCCAATGTTTTTTATTACTGTACTGATATAAATATTTAATATAATAACAACGACAATAACAACAATTATTATTATTATTATTATTATTATTATTATTATTATTATTATTGTAGTTGCAGTTATTGTTATTGCTTATAAAACATTAAGGTAATAATATATTATTTTTTTTACTTATTTTTTATTTCATGATATATGGTAGCTTACCCCATAAGATATTAGCTTTGAAAAATTTTCACTTTATATTAATCTGCTCTACCTCTCTAGAAAAGCCATTATTTTTTTTTAAATTCCTTTTTCAGACTTTTCAGACAAAAGTATCATTGAGTTTCATATTTCTCATCAACAGATTTTGTTCTATAGAAAATGTTAATAATAAGTACTTCTGAGCTACAAGCTTATGCTATTATAATAAAAAAGTGGTAAATAGTATGTAAATTATTTTTTAACATATCTCAAGTATAATTTAGTTATCAGTATTAATTTTCTGCAATTATAAATAATAAGAAAGATTAGTTTTACTCTTGGAAGCAAAGATATAAAGAAGTCAAGATGATAAATAATAAACATTTTTTTAATATATAGTTTATTATTCTACAATAGGATTGGAATCTTTTTTGTTTGTAAATATTTTGTAGAATATCATTAATTATAGTTAATATATTATATATTTTTTAGTAGTAATTATTAATTATCTATAAATTATATCTTGAAAATCAATGTCACTCTATTTTTATTTAATAATAAAAATCAATATTAAATAAAAGCAAAAACATAATTTACTTTTATAAATTTATGTATACAAATTTATAAAGCTTAGATTGGATGTTAAAAAATTTAAATATAATTAAACATTTTAATTAAAATAAATAGTAAAATATTTAGTAAGTTTATATTGATGATTAAAAAGTAATTGTATCACACATTTTCAGTTTTAAATAAATTTCTATTCTTCATTGGCACTATTAAAGTATGTAAATATAGTTTACAAATATTTGACTTTAACTCTAAACTATTTTAATATACAATTATATTACTATTAGAAGTTAAATTTAAATAATTTAACAAGATTTAAACATTAAGTTTATTTAATAACATAGATTTATTGGTAATGCCATTTAATTATGTAACCACTTTATTAATTAATATCTTTAAATATGAAATAATATTTTTTATTTTCTTAAAAAAGATAAATAATTTGGTAGCATTTAATAGACGTTGTTACTTTGATACTAGAATTATTAATATGAAAAAAAATAAAATTTAAATAATTCATTCAAATAAAAATATAATTATGTAAATATAATTAGCGTAAAAGCTTGCCGTATATGCTGCATTTGTTATTACCATATTTCGAAATTGAGGTTCAGTATTTTTTATCGTAATGATCCATTTTCTAAATACTATATTGTTCCTTCTGACTAATGCATTCATACACATAAGTAATATACTTTAATTCATCAAGATTAAAAATTTTAACTTTTTATATCATGTAGGTGTTACGTTTAAAAAAATGATTTTAAGTGAAAATTACTTTTATTTTTTTTTTGGATATAGTTAATAAATAAGTGTTACGTTAATAATTTTCTTTGATATGACAATGTACTTCTTTAGAAAATGAGTTTAATAAATCAGTTCTTAAATTCAAATTCATTTCTTAATTTATATATAATAAATTTTATACATTTTTATTATGTAAAATTATTAGTATGCATTTATATGAAAATGTGAGATTAATTTTTGTCTGACAAATTCAGAATAATTTTTCAAAATTATTATTTTTTATAAAATTTGAATCAATGCAAAAATTTTTATTTTAGTTTTTGTACTAAATATAAAATTGCTATAATTTTGCTGTTTAAATTATTGATCCTTAATTTCGAGATGTACTTATTAGTTACATAAACGGATTTAATCATTGCGTATAAAGCAATCTGCCTAAAAAATTTGAAATCAGTTTATCGTATAAGATAATTTGAATTAATATTATAAATATATTATAATTTTAATACTTTATTTCAGTATTGAATTTCAAATATTTTAATATTTGTTCGTATTAATAAAGAATAATCCAGAGCTTACGTCAATAGCAGCATGTAAATTATCGAGGTTAATAAAAATAATCTTGATTTTTTTAACATATAATGTAAATTTTACCTTTTTACAATATTTTTGAATTTACTAGATTTATTTATTATTTATTTATCGAATCTATTTAAAATTGTACTTTTAGTTTTATGAATGGTAGATGTTAAAAACTAAAGATTTTTAAGTGAGATAAAAAAAGTTCATAAAGGAAGTATTTGACGTGTAGAATAGATAGAAACATTTGTAACATCTCGTATTTTAAAGAGTTCAATAAAATTCAATAAAAAATAGGTAAATAAAACAAATATGCGAATATTCAATTGTAATTATAAAATGGTAAATTAAAGTAGATATTATTAATAATGGATTTTAATGGTGCATTTCGAGTATTCGCAAATATTTTCATAAAAATAGGCGTGTGAAGTGTATTTGTAGATAATTATTATGTAGGTTAATTATACATCGGTCTATTGGCACAATTATATCTTTACTATCCTTATCTATAAGAACTGTTAGGCTTTGTTTTGAAAAATCTGGTAAAAGAACATGATTATTAGCATAAAATCCATTATACCACAAACCTGAACGCCAGTTCGAGGTTTAATACATTATTCGAAGTCCACTTGGCACTGAGAATAGGCGAAACCGCGAAAGTAAACCGAATTCTATTCGGTATCTGTCAGATGAGTGATCAGTGATCAGTGTCTGCACCTGATTCGTCCACCAGCTGCAGTTATTGTTGATCAACATGTTGACATCAGCATTGGCGGTAGATCGATTTGCGAGGAAGTCAGGTCAAGAACATCGCCTAGACCATTGGCTGGAAGGCGACCGCGCAATCATCGATCCTCTGCTGGAGGCGCCGGTCTTGACAATACCGAGAAGACGTCGCTGTGTCTGTTCTGAATTTAGTTCTTAACCTCTCTATATCGACCAACAACGGTGATCGACTTTCGGATGCTATTTATTGCCAAAATGTGGAGCACGTATATTTTCCATATGAGGACTTGTGCTGTCCGACAAATTTATTATGCCTTTATATCTGAACGAATCTTCGGGACGAAATGGACCTACCTAAATGGTATTAAGCCAGATGGACTAATATTATTTAGGAATAAAAAAGCCGGTCGTACGTTATATCGAGCATGTGAAACAGAAATTTCGTTTCAAAAATAAATTTATGGAGACCACTGTAATATCATCATGAGACATTTTCGTGCGTATTTAAAAAAAACTTTCTTGAATAATTGGCTCGTGAGTTGCGCGGCTCCAAATAACCATACTATGTTTCACAAATTTTGTATAATTAGTAATATGTCAAAAGTGAGCTTCATTAAAATTAGTCTATTGCCTTGCACCACGAATACGCGCCTGGGTAATCATTATTATTATCATTATCATTGTCATTATCATTATCATTATCGTTATCATTATCATTATTATCATTGTTATTATCATTTTTATTATCATTGTTATTATTATTATTATTATTATTATTATTATTATTATTATTATTATTATTATTATTATTATTATTAATAATAATATAATATAAGTACTGATTTTAGTACTAATTCGGAAACTTTAATAAATTTTAAATAATAATGATTTGCGACAAAATTTTTTAAAAAATACACCTAAAATACACTTATAAAGTAAATAAAAAAAGTTATTTTAGCTATGCGCGTCATTACGTTGATTTTAATGAGAAAAAAAGAACACAACATTCTTGTTTTGAAAAGTAATTATGATTGATCAATATTATTAATTTTAGTTCATATTCTATCGAAATTATCAAGTACTGTAAATAATATCATGTAATTGTAGTTTATAATAATATATTGTTTTAAAAATGAAAACTTTTAGTTATGGAAAAATATAACTTTAATTTTTCTAAAAAACAAATAAGTGATTTGTAACAAAACATTGTCTGAAAAATTGTTAGAGAAAATAGAAAGTCTGAAATAAAATAAAGTTGAAGCACAGATGAGCTTTATTCAATAAAGAAATTTTATTTTTTTTTAAGCGATAAATATTTTTACCTATTTTGGCATGATTTGTGTAAGCTCTTTGCATAAGATCTAACCCTGAAAATGTTTTAATACACGATTTATTTCTAGTGTAGTCTTTGTTCAGATTATTGTTAGTTTCTCTTTGTGCGATTCTAACATTAAAAAACATTAAGAATGTCAATTTTCTTTCTAATCGATCAACAGGAAGGATTCCTAACTAACACAGCCTTAATAATAATAATAATAATAATAATAATAATAATAATAATAATAATAATAATAATAAACGGCTCAATAGACAAACCATTATTATTGGCTAAATAGCGCGTACCGTCAATTAAGCGTCTAGGCCTCTTAAAAAACAATACAACTTGAAAAATTTTTTTTCACAAAATATTATTGCTCGCGTTGATGACCACGGAGTCGCGACTTCATTATGCCGTTTGGAGTGAAATATTTTCATTCGATTTGAGCGATTCAGCCCCTATTTCTGCTTTCCCTTTCCTAATTCATCCCCGAGATCTCAGGCCTGATTTTCATACAGCGGACGGAGACACTTTACATCGCGCCTCAGGCCTGCATTATTCAGTTACAATTTCCAATTCAGAGCCCGATTTCGGTGAGGGAATCAATACGCGCCAATCGCCAGAATATGATAGGGCAGATTTTATTTCAGTATAACGGGAATGTGGGACACAAAGAGTTTATAGGCTCAACGGCAACCGAACTCACTCCGAAATATATACGGCCTTATCGATTCAACTTTCTCGCTCTGTTTCTCTCACACCTTTTCTTGCTTCGTTGCGTTACGAGCAGAGTTTGTGATGTAGGTATACATCCTTGTGGAATACTTCAACAGTTATGAGCAATGAAATTGTTACGACATCTTTGTTTAATAAAACACATGTAACAATTAATTTTTTTCATCAACAATTTTTACGTTTATTCCATTTTTGTTTTCTCTTTTGAATACTCAATTGCACACTAAAGTTGAATAAATGTAACCGTGTATATCATTGTACTCTTTTATCGACACTACAATCATTGCCGAACAATGAATGCTATATGAAACAATTAAAAATTAAAACTTTGTATTTATTTACCTATTAGAACAGAACGTTTATTTCTAACATTCTTTGTTCTATAATAAAAATCCAAATGTCTATATTATTAATTATTAAAATTAACAAAAAGAATGAACAAATTTCAATGATTAAAATTATTTAAAGGAAAAAACTTACCTGTTAAATAATAAAACATTAAGCAACTATCAACAACGCTTTTCAACATTGAACGGATCTTTATATCCACTTATAACAAACATTATAGTATAAAACTTTTCAATCATAAAATAATTCTTACATTTCAGTTATCAAAGAAAAATACAATTTTAATAATTTAAAAATATCTTCTTAAATTAATATTTTTTTCAACTGAGCAGTGTATAATTATTAATTTTAATTTTTTAGAATTTTTGTATAACTGGTATAAATGATAAATTAATTAATTATTAATTAGTTCACTAATTTTGAATTACACGAATATAAAAATTTATAAGAATATTAGCCAAAAATATTTTATAATTTATTGATTTATATAAAGAATTTATGTGATACAATAAAGACGCCTTGTAATTTTATACGCTTAATGTATAGTATTATATAATTAAAATCTCAATTTTCAATTTTGTTAATTATTTATTATTATTTGGATATCTAATGTAAAATTAAATTTATTATCGTAAAGAATATATATGTTGAGTTGTTATTTTTAAATACACTAACATATAAAATTGAATTAATATTATGAATTATAGTTTAATATAAATTATTAGATAAACTATTTTAAATATGAATACATTACATTGGTATTGTATTATTTTAATCTCATATTTATTTCATTTAATTTATATTCTTTGTAATATTTTCTAATAAAATTTATTTAATTATTCACATATTCATTTCCATTAAGTAAAATTTTTTTTATGATCATTTCTGTATTTTCGCATTAAAATTAAATATTGCAATCCAAAACAATTTCATCAACGAGTTGAAAAGTTTAAAAATTATAAATTATAAAATGGAGTTTGCAATAAATTAATAAATGTTGAAAATAATCAAAAAAAATTATTTTAAAAAATTTAATTTTCTTAACATTATTAAAGTTATTAAAAAATTATCAGAAACGAAGAATTAACTTTTAAAGTATTTGAACTTATAGAATTTAAAATTTTAAAATGTTGTTGATATTTTTCTATTTATCATCCTTTTTTTTTTAAAAAAAAATTTGAATAATTATTCAGAAAATTGTTAAAAATTTTTCATAAAAATGCAGAGATTTAAATTATTTATTAAATTTTTCCTTTAACATAGCCAGTTTTAAATACTAATTACATATGGATTTAAAATTTATTTACAAAATAAAAAGACTATGTCAAATAAATATGAGCTCAATTTACTATACCATTGATCTTGTTCATCAAAATATCGATAAAGTGTAAATAATAAACTGCGATTTGTTTTTCAAAAAAAATATACAATCTGTAAATTATTTAAAATTATGAATTAATAGTAAAATATATTATGTCATTAATTAAAAAACAAATACTTCATATTTGAAAATAAAAATTTCTATATCTTTAAAAGTTAATGAAAGTTATATATATATGATAAAATGATTTATATGAATATGTTAATCGATAGTTTACTCACATGAATAAATTACGATAATTTTTTTTTTTTTTTAAATGTATCCAATATTTTATGAATTCTTGGCTTTTTCACTCCTTTTCTTTTTTCCCTACATCAGTTAAAATGGATAAATTTTTTAAAATTATAAAATAAAATAAATACAGGCATTACATTAATTTATTTTTAATTAAAAAATATTTAAAAATAAAAATATTATGATAATAAATAATCAGATGAAGTTAAAAAATTTAAATATATTATTTAATATAATATTTATTTTTTGAGATACTTTTTATAAATTCTAGTTTTACTATAACTTTTTTATATGTATAACTTACTATAACTTTTACTATAACTTTTTTTATATATGAGTTTTTTAAATAATATCTAAAATTAAACATATACATATTAATTACATTTATTAATTTATAAATGCACAAGAATGTGTACAATAATATCACTTTTGATATAAATTACAAAATTACTCAAATATGTACATAACATATAAAATAAAATATAAAATATAATACAAAACAAATAAAATTACAACTTGAATTAAATAGTAACAATTGGAAGTGACGAAAAACGCATAAATTTTCCTCGCATTATGTTGAATAATATGCTAATTATTTCTCATATTTAAAAGTTATTCCCTTGTTTTCTATTAAAAAAATTTATTGATTCATAGAATCCCTTAGATTATTGTGGGTAGGGTAAAAAAATAAAATTTATTGATTTCGTACACTATTATTTTTAGAAATAAACCTTTGCAGGAATAACAATTTTTTAAAAATTATTATTATACTAGAATTTATCTATATTGTTAAAATTATATAATAGTTTACATGTATTATAACAACATATATGAATTATAATGTTATTATAGTAATATTTTGAATCTATTTATAACAGAATAAAAATTCTAGATAGACATTTACTATAGTGTATATAGTAATACGGTATTTTGAGTAGAAAATATGAATAAAGTAGAATATTACAATTATGACATATTTACTATTATACTGTATATAGTAATATAAAATTTTCTTTATAAAGAACCTAAAAATAAATCCATTTTCATTACAATATTGTAATGATACAATAAAAAAATTAGTTTATTATAATCGAAATTATAACATATTATAACATAAATTGTAACTGGAAACGAATGTTTCTATTAATTTTAAATTCCAGTTGAGAACATTGCCTAAGGATAGAAAATTTTAAATTTTAAAAAATGTTGAGACTTAGGTAGTTCTTTGATATTATTTTTGTATTAAAATTTTATTCTAAATCAGATAAATAAATTATATGCATTATTACATTTTAGGTTTGTTTATTACAATTCGATAAAGAATATTGAAATATATTCAATGAAAAATGCTCTTACTAGAATTTTGTATATTTAATTTTTAAATATTCATTTGAATATATTATTGATTAAAATTAATTTTTTAAAATCTTGTTTAATTTAATGAAATTCGTCATTTTTAGTTTTATAAAAATATTAATATTGATTAAAATTTCGATTGTTATGCTTTTATACTTTAAAAGAAATTAAAAAAATTAATTTTGGTAATTTGATAAATAAATTTTAATGAAGTACTAGGTAATGGAAAGTGTATTTATCTTGAACGGAAGCAAGCTGTTACAATTGTAAGCACGACTACATTATTCATGACAATTTCAATGTAATTTTATGCTCCCAATTTGAAATTATAATTCTTTTTGATAAAGTAATTTTAAAGATTAATGTCAATAATGATTATTCAAACATTCTTTATAGTAAAGTTTAAATATTGATGCATAATTGGATGACTTTGTCAAGAAGAATGAACATATATTATCGATGAAAATTTGTCAATGGTGTACCTAAATTATGCGTATAGAATAATATTGATACAAATATTAATGAAATTTAAAGATTTAAATGAAAGTTTTATTTTCAGATTGAAAAAAAAAAATACTAATATTGGAATTACGAAAATTTGAATTTAAAATTAATTCTAAAGTTATAGATTGTTAAAAATAAATAGGTGTATTCAAATTTTAATACTAATGAAAATGTGTTTGTATTATTTTTTAATTTTTATAAATTTTTATATAATGTTTTCATTACACTGGTAACTAGTTTAAATAAATGTTAAAGAATTAATATTTGTTAGAATTATAATAGCCAATGTATTTCAAATATGCAATATTTTAGCTGATATTTTGAGCTCAAATTTCTAGTCGAACAACTTATAGCCCTTCATACTTGAAACCTCAAAACTGTCGAGTAAAATATATATCCAATTATCATGTACATTTTTGACTTTTGCGTTTTCAGTTTTGTAACAAATTAGGAAAAGGTGCACCGCGAAAAGTTGCAAAAAAAAAAAAAAAAAAAAACCTGTATCAGTGATTATGACTATGTTGATACTAGTTCTTGTTTTTTCGTTGCAAATTACGTGTTTGTAACAGACCCTTTACATATGTTACTCTTGAAGATTTAATGAAAATTTCTCGTTTGAGTACCGTGTGTACCCTAAAGATAATTTATTCTTTTTCTGTTCCTCCTTGTGTCATGAAATAGAGTCGCTCGTGAGTGTGCGCGGGTGTGTACTCAACACATGCGCGTACTTGTGTGCACCGAACTGAAGCTCGAGATCATTAACCAAAGTGCGATATTCAATGATTACACGCATTATATAATATATCACATATATACAAATAATCGAGCTATTCGGACGATGCACTTTCTATACTTAGAGGCTATTATATTTTATTAAATTATTGCAGGCGTTTATTTTAATAAAAACAATTTTTATGATTCAAATGCAATTTTTGAATCAGAGATACGAGGTAAATTACAATTATAATCTACTGTGTAACTATAATTACATTCTAATTAAGTGTAATCACTATATTTACCATAGCTTTATTGAACAAATTCTACGTGCACAATATTGTATAATTTATAACGTGCTATTATCACTTTAGATATACAGAGTATACATTATGTATGTTAATATCAAAGAATAGCATTTATGATCAAATGAAAGTTTGAAACATTGTATTAAACAAAAAATAATTCGATAGGTTGTGTTAATATATTAAACAATTTTAATTTTATTTATTGTATTTCATATTATTATTGATCTTTTTTTCGACGATATAAATAATAGGATTCACGTTAATTATTTAAAAAATTTATAACTCTCAAATAACAATTGTCTTCTTAGGAAGTAATCGCAGGTATTTGATATTACAAGGCACTAAATCGACTAAATTTAATAATATAATGATTAATCTTCATATCTTTTATAAACTAAATGTAACTGTGCAGAAAAATATGATATATTGTTTATTGCAATGATTTAAAATTTATTATGTAATCGATTACTTTATTTTACACGAAAAAAGATGCTCTATATTTAGCTTTATAATTATATACAAAATAATTTGATAATATGATGAATACGGCAATGTTACGGTCATTTTTGTCACTTATTTACATAGTTTTTTATATTAGGTCTGAAAAAGATAGAAAATCATCTTGCTAATACTTCGCGAATTCAGAAAGTATAATATTATACTATTATACTTAAATTTAATCAATATATTTTTTTATTACAATAACTAAATTCTTATTTTATAGAATTCAGGAGTAATTATTATTTTTTCATATAGCATCAAATGGACATTTGATACTTGTAACAATGAAATGTTTTAGTGTCTATAGACAAAATTTACATTATGTATTATCTACTCAATCTAAAGAGCCTTTCTTTCCTTGTACGTGAAAGTGTATATTCATAAGTGTTATTCGGGTTTTAACCATATGCATAATGCAAGTTATAAAGAATAATTTTAAGAAATAATCCAATGAGGTTTTTAAAAGAGTTGGTATTGTTTTACATTTTAGGATAAGGAAATAAATAAAAAGGAAATAAAGGAATAAGCATTATTATATTTTCTATTTTTTGTTATAAATGAAATTTGTTTTTGTGTTATTGACTTGCAGGAATGACTTTATTGTTTTGCATCTGTCTCCTACATGGTACCAAATCATCTATTAAGTGGGATAAAATGACGCTGTACCATTGTGAAAATAAGTGGATTACATATACGGACGGATGTGCAAGAACTGGTTACGCAATTGAGAGGCTTTTTTATCTTCTAAATAAAAACTTTTTATAAGATATAAAAATTTACTCGTCAATGCAAATATTATATTTTTGCAACTGCGCCTAGAAATTGGGGTTGCATTATTAATAATGTCCACTTTTCTCGATCTTGATGTTAATAAAGGAATGGAAAATAATAATCTAAAAAACATAAGATATTATTATAGTGAAAAAACAATAAGATAGTTAGGTATGTTTCAAAAGATTTATTCAGTAAATAAATAAAAAAAGATTAAAAGAATATATACCTCGCTTTATTACAGGTTGACTAGCATCGAGACAAGTGTCAGTTATCCTTTAATTACCTATATGCCCCTCACATGTATGCAGAGGTATTTCCGAGACTTATTCCTACTTTATATTACTCATTTACAATATTAAATAATTTAATACGCAATCAAAAATTGAAAAATTATAGAGCGAATTTTGCTCTTGATTAACCGAAAGGGAAAAATAATTAATTTAAATGACTTTATAATGAAATCTTTCATTTATTTTCCAATAACTAATTCAACTTAAGTGGACAGCTCAGGCAATACTGACATTGCCGCCTAATCTCTCACCACCCCCACGCCAGCCTACGAACTTTCGAATTTCCAAAAAAAAAAAAATATGGACAGGTAGATCTTCAATTGCACCCTCCGAAAAAAATATTTTTTTTAACTGCACCCCCCTTAGATTTTGAGAAAAAAATTCATAAAGATTTTGAACAACAAAAATTTTGTACTCGCGATAACTCGATCAATACTCAATATTTTCGATCAATTTTTTTTTTAAACAAATGCACCCTCGCCCAAATTAATTGCACCCCCTCTAAATTTTTAATTTAAATTATATTTATAATAAAAAACTATAAAAACTCTTAGGCCATGAACTAAAGCCAAAGCGCATGCGTGAACAAGCCCAACACGATGACAAGGAAATTTGAATTTAAATAAATAAACTAAACCAATCAATCAACTAAAAATTGTGCAAATTATTAATTAATAATCCACAAACAAGGAAAAAAAATTATAATGGTACAAAGAATATCAAATTGTCGATACACAAGCAAAAGATGGACAAATAACACTAAAATATTAAAAATACTTTTTTTTTAATAAAATATGAACCAATTAATGCATCAAGGTAAATCTTCGTAGGCTGGCTCTTCGATACTTTACCTACACGATAAAATAACTTTCATCAAATGCACCCTCCTGATTTTCGAGAAAAATCGAAATTTTATATCATCAAAAAAATTTTTTTTTATTTAATATATAGAAAACTAGACCAGCTAGCCACGTCATTTTTTTTTTTAAACAATTGCACCTTTTTAGTACTATACAATTTAATTTTTTCAAGAATATCGCACAGATATTCAATTAAATAATGCGAAATTATTGCAGAATGCATTTGTACTGTAATAAAAGAATTATCAGCGCCACTAGCGGTCAAAATGAAACTAGTAATACTTTTAAAGAGAAAAGCAAATATTTATATTTTTTTTTTATTTATTAACTAACAAATAAAAACAATTGACTGAAACGACAACAATTTTATTCCACGACATCATAGCAAATACAGGTAGGATACTTGATAATTTTTATATGTAAAACATCTGCATATGTAACATCTGCACCAAAGTTTCAGCCTTTGGAAAAAGTACAAATACTGTTTTTTTTAAAAAATGGATATCTGTAAATTAAGTGAAATTTGTTAATGTAAGTTTTGTTGTATTTACAAGCAATTTGTTAAGGATTTTTAATGGAATGTATAATGAATAAATTTTCATTACCTATTTAATTGTTATTTATATTTTTGTTCCTTTTATGTTCTTTGTATTGTAATATCCCATTAATCTAGGTCTTGGTAATTTGTAGAAAAATTATTGAAAAAAAAAAAAATATATTTATAGTAATAATGTTGCTGGGTTTAGAAAATTTTTTTGTCTATTTTTATTATATTAAACTTATATTTTATATAGTTGGTGGATAATGTTGCTTTATAAATATAGCATCATGAATTTGTTTCCTTTATACTTTGATTGGTTCTGAAAAGTCTGCTCCACAATTATAAAGTAGTATTCTTCAATTCACCAATGTATGTTTCAAATCGCAAAAAATCATAATTTTGTTTTTTCCATATAATAATATTAGTATTTTTCTTTTCTTTTCAGACCCAATGAAAGTATTAAGAAAGTAACTTCATGATGCTATGTTGATAAAGCAACATTATCCACCAACTATATAAATTATAAGTTTAATATAATAATACTAGACAAAAAATTTTCTAAACTCTGAAACATTTATACTATACACATATCTTTAATTGTAATTTTTTTTTTGCAGAATATCAAGAGCTAGATTAATGGGATATTACAATACAAAGAAACGTAAAAGGAACTAAAATATAAATAACAATTAAATAGGTAATGAAAATTTATTCATTATACATTCCATTAAAAATCCTTAACAAATTGCTTGTAAATACAACAAAACTTACATTAACAAATTTCACTTAATTTACAGATATCCATTTTTTAAAAAAAACAGTATTTGTACTTTTTCCAAAGGCTGAAACTTTGGTGCAGATGTTACATATGCAGATGTTTTACATATAAAAATTATCAAGTATCCTACTCTCTCTCTCATTCTTCTCAGTTGGCGTTTTGAAATCTGCAGCGCCAATCATGTCGAATGATTGGTTGATTTGTGAAACGTTACTAGAACACTGTCTAGAAGGATATAGCAAGATATGCTATCTGTATAAGTTTAATTTTACGTATCAACAGATTTATAACATTTTTGGCAAATAATCATAACCGTTTTTTTATGTAAATTAAATTAATGAATTGGAATGAAGAACTATGTTAAAGTTGATAAAGAGGTTATTACTTTGCGATTTTCAACAATAGAAAAGCACAAAAATCTCAGAACCCCTAAACAATCTAAGGTTTTTTCATTTTTTACATTAAATTTTGCATATTTCATGAACTCTCGCGTAGTTCCAATAAACCTAGACTCGCAAAATGGAGATCGACGTTGTACGTTACAGTAACAACTCCCTCTTCATGAGAGCAAAATTCACCAAAATAAGACCATCGAGGGCAGTTTTCTGGGTGTCTCATCAATTGAACAACGTCATCCTGAAATTATTCGGTTTAGTCGCGCATGAGAAACCATCTCATACGCCCTCGGCGGACATACGCATTCTGTTAATTTTTCGTTGTTTGTCATTTATCATAAAATGTACACAAATTTAAAATATATTTAAATAAATTTTAGGAATGATGTTTTTTCAAATGAATACCTTAACATCGAAATACCTTAGACAAATATGAATTTAAGCAAAAATATAGTCTATTTTCAAATACATAGAAAAGATGTCTTTCAGGCAAAGTTGTGTATGTATTTAATCGATCTCTATATTTTTTATCCAAAGTATTATGCAATGATGAAAAAATACATTTTAGTATCAGTATCAGATATAGAAAATGTACAACCACTTCACTGTGAGGCTATATACACGAAAAAACCTATTTCTAATATTTTAAAGCATAAAAATCTCAAAGTTACAGATATATACTGGTAAAGAACAATAAGTCTTTATAATTCCAGACATTATTTGACAGATGTATTATTTGGGAAACATAATCTATGTCGAGTCAGATTCATCTTATTAATCATTTAAAGTAATTTTTTTACATTAGGATTTTAATAATAATTGAGGAAATAGATGAAAAAAGTATTTATACTTGAAATTTACATATTAATGTTAGTCTACCCATTTGACCAAATCCAAAGTTCAGGGCTACATCCTTGTTTTCTTCGAATGGGAATCATTTTATCGTATTTACATATTAATGTATCTTGCTCTTTTTTTTCATTAGAAATTTTAGCCAATAAATCAGATTTCGTCTACAGCTATTTTTTTTGCTTTCACTTTTGCAGCTGAGCTGGAGAAAAATACATTCAATCTTCGTCGCACTTTAGAAATTCGAAAAGTTTATGCTTTGTGCATATGTAACAATGCCTCGAAGTTAAAAATATATTAAATGATATAAATATTCAGAATCATTATAGATTTACATCATTAAATACATGTTCTTACTTATGTACCAGGAAAATAAGTTAAAAATGTGGAAGTACGAAAGAATGAGTGAGCGAGAAATAGAATGAGATAGATAGATAGATGGAGAGAGAGAGAGAGAGAGAGAGAGAGAGAGAGAGAGAGAGAGAGAGAGAGAGAGACAGACAGACAGAGACACACACACACACACACACACACACACACACACACAGACGGAATACAGGCGCATCAGTATGCAACTAAAGATCCACGAATAGCCTGCAAATCAAAAAGTTTGATCTACACGTAAAGACACTTCTAGATTAAAATGATACGTGAGGGAAACTGATTTATGAGCTTCATGATTTCGGTTATTGGGAGAAAATTAAGAATAAACTATGCACATAGGCAAGTGAGAAAAGTGGCATTGGACAAGTGGCATTGATTTTTTTTTACTGGGATACATTTCCCATTCTATCCATTATAAAACATTTGACGTATTCGATCACACATGCTTCCCCAATGTGCATGCAAGTTTGTGCGTCCAAGAGGACCCCTATGATGTAAGTTATTTGGGCTTGTAAACACGAATTTTTTTATTCCATTCTGAATCGATCTAATTTGTACTTAGAGAAGAAATAGAGTGTGAGCCCATACGTACGTACATGGATTTATGAAGATGAAAATGAATAAAAAAGGTAGGCATGTTCATGTAAATGCGTAGTGTAATATTTCTTGTAGCCAATCTTGATGAATTTCATTCTTCTTCATCTCTGGCATGCATAAGATGCTTGATTTTTATTTCTTTTACTCTCTCTTTTCACCAGGCTATTTTTTCAAAAGTCAAAGACAGGTTGAATCACTGGACTCATAAATTAATTGTATCATGTCACGTAGACGTGAAAATTAAGCGTTGAAAAATTATATTAAGCTTTGGCGAATGTTTATAGAATAAGGGATATATTTTAACCCCTAATCGTTTATACAGGTGGCGCAGATCCATATTTCCATAGGTAGTTGTATTGCGCGCTTCTGGGAAATAATATGAAATGAAAGAAATTCATTTTTTAATAATCGCCGTGCGGTCTCATATAAATTTATGTAGTTGCTTGTTCGATGTAATCATTATAACATATTATAATCGTGTTATATTGTCTTAGAAAGACAATAATAGAATAAATAGAAATCAAAATATATAATTGTTGATGAGTTTATATTTAATTGTGTGAAACTTAAATAAACTGAACTGTTATATTATAAGCTAGATTAGCATGTGTTGAAATAAATAGAGATAATTTAGGATATAAAGTATGTGCATCAAATTGTACGAACGAATATGATTTGCAAGAATGTGATGCGCGGAACCATTTGATCTAATAATTATAATCTCCCTTGTTCCTGGAAAAACAAATGAAAAGCGATATATAGTGGGAGGGACGAACGACAAGAATTCGTAATTATATAGCGACAAAGGGATCAGTATCGAACTCCTTGAAAGCGCAAAGTTGACCTTTAAACAATAATTAAGCTTGCCATAATTTAAAAAGTTATTCGTTATTTTTTCAATTTTCCCACGCAACTCGTGTTCAATCATTTACAGGTATGTAAATGAAGTTCATCTTCGTTTTCTTAAATATAACGCAATCTAATTTACTATCTCCTGCTAACTATACATTTCTACAAAAGTTTTGAGCAATTATTCATGAAATCTATATAAATAAATAAAGAAATATTATCATTAATGAGTAGTCAGTATTTAACGTATAATATACTGCAAATATTAAAATCTTTATATTTAAATTATTTCGGTAATATAAAAAAAAGCAAACAGTAAAAATTTAAAAATTTGCTATAGCTTGTAAAAAAAATGGTTAAAGATAAGCTCACTAAAAAAAAATTTTTACAATTTCTTCTTTTATACGATTACTGATAAAAAATTTATTTTAATAAAGTGCTTTTATTTCAACTTTCTTATACTTATATAATCTATATATGTAATAGCTGCTGAAGTATTGGCGTGAGACATCTTTCAGCATAATCTAGTATTAAACTAACGATTTGAATGGTCTGTATCGTCTTAAATAACTACAAAACATAACAGGTCTGGCATATAGGGAATTATAAAATCAAAAAATCATATTTACTGATAGTTACCACATTTTCAATGAATCAAAAAATATTATATTGCATATTCAAGGCTTACTTGAAGTTTAATATTTATTAGTATTATTACTACTTCTTATTATACGAATGAACAAGATATATTTATTTTGATTTATGTTTTATTTTTTTATTTAAATGATTGCACGCTACCATCTAGTTCTAAGTGATGTTTTTGAAAGCATGATTCAAATCGATTTTTTTAAATTATCTGTTATCGTTATCAATATTTAAGCTACAAAATTATTGATGAAATATTTTGAATCAAGTAATTTCTTACATAGAATAATTGTTTATTTGATTAATATTCATCATATTATATCATATTATTATTCTTATTAATTATCGTTTATTAATATTAGATGTAATATTAGATTTTTTGTAGTAATAAATTATTAATATTAAGCTTTTAATAATATCATTGTTTAAAGACTAACTTTTAAATCGTAAACTTTATGGAAAATTTTATAGTGAATAATATGATAATCGATTATAGTTATTAAACGCAAAATAGAGTAGCGGCGTGTTTCTTCTTTGCTTTACCTCCGAACGATAGCATAAATATTTCTAGTTGTTTTTATACCCGACACGGGTAAAATATCGAATTATTCAATCGTTTAAATATTAACACCAAACATTTCTTTGTTTCTGAGATTGGTTGTAACATTTTCTCGCGATTTTCCTTTCAATCTTCTAAACATTAATCGCATGTACTACGTCTTTCTTTTCCATGGTTTTTAAGATTGTACGTTGGCGCGGAAATATTCATGCGTATGTAAATGATGGAGTGGCTCGGGCATTTCGAGGATCTATGAAAAATCTAGGCTGGTTGGATCGTCGTGCGAGACCAATTTGGCAGGATTAGTGACTCGTTGGGCAACTTGAACCTGAAAAAATGCTTGGACCTTGGCCAATTAAAATTAGTCATTTTTGTTATTATACGACGGGGTTGTTCTCGTCACTTTAATTAGATTTGTACATTAGCTAAAGGGCAGCAAAAGTACGGTGGCTTTATTATGCCGGGAATGTAAGCTTTCTGCAAAAATCGGTGTAGAGGACGCGGACATGGTTATCGAGTATTACGCTCGTCAAAAACCAATTCAAATAATTAATAACCACCAAATAAATTCCGTTAGAATAAATTCGGGGAAAATATATGGCCGAGGGGGGGAGGGATTTTTCTTTTCTAATCAAATTAATTTTGACACGGCCACATAGTCTAATTTTGAAAGTAGAAGGGGAATCGAGTTTGAGTTTAGTTTTATTACTCATTTAGTTTCACTCGAAATAATAAAAAGTTGTCTTTGACCATAAGTATATTTGATTTATTTTAATTGGCTGTTTTTCCCATTTCTCTTCTTTCTCAGATTTTCTTATTTTTCATTTACATCAAATTAAGTATTAAAGCTTATGTGAGTAACAGGTAATTGGACAAATATAAGAATAATATATGTAATATAAATATTGTCATAAATGTTGATATATATACAAGAAAATTTAATCGATTAACATATATAAAGCACGACCTTATTTTTCGCAAGATTGAAATTTTTCTGTTTTATAAATATATTGTAATTTTACATATTATATTAATTTATTATTATCAATAATTTATTATATATTACTGCATAAGTAACTATTTTTTGTTTATTTTGCATTAATAATTAATTCGAATTTTTTTAGATTAATATGTAATTTCAGAGATTAAATTTATAATGAAATATATATAATGGTTATGTACATAGTAAATAAGTAAATAATTTAAAAGAGTCATAAAAGCTAGTTTCAATAAATTATAATGTTTTATAAAAGATTAGTCGTGTTTTGTTACAAAATTTATTATTTAAATTTTTTATTATACTCCAAAAATTTTATTTTTATGATATTTATATACTTCCTTTATAAATTTTATACATAGATGATTTTGAGACAGATTGAACGAAATAAGTTACAAATATGATTTGATTATTAAGTAATGTACAATCGTCACAATATGACGTATGTCATCTTTATAGAATTTATTTATTATATTTATTATTAAAAGAGTTGATAGTGACAAGTAAGTTGTCGAAACATCGGTCTGGTATGTATAATTTGTTTATTCTAAAATTTATTATTTCACATTTATCAAGAATCTTAAAATTTCTGTTTATAACTAGGATAATATAAGACATTTAAGAAATGACATGAAATTGGTTACACGTAGACAAGTAGGTATTTTTAATCAATATACGGAAATTGTTAAGAGGAAAAATTCAAAAGTTAATAAAAATGTCTGAGATTAGATTAAGATTACAAAATAGATTACAAAAGTAAATACAAATCTAATTTGACATGTGCACAAAGTCAAAAATGATTCATATACATGGCAATAAAATCTTGAGAATTTGTCAATTATTATAAACGTTCTGTTTAATTGATCAGATCTAAATTTCGGTCAGAAGCTTCAGTAAGATTTAATGAATACTGGTTTTTAATCAGAACTTTGGTTAACATTACTCAAGTTATTAGTTAGATATTATACCGATAAATATGCTTAATATATTATATTTTATATTTATGAATTTATTTAAAAATTTTTAGTTATTGCGCAAAATTTTTTTAATTTAATTATATTTTTAAGAAATTTATTTAATTAAATAAATAATGAATGGAAACATGATATATTAACATTATTTACATAAGGAAAAATTCAATGCAATTGCACAAACCTTTTTTCAAATAACGCTTTTTCTCACTTTTTTCCCCGTTTTTAATTATCTTAACGCAGCGATATGATTAATTTTGTAGAAAGTAAAACCATTATTTACAAGGCATTTATATTAGTGTAATTACGGTATGTTTATTTGGCATTTAGTAAATTTAAGTATAGTTATAGTTCAATTTTATTTTTATTGTTAAATCGGTGGAATATTAATTATTTGTTAGTTATATTTAAAGTATTTAAGTTTTAATATCGAGTTTAGTAGATATATTAAGTTTAATATAATACTAGAATGATTTTAAAGCATATTGTGTGAGTCTTGAATATCGTTCTTAAGTCACTTCAAAATTAAGTAGTTAATAAATAAATAAATAATTCACTAATGATAAAGCAGTAAAACACAATGAGAAAGCTTTTAATGATTAAGAAAATATTTTGCTAGAATTACGAATATATTAATTCAATTTTTTTCTACAAGTAAAACTACTTTAAAAGATTAAGCGAAAATTGGTTAAAGTTTTTTTTTTTTAAGATTTCTTTTTTGGACAATGTCTAAAGTGAATAATTACTATTTATTTAAGATATTAAAAACAAACTAATTTGTTGAAATAATTTTATGTCACTTAATTTTAATTGGTTTATTTCTTTGAAAGTTAAATTGTTACTGACCTTTCACGTAAGTCATCGTCATTTATGTCAACTATACATGTACAATTTATGCGTGTATTTTTGTGTGCACGCGAGTGCGCTTGTATATATTTCTAACACCAGTTATTTGCAGAGCATATAGATTTGAATGATGTGTTGGAGTAAATAGAACTTGGTTTGCTGATTTACTCGACGTTAAACAGGACCAGAAGCGTAATTATACAAATTTGAATGTTCAAACACAATTTCAGAATACTGATACTCATTTAGAGATCAATACATCCCCTATGTACGTACGATATTTTTTAACTCTAAAACTGTTATTAATATTCATTGAACAACTCTGGTGCGATAATATAATATATGATAATAGTTTTTGTGCACGAGTGCTTGTACGTTGGTATAGGGATAATTAATAACTAAAAACTACGAGACATTCTACTTTCAGGATGGTGCGGCTCGTCCACTTCCTCGTCGCATTCCGTCCTTGATTGGGTGTTGTCAAGTATTCCATCCTGGGACATCACGCCCTCGCTGGGTAGGAAATACATCCTCTGGGACTCTCCAGCCGGACTACATGACAAATTTTCTGATTTCTAATTTAAAATACTTCGTGCGTTTGCGTGACTTTGTACGCTTGGATTTTATAGAGGGCCTTTCCTATGCCTACCTGATTAAATTCTACTCCTCACAGTCAATAAATCAACGCAAAAATTTCATTTGGCACAAATCATGTCTCATTTATTGTAAATTAATTGTAAAAATAAACCTCTCCAATTTTTCTAAAATCTAAAAATAATTTTTTATATTTAAATCGCTTAAACATCTTTTTATATTATGAAAAAGATGATGCCATTGAAAAGAAGTTTTATTTCCCCTGGATTCATCAAATATGTACACACTACAATATAAAACACAATTTCGTTTTTTACAATCTTTGGAAGTAATATATATTATAAATTTATTATAAATCTTGGTAAAAATTAATGAAAATTATTTCATATTTTACTATTTAAGGAGCTGGCTTATAATATTTCCAATCAAAAAGTAAGTAAACATTCGTATTATTCACAAAATTATTATTTATCGTAAATCATTGCCATACTAGAATAAATAATAGTCAATAAATCTTAGGTATGGAAATATAATAAAAATATAATTTAGTGTGTTTTTAATATGAAATAATTATAAAATAGCATAAATAATAATTGTAATATCCATAACTATTGTGTAAAAAGAAAGCATTATATTTCTTATACAAATATGCATTATTTTGATATATTTTGTGCATGTAGTATAAAAATTACAGAAATAATATATTTATAAATAAATCCATAGAAATTTTAAGCATAGAATGATACTAATTATAAAAAACAAAATGTTTAATAAATATTATGAATTTATATACATGCAATAAAAAAATACATTTACATAGTTATAATTTTCTTTCTATGATTAAAAAAATTTATAATTTTAAATTATTGAATCCGGACATTTTTAAATTAATATCGATTATTATTATAATTTTTAAATCAAAAACTTATTATTTATTATTAAAATTTATTATTTGTAATACTTATTTTATTAAAAATCGAAATTTCAGAATTTGTAAGATACTTTTTAAGAGCAAATAGTTGAAATGAATAATCTTAACCATTAATAATTTTTGCTTTTAAAATTTTTTCACTGAGTCCATTATTTTCGTTACATTTAATTACTAGTTTTTTTTTCACGTACAATTAAAAATTCATGATAATCTTTAAACACCCGACTTGTTGACAATTTTATCTCATTTTAGAAAATTCAACAGTCTCATTTTATTCAGTTTAACAGATGATTTCTCAATTCGGAATTCTGTTTATATCGTGAAATACAAGAAATCAATTCATCATTTGAATTTGAAGTTGTGAACCAGATCTTCCTTAGCAAGTTAACCTTTTCTGTTATAAACATTTGTATAGAGCGAACATAAAATATTCTTCACAAAATCCATTTTTACATTATATTACATTCATTCTTTTTTTAAGAAATATTTTGAAATTATCTGTTTCACTTCTCATATGCTAACTATATTTTATCTTTTATATTATTTCTTTATCGTAAAATTTCAATTTTACAACTGTATAATAGTTTAGATATGATTTAAATACTTTTTAAATTATAATTTAATTAAATAAAATAACATTAAAAATTATTTATCACTCATAACTCATCCGTATTATTGAATATTAAAACAAATTGCTTATTTTCATTAATTTCGAATGTCTAATAAAAGGATTAATTAGAGATAACGTAAAAATGCTTGAATTTTAAATATTACTTAAAATTCATACATTGGTAAATATACATGCTTAAGTATTTAAGAATTGTAATTAATCAAACATTAAAAAATTATTTATTATTTACATTTTTTTGAAAAAAAATTATTATAATCATTTATACTATTAAATATGTTTATTTAAAAAAATTGAAATTTTTTAAATATTAAATCTTTAAATATTTTTACGAGGAAATTTTTTTTTTTTAATTTAAAAAAATAATATATATATAAGTGAACCTTCATTTTGATGATTTATGTATCAATGCTTTAATAGAGTTTTTAAACTAAAAATAGAATTAAATGCATTTAAATAAATTTAGTTATGACTATTTTTATTTTTTTTATTATTCAGTAACTTGAAAGATCTTTACTTATTAAAAATTTGACAAACATATAATTACTTAAAACTTTTTAACTTTATATAAGATGTTTATTAAACATTTTAATATGAATTTAACAAATCACAAGGAAAAATTAACAGATAAATACTGACAATGAATGTAAACATATATCATAAAATTGTAAGTAATTACGAAATTATTAATGTAAAAATCTATTTTTTTTTAATTATACTGTAATAAAAAATTTGTACTTTTAACAGACACGTAATTATGTCCTTGAATCAGAGTTATCTTAGTGCCATGATAATTATGACAAATTCGTTACACATCAAGAACGCTTACGAAGCTGAAATCAGAATCATTCCAATAAAAAGGAATTACTATGTAATGTATAAAATATTTATAATTTTATGCATAAAAAGAGATTTTATATTGTAATATATTTAATAATTTTAAGGGAGGAAACTTATACGTCATAAATATTTTGTCAATAAAATAGTAGTGAAATCAATAAAGTATAGCAAATGTGAATTGGCGTAAATTATTTTATTCTTAATTTTTATTTATTTTAATATGAAATTGTTATAATTTAAATGTAATTTAACAATAAAATATTAAGATAGAACAATCTCATGTATTTTATATTTTTTATGTGATGTTTTTTTTATTTATTTTTTCGCTATTATTACTTAGATATAGTATTTGTCCGAAAAATATGAAATATAATAAATGTACTTAGTAATTCGAAGATGAAAGGAAATATGATTTCGCAATATTCGCATTTTTTCATTTTTTATTTATTAAACCAAATGATTTTTAACAAAAAAGATTTCTTTACTCATTTTCTATTATATTATAATTTTAAACTTGTGATTTTGATAATATTTTAAACAGACGTTTACCAAAAAATTAGTTAGACTGATATTATTATCAATGCCAGATAAAAATATTTAAATACATGATTGAAGATATGTATATAATAGTGTTGAAGCTGTATTAGTAAATTAATATTATTATTTAGCCAATCGCTATTTGAGCCAGCAAAACGGTAATACCATATTGTATTTTTAATTATAATGATGAGTTTTGCATTTTATGATATTATTTGTAATTCTTAATTTGATGCATCCTTTTTTGTCTTATTTTCTCATTTTATTAACTTCCAATAAAAGAAAAATAATATTGAAGAAATTATACAGTTTTAAATTTAATAATTTTTTATCATGGATCTTTAGATTATAAAATTTAACAATATTTTTTAAATAAGTTTTATTAAATTTATTATGAGCATTATCATAATTACATTCTAAAGTGAGTTCAGAAGGACTTGATTGAAAAAAAAGTTATTCATTATTCGTCATAGTCACAATAGTTGCATATGTCATTTATATATTTAAAAAGTGGAAAAAGATTTATTAACTAATAAATATACAAATATAAATAATATACAATATATGTACAATTATTTTT
Source organism: Eupristina koningsbergeri (assembly GCA_018907245.1). Taxonomy (NCBI): domain Eukaryota; kingdom Metazoa; phylum Arthropoda; class Insecta; order Hymenoptera; family Agaonidae; genus Eupristina; species Eupristina koningsbergeri. The sequence goes on from JACCHV010002775.1 coordinate 742,160, forward strand.
AATATAAAGTGCAAAAATTGAATATAAGTGTTAACATTTTTTAATTATTATGTTATAAGTCTAATATTATTAATTTAAATTGAATTTTCAACTTTAATGAACATACGTAAGAATATTAAAATTATTTTGAAGAATTTTTAAGAAATTAATATATCTGTTGGTTTAAAAAATAATTTAACATTTTGAATATTTTTTTAGTTAACAATGGTACTGGTTAAAATATTTTTTTAAATCGCACTGTTATACTGTGATAATGTAAAACAATAACAATTATTATATTATTTTAAATTATTAAAATTCAAGCATAGTTGAGAGTGCAGGAAGCATCTGACATCCTTAACAGCTGTAGCATGGAGTGCAAGTGTAGTGTCAGTGTTGTGAATATATAAAGTTAAGGATGGATACAACCTTGAATCCAGTTTATGTATACATATATTATCGTTGGATACGAGATTCAAATATCTTTATTTAAACTACTTTTATAATTGTTTTGGATTTTTAAATTCCACGTGATTGTACATGTACGTCTGTAAATCAATGGAATGCATTACGATAAGGGATTTTGATTGATTATCCAGTATGCAAAATTCATGAGGTTTCCAAAGAATTTGTAGTATGTTACTAGTTTTTGTAATTTTTTAATTATCAATTAGGAAAACTATCCACGTTTTATGAGTTATATACATTAAGGAATAATTACTTAAAGACTATTGAAATTGCAAAAATCACCATAATTAAAATATAACAGCTTTTGTAGAATTAAATAAAATATTATATTGAATTAACGTGGTGTACAAATCTATTAAAGTTAAATTCAATCAAGAAAGCGAAATTTAATTAAATTGTATTATAAGTTGTAAATTATAAAAAATATTCGTAAATACAAAATTATAAATTAGTTAAATATTAGTTAATGTTAATTGTCTCAGAAATATTTAATATACATATACATCATATAAATTATATTATATTAATTATATATATTTTAATATTAATAATAAATCAATAAAAAATGTACATTTTATGAATTATTTTCCACATACTTGCAAAATACCATTTTATTAAATTTAGTAATTTGTAAAAAAGTAGAAATAAAAATTCGTATTTATACATTTATATGTACATCTGTTTAATTTCGAGCTAAATTATAGGTTGGAACTATTCGTAGAACAAATAAAATATTTTAAATTGATATCAATAATAAATTTAAGACTATTATAAAATACGTATTTTTTTAATTATTTACGTATTATAAATACAAATCTTATTTTTATTACATTAAATAGACATAAAAATTAAAATATTGAAATCGTGCATTTAAGGTTTAAAGTAATAAGAAAATCATATTATTTATGTTGTAAAATTTTCATAAAATATTTTATATTATTGATAAAAATTTCAAAAATATCAATTATTTACATAAATTGAAATGATAAATAATTTTTTTTTTAGTTTTTCGTAATTATATTCATGAAAAGTATATATCGTATGATTATTTCATAATGTAGGTGAATTTTGTCATAATATAATATATAATATATTCATAATTTTCTATACTTTGAATAAATATTTTCCTTACATTAAAGAATTTAAATTTATATGTAACAGAATATCGAATATAAAGAATGGTATTCAAATCTGAGAAATAAAATTAAAAATAATGTACATACATTCCATCTAAATGTCAATATATAGCAGGTGAAAATTACTCTATAATGAAAATACTAACATTAAAAAGGAGTCAGCCTTCAGAGTCATGATGTTTAAAATATATGCTTGGAATATATTAATAATAATGGTTTGGTAATCGTGGCCAACACGCAAAGAAGGAAACTATATAAGAGAACTATTCAAATTGATTATAATATTAAAATATATAATATATAAAAAAATATATAATATATTATAGTTATTATATTATTGTACAATAAATGTAAAATGAAGATAGTAATAAATGTTAATAAGGATTAATAAAAATTTAGTAAATGTTGTTTCCTTCTGGTAAACTTTTATGTTTGGATATTTATATTTATATCCATCGAATTTCTCAGAACTCAACGAATAAAATATGTATTATAAAATATTAGTTTAATTAAATAAGATAAAAGTAAAATTGTTATAAACAAAGAAAACAAATTTCTATTAGTTAATTTAATTTACGAGTTGCAATCAACAAAAAAATAGTTTCTAAATATTAAATTAATACTTACGACTGAATAGTTGAAAAAACCAGAGCAATGTAGGTAAGAAGAAAGTACTATTAGTATTGAAATTTCTAAAGTTTTGGTTGTAAGGTCGCTAAATTCGGGGAGACACATGCATATGCATAATAATTTATAATTTCTATATCAGATGTTACATTCTAGTATTGACGAATCTCTATTCTCATTATGTGTATATGATTAAGTGGTTCGTATTCTTTAAGACTCCAATATCCTAAAGTTATACGGTTTGAATTCGCCACTGGACCATTTGATTTTGTATAACTTGCTTACTTTCACATTATTTTACCTTCAACAGCATTTACATCATCGAAAATAACTTATCATTACTTTTATCATGACTTGATTGCATATTAAAGTTTCCATGTTTCATTTTTTTGTACGAATGATGAATACAAAACGTTGCTTGAATGTTTCCAAAGCTAAAGAAGACATTACACAGGTAAAATATATAATGGGTTTGAGTTTCAATGTATTGTATAAAAAAAATTTTATTTTATAGTAATATTTATGTCATACAGACAAAAAAATAATATTATTTGTTTCCTTTTCTTAATATTTCTTATACTTTATTCTGTGCATTAATACATTAAATAACAATAAGAAAATTTTCTCTTAAAGTTTTTTTTGGGGATTAATAATATTGTTTTTACTTTATTATATTAAATTATATGTATGTTAAGACATGAAAACTAAAAGTATAAATAAAATAATATATTATTTTAAATTTTAATGAATCTTATTAATAGTTACATATTTAAAAAATTTTACACAAACAATAATTTAATAGACTCAATACTGTCGATGATTTCATATTATCTTCTAAGTTTAAAATATTATAAATATTATTGCTGAATATAAAATACTTAAGACTTTAATCATTTTAATATTTAATATAGTAATATAAATGATGATCGAGGTTTAAAAGTTATTTACATATTATTTATTATTAACTTTAAATATTTAAATTATATTAACTAATAATATTAACTTTAATATTAACTAAATGGTGCATATGAAAAATAATACATTACCATATATTCAGAATGACTCTGACAACAAATTGTTGAGGCAATCATGTAAAGCTGGATGTAAAAAGAAAATACAACTTTTCATAATAAGTTAAACAGCTATCAATATCTTAAATACATTTCTATTTTTTTATGAGATATTTCTAAAACATTTATTTCAATTATTTTCTCAAAATTTTAAGTAATTTTTGTATGCGTTTCTTTCAATTAATTTTTCGATTATTAATTTGTGATTAACAATTATTTATTTATTAGTTAATAAAAATGATAATTATAGTTAAAAAAATCTATAAATGTACATTAACATATGACCTACTAGATTAATAAGTTAAATTTTTCATAAATTATTCTTTCATAAACATTCATCTTTTTACTGATAAGTTCACGCAAACAATAAATATATTTAAACGGTAATAGTTATGTAATGAAACATGTTGATGATTAATAAAAATTGAGTCAAATATACATATACATGTATAAATATATATACTATTATTGTGTTATTATATTAAGTTTTTTAAATTATTAGAATATATAGTAGAATACGTGTGTATATCAATATCAAATAGATTACATTAAAACGAATCTAAAAATTATTCAAAAAATATAACTTGTACCAAAAAATTATATTAATTATATTAATCATAGATTAAATATTAATAAAATTATTATTAATAAGTCATTCAAGATTTTTATATAATGAATAATTTTTCTGAATAATTAATTAAAATTCAACGCGCAATATAGTCTGTGCTCAAATATGTAATAATTGCATTTAACAAAATTAAATACATTTTAAATATATTTTTACTATTTTAATAATAATAAAACTTTTTTATTAAATAAAGAATTAAAAAACAAAATTGTAACAAAAATTCACATTGCTTTTATAAATAATAAAAATATGTAGAACATATTTTATAACATATAATTCATGACTAATCATTTAAAAAAAATTATAATCTGAGAATTGCATGTATGTCTAAAGTATATCAATTTAATCACCTTAAGATGTATTGGATAAATGAGAATAAATTAGAATTAAATAAATTAAAATTCTTATTTATTATTTAATCACATAAAATATTTACATTGAAATACTATTTAGAATATATACCTGCTGAGTAATATAATATTTAGATTAATAATTTTGTATTTATAAGTAAATTATAAATCATATATTTTTGTCAAAGAAGGTATATTATATTAACACGTACAATAAATTATTGATAAAAGTAAATTAATGAGGGAAAAATTAAATTAAATTTTAGAATTTTTTATAAATTATCCAAAAATAAATAAATGCAAATTATATAAAAAAAAAATATAAAGATAAACAAAATATTGATTATTACAAGGATGCATTTATATATATATTATATAAGGATACTATGTTATGTATTTAACTTTGAGTGAATTTTATTTAGTGACATTAGTATAAATATTTTTTTATGTATATGTATTTGTAATTGAATATGTATATATCAATTTTAGCTATACATATTAATTTTAATAACTAATTGTAGATATTTAGATGACTGAAGAAAATATTGAAATAATTAATATAAACAATATAATTTATATAAAAAATTATTTACTTTAGATATCATTATTGCTTTATTTTAAGTTTTTTTCAATATTAATGATTAAAAAATTTATAAATATTTTTTATAATACTTGTACAAAATGTGTATAATTCAACTTATATATAATTATATAGGTAAATACATAAATATTGGTAAACAGCGTTTTAAAGTATTATAAAAAAATAAGCAATAAATTTTTTCTATAATATTGAGTACACATATTAATAAAAATATTTATAAGTTGAATTCAGTTTGTAGAAGTTGGGTTTTCTCATCGTGGTATTTTCAATACATGGAAAGGATTGAAGCATCAGATGAATAAAATTTCGTAAATTTCATAAATATTGCTTTTTCACAGTAACAATTTATCTAAATATTTTGTCTAATTTATCTAATATATCTAAAATATTATTTAATTATTATTATTTTGATAATTTAAACTTGTTTAATATTATTATCAATATTAATTATCATTGCATTCAAATAATAAATATTTTTCATTTTTTTATGTTAATGTATTATGAGCATTAATTTAAAAAAGGTGAAATAAATCTGTAATTTTATGCAATTGTTATGTATGTTTAAAATAAATAACTGCACATATATGAGGATTATAGGGAAATTTTTAATTTTTTAAATAGCTTTACAAAATGACTAAATAATTTTTGTTGTTTAATACTTTATAAAGATAGGTAATTAAAGTATCAATGTATCTGTTTAGCCGATTCATTGGTTCTCGTGCAATCACGAAATTTTAGCAGCGATAAGCCTGATAATTAGTACTTGGATCCATATACCGCTTATAAATTTAATTTAAATTTATTAGCATTATTATATAATTAATTTAAAGACCCTTTTTAAAAATTTACAATGATTCATAATTTATCTGAATTTTTAAAATATTATTATTTTCTAAACTGTGAGAAAAAAATTATTGTGTAATTAATGGTAATCGAATTAGAAATTATCTTTTTTTTACAATCGTACTACAGTTGGATAGCGAATTTGCATACTATACTAATATAAATTAATATAAAAGAACTTTTATTTAATGCTTTAAAAACAAATCACACAATTTTTAATTCAATTTCATTAAAATACGTGAATGAATATTGGTAAAGATAAATGAACTTAATATTGTATTTTTCGGCATTAAAGCTATTGTTGCATAAATCTATTTCCACGAGAAGATATTTTTAACGACTCATTATAAATCTGGTCTCATGCGGTTTCGTATTTCTTGCACTATCAAGATTAGATATCAAAGCTTTTTCAATTCAGGTTAGAAGATAATATTTCATTTGACACATGCTTTTTAAACGAAAATTACGTTAAATATGTCTTACTCTATTTATTAAATCCTAATAATCATGAATAATATACTCATGAGTTTAATAATTTTTTTTTTTTTGTAAGTTTGATATTTAAAATTTTTTTGATAAGTATTTTTTTATGATAAATTGTTTGTGGTTCATTTTGTTTAAATATATATTATCAATGAATAACTATTAAAGAAGAAATTTTTGTAGTAGAAAATATAGAGTAGAAATAACTGTTTATATATGTTTATATATGTAATTTTATTCGGAAAAAATGTTGAAATTAAAGAAAAATATGACATTTTATTTATACATAAATGTAAAAAATTTTTTCTTGTTTTCAAAGACTATAATTATTTATAGAAAATATATAGAAAATTGGTCATAAAAATTTTAATTATTTTTAATTAAAAATAAAATTTATTATGGATGAATAAAGAAATAATTTAATTATATATTTCAAATTTATTGATGATTTAGAATAATGTAAAAAGCTAAATGTTATTAATATTTTATATTTATAAGTAGAAAGAGCGTGTGATAGTTTAAATACAAAATTTATAAAACTAGACAACCTTTAGTTGAATAAATTTACTACTTAAGGGTTTTTCATTTTAGGATATAATTTGGAATTACTGCCAAAACTACTCAGAAAATAAAACAATAATGCTTAACTAATTCATAATGTAATTCAAGTAGATAATATATAATATATGTCAAATGGAGAATAAAAGTTGAATTTGAATTTGATATAATTCAACATTAAATTTTATTATATTTGTAATATGAATGCATATAATGCAATTCAAGAATCTTTGAAATATTGCTTTGGAATGATTTTAATAAAATTTTCATAGTGTATATAATTTATCAATTCAAGTAAAATATTCTAAAATTAAAATTTGGTAAATTAATTCGCATATATTTTAAAAATTATAGTATTTGAACTTGATAATTATGCACGATACACTTTCAAGTTTTCATAAATAAATACTTTAAAGTATTTAAAATTTTTAAATATATAACTGTAAAAAATTAATTAAATATTTATAGATGTTTTAGACAGATTAATAAAATCTAAAGTAAATAAATTGAGAGAATATATAAATATTATAGGTGTAAGAATAATATAAAAAAATGTTACTTATAATAATTTGTCAATTTTATTTTTCCATATTTCACTACAAAATTAATTGATATTCTAATGACTACATTTAAAATTTCTGAAAATAAAAATTTTCTTATCGTTTTCAATGTTCTAAAATAATTTATGAGACAATTTGCTTTACTTTTATCTTTTTTTTGTTGTAATTTTCTCTTTTCCTTTTTCATTGTTCTCTACTTCAGTAAATATGTATGTCAATGAGTATGATCTGATCGTTTATTAGGCATCTGTTGTACTCTTAGTCATTCATGAAAATCCTTGACAACAAGTCCAAGTTCCATAACGATGTACAATTATAAGAATCATCTGTTATTTCTTCATACTTTGAATTTTTGAACAATCTACTAGTATATGTAAAATTCAAGAAAATAAAATTCAAAACAACGACTCTATTCATATGTCTTTTTTATAATTAATATTTAAAAAATTTTTATTAAATATAATCATTTTCAATTTTCTTGTTAAAATAAATCTTTTTTTTCTTATCAATAAAAGCTGATTATATAATTTTTTTTTTTTTATATGAATTTATCATTTTTAGAAATATGGATGCTTGTACAGTTGAATTATAGTTATACATAAATTTAAATATGCATTATGAGAATATAATTATTTTTATTATTTTTTTTTCCATAAAATTAGCTTGAATTAATTAATTCAAATTTTTAAAAATTTGTGTAATTTTTTTTAACCAATATTTTAATGAAATAATTTATTATTTTTATGATGTTCTTTTACATATTATTTTATTATTAATGAAAATTCTTTAAAAATAGAAATTGTTATTGAAAAGTCATGATAAGAATTTTATATAAAAAAAGATTTCAAGGATGCTTCTCTTTCAAAAATTTTTTTTTTTTTTTTTAACTTAAATTTACTATAATAGAGGATTTTTTAAACAACTAAATTAAATTTGTTTTTTTTTATCTTTATACTATTATAAATATTATTCTTTTGCTGAATAAATTAGTGTGAACCTCTCATATAGTAAGTAGCTTTAAGAAATAAAATGATTAAAAATTTTTTTAATAGACGATACGTCTTATTATACATTTTTATAATTATATTTAAGAATGTTTAAATATTAATGGCGAAATATTATATCCTCTTAATACTGTGTATAATTTAGTATTATCATAAAATATATATAATCTTTAGTAACAGTTTTTTCCATCTTATCAGATTAATTATAAAATTATGTATTTGGTAACTTAATATTAAGAATAATAAAGTTTTAAATAAACACGACAAAATATATGATACATTATATTTTCTAAGATCAATTTTTTCGGCAACTACTACACAAATGATTCTTAATCTAAAGATTCAAACATTCCTTTTTTACATTTTTCTGTCTTATCAAAATGATATACATATACGTTAAGAATATTATTTATTGATATATTCATATCAATTTCAGAGATAAATCGTATTATTCACGCTAGTTCAAATTAGTACATTTAAATAGCTTCGGATATCCATTGATATTTGGCATTTGGAAATCCAATTAGTTAACAATCGTTTATATAACTTTTTAAGCGATAAGAATAGTAATGTTTAAGTATATACGTCAAAATTTTGGATATCAATTTAGATGATGTTTTCGTAAATGAATCTACGTGTCAATGTTATCAATGATAATCTAATAATGATTATTGGCGTGAAATATTTTATAAATATTATCTTGAATTTATTTCATTTATAAATGACATTTTAAATCTATACCAATAAATTTTTTAAAATTTTATTATAGTTATTATTTTTAATAAAATTACGATACAACCATTCGCACTTATATTTTTTATCTTACTAAAATTTTCATCGAATATTATTTTTAAATTTTGTTTACGTAGATTGCTGTATTAATTTATGAATGCTTTTGTTTACAAATAAAAAGCGCAAATACTTTAATTATGTATGAGATTTAAAGTAAAAGATTAATTGAGTAAAATATAAAATTATAGTAAATTGATACATGTCATAATTTTAAATTGTTATATTTTAAATATTTAAAATGGTTAAAATATTTCTCGTTAATTTTATTGACATATTCTTTGTAAATAATTCAAATAAATTTTTAAATAAAATTATTTATTTTCAAAGAAATTATTATGAGTCAACTAAAATTATGCTTATTAATTAAAGAAATAAATAAGAATAACAAAAACAGTAAAATTATTGATATTTCACTATTTTTTTATAGAGCTCTTTATATGTATATTATGTTACATGCAATTCACTATCCATGCAGAATTTTTTCTTTATTTATATTTTTATTATAATAATATTTAATATAATATTTCACAAGCTAATATAAATTTTTAGAACTCGTTAATAATTTTTTAATTATAATTAAAGTAATTGTTTTAGTAAATTATAATAATGAATTATATTGCATACATAAAAGATTGATTTTCTTTTCGTTGAAACAAATTAAGAGTAACCTTCAGGTAAATTACACAATTCTTACACAATATATAGACGTCTGAGATGCATTGGTGTCTTTTTTTTTCTTTGCATGACTTACAATTAGAATATTATTTTCGTAGATCGAACGTGATAGAATAATGATTTTACCATTTATATTTTTTAATACGTTTGGTGCTCAAAAACTTTATGCATAACTAAAACGATTACAAACGTGATGAGTTTAAAAATGACATTTTATTTTCTATTTGGGTATACTTTCTGTATTTTGATTTTTACTGGACACATACTAAATTTATCATTAGATATTTGTAAAAACCATTTTTATTTACTTTTTTACATTTGTTTTTTAATTGTAATATAGATGAATATATTTTGTAAAATAATCAGGTATAAATAGAAAAATTAATTTATTTTCCTTGTATTGTAGCTAATATAATTATAAAATTAATCAATATATCAAATTAAAAAAAAAAATGTAATAATTTTTTTTTAACAAAGACGTGATAACAGCTTTGTAGAAAAATTGAAAAAGGATTCAGTGATTCCGATATAATATTTAATCTTTTACAAGTTATAAACACTTACAATTATGAATATTTATGATTTTATTTTTTATATCATAAGAATTATATTTACATTTTTTTATTATCTGAGATACAAATATAATTTACTCTTACATGAATTTTTCATTTTTTTTAATGTGTGTATTATTGAATATATATTATTTCTTTATTAATTCTTTATAAAATAAAATTTGTTAGAACTTAAAATTTATTTAATTTCTAATAAATCAGAGATAAATATTACGAAATAGATTATATTTATTCTTTTACCAAAGAGATTTATTAAAAATAAATTTTTCAATTCATAAATTTATGAATATTATACATAAATAGAATTACCATGAAAAGATAAACATAAAAATAATTTGTACTAAATATCTATTGATTTTAAATAATTTTTATGATAAGAATACGTTTATTTAATAATCTTTATAATTACTATGTAATGATTAAAATTTAAATAACATTTTTATTATATATTTAAGTAGTTTAATAATAAAATGAGAGAGTTGAGATCATTTTTTTTATCATTATAAATGATACATATATTTATAGTACAGTACATGTAATTTATTTTAATATTATTTCTATATGTCGTTGTAAATATAAAATATTTTTTGCATATTTTCGTTTTGAAATACAAGTAAAAAATTAAAAGTTCAATTTGTAAATACAAAAAAAAAAATTAAATATAATTATACATTATAAATATAAATTTGAAATTAAATATTAATAAACTCAACAATAATTATAAATTCTGTGTTACTTGAAATTACTATTCATCAAGCTACCATGTTTACGAGAAATTCGGTGTTTTTAAAATATGTAAGATGTGTTTTAAATTTTAAATTGTAGAATTTTCATAATTCGGAAAATAAAAAAGTATTTCACTAGCCCTTGTTTTAGATAAAATAATATTTACATATTATAAATAGATCCATATTCATTTTTAATGCATTAGTATTGAACGTTTTTTATTGTATAATTATTTTATATATTTTTATAAAATTTATTAAAATTATGATTATTCCTACTCAATTATCTATATGTTATAAATACTTTAATTTACATGTCATTATGATTTAAATTTTCTTTTAAATGTACATTTTTCTCTAAGAAATAAGATTGATTAAAATTTGAAAAAAACGTACTAACCAAATGTAATTATAAAAGTTCCAATCTTAAATATAAAATTTCAAAGATTGCAGTAATAAAATTTATTTACTTTTAGAATCTATAGCTTTTTAATGTTGAATATATATATTTCACGTTTTGAGATGTACGTGTTATATAAAAGTACTTTAATATCTAAAATTTTCTAGAGTTAAAATAAAAATTTCCATAAAATAATTCCATAAATAATATTGTTATATATTATCTATTATATACATAAAATATAAATTGAATGTGTATGTTATATGGAATATTATAATAGTAATTTGAAATTAATAATAAATGATAGTATAGTTTAAAAACCAATGAATGTTAAATTAATAATAAATATAAATGGATTGTTATATTTTGTATTGAATATATTTTTGTATGAATACACTATTTATTTTTATACTTTTTGCAAAAGATTAAAATGCATTTTTTTCACATTATTATTTATTTTTAAAAAATGTGAAATGATTCAACAAAATCTATGATTTTCTTAAAAATTTGAATCTATTATAATCGAACAATGTTTTTATAGATATATGGCATTAATGAAATTATGTTTAAATTAATGATTTTTATAAATAAGAGTTTTTTTGGAGGAAAAATAAATAATCTGAGTTAAATATTAAATAGTATTTACTAAATAAATTTATTAGTTAGCATGAACAAATTTCCAGAAATAATAGAAGCTGATATATAATAATCCGAGTCAGGTTAAAATTGGATGTTTATCATTCTTAGATAGTAGATTTAAAAAAACATATTTTTAAGTTTTAATTATGTTGCAAAGTAATCTTTAATTTTATGATAATATTTATATTATATTTACATAGTAATTATATAGATATTCCGGATTTATAAGCTAGAAATGTGGGAATGAGAACGAAAATGTGTTGGTGAAAAAACTTATTAAAGGGACAGAACAAAGGCAAAGGTAAGCTTTGCTGCAAGAAGTAAATGCTAATTTGAGTAAATTACTGACAGAGACGCATATGCCTGAATGAATAATTCTGAAATCAATTTTAGATTTTCGTGCTCTCGAAACTTATGAACTTTATTCAATAAATGTATTTTTATTTTTACTGTTACTTGTTTTATTTAAATACTTACGTGATATTAAAGTGTTTGTCATTTATAAATTAATAGGTAATCTTTCTGTTAATAAGCTGTAACTCATTACAGGTATCCTGTTTCGATTTCTTTTTATAAATGGTTACTATTTTTAAGGATTAATTAATTAATTACAGAGTTGTCATTTGGTAAGCACATCTAATTAATATGTATTGGTAGTATTTTCGTATAACTGAGTCAAAACTATACAGTCGAAATAAGGTTTGAATAGCTTCTGGTTTTACCATTTATTTCTGCAATGCACCGAAAATATCGAATTTTGTTGGAGTGTAAACGTGAATAATTATCACGTATTCGGTTGTATATTTACAATTGCTAAACTCCTAAACTGCTAATACTAGGAAGTTGCTAAAATTGTTATATAAATTAAATTACTCAATTTTGTGCAGTATATTATATTTATTAAATATATATATATAATTTTTAATAAATATCATTTATATACTTATCTCATTAATCTATTAATAACGTGCATTATGTAGATACATTAAAAAAGGTTTTTTATCTACAATTATTGCTTTATGTGGGTGAAAATGTAGCACTATATGAGTGAATATATACACAGAACTTGGGATCAACTTGAAAAAAAAGGGTTATTCTTCGTCTAGACAAAGCGATTCAATGTATTTTAAGATTAATTATAGGAAGAAAATATGATGTAATATTCCTTAGATATAGGATAACATATATTAAAAGTTATTAAAGATTGAATGAGTATAATAAAATATTAATATATGGGTTAAAAGAAAGCTATAGTAATAAATGATTTCATCATTACATATTTATAGATTTATGTTACAAATGTAAATATTCAATTTTTCTTTTTGAATGAAACTCATATGAAAATTATTTAAATGTATACTATGTCAATATCATCTTAGAAAGTACCCTTTATTTCACATTAAAACTTATTTACATGATTTAAAAATTTAATGAAAAAAATAATATTTTAATTTTTTTATGAATAAATTTATAAATGAATATTTAACTGATATAATATAAGCTTTACAAAAAGGATGTCATATATTGTCATATATATAAAAAATAAATGTTAAATAAAGTAGCTAGTTCAAAGATAACTAAAATAATTCACATGTCATTATGTACAATCAGTTACAAATTTGTACGTAAATAAAAAAATTTTTTTTACAGAAATATAATTCAAGATTGACAATTTATAGATTACATGATAATAATGAAAAGTTTTTAATGTTCTTCGTTATAATTTTTCTTAAATAAATATTTATAGATATTTATATTCACGCTGAATATTTTATTTATATTACTGCTTTAATGAAAAAGCTCAAATAAAGTAATAAAGTATATTTACTTTTAAATACTAATTATTCATTTAAAATATTAAAATGATAAATATATTATCTGATAAATTTTAGATGAAGAAGGAAAAAGAAATTTGAGTTTTGTAAATTACATAATATTAATTTAAAAAAAAAAAAAAAAAAAAAAAAAAAAAAAAAAATAATTAAAATATTTATTATATATACATATACATATATATATAAGAGATTACTAATTAAGATTTTGTAGTTAAATAAAACAGTTTTATTTCTTGTTTTACTTCTTTTTTTTGTAATGTCTCGGTTAATTTAAATACTACATTATGTTTAATCGAATTAATATTTGCATTATAAACTTTTATGCTTTAACTCCATTACGTAAGAAATAAAAAAAAAATTATATAAATATACTATCATGGTATCTTTTTAAAAAATTAGATACCGTCATTGTATACAAATTTTTTAAAAAATAATTAACCATAAATATTAAAAAATTATAAATATTTAAAATTAATTTTGCATTAAATTATTGAAATGAAGTTCTTTCAGATGTAAAACCATAGTATCAATTACATTAATTATTAAAATGATTAAATTCGTTAAATTATGGCGTTTATGTTGGCTCAATAAGCTTCTAATTCTTAGGCTAATTTCGTAATTGCTAATACATGTATGTTCGTAAAATTCCTGAATAATGCATATATATTTTTTATAAATTTTTCATCACTACTGACAGATAATCTATACTAATTTTATCAATATATTTTTTTCCCAATGAGATATATAGAGGGAATAGTTTTCACTATGAGCTTTTATTTTTGTTTTTATTTTTGTTTTTTTATATAAGTATATTGTACTAGGATAAAATGAATGTAAATTTTATTATTGTAAAATTTTAAATTAAAATTTTGTTAATAATATTTTATCATAAAAGATACAGTTAAAATATGAAAATATTCAAATTTTAGTTTTTAAGGTACAATAAATATTATCAATAATTAAGCTGTTTCTAAAAAGTAGTTGATAAATAACTGTAATAATCAATAATAAATAAAAATTATTGATTAAATTATTGATATAATGAATTATAAAAGTCGTATGTACTAATGGTTCAAACCGCTAATAATTCAAAAGTCAACAGTTAATATATTTGAAATGAGTAGAAAATCAACAGCTCATTGTATTGTTATTTAATTCACCAATAAGTATACAAGAGTGTGCACTCTATATTTATAGAAGAGAATTTTTTCTTATGAATACTTTATGCACATAACGTCCGTCACTCCGTAACTAAGGAAGTCTCGTGGGAAATTGTTCTTTGAAAAGCTGTTCCCGAGAAGACTGCTCATTAATTTCAAAGTTTCATAGAGCTCAGAATATTTGAGCATTACGGTTCTGTTAACTCTGTACATAGTGGTCCGGATCCAAAGAAACGTGAGCTTTCCCCTGTATCAAGAAAATTCGCGAAATTTCCATTTTCCTTGAGCGTCTCTTTTTGTTTTAAGATTTGACCCCAACCTCTATAAATGGCGTAAAATAATAATTTGATGAATTCTAATTGATAAAATAGAAAACGTACGCTCTAACTTTTAATTAAAATTTAAGAAATATCTAAACTGTAGTTAATTCAATTTTAGTAATTTATTTTCTGTATTTTCTATTCATAAAGTATAATAAGCATCCAATGAAAAATGAAGTTTAATTATATATTTGAATATTTGTATATATTCCAGTAAATTAGAATAATTTTTCTCACATTTTCTTAATATCATTTAAAAAATTTCCGTTGAATGATTAATTGAAAGATCACTTGCACACAATTATTTTTTTAGTAACAAATGGCATTTAAATTTTAAATGAATTTCAATTTCAGATGGAAGTTCTTCTAAATGTACGGTAAATAAATTTTTGCTGCTTCTTCTTTGCTTTTGCTGCTTTATAAGTAATATTTAGATTCAAGTAAATAAATATAAAATTAATCAATAACTAGTTTTATTTATAAATAATACGAATGCTACTATATAATGAAATAATATATTTTTGAATGTAATAATTAAATAATTAATTGGTATGAAATTTTTTTTATATTCTTTATAGAATAATTTATTATAATAAATATTATAATAATATTAAATTAATTTACTAAATTATTAAACAATTTTCAATTATAATGTAAAACTTCATATTTCAAATAAATATTTATTTATATTAATAGAATATCATTATTTACTATTTTTTGCAAATGTCAGCGAGCTTATTTAAATATGAGTTTTTTTTTTTTATAAATTGTCGTTAACTTAAATAAGACTAGTAAGTAATTTAACGCGTAATATTAATTATTTTTAAAATATACACCAGAATTATTTTACAATTCGCAGATTATTTTAAATACATAAAGTATTGAAAAGTACTTTATTAAAAATTAAATTTTTTGGAAAAATACATATAGTTTTATAATTCTCTGGAAGGTAATCGATTTAGAGAGAAAAAAACTAATATGATGAATATCCGTCAAGTATTATTATTATTATTATTATTATTATTATTATTATTATTATTATTATTATTATTATTATTGTTATTATTATTGTTATTATTATTATTATTATTATTATTTGGGGCGATTTTTTGAATTTAATTCGTCCGATGATTTGTTCCGCGCTCGCGTCCTGTCCGACAGCTTCCAAGTTGCAGCGGTACGCACTCGTTGTTTTCACAAGAAGTGCCTCCTTGATGAATTAGGTGTATAAAAAGTGTGATCTCCAATTTTACTATATTTATTTTTGATTGTAATTATTTACAAAATTGAGAATTATGAATAATGAATACTAAAGTGTGCTCGCAGCAGTTTTCATTGCAAATGACTTTGAGTGGATGCCGTTTTCGCTTGACCCCGAGTGACGGAAACCCCCGTTTCCCTTTGTTTTTCCGTTGCATTACTTTATTTTTACTATTATTATTATTATTATTATTATTATTATTATTATTATTATTATTATTATTATTATTATTATTATTTTTACCTGCTTGTCGCCAACGCAGGTAGCCAGACATTTAAATTTTGCAGGTAGACGCCCAAACAATTATATTATTTAATGTAATAGGATACAGTCAAAATTTCAAAAAGTAGATAGTGAAATAAATTAGTTAATAGGTTTAATTAGTTACATTGAGTGGTTTAAAGTAAAATTTGCTATATTTTTTATACAAAAAGTTTTTAAGGTAATTCGTTGATCAAAAATCAGTGCAATTGTTTCATTATTTAAAGGTTTATAAATTTATAGTATTCTATGTGCGACTTAAATTTTAAATTTTAAATTTTGTATGTATAACTACGCATACCATACATAAAAAAAACTTTTAACAAACTATTAAATACATTAAATATAAGCTTTTTCAAAAATCCATCTTTTAGTGTAAGTATTTATGAGTTTTACTTCAAGTAAATTTTTTAATTTGTATCAGAATATAAAGATTTGTATAAGTCAGAAAAATCTTTGATTATCCAATAAAAAAAGCGTTCAGTTTCTTTTTGTAATAAAAATTTAAATGAATAATCGAATAAAATACTGATTTTAATCAAATGTATCTATGTATTTTTCAACCTCGTACCCGGAGCTTAAAACACCTATGCAATTATTTTCAAGAGCTGCTTATATTCTATCTGCAAAAATGTTTTTGTTTTTCATTTTTCTCTAAATTCTCACACTATTATCAACGATAGAAGAATAATAGTTTTAGACAAAACTGAATACGTTTTGTTCGTTTTGCTTCAACACCTTCTATTATTTTATTTATGATAGTATTATATTATTATCATAATTTTATAAAAGTATCAATTTTAAAAAAATACAGATATTCATATTGAATGATATATTAATACAAGTTTTTTATAATGGTGATCTTGAGAAGGAGCTTCGAAAGTTACAAAATATGTATACTGTAGGCCATGAATAGAATATTTAATATAATTTGAATAATATTGCAAATATTAATATTATGATTACTATTATGAATTAAAAATTCACTTACATGATATAAGAAAAAAATCAATAAAAGGATGTTATAAAAATTCAACTTTTTTGTATTTATATTATAGCAAAAGATCCAAGCTGATTGAGGCTTTTTAAATTACTAAAGAATTAAAAATAATTATGTATAAAATAATTTTATATAAAATAATTGTAAACAAAATCACTACAATATTTATAAAAATTTAAATTTATTGTTTTTGAAAATAAAAATATTAAAAATGTGAACCCAATTGCAGTGTTATGTTTTTAAATTAATAAAGCGACATTTTGATATTTAATTTGAATCTCTACAGGAGATTTCAAATTGCAAAATGCAATTGATATTTTTGAAAAGATAGAAACACTGAATCGTGATTGAATGTCAATAAATATATTATTTAAATTATAGAAAGACAAGATTATAAAATTGTAAAGTAATGTTTGAATTTAAGAAAATATTAAATTTATATTTCTTAAACTGAATGAAGAGAATACGTAGCTAATTGTTTCATTATAAAATACATATACATTTGGAGGATTACTATACATGATTTGTGTCTTCGCATCAACACAAATAGAGATTCAGTTTCCCATTCATCAATCCACTTGAAAATTAAAAGTTGGTAAATTCATAGAGTAATCTTTGAAAAGGGGTCAATTGAATACCATCAAGTGGCACTGAATTCAGTTGGTCGGTATAGTTAAACAGACACCCTGGTCCTATAGTTTCGTATAGTTTCGGCATTTCCTCTTTCTCATTAGTTGAATACTCTCTTTACACTCTCATACAAATCGACAACTTACAAAGGCTTCTCCTCGAGTGTCTCTTGCGAATTTCACTTTTTACTTGATCTCTGCCTTTTCGCCCTCACCTTCCGTCGGATTTTCTTTTTTGAATTTCCAATATTGCCTATGCTGAAGCAGTTTTTTTTAAACGGTTATTCAATAGCTCAAAGAGCCAGCCAGAGTAGATACTTGTAATACTTATCTATTAAGTGATTGTGTGTAAAAGGAGTTACGAATAAATTTAAGATCATCTAGCTTGTATGCTAGATTAAATATTTACTACTAAAACCTTCAACTTTTTTTAAGTACACATTTTCTCCTTGCTAAGTATAATATTCGTATATCGTTAAATTTGTTATAAAGTTGTTCTCTCAAATAATAAGAAGTATAATACATGTAATGCATGCAAAGATAGTTTTTGAGTGCATGCGGCCTTAATAATAATAATAATAATAATAATAATGATAACATTTCATTTTGTATGTGATATAATATAATCTTTATTTTTTTGAGATATTAAGAAAGAGGTAAAAAATTAACCACTAGCTTGACGATGTACATCGTCACGAGTCTTTTCTTGTTTATTTGCACACTTAAATATTTTTTTAATTTTAAAGTTCATTCCGTAGTTTTTAAGCCGCCATATTTCATATTATATTTATGCATTAACAATAACAGAAACAATTAAATGGTTAAGAAAGTTTGTCAATAAACGTAACGACAATGATATTAATGTAACAATTTAAAGTCGAGTAACTTATAATTTAATCGGTTTATAAGCATTTTACATTAATAGATGTAGCGAATATAGGGGCAAACTAGGTCACTGTCAATATACATTAAACATAATTTAATTATAGGATTTTTTTATAATGTAGTATTTTTATATTTTCTTTTCATTCGACTGCATAATTTATTTTGAAAAATGAGCATAGCATAAAAGCAACTATTACAGAAAGAATATCATAGGATATTTATTACAACAATTAAATATAAATTGTTATAATATTAACAATAATGATAGAATGAAAAGCATTATTACTCGAGGTATGAAGAGTAGAGAGAGTAGAGAGAGAGAGAGAGAGAGAGAGAAATTTTATAAATTTAGCCGAAGAACAACGAATAACTCGAATTAGTACAATCTAGAATGTATGTTGCTTAGAAGTACCGAGAATTAATGCTTTATTTCTGTGGAATTTGAACGGGTCACCCAGATTTTATGCAAGTAAGAAATACTCCGTGCAGTGCAAGTAATAATTGATTTTTCATATAATGCACATTGCCTGCATTATTTATTGTCACTCGTATAGAGATACAAGGTCAAAGTTCTCTAGCAGCGTGTGTTTAATTTCATGTTTAGAAGTATGGATTATATATCATAATTTTGCCATTTTCGAATCTCCACATACACTTCCATCTGTATAATTACAATACGTGCCATTTTTTATTTTTTATGCGACGTGTGAATAATGTGTTAGATAATTAAAATACGTGGACTACGCTCGCATGTCCCGTAATATGTTTGCAAATAATTTGTCATTTGGAATTGGAAGAGCGATATCAACAGTAGTGGGCTGATGATATCGTCAAATAACAAATAATAATCATAACAATTAAATCATTCAATTAAAGTTAGGAAGATCGGAGTCCCGTGACAGACGAGTGAGCTCGGTCGCATTAATTTCCGCATTAATTTCATATTCTTGATGTGAATCCAACTACTTATAAGTGCGGACATCCAGAGAAGTTTATTTTGTCGATGCGCCGGCTCCTACGGATATAACCGGACCGTAATAAGTGCGAAGTAACGAATGCCCGCATTTACTCACCACTGCAGACCGCAGTCTGCAATCATTGCAGAATCCAGACTGTGAACTTTTGAATTCCGGCCACGAATTTTGTCTGAGGAGTTAGCGGCTTCGTCGCTTGGTGGCGCGAGCCAATGCAACCGACCTTTAACCCCTCCCCCCGCCCCCGAAGCCTTTGGCGGCCGCCGCTGGTGCTGCTCTCGTTTCCCCTAGGCCTTTACAACTACATCCCCGCGCAATCCTTTATTTTTGAATAATTGCGATTATAATAATTAGATCCCAATGATAAATAAATTGAAATTTACTTAATGCTCGAGATACAAGCTTTTATGAAATATGAACTGAACTGAAATCCGATCTCACGATCGCATGAGGCGCTCCAATGTGGAGTCCGTCGGATCCAATCTGATCTACAGACAATAGCCAATATTAATTTCTTAGGTGAAACCAAATTGATCATATAATTAAAAAACAATGTGTATTATTTGATACTGAAACTCAAAAAAAAGTCTTTTGCATTGGCGGATGTCAAAAACAAAGTCAAATAATTCGAATTTATGCCTTGTATAGAAGCGATTATCACAAGCAATTAAAATTAAGTACGACAAGCGAATTAATTTGAGTGAATTTATTACTTCTATTAACCTTTCCCACTTTTCCCATGTTAAACATGGTGTACACACAAACAAAAGATACGCAGGTACGCCTAGATTTATTGGAGGCTCGTGGATGGCGCCAAATCCAATGCCATATGAATATCACGAGTCCGCAGTATCTGTTTAGTCTCATTTAAATTTTTTAATTGAATATTTTAATGACAAATCCACAGGTTTGAAAAATCAAGATTAGGATTTAGTTAGATATTGCCTTTACTCCAAATTTATACAGCATATCAACAGTACATTATCAAATCAGTATCGACATGCAATGAAAGAGTGCCGCAAAACAGTCGATTGATATATTATAGCCGACAAAACCCACAAATGTAAGCGAAACTACTAAAATAAGTGCTAAACAATGGTAGGCATTAAAAGCTGAGTATAACATGAAAACATACTAATCGCAAAGAGAATAGATGAAATATGAATCCCATTTTTCATAATCCATTTAAAATGGAAATAATTATTAATTATTATCCAAAGCATCATACTAAATAATGAAGTAACAAGAACCTTAATTTTGTAAATATATAAATAAAATCATAACAGAAACGTTGATAAATTAACAAAAAAATAAATAAATTTATCTATTAAATATTAAAATGTTAATTTATAAATTTTAGAAAAATCTTTTGAGTAAATAAAATAAAAAATATTAATTATTAATAAGTTTAATAGATTAAATTTACAAAAATTATTTTATGGGCAGTAGATTTAATATTTTAAGTTAAAAAAAATTAAATATATAATATTTTAGATTATCATAAAAGAAAAATTAGAAATCTTAATGATCTAAATAATAATTATTAATAGAATATTTAATAAAGAAATAAATATTGTTTTTTCAGGCTGCATAAAAGTTTTATAAATTGTATAATTTATGCATAAATTTAAATAAACAGTTGTACTAAAAAAAACTCAATTTATTATTGAAATTTGTATTTCATTTCGAAAGAAAATAAAAAACCAACCACGAATTTTTAACAGAAAATAATTATAATTATATTTCATTATGGAAAAAATATTAAAATATCAAAATAAATAATTAACTTTTATTTTCAGATTGTAATAGTTAAGATTTTCATATAATTTTATAATTTCAAATATATCATAGTTTTAGAAAATTTATTTTTAGAGGAGCAGAATGTAACAAATAACTATTAAATTTTTTTTTTATTTTATTACATCTAAACTAAAATTACAATTTTTAAAATATGCTTACATTTTTCGAATATTATAAATTTATTGCACATATAAATATGCAAAAGTTATTTAAATATTTAAAGTTCAAAAAAGGATAAAATAAAAATAAAGTCATCTCAGTATATTTTTGAGAGGTAATTATTAACCGGTAGTCAATATTGTAGTACGTTATTTTATCGATTACTATTGTAAAATAATTGATACTGACCAGCCCAAATTTACAAGAGCATCTAATATTTTTATTATAAATAATAAAAAAATATAACCTAAAAGCGGAATCTACTTATCCCATTACCATGTTCTATAGTATCACTAAAGTACAAAAATATAGTTCAGCTCAAAATAACGAGATGTCGCCAAAACATAGATTTTATAATTTCGTTGTCGAAAACTAAATTCAGCTTCACAAGTAAAAGACATGAAAAGCCTCTACATGTGTTGTATGGGTGTGCAATCATTCTGATGCCGATTTCCATGTAGATATTAAATTTTTTTAAAGAATATTTAGCAAATATTTTCTTTCCTTTTCGATGGATCAAATTCGAGGAGGCTTAGATCCGAAAATTCGTCGGCTACGCAAGCTTTCACGAATATAATTTTCAATTAAAATAAATTTTATTAATTTAAAAAAATTTTTGTCAATAATATTATTGATATGAATGCGTTTTAATTCAAATATCATAAACTGTTTTTGATTTTATTTAATTTATATTTCTCTAATTAGCAAATGCTAATGTTTCTTACTTTATTAATATTTATTTTTAAAATTATCAATATTGATGATTCCTAATTTAATTTAATAGTATATACATGGGCCGCCTCTGCAGAGGCTTTTCATATCTTTTACTTGTGAAGCTGAATTTAGTTTTCGACAACGAAATTATAAAATCTGTGTTTTGGCGGCATCTCGTTATTTTGAGCTGAACTATATTTTTGTACTTTAGTGATACTACAGAACATGGTAATGGGATAAGTAGATTCCGCTTTTAGGTTATATTTTTTTATTTGTTTATAATAAAAATATTAGATGCTCTTGTAAATTTGGACTGGTCAGTATCAATTATTTTATAATAGTTTTATGGGCGAAAACTCGTTGTTTTTTGTATGAGTTATCTATAATCGGAGATTTTGTTAACTCGGGGTGGTTTTTATTTATTTATAAGGAATGGGCTAAGTATCTAATTAATATGTTGGTGGATCAAATTCGAGCAATAAAAAATACATCGGAATTTATCGTTTTTAGCTTGGAACTGTAAAAAAGAATGGATAGTAGGTGGTGAATTTAATTGATTATTGACGTAATCGATTTTTTGATTATACTATGAAAGAGTTGTTTTTATATACGAATTGATTAATTTTTGAGAATTTTATTTAAATAAAAATTTAAAGCTGTTAAAATATATTAATAATAAGTTTCAAAAAATTGAAATATTAATAGTTATAAATATTAAAATACAATGATTGCTATAATAATATTTCCTAAATAATTTTTTATAGCTGGAAATTATTTATATATTATTATTATTATATTATTTTTTTGTTAATTGTGATATTGTTCCACAGAAATGCATAAACTTCATAAACCTCTGCATCGGCTCCATAGCTCAGTTGGTTAGAGCGTCGTGCTAATAACGCGAAGGTCGTGGGTTCGATCCCCCCTGGAGCCATTATTTTTTGTATTTCAAATTCAAGTATTGTGTTGGCATTCTTAAATTAATTTATTATAAATGACATTTCATAATATCGTTATTTATATAATATTAGTTTTATTCGTTATTAAATTCCATTCATTTGGTAAAGCATAATTGATTTATACACATTTATATCTATTAAATTTATATTAATAATATCTACTATTGCTAAAATCGAATTTTTTTGCTCATTTCTTAATTCTTCATCATTATTGGTTCAAATGAATAAACTAAAGATACTTTGATTGTTAATAATTTTTAATATCGTTTTTTAGGAGTTAATCTTATATTTATGGTGAATATTAGCTGTTTTAAAAAATATAAGTTTACTTTTTTAAAATAAATTCATCATTGCAATATATATAATAGAGACAAAATTTAATAAAGAATTTTTTAAATATTATTTACAAAATATATTATTGTTCTTCTGTCACTGGAGTTAATCTAAATAATCAAGACTAATGTGTTGTGTAGAGATTCATAATGTTGTAGCACCTTTTTATTTGAATCTGTAGATTGTTAGTATGTGCAATTTGGTTTTAAATTTATTTTTTGTTTTTTATACAATAATAGTTTTTATTCAGTTTACATATTACGTTACAAAGCGTCAAGCTTGTCTTTCCATGGGTTTCAACATTTAGTGGCAAAAGTTCATTCAATCGAACAGTCGTATCGTACTGGGCTTCCTCTTTTGTAAATTCCGAGAAGTTAGAAGGAGCGACCTTTGATAAATGTGAATTTTACCTTAAAAAAGTGAAGGTGCCGGTGTCTGTTACTTCCATTTTTAGAGTAATCGTTTTGACCGACTGTAGTAAAAACGCGTAATTTTTTAAATAATCTTTTAATTGACGACAATTTCATCCTTAAATTATTCGAATTATTATTTTATGGTTTGTCAATCAATAATTGAAAATTACATTATTATATGAACAATTTTAGATTAGGATAATTATTATTAAAGTGTATGATAGTATTGAAATTCATTATTATTCTGTGATGGGTCAATCAGTATATTTATTATTTAAATCCATATTTTTCATTCTAATATATGTATCTTCTTGAATTATTTTAATATTTATGGTATAAGAAAATTTATAAATTTATTTATTTAATGCATAGAAAAAGTTATAAAAAAGTTTTAATGTTATTCTTATTGGCAAATGAAAAATAGTAAAAAAGTTCCTAAAAATTGTAATATCATGTATAAAATATTTATAGATTTGTTGCAATTTTTCAATTAGTTTTTATTTTCATTGAAATTGAGATATTTTTAATGTTTATTATAAAAAATAATAAACTACATATGATATAGTTAGATTTAAAAGTTAATCAATGATTTAAAAAAATCTTGTAATTATAGTGCTGAGATATTTATGTAACACAGTTCTAGCATTTCTATTTTGGAAATGTTTTATTAATAAAGTTAAAGAACCAATAAACAAATTTTTATTATAAATACTTTGTAATCTCATAACTATTATAAAATTTCAATAGAGTATTTAATTATAGACAAACATTATATGTTTATTAGTCTCTCATGTAACAAAGAAAATTTTTCTGTTCAATACTTTTGCTTACAGTTTTTGTTTAAAATTTGTTTCACGTTATCATTTTGTAATCTGTAAGTATTTCTGTTAAAGATTTTGTAAATTTTTTTAAAGCTTTTTTAATTACTTGATATTAAACTTATATTAATATTTGTATTTTTATATTATCATTTACATTTGTGATGAATTAGATTTTTTTTTTAGTTTTATATTTTTATTAAATGACGTTTTCAATTTCAAATTCTCTTTTCAAGAAAATAATATATATTTTTTTTAAGAAAATATCTTCCAGTAAAGTCCAGTAAATTATTACTGACATTCATTATTTTATTTCCATTAGTATATTTATTTTTTAGCAATCTTGAATAGTAATATTTAATTTTTAATATATCATGTAAAAGAAAAAAAGAATTTTATTTATGAAATGAGAAATAACCATTCAATAATCCAATACTGTTTTTATAATTGAAAAAATAAAACATTGAATTGAATAAAAATATGCTAAATGACAGAATTGAATGTATTTATACTAAATTCTATTAATAGAAATTTAAAAAAATATTTTGAGTATATGTTCTTTTTCACTGTTTATGAGAATTTAATTTATTACTTGAAACCCATAGGAATTACTATCGAATGTTCATATTTACAAATAAGAACAAGCCTTGTCAAATCTATTGCAACTTTTAAAGGTTACTTTTATAAGCATTTGAATGTAACAATTGAAAGAGTTAAATTAAAATCTTGAAATATATATGGGAAAAATACAAAAATAAATATATTTCAATTGAAGAGGTTAGAGCCTGAATATTGAATTTTAAAATGATACATTTTTAAAGGATATAAATTTAAATAAAATTTTTAAACGTCAATTTTTATATTATTATCTATATTGTAAAGTTATTTAATATTGGAAATAGCTTTTATTACTTTTATGTAAAATTATTTTAATTTAACTTTAAAAATATCATACTTCATAGAAGCTGGCTTAGAAGAATTCTTTATTTTAAGTTTTGCAATAAAATATTTTTACCATATTTATATACGGTCAAAAAGAAGAGGAAAAGCGTATAGATTTACATATGCAGCGCGTTTACGTTTTTGTGGGATTGTGCGTTTTGAGAATGGCTAAGAGTTTTATGCAAAAAAGATCCCAGGTGAAGGCAGTTCGGGAACTTTTCGTGGACACCTACACATTTAATCTACATTCATGTGCCTATAGATGCAAGCATGCGTGTAAGACGTGCGTCAAAGCAACAGAATTTTTTGTTTTAAAATATTTTACAAATTCGCTCTTCAATATTGCTATTAATTATCAAATTAAATAAAAATTGGTTTTCTATTTTTACAAAAGCTTCATTCACTTCATTAACTAATACAAATAAACAGAAATTTATTGAAAATAATTATTTTCGTTCAAGTGAATGATTTTTACCGATAAATTAGAATGCATTTTTTTTAATTTTTAATCACCTAGTGTATTTTCTTTCTTAGAAATCAGTGCATTATTGCATATTTTTCTAAATAATTAAAATCGATCTTAATCAAATAATATTTGATTTATATTAAAAAATAATTAACGTTATAATTGCCAATTCAAAGATTGAATTTTAATTTTTAATAAATTAAAAATTATGAAGTGAAATTAATTAATAAATTAATTATTTTGTTATAAATCATCAAATTCGTATGTAAACATGTATATGTCAGAATTTCTTTTCATATGCATTAAATTAATATTGATTTTTTTACCGTCAAACGAATAGGATGTACATAAAAAATATAAAATATTACAAACAAGTATTATTTAAATCTATAAGTAAAAGAGCAGTTTATATGAGAAAAATCAAAAATACAAATATATACTGCATTATTTTAAAAACAATTCTTCAAAATATTACTTATCTGTTATAATGTCGCATTTTGAAAATTACGATATACTATTAGCTTGAGATTTTTCTAAAAGATTTATTGAGCTCATTTAGTATTGCAATACCTAAAATTTGACAATAAAAACCTAATAAAATGGAAATTTATGTACTAGAATATTTAATAATAATAT
The DNA here is from genome assembly GCA_018907245.1 of Eupristina koningsbergeri. Taxonomy (NCBI): domain Eukaryota; kingdom Metazoa; phylum Arthropoda; class Insecta; order Hymenoptera; family Agaonidae; genus Eupristina; species Eupristina koningsbergeri. Next base: position 769,835 of record JACCHV010002775.1, read on the forward strand.
AAAACTTAATAATTACAATTTTTTAATTCGAAATTAACATTGATATAATTATGCAAAAGTGCCATTATTAGTCTATCCAAGCATAGAATGATTATTAAACAAAAGCTTCTATTATAATTAATTTGTTTGTCTTAAGTTTATAATAAATTAGTAATAAAGTATCGATGCTTATTTACTTATACAAAATTCGTTATCTGTTTGGCTGGTGTCTTCCATGGATTCTCCCAATCTCTGTGTCTCTTTTTAAATTTAGTACTGATTAATACCTCAAATATTGCAAATAATCTAAAGGATTTATTGAACAATTATTACAGTAGTATAATGTCTTTTTAAAATTGCACCCATTACGATCTACGATCGAACTAGAATTGAATTTTTCTTAATATTATTTTCTTGATAATTTTACGCTTAGCGAATTATATGCATTGAGTAAGATTTTCTAAGCTTTCTTTAAATATTATAAATAATCGCGTAAAATATCCCTTGTTTAATCAGTCGGATCGATTAAATACTGATTGCATTTTGTATATTATATTATAAAATATATTATTTTTTTTTTCATGATTTAAATATATTTTTTTGTGAAAACAGTAAATTACCCAAAAAAAGCAATAAAAGTAAAAACAAAGAAAATAAAAAAAAAATTTCAAAATAATGAATGTAATGTTTATTATAATCAACAATTATTTACAATATGGTAGTCATGAAAAAGAAAAAGGAAGTAGTAAAATAATATAGATCAATATTGAGAGATATTATTTGCAAGTGAATGGTATGTTAAAATAAATGAACATTTTTTTTAATTAAATTATTTTATGGATCTGTCAATTAAAATCCAGTATTACGAGTTTAACGAGTTGATTTCATAGGTCCAACATTGTCTTCTACAGTGCTTTGTTGTTTAAACAATAGTATCGGTGAATTTTAGATTCTAATTCTAAATAATTTTTCGTATAATTTATAAAATTGAGAAAAGTAAAAACTTTATCAGTATATTAATACAATAAAATTTCAATTTTCATTGTAATAGTTTTGAGACTAATTTATTTTCAAATCAATTTATATATGCTAAAATTTAGTAGTTAAATTTGTATAATTCTTAAAAATCGAAGTTTTAATTGAAGAGATATAAAATTTTTTAAGTTACATTAAATCATTATCAAAAACATTAAAAAAGATTAATGTTTTTTTTAAAATTGAGTGCGTAGCAAGAAAATATTGTAGTAGATGAGCTCATTACTTTAAAATATAATGTCCACAGTAGATGAGTAATTAGAAAGTAGAATATTTAAGTATTTATACAGAATAGTTCTTTGAAATAATGAAGCAAAATTTAGTTAAGCATAGAGTCGTTTCATACTCAATTTCGATAGACACACATTGTTCGTTTGTAAGAGGAGCAACGGAGGACGTCGCGTTATTCAATAATAATTTTCAACTGTGCCGACGACGATGACGACGAGTTTGACCACGACCACGACCACGACCACGACCACGACCACGACCACGACCACGACCACGACCACGACCACAACCACGACCACGATCACGATCACGATCACGATCACGATCACGATCACGATCACGATCACGACCCCGACGACAACAACAACGACAGTTAATGAAGATATAAAGTTCCCTCGTTCAGGGTTAAATCGCAGGGGATCACTGGCGCATTTGTAACGCGAGCAAGCGATTTAATCGAGCGATTAATTCACTGAGGACGAATTACAAAACACGCATAATCTCAGACGAGAACATTATTGTTTTATGCTTGTCGGTCTCGATTTATGAGACGACTTCCACTTTCTAATTCCAAGAGTCAAAATTTCGCTGTTATTTTCTAAATCTATTTATTTTGATTTTTGTTGTTGTTGTTGTCAAAGAAACTTGAAATCGTGTTAGGGAATAGCTTTTTCAGGTGAGTAACATCAAGTTGGAGCAGAAATCCCATCTTCTTCGCGGAATTAAGTGCGTCGACTCGGCGGAGAATTTTCTCCTCTTACAATTGGTGTGGATTTAAAGATCGACACATTTGTAGCTTTACGAGTTCTGCTCCCATTTCCAAGGATAGCCTAGATAGGAACATCTGTTACATAACCATTTCCAGAACAACCTTCCTTTAAGTCAAAGAATCAATTGAAAGTAAATTTGTGGAAAATGAATTTAGCTATTCAGTTATTGGTGGTTTCTATGGATATTATCTTATTGGTTGATAAGGCTCTAATATTTATTTGATGTACGAATAATATTGTCAAAATATATGTATTATTTAAAAAAAAAAATTGTTATGTTGTGAAGGTCAACTTAATGAAGATAAAACTCTAATTTAACTATTTTCACATTCTAGAAATATTTGAGAAATATATAATATAAAATTTTATTGCATATATAAAGAAATTTAAAAAATGATTGTAATTTTTGAAGAAATTTTTGATTTATCAACCATTTATTTTTTTATTTATTTTAATTTATTAAAAAAAAATGTATTTAATTATTGTGTTTGAATTGAAAATTTTACACTTCCATACATGATTGGATTTTACAGATATATACAAATTATAAATATAATTGCAGCTAATATTATGAATTAAATCATATAGTAATAAATTATACCATTCCAAAAATTTATTTTTCTTATTGCCTTGATGCAGGAAAGTGTTTCGTTAAAAAATTGTAATAGAGAAACTTTAACTTTTGCATTTAATATTCTTTAACGTTGTAAATTTGATCAAATTTTTTTGCTCTTGTAATGCTCGTTATCTGTCTCGAGATTTTATGAAATAAAATATTAATTTCCTTATTTAAATGCTTTTTCCGTACAAAATTTATTTTTCGTAGAAATAATTTATGAACATTTTTTATTTTTATTAACTAAAGAATACATGATATACACCATATAAATATGAAGTCAATATTAATTTTGCAAAATAAATTGTTTTGATATTAATGCCTTAAAACAATTACACTTTTGATGTTTTTAAACTTCAATTCCAAATTGTTTATACATGACTTTGTTACACTGAAATTTATCAAAAATAGAATTTAAATTTCCATTACTGCATACATGCATGCACTCAATTTTATGTAGAGCACTTACAGGAGTTGTATTCACTTTAAGAGATACATATACCATGCCACTGACATTGTATAATTAAATTAAATTACTAGTTTTCTGGATACTTAGCACCGAGTACCGCCTTGGCGTTTTAGCTTTATTTAGTAAGCTTTTCCAGAAGACATGTGTTGTTTAGACGCATTAGCAATATCCCGTGTAGACAGAAACTTCATTTTACGTTTTGAACTAATTTTTACTTAGATTTTCCTTAAAAACTTAAAAACTTTTGACATCTTTCATAAACTCCAAAAATAAAATATTTATGTCTGCAGAGATGCTGTTATTTATATAGTTATCTATTGATGTTACAATATTCGGGACTCATTTTAGTTTATTTATTGCATTATATACTCCTTTATTTTTAATTTAATAGCTATATAAAAATTATAATTGACTATTAATTTAAACAATTTAATCAACTTTTACGATAATTATCTCAGTGATTATCTCATAATAGTGTTTGTATTTTATTATAAAATTCTTATAAAAATTTTAAATCGATATGAGTTAGTAAAATCAATAAATAATAAAACTAAAGGATAAAAAAGCTACGTGCAAAATTCTTATCAAGACTATTCTTCAACATTTTCGTTGTTTTATAATCCACCTTGAGTTCAAGCATTTTTTACTTAAATATCTGTATGGTATTCTTATATTTTTTATTTCAACTGTCCGTTATATCCATTCATACTGACGTTACTTAATTCCTCTGATAACAGTGAATGAGAATAAAGCTTCGCTCTCTATATCACGATTCACTAGTTTCCTAGGCATTTCAACATTCTTATCTCATCTTACATAATTTATTTGCTTAAACTTTATTCACTAGCATTGAATGGTGTGATATTCATATTTTAATTTTGTCCAAATTTTACAAATTTTCTTAGTATTTTTATTAAAATTACTTAACGATATAGATTATAAAAGTAATAATTTGAAAAATTTCAACAACAAAAAAAGACATTTTTCAAAGTATTATTAACAATGTATCTACAATATTTTATCTCTCCTCTACATTTTAAATATTTTCAAAGTTTTTTTTTTTTTTTTTTTAAAAAAATATATTTAAATTTAGACATATGTTTAGTTTATGATTAATTAAATATGTATGTTATTAATTACTATTATATTATAACTATTACTATTATAAGATACTAATGATATAGTATCATATGAAAATTTACGATAACCAATTATTAGTTACTATATTATTATAGTAGATTTATGTATAATTTAATCGTAATATTCTACAATATAATTATATCAGTTTCATTTTATTTAAAAATATTTTTTATTTACTCCTTATTATTAAATTTAATTTTATTGGTTTAATATATATTTTTACCCGATATATATAACTTTATTTATTTCATAAATATTTTTAAGATGAAGTTTATTAATTTTAGTAAGAAAAAAAATGTAATATAAATTTAATTGTGTATATTTAAAACATTTATATTTTGATATTTGTCTATTACTTTTTAATTTTTTCATAATTATATTATTTTTTTTGAGATTTTTCGTAAATATAAATGTTAAGACAATTTAGCCTTGATTAATATCATTAAATTTAAATAGATTGAAATAATAATCTTTTAAATTTTTTTAAATCTGTTTATTAATTTGTTTAAAAGTATATGATGAAAAATTAAATAATTTATAATATTAAAATCACATTTAGTTTATATTAAAATATTTTATAAATAAATTACAATAGATAAGATAATTTTGTTGAATTAAAAATGTTGTATTTCAATAAACAGAACTTGATAATGTTTTTAATGTCTTTTATTTAATAAAAATTTAAATATACTCATAAATTTAAATATTTTTTTATATTATTTATTTTTTTTGCGGATGTATAAATTTACATATATTAATTTGCTGAACTGTATATTTATTTATTCATTTAAAAATACATGTATAATTCTTTATATCTCTTTACATATATATATATATATTTCAATTATTTCGTGAAAATGATTTTCAAATTATAAAAAAAATTTATTACTGTTTCAGCGACAAATATTCTGTAACTGAAAATAAAAAACATTATAAAATTTTGAATTTTAGTAGGTCTTTTGATGTACAAAATATAATTTTTTATTATTAAATTTATTTATGAGCAATAATTTTAATTTCTTGCAGCTTATTTTTTCCTCTATAATCTTATTGATAAAAAATTTCTAGCCGTGGTAAGATTTTTCCAAGAATTAAAATTGTTAATAACTTACATTTTTTTTGTTATTAAAATATCACATATTTTTTTATCTATTTCAATTTAATCTAGATACTGAAAAATTTGGTTTATTATATAGTTTAAAGACATCTGAATAGTGAAAAAAACAATGGAACTCAGTAGTTAAATTTAGTTTACGATCTTCAAGTTCTGCAGAACTTCATCCGTTATTCAATAGATTCATAGTCCATATTCATTTGACTATATCAAGGTCCTTTTGGTAAAGTAGGTAGAAATGATATTAACTCTAGTGGGGCTATCTTTTTATAATGCGTTTGTGCAATATATTTTTTTTTTTGTATTTTTATTTTTTTCTTTTCATATTATGAGTTGCATTGACAGAAGAGTGGAATCATGCTTTTTCATAATTATTCATTTACAAATGTGGTTTGATATATTTATTTTATAATTGTACGCTAAATTTTTCATAAAATAACATATGATGTTATTATCTTCAAGCTTATGGAGAATTTCTTTGAAAACTCCTTGAATATATTTTGGAGTATCTTGTTTGTCGACCCAGGAACTCAGTCGAGAAAGACATTTGTGTTTGCAGTTTTCGAGTTCCTATCCAACTATAAATTTTCAACAACTTGATTACCATTCGTAGTGACAGCTGTTCTATAATAATTATAACTTTTATACTACTTTTTACATTTAGACACTATAATTATATAATATTAATCAGTATATTTATAAATTCTTCGATTTACTAGTATTGCGTGATTTATGTCAATTGTTGTAGATACTTTTTTATCAAGCTACTTTATGTAAATTTGCAATTTATTTCCACGTGCAAGACATTTCACATACATAATACTGATACGTTTATAAATATATTCGAGAAAATGATAAATATTTTATTTTATCAATGCTACTTGAAATATTATTCAAAAAAGCAATTACTTTTTAAATATCTAAATAATTATTAAATAATATGATACTATGTCAAAGTTAATTATATTGTAAAAATTCATTAAAGGAAATGAAATTGATAGAATTCATCATCTTATTTTTATTATTTCTGTTGTGATAATTATATTTTTAAAAAACGATTATAGATTTTATAAAATTAAAATATTCTTCAATAAAAATTTATGGATTTATAAACATCAATTTAATTGGTAAAATTCATATATTTTTTTAACTTTATAAAAATGCAATAAATTTTTTTATAAAAGTGTCTATAAAAAATATAGAAAATTAGCATAAATTATAGAAAAATATGATTTATAATTCAAATGTTATATTATAATCATGAATTAAAACATTATTAAAAGCACGTTATAACATAATAATTTGTTATTATTGTTTTTCAAGGTTTGTTATTTCTGTTTTTTTAATATTTACATGATCGACGTAGTTGCAATTCAAGTGGAAATTATAGTATCTATTTAATAATAAGTATCGCTAAAGTTAATGTAGAAGATGACTAAATAGCTTCGAAGTATTTAGATATAATCTACTTACATACTTAATAATTATACACTTAATAAAATTTTTTAATAATTTTTAATCAACATAATATATATTACTATAAAATAATATATTAATATTAATTTTTAAATATTTATAAGAAATTAAAGAACAATAATCAGAACTATTTCACGAAAGTTGATTTATTTTTGGATTGAAAAAACTTTTTGTACTTTAGAGTATAATAGAAAAAAGGAATTTAGGTAAAACTTTATATTTTACTTAAAGTAAAGAATGACTTTTATATGAGTTTTCAGCCAAATAGCAAATAGACTTTAAATAATCAAAATAAATTTGTTTGGAAATATATCTAAGTTCAATATCTCGTTGATTTCCAGAATGATAAATTCCAAGAGGAAGTACTTAAAAACTATATTATAGGCAAATATTGATGTATTGAAAAAGAAATATAAAAATCATGATATTCATCTGTATCTAATATTTATTCTTAATATAAATATGTGTTAGGTACAATACAATGAATGTTTTGTTTTAAAATAATATATATTAATGTAAAATATATATTAATATTATGTTACACTTAATCATTTACCGTTAGTTAATTTGTATTCCTAATTTCTATATATCATATCATAATTATTTAGCATACTCATATATTTAGCATAGTCATATTCCTTGATTTAAAATATATCTTGACTGAAAAATGTCATTATATATACATTATATAGTGTTATACACACAAATACATATACAAACGCATACATATATATTATACATTATATATATTATTTACTTTATTTATTACTGTGTTATTTTATAACTGCGCTTATATAATTTTATCTGTATGTATGAATCTTCAACAATTTATCACTTTGTATCTGGTATTACGACTGCCTGTACTTCACTGATGAGTTCAGTAGTAGTGCCAAATGAAACATTATTAAATGGATCTTTGAAGTTTTCAAATATTATTATCATTTAAAAGCCTTTATTCAATGAGTTTATTCTATTTTATTTATTTGTGGTAGTATAATCATTTTGTATATTTTAGAGTGCAGTTATTTTCACTATTTTTATTTTATTATTAATAAAATATTATTTATTTTATATGAAATACTCACTATATATTATATGCAATATATTTATAGTAGCATATTATATTAAATATTGATATAAATTTATTAGAATATATTTTTATACTTTAAGTATATTTATTTTTTTTATCCCCAAAAGATATCTTTTTTATAAGTTCGAATTAAATGCTCTCAATTATTTTTCTCTGATAATAATAATAATTATAATATTCAAAAATTAATTTTTTCTAATAATATATTTTTGCAGTTTCTTTTGATTTAATTACATATATTTGAATGGAATATGTTAAATGTATTTAATTTTTTTTATTTAAATTTATATTTTGATTCAACAATATTGAATAATTATTTTTTAATAAATTTAAAATGTATAAATTATGCTATTAAATTTCATATTTTTAATGTATTGAAAAATATTTCTGAACTTTAAAGTTATTTTTTTATTATTCAACATAAATTTAAAAAATTTTTTACTGTCATTTAACCTAAAGACTATGATTTTTAAGATTTATATTATCTCAGTCTTTAATTATTTCCAATCATATTTTAACTTAATGAAAAAAAAATTAGGAATATTTTTTTTAATATTTTTCATTTATCAATTTTAAGTTATTTATTACTATTCAGATAATTTAAATTAAACTATAAATATATCTTTTGCATGATGTATATTTGTAATTTATTTTTTACTTTCATATTTTGTTTTAATTTTTATAAAATTTTAGTAATTATATTCATATTAATATTAAAAATTTTATGTCTATTATACATATTGGTTTGTTATTATTGAAATATTAAAATAATATGGTTCTCTTATTTTTTTATATCATTGCATTAAAATTTTTTAATTTTTATATTTTAAAAAGAATATACTGAACTGTTACTTAGTATTAATATAAATATAACTTTTTCTTAATTGATAAATACTTTTTTAATATCTATAAATATTTATATATTATTATTTAAAATCATATTACTATGTAATTTATCTTGATAATATTGAATTTTTGTGCAAAAGAATATTTTAATATGCATTTTAATATTTATTTGACATTAAGTTATACGCTGAATACGCTTTCTTATTTAGTATTAGTTGGAAATTTACGTAATGAAATTTTTTTTGAAAAATTCATATTTTGCTACTTATTGCATACAATATTAATTTCTATTTTCAATTTTTTTCTAAATAATTGTATTCAATAAATTATTTCAATAATAATAAATAAATTAATAATAAAAATAAAATATACTTCAATTGTTTTAACCATTTTTTTATGTATATTATAAATAATGAGCATACGTGAGAGAAAAGTTCATAACAGCGTTTACTCATTATTATTACATTGAAATATTTTTTATATGAAATTTTTAACTATGGTAAACTTTAAATGAATATTCTACTTGAATTTAATTTAATATTATAGAATTATTTTATTTATTTCTAATATTTAGTTCTTACCTATATCTATTTATTGTACAATATATTACCTTCTTAAAGTTACAAGAGATACCATATAATTCAGTTTGAAGGGTAGTTTCTAAAATGAAAATATGAATTAATTGAAAAAATACTTTATATTAATTAAATAATTATGAAATATTTATTTATTTATAAAATAAATTTTAATAGTGTTTAAAATACGGAAATTTTTATATATATATCTATTTAGAAAAATGTGTATAAATTTAATTGTTTTTTTTACAGCTAAGAAATTACTGAATAATAAATTATAATAAATGGATAAAATATTTTACTTATTTGATCATATCTTATTTTATAATATAATACTTCTATTGTGTTTTCTTTATGTTTTTATAAATAAAAAATGATATTTTGTACTGCTTTTAAACTATATTGAGTATTCATAGTTGAATTTTATATATCACGAGTGTTTTAACATTTCTTAGGGCAAGTAGAATTTAATATAAGTTTTGGGATCCGTGCCAGCTTATAAAATCTTTTTGTACAGAATTATAGAATAAATTCTGAGTGTTAATTGAATGAAGTAATATGAATGTTTATTTTAACTTATAAAACCTTTAATCACTTAGTTTTATCTGTCGTTCTAAATTATCACACAGAATTTATATCTTTTAAAATATAATCTATTTCTCATTTTTGGTTTATATAAAAAATGCTAGTTGCAAAAGAAAATATAAAAGATAAAAAGACAAAAATTTAAATTCTAATATTTCATTTATGAAAATTTAAAATACAATAATCTTCATTGCAGCGTTGTTTTTCTTTATTGTACTTTTTAAATTAATTATTATGTTCATATGAGGAAAGCAGTGTAAAACAATTCAAAAGATTTAAAGTTTTAATATGGTTTAGATAAAAAATATTGGAGATGAAACATAATGACGATAAATTGATAACATTTATTATTAAAAAGTTTATAGACAAGATAATACATACCAACAATTAGATCTGAATAAAACGAGCTCAAATTACAGTGTCACAAATTCATTTCGAAACACATGGCTCGATTATTATGAAAATCTAATAATTGATCGGAATGAATTAAACAGAATAATAAAATTTATGCCCAGACATTTATGAAGTATGCTTAGTTTATAAATACGATGGACATAGAAATAGCAGTTATTAAGTTGTTACAACACCATTAACTAGGATTATTTAACCTGAGATACACTAAATTAAACGGACTTATCCATAAAATCCATGACAATAAATTCAGAACACATTCATGGATTTTGCGATTCTTATAAACGCGAGATCAAAAGCAATGCGATCCAAAAAATGTAGAATCTCTCCACGAATCGGCGACAATCCACCGGCTCGCACTTTAAATCCAATTAAGCGTCCTTCATCTCGAGCCTCACTCGACTAAAATTAGAGTATTTCCTACGGAATGTCTCATCTGGGTGCATTCGCGTTGACGACTCCCATCCGTTCATCTTCTAGGGCGCCTATTTTCAGATCCAGTCTGGGATGCTGCGAGGCATCGATTTACGGCCGCTCTTATCGCGAGTTGCACTCCCATCCGCGTATCATTTCCTCGCAGATCCATTCGTCCTTCTTTTATATGCCGGTTCAGGTTCATCCCCAAAATCGATCTCGCCTTATTACTCTAATGACAACTTTGCTTGCAAGTGTCCCTTCGCCAGTTAAAAATACCGGTTCCACGCTGGAACAGCCATTACTACTTACATACCACGACTTCATTATTACTTGCAATAACTTAATGGAAAAGGGCTTATTAACATTTTCACCACCAACTGTTTGTACCTTATTTTCTCCTTTGTTTTTATTACCTTTCAACCCAAGTGCTAATAATGCCTTAATAAATAAAAATACTGTTTTAGAATAGAGCTTTTATTTGATTAAATGTTAATTTGATGTGTAGGTCTACTTGTCATGTGTCTTTTTCAATTTTTCACGAAAATAATGAAAAATAATTTCATAAGAATACCCATAAATACCAGTAGTATTTTAGATTTACAAATATTTGTCTGATGTATAGCAGGATGTTTATACGTTTTTCTTTGTTTAAACATCGTTTCAATTATTTATTAATATTATATACTTCCAAAAAACGATTAAAATATTTGCTTAATAAAATGTAAACTTCACTTATTATTCAATATGATAAAATATAATTTATACTATTTTTTACTATTAAAAATACCTGACTAAATATTAAAAATAACAATGAGCAAAATCGATTTCGATATTTTTAATTGTTCATATTCATATTTCAAACATCATAATATTACATTTAACTTTGATGATTCAACTTTATTTTCAAGTTTGATATGTATCTCGAATAGTGCGTCAATTTTTATTTACCTAAAAATTAGTAGTTAATTTACCTTTGTGAGTACATAACATTCGATAGAAAACATTGGATAAAGATGTACTAAATAAGTGTTAACTTTTAAGAGAATATTCAAGTCAAACCGGTATTTAAATTTGAACAAGAATTTTGAAATACATCAATATTACCTAGTTAAATATTTAATACATAAATTATTTAAGTTAAAAAATACATTTTATTTGAAATTATCAATGTAATTTTTCTTTTTCGTAAATTAAATATATTCTTTAAGTTTAAACTATTTCTATGTGTCATTTATTAACTATTTCTATAATAATCATTTATTCATAAACTTTTAATTCAAAAGATTGTTTCAATAATTTATTAAAGAAATCGAAAAAAATTAAAATAACCATTATTAATTTTATTTAAAATATTGAAAATTAATGGTTTATGATTTTTAATCAAGCAAATGAAATAAATCTTTGAGTTATGCTACTTAGCATATTTTTTATTTCACATACTGCTAATTTATATTAAATTCTGAATATTGTTCGGTCTAAAATATTTATTAAAATAAATATTATTCGCATGTCGTGACATGTATTTTAAATTTTTAATAATGATGGATATTTTTATGAAGGACTTATAATTTATATATGATTATATTTCACAGAACTATATGTATAGTATTATTATATATAATACTTATAAAGTATATATTGTATTAAATTAAATATCAATAAACATGTATAAAAATTCAATAAGCATTAAAACTAATATTATTATAAATAGAAACGACAAACATCAGAAATATTTAATCAATAATCGATGTTTTATGTGTCATAAGAAAATGATTTATTGTTAAATTATCGCTATTTAGTTATATAATTTTTAAAAATAATGTTCTATAATCATGTTTTAATGCCTTAGGTTAAATTTGAATTCATTGATGAAAATTCGATTATTGGAAATATTGAGAATATGTTCCAAAGGAAAATACGTAGATTTGGATTAACATCCTGGTACTGCCTTCGAACTTTATGACTGATCTAAAACCATTTTTGCATTGCACGAGATTATGTATCGTTGTATTAGTTCTTGAGACGCCATCCGTTTTTCGGCATTTACTCAATTATTCCCTAGCTTATAATTCTTTTTGTTAATGGGATTAATGGATGGTATATCTGGCATTGTACCAGCGACGTCTGGTCATTTATCGCGTATAAAAAATGCTGCAAACACTCGATTTTGTTGTACCTGTAGTTTTTGAGCTTTTGATTAGCACGTAAATTAATTTGTATAATAATTAATTAATGAAAATGGACTTTAATGTGAGTTTAAATGTAAGCTAATTTAATTACAACTTACTTTGATTTAATAAGAAGTCGTGTGAATAATTCAAATACTCGAAGTAATTCTTCAAAATTCGGTGCGTTAAAATATGGAGAATAGTTATTTGTAAGAGAGATATAACAAGTCTCAAAGGTCTAATTAGTTAAAATTACCAGAGTAATTAATTAACAAAAACATTAATTAATAGATATTAACAAAAATTGAGTTATATTTAAAATTAACGATAGGAAAAATGGACAATAATAGATTTATAAAGTTAATAATATAAATTAATTTGTTTGGGCATTTATCATGTTGGTGGGGATGGCAATAGTATTTTATTATGTCGCATTAATCGTTAGGACGCGCGGGTGTTAGACAGAGGCCCTACGCGTCTCGCACACTTTCTCCCTTTGGACTTGTTTTTCCAGCGCTACTGCTGTTGCCCCGAAACCGAATTTTTCCTTTTTGTGTCTTTCCCTTTTTTCCATTCTCTTCCTTGTTTGTAATTCCATCTAACTCGATTTTCCTTTCAAGGAAACATTTGCTTTCCCGTAACCAAATCAACGCTGATAAGACCTGACCTTTTCGGGTGTTTTAGCTGCTGCTCAACTCTCCATCAGCGTCTATAAGGAATAGCTGGGTAAGCTTTCGCCGGAGTGGCGGTCAATTTCATTGTCCAGTGTGTACATAAGGTGTCAGAGTTGAAGCAGATAGTAGCCAAGGATAGACATACATATAGACATAGGCATAGTCGTAGTCATAGTCATAAATATAGATATAGACACGTGCTTATCGCCTTTACCAATGCGCACTCTGATCCTCTCACTATTTCGCTGCAAACTCAGTTCATGGTGTAATTTTTTTTTTTCCACCTCGAAGGTTAACTTATACTCCTGCTCTTTTTCATCTTATTTTACTTTGCATTTATTTTATCGTGCATCGAAGGATAGATCAATTAAATAAACGAGTTACTTATACTGATTTTCTTATACTAGAGGAAGTCTTAGTCAAGCTCAAGTACGCTCGATGTGCAATTTACTCTATGTAATGGTATAACTTATATTTAGCACCATTTTGATATCCATTTAGATAAAAATATTCTTCGGCTATTGGCTTGCATTTTTTATAACTTTGAATTATTTTTTATATAAAAACGTATTCCTTATAAAAACACTACGTATATTAGTAATTTATAAATTTTTATGAAGTTAAACACTGATAAAATATAACACATTTAATTTTGGCACGTATTGAAGATTAATTTATATTTATTGTCGTTTATTTACTATATCTTTTTACTCAAAAAAAATTGGCTCATCATATTATTTTATTCATAATAATAAATAGATAAGATTACATGTCAAAGTAAAATAAAAATTTAACATTAATTATTTCATTATTTACTAAAATTAAACATTTTACATGTTTACGAATTAATTATTTATTGTACGAAATCTATCATAGTATTTTTTTTTCATGATACTGCCTGTGTGTACTCATTATAAGTTTGTCCATTGCAAAATAACTGTTTCAACAATTTGAAGTATAGTTATACTTGGCAATGTAATTTTAAAGAATTCTATAAAGTACTAGTAGAAATATTACTTTATATCTAATTTTTCTACACTAAAAAGTTTTTTAGTCATGAGCAAATTAAATAATTTTGAAAATAAATTAATAATTAATCAACAAAAAATATTGGAAACAACTTCACATAGATAAAAAAATTTAAGAAAAATGAGAAAAGTTAAATAAATATTAAAAATTTTCTTAAATTTTTGAATAATTTTTTTAAAAAATTATATTTAAAGAATAATTTGAATTATATGGTAATATTGATGTGCAATACATGTATACTCTACGTCGAATATAAAACAAGTCAATATAGAAACTTTGAATTAATATAACAATTCAAAAACTTGATTTAATACCCAATAATAATAAATAAATAATCCAATAATAATAATAATAATAATAATAATGATAATAATAACAATAATCATCATCATCATCATCATCATCATCATCATCATCATCATCATCATCATCATCATCATCAATTAAATGACACTTAATTTTAAAGTGATTCTTAATGTGGCTTATTAACATTTAAAATAAATCTATGAATAAAATTTATTCATCATTATGATTAATTTTAATCAATACTAAAATTATTACGACTTTATTGTGTTTGTTAATGATTTTAATAGTATTACTGATATGACGTTAAATGGCTGCACTATGAAAAAAAATACTCATAGAAAATCAATTTTAATTTAAATAATAATATTCGAAATATTATAAGAGAAATAATTTTTACATATTGGTAATAAGGTTCATTTAAATTTAGTAGCAACAAATGTATTTAAAAAAATAAATTGTTGTTAAAATTAAATGATGCTTTTTAAATTATTCATAAAAAATTTTACTTTTTATTATGAAACCATAACAATTATCATATTGGAATATTATTATTAAGCCATTCAAAATAATATATTTCGAAATAGTGTCGTATTTATGAACTGGCACGAACAAGATGGGACATCATTTCTTCATACATCTTTTCTTGAATGACGTGTGACGGAACGAGAGTGTGAAATGCCATGAAAGACAGTTGCAAGAAATCAAAGAAGCTAAAGGAGCGGAAACAAATTTCAACTGACAACATATTGTTTATGAAATTGGTAAATATAGTAGCGTATATTAAGCAAGCATATGAAAATGGAATCGATTACTGAAAATAATCATAATTCAATAGTTAATATGAACAGTAATAAATATTAATAGTCTAAATAAATTTTGAGAAGTCGTCAATAAAGATTATAATTGTTAAGTGGTGTAAATGGAATTTCTTCTCGGTACACCTGAACAGGGATCACAATTTGAATTTAATTTATTTTTGAGAATCCATTTAATTTAAACGCAAAAGTGATTAATATATCACTAGAATTTTTTACATTTTAAATAAAAAATACCACAAAAAAGCTTTAAGAAATGAAAATACAATGCTGTTCAATATTTTAGGTTCGGCTTGGAGCTTTCCATAAACTGCAACTGTTAATGTGTTTCCTACATGTGTATCCCGACTGTCAAAGTTAGGACCTTGAGATAACGGTAAAGTAAACATCGATGTTGACGTTCAGGATGCCGGAAAAGGCGACAGGTGATGCTGCTGTTCTAGTCCTAGAACTGGGCAGAGAGCGAAGATGAGGATGATCGAGGAATAACCCCCGACTCCCGAAACCGGCGCAGATAATCCGTCGTCCCGAAGTTCCTCCTCGCGATCCGGAGGTGCGCGCGCAAGCGTCGGTAACCAACACAACAGACGCTTCCTCTGGCAGAGGCGGGCCTCGCGGCAACGTGCGGCTGCTCGGTTTGTTCAGTATCCAGCCGCGCGCTCATCGGCCCGCGTGTGCACGTGTGCAGCTCGAGCAGAAATTTGTGTTCTGAGGATTTCTTATAAGAGGCGCCAGCAACTAGGAGGCGGTGATGATGAGCCCCCAGCCTAACGGCCAGGGTGCCAAAGTCACAGGGGAGTAAAGTGCCGACTGTGGTGGGACGCCGGCACAGGTGTCTCGCGTCAATCGGGCTCGATCGGTTCCGCAAGGATGCAGCAATTCCTTCTTTAGAAATCCCTCTGTGGTGGGAAAGGACGAGAAGGTAGGTTTTCCTCGAGGATGTCATTCTTATAACGAGGCTCTTACCCTAACCAACAACACCTGCGCCAATTTGCTATTTATTTGACATTTAATATTCGCTCATTTGTCAGGAATTTATCTTCCCTACTTTAATTTCTTGGAGATTTCTCTGAAGAAGATACTTTATTTCTGAGCTTTCTTTCCATGTAACAGACCTAACTTTCTTCTTCATGAAAATTATAAGATGAAAATCCCGTCATTGAATGAAATGATTCGAAGAAACTTGAACTAGAAAATAATGACAAATATAAAGGTTTTATCAAAGCTAAATAGAAAGATTGATATAGAAAATGTATTTTAATTGCAAAGGGAAGCAGAAAGTGGTTAATTATTCATTTAATACCATTTATATTATTTCCGATGTTTTCATTTTTACAGAGAAATCACGGGATAACGAAAAATATTTTTACCATTCATCATAAATGAAATTAAAATTTATAAATGGATCATAGAGTTCACATATATGATAAATTAATTTTTTCTTTCATTTTTCATTGTTTTAGATTATTTTATAGTATATTTTGCAATGAGTGAATGTTAAAAAACTAACTTGAAAATTGAATTTAAATATATTTGTTAATATTGAATCAATAATCTTTATGCAATTCAGTTACATACAACTAATGAAATTTTATTTTGTTTTCAATCAAAAGCATTTGGAAATTATAGCTTCATATGGAGTAAATAAAAAATGTTTTCTTATCATATTTCACTTATTAAATCACATAAATTTTTATTTTTACATGATTTACGAAAAATTTTATTTATGATTTCAAACATCAATTAAATCAATGCAAGCATTTAAAACATCCAAATTTTCACGAATTTGTAATCGGTTCAATGCAAAGCTATAACATCTTTAGGACAAATTCTAATGCCAAAAGTGCAACAGACCAAAGTCTATAAATCATGCGATTCCCATATTTTGCTCAGCCAATTCATCAAATGAAATGCTTACAAATACCCAAATCAAGCTTGGCCTAAGTTTTTGGTCTTATGTCTATTAGAATTTCTAATTTATTTAAAATTTCTAATTACATGTCTTTGTCACATTAATTTATTGATTCAATAAATCTATTACAATAGGATAATATATTCGTTTTAAGTTCACCTTACCAAACTGAAGTTTTTATTTTCCATTTCTTTTCTCTAAAAGTAGTATTTCTGATTTTAAACATATCGTTTCGCCATATTTTTGCATTTAAAAACTTGAGATTGTATAAGCGATTATTTATATCTTGATTTTATTATTGAAATTTCAAAATATATAGGTAATAGATATACATTAATTTATTTCTAGTAAATCAAATTCATAAATGCATTTAAATTATTTTATTACATTTTTCAATGTGCAAGTAAAATATTTTTTTCCCTATTAAAATACGCTTAAAAATATAGTTAAAGTTCAAATTTGTATAAATAAAATATTTCACTAGTAAATAAAAGTAATATGAGCATAAAATAAAACTATTTTATAAAATTACGACAGGCTTTCTTAGATTTGTATTTATTTAAACTTGTAAATTATAAACAAAAAAGATGAAAAATATAAGAATGCAGGAGTTGTTCATCAAAACGAAATTAAAATAAAATACCATTCTAAAAATAATGACTTTTAATAGAAAATTTTTAATAATATTTCAAAAATATTACCATTACTAGTTAAAAATTATGAATAAAATTAGTTTATTAATTTATTGATAACAAAATTCAATAGAAAATTCACTAATTAATCCATTAATTGAAAAATTTATATTACATTTTATCAGATTTTTAATTAAAAAATGTAATTATATAATTAAGAATTTAAATGAATTTACGAATTATTTATTTATATCCGAAAAATATCTTATATCACTTTAGATGTGATCAATAAATTTTTCATTTGTTACAATGTTATAAAGTTGTTCGTTCTTGTACTTCAATTTTATTACTTATATTAAACTACTTTTATTTTTAAAAATATAAGCATTAAATTATAACCACAACATTTAATGCTATAATTAATTCAACTTTCAATGAATAAGTCTGTACATGAAGTTTATTCAAATTAAGTTTTATTCCGATTCTCTTTTATTGTATACTATTCAGGAATTAAAATTAATTTCTAATTAATATAAATCTAACTTTGTTTTTTTAAAGAATCCTTCTTATCAGTTACTATAATTTTTTTTTTATAAATATGTAAATAGAGAACTATACATATAAAAATATACAAGTTTCAAAAGATTTTTAAAACATCTAATTAATTAAAAAAATTATTAATTAAAAGCAAATAAAATAAAAAAGATTTTATACCGTGTATCTTTTTCAAAATCTTGAATATCTAATAAATTATCTTAAAATAATTTTAAATACGAAATACCATAATTATATGAAAAATAACTTAAAACGAAGACAAAAATATAAATTATTTTTAAATTCCAGTCGTATTTATAAAAAAAAATATTTAAAAACTTATCTATGTACACTTTAAAATTAAAGTAATTAAAAACTATAATTTTTATATTTATAACTGATTATATTATGTTTTTGAAATATATTTAATTATTAAAAATATTTGTTAAAATAATTACTAATAGATTTATTAATAACATGCATTAAGGGTGTAATAACTGAGTTGTATATTTTATCAATAAAATTTAATTTAATGAATTTTTTTTGATGTTTTCAGATTTTTTTATTTATAAAACAGGAACAATTTAATATAAAACTGAAAATTTTCTAAATTTTAATCCTGGAATAGTAGTACATTCCGTAATGAACCCTATTCAAAACTACAATATAAATTAATTTTTTTTAATTAAACAATGTATTTATAGTAAAAATAAATTAATAAATCTTTTAACTCTTTATTATCCATAACAATTTTAATTGAAATGATTATAAATTATAGTATATTTAATATTAACACCAATGCGATTATGGTAAAGTAAACTATTCCTTTTTCTATTTGTGACACACACATTATTTATGATTCAAGTTTTAAGTTATTTTTCGTTTCTTATTTCTATTTTATTTTTGAAAATTATTTATACATTTTGTATATTTTTATTTTCCCTATTAATGCCATGTTTATTGTCTAAACTTCCAAAATTTAAGATATCGATACAGAAAAAAAAGTTTTGGAATTATTCACTGTATGAAACTGGAAAGCTTTGATGCCAATATTTTTCAAAGTGTCAATAGATTTATTTTTATTTCATATTAAAATTCAATTTATAATTTTTATGATAGTTATAATTTTAATTTAATTATATTAATGCAGTTATAAATCTGCATTTGTACGTTTACTTTTGAAATAATAAGCAATAATAATTATTTTCTATCGCAAGTAATTATGTAATAATATTCTATAATATAGTATTATTTTAAGTATTTTATTTTTAAGGAAGAATTTTTAATAAAAATTTTTTCAAAATAAATAAACGGAGAAAGTATCTTTCACATTAACGATTTAGAAAATATTTGACAAATATTATTAGTTCTCACTGAAGGATTGCGTCCAGATATTAGACAGAGTCATAATAAAAACTTTGAGATATTAAGTTAGAAAATTTAATGGAATTTAAAAGCAATTAAAATGTTTGCATCAAATAATATTTGTTTTTAGTGAAGCAATGAAATATAATATAACGCGAATAATATAATTTGTACCATAGAATGTATTATTTACGAATGCAACTATTTTCTTTGTTTTTTGAAATTTGTACTTGAAAATTTTCTTTTTTTTGCAAAATACTTGTACACGTGTTGTAAAAAAAAAAAGAAGCAATTGCTCGGTACAGATTTGATGTTTATGGGGATGAAGAAGAAAATTAGATATTGATACGATAAAAAAATGGTAAATGAAATTTATGTGTTGGATTCGCATGGATATCAAGGGTTATATTTGAATTTACTATTTTGAGTGATCTGAAAGGCCGCAATATTCTTACTCTTACCTTGTATTCTATATCTTGTACTAGCTCCATTTGTCCGTAGGGGTTAGAAATCGAGGGGTTAGAATATATTGTAATATACGAGGCGTTACAAGGCGAAGGGGTACAAATGATTCCATATTTGAAACTTTCATCATCTTGCAAAAATGTATATTTTCGGAGAGGGCGATACTTTTAATCCAATGCTCCATAGAGCCAAAGACCAGGAAGTTTATCGAATTCGAGGGCTCCTCCTGTAATTAGGCCGCGGGAGTAGAATAGGTTTGACGTAGGATTAGACGATAGGTTGGACGAAGAAGCAATGGACGCAACTTTTCCGTGGCTATTCGCTTTCCTGAGCAGCCAAGCGCAGAGGTTGGCCTGGGCACTTGCGCACTTGCGCACTTGCGCACTTGCGCACTTGGGCAGACGCGCGAGCAGGTGCGTAGGTGTGCACGTGGTTGAGCATGAATTATGGAGGAATTCTCGATTTAAACAAGGATCGCGAGTGTGCGGCTCGGCTCGGCGGCTAAGAGTCTGCAGAGCACCGACTTGATTTTTATTTTTATTGCCCCGAGCCTATCTGCCGTTCGATATCGCGCCGCGGTAAATTCATTCGCGGCGCGAACCTGAGATACGCACCCGAGAATAATCCACCACTATAAAGAATTCTTTTTAATTGCCCGAGTGCCTCCAATTTATAGCCGATTGCCACTTTATTTTACTGCAGTTAAAACAAAGGAGAAAAACAAGCGAACAAAAATTGCCTCAACAACACTCTCCTCACTGCCACGCGCTTTCCCCACCCCCTAAATTTTCATTAAAATTCAAAATCACAAAAGCCTTTTAACTGTAATCTAAAGCGTTTAATGAAATTTGGATGGCACTCTTTGAAGATCGCTGGTGAAACGAACCCTGGAACTTACCGCGGAATCCGACGCCGAGGCAGCGGCTCGACTTCTACCAATTTTACCAATGCAAACGAGCGCTTTTTTTATTTCCGAGAGCAATTTCTTTTTGTTCGCATTAACAATATCGCGTGAACAATATTTTACGATATTATATTGCAATGAAAATTATCTTGATTCATTAATTGGTTAAATAGAAATAATACACGATGCGCACGTGTTCAATATAAATCTCTCGGATTCAACAAAGACAAACCATTCGGATAAAAAAATTATCCCATTAATACATTCTTAAATACATTCTTTAAATGCATATACAGATAATTTATATTTTAAAAACTACCAGTACTTTTATTTCAAAATCGATAATTATACATGCAATAGTTTTTTAGTATACGCGACCGAACGAGCACATATTGGTATACCTCGACATTGTAGATCAATAGGTCAATATTATTTAATTCATTCATTTTCTTTTTTATGACGATTCTTTCAAGTTGTACATATGTACATGCATGCATATATGTATTGTCTTCTTCAAAGTTATATTTTCTTTTTAATTCATTCAAAATAATAATTATTTTTTTAAATCATTAATCATTACTTACGTTTTTATTTTATTTGTCACTTTATAAATAAAAAAGTGAATGAATATTTTGTTAAACGGGTTTTAAAAGCGTTTTTTATTTATGTCTTGTATTTATTTATATTCAAGGCTTTTCCAATTCAGTTTCTTAGAATATTTATCCGTTCATAAAATACGCTAAATGATTTATGATATTTATTTATTAAACAATGGACTAATTAGAGATACTAATAAATATGACTTCTTTATTAAAGTACAATAATTTACAAGAACATTTAATAAAAAAAAGTGTGAAAACGAAAGTACTGTAACATTTTTTTGAAAATAATATTCTTTTAATTAAAACATATAACACTATAAACAAGCAATTTTCATGAACATAAGAGGATCAATTTAAACTATTAAACAAATTTAATTAATTTAAGAAAAATGAATTTATTTTTTATATTTTTTTTTATGTAAACATTACTTTGATTTATACTATATTTATGCATCAATACTTGCAAAAGATGTACGGAAACGAGTAATAGATTTTAAAATATTTTTTAGATTCATTTCGTTATTTATAAATATATTCATTTAATCGTTCAATAATAAAAGCAGACAATAATTATAGTGCTGATATTCTAATCAATTTAGAAAAAATCATATTTTATTTATCTTATTTATTTTTAAGACTTATAACAGTAAAATATAAAATGTATTTCTAATAATAAAAAATTAACCATTATTTCTTAATAAATCAAATATAATTATTGAAATTTCAATGTTATAAAAGTATTACATACATCAATTTTTTTATTCAAATTTTAAATAAACAATTTATATAATTTTAATACACATTTAAATAATATCATTAATGTTTTATTAGTTTGAGTTAATTAAATTCCAAAAATTAATTTAAATATTACACTCTTTATAATTATTGGCTGAGAGTCAAATATTTAGATTACTAAATAAGTTCATATAAATTTGTAATATTATCTCAAATTGTAATATAAATAATTATTTATCTTGAATTCCTCATGATTAATTTGCTTTACCGAAAAATATATTTTAAAAATTTCTAATTCTAGCCTTACTTAATTAATAAACTTAATTTAAAATAGATATTATTAAAATTTCGTAATTCTATAAGAGATTATATTGTTGATTTATTATATTTAATAATTTATTTTAACATTTTGTAAAATATTATGAAAAAAAAATTGGAATCCGTAATTTCTTTAAAATTTTTGTTGATAAATAATATAAAATCAATTGAGTTTTAAGTATACAGTTAAAATTTTATATATTTTATTTTATGTTAATCTATAGCAGATTGAGTAAATTGAAAATTCTATGAATTTTATTGAAATTTTACCAGATGCGTTGCATTTTATTATTATATTTCGATAATTTCCGAGAAATTAAATATAAAATATTCTCAATATTTGTCATAAAGTCAATGCTGTTACATACATATAAGTTGTACTTTATTATATTTCGTTATCGGTAAACTTCATTTATATATGATTTACAGAATACATTTAAATTTTTTCACCTGCTTATATATTTCCTTCACATTTAACTTTAATTAGAATTGGTAAGTTAATTAAAACTTTTATATTTTAAACTTTTTTTACTATTATATAATATAATATTGAAACTTTCAGATAATAATTTTAAATATTTGATATAATAAGATAAAATGTGAATTCAAATTTTATGTTGATGATTTAAAGAATATCGTGCAATAAACGTTATTTAATTTATTCTATACATGCTTTAAAATTTCTAAATTGTCAAGATACAAATAATTTATTACTATTAATAGATACATTTTCTGTCCACGAAGTATTGAGTTTTTTTTTCATTTGGCGAATATTGGTCCTAGCTATTTGGGAGGGCTCTTAAATGTAGAGAAAAGCTTTTTCCATTTGTCCCTTTTTTTGTCTTTTAGAGAATTATATGTAGCAGAATTTTACTTTGCGCTAAGGATGTTTTTCAATTTTTGGACTAAAGCGCTGAAGCGATTAGTGAAAAAACGCTAGGGGAGAATGTTTCGTTTAAAGATTCTAAAAAAAAAATAAATCACTTACCTTTTCTAATGAAATATGATTTATTGGTGAACTTATAAACAATTTGTAATGTAAGAATTTTAAGATCTTCAAAATAATTTTCTGCTGCATCAACGCATTTTCGAAGACGAGTTTTCCAAGTCTCAAAAACAGTCTGAAACTCATCAGCTTTGATATTTAAGAAACTTTTCGCATTTTTAAATTTTTTTGTACTATATTGTGCATCCTAGATCGTGTTAAATTTTATTTTTCCGCGATTGCTCTAACTGTTAATCGGCAATCCGAATTTAAAATTTTTATCACGCGGCGGGTGTTCGCAGCGATTTGAGAGGTTTTTTTTTGGCGTCCAGATCGAAACTTGTCGATTATTTTTCCCAACCTTCTTTAAAAAATCTATGCCATTTTCCACATTGTGATTTCGACATACAATTATCTTTATAAGCCTCTTGTAACATTTCAAAAGTTTTCGCACTGTTTTTTTTAATTTGCAAACATAATTTTATCATGTAAGGCTGTTCCACTAGTTGGTTTATCGCAAATCGCATCGTGTCCAAAAACTGAAAAACATCCTTCCGGTGAAACAAAATTCTGCCACTTCAAATTATCGAAAAAAAAGAGACAAATGGAAAACGCTTCACTCTATATTTGAAGAGATCTTTGAAGTCGCTGTAATAAATAATGACTTAAAAAAAACTTGAAATTTTATGGACAGACGCTGTATATTTTAATTATGTATTCTTGAAGATGTTATTCAAATATAAATAAATTAAATTAATTTAGTAATTTTAGTTTATAATAAATTAGAATATGTTTATCCATGTGCAGTCAAGTGTATATATATATATTACACGTAAAATACCAAGCAGATACACAGAGACAAATAAATGCAGTGGATGAGAATAGGTAAAAGTGAAAGAGGTAACCGATACAATATTTATATTTCAGGAGATATTGGGTGCTGAAAATGATCATCCTCAATAAAAGTATAGATATCCCTTCACTTTTTATCGAATTTTTCCTTAACTTTTTTTATTTTACAATATTTTATTATCGTATCTATGTATGTATTTCAAACTATATATATATAGTTTGTAAGTGAATATATTATTACATGCCCAAGTGGTTGTAACAAAACCACGTTATCAAAATGATGATATTCATATTTCATTTTGTTCCTTATTTATGTATTCCACAACATTCCTTCATTGTGCTTCATATTTACTTAACTTACGTATTTTTTTATTATTTTTCTGTATTACGTAAAAAATTTGTGTATAACTTCTTTTCTTATTATTACTTGAATTTATAATTAACAAAGAAAAATTTTTAATAATCTATAAGCAAAACTGTACAAGGTTATATGCATGTACAGTCATAAATTTTATAAAATTATTATTATAAAAGAACATTATTAATAGTAATTACTAAATCAAATTTGAAAATTGAAAACTTTATATGTAGATTTATGTAAATAAATTCAAAACTTGATCAAAATTGAAACTGCAAATGCGTAATTGAAATATCCTTAATTTTTATTCAAGAAATTTATGAAACTCTAAACAAATAATTCATAATAAAGATTACCGCTTACTAATTATCAGAATTATTTGTTTGTAAATCAAAAGTTTATCCATAATTTTTTTTATCAATAGAATTTTTGAAAATTTTATAGTATTTTAAAGAATGTTTTAAAGTCTGAATTTAGATAAATATAATATTAATACAAATAAATCCGAAAATTTAAAGCAATTTTTTCAATATTTACAGCACGGTTAAAATCATTATTCGCACAAATGGCATCAATTAGACCTCAAAAAATATCAACAGGTTAATTAGTATTAAAATTTATTTAATAACTTACAGGAAATATTCTGTGGTGAATATTTACATATACTGGTACAAGCCTACAATTTAGATATCAATTCACATTTGATAAGAGGCACAGACTATTGGTCAATGTTATCCCATCTATGAAAGCTGTTAGATTAAACCATAAATTATTAAAGCAAAGATGTTATTAATTTAATATTTTAATTGAGGGGATTATTGGATAAAAAGTTCTAGATGATATTGTTCATTTTCAGATCGTAGTTTATGCATTGTTCAAAGATCTATTTTTTTCTAAGAATTCATATTCTCATCGTTAATTATAAAAATTTCAACATGTATATATGCATGAAAATTATATATACGAAAATTATGTATGTTCTAAATCAGGATCTTCACATTATTGAGAATAATATATATTTTATGTAGGATTTTTATTTTTATTTCATATTTTAAAAATCCAGAGTGAACGTCTTATAAATTAGACATAGTCAGGATATTTTGTATGAAAATAAATGTGTATATTTTTATACGCATATAAAGAAGATGAAGATATTTTACTTTAAATGAGAAGAAATTAAAATTTGAATTATAAATAATTATTAGGATTTAAATGTTTTAAAATTTTTAATTCTGTATTAAAAATAATTACAGATAAAATAATAATACGATTATATTGTTAATAATTGTATTTAATTATATATAAAATATGAAATGATTCATTGTTTGTTATATATTGTAATGGATGATTTTTACCCATAAAGTAATAAAAAATAAAGACAAATGCAATTACGTCACAGATTGTATCAATTAGGTTTACGTTGGAATATACACCGATAATTGACTTGAGAAATGATTCTCGAATTAGCCGATAGAGGACTTACTACAACCTTTTAAGGTTTTTGTATGCGAATGAAATAAGTACATGGTAAGTAGTGGTTTATTACATCATTATAAAATTCTCTCAATTCCACGGCTTTCTTCGCCAAAATAAAATTAAAAAAAAAAATGAATTTCTTTTTTTTGGAATTGGATTGAATTTGGAATTTCTATTTGTGCATGCTGAATCCTAAAAGTTAATACATTCAGTGTTACTTGAAGATGTGAAAATATAGATGGTTAATTTTGTGATTTTGGAGAGTTAGTTGCTTCCAGAAATGATAATTGTGGGCAGCTAGTGACGTCTCGTTGTTTCCATGATGTAAACATGTAAATTTGAAATAATTGTCTGCTAGTCTTCGTTTTTTACTTATTTTTTAGCAATTTACCTGGAATGATGGAGAGGGAACAGCTCCTAATAGAGCATTAAATGTATTTAGCCCAAGGCAATGAATTTTCTCTTTGGGACCATATAAGTTGTATCTGATTTTAGCGATGTCCATCTAGTGTTGTTCAGTAGTCTTGTCCATATGTCATGCTCCAATGTATTTCCCATACCGAACGTTGCTTAACATCGGTGATTGGTGTAAGCAGTCTGCATTACTCCTTATGTTCGGCATACCTTTAAAATCTCAAACAAAATTAATGAAAGCTCAGTCTCATTTCAAACTATATATTCTATATACTTACAAATGTAAAATGAATTAGAATGTCTATTTGGAGTAATTAAATTGTAGAAAAATAAAAGGAGGAACCATTACCAAATTCATTTACAAATTACTCATTCTTCTAATTAGTTAAAGAATCCTTTACAAAGTCTTGTTAAACAAATCGTTTATTTGAGTCTTTCTATTCATCTTACATCGTTTTTTCGGTATTAAATTTATGCTAAAATAATAATTTAATTCCATAGAACTCATTTCGTATAAGTTATTTACATAGATTGCTACGACTTTTAACTAATATCCCTAGGAAACATAGTAATATTGCATATGTCTTTCAATTAATAATGATTTTATGAATTTTGTATATTTATGTAAATTTTCGCTTAGCTCTTGCTGAACTATTATATAAATCTTTTTATATAAATTAATTATAGTAGTTACTCATGTATTAAATATCTATTTTAATTTTTTATTAAAAATTTTTATATTATTTATATCTAGTATAACTTTTTATTTTATTTTATTCTTTTTAAATTTATAAAATATTTTGAAATCAGTATGTAGTATTTAAAGTAAATAAAGTAAGTTTAAATTGTTATTTTTATGAGTCATCATTTATGTATATTTGTATATTTTGAAATATATTATACATTATTAACACATATTTATTATATATCTAATTGTACTTCATATTATTTAAATTGAAGGGTTTAATTGTCCATACAGATTAATTTTACAATAATTAATTATGGTTGATAAATTAAATTGTTTTATAAATTAAATTTGAAATTATATGAAATTTATTATAAAATCTTTTTTTTTTTTAATTATATGAATTATTGAAATATATCTATTGCTTGAACTATATTTGGATATCCTATACTAACATTGTAAATAAATCAAAACTAATTAAGCTTGTATATTCAATGAATAATGTTTAAAATTTGATATGAAAATTGTAACTTAAAAAGATATTAAAAAGAATATATATGTAAATAATGTATGTAATTGCAAAATAATATTTATGTTATACATTGATATTTATTATATATACGTATTGCATGAAAGATTATTAAGGAAATTAGATTTGGTAACAGTTGTTAATAGCATCGGTAGTAGTATGAAAACTTTAGTTTTGTTTTATTATTTATTTTTGTTTTATTTATTGCAATATCATTTTTTAATTTACTTTTTTATTCAAATAGGATAAATTTGCTATCTGAAATTTTGCTGAACGCATAAATATTAATTTTTATATATTAAAATTTAATAATATTTTCCTTATATTGCAATATAAATTTTGTATATAACATAAATATTAGTAATTGTTTTTTATTTAATTTAAAAATTGAATTTGATCGACTTTACAA
The DNA here is from genome assembly GCA_018907245.1 of Eupristina koningsbergeri. Lineage (NCBI taxonomy): Eukaryota > Metazoa > Arthropoda > Insecta > Hymenoptera > Agaonidae > Eupristina > Eupristina koningsbergeri. The sequence continues at coordinate 798,756 of JACCHV010002775.1, forward strand.
AATTTAATTATTCTGTTAAATAAATAATTTTTTTTTAAGTTTATAAATAAAATTTCTAGTATTTAGAGAATGTTATTTAAAATTTGGAGTTCATAGTTATTTCATCTTCCAACATATTATCTCTCTCCCTGAAAAAGATATTGTTCTTGTCTTATACATGAGGAATTATTTAATGTAGTTTTACCAGAGAGTTTTTACATTTTATTGATGTTCATGAATGAGAGCGACTTTGTTCATGGTACTATCTTCTCGTGGGTTCAAAGTTTAAATAGGCATATAAGTTTGTAAGAATTTACAGACCTTTTTTGTGACAATTTTTGTTCTTTTTACTTTTCCTGATAAATAAAGTTAAAATTTCCCTTATGACTTAAAACTTTCGAACACTCTTTCTAGTCTTTGGTAAAATATTCTGCATACTTTATTTCTTTTCTTACTTTATATTATTATATATATTTTATCGTGATCATTTTCTCATTACATTTAACTTATTTATTATGATTTCCTCTTACAATATTACATTTAAATTTCTTTTTAAAATATAATTTTTTTACATGCATAAACGTAACTAAATAAAGAGTCAAAGATGAAAACAAATTAGATACTTTTATGTGGTAGTATTAAATGTATTATTCATAGCATAAGATTATTTAAAAACTTTACATAAATAAAAAGACATAAAAATAAATATATTTATTATAAAGATATTAAAAGAAATTAACAAATATGTTGATACATGGATAAATTTATTTAAATATAATTTAGTTGTAACACGAGTAATCATAGAATACTAGTGAGATTCATAGTTTTTATAAACTTATTAATAAAATAAAATTAAATATTAACTTTAGATTTAACTTTAAATATGATTGTAAATACACATAATATTAGTATATTATATGTTATATATAAATATAAAAAAACGTAAATAAAACGTTATTATTTTGCTTTAGATTGCAAATGGAAAATTTGAACATATTAAATTAATGTAAAAATGTATAAAAAACAATTGATGATTTAGAAATCAATTCTACAACTATAAAATAAATTATATACGCGGTGAATCAATATAATAATGTATCAAAAGTAATTTTTTGAATTCAGATTATTTACGAAAATAACCTTTATAAACAACATTAAAACATTATATTACAGTGTTGCGTATTATGATAAATTTCAATAAATGCCTTATAAATTATGCAACAATATAAAGTATAAATTAAAAGCTTAAAACAGATGTAACTAATCATGTGTATGATTGGGGTAGTCGCTGACACTTTTGTGTTATTGTTTTTAACTATTGCTAAAATCACCAGGTGTGCAACTGTTTCTTATAGATTCACATGTACAATTAGAAGGTGTAACTTAGATTGACGAAAAGCAATCGGCTTCACGGAGAAATTACCATACAGGTAAAATCTTAATGAAGAATAAAAAACTGATGAAAACCCGAAGACGGAATCCTGAGGGAGTCCGACCAAAGAATAAATCCAACAGGTTATCGACCTAGTCCGCTTCAACTGTGCCCGTGTTGCTCAAAATTTCACAAGCAGCATCAAAAGGACTCTTATACCTCCTCTCTATTTTTTAAAGCGAGTCCTGTATTTAAAATAGTGGTTAAGATCTATAAAAAAGTGCTGTGAAGTGAAAAAGAAGAACATATATATAAAAAAAAAATAATAGAGAGAAAGAGAAACTGAAAGAGTGACAAGCCATCAAATGTAAGCAGAGTATAAAGATTATTTTGTAATTTTATTTTTAAAATAAAATTAACATTTAGAGTTAGATTAATATTAAGAGCAATTTCTTAAAAATTTTAATATAGAGTATTAACATTTATTAGAAATAGATGAATATTAAGAGTAATTTAATGTAGAATTATTAATGTAGAATATTAACTTTGTAACGTTGAAATTATTATAAAATTATAATTTCCCACTACACACACATATATATATATATATATATATATATATATAATAATTTACACTATTTATAAACTTTCGTAACAATAAAATTCATTAACTTTTAAATCAATATTCAACACTACAAATCAAAATATAATAATTTTCACTATTTATAAAATCAGGGGTAATTCCGTTAAAAATTTAAATATAATCTCAAAGGTCACTTTCAAATTTATACACTCCCAATAAATAATTTAAATCTATTATGAAATATAATTAAATAATAACAATTATGTAAATTACAACAGATTCATTTAAATTTTAATTTATAAAGTAAAATTTTTAATGTAATATAATATAAATAAATATAAATATAATATAAATTCTTATCTTTTTTATTCGATGATTTATTAAGAAAGATATATATATAATTTATATTATGTATTTTAATAATTCTTTCTCCCAATAAATTATTTCTATTTATTTCATATAAATTTCTTGTTATTTTACTTACTTAATTTCAATAATTTATTTGATTTCTATTTGATTATTATTCAACAAAATTATCTTTGGTTAGTATCAAATCTATTAATCGTCACCAACAGATTTTGAAATTTATTTATATTTATTATAAATAATTTCCCACAGTTACACTTAAAAATTAATATATATTCTAATATTAACAAAATATACATATACCAACACTACTTTCATGATTTATAATAATAATATAACTCCACTCTATATATAACAATTAATGATTAATATTATAAATCTTAATGATACTATAGATAATCAACTGGGGAACAATACAGATCTTTCTACTACGATAGATAATATATTAACGATAACAAAATTTTCTCTTTTTGAGAAAATCCCATCCTTTCACATCACTACTTTATTTATTTACCAATTATGAATTTTCTGACTTTACGCCAAATTAAAAATTCATAATTGGTTCTTTAATCAATATAGTTCGTCTTCCTTCTCGCGCTTCCAAAACCTTCATTGTAATTGGTTAATTAATCACAATACTAAATTAAACATGAAATATATAAAAACTACTTCTCCATCGATAATTATATAAACTGTAATTATCGGCTATATCATGGCGGCACAATACTTGAATTTTTAATCACTCACACTACCTTACGTATATATACATTATATATACATATATATTGATATTATAAAGTGTTATTTTTATTATCCCATCAACAACACTACAAAATTTGGTGAGAATTATTATTATTTATTAATTATAAAACTCATTTTATAAATACATATATAATTAAAAAATAATTATCATTACTACATATATATATATTTCATTTTCAGGTTAGTGCACACAACAAAATTTTTATTTATTCAATAATGGATATTTATTCATTACAACTTTTGTTTCTAGGAGGACTTAACATTAAGAAAAATGTTTTGATTCAGATCTTTCATAACAAAAGATAGTTATTTATAAAGTACTAAGATTTATTTAGATTATCACTAATTCAATATTTGAATATTTTAATATTTTCAAATAAAGTTAATACGAAATAAAGTGATTAAAATCATTTACAAAAAAATCAGTTATATATATTTATATAATTGAATATATTCAATGAAAATATAACTATATAAAGAGTAAATGAAATTTAAATTAGACATAAAATTGAATTTCAATATATTATTGTATTTATTGTGACATATAGATTGTAATGTATTCGAATATGTTTAGTTTTGTTTTTAGTAGACACAATATTTACAAAATAACTTAGATTAAATAAATATAATAATGATCTGTTGTGAAAGGACCGAATATGTTTTATGTTAAAGTGAATTATGACATCAAGCACATGCTCTTTTATTAAAATATATATAAATTAAAGTGATTAGTTATATATTATAAAAATATGTACAAAGAGAGTATATTTATAATACTTTATATTCAATATAAAGTTATTTTTTAGAGCAATCAAATGTATTTAGTTTTTGAACTTCATTCATGTATTGATGTTTCACTTCACTTAAACCTTTTTTTTTAATGACGAATATTAGATTTTTGTATTTAATGTTAAAATAAATGGTGCGAGCACATGTGGAGATATGAAACATGCAAATAGTTTGAATGTTTGTTAGAATACAATGGAGTTTTGACATGTCTATGTCAGATGATGAAAAATAAAGTGTTGAAAATCTTGATTCTTTGAAGGAGTAGCAACCGAAGAATCAAAAGTCGAAGAGAAACCTACCAAAGGAGGAAGACCTAGAAAGCTAACAACTGTCCCTGAAGCTCTAAAATCTAAGAAGAAAAGACTGGATACATGGATACATTCGGTCCAGTCACAAAGAACATTACGCAGAAGAAAATCGAAGATTTAAACACTGACATAAATATTATGAAAGTAAATTTAAAACAGAAGCAGGATGAAAATGCCAACTGCTAGTTGGCAAACTGAAATAAGGATCCAACAACGTATAATGAAGCCTTGGATTCCAAAGAATATCAAAATTGGACAAGTGCTATCAAAGAAGAACTGGACTTAATGATGAAGAATGAAGTCTGGATACTAGTAGCCAGACCCCCAAGAGAAATAGGCAATAAGCCAAATATCATTGACTCTCGTGGGATCTTTAAGAGGAATATTAATATTGATAAAGACAAGAGTACATATGACCTAAAGGAAACATATACACCAGTCTCAAGATTAACTTTAGTAGGAGCATTAATATCGATAATAAATAAGAATAACCTATTAGTTTGTCAGTTGGATGTCAAAACAGCCTTTCTAAATTGAACATTTGAAGAGGATATGTACATCGAAATATCACAGGCATTAGAAGTTGATGAAGAGATCAAAAGAATTCATGTCTGTAAACTCCAACGATTCCTGTACGGATTAAAGATCAGTCCGAAAAGATGGAATAAGAGGTTCACCGAAGAAGTTTTGAAGTTCGACTTGGAGAATGACCTACATGAGCCTTGTTTGTACACATGGCGCATAGAGGATAAAATAGCGGTACTCCTCTTATATGTAGACGACATTCTTTTAGTCAGTAAGATACAACACTGCTCAATAAGATTAAGACACAACTTAGGAGTGTCTTTGAGATAAAGGTCTGGGAGAACTCAGATATTTTCTTGGAATAAACCTAGTGAGAAATGAACAAGAGAGAACTATGTTTTTACACCAAGAAGATTTTACGAATAGTATATTGAACAAATTTAACATGGATAACTGTAAACTTCAGAGCACCTCGATGATTACAAGACAGGTTCAAAACCTGCACGCTAATACATCAAGAATAAACTTCTTTGCCGAATTTAGAGAAAATTAAAGAGTCCAAGATAGTATTTATGGACCTGATATATCTTATATTATAAATTTCTTCGACAGATAACAACATGAACCAACCAAAGAGAATTGGAAAGAGATTAAGTGAATTATTCGATACCTAAGAGGAACGACGTCACTAGGTGTTACGTATGTAAGTTTTAGATATTGTGAAGACTCAACGTCTACTGCAGGATATATCGTAAGATTATTTCAAGATGTGGTATCCTGGAGGAGTTACAAACAAACATATGTTTCTCTGTTGACCTGCCAAGCAGAATATTTAGCCATGAGCGAATCCTGCCAAGAGTTGATTAAAGGTATAAGAAATATAATTGGTAAAACATGCTTTCCAGCTGTTGTCTGATGTGACAACAAGTCAGGTGGAGATTGTAGTAAGATGGATGGGAGTCACAAACTTAAAGTATTTGATGACTCCATCGAACAAATAACCGAAGAGTTAATCTAAGAGAAATCACGGGTCCTCGCCGTCACATGACTGATACCCACGGTGATTTCACAAAACAGTGTGTAGACATTAAAAGAATCTGTGTCCGATAGTTACCGTCGAAAGAAAATCTAGCGGACATCATGACAAAACCTTTACCTCTAGAATCCCATAAAAATCGAAGAGAGCAAATTTTAAAATAAATAAATATAAAACTAGATTTAAAAATTATTTTTTTCTTTTCAGAAAAAATCAAGAAGGATTAAAATTATTCTGAAAAATGAGCCCGAAGAGTACCCAAAAACCCAGGAGTGAAATGACCAAAAAAGGGGTAACAACTAAGATTGAATAATTAACCCATGAGTACATGCAGTCACCTAAGGGAGGAAGTGCGGGAGTATGCATCTTAGGCCACCGCATGCTCGCCGACATTGATGCCTCCGAGAATTCAAAAGCAAGCTATTGTCGGTTGTTAGTTACGGGTGACTGGGGTAGCCGCTGTGTGTGTATTGTTTTTAACGATTGTTAAAATCACTAGGGGCGCGACTCTTTCTTATAGATTGATGTGGGCTATTATTGTAACTTAGATTAACAAAAAGCAATCAGCTTCGCGGGTTAACGGCGAAATTATCATACAGGTAAAATCTTAACAAAGAATAAAAACTGTTAAAAATCCAAAGAGCGAACCAAAGAATAAATCCAACAATAATTAAAACTATTATTATTTTTCTTGATTATATGAATAAAAATATAGTTATTTCAAATTTTTCTTGTAGCTCTAACAAATTTTTCAGTTTATATGATATTCCTAAAGATTTATATAATTAGCATAATTTTAAATTTCAAGTTGCTACGAAAGAATAAAATTTGCTTAATTATATAATATGAAAATGTATTTTAATGATTAATTTCTGTCACCCATTCTATTTCTCCAATTTTTTTTGATACCATTTATTTTTTATTATAAAATAATGTATCATTGCACTGACTGAATAAAGCTTCTTTGATTAAATCCAGATATTCTCCCTTCGAAAAACTGAATCGGTTATCTTACCAAAAATTCAATTGCATTATCTCCTGAAATCGCACCAAATTAATATAAGGAAAATTAAATGTTTTTTCAGTTAATCATGCCTACATTCGGTAGTATGAATTTTAAATTAAAAAATTTTATTAATGATTGTATATGAATTAATAAAGTTTAATGATAAATTAATTTAATTATTTATATTTTCTTCGATAATATACAGAACCACTAGGATTTAAAATTGATTTTTTGTAAATTATGAGATGCATATTACTCGGTGAATTGGAAAATAAAAATAGTTGATAGGAAGGCCGAATTCTTAAGATTGGAAAATTGTACAGTGCAATGCATTGTAGTGTTCAAACTACCCAAGTGTGAAGTGACACATTAGACTAAGCATACACTGATTTATGTGTGTGTGTGTGCGCGCTCGCTTTTATATCTACACATATATATACAATATACATATATGTACACATATATGTTGTAGTTATAACCAAAAAAGTTTCATCGTTTTTATATGTGTATTCACATAAAATGTACGATTTATTTGGAGTATCTGTATGCTGTTACCAGAGTCTTATTTTCTATGGAACAGAGTTATAGTTTGGAATGAATAACTAAGACGATGGAAGAGAGAGAGAAAATTTAACGTTGATATAAAAAGATAAAACTATAAATGAGAAAAAGAGAAAAAGATAAACTTACAGCAGTAAGCATTAAATTTTTTAGATTAAATTTTTTGAATTAATTTTTTTGAATTAAAAAAACTTTTGTAGAAATAATTAGAATAAAAAATATCTATGCATATATTAAAATATTATTTTTCTAATTATACTAATTTCTTCTAGTATCAACATTTTTTCAATATTACCGTTTGGCATTGTTAATAATATATACATACATATATTAGAGTTGTATTTATTGTTGAATGGACAATTATTACTAATAAATTTACCTAGATAAGTATTTTGCAGTAAAGGCTGCATTGAAATAAATAAAAATTGTTGAAAATTTTAATAATTAATTATTTTATTTATTAAATATATTTATACAAAACTATACTTCAAATTTATTTATTTAATAACCTAAGTATTTTATTAAAAAAAAAAATTATTAAAAATGAATACTATTTTTAGAAGTATGTAATTATAACTGGTAAAAATTATAATTATATTTGTTTATGTTTATTTAAGCTACATATTTGGAGTGAATAATTTGTATAGAATATTTAAAGAACAACAATAAGTAAAACAGTCCCAAAGGTTCACCTCTAATACGTTTTAGATCGATGCATTTTTAATATTATTTTAATTTTTTTGCTTACTACTACATAGATAAATGTCAGTTGATTCCAAGCTTGCGAGATAAAAATACATATGTGTGGAACTTAAATAAATTATCTCTTCCAATATTATTTCCATCTCATCTTACATGTCTAAAATTAAAGATGCCTTTTGCTTTTATGATTTAATATTTTTTAAAGTAGTTGTATATATTCAATATAAACTGTATCTTTGATTTGTAAGGAGATTTGCAAGGAGTTTCTGGTGTAATGGCTCGTCGCTGAACTTTGTGATTCACGTTTTTTGAGATATAAAGTTGATAGATGTCTCATTCTTAAGTTAGACCTGCTGACGATGATACATTTTGAGTTTTTTGGCAGACAGTTAAAAGTGCAAAATAAAATCATTTGCTATATTGGATATTTTTCTATTATGTCACTATGGAATATTTTCAATGGTATATGTAATGTCTATTGAATAATAAAAAACCTTCTTTATTGAACATTGCAAAGACTTTTAATTAAAATAGATATCTTTATAGGAATTGATATTCGTTATCTCATATTAATTCAAATTTATGTACTTCTTAACATATAATAAATTATATTTATAGTCTTTAGATTTATTTTTTATTATATCATTACACGATTAAACAATACGTTACTTTAATGTATTATTCAGAAAAATTGTATTGTGCAATATATTTTTTTTTTTTTAAATTAAATTTATGATGGGTGTTCAAAATAAAAAAACATTATGGTATTTCAATGTTGCTTTTAAATTTCATGTTGTAATAAAGGCTTTTCAATAAAATTACAAAAAAGTCAGCCTATAATCGTGTCCATAAAAGTAAAATGAGATATTAAAAAGGTGAATCCATCAAGTGGTCTTCGATATACCTTGTGCGCACTTAAAAAGTACATCATCTTATGTGTAGTATTTCAAAACTATAGCCGATCTTATAAAATATAATTTACAGGTAATAAAATTTCATTTATATTAAATTATTTTAAGTAAAGAACTGTGTAAAATAATTTATACAATACTAATCTTAGATTAAAGAAATCGTAATTTATATTAAATACATGACAGATTTTATAATTCTGTCCTGTTATTAATTTCTCCAATTGTATTAAAATTAATAAATTAAAAAATAAAGTTTTTATAATTCTTAAAAAATTAGCGCCAATAAAAGGAGCCTTCCATCTGTTCACTTGTGATTTAATTTGATAAAAAATAAATATACTCACAATTTTGTTATTAAATTATTAATTAAAAATTATTTGTGGGTATTTATTGTTATATGCCAATTTTATGCTTATTAGAAATCTTAAATTAAACTCCTTAAAGTAGTATTAAATGTAATCATGATTATTTTGAATTTTTATAAATTATGTTTAAAAATGATAAAGATAAAATTTTTATTATATTTTTTATTAAACTATTTGTTATTTTTTTTGATTGAGTATTTTATTTAATTAATAAAGAAAAATATTCTTAATAATTAATTCATAAAAAAATAAATAGAATTTCAAAATGAAATAATATGATATATCGTAAACAGTATACAGGATGAGGATCTAGGTTTATTATTATATTATATACTATAGTTTGTTTCTAATTTACTAAAATTAAAACTAATAGGTATAATTATTGTAAAGAAAAAGTTAAATTTCGTTCACATAAAAATTTTATATTAGTTTAAGGAATTTTATAAATATTTCCATAAAATAATTCGTACACAATATATAATACCTTAAATAGCAAACTAATTATTTATTTAATAATTTATAATCTATGAAAATCCTATTATATATTGTTCATGTATATATTAAAAAAGTATTAAAATAAAACTTTGTTGAACATGTGAAATTAATGAAACAATCAAATTTTTCAGCGATATTTCATTTTTTTTAATATTATCAAACATAAACGCATAGTTTAAAAACATTTTTTTATCTGTACACATCTAAATGATATTTAAAATAAAACTTGTTACATATATATTGCATCCACGAAGTATCGAGTTTTTTTTTTCATTTTGTGCCTATTGATCGTAAAAATTTGGGAGAGGTCTTAAAATGTCGACAAACTCTTTCCGCATTTGTCCTTTTTTTTTGTTTTTCGATAATTAGGCGCGGCAGGATTTTACTTCGCGCGAAGGGTGTTTTTCACATTTTTGACATGCTGAAGCGATTAGTGGAAAACCACTACGCGAGAATGTTTTGTTCAAAGATTAAAAAAAAAAAAAATTCTTACCTTTTTTTTTTGAAAAATGATTTATTGGTGGAGTTAAAACAGGGTAAAATAAAAATTTTAAATTCTTCGAAATAATTTCCTCCTACATCAACACATTTTTGAATGCATGTTTTCCAAATTTCAAATGCATCTTCAAACTCTTCAGCTTTGATGTTTTTCAAAAATCTTCATATTTATAAATTTTTTGCACTATATTGTACACTGTAGACCGTGTTAAATTCAGTTCTTCCACGATTACTCTAATCATTAAAACGGTCTGAATTTTAAATTTCTAACACGATCCGGGTGTTCCTAGCCATTCGAGAGCTTTTTGGACGTCCACATCGAGGCTCGTCGATGATTCTTTCTCGGCCCTCTTTAAAAGCTTTGTGCCATTTTTCACTTTGCGATCTTGACATACAATTATCCATACACTTCTTGCAATATTTCATAGGTTTGCACACTGTTTTTTTTAATTGCAAACAAAACATTATCGCGTAACGCTGTTCGAGTAGTCGCTCCATGGCGCCGTGTCAAAAAACTGAAAAACACCCTTCGCGCGAAGTAAAATCCTGCAGCGCCTAATTATCGAAAAACAAAAAAAAGGACAAATGCGGAAAGAGTTTGTCGACATTTTAAGACCTCTCCCGAATTTTTACGATCAATAGGCGCAAAATGAAAAAAAAACTCGATACTTCGTGGATGCAGCATGTATGTTATATTATAAGAATATTTTTAATTTTTCTAAATAAATTGATGAAATTGCTTGCTTATTTGTAGAATTATATTTTATTTTACTTCTGTAAAATTATTAAATGAAATTCAAAAATTCAAACTATAATGAGTTATATTATTTTTGTATGGATTAATTTAATATAAATTTAAAATTTTACAATAAAGAATGTAAACTTTCATAATTTTAATAATTAAACAAATTTTTTTTTAACATCAAAAGGAAAAAATAGATAAAAAATAATTTTTCTGAATAAACGAAATCAATAAATATAAATTAAGCTTTTCAGAGCTATTAACATCATTCAGGTACTTAATATATGATTATAATGTTACAATAATTTTCACAAAAGTTTATTTTAAAAATTTTGGTAAAAATGGCCATATCAGATTTTTTAAATAAAATTTATAACTTTTCAAAGAAAATTTTGAATTATATATATTTTAAAAATTAGAAATGAAATTTTTTGTATACTACGTATTTTATATTTTATGCTTATTTTATGCATTTTTATTCAATATTTATTTATTAAATATACACATTGATACTAATTTTTTTTTAACCTTATTACTTTTTATACATCAAACATTGTATATAACCTATATATTTAAGAATGCTATATAATTTATAAATATATATTAAAAAATAAGTTGAACTTAGTCATAAATATTATTTAACGAAAAATTTTAGAATGCGCGAGTATTGTGAATTGGTTCGAGTTTGTTGAAAAGTGTTAGAACGAAGTTTCAATCGATTTTATATTTTTGATTTTTTACACATTGAAAATACAATAAGTTACGATCGAAAGCTATTATGTTTATTGATATACCTAATTTTCTACATCATTAATATTGAATGAAAAAAAAATTCAATGTTGATGAATAAACTTTAAAAAAGTTTGATAAATTGAACAAATTAAGAACAATGCCAATAAAAATTCTTTTATATACAAGTAATTTACATTCCTTTACCAAAAGCTGTAGAAAGGAATAATATTGCAGAATCATGAAGGGAAGATCACAGAAGGCGGAGTCACTCGAGATAATTTCCGGAGATACAAGTAATTATAAGAAAACGGAAGCGAATACTCCCAATTCATTAAGAACATTAGCTCGTCTAATTTTGAGTGACACCAAGAACTTCGGGGTTGTCCAAATGTGTTAAGATGTACGAAATGATCGCGGCGTTTTCTGCCGACGCATGCTCTTTGCGTCTCCGATCGCTACCGCCATCGCCATCACCATCGCCAACATCAACATCACCACCACCCCCGGTTCCCCGCATCGCTACTCCCGCCTCTCCTCTGCCACCCTCGGAGTAATCGAGTTCAGGAAATTGTCTGATATCAGGAAATAAAGCGTAGGTCCGATGTCCAATGATAGCTCTAACCTATTTGTTAGTCCCCCTTGAATAATACAATATGCTCGTTTGGATTTTTAGACGAAATTTGACTCGAATTTCTTACATGTGAAATGGGGTCAAGCTGTCCAGAGGAACCACGATTTTCAACTCTTGAATGAATTACAAAAACCAATATTCTTATTCTCAATTGATATTTTTCAAGTAGTGGAAATATTCAAGGTGTGAAAAAGAAATTTTGCAATAAATATCACTCTATCAAATTTTTATAAGATTATCTTGTAAATATAAAATACAAAACTCTTTTCAGCATAAAAATTTACGATATACTTTAGATATAGCTTTTCTTTTTTCATATAATTGTTTAAAAAAGAAAGAATTAAGTAATAATAGAAAATAGTAAAATATCTTGTGTTCTTGATTGTATTCATTGAAATCGATTGAACGGATAACTTAAAATTTTACAAAGTCAATTGATTAATCTTGAGATATACATTTGTTTATGACGCTGAATGAATAATTTAAGTTTATAACTTATTTTCGTTAAACGTTATAATTATGTGCTTTTAAAATAATTCTTAAATTACAATTTATAATTATTTTCAGCATTTGTGTTTAGTACTTTAAAGATGTAAAGCATCACATTAATTATTCTAATTGCTAAAGAATCTTTGAATTTACACCAATTTGTATCATCATTGTCAATGAATACCTTAATACTAATAATAGTGCTATTTTCTGTGTTTGAAATATTAAAATTATTTTAAGTTAAAATTCAATAGATTTTGTAATGAACTATTCTAAAATATTTTTTTTAACAATTAAAGAGATTTGAAACTATTCAAGAAATTAAATAATTCATGTGTGATAGTGTTAATATTATCCAGAGATTTCATTTATTTACACTGTACTTTAACTTTATTTGCAAATAAATTACCTCTACTAATTAGCATTATTATTATTTTAGAGATTTGTTTAATATTTAACAAATCGACTTTTGAATTATTCATTTATTACTACGTAATAAATGTTTCACCTGTAAAATATTATATAAAATGCATTAGGAAACATTATATTTTCACTCATTTTTAATATTTTAAATAATAATATAATTTCTTTTGGACTAATTAATAGGACATATAACATAATATGCATTATCGTGTTGGCATAATCAATTTTTCATGTATCTATTTAGCTCTACTCGTACCAATTTTCCAAATTAATAATTGCAATTGAACAGATGATAATTTACTTATTTACTTTTTTTCAAGTATTAGGTAGTAGGAGCATTTTGAATATAATTTTTTTGTTTTATTAGATAATTTTTTATAAAATATTTATTTAATAATTTTTTAAAATTAATGTTTATATTTAAACAAAAAATAAAAGTCTCATTTAAATTAATATGCACATTAGATGAACATTCACGGTCATAAAGTATAATGTAGTTTATTACATTTTAAACTTTAAGAGTTCTGTTTCTTTTTATTTAAATTATAATTTAAAAATCCTATTATGAATTGATCATTGAGTAGTATTAATTAGTAATACTATCATGTCTGCTATAAAATATGAAATCAATAAATAATATAAGTTAAATATTACGTGAAAAAATATTATAATTCTGTGACCAGTTATTTCATTTTTGTTTATAACTAATATTTTATTATTTTTAATGTTGTCACAAAATAACTAAATTTTTTAATTGCGTGTAATTATTAGGCATAAATATATTATAATACATGAAAACATTTTTAAAAATATTAAAGAGATATTATTCATGTTGTACTACGGATATCTTTCACATACGCTATGGAGTACCATTTATTTATTTATCTTAATAAATATTTAGTTAAAAGCTTTTTAAAAATCATATTTTATTTTCTTTATCAGCATTAAATATGTATTAAATATAATAATTACTATAACAAATGGATATTTCATATTATTTATTAATAATACTTATTTTATATAGGAAATATTAATAAGATTTTTTAAAAAATATTTTTCACTTGCAGTAAGTAATTGAAAGACATTAAATACCAATGTGTTGATATCTGTTGTTTTTAATGAGATAAATTAACACAGTGTTTCTTGTATTCTATAAGTACTTAAATTTATTTTGGCAGTTATTACTATTCCAAGTTGACTTTCTATAAAATAAATAATTCTGTCATTAATGTGTCTGGATTTTAATTATCTGGTGTAGAATTTTATTAGTTTTCTTAATTGAATATGTTAACGATTTAATAATAATGCAATCCTACTTCAACATAAATAATTGAAGCTATAAAAATATCGGGAATAAGAAGTAGCCTTCTTGAAGAAATTTATTTTATTAAATAGATTATCATATACGTGGTAAAAAGAAATTTTTGAATTAATAAGTATAATGTATATAAAGTTACAATACAGATGACGAAATACTTATCTGAGTTAATACTCTCCGAGTAGTTTGACATTGTTTAATTTCTTATGCTAAGACTTTAATATTCTTATTGGATTTAATAACACTTCACTACAAATAAGTTGATGTATTATTTTATACTGCAATAGTCATAAGATTACGATTAGTACATAAAGTTTAGATTGTTCTTAATTTTTATACTAAAGTTTCTATATTAAAACAATTACCTTATTTCGTAAGCATTCTTTGTAAAATATTTGGAAGAAAAATATACAAAATGAATTAACATTTTTTTTAGAATAATACGGTAAAGAATTTATGAAGAAACCTTAACTTATATCAAAATATCATAAATCAAAAATTTGTTTGTCTAATCGCTACATTACCCACTATTCTGATTTCTGTGGGTGAAAAGAAATTTTTAATTGCTGATCATTGATGACATTAGTCATCAAGTACTTTAGTTAATCACAAAGTGATAAAATAGATTATATACTACTATCACATGATGTTATTTTTTATTGCATACATCTTGGAAATAATATCCTTAAATAGTGTCATTTTAATATTTAATACATTCATACTATAAAATTTTATTATTTTAGAATACTAAAAACTATCTGTGCAGATTTCCATTTCGTTATTAATGTCTCTATCTAATTCGTACTTAAATAAAATATTTTAATTAAATTAATTATATATAAAAAAATAATAATAATAATAATAATTCACTTTTTTGTGTGTATCAAAATAATAGTTACCGAAGCTATTAAGGACTATCTTTATTAGATTGATATACTTTTTATAATTCAGATTATATGATCGTTGTTATTTTCCGAAACATTTCAAAGAATCGAATGATGCAGCTGAAACAAAGTCTAAGAATTCTTTCATCAGAATTAGTATTCGTTGTAATGTAAATAAAATATTTAGAGAACCGGAGAGGGAAATGGCAGAATAAGAAAAATCTGATTGAGGTATAGTAATCAAATGAATATTTTCAGTATAATTTTTCAGAAATGTAAAGAATAAATGAAAAAATTAATATCAAAAGAATTTAAAACTATTATCATTAAAGTTTATTCTCATTTTTTATTACGTATGTAATTAACTTTTATTAAATCTATTTATAAACCTATTTATATATTGTTTAATATTATTTGAATAAGAATGTTTACGAAAATTTATAATATATTATTTCCTCTGTTTCTTCATATTAGGAACAGTGCCAATCTTGAATATACTTAAAGCATCAAAATAGACTGCTATCAGTCATAAATACTCATTAATATTTAAGTGTCTGAACGTTGTAGAAACATTATCCGATCACTCTTGGGATGTTACTGCATAAATGAGGTACAAGGTTTTCCGTATATACACGATAAATAAAAAAATATATTTTTTAATAAGTTTATCTTTAATAAAATTATTGACTTGTAAGGAAAATATTCACTCAAAAATATTCCACTTGAATATACAGATTATTAAGATGATGAAACTTCAGATATTTTAAATTTTTACTTAAATTTTATATTATTAACTAAGAATACTGTAATAAAATATAAATAATATGATATTTTAATTTATTAAAAGAATGAAAATTTGTCTTTTCATAAAATATTTATTTATTGCAAAATTATAAAAAATTTTGAAATTCTAACACATAAAAGAATATATTAAAAAATTAATTCATGTGGCATAAATATACTTAAAAATATAAATAATTTTGTAAAAATGATCAAACTTAAGAGATTGCAAATATATAATGTTCGATGCCTAGAACGAATCATGCCTTCTTGTTTATAACAGAATATTCTTTTAATTTGAATTTGAAAAGAATTTATAGTAATAAATTTCCAATGTCTAGTTCAAAATAAGATTTTATTTATTAATGAAATATATTTATTTTCAAAGGGTATAGTCTTAATTTTTGACAATAGATACTTATAATTTTTTGATCATTACAATGAATATTATGATGAGAAACATTTAATAAATTTAATCTTTCATAAGATCTAGATAGAAAATGTGAAAGTAAAAATAAAATTGAGGCCACATAGTTACAAAATTTTGAATTAAAATAAAAATCTATTTAATTTTTAGGTCTAGGTTTAATATTCATACATATTATAAACTTTCATTAATTTTTACTTGTATTTTTTTTATTGTGAATTTAATTTATCTTTAATTATATGTAGATTTATTCTTCAATGTATTTCATTTCCCTTATTTTATTCGTCATTAATGAATAAGTTTCTATTCTACTTATCATAGTGTGTCATTTATATTTGCAAGATTATAATATATTCAATAAAGTATTCTTCAAAAAAAATTTACAGTAACAATATGTAAATTACTTTTTAACTTTTTTGAAATTTCAATATGTTAAAAATTAAAAAGTTAAATAATTTATTTATTTTTTTTTAAATAACTAAATTTAAATAATTGAATTTTCGTATGGAAATCTTGAAAGTATTACGATACAAGGAAGCAAAACACGGGTAGTTTTGTTATGTCAATATAAATTTAATAAAAATTTTCAAAGTAATATAAAATTCTCTAATGTATAAGATATAGATAAAAGAATTAGATTCTTATTATTCGAGAAACTAAAGCATTAAATCATTTTGAAGTTCATTCATTTAAAAGATAAATAATTCATTACAATTTTCCTAAATTTTCCATGATTTTAGTAGTTTTATTAAGATCCTTCTGTATGTTTACTCAAAACGTACCTCCCTCTATTTTTACTTTCCCCTACAGCACTAACATTGAGCATTGAGGGATAGATGCCATCATAGTTTATTTAGTGAGTGATTACGAATTTTCATCTATTCTTACACTAAAGTAGGTATCAAGAACATGAAATTTACTCATCTTTATATTGTTTTTTTTGTTTTCTATGAAACATTGCGCGAAATAGAACAATTCAATAAAAACTCCAATATGATGTACTTTACTCTAGTTGAGTTTTCATTTATTTCGTGATGTGATATTTGAATAATTCTTCAATAATTAATTGCAACAGCTTTTTATCTGTTTCCTTGCTTCTACTCGACAGAAAATAGGTTAATAAATAACAATTAAAAATTGGTTTCTATTATTATTAGTAATGAATAAATTATTGATAAAAATATTAAGTATTAATATATAATATCAATAAAAATTCAATCAGATAAACGAATAGTAAGTTTTTATAATTACAACGAATTGTAAATGTTTTGATTAATGAAATTTAATTACAAGGTACTTTTTTTCTTGAGATTTTAACATTATTGTATAATTTATTTTTATATATTATTGTGCTTTATTGTATTAAGATAGATTAGTTTTTCATTGATTTATATTTATTTAATTTTTATTTTATAAGAAATTATGCTTCATAGGCATTTGATAATTTTTTTATTTATTCAAAAATATATTAAAATAGTAAATATATTTATTATATATAAGATTTATGTTGACAAAAAATCATTTTCTTTTTATGGTAATATTAATTCAAATAAATTATAATATTCGATTCATTTAAAATTTAATGGATTATAATCTTAAGAATCTTTTTTATGGATGTCATTGATGTATAATTTAAATTTTTTTTTCTTCAGACAATAATACAATTTCATATTAATATTATAATTAATATTAATTATAATATTGAAATTTAAGTTAACACTAACATTATTATTTAATAATATAATTTATTAGATCAATATGTTATGAAAATTTAAATTACAAAGGCGAATTGACAAATGCTTTAAAGCAATAAAAAAAAAATTTCAAATTTAGACAAAATTAAAAGTTACATAAATGTTTTACCCATATATTAATATTAAAAATTACTATTTTTATATTATTCAGTGTAATAGAAATAATAAATTATGGGTAAATTAAATGTAAATATATATTAATTAATGGAAAGGAATTTTCCATAAAACGAATTAAATTGTTTCCTGTTATATTGTTATTGTTTGTTGTTAGTAATTTTGAATTTATCATGCCTTTAAATATTTCAGAATAATATCATTTAGTAAAAGTATTATAGAGGGGAATATATAATGGTAGTATTATAATCTTTTTAAAAATGGAAAATTTGAATTAATATTACATAAATTAAAGTGGATATAAATTGAATTTATTGTGAGATTATTTGTGTTATTTATTTAGTTGTTTATATTTACGTTATTATATTTTTATCTAATTATGTTTATATACGGTTTTTTTAATTTTACAAAAAATTTTAACGAACTTTATAAAATAGTTATTTTAAAATCAGCTATATGGGAGAGATAAGTAACTTTCAAATCCTAGACTAATATATACTTGGTATATCTTTTAAGGGTTAAAGAAAATTTGCTAAAACATTTAGTGAAGTACTTTTGAATGAAGTTGAAAAAAGTCTTTTAATTTTTAATTCTCTAAATATAATCAGGAAAAATTAAAGTAAATATTTTAATTTAAATGACACAAAATACATTTGACAAAAGTATTAATGTTTACATTGAGATTTATTGTTATTAGTTCTGTTATAGAGAAATAAAAAAATAATAGTATGATCACAATTAATAATAGATTATTAGTTAATTAAATAATTATAAAAAGGAAAATTATAATTTTTCATTTTAATTTAATGTATAATTTTTATTTTTAATCCATATAAGGAATTTATAAATACCATTTAGATATTGTGTTTGAATTAAAAAAAATCAATATGTAAGATTAATTTTCTATATTTTATATACTATTATATTAATTTAAAAGATCCAAACAAAAATTTCGCAAAAAACATACTTATCAGTGTATGGAGAAAATAAGTTATTTTTTATTTTTTTTCTTAGTATTCGAATATAAATTCAACTATTAAATATGTAAAAAATCTGCGTGCGACTTACATAAAGTAAAGTGCATTGAATAATCGATTTTTAATATTAAATACAATGAGTTATATCACAAATCTGTTTTAGTACACTGTTATTAATCAAGTCTTTAACTGAAAACGTAAAATTTCATTTGTTAAAATTAAAGAGAGCAGTGCATCAAGAAAATGGTGGATGAAAAAAGTATTATAATTCAGATATGTTTAATAATAAAATTGAGATAGATTGCCAATATTTACAGAAAATACAATTAAAATAGCTATACAAGTATTCTTATGGTATAAATGCATTTTTAAAAATAAATTAGTCTAGAAGAAACTAAACTATGAAAGCTAAGGATGGTTTTCCTACTTAAATATCATACCTTTTGTGGTCGAGAAGGTAGTTTGTTATTTACCGTAGAATAAGAAAAGAATAGTAGATTAAGAAGATATTTGGCTTTGGCTTTCAAGACGACACTTGAGTGTTTTTTTAGATTATTATTAATAAAAATATAAAAATTAAAAGAGAAAAGCCTTGAAGAGTAAAATTCTATATATATTTGTAGTCGATGGGCTTGGCAGTAGCGCATCCTTAAAGCTGATGTACCGTTGTATAATGTTGTATGTTGTTTAGGGGAATCTGCTGTATGTCAGCTGCAGCAGTTGCGGAGAGTGGTGACTTTGCGCTCTTACAAAATGTCGATGTTTCCGCGAAGCTGACCTCGATTAAAATCTTTCCGAACCATTGGCTCACAATATTGTGTTCGCTTTTATACGCACTTTCCTTTTACGTATGCATTGCATTCATGGAGTTTTCGACGAAGAAAGGGGGAGGTGTTCAAACTAAGTTGAAGGCAGGAAAAAAGGGATGATGGTGACGATGATGATACAGACGGTCAACTAGTATCGATTTTCCCCGCCTACGTAGATTGCTCAAGCGTAGGAAAAGTGAAAAGGAGATGGAGAGAAAGGGATGGGGTGAGACAAGGCGAATAAGTGACAAGGAGAAATTTATCAGGGAGGAACGTAAAAATAAAGTGACCTCCGATGTAACGAAGCTTCAATTCACATCGAAATTGCAGCGTCGGCTTCCCTCTTAATCCTTTTACTGCACTCTTCCGTAGGGGTTCTTTTATTATGAAGATAATCTTTTGAAGACTATCTTTTAAGAACACGCGCGCCACTGTTACCTCTATGTGGTCTCGGGTAATAAGACTTCAAACCATGTGTATATTGTCACACATTACGATCACATTCTTCTACCTTGTAACTTCCAATCATTTTCATTTCAAATCCACCCATTAACTTATCCTAATATTGATGTATATAAAGGTTACACCATTAAAATCATCACGAAGATCAGCTGAGATGTTTTAACGTTTACTGAGATTTTATTCGCTATAACAGAGGCTCGTCATTGGATTTCCATGGTTTTACAAAGTTTTGCAAAGCTCTACCTTATAATTGAGAAAAACCTTCTTCTTTTTTTATGTACATAAATTAGAAAAGAAAAATAATTATTTGAATCTGTATCTGTCAAATTAAAAAAATAGTGCCTAATTTTATCTGAGAGGGCTTTATCAAATACAAGTATTTGCAGTCATATGTCATCATTGTGCTTATTTACATATAAATTAATACAAAAATAAGTATATACGATTATATCTTCCATCCAAAAATTATTGTTGAATTAGATCAACGTTATTTTTTATTTTCTTTGAAGTGTAAACTCCACTGATTTTTGCAGCGAAGATTATTAAATTTTAGAGTTTTAAACTTTAAATTAGTTAATAGTTTTACTAAAAATATATGTATACATAAAAATTTTTTATAACTAAATCAGTAAAATATTTATTGTTCCATTGATTCAATAACATTTTAATGCTATGCATTATCTAAAAAATATATCAGAAAACATCACCAAATATGTGCGGAGATTTATATTTTTTGTATGTAAATATAGTATTCTAGAAAACATCTTAGGTAATAATTTTTAAAAATCTTTTAAAATTAATTTTTATCCACAACTTAACGAAAATTTGAAATTATTCTGTTAAAATATTATCCTTTAATTATTCAAACTGACATTTTTATTATCATAAAAATATTTTTAAGTTATAAATCATTTATATACATGTAAATGTATATTTACTTTTTAAAAATGATTTATTCATTATAAGTCATATTTATTATTATTTTACTATTATTTTATTATTATTTATTATTAGATTTTAATTCAGAAAAATCAATAATTTATTGAAATTAAAGAAACATTGTAATTAAATCTATCTTTTTAACGTACACAATATTTCTTTTTATATTAAAATATTCAATATATTATACACTTATGATAATATGATTTTTTTTTGTGATAATCAGAAAATTTATATTCTGGTCAATTCAGTCGTTTTTTAATGTTGATTATGACTGATAATGTCACGCCATATGCAAAACACTTGAATTTGTAGAACACAGTTCCAAAACATGATGATGTAATATTTGTTAGAAGATTAGTAAATTTAGTTGTTTGGTTAAAATGGTATTCATTAAATTATATTAAAATTATAAATTAGGATTTCATATTTATACCTTTTATCATAAAGTCTTTTAATTATATGTTTAACAAAGTAGAATTAGAATGAAATCAATATATCAAGAATTTAAATATAAATTTTGATCTTTTAATATTGGTGTACTTTTAATTATATTATTTGCAGCATTGATGTAAAATTAGTACATTAAGATTATAAGATGTAATTTATTTTCAGTCATTTTTGAAGAATATTATTATCTCATTATTAAATAAATATTTACCAACAGTTTAAGTAACTGTATGTAAAAAATTTCTTTTATCACATGTTGTAATATATTTATTTTTTTTTTTTCAAATGGAAAGTCTTTAGTCTCATTATTATGAGTTTTGACGAAAAAAACTTAATTAACTTCGAAGTAAAAAGTTCACTCGTCGCAAAAAATATATATGCAACAAGTCATTAGTACCCTATATAATTGTTTGTTTAAAAAAGTTTTTTTATGAATATGCAGAATTAAGTTTTTCCTTCCACTATAGCAATAGAATGAGCAATCAATTCGAGATATAGTTACATAGTTATTTGTAGACGCATTAGAAGTCATATATTCATCAATAAATACTAATTTTATACATTCGTTATATAATTCTTATCCAAACAAATTCTTTTAAACATTTTGGTTTAATAAATGGAATTGAAAAAAATTGCCTTTATTAAAAAATGCTTCAACTGCATTTACTGATTTTGAATAGACTTTTCTAGCAACCTTTCCATTTTCTTTTAACTTTTAATAATATTTCTCCTTTTTATATCTAAATAATATCTAGTAGATATATTAACCAGTACTTACCAGTTAATTCAAAATTTCATTTGTAAATACATATATTTAATTCTAAAAAGTAATAATAAATTTTGCTATAGAATTTTTTGATACATTTTTTTATATTAAATTAAAATAAAATTAAATTTGTTTCTAAAAAATTTTATTTCTGATTGCTAGAAATTTTTTAAACTTTTTAAATCCATTATCCGTTATATTTTTGAAATAAAATGTATTGATTACATGTTATTATTATTTCAACAACATAAAGTTTAACATTGATGCATAATTGATTTTTTATAGTTAAAACAATAAAAATATATTATAATTTAAACATGTTTATTATATTACTAATATATTTATACCAATATAAAGATAATTCTAATTCGTTAACAATCAGCTTCATAAATAAATAGTTGCATATAACAGTTATTTTTATATTATTAATATTATATATTAATATATAAGAATAATGTATTATAATATGTTGTACATCTGACATATTTTTCTTCCCTAAATTGAACTTATTGTATTCCATTAAAACTGTCAATTATCAAGATAAAAACTTTTGTTTCTTTAGCATTTTTCTTAAAATTCTCCTGTTTCGTGGCGCCGCGCGGAATATATTTAACTTACCCACAAAGTTTGAATATTTCGGGCTGTCTCTAACGTTGTTCTGCTAAAATTTTATTTAATTATATGCACTTGCAATTTACAAATCATTGGAATAAAGAATCTTTCGCTGGATATCGATAGGAAAAATCCACACATTCTAGATTATTCATATTGACATTTATTATATTTACATGAGCAATTATCGACCTATTTCTCGTATTATGTTTAATATTTTTAACATTATATATGGATTGTGTATTTTCTTGTATTTTTATCAAAATGATTTTGATCCACATATATTTATCCATACTTGAAGCCTTACCATAACTTCCTCAAAATAGTTGCACGGTTTCGAGTGATAGCAACATTTACTCATTTGAAACTCCAATACTCCCGATTTTCTTAATATTTACTAAAAATGTATTTATAAAACTGAAATTTAGATGAAGCCCTTAAAGTATCAAATTATGTTTCTCGACATAGATCGGATTTATATAAACAAGAATGAATGAAAGAGGGAAAGTATAAAATAAATACCAGAATGCACTGTTGAAGCTGGCCGGATCTATCTTCAATATATCTATTACACTCTTATTATTTAAATACATTAATTTATAGTGTAAAAGTATGTTTTCCAAGAACTTTGTACTTAATTTGTAGTTTAATTTTTAGTATTAAATAATCTTTTCCGATTATCATGAATTAATATCTTTTTCAAGTTTGTACGTGTTTTAAAAAAATTTAAAATTAAATAGTTAATAATTTAAAGTGCAGTTCAGAAAAAAATAAAGTTAAATTAATATTCAAAGTAAAACTTAAAAAAAAAAAAAAAAAACAAATTTAAAGCAGAATATGTAAAAGTTTTAAATTCAGCGGAATTTATACTTGTGCGTTAAAATCTTTTATTTCTTTGTATGATTAATTTAGGAAAACTTACAAATTTTTCTGCATAGTTTTTGCTTGAAAATTTTGCATCTGTATATACTTTCACAATAGGATTACATCCATTGAATATAAAATTTCAAATTATAAAAGTTATATCTGAAAAACTTTATGTTTTATCAAAGGATTTGATAAGCATTATTTGCAAGAATAAAAAAAAAATCTATTAATCTTCGTGCGGTGCCTACATTTATGCCGTTATTGTTGTAGTCTGGATAAAGATTGTATATATTTTACATTTAAGATAGATAGGAATTATTTACAAAAGATTAATTTTATTTTACTCATAAAAGTTTGAAATTAAGAGAAATAAATTGTGGTGAATAAAAATTCGGGTACGAATATGGAAATGGTATTGCATATTACAATAAATTTGATTGTTTTAAATTTTCATTTAAAAAATAAAAATGAAAGTAGATCTTCTGATTTAGAAAGTTTTATATATTTATGTTTTAATGTCATGAAAAATATATTCTTATACATGTATATTTATAGAAGATTAAAAAATAGGTATCAATGTAATTCGTTTTCTATATTTAATTTTTCAAAGAATATCAGATCTTGTTTTTAATTATGATATTTCTATCTAGTTCTTAATGAATTTTAATTATCCTAGATACATACGTAATAATATAATGACTGCCATTATAGAGTATTTAAACATTTAATGACGTAATTATCAATTATATTTGCACAGTTTGATAAATAATAAATGATATAAATTAATATTTGACGAAAGTAAATGTCTGAATCATATAGATTATTTATGTAATAGAAAGCTATATTAGAATAGATTAAGAATTAAATAAAGAAAATTTTTTGATTTCATTGAATAAAAGTATTGAGACGACGGATAGATATTAATATTTAATGGTTAATGCTTGGTTTAATCGTCACATTTAACACTTATCGAAAAATTTAAATATGAACTAAATGTGCATGATTTTAAAAGCATGTGTTGTAGTGCTCGTTATAAGATAAATATTTAAAAATCGAAGCAATTGCATCAATCATTTTTATTTTTATTGACGTAGATAAACAGTTGCTCAGGATTATGAAGTAACATATGCGATAAATCTTTTCGGCGTTTATTATTATTATGACAAATAGAATTTATATTTTAATGCGTCATCAATTAGCGTTTACTTTAACATTAATAGTTCCATTAATCCGAAAGCGTCAGTTGCATTGGCTGGTTGGCATTTAGCAGATTAATCTAGAGCTGATCGCCTCGTCGCTCCTTCGCCTCCCAGGGCATGCAATAACCAGGGCGTGCAAGAAGAATCCCCAAGGAAACGGGGATGTAACTAAGGGTAAGATCACCGACTTTTCGACCCCCGCGGTTACACTCTCGATCGCGTCGCAGGATTGCCAAGGCAGTGCCAGTGCATCGACATCCATCGAGGCCAGAATCTAATTAAATCGGCTTACACACGTGGGAGATGATGGAATAACCGCATCCACCCTTCGGCACGCGGTCGAGCTTAATTGATTTCTACTGCCTCTAGGCGTCTGCACTCCTCCCCCCCCCGCCGCCACCACCACCGCCGCCACCAGCAGCCCATCCATATCCGTTTCGACCGCCACACTCGCTTTTATTTTTCAACCGGCTTTATCTCCAGATTCATTTCCGCTGCTCCGATAGGATTCGCAAGAGATGCTGAATCATTTACAAGCTGGTGTTAACGACGATAGTGGATAGTGGCTCGCTGATTGACGTACGTGGATGAATCTGTGAAATGCGAATTAGCATCATTCTCACGATATTGGATGAACCACGGGTCGGAGTTTCTGAATATACACCTATGCTTTTTCAAAGGCAGAATATAATCTTTTTCATTGTTTTACCTTTGAGCTTTCCCCGTTCCCCCCCCCTCCTTGAACTGCACACGTCTTACATAATGTAATGAAAATTTTATAAACATGTGGTGAATGAATTTCATTGTGAAGTCTCCTGATCCATCCTTTAGATCTTTTACAAAATTCATTTTATATAATATTTAATTCTGTCTCTAGTTTTCTGATAAATTTACACTATTAAAAATGTTTAAGAAAAATGTATTTAAAGAAAATAATTATTTACAGTAAGAACATTATCACATTTATCGACTGTTAGAAAACAGTTTTTAAAGAATCTAAAAAACTAATTTTTTTAAAACAATTTTCTTCGTGCATTTAGTCCAATTTTAAGTAATAGTGAGCTAATGGATATTTACTTCAATATATACGACACATGACAGATTCGCGTAAAGTTGATTAAGGAATGCGACAGTTCAAACCTCGGTATTTTGTGTGAAAGTCTCAACTATAAGTTCATATTTATTTGCCAGTTGACGGCCTGCAGCATATAATATTTATTTTTTCACCTTATTATTAATCATTATTTTTTAACCGATAATTTCATTATTTAAATATTTATTTTTCAATTATTTCACATTCGTATAATGATTGACCTATTTTTAAATTTTTGGGTCACGAATTTATTGTTCCTGACTACTTCTAATTAGAGAATGTTCTACTAATGAAATTGATGTTAACCAATCCCAAAACAGTAAATTAATGAATACAAAGGACAAATATAGTACAAAATAATTGAAAATTTTATAAATATGAATAATTTATTAAACCAAATTTTTAAATTGACAACTATGAGATAGAAAAATTTTATTTTAAAAAATTTTCTTGGTACAGAATTGCTGAACCGTTGTATACTATGATATAGAAAGATTTTTCACAAGTTTAATACAGTATAAGAAAGAAAAATTTGCCATTAGAGACAATATTAATGTTGATATTTTATATTTGATGAAATGTGATTGTATAAAAATATTATCTCAAAACACCAAAATTTATTTTTTTTCGAAAATAAAAGTGGACTTTCAAAACATATTGTTATTTTAAGATTTTTTTTACATTGTATAAAACTTTATATTAAATTAATATATTTTATAACCATATACTAATTTAATTCTTTATTCATAACTCACGAAAATTTAAAAATTTTAAATGAAATTTTAAAAATGGATATTCAAAAATTGTTTTTTCTTAATGCAAATATAGGTAAGACGATATATAAAGATTAAATTAGTACTCTTAGAATCAATATTGTGTTAGTAAAGAGATATATAGTTGTCTTTGAATTTATATTTTGAGTGTTTAAATATATTTTTTTGATTTATATTGTAAGATTACTACATAATTTGTAGTTAAAATATAAATGCATTTTATAATTATCAAAGAAATAAAACACGTAACGATAAATTACAAGTTCAATAGAATATATAAACATATTTTGTTTAATGATATTAACTTTTTTATATAAATGAAATTTTATCAAATGTTCATATACATTTATGTAGTATAAATAATTTAATATAAATTTTTAACAACTACATAAGTGTTATATTTATATATGTTGGAGGTTACTATTTTTTATTAAATTATAAACTAGATATAATTTATATATTAAAACTAACTACTAATCTGATAATAAAAATAATTTAACTAATCTATACAATAATATAATTTACTTTAACAGTTTGTTAAATTTGAATTTTGATTATTAAATACGTAGTTTCTTCCTGCGGCCACATTAATTCTTTTTTATACAATAATACAACAATATATTTATCATATATATCAAGTTACTCAGAAAAAAAAAATTTTTTTAATGTTTTCAATGGTTTGAATTTATAATGGTATGAATTATATTTATATAGAATTGAATTTATTGTATATTTAATCTACATTAAAAATTATCTAGATATATTACATTATTTAAAAAAAAATATTTCTGAAAGGGCTGAAGTATGTTTTAAATGTATAATATATAAAATTATAATACATTTTAATAATTAAATTGATAAAGTTTTTTTAATAGCTTTAATAAATAATATTTATTAAAAAATCTTAAAAATATAAAATAAATAAATCAACTATTTTTCGAGTAAAAATAATCGATTCAATTAAATTCTCGCTTGTCTCGTGGTATTATTTCAAAATATTAAACAAGAAAAGAAAACTTGTCTGAGTTTTCTCGTTTAGGATATAAATTGGATGTATTTTGTCTGATAACTCGACTGGAAAACTGAGGATGAAATATAAAATTACTATTAGTATATTATTATTTTATATTTTATATAATTTCAAATTTCAAATTCTTTATTTTACTTTATTTTATTTTAAAAGGAAATAAACAAATATGCGAAAGTATTATATCATTTGATGGAGCATGAAATTATCAACTATTAAATAAAGTAGATGAAATCTCATTTCTAGAAATATTGTTGTCTTTGAAAAGAGTATATCGAAATTTTAATTTACCATTTATATAGTTTTTGTAAATAAAATGTTTGATTATGACCATTAATTAAATGTTATGTTCTTCTATTATATCTTATTTATGAATATATTCTAGTAATAATTTTCTTCGAGGAAATTTATAAATTCATAAATTAGGTGAAAAATGATGAACATGCAAGTAATTGTAGTTTATTATCAAGTATGAACTTTTATATATTTGCTGTGGTATATGCAGCGTATAATTAACAACGATAATACTTAAAAATTTAAAAGACTATTAATATTCGCTTAAAATTAGTTTTATGTTATCCTTAATGTTCAAGTTTCGGAATGAATCTTGAAGCTTCAGCTTACCTCTTGATTTATCGTCTGTTTTGACGTTCAATCTGTTATTTTATTATCTTAACTTTTACTTCATAACCGGTATTCTTTTCTTAACATAATAAAATATTTTTAGTTGAAAAAGTATAAAATTAAAAATTGGATAAAAAGATTAAGTGGAAATTTAAGGTAAAATCAAGCAGAATCAATATAACAGACAAGTGGAGAAATATTACATTTGCATATTGAGACATGTTTATTTTGAACATCAAATTAATCGGTAATGCCACATTTGGACAGAAAATTATTGCAGAAAAATTGGAGTGTAAGCAATGTTAAAAACTGGAAATAATAAGGGACACGTAAAGGCCTAGATTTGTCGTTTAAATTGCTGATTCAAGATATTTGTGGTAGCAGCGGCTAGTTCGAAATAGCGCAAGCACGTTATAAAGCAAGTTGTGTTTGAGCTATGATCCCCAGAATCAAACAAGGCCGATATAATCAGTGGTCGCAAGCGCGAGTAATCGGCGAAATCATGCTGTTAACATTAGACAATCAAGTTGAGAAACGCACACCCACGTACGTACAATGATGTTTGCCTCAAATTATCTTCCACACCAACCAATACTATACGTGAAAATCAATAGAATTTGAAATTTATAGCTCCTTTCTTCTTTACAACGTCTTTATTATGCGAAGCATTAATTGCGCTTTATCTATAAATTGTGATTTATTTATGATCGCTGATAATTATATTGTAATTCATAATTATGTCTTTTACAAATACTTGTTAATATTTTGACATTAATGGCATAAATTATTTTAATTAATCTGTGTAAGAAAAAACAAATATCTTTTAGCAAATATTAAAAAGAGAGAACAATATTGATCAAATGCTACCTTGTTTATAATTAACAGTAGGGTATCGTATATGAAATAAATCTTCTTATTGGATAATTAAACGTGACAGGAGTAGAAAATCTATTCTGAATCATTAGTTGTTTTAATATTTAAAACTTGATTTAAATTATGTTATATAAGTAATATTACCAACAGTATATATAAAATATAAATGCTTCGTACATATTAAAACAAATACAAATGTACATTTATAATATTTCCATAGAAAAATATTGACAATAAGGACACAAAATATAGTCTTATTATTCTTTAATTATTATAATTATTATATATCTTATAATTATTATTATTGCCGTCGCCATCGCCGTCGTCATCGTCGTCATCCTCATCATCATCATCATCATCATCATCATCATCATCATTATTCTTGCATTTGTCTATAATACATTTTAGAAAATGAACTTTAAATAATATTAAGGATTCTAATCAATTCTATGAATTACTTAAGCTTAAAGGTCTCTCGTATGATTTCAATCATCTATGTGGCTAATGAGGTATCGAGAATTTTAGTTTAAATTCACCAAGGATACTGTGATCACTTGTATAATATCTTCTAGATTTTCAAATAGTAGGCTGATTGTAGCATGCGTAATTGAGTTGTAACTAGTGAATTTTTAAATAAAAAAATAAAATATCAGTATTATTTATTTATGATCAGTAAAACATTCATAAAAAATCTTTAAAATGAATAGTAAGAAATAAAATATAATCGTAAAAACGATGAAATTTAAGTTGTAGATTGTAGCATAGCATGTTGTAGTCTATATATAATTAATACAATTTTAGAAAAATGTAATTTATTGGAAAACAAATCATGGTGAATTATACATAAACATGATTTATTGACTCACATTAAACATGACTGATTAATAAAAGTTCTATACCAATATTTGTAATGTAAGGAAGTTTTGTAGTTGTATAAAATGAAATAAAAGCAGAAAAACTCTTTTTAAAAGTAGATATACAAAAGAAAAATAAGAAAGAAAATAAGATAATAAGATAATAAAATAAGAAAGTAAGATTTAAATTTTATATTACAGTAAATTTTATACAGGAATATTATTTAATCAGTTTATATTCAATCACAAGAATCGAGAATAATTTGTATACTGTAATAACAACAACAACAACAACAATAATAATTGATATTAAAAACTGCACATGTTTAATATTGTTTATTTATGGATTGAATTTTATGTTTTCAACGTAAAATTAAATTTTTCCTAGTTTCAGTTTAGATATCTTAAGATTTTTAAAGTGCTTACAAGGTTTGCTTCTTGCTATTATATTTCGAATGCAGGAATACATCTCTCAAAGGGACCAATACTAGCCGAACTCTCATTCGCTTTTTGATGACATTTTCATGGCCTTCCATATAATTCAGTGCCGTAAAATTTAAAAGTAGATACAAACTTATTTAAAGCGAGATATATAACTATTTCACATGTTTACTGCAATGAATTAAAAATGTATTTTTTTAAAATAAATTTTAACTATTAAAAATGAATTTTTTATTACCCTTTAATTAAAAAATTAGAGTTTTCAAGTATTACATATAAAATATTAAATAATTGTAATTATTTATGATCTAGTGTAATAGTATATATGAAAATAATATATGTATATATACGAAAATAATATATGCTTATATATGTAAAATAATGTATGTAAATGAAAATATATACATGAAAAATTAAAAATGATATAAAATTTTCATTGATAATATTATTTAAAAATACATTTCCAAATAAATATCCTTGTTAAAAAGGTTCCAAGTTCAATGTACAATGAACTAATTTACATATTTGTATTTTTACTTCAATTTCACTTAAAATTACGTACAGTTTAATTAATAATCCGTGACTTGTAAAATCATTAATTACTATTAAGAGAAGTATTAAGCTACGGTCGTGCTAATTGAGTAATTGTAACTAAAGGATTTTAATTTAAATATCATGACTTTATTCTTCATTTTAAAATACTTTTTTCTCCGCCATCTATATTGTCACTTTCTACATTATTTCTTGATACAGTTTTGTAATATTTATAAACTATATATACCATTGTATATTAAATGATCCAAGATATATTAAAATCAATATAACTCAATGTAAAATAACATTTTTTAAAAAGTACAAATGAATAATTTTTAACTTTAAAAAGTTTTCAAAGAGTATGCCTCTTCTGATTTATAACTATAGTATTATTTTTGTTTAAGCCCCTGAAAATAATTTTGTAAGTTTACTTCTTAAAGTTTTTTTGCGTAGACGATGAAAATATTATTTTGTGTTAAAAAGCCTGTCAATACTATAATGTGTCAGCACTCAATATATAAAATTCCCCTGCCTTAATTTGTGATAGATATACTTTCTAAAAATGTAAATTATACTATTATAATTAACAATGCTAACCATCGGTAAAATATTTTGGTAAATACAATGGTTTAAAGATAAAGTGATTCGAGATAATATAAGAATATTGCTTAAGCTTATTAATAAATGATTATAAAAAAACTAATGGGAAATTGATAAGCGAATAGTTGAAGGAGAACATTAATAAATTGCAGATGACTGCTGTATCAATATCTTATTTCCTTTGTATTTTATCCAGTGCATTAAGTGAAATTTTCAAAGAAAACACCTCAATGTTGTCCTTTGTTTTTGATGAGAAAAGTGAAAAGGATATTTGCAGCGGAGAAAGATCGAAAGTTTTTGAATGTGCGAATCCGGGTGGGGGGTTGAAGAGTCGAAGGGTAAATTTGAACAACAGGATTACATGGAAATTGAAAAGGGAAACAGGATTAGCCGGGAATTGCCGGGAGGTGCGGGTGGGTCATCGATGGTCAGGGAAATTTGTCGTTCGGTCCTCTAGGGTTGTGGCACTTTGGCTCGCATGTGGGTCGCGCGGTT
Organism: Eupristina koningsbergeri; assembly: GCA_018907245.1. Taxonomy (NCBI): domain Eukaryota; kingdom Metazoa; phylum Arthropoda; class Insecta; order Hymenoptera; family Agaonidae; genus Eupristina; species Eupristina koningsbergeri. The sequence continues at coordinate 831,703 of JACCHV010002775.1, forward strand.
CGCCCCTTACTTATCAATGCCGCGACATGCATAAAAGCAATTAATTAAAACGCGTACGCGAGGACTTACATGGAGATAACAGAAAATCCTGGAGCTGCGTCCTATGATTTTATCGGAGTGGAAAACTCCTCGGCTCCTGGCCCACTTTCAACTCTCGTAAAACGACGAGCAACTGCTTTCGGAGGATGGAGATGTTGCCGGCGTCTACAAAAACCATACGAGAATGGTTGTCGCATAACTTACATTACCAAACATTCCAAGCGACAGACTTTATATTGCCGTAAATACACAGGAACACACAACTTTAATTTTTATCTTGAGTCTCCTCTGTTATTTATTTATGGGATGTTTTTATTCTCTTCTTGATTTATCTGTGTTGGAAAGCATTGGGACTTTGCTGTACCTAAATATGGTAAGCTACCTCAAATACTCTTTACATTTCCTAAAAATTGTTTTAAAGCCACTGATATTAATAAATTTCTTCTTTTTTTTTTTAAACCAATTATCGTAAAAATTAATCATGATAGAGTGGCGAAATTCATACATTAAATGAATTTTCGAACTCTGAGGAATAAAATTAATAATGGAAAGAGATATTAAACGTTTTTGTTTAGTATAATACGTGAAAACTAATTGAGCGTGTTTGAAAATCTAGGTTCACCAATAAATTAATCTACTAATCATTGTGTTCATTTATAGATTATCAATGAATACTCTCATTATTCGATGAGTATACCATATTATCTTCAATATTATTAAATTTTCACTTTTCTGCTATTTACATTTTTTAATTATTATTATTAGTTTAATAAAAAAACTTGATTTGAAAAAAATAAGTTTAAAATATTATCAATAATAATTTATTTAAAGATAGATTATTTATATTTAATGAACTAGATAAAGCAGTATAGTTTTAGTATTATTACTTTAATTAATATGTTTAATTACTATAATAGTAATATACGAATGGCATAAATTAAGTAACAAATTAATTTGAACAAAATTAACACAATTATCGATGTTTAATAAAATTAGCGCAAAATAAGTGTGTATTCCTTCAAAAATTCAGTTTAATATCAAATCTCTCCAATAATTTATGCATTTATTTCACAGATTTTCGTTGTGAAATATAAATATTTGCTTTTATCATTTTAAAATGATTTCCATTAGGTAAATCGTTTTCAATTTAAAAATATTACCAATAAATTATTTATTTTATTAATTTAATAATTTATCTACAAGAAATTATTCTATTAATATGTTTGTTTTTTTATTATAATATATGTTAAGTAGTTGTAATTAATACGTTATAATAAGTAATTTGTAATAAATTATTATATAAAATAATACAATACAGTATATGATTAAAATTTAAATTAAAATAGCACAATTTTTTACATAGTAATTTTAATTTTTTCATCATTTACTGTTAATCTAAAACTAAATTTTAAAATAAAATTAAAATGCAGTAATAATAATCTATAATAATATACCATAAGAAATATAAATACATCAATAGTATTTATATATAGTTTATATACATTATCTATATTTGCATATCTAAATTTGTATTTCTATTTGATATATATTTAACACAGATTAATAATTTGAATTTACTTTTTCAAAAAATTTCTATTTTATTTATTCAAAAAAGAGTGAATTTAATAATTTTGCGCTTGTACTCAGTGATACGTGATTTCCGAAAACGGAGTGAGAGGAAGGAAGAAATGTAAGGAAGCAGAAAAAAAACTTTAATTGGATTGCGTGAACATTTTACATTAAAACCTATGAAAGAAATAATTTTACAGCAACCAACTATTTTGTACTCTTGGATCGAAATACATTGTACAGGAAATACAAATTCTGTTTTTATTTATGTGAAATTTAAAAGGATTCCTAGGATTTTTAAATATAATCTATAACCTTTTAGTATAAAATAGTAGATTCAATTAAAATAAAATATTACAAATATATAAAATAAACTAAATAAGAATTAATGAATTGTGGTTGATTTTTCAATAATATTAATTCGTATAATATATTTATTCATGTTATATATAAATGTCTAAATATTTTTAATGTTTTTCAGTAAAATTAAAAATTTAGATTTAACAATTTACCTTTGTTTGCGTCATTGCCTCTTACTTAGTTTGCACATATTTTACTCCCTTAGTTTCTCAAAAAGGAAGGTATTATGAGACTGAACTATAAGAAGATTAAGTAAAACAATGTATAATAACTAATAATTTACAAAATATGTAGCTGTTTTGCAAAAGCTTAGTAATAGGTATAAACATATATTTATAATTTTTCAAAATAGAAAACATTAAAATTGTCTCTTTGTTTATAAAAAGAGAATGTTCTATAAATTTGCATTCTGAAGTGGTATGTCTAACTTTGAAATTACACTAGGGATTTTTCAGCTACACCAAAGTGGAAAAGTAATCCTTATAAGCAATTTCTGGTGTTAGAAATTCAGGAAGTCAAAAAAGTAATATTCCTGTAATGGCTGACACTATCAGAAAACAGCGAGATAATATTTTGTTAATGTGTGTTTAATAGAGCGAAAAATTTATGCGATGATTGCGAAAAGTGGAAACTATAATAATAAGAAATAATGTTTGCAATAGTGTTTCGAGAAGATTTTTAACATTATTATTAAATTAATTTTATATTTCATCTAAGAAATATTTTATAGTTGTAATTAAAATAAATGCATTTGACGTATACATGTAAAGATAGAAGATTGTATACTAATTAGTTTATCATTGAAATAAATTTTGAGAAATTTTATTCAAAGTTGAACATATTAAAAATACACATTTATGAATACAAAAGAAACTTAATAGCATATTTATGAATTTAAAAAGTTTGTATTCAATTTAATTATCCTTTAAAATATAATATTAAATTTATTAATTATTATTATAAATACATAAACATATTATTTTTTATCAATATTAATTAGGTACATTCAAGTTAGTTTTTTCATAATTAAAATATGATACAATTTATAGCTTTCAATTATTACATGATATTTTAATGACATAATTTTATATAGCATTAAAATTGACAAAATAAAGTTATTAAATATTCATTAAAAATGATACTTATCATAATTATTTTAAATTATTTTTTCCTATTATTTTTGATAATATTATGTAAAAATTACATTATTTATTTTTAATTAATAAATTGTCTAATTGATAATACTGATTAAATTTTTAAAACTTTATAATATTTTTTTTTTAAACTTTTAATACTTCTTTGTAACACTATATCTACTGACAAATAATAAATCGTATTATTTACGTAAGGTGCTGTACAAACAAAAAATATTACATCATAAATACAAAAGTTTTACATCATAACTCATACATTTGTTATATTTTACATGAAATGCATGTACACTTGCTACGAGTCTAATGGAATTACGTTAATCGAGTTATACCGAAGCCTCATTATAATTACGTACAGGTGTTAGAAGATAATAAAGCATATTTTAAGCGAATTTTTACCTTGAATTACAACTGAAGTTTATTTTAGACTTTATTGAATAAAAATAATTGGGAAGAAGAAGCATACTAAATACAGAATATAGAGGTAGTAAAACTGAAAAATTATATTCCAATTTGACATAGTATAAAATAAAGCAATAATTAAGTAAATATTCTCTTAAATCTTATTTTATAAAATAATGTATAATTGAATAAAAAAACGTATTTTAATAATTTCATTTAATTACAATAATTTCATTTTTTTAAAAAATATATTATCAATGGTAAATATTAAAATAAAGAATTTAATTAAAAATATATAAAATTTTCGTGCAATCAAAAGGTTATAATTAGGAAATTATGTTAAAATTGCATCTACCATAGGTATGTCTCTTTAGTCTAAAATATTATGATTTTCAGTCGTAGAGGTACTTGGGAGATAAAATCAGGCTAAAATTGGAAAGTTAATTTTTTGTAATAAAATTTGATTATAATTTAATATTTTTGAAATTTATATTTTATTTTTATATCACAGATATTCTTGAAGAAAATACATTCTTGACAGAATACAAAAAAGACAATTTTAAAGAAGCAAATTATTTCAGAATTTTATTTCATATTGCTACATTATATAATAAGAATTATGATTGTATAATTTTATCGTGATAATTAAATATTAGAAAATATTTTGTCCTTATATTTTTAAGGCCTAACATTAACGTTATGATAATTATAATTTCGCAGAATAGAGTGTAAGAAGATTTTATCTTAACAGTATATACAGTATATTGTGCGAATAAATTTAAAGATAAAATATATGAGTCAATGTATGTGGAGCTATATAATGTAGAAATATACCTGTTATTTTAATTATTTAAAATTCAATAATAAGAAAATAACATATAATTAATTTGCAGTGATATCTGTGGTATCCATGTATAACAAATTTACGGTTGATGACATTAACTTTTGTAGATATTAAACAAAAATAATTCGTTATGAAGTGTAACTAATATTAATCAATAAATTAAATTTTGTTATTCAGATTTATGTAAATAAATATAATTTTCAAAACTAGGAAAAACAGAAAAGAAATAATATAATTTTGACAAGAAGTGTATACATGTATGTATACCTGTGTATAATTATTTCATCAATTTACATTGAGCAGAACATTAACCGAATAATGGAAATAAGTATTGAATAACTGTAATAATATTAATTCATTTAATATTATTGATATTTAAAGATATTTATCCTTGAAAGACGTATCGATATTTAATATAATAATAATTAGAGGTTTATGGTTTATGGACAAGGATGATTAATCCCGAAGTGAGGTAGTAATCTAAAAGAGGTTACAGCAACAAAATGGTTCTCCAGTAAAAAATTTTTCTTTGTTTCTCGATTACAGGAAATTCAATATGGTCGCAGGCACATTAAATGCAGACTAAATCTCGATGTGACGAGGGCGCGTGTAGTTTTTTTTTCCATTTAAGCAGTGTGTGCAATGTGGTAATTCAAGGAGGAGGTGCTCATTTGCATAGCCGAGAGCTAGGAATTTGCCTCTGTCTTACTTTTCTTTTAATTTTTTTCTTCCAAGATTCTGGCAATCATTTGCGGGGTCAACCCAATGCTTATATACGTTTACCCTCACTAACCCTTCCATCCACGCCCACGACATATCGCACGACACACTGCGGCCCACTGTTTGCCACATCGTTTCTTACTTGAGGCGAGCCAGTTTTTCCTTTACCTCCTAGTTTTTCCTAGCACACGTACCTGGTAAGACGGGCCAGCCTCTACAGTGACTATGTAAATGGTTACAACATTTTCTCGTGTTTCGCTTCGGCTGTGTTGGCGATTGGCATGCACAGCATGTGTTTCGTGCAGCTGCTTTGAGCGTTTTTTAATATCGGTATGTTTGTAAGTTACTTGCGTTTTTTAAACCATTAAGGATCGGATGTTTACTTCACTTTGCTTTAAAAATAGAATTAGTTGGAGATTTAATCAAATCTTGTGTAAAAAATGACCAATAGAAAGGGATTATTCTGTTTTTTTTTTTTGTTTTTTTTATTTATTGAATATGTACGTACCAGAACTTTGGTATTAAAAGTTGGAATAATGTGCAGTATTTTAGATTACGATTAAAGTAAAGTACACTTTTCATGCATTGAGAATTGTGTGTTTTTTTTTTCTTTTCTTTTCTTTTCTTTTCTTTTCTTTTCTTTTCTTTTTCTTTCCTTCTTTTAATAGTTTAATTCTTTTATATATATATTTTAGAGGGAGGTATGCGAGGCTTTGCATTTACAAAATTATATGCTACATGTAACACTTGTAATTTCTGTAAAAAATATTGCAATTTTTCTATAAAAAACAAAGACTTAGATAAAACTTGAAATTATATATCTTGTAAAGCGTTTCGCGTTCGGCAGGGGTTCGGCCGGACGTCGGGGCCGAATCGAGGCTCATTAGCACGCGCACAAATCTAGGAGATTGAAGGGGGGGCCCACGAACCTGACCCAACAACCCTTGGCAGATTGATTTCGTCGATTATATCATACACATCGCTGTAATTGATCGCCCATTGCTTTATCCGTTCGTAATATCTATAAAAACTTAAAATCGAGTTTAAAATCGAGCGTGATGAAATGTTGTTAAGAGTATAGCGACACCTTTCTCCGGGTGCACTAGGAGTGCCTCTCTACGAAATACCCGAATAGTTAAAGTAGAAAGCCCGGGAAAACAGCGTTAGGTCTAAGAATTTTATACTGTAAAATTGGCGGGCTCAGCTATGAGCGCCCCGAGTGAGTGTGGCTAAAATTGTAACGGAAAATAAACGTTTCTTTTTTGTAATTGATTGTTTCCCGTTATTTTACATCTTGTGGTCTCTTCCGGTTCTCCCCCGCAAACCTTTTTCGCCCTCGAGCGTTTTCAGGAGCGAATTCCCGATAGCCTCGACTTCTCCACCTCCGCGGGCACCCCTCAGTAAAGCGGTACCGACCTGTGCAGTTGGGACAGGTAAGAGTGTACCTGCCGTCCAAGGATATCGAAGTGTTTAAAAATAATTTATTGTAACGGACGAAAATTTCCGTTACAATCAGTAAATAGTTAAAATAATTTATGATGATAAATGATTACATAAAACTTGGTTTTATATAATGCGATATGAATAGTTAGTGATCGTGTACATTGCTATACAATCATGTACACTTGAAAAGCAAACATTCATCGGAATTGAAAGTATTAAGCTACACAATTGAATATGTAAATTTACTATACAAAATTTAATCAAAAAATATTAAGGAAAAAAGTATTATAAAATAAAAAAAATAAGTCAATGGAGTATGACAACTAAAAAAAATATCAAAAATATTTATTTTCATAACTTGAAATGTAACTACAAATTGTGTTTATTTAATATATTACCAAGAGTTTATATGTGTCTAAATTATTTTTTTAATTTTTTTCCTAGCTCTAATTAAATTTACATATTATTAAAAATAACATATTTAAAAAAGTGCTTTTATAATATAATATAGCAACATGAATTAACTTTTATGATGGATTTTATACTTTATAATATTTAAACTATAGTGAACATTTTTATGGAACGATTGCTTCTATAACAATTATAATGTTTTATCAATTTTAATACTTATAAATTTCATAAATAATTTTATGAGTAAAAATGTCACATACTTAATATTCATAAAAATTGTGAGAAACAACATTATCAGAAAAAATTGTAAAATAAGAATTATAATTACCATAAATTAACATATACTCGCTGTAACGAACAATCTATTATTTGTAATATCTTTTATATTTGTAATAAATATGATTTAATATCGATGCCCATCAGATCTCATATGCATTTTAATTATTAAACTAAATATACATATAAAGTATACTGCTTATTTTATTACATTATTAAGTCCTTCGATTTCAGTGTCACATATAAAGTTTGATCAGTATTACACTAATGCTCCGTTAATAAATTGAGAAATAAAAAATATCAATCAGTTTTCTTTTCACAATATTCAATTTATCAACATGTGAAATATTAGTCGAATTATATATTAAAAATAACTTTGTATTTATTACTTTATAAAATGAATACGCTTATTGAATGCTATATTGAATGCAGCTTAAGGCTACAAATTCATTTTTATGGTTCGAGTAAAAGAGCCCGTAATGATTTAAATCCACATTATGTATTATATTAGAGTTAAAAAAATTCTCATTCAATGTGCATTATATCAAGTAAATGCATTATAATTTTAAATTTATAATTTTTAAAAATTTGCAATATATTAAAAAAAAGTTTTCGTGTAAATATCAATAAGAATTCCATTACATAAATTATGATGCAAGTAGTCTGATAAGTGAAAAGAAAGAATAAATACAGAGGTGAATAGTTATAAACAAGTCGAATTAAAAATCTCATATAGAGTAGGTGACGGGAGTCTCCATTGATCGGTTTTTCGAAATAAACCTGTGAAACACTCGTTGACATTTGAAATGTTCGTCCTATCTCAACACGTACGATAAATTCATTGAATGGAAACTTATCTGACGTACCAATTCTTTTTTAGCAACAGCTTTACATACGTATTTTCCACCTTTTAAAATTCAATCGAAACGAAGGAAGTCGTGAGTATAAAGAAGTTTGCGTCACTTTAGTTGCCCCTCCCCCACACCTTCAAAGAAAAAGGAGCTTAAGCTGATAGTTGGAAGGCCTAGTTCGAGGCTTATTTATTCAGAGATAGATTCCTCCTCGCCAGGAGTAGCGTCAACATGGGAACATCGGGGCTATAAATTTTAGTGCCACTCTGATATGTGAGGTGCGATCGATGACTAGCTTTTTCCCCATGTTGACATCTTAACGCCGGAGCACCGAATGCAATCGATGTATAGTCGAGCTTCTGTATCGGAGATCAAAAGACTTCCTCTATACTCTTCTGTTAAGTTGATAGGTTAAAAGTTGACGAACTCGCAAAAGAGCACTTGGGCACAAGAAAAAGAGGTTAGAGTTGTTGATTTTCTTTAAAACTTCACTATTCCGCAGGATTTGCCACTTCTCCGTGGATCTGCGGAAACGGTTAATTTTATTTTTATTTAAATTATTTTCAATCGTACGACTATAATTTTCATCTCAATTATACATGTATGATTTAACTGATATTATTATTGAATTATTAGTCACCATTCACTTATCGTTATTGCCCTCGCTCAATATGAAACATTTCTGGAATGCGGGTTGCATTGTTTTTCTTTATAAATACGTAAAATATTCAAGTATATAAATTAAGTGATTCGGAATATTAAAATGAGGAAAAATGATTTGGAAAAATCAAAAGAAAAGTAAAGATAAGAAATAGAATAAAGGAAGATCCACTAAAGCATCCCACCCATTTAATTACTTCTTTCGGGAAAATAACTTTGGAACTTTTATAGTGGACTTGTTCTCGACTGAGTATAGCTTTAATATATGATATAATTTCATGAATTATTCCACAAATGATTATTCGGTTATAGGTTAATAATTGTTCGTTTATTGAAAGAGATATTACACTTTTTTTTAATAATAGTAATTTTCAAGAATTTTAAAAATATATATGTTTATGTTAATATATACTTGTCTTCAAATATTTACTTCTTTTTAAATATATACTTGATTTAGTTTCTTTATAGATAAGAGACACCAAGTAAAATATTTCTTTAAAGGAAATCGATTGTTCGTTATTCATTATCAAATTAGAATTATTTAAACGCTAATATTTATTTATTAAATTATTTCAAAATTTATGTTATTTATTCAAATTCATATGGTAATTGATTTAACACTTTTCAACTCTAGTTATAGTACAACTTTATTATAATTATTCTTAACAATATATATATAACAATATATTTTCATGATTTTAATAATTTTTGTAGTTATGATATTTACAAAAACAAAAATAACTTATTATGCAAAATTGCTATATATAAGTTAAGAATAATATAAAATTGAAATTTGACATTTTAATTTTGTATAAAAATTTAAATAAAAAATTATTCTTCAAAATAAAATTCACCATTAATTTGTTATTCACGAATTTGTCAAACATGAATTTTTATATTTTTTTTTTGAATCAAAATGGATTATGTAATAATTTTTGCCATTTTAATATTTGGTTCTAAATATATGGTATAGAATGTTTTATAAATGAAATAGTGATGATAATTAATTGAAACTTACGTAATTAAAAAAAGTATAGAAGTAATCTAGTTTAAAGTCATTGGAGATTTAATACATTTTCATTAGATGAAAGAATTCGAGGCTTGGGAATCAGCGTCTGCAGGTCTAAGCAAATTAATCTCGACTCCAATAACTTTTATAACTGGATATAAGTACTTTAGAGTCCTTAATGTGGTTTTATTGGCTTATATACACTACAAAATTTTTACTGGAAGAAAATCAGTATAAATTTACTAACGAAAAGTTTATATTATTATAGTCACATAAGAACTGGTAATACATTAATTCGTGAATAAAAAATTTTTTTCAAATAAAAATTTATACACAATTTTAATTTTAGATTTATACTTCTTGAAATGAATTACTTGATTTTAATCATCAATTATAATCTACACTAAATATTTAGAATATTCTCAATTACTATATTTTACTTTCTCCCTAACTTTTTATTAAAGATAAATGAATAAATATATCTACCCTTTATACAGAGTTAATTGCTTTTTATTTAGGGTGGAGATGGTAAAGAAGAAAACTTTTTTATGTCAAGTTTTCGATACCTCATTTATTACTTTCAACAGACCTTTATAAAACTATAATAAAAGTAATGATTAATATACATATAATATGCACAATACAATTTGAACATATAATAATCTATTATACATATTACATTATACTATTATTCTTATTACAAATTTTATAATTTTAATAAACGTCTGACGAGGCTACTGAATTTGCGTTATTAATATGCGTCATCAAAAATTCTTTTTGTATTCATTTTACCATCATAATGCAGATAATAAAAATAAATAATAGTTTATAATACGATTCACTCTTAATAGAAGAAATAAAAATTTCCAAATATTTTTTTATAATATAAATGAAATTATAATAAAGATGCAGTTAATTTATAAAAATATTTTTATACAATACTGAATAAAAGATGTAATAATAATTAGTAACAAGAATTTTACAAATCATATGCTGAAAATTTTTTAAAAATTATTAATTAATTATTATATTACAAGTATTTACAATATATTTTTTTTATAAAATATATTATGATTAATATTTAAAACTATAGACTTAATTAATTAAATATTATAATTAATATATTAAATATTTAAAATAATTTTTAAATAAAACAATAAATAAATTCATGGATTTAATTTACAAATTTACAAATTTACAAAGATTTAATTAATATAGATATGTTTATTGCTAGAATCAAAATAAAATAAAATGTAAGTATTAATAATTAGTCATTTGAAGGTGTGTAACAGTATTTAAATTAGTTATTACTATTGAGGTATTGTTTATAAATTATTTATTTAAGATTAAAAGAATTTTTAATATATAAAATTAATATTCCTCTACATGAAATTGAATTTTGAATTAGCAGCCCAAGGTAGGAGTTAATATAATCGTTGATAATTTCATAGTAATTAGATGTCAAATATCTATTACATCATAGAAGTATAAACGGTCAACTTAATTATAAATGAATATTATGCAGTATTATGTAGAAGAACTAAAACAACAAGTTGGATCTATCTATTTACAAATTAATTTAATGTTAACAGCTTTGAAACAACTTTAAATGGTTTTAAGTAATCTTAATTAACTCATTGTAAATCTTAATTTGAGGGACCTTCCACATTGTTGTATATAAATAAATATTTTTACGGATCCAATGATGTGTAAAGTAAATAAAAACATAAGTGTTTATTCTTTAAATAATTATAATTTTAATAATTTATACAATGTTTTATATTTGGCCTTGACGAGCGCAGTGGTTCCTCTGATGAAACGTTAGCAAATTATTTAAAGAATAAATACTTGCGTTTTTTTCACAGTTCTTCCAATTGGATCCTTAAAAAAATTCCTTTATATATTAATTCATTCTTATTTTTATTAAACAAAATTATTTCTTAAGCATAGATATGTGTATTTTTGGTTCCTCTGTACTTTATTTCATGTGAATTTATTTCATTTAAATACATGCAGTTTTTACAATTATATAGATTAATAATAAAGTTTTATTAATTAATCTTACTAATTTAGAAATCAATGTCATGTTTATATATTGCGGAATTATTTACTTATATTTGTACTTATGCCGTATAAAAATTGCGACTGCTTGATTTTTCCTGCATTATCTACTTTTAATTGAGGAATCGATGCAGTAATATAATTGTCAAGCCTTTCAGATTATATTTACACGTTTCAAGTAATTTTTATAACATTAATGTAAATATTGAAACAGTATTTTGTTGAAAAATATTATTAAGATTTAGCATTACATAATATTACATACTTGCACCTTATGAGCTTTGAAATTTAATTTAAATTTCAAAATTCAAAGCACGGTTGTTTTTAAGATCAATAGATTAGACCGTTATCAAAATTCCTGTACATAAGCTGATAATAATAGTCTGTTTCTGAATGAAATCCACTTAATTCCTCCGAAAGCAATTTATATAGATGAAAATGAATTACAAAAAATACTTTTTATTTGAAAAAGCACGAAAATTTAAGAATTTTAAAAATATTAATTCTATTTATTTAAATTGTAATTTTATAATTATTCAAAAGTTAATGAAAATTATGAAAAGTTATAGTTATTATTTTTCCCTTTATTCTACAATTCTTGACATTATATATTTTATTTATATATAACCATGCTCCTAAAATATATACATATATTTGCACAATATCAAAAAATGTAACGCGTAATGGCTTGTGAAATTCTCTAACCTTGAACGTTATATTTTAATATCCATTCTATTATTTATTCAGCAGAACTGTGAAGTCGCTGGCACGTTTGGTTGCAACACGAATTCATAGAATTTATACGACATGGCTATCTTTTATTTCTTGTAGTACGCTTGGCTGAATATGTACTACGTACGTTTGTCATATTTACTTTTTCATTTAAAGCTTTATTGTTCCCATCGCTCTTCTATTACTTAACGTTGCATTTTATGAGTCGAAGTCTTTATCAGAAATTTTTTCCGTAGCCTCTTGTATGCACACATAAACATATATGATTGTACAAAAATCAATGTTTACTATTGCACAATATTAAATCTTACATGTACTGCTAATTGAAGGATTTTTATTGTTATGCTTATTCGTTTCAAATATAATAACTGAGCTTCCACTCTTTAGAGTACAGGCATTTTTAATAAAAAAACAGTTATCAGATTTTGGATATTTAATTGTCGGGCAAAATTTTATAAAGGAAAAAATTTTGAATTACAACATATTTAAGATACATCCAATTAATATTCAAATAGTATAAAGCCTAGTAAAATAAAGATGATAATTAATTATAATTTATTGAATTTTATATTTATTTATTTCTAACTATAAAACAGCCTTATTGATATTACTTGACTTAAGTTGATGTTTATTCTAAAAAGAAAAGTACACTCAGATAAATACATAGATTACATCAATTCATGAAAAGGAAGGAATACTCTACAATGGGGTATTTTCTTAATGCATAAATAATTCGTGTTAACTGTGCTTTAACTATAATTTGAAAGAGAAAAACAATAAAAGTTGTATGCTAAACTGTGAATAATAATTTTTTATAAAGTTCATTGTTCTTTTTAATTTATTGATTGATGAAATTGAAATTTAGATAGAAAAATTAAATAACAATCGATATCTAAAAATTCACATTAAAGAAATACATGTACACAGAACTGATTGATTCGAAATATCATTATATTAGCACAAACTCTGCATCAAATTTTTTTTATAGTTTTATAGAGTTTTATAGAGTGTAAGATCACTAAATTAAAAACCAGAAAAATCCGATAAAAAAAAGCAAGGGGTACGAGATTTTCAATAAATAAACCAATGGGGTTGTTTATTTGAAAGCTCGTATATTAATTTCGTTGATTCATTGTCCAATTTAGTCTGTCATTTTTCCAACTCCCACCAATCTTCCTGGTCCTCAGGTTGAGCACCGGACAAATGCAAGTTGGCTGCGTCTCTTCTGCCATCCTCCGTTCCCTTGATCCCTCGACTCCATCTCGAAAATATAATAAATTCTAGAAAGTTTAAAATCTTTAATATTTTTATGATTTTAATGTACTAATTAAGTTTAATTATTTTTAAATAATATTTCAAAGGTTATTTTAAATTATCGTTAATCGCTAGTTATATGGTTTTCTAAATTTTAATGCAATAATATAACACAACATCCTATAAATGTATATATTCTGAAGCCTGAATGTATTATTAAAATAATAATGTGTATGGTCATATATACATTTTATAAAACACGCAATTCAATAATTACTTATTATATAAATACATAATAATTTATTTTATAAAACAATGGTAACATAGTAAATAATGTATAAATCTTATTTTCATAATTACAACAATAACAATGTTATCTTTCAATACATTGTGTAAACATTGTAGTAAAATTTAATTAAAAATAAATTACTATAAATTATACTATTAATTAAACTTATTTTGAAAATTTAAATCATTTAAAATATATTAGATTTATTTAATTTATATTCTTATTTTTCAATGATACTAGATGTTTTAGTTTGAATCAGTAGATACAATCGCATTTAGTCAGGCAAAGTATTCTGCCGATTTACTTGTAGAGTACATATGAAAATATTCGTTTGCAATGTTATAGAGTAAAACAAAGAAAAGCTAATTGAATTTTCGGATTTCTAATGAATTACCTATGTAATAGAAAATTTAATTGAGAAACTAACCTTAAGGAAATAAAAATTAATTTAATGTTTGTGTAGATTACTAATTTTAATTCGATCAAGAAACGAGGAAGTTATCAATTTTATACGTTTCTTACAATTTTCATTTATAGCTTTAAAATATTTATATTTATTTTTTTTATACATTATATTTTATATTATATATGTATTATCTTCTCAGAATCACTAGTATTTCATTATTTATATGAAGAAAAAGTAAACCTCATAATTTTATTAAAATATACAATATTACATTTAACATATTAACTTTATTTGGTCAAATAATAATACAACATAATTAGAGTGCTTTTTTTATTTTCAGAAATTAAATAACCGAATACTTTCGGAATAGTCATAATGGAAGATTCGGAATTGGTATCTGAGGTGAGTTGAATTACTTTCTATTTATTAATAATATTAATATTATTTGTTCATAAAATAGAATCTAATCCTTAATAAAAATTCTTAATTTCAAAACTTCTTTTTATGAACAGTAAAATTTTAATTAGGAAATTAACAATAAATTTTTATATTAATTACAATGATTTCCAAATTTCATAGTCAAAATTTTTTTCAATTTGTATAATATCGAACAGTTGGGCATTAATATTTTTTAACATTATAAGCTATGTTGATCAATTAATTTACATTAAAAATTATTTTTGCAAAAATTTATAAGCTTAAATAGACACTTTTACATATTTTCAATGGTAATTTGGTCTAATAAAAATTTATAAATTAAACAAATTAATCAAACAGCGAAAAATCTATGTCACAGATATCTGGGTATTAGAATAAATTGGTGATGTTTATACCAATTTCTCATTTAACTGAATTAAGAATTTCAAATAAACATAACTTAAAAATGAGAACATACAATAGTAGACACTGTATTAAATTATAAATAAATCAAAATTTGTTATAATAAAAAATTTTTTGAAGAATTAATTAAAAAATATTAGATACAAAAATAAATTAGTAATGTAATAATATTATTCTATTGCATTTTATTATATAATACTGTATCATATATATATATTAATAAGAATAATAAGACTTTTTTCATTTCTAAATTTTTAAATAAATTTTACCAATTAAATGTCGCTTTAAGTATGGAAAATTTATTGAAATGTATGTGTGTGTGTGTGTGTGTGTGTGTGTGTGTGCGCGCGCGCGCGCGTGTAATAATAAAACTCGAAAAAATAACAAACAATAATTGTATATTTGTCTTAGAATATAATTTTTAATATCTTTAATCCAAGTTATGAAGTTAGAGAAATATGAACAGTTTATGATTTAATTGATACTCGAAAAGGACAATCTTTTTGGGTCAATAAAAACTAAAGATTTATCGAATTAAATTTCTAAGTAAACCTGTAGCTTTAAAATTGTACATAGTATTTCATGTTGGAGAAAAGCCGACTTGATAGAGTTTCTTAGACAGCAACATGAATTTTCCAAGTCTTATATACACTTTACACACATTTTTCTGTTTCCACGTACATAAATTTCTCATATTATTATTTTCTCATTCCGTTTTTCGACAGTTACAATTATGCTAAAACTATTTAATAGCATGCGATGCTATTTTATGGCTAGCCATTAACTTGCTGAATCCGTGTTTCTTCATTGTTTCTATTTTTCTTTTATTCGCATATGTGAACTTTCTATAGACATATTAAAATTTAAGTACATCCTAATGTATTATATACAATAAATTTTTTATTCACGGTATAGGGAATAGGATATGACTCTACTTGTGCATGTTTGGTTTATTGAATTTATACCTGCAATCAGAAGTTGCACATGTATATGAATCAGCAAGTCATAAAATACATTTTCTACTAATATTTTTTTTCTTTTTTATCAGAATGTATTATTGTATATTATCTTTAAAACAAGACATAAGAAGAGGCCGCTCAATAATATCTAATAGGGTTTATTTTATTTATTGAATCGAATATGTTTATTTACTTTTAAAGCTATATATATAATCCAACGTTTTACTGTTTATTCATATTAATTAAAAAAAATATTTTGAAAATATTATAAAAAATATGCTTTGATTTAAAAATACCTTATTAGTATTAGAAGTTAAAGGTCTATTAAATTCATCTATTGAAAATTTAATAATTAAAATTAAAAAATAAATATATTATTAATATTTTCAAATTTAAAATGCTTATATATCCAATTTAATAATTTTATTAAAAATATACTAGTAGACTCTCACAAATTACAAAATACCTCATCTAATATTTTACCTTCTAATTTTGGAAGATACTTGAGGTATTATGTTTTATAAAAAAAGACATAAGTTTTTAATGCGTTTATAAGAATTACAGGTAACAGATAAGTTTCGAAAAATATATATTTTTATATAAAAATAATGTTTGTTTTCATAATGTTTTGAAACTTCGATATCAATAATATACATGTATTTCAAAAAAGATAAATAATTTTTAAAAAAATATTTAGCAATTCATAAAAAATAGCTGTTTAACTTTGTTTCGAAGCTCCGATATATTATAAAAAAATTCATAAAATTGGTATAGTAATATGATTAAAAAAAGGAGAATGTAATAAGTTAACGTTTAAATTACATGTTCAAAGTTTTTTTATAAACTCAGGAAGTGCTGTGTATGCACTTTATATGCAAGGGAATGAATGGTAAAAGCTAATGTCAGAAGCTGCAAAACATTTGTATATCACATCACCTGGGTTTTAAAAGAAGCTTAGATTTATTTTTTCTGCTCAATTCAACATCCCAACATCAGTTTCCATACGGCTGACATGTACACAGTTATTGAGTGCAATTTTTCATATACTCAATTGGATAACAAAATATAAAACATTGTCGAATATTTTTGAAATTACAAAATAAAAGGATAATAAAAATAAAAAAAAACTATACAAAATTCTATTTTTTAATAATTATTCTGTATTTAATTACTATTTTTTAGATTTGTAATGGAATATTATATTTAAATATTTCTATTCAATTATTGTCTTCATTAAGCAACTTATTGTTGTAAACAAAAAAATATTATAACTTCTTGTAATAATATATGTTGATTAAATGTAAGGTATTGTTACGATGTTCATGAATTATTATATGAATAATTAAAATAGCTTATTCATTTACATGTGTTTTACATTAAACTGGAATACAAAAATATTAGAAGCTTATCTTTTATTATTAAAAAATTTTTAATTAAAATAAATTTTATAATCAATTTTTGAAGAACAATTATGTTTTTTATTAAAAAAAAAATCATAAATTGTAAATTAAATTTTACGAAACATATATTTAAAAAATTTTAAACATTTATATTTATTAAAAATTCTAGTTTCTTTTACTGAATTAATTGAATAATTCCATTTAATTAAATAATTCAGTTTAATTAAAAATCGCAAATATCAATCAAAAATGATTGCAATGTCGTAGTTTCATTAATTTGCAATCATCAGTTCTTCTAATACAATATAGAGTATAATTTTAAGATCTGCAAATAAAAGAATTCGTGAAAGTAATCTCAACTTGATTTATGTTCCCAATAACTTTAGTGTCTGAAGTGTTATGATTGATACAATAAAAAAAGTAGTTGTTAATCCATAATGTCATAGCCTTTAAAAGGGTTATACGAGAGTTTCTGCTTTTCTAAGTTTTTGCCATTTTCGTAATTTGAGTTTGTGGCTTTTTCTATGTGCACTTTAATAATAGTTGAAAGACTTTAGCCGATAATGATAGTTGCATCATTGATATCGTAAACACAATTATAAATTTGTAGTATTAAGTTTCTTCAAATTTGAGGAAGAAAATATTCGGTAGATCAACAACAATTTTAATTGCATATTAAGTAAAGAATTAGAAAATATTTATCACAAGCTTATTTCTTATTCTAAATCTGTGACTAAAGTTTTTCGGTTTAAATTTGAAAAGATGTAAATGTACAGTCTTTATTTACATATAATTTCGTAGTATCCTTTAAAGTTTTTATTCATAAGGACTAATAATTTCATTTGTAAACATCATAAAACCTTTTCACTTTAAATGATTTATCAATAAAACTTGGGTGTTTGACTGTTCTCATGAATTTATGGGGTTGTTTTCTCTCGTGGATCACCAAAAGAAAATTATTCATTTGTCATCTATCAGTGGGCTTCGTGGGTACATAAATTCCCAAACTTTTACTTATTTACGCAACAAGATTCATGTGTAGAGTGTGGTGAGGTGTGGGAGATATAATTTGCATGCAATTTATATTTTGATTGTAACGCTCAGGGTTTCGCGAGTGCAAAGTGATTCATCATCGGCTAAGCTTAAGGCGGCAGGATAACGACTCCGAGGCTTAAACGCCACTTTTGTTTGTGCATCTGTATTATCAGAGCAAAGGTTCTTTCTCTTTTTTTTTATAATAAGAATTCTATTTCCTGAGTAATATGTTGGATTCTTAATCAAATAATATTTATTAACATCCTTTTAAGACGATATAAAGTGTACGACATTACTTAAGCATTTAAAATATAATGCCATTATAAATTTGATTCAATAATTTACCATCCGATTCAGCTGTTACGTGAAAAAGTATGAAATATCTTTTTGATTTGTTGCATTGAGAATAATCGACGAAGGGGAAAACGACCAATACTGATGTATGCACTCTGCTATTATCGGATCACTTTGTTTAGGTCAACTTACATGAAAATCGGTTAGGATTACAAATCCAAAACTCTAATTGAAGTTACAAGAACTAATGAAGATAATCATGCACCTATGGGACTAGCGAATATAGATTCAGTTTCTACAATGACCTTAATACACAATGATATTAATTCTTGAGAATAAAAAATTTTGTATGCATGTTTTTAATGAGGAATAATATCATCGAGCTTTCACTATTTTAATAAGCAAAGTAAACCAAACGATAGACTTAAAGATATTTAAATATCGAGCATTAAAAAAACCATAAGATACCCCTTATTCCTAGAACATGAAACGAAATTTCGTAAAAGAGAGTAAAAATATTCAAATAGGAGAATTTTATATTCATTAACTTACATCCAATTTATTTAATGTCTCTTATGACACGAAATCAATTGTGAAATACTTAAGAATGACTTGAACATTTAATTAATATTTTTACAATTTTTTAATACATCGCTTGAAATGAGACTAAAAGTTAGTTTAAAGTGATAAAAGAAAAATTACCTATACATGGAAGAATATCATATATTATCGCAACAAGCTATCGAGGATTCAAAGTTCTTTGGAAGAAAGAAGGAATATAAAGAAAAATATATAAGTGAACATGTATCATCTAACTAAAGAAAACTGATGTTCTTTAAAATATTTCATGATTCGATAACTTTTCTTTCGATTGGTGTACGATATCGATAGTAAGAAGAGATTTAGTGGTCTCGGTTGGCCACAATAACGGGTTGCAAAGATGACGTTAATGGTTAACGAGATCAGAATATTGCTATATCTTTTTATTTTCCTATTATTTTCTGTTGGTGGAGCTTTCACGAGGTCACAGGAGATGAGAATTTTATATACGTTGTGATATCATGGCAAAACTTTGACGGATCATTCATTCAATTCTGATAAATATAGTTTGTTATAAAAACTATTCTTCGTTTTAAGCAGGTTGTATGAATAGCATACAAATCATGTTGTACATGTTTTTTATAAATAGCGACTAAAATAAAATGAAAATCTATATTTCTAAAATATTTCTTATGACTATTAATAAATTTCTTATGATTAAAATAAGTTAAAATCATTGTACTTGTCAAATAATTATTAATCAATGTTCGATGCAAAAATAAAATTTATAAATTTAATTTCAATTTACATAAACTAATAATTATATAAAAGCATCAAAGTCTCATTATAAATAAATTTATAAATAATAAAATAATAAATATAAAAAAATTTTTAAAACTTCCAAAATAAATATATTTAGATATAAAACTAATAGGATTGTAATTATGAGTAAAGAAAATCGTGTAAATTGTTCAATAAAGCTTTTAAATTTACATAGATTTAATCTGATTCGAGTTAATATAGGTTTTCGATAAAAACTAGGTCGGTTATTTTCTAAAAAGCCTACTCACGTTTGTTTTATCAAGTTTAAGGCTGATTGTGTTACAGGTAAGCCTAACACACACGCAAATTCAAAAAGTTGCCTTATTTTTCTTTCACGAGACTCTGACTAATACAGACCATAAAGGGAGTTGTTAGTCTTCTGTGTTAAACGAATATGTCTCGAAGATCAAATCAACCCCATTAATGGATGAGGCTGCCCTTTCCATTCACTTGTATTTGTTGATAAAAAGGGTGAAAAACGTGACTCATATTACTCCATGCGTCTACTGTTTGTGAACCTAAATAAGAGGAAGAGTATTAATCGGTAAAAAAGGTGGAAATTAATGAATATTTAAAGGTTTCAAATTGGGCTTAATGCACTCATTGTAAGTAATTTGCTGCGCACAATAAACTAGTCACTGAAATCACAGTTTATAATATTTTATTATTATTTTAGAAGAAAAGATTAACTAATAGAAATAAAAATGTTCCAATTATAATGTCTAACCAATATAATTATCATGTAAGAATAAATTGTATTCATATTCGAAATTGAAATGTTTTTTTCATTTTTTGGCTTTTTTTTTTATCACACTGATTTTTACGCGTGTATATACGAATGATAAATATTTGAAAATAGCGACTATTGTGTAAATAATTTATGTGAAATAAAAGATTTCATGAATGTGTATTTATCTTACTATATATCAGTACATATTTTAATTATAATAAAGGATAAGTACTATAAAGCTGATGAATGAAATAAAAAAAAAAAAAATACGTGACTAATGTACAAGTGTGAAAGATTCGGAAATCGATATTATACAGTCCAGATTCTTACAATATGAGGCTTTTATTAGTGTTGCTTCGACTCTTAGGAAGATTGATCTACAAGTACTGCAGCTTTCTTTTTAGCCCAGATTTTTCTGCGCATTTAACAATGACGGAAAAATTGGAAACTATTCCTTTTTTGTTGTGATAAATTTAAATTCCTGTTTAATTTTTATTTTGTTTAAGTTTACGACTATTAATTCAAATATATATATCAAAATATTATATATAGTGTAATTTTTAAACAGCTGTTAACATTAATATAACGGGATTTAGAATTATTAAATTCATAACATATTCATATTTATTTAAAATATCTTATTTATTAATTAATTATACTATTACATCAATATTACGCAATCATACTCGACAATAAATATTCTAATAAAAAAATTGAGCTAAAGTTATGAGTAAATATCTTTCTTAAAATTTTATTGCAACATATTTAATATTCCTATTATAATATATTATATCACATACATTAAGTAAATTACAATTGAACTAAATCTAATAATACCCAAAAACTTAAAAATTAAAAAAGTAGAAACTATTAATATTAATTTTAAAAAAAAATTATAAACCAAAATTTAATTAGTTAATGGTATATAAATTATTAATAGTATATTTATTAGTAGTGTTACTTGGTAAATATATTAATTATAACCAATATTGTAATAAAATTTGATTAAAAACTAAAGTAACTATTCAAATTATTTATAAGCAATCATAATATACAATCATTTAAGATACACTTGTTTTAAAAATTATAACAAAACAGTGTTGTGTTAAATCCATAGGATTTAATTAAAAGTTATTATCTTCTATTATTTTAACTTTAAAATAAAATTTATGCATATATTTATCATATATCATAGTATATTATAATTTTTGTTATTATTAAATTTATATTTCTTATTTTATTTCTCATTATTTTATTCATAGTTCATTATTAATTAAAATTAAATTAAATGATAAAATTAAGAATTGTTAATAAATTTGAGAGCAACTTTTGCATAACTAATAAAGATATGAATCTTACTTTAACGACTGTATTGTTCAGTACATTCAATCCATTACAGTATCACTTACAATTTACTTAAAAGTTTAATAATATTGCTAAAATTGAAGTTTATATTGAGTAATATATTTAATTATGTACATTACTATGTTAATTTAGAACATATTTTTTTAATATAAAATACTTATTCAACAGTAAAATTTATTTTTTGTTAAATTAACTAAAGCTTACTTAAAATTCTTTTGCAATATTAAGCTTTACATAGTATTAAAAATAAAAACTAAAACGCAGAGGAAATAAAAAATACACAAATATCGTAAACTATAAAATTTAAAATTGATATTCTATTCTATTTGTATACTTTTCATATAATCTTATAAATTACGAACACAAAATGTTTTATATTCAAAAAATATATTTATTTAGAATTGTCTATTTTTGTGCAAAAAAATGATGCATTTTACAGCTATGAGTAATTTAAAAAAGTATCTGTTCATTCAGCAAGTTAAAATTACCTAGAAATAGTGTAAATTTTATATTTCTAAGTATGAAATGTATATGAAGAAACTAAAAAGTTTCTCTTTATTCATACAAGTTATACTTTTTAATACTGTTTTAATCACTAGTAAAACAGCTTTTCATTTCATGAAATAACTGACAGACACACAAGTAAATTCATTTTTTATTAATTTTTCATATAACTATCTGCATAAAATGTCATTAATGAATGAACTTAGTTTAATAATAATTATATTTTGAAAATTGAGTGTAAATTCTTAGAAATCAATTTAACTTAAACTTAAAATAAAAATCAGTGCACAATATAAATAACAAATAAATTTCTTATATATTTTTTATATATCTTTAATTTTAAAATATTGAGAACATCATCTTTGAAAAGTTATTCTTATATCTTATATCTTATAAAATTAAAAATTCTTAGCAATCTACAAATTAAATTATTATTTTACTTTATTATATAAACAAGATTTTTTTTATACTTCAAAAAGTTAAAAGTATTATTAATATAATTTTATATACATTAATAAATTGCTATTAATAGGTATAAAATAATGAATTAATTTATATTACATATTTTCTAAAGGCATTCTATAGTGTTATAATTGTAAAAATTATTGATTTGGCTCTTCTAATTTTATAAAACTAAATTATTAAAGTGCTCTTAATGCTTCACTATCTTATTATACTTTATTGGCATTGTAATTTTATAAATATAACGGCATCATAAACAGAATTTTATTCTTTAGCAATTGTACAGAATTTATGCGAACAAGCTGCATTGATTACGTCTATACTTAGAATTTAATATGTGGATTTATATTTGGCATTAATCTTGCAGCAATATTTTCAAATAGCTTTAAAAATATATATTTGAATTTGTGTCTGATAAAGCATTTGTAAAAAACAATAAAAATTTTTGATTTTGCCAAATAAAATATTAATTTCTATTTCACATAATTTCATTATATCTTTTATATTTCTATCAGAAATTTGTGAATATAAATCTGATCAATAAAATTAACTATAGGGTTACCACAGAAAATTTATATATATTTTTATTATCAAACGAAATTTTAATTAAAATTTTAAGTTTTGGTCAAATTTAACGCAGAAATTTTCATTTAATTTTTGTTATTGATGATTTTACTTTTAAAAATATTAGAATAGTGTTTATTTTTCTATTTGGAGCATTAAATTAAAATCTGTTAATTAAAGTTAATAGAAATAAATCGTTTACATAGTAGAGACGTATTAGATGTTTTTATTTCAACTCTGAATATTTTAAATATTTTAACATATTTTGAAAAATGGTATAATTTATTTCTGTAATGATTAGTAATTACGCAAAAACTCATTTATGTATTAGTCGTCAATATTTATCACATCTTTTCTGATACGTTATTATTAAAAAAAAAAAAAAAAAAAAAAAAAAAAAAAAAAAAAAAAAAAATTCTAATAACATTAATTATAAATTATTTTTTGTAGATTTTAATTTATTGAAAGTTATTTTTAACGTCATCGTCTGTTTAGAATCACTTTTAAAATATATATTCAATTTGTGACCATTATTGAAAATCTTGGATAAAATGTATGTATTATTATACATATGTTCGAACATATATTTTTATGTGTAGAACGCATTCAGCAAAAGTAAACAATGGGTACATATGCTTTATGTATTCAAGTATAAGATATAATGCATCGGACGATATGTGCATGTATGTATGTGCAAAAAAAGGAAATAACGTTGAATACGAGGAACTTTTCTTTATGTAAGACGACTCGATAATGTGTTTATTCTATGACTGTAAAATCTCTTTCGATGCACGAGTTCTTTGAAACTTAATTCTCTTAAAAATTGTTTATCAGCTGTTTAAACCCGAGTAATACAAATAATGGATTACATTTTACATTATAATGGAAAAATTGCAAATCATATTTAATAAATAATTATAAACCATACTAATTTTTTATCAAAATTTAACTTTAATGTAGAATTGATTTAATCAAGTTTTTAAAATACACTATCCATTAAAATTTACGTAATTCTATATAAATTTATGAAAAAAATTTAATTAAAATTTTTAAAACTATTTTTCGAAATTTCATAATCTTTTGAATAAGTATTATGAATTTGAATAATTATCATTGTTTAAACATCAATTAAAATTAAATCTTTGAATTATTAATAATGAATCAAAAGATTTTTATTCCTTTCAGAATTTGAAATTTAAAACATAGATTTAAGACGTATATTCTATGTTCTTTATGTAATTAGATCTTCTCAAATCCATTTTTAGTAAATGTTTGAACTGATGATAGAAAGGTAAATAGAGCGAGCCATACAAAGAAAAAAGCAAAGGAAGTAAAATCATTCAAAAAAAAGTATGGATGAATATGAAAAAGTGTTTTTATACTTTTCATAGCTTTGTCTATTATATATTAGTTTTACTTTAAAAAGAAGCCATAACTATAAAATAATATTCTTGGATACGTAAATGTTTTCTAAAGTGTTATGTTACCAGGACAGTTTGTGGTTTTTGTTTTGTATTTATGTATTTTTGTACATCGGTTTTAGTTTACATTATAATACAAAACGTGTGTGTGCAAGCTGCTTGAAACTAAAATCACTTCAAAGAGGCGTTGGTGCAATTTAATTCTCTGTTTTATCCGCATGCAAAGAATCCGTCCTATACAACTTTTATGTCTTTTCAATTATTCGAATAATTGATATTTTACTTGTATAACTTTCAATTCAATGATATTTTGCGAATACAATCAGAGAAATTACTCACATTTTAATTTTTCAAGAAAAAAAAAGTTACTGTAAATTTAAATGATTTTATATGAAGATATATAGGTTTATTATTTTTAGATATTACATATATTGTTGCAAAACTAAAATCTATAAAAAATTATATATATTAAAAACGAATTAAATTAAGCAATAGCTTATAGAATATTTATAATAATAACTAACAATCTCATAGGAAGAAATATTTAAATAAAAATATAACAATTAATTGCTTTACGAGCCAGACTGTTAGTGTATTTGGGTCATTCCAGCTTATTTGAATATAATACTGACGATAAGTTAGAAATTCGTCTGATAGGTGGCAAAGAAGAATCTTAAGGATTGTTTGCTAAGGGTATTAAATAGAGGCCTCCTATTTAATATGCCTTTTCTTACATTCATTGTTAAACAAATTATTTTAATATGTATGTGAAGAACATACATATTAAAAATATATACGTGAAATAATAATTCAAATATAATATAAACTATACATATTTGATTCTGTTTTAATTATGTTTAAATGAAAAATATAGAAATTTATTACATTTAATAAATTTCATATTTAATGGACTAAAAAGAATGATATAATTTATAAATCTAGATTATATATTATAAAATAGAAATAATGCGATAAATAATGTCAATATAAATAATAAATAATAATATTTTACCATTGAAAAAAACAACATTGATTATTGATATTACGTGGTATTTAAGGATTAACGTTTGAATAAATGATGATAAATTTTAATTTTTCAGTTCAATTGTTTAATTCGTGAGTATAGAAAGACTCAGAATAAAGGAATCTGCTTGACTTATTGTATGCATATATTTATTGGAAATATAATGGAATAAGCTTCATGTAAAAGCGGCTCAAACTTTACTATTATATGATGAAATTCAGTAAGATAAAGCTCGGATGACATAATTAAGCATGCAAAGATTATCACAAATTATTATTTATAACTGATTCAAGAGATTATTTTAAAAATATTTTATTAATTATCGATTATTTTAAATACCAGTTTCTTTACATGTAAATTACATTTAATCTTCATATATTTTTATAAATTCAAACCTTCATTAATAACCTCAATGTAACAAATTCTTCTTAAAATAAGAGTAATTAAAGGAAATATCCTGTAAATATTATCGATAAAAATAAATCAATCTTCTTAAAATGTTGATTAATATAGTATTACATTAATAATTATTATTTAATTCGAAACTTTAAAGTGAAATTAATTTATTAGATAATATTGACAACTAATGTAATCAAAGAACTCATCAATCTTTTAATTACATTTACGCAGAAACTATATGTTATAAATAAATTATATTTAGCTTAAATGTAATTAATTAGTTTAGTAGTTGGTTCATTCCGGAATTGACGATTCATCTCATTCGAGAATTAGCTTATAAATATAATTATTGTATTTGATAAAACTCAGAAACATGCGGTGGGGTGTAATACGAGTATTACATTCGCACATAATCGATTCCAATTTTCGCGGTACATACTTTCAAATGAACTGGTACATCTCTTTGCAATAGTCAATGGGATTTCGTTGGTTAGCTTAGCCTTTCAATAAAGTTTGATCATAAAACGATTCTCGATTCATCTAATCTCTCTGAATAAGGAATAGTTTTTGTATCGAGTTTTGTACGCTTTTATCGTTTTTGGCGAATAACCTGCGATAATGCTCTTAGTTCTTAAAAAGTGCACGTCGACTACTTTCAAACTTCTCACATTTATCGCATAAGAAAATATTTTACGATTGTTTCTATTTTTTTATTCATAAATTATATTAAGTAGGAGGCTATTATGAGTTCTTTAGGCCATCCTTTTCTTATTTTCCTTAAATATGGATAAAACTTATTTTGCACATAAAAAGGTAGTTTTTTTTTTTTTGATTTAATGAATATAAATTTAATACGAAAAGACACGCCTGATATCAGATACTCACAAATATCAACGTTAAATTTAATAGTATCGGAACATATTCTTTGGTAAAAGAATATACTTCGATATAATGTTTCACTCTATTAAATATTAAATTTATGTCAAAAACAAGAATTGACATCTCTCTCAAAAATAAAAATATTTGATAGATAGCTTGACATGTGTTAATTTCTTACTGTCACGTGTAATTTTATTCATGATATATTCTTTGGGATTAAATTTTCAATACTAATGATCATCTAGTGTAAGTGTAAAGTTAAGGTTTGTAAAATATCAATACCAATATAGTTTTAGATAAAATTAAAAGATTGAAGTGATTTGCTGTAAATATCTCGAACCTTCCTTTGAAAGATTTTATAATTTTCACGTGAACAAAAAAAATAATTTTGAATAATAATTTAACATTCCAAAATATTTTTAATATGTTTAATATATTAAAAATAAAATATAAATTAATACACAGTTCTCAACGTTCAGTTTGTGTATTTCCAATTGAATAGTGTAAATACATACATACGAGTAATTGTTTCATTTTGCATTTTGGAGGGTACTTATCTACTTTCAAAAATGGATTTTATGAAATAGTCAACGTACTATAAATTATTGATTTGTCTGGTTATTCAATATCGTTCCTGTTGATTACAGTCATTCAATTATCTCGCCACATTTTGCAAAATTAA
Source organism: Eupristina koningsbergeri (assembly GCA_018907245.1). NCBI lineage: Eukaryota > Metazoa > Arthropoda > Insecta > Hymenoptera > Agaonidae > Eupristina > Eupristina koningsbergeri. The sequence goes on from JACCHV010002775.1 coordinate 860,100, forward strand.
GTAGTTAGATAATAATAAAATAACAGCTGAATGCAGAGTGTTACCGTCGTTTTATTATAAGCGCTCGGGCCTCCCACCGAAATCGAAGCAATTATTGCTCGCACTTAGACTTAAGAGACGTAGAAAACCTCAGTAGACGAATTTGTAATCCGGGGACCGAGGAGCCAATAAAATAGAATAAAATAGAAAATGGTTAATGCTCGTTCGGGCCAAATATCCCCGCCTTGGGGGCAAACAATAAAGGCAAATACACACGCTTGGGCGTGAAACGTTCGTATTGGACGAACTGGGCCGCATGGGGCGTAAAATGACGAACCACATGGCAAACAGGCCCGAGCAAGGCAATAAAAAATAAAAGGGCCCTCGGTCGAAGGAAATTAACAATATTATAAGCCGACAACTTTCGTACTTAAAAATGTAAAACCAAAATGTGTAATTATAATGTAAAATAACTTCAAGTAAGAAGGAAGGGGAAACAGAGAGAGGGGATAGGAAAAGCGATAAATAAGGGTGAGAAGAAGGCACGAGCAGATTAGAAAACAGAAGCGCTTCCTTGAAGTTATTCTTGATATTACTATAAAAAACGTGTGACTGCTGTCAAATAAAGAAAAGGGTTCAAAGGAGTATCGTGGATTATCATTTCTTTCCCTTGATCCAACACAGAGATTGTAATTAGAATATTTAACAAATCAACACAACTGCAGATTTTTTAATTAATAATTTTAATTATATCATAATTATATGGTAATACCACATTTGATTAGAATATTAAAGTTCAATTTATAATAATAATTATTGATAAAATACTATAATTACTGATAAAAAAAAAAATTAAATTATTAATGCGTTGACTAATTTGAAAAACATATTGAAGAATACGCGTATATATATGTATATATTTTAAATAAATAATAAAACAGAAAATAATTTGTTAAAATTATTAAGAGCTATTCAAATTTTTGCAGAAAATTGTTTCAACGATTGTAAAAAGCAACTTTACTTTACCAATCATGAAATTTTAACGAAAAATGTAAATGCATGACGGAACATTTTGTTGCATTATATGTTCTTGTGTAATAGAACAACAGAAATAAAAAAGGTAATCCCCCAGGGTACTAATATTTCTTCTTCTTCCATCTCCTTTTTCCTAACTTTCTTTATTTTTATTTTTCTTCTATGGTCACATCTTTACTATTCCTTTCTTTAACAATTACTTCGACTCAAAAAAGTTAATATAAGATGAACTAGTTCCATATATTTTAAAATAAATAAAATAAATTTTATACACAGTGTAAATTTAAATAATTTATAAGAAAATAAGAAAAAAAATTAATTTAATAAATAATAAAAAATTTTAATAAGAAAAAAATCTTTTTGTAAAACAATTTAACTCTAAAGTTATATTATCCATAATATTTAATTAAACATTGATGTTTATGTGTATTTGCATTTTTATCTTTTAATATGTAATTTATTATATTTCCTTTTTTAACTTATATTTATTTTATTTTATATTGTTTTAGCTCTTAAATAATTATATTTATTTCTATTATTGTTTACAAAAATCGCATTTTTAAGTGTATAACCATAAAATTATATATATTAAATAATTGAAATTTTATTCTACGTACCAAATTTTTAGGATTTTATGAAATAGTTTACAATTTTTATATATAAATATTGAAATTATAAATGAATAAATAAAGCTTCTATTATATAAAAATAATATATTATTTAAATCGAATAAAATTTAGACAATATAAATGCGTTAGATAAACATGTTCAGTAATATTCTTATTTTTATAAATATAACTTTAATTGAAAGTATTGGAGGTTCTGAATTACTATATTTCACTATTGTTCGAAATTATGAAAGTATTACGAAGATTTAATGGTAAATCCCACTACGTGCACAAGTCAATTAGTGTAAAAATCATGTATAAAAATAATGAATGCACTAAATAGTATACGTAAAAAAAAAGATAATTACAAATAAAGGGATAAAGTTTTTTAAATATCCTAATAAAAGTAAAGCTCGCGGATCGGCACACTTGTTGCTATTATACATAAAAAGAAATTTCAGTATAAATAATCATACAATATCTAATAAAATATAAGACCTTATCTTTTTGATATCCAGTAAAAGATTTTTTATACAAATTAAAGATATGTAAAATGCGAGCGCATATAATAATATTCAAAATTTATAATAGTATCAAGGGGGATAGTGAAGCATTTAAAATTCGCAGGCAAATTGGACAGATGCCATTTAACAACACGAGGAGACTTTAAGAAAAATGTTAAAGAAACGAAATTTTTAATTAAACAATTTTCATTCGAGTGCAGTTAAATGTGGTTTATTAGAGATTTTTTGATTTAATTGTTGTTATATAAATAATTAAGTTCAATTTATAGTTGATAAATAAATGATTTTGTTTGTATTAATTAATTTTTTGATTTATTTAGGAATTTTATTTTAGTTTTTTCAAAATTTAACTCGATCTCTGTTTGTTATAAATTTTGATATTTTCAATGAGTGAACATAAGATGGAAAAAAATCTATATTTTCGTAAATTCTAGTTTAACAGAATTAATTTAGAAATTAATGAATGTTATAAAAAATAATGTTAAACAAAATAACCTTAATATAAATTACTAAATTTAAATCATAAAATTTTAATTTTATACAAATTGTATATTCTACTATCTAAAATTAGTTTTTTCTTAAATTTATACGTAATTGATCTTTTGAATTGTTTTTACTTGTTTTTACGTGTTTTTTTAATGTGATCCAGTTCGATGAAAATGAGAAAATCTCTTTTTTATAAAAATTTTATTTGATATTAAGCCAAATTTCTTATTACTTTCTCGTTGAATTTTTTTTAAAAGGGTTTATGACTTTGAAATGTACAAAGTTATGGAGAAGACATTTTTCATGGCTTGATTATCTACTAGTTTAGTAAGTTGATAAGAATATAATCATTTTTTTTATTTTACTTAAAATTAATGTTCTTGTCAAAGATTTTATGTTAAACATTATGTTTTATTATTCATTTATATTAATTTTAATTTATTTTTTTGGTGTTTTTTTTTATTAACTTTTTGAGCAATAAGAAGAATCTTAACTTTTTTTAATATTCATTTGAATAAGTTTAGATAAAATGTACCAATTTATTTTTAATGGATACATTAATAATAACATCAAGTAAAAGGAAACTTTAAAATAAATATTTTTACTTTTAAAAATTAATTTAAAATAATTCATTCATTGTATGATTATAATTTGTTTAAAAATAGCAAAAACTAATTAATAGATTTTATACTTGACTCAATTAATTTTACTTCTTCTTTTAATACCGTTTTAAAACTAGTATATTTAATTCAAATTTTTTTTTTTAATATGCATATTTTGTATATAATGTTATGATTATTATTGACAATGTAACACCGCAAAATTTACTTTGTATAAATTTTCCCGAGCGGCTTTACTAATTTTTTTTTTTAAGTATTCTTTTCACTAAGAAAGAAAATCCCGCACTCACTACTCGCACAAATAATAATATTTTCGCACTTCTTTTTATTATCTATCGGGACGAGTCTCGTTACTAAAATTATTTGCCGTCGGGCCGACAAACCCGCGGGGTCAACACTACTCAACCGATTTATTTTCGCCGATATTTTAATTATGAATAATATATAAAAATATAAATAATAATAATAAATCAATGTAAATATATATAATATTAAGGAAAGATCTTACCAAATATCCGGGGATAATATTAATTTAAAATATATTTTATTTGAATTATTTATCCAGTGTAATTCGGCTTCCTCAAATATTTTCTCCGACAATTGATTTTTTTTTTTATTTAATTGATATAATATATATATATTCCTCTCGGCTCTCTCACTCTTCTCTCCAATGATTCACCACTCCCACGATAATAATATTTTATATTGAATTTGATTCACTTACTTTCAGTAAATTTTAATTTTCACACGAGGATAAGACTCACACACTATGTATTACTCCAAGGCAATAATTAAACTGAAAATGGCTTTCCTTTGTTCTCGAAGGAAAGCCAAAATTTCATAACACACACTACCGAAAATTATTTGAAATTTTATATATTTACACCTGAGCTTGCGTGTGTAACCCTTTCCCTTATTGGTTACACACCGTCAAGCTCCCCCCTGGTCCTGTGCTTTCGAAATCGTGCAATCTCATTGGTCGATTGAAAAATCGACACGAAATCGCACGATTTCATACAAAATTTATTATTAATGTAAAATGCCGATAATTCCGGGATTGGCATTATCGGCAACATCGTGGAGGCAATAATTTAATTTAATTAACACCACTACATTAGAATTCCCATGCACCGAAATATATATGTATTTTACAGCAATACACACTACACATCTCTCTCTCTCTCACTCTTACTCACACTACGCTATCATACTTTCTCACTCTAATCGTAACTCACACTATCAGAATAGGGAGCGCATCGTTCGCCTCGAATTCCGGTTATTTTCAAAATGTCCGGCCTCGTGACAGTTTGTAAACAGTGTGATTAAGAATAAAGAAAAACTACATTTCAAGCTGTTGCTGCCTTCACGGAGGAATCGTATTTATTTATTCTTCTTTATTAATTTTTTCTATTGATCCCCGCTTTTACTCATCTCCCATAACTAACAACTACATATATTTTCGTTGCAGGTTAGTGATAACAAAAACAAAAATGTTTTACATCACAACAAATATACAATATAATAAAAATATACAAGATAAAATAAACATTTTTTTTAATATTACTTAAAAAAAAATAAATAAAAAATTAAACAGATACATGAAATATAGTTTATATAAATTATATATAAAGAAATATATAAAGTTTATAAAAACTATTTAATTAAAATCTAACTGTATTGTCAGAATATAGTTTTATTTAGTTACATACATGGTGTTATAAATATGTCGAGGGTCGTATTTATTATTGAAAAGTTATGATGGCGGGGGTTTCCTTATTTTCCCTTTTTTTGTATGATTATTAAGAGCAGCAAGATTTATTTTCGCTTTTTTTTGTATCTTGTAATATAGTGCGATGTAGTATTTGGTGAAACAGCATTAAGGGGTACAATTTTGTTTGCGGCTTAGGAAGAACACTTTTCAAACTTTTAAATAACTCAAGAGGTTAAATTTATTTTTGAATTGCAATCAGATAATTAATAGATAGCTTTCAAGGTAATCACCGAACAGTCCCTTTCTGGACGCCTAAAAATATTCAAACCGATACCAACGACCAGCGTGTGTATAAAAATTTGAGTTTGGACCGTTGATTAAGCATAAGTGCAATCGACGACATCTTGAATTTCTCAACACTTTCATAAACTTACCCTTAATTGAACGCCTTGTTTAACATTTAAAAGTCCCGAAAGCCGCACAAAAAGTTTATCCCCCTAGTGCTGCTCCACTAAACACTCCATCGCACTGTGTTACAAGATTCAAAACATACTTCGCACAAAGGCAACCTGCCTCTTATACTGATCACGAAAAATGGAAGAATAGAGAAAAATTGTATTCATTCAATTCTATATTTTTAGGTATATTTTCATCTTTGATAATAATAATAATGAATGGTATGTTTATGAAAAATCTTGAAATACTAAGAAATTCTTAAATTGTTTAGAAAAAACGCGTTTGATTAGAAAATTTGACTACTTCATAATTACAAAAATTAGCTTGCCTCGTACATTGCGAGACAATCATAACAATAATGGTACTAAAAAAATCTACAAACCACAAGTGCATTTAAAAAAATGTAAATAATGAAAGAGATAGAGAAAATATAATCCACTATTTTGACAGTTTTACCGTCTGTCAAGATTTGCTCGAGGAAGCTTATGCGGGATCGTTTTTGCAATGGTGTAAGGGTGATTTTTACAATCGTCGGCGGCATACCCTTCTGGAATTTAGTCTGTCGAATGAGTAAACTGAAATCCCATTCTCCTTCTCTGCTCTCTTTATGAAAGTTCTGTATCTTACACTATCCAAAATGTTTAAGAACAAGTATACCAAAAGCAAATTTTTTACTTTTCTAACAAGCTAAAATAAGAAGAAAAAACTTGATGGAATACTTTTCTGGACATGGAAAAATCTTGAGATTTCAAAATTTTATTTTTCCGTGAGACTTATGTTTCACACTATTAAAATGTTCTTAAGAATTATTTTTACTAATACTATCATGTAACTAACAATTTTCAAACAATTTTAAACTATAAATTTTATTGAAAGTTAAAATATTTTCAAAATAAACTTTAGATTTTATATATATAAATGCATAAAAAATTAAAGAATTAATCACGTATGTAATTTAAAGATATTTAATTTATTAAATATTATAGTAACTCACATGTAAATTTTGAAGAGTATAACTCTTATAAAGTATGTCTGAAAATGTATATGACAATTACAATTCAATTTTTTTTAATAAAAGTAATATTAGTTTTTTATAAAATAGTCGACAGTACTTCAAAGGTATTTTTAAAATTTTTATCTTTACTAAATTTTTTCTTAAGTTTAGACATATATTAGGCGTTGTGTATTCTGGAAGAAAACTCTAAAAAGCATCAAAAATTTTGCTCAGGCAGGAGGCAAAGACGAGATCTTTTCGTTTTTACGACCAACCTTCTTATATACTGAAACTGGCTATAATATATTATATTTTTTTTTATGAATTACATTTGTACAATTTATATATTATAAAAGTATTTGTAAAAATTTAAATAATGCGCTTTTACGTTTACTTTTTCATAATGATATTGATTAAGTAGAATATGTTTTATTCAATATTAATATTTTTATTATTCATATGGATTTTCTCTAAATTCCTATTTTGAATAAGTCTTTATTTTAATGAACAATTGGAAGAAAACTTTTTATATTTTTATTTTTTATATAATATTATAATTGACATGTATATATTTTCGAGAACATTGATGATGTATATTTTGTTTATAAGTAATTTGTTGAATTCTTTAGATAATTGTCCAAGATAATTAGTAGAGGGTCGAAATAAATAATAGTACATCAATTAATTATTGTAAGATAAACGATGCAAGAAACATGCAATATGAGTAGTTGGAGAAATTACGTTTTCCCTAGTTGAAAAATTATTGCAACAGTTCTCTATAGATCAATCAATTTCAATATTTAGTGCTGCAATTAATACATTTTTATATTTTAAATATCTTTACGTTTATATATTCTAATAAAATAAACCACAATTTAATAGCTTTCATTGCTTCATTAAAATCTGGGTAAAAACTATTTAAAAGATTTTTGAACGATTATAGAAAGATGTACATAGGTTCATATAAATATCGGGTTTCTGTAAAAGGAATACGACTCTCATGATATGTGGAGATCCATACAGAATAGGATATTCTAAATCAATGAATATGACGTGCAATATTAAGCACCAAATAATACAATATAGACCTAAGTATTAAGTTTTTAAAGAATTTTTCTAATAAACTTTTTGATTAATAGAAATAGTAGTTTAAAGGAATAAACAAAATTTTTTCACACATACTTTAAGTTTATAAATATTATTATTAAATGTATTGAAGTAAATTGAGAAACTAATTCAATAAAATGACTCAATTAATTAAATTCAAAAAAAAAACAGCTGATAATTTTTTGGAAATTTTTAATTATATTAAAAGTTGTTTTTTATTTATTTTAATATTTCTAAATATTTTGAATTGTAACAAAATAGGAATGAATTTATTCCATTTGTAATTATATAAATAGAGTAAAATATTCCAAACACTTAAAATTTATGCTTTAATTTACGTTTTATTTTTTAAAATATATTTAATTTTTACAATATGTTTTAACTTCAAATTTCTATGATTTAGACGATTGAACATGAATATGAATTACTTATAAATGCTTATTAAATGAAATAAATATATTTTTATTTAATTAAAATATATATGATCTCATACAATCAATTTTTCTAGATGCATATATACAACTATTATTATTACAAATAAATTATTTTCATATTTAGAATAGTAGTACTTATGCTAATCTTTCGGCGAATAAGATGTGTAAACTATTGAATGCATTCAATGATAACTAGAACTTTCGGAATTATATAAGAATATATTTAGTTTAATTTTGTACAAAAAAGTTTCAATAATAACACTTTGTATTAGAATATTTTTATATTTTATGGTAACAAATTTTTATTCCTTTCTCTTCTTACGATGTTCAAAATTTTGGAAAATTTTTCGTTCCATTGTGTATTTACCACTTGAAATGATTTACATGCGAAAACATATTTCATAAATATAAAATGTATTATAATGAATTTCATCTTAACTTAAATAAGATTGTATATACAAAGGAAATTGATTCTGAGGAAATTGGTCAGAGAAGTTCGGTCTCAAACCTTACAGTTTACTCTGTATTCCACTTACAAGGAGAATGTCAACGGACCTGAACACGGATTTGGATAACACTTTGGAGGTTGCGTTTGGATCAAACAATGAAGTTTACCTCGTATCCTACCTTTATTATAATAAGGTTTAAACATTTATAGTGTAACAGTATGTTTATATTAAAAGATTCATTCTATCACATAAAATTTATATGAACTTACATTTTTAAAGTTTGTCAATACACTTTAGTTTGCACCCGTAAATTAATTATTAAAGTACGGTTACGTGCAGAATATAATGTCCAAATGAAATTATAGTTTTGAAAAACTATAGTTTATAGCAAAAATATTTGTTCTAAATAAAAAAGAAAAAATAAAATTATAGAATTAAAAAATCTGTTTCCCTTGTAAGAATATAAAGACTTTTTATATTTAATGTCCATAAATAAAGGATATAAATAAATACTGAATAAGAGTAAATATTTAAGGAAAACTCGGTTAAAATTATTTTATGTAATTTTAGCTTAAAAATTAATAAATTAATGTATTAATAATTATTAAATTGTGTTTTTTTCATTTTAACGTAACTTAATGATTATAATATTACCTTTTTTATTATATTCTTGTATTATAAATAGTAATATATTTTCTAGAATTAATATTAAGAAGAATACATAAATTTCTATAGATGAGAAGAATTATAATTTTGAATTATTTTATTGGAATGCTTTGTTTTTTTTTAGGTATAGACCGATTTTTGTAAGCTTCATTTGAAAAAAATTTTTATTTACTATTTAAAAAACTTTTTTTTATAGAGTAGAAGAAAATTCAAGTCCAACATGACATTTTTATTCAGGTATTCATCGGAAACTTGAGATTTTATACTCTTATACTGTTTCCATTAGATTCTATGATGTACCACTTCTATTTGATAAATTATAGAGTAGTACTATAAAAATGTTGTAATTTTCATATTGTCAAACTATGAATTACATTTTGAAAGAAGATAGATCATTTTTCAATAGATTTTTTCCATACTTGTATTATTCGTTAACTCTTTTATATTACTCTAGAGACTACTTTTTTCTTAAAATTAATTAATTAATTTAAAATAATACAATCAATATTCATCATTATTTATATTATATTTTTAAAAATTCGAATAATATAAAAAAAAGAATATAAACTATATTGAATTAGAAAAAAAAATTAAAATTTTAAAGATCATGCACGAAAAAATACAGAATATACTGTGTAAATTATCGAAATATTATAATGTATTTTGTGAATGTTTAATATTCTGTTATTAATTCAGTATTAATAAGATGAAAATCGATTGTTATGAAATAAATATTTGTTTAAATCTAGTTGTAAAAAAATAATGTTAAATAATAATATTATTTATTAAAGGATATGTTTTAATATTTAAACTGATATTAGTACTATAGAAAACTAATTATAATATCATCCAAGAAAATCTTCATTACTCGTATCATAATCCCCATTTATTAAGAATTGGCACGCATGACAACAAAAAAGCTCAATCCAGATTGTAGTAATCATAAATATTATATTCTTATTTTATTATTTTAATTTTTAAATAATTATATATAACTTTAAATACAGCAATTTACTTTTTAAATTTAAGTAAAAATTTTTATTTATTTATACTATTCTATGATTATAAAATAACATTAACATATCAGAAATGTAAAGTAAAATTGGATTTGTATTCACGATTTAATGAATAAAACGAATATAATTCACGTGTAATAAATATTAAGAAATAATATAATTTTATTTAGAAAAACTATTTATTATACAAAAATATTGAATATATTATACAAAGTAAAACTGATTTTAATTTTTAAAATTCAATACAAATTTTAAAATTAAAATTATTTTTTAAAGTGTTTTTTTTTTAAATGTATTTGTGTAAATGTAAATTATATTTTGACAATGTATTTAACAGTATATTAAAATTGAAATTTTTATTTTTCAGGTAAGATATATAAATCATAATGGCTGTATCAATAACATGGAGTAAGTTTAGACAAAAACTTATAATGCACTGATTTATGGGTATTAGGAAAAAGTTCAAAGCGTGTGGAACATTGATCTTGGATTTTTTTTTGAAAAGTAAAGAATTATTTTTTCGCAATTTTGTTCTATTGAGCTTATTGACGTTTGAAATATTTGGTTACGAATAAAGATGTAGTTTTTTGTGAAAATTCCATGATGCCTTAGGAATTCCATTACATCGAGTCACAACGTATTTTTTAATTCAATTATTTGTAAATGGCATATTTTGTATGAGTTGAATAATTTTATAGTGACAGCGGAAATCTATTTCCCGGTCAAATAAATTTTATAGATCCTGATTTGAATTATGATAATTTGGTCAAATATTATTCAAGTAATACAATAATAATTATTTTTAATCTTGTACATAATTTCCATATAATGATTAAACGTCATTAGAAATATAATTGCGTAGTACTAATTACGTAAATATGGAAATTATATTTTGATTGTGTTTTTTATAGTTAAAAAAATTTAATATTATTTGAAATTCAAGCTGCGGTTAATTGAAATGTTTATGTATGAGTAAAATTACTTGTTGAATATATTTGTAAAGAGCCTCACATATTTAATAATAATTATTTATTTTATTAATCATTTTTATAAGTTATGTCTCTACCTTAATTATTTAAAAATTTATTTGCAATGTCAAGTTTTAGACACGTCTTTTTAATTTGTATGAAAAAAATTCTTTATAAATAATCTTTAAGCACCTCTTAAGAAGTTACCCTATAAAATTCGATTGAAAATTTATGCTTAGAATTTATTATAGTCTGAATAGGGTACTTACTGATTCAAATACACTACTCCACCCCTCCCTCCCAAAGACACATTACCATAAAAATTAAAACCTAACAAAATATTTTGTATTATTTTACCTTTGTTTTTCAAACTTGTAAAATATTTTTTAATAGACTAATAAAATAAAAATGAATCTACAATATTATTTAACATTGTCACAGTATGAATTTATAATCAATATAATATTATAATCAATTTATAACGTAGAAACAGTCATACTACAATGTTTGTTTAAAGCTTAGTAAATGAATGAAGCTGTTAAGGAAGCCGTAATCGATTGATAAATAATCATTTTAAATCAAAAAAATATCGAAAAATAGAATGGAAGGATTAGTAAAAAGTATTCTACAGACGTTTTTTATAGTTTCACGTCGACGTGTACTCGAAAAATTGTCAAGATCAGTGACATCAACGTAAACCTAGTTCATTCACTTTATCACTGAAAACGTCAGTCTTATAATACGTATAAGTTTTATACTCACGTTACCCAGATGTCTTTTACCGTTAGATCACCCAGGATCTTATATAAAGAGAGATATATTGCTTTTTATCACTATTAAGAGGTGTATGTGTGTGTAAGAATTATTTATTATAGAAAGAAATTGAATTCGGATAAATTTTTGAAAAATGTATCTATAATTTTTTAATTATAATAGAATAAATATTAAATATATTTTCCAAGTGATATCTTTCAAAAATTTGTATTCTTAAGGATTTATTATTTACATTTAACTATATGCTAACATGATTTATTTGGCATATTAACTTGAGTAATATTGAATGATACTAGATACGTAACTCATAAAATTATTTACATATAATTTATTTTCATACTGACCTATGTAATATAAACTTTATCCATATAATTCCTATACATTACCAATTTTATTAATAAATTTTATCAATAAATTTTATATCATTTATTCTGAAAAAGACTACAGAAATTTAATTTATGCTTTCATAACTTTAATATTATTTCTTTACCAACTTTAAAGTCGCTATAGCTATGGTATTTTCTTGAGAATGTTATATTTTTCTACTCCCTTTAAAACAAATAAAATGCATTAAATTAAATTGTTTCTAAATAAAATTTAATTTTTTATATAAAAAGAATTACTCTATTACATCACTAAGCTATTAAAACAAAACTATAAATATAACAAAATGTTATTTACAACGAACTAAAATTTCTTGTATAATCAAATAATATAATATTTAAAAATGTATTTATGCATTTATAATATTAATGTAACATCATTTTTTGAAAAATTTATAGACACGAATTAATAATATTGTTTGCATTATAATTTCTTAGATAATAAAGTACTCTAATAATAGATAAATATTATTTTTCAATTAAATATAATAATTTCTATTTGATTCTTAAGATACAAATGAATTTTTAAATCAATTTAACTATTTCAATTCGGTTATAATAAGAGAATATTAAATTTTTAATAGTTTACATTATTTTATATCATTTTATTTCATTCAAGTCATTACATTTTTGTACGTATATCATTAATTTTATTCGTAGTTAAACAGTATAAAAAATGAATCTATTCCCTTCCATATTATTTTAATGTATTTTAAAAAAAATTAAAATACAAAAATTGTTTTTTAAGTTACAATAATTATGAAATTTACTGAAATAAGTAAAACTAAATTGTTCTTTTAATCTAAAACAGTATGAAATTTATTTTTATGTTAGAAAATTAAATTATTCAATTTTAAATTATTCAATTTACAATCATCGGAAAATCATCGATCTTTAAGGAAATAGAATTTTTTTATGTTTGGAATACAATATATTTAAAAAATTTAAACGACTAAATTAAACCTCATCTACAGGTATATGTCTTCTATATAAAGGTATATGGTGGAAGTTTGCATGTGGTTGTTTAATAGTAAATTAGTGGATGTTGTGCTTAGTTGATACAAGCATTTCATTCAGATAAAAGGGCTCCTCTTTTTACTCACTTAATTTAGTATTTGAACAGTTTAGAGTTCGGATAGTTCGTGTTTAGTTTCAGAGTTTTCAATCATTAAACCAAAACATAATTCTTAGTGAGGACTTAATTTAAAAAATTAAAATTTCTATTTTATTTGCTTTATAAAACTTGAATGTAATTTTAATATAAGTAATCTTAATTTTGATATTTATTTATTTTTTTTAATATTTATTATTATATAATGTAAATAACCATATTTTTTTAGATAGATTTCTTTTACGAAATAAAAATTACTTCAATTTTGAAGCTTATTTACAATCACAATGTATTTTTTTACAAAAAAAATTAACTGTAATTGATTTATTTATAGGAACTTTAAAAATTTCATTTTTATATTAATGTATAGTTGAATATTTTATTCTATAGACTAAATTTATATAAATGTATTTAGATATACAAATGATGAATGTTATATATATTTCATTTGGATGTTAGATTATTTATTATTATTCATAAATCTGACAATTTTTCAGAAATAATATAATAATATAAGTTTTGAACAAAGTTTATCATTTACCGTTAATCAATGTAAAAATAAGTTTAAGAAAAGTACTTCATATAAAAAGTATTATGTATAAAATAATACAGTTGTATAGGATTATTAGTTTTTTTTAATATGCATTATTATATTTATAAAAAAAATTTATTAATATAATCACCATTATTAATAGCTAAGTTTATATGTCTATTATGAATAATAGATTCGTAAAATCAGTTGGTCAGTATCAATCACAGAGTGACTTAATGAGACAGCAGGATCTTCGAATAATATTATCAGACTTAGAAACTTATTAAATAAATGATTAATTTATTTCATTATGGAGAAGAGAAAGATCCTTGAGCATATTATAGATATGGTTAATCACACAATGAGTAGAACTTTAGAATCTGGTTATAAACTATTTAAAGTTCATGATATCAATAAATAAATTAATTATAGTTTTTACATGAAATGATTTTTTTTTTACATTAAATTGTATAGAGTATAATATATTTATATAATATACAATTTATTTTATGTTATTGTCTGAAAGTTTAATTAGTTAATTAATATAATTTGTGTGTGTGTGTGTGTATTTGTTGTGACGAATGAATTAGTACAGTAGTGGAGATACTTGTATATTTAACTAACAATAATCTCAATACACTCGTGACCCTCTATCAACATGAGGCTGGAGGGCGCCATATTGATGTAATGTAGCAGCCGAAAATACTGTAGCCACATAATGGCTTATGTATAGGACATGCTGCAAATACACGCATGAAACGAGAATTTTTTATCTAAATATATTATATATATATATATATATATATAGAATTAATAGAAATGGGTGTAAGACTGTAATTTTATGATCTCTGCGCGTGTCCACATGTTTGCTGGTAACGGTATCATTGGATATTACCGATTGAGACACGAATGATTGATAATTGATATTATTGTATAATAAAGGGGGCGTTGAAGTAGTCATGACTAGAGCTTTTTATTTATTCTATAATTCTTTCTCTATTAATTTTTCTTGTTAAGTTATTTCTGATAACTGCTCATACTTATTACTTACTTCTTTAAATCATTATATTGGTTTATATTAAATCAATATTTCCACCAAAATTGTCAAAATTCAGATATATACATATATCAATTATATCCAAGAATCTTAAAATTATTTATGTAAAATAAATAATTTTCCCATATAGTACACTTCAAATTTATATATATATATGCAACGATATTGCATATCGTCGCGTAATATTTTAAGGCTAAAGGTTGATTAAGCTCACCGGTGATCGGTTATTAACCCCGAAGGCGGAGGAGGGAACTTGGTATCACGGTGAGGCGGGAAGAATGTTATTCACTCACGATTTGTTGATTTAAAGATGAAGCCGTTAAACAATGTTTTTATTTAAAACGCGCAAATCAAACGCGGACCGTATGATCTGTCCCCGAGAACGAAACTAAGCTCGAGTACCCCACCGCCGGAAGGGGAAAACTGAAACTGCGGAAAACCGGGCTATATAAACGCTTGCATTTTGCCGACGAGGATTCTCTTTTCACTTAGAATATTGAACGAAGCTATCGTGTTTACACGGGTGCTTAGTTCGAATCTAAGTAATATATGAAAAAGGGCTTATTGTCTTTTAATGTTATACTCGGTGATTACACTGAGATAATTATAAAAGACAATTAAAAGAAATAGCAATTCCTTGGTTCCTTACATCATAACAGTAAGAACAGTGGTATTGAAAGAATAATATACGACGTCACTCTGGGTCATAACAACAGAGACGTTGTATATTAGTTAAAAATCTATTGTCAACAAACGACGTGTCTTGTGTCGTAACTGCAAGCACGATCGTCGACTTAATATTTACATATTATAAAGGTGAATAAACCATTGTTGCAGACGGCCGTTGAGGAATCACCGGCGAGCACTGAAGTAAACATAGTCGCCAAAATTTAAAATATGATATATTGTACAGAGAGATACAATAAAAAAAGAAATTTATAAATGTTAATAGAAAAATGTTTATTTGTGGTACCCATCCTCCTACTGAGTAAGTCCCGGCCCCGATCTATAGAGAGATCGTGGCATTGCATATATATATATGTATATTTCAATAATATAAAATATTATTAATATATATATCGACACTATTTTTATGAAATATATATATTACTTCACACAAAAACTAAATTTGTTATAATCGATAATAAATAATCTATATCTGTATTATACAAGAGACAATCTGTTAATGATCATAAATTTTCGTTATTACAAAAATCCCACTTTTCCATCTCACTACTTTATTTATTTACCAATTATAAATTTTCTTTTATGACTTTACACTAAATTGAAAATTCATAATTGGTTATTTCATATAGATAGTTCGTCTTCCTTTCGACTTTATAATCCCCTATCGTGATTGGCTAATCAATCACCATACTAAATTAAAACCAAAAATAAGAAAACTATTTCTCTGCCGATAATTATATAAACTATAATTATCGACCATCTCACTACGGCACATTACTGAAATTTTCTATTATTATACTTATACTATCTCACATATGCATTAATTGTATAAGCGTATATACAATACATCAAGACTATATCATCAAGACATCCGTCTATTTACAAGTGATATGGAGCCGATGAACCACATGTTGAAAGTTTGTCTACAATAATTAAAGAAAATTAATATGAGAGTTTAACCAGCATCCCATCAATACAATAATAATCAGTGAGTTTTAATAATTGATTTTACAATTAATACATTCATTTACTACATAAATATATAATTATAAAATCATTATCATTAATACATAAATATTTTTATTTCTAGGTTAGTGCATAATACAAGAAAAATTTATATTTTAATAATGAATATTTATTCATTATAAACGCCCTCCCTAAACCAAAACTTCCTTGAAGTTTTGATTTATTATCCTTTCACTACTTTTACACTAACCTTTTTGATTTATTTTATTGTATTTGAGATTTTACAGCCTTCACTACCTTCAACAATATGATAGAAAGAATAAGGAAATAGGATAAGGTGTTATTATTAATGGATGATCCGATTTGACTCTACCTTTTCAAGGAATCACATCCGAATACACCCATCACAATAATATGTTGGAGGTCACTCGTCAGATCCTTTATAACCTCCAATATCTTAAGGACTGTGCCCATATCCCCCCGAAGAGGATGATCTGATAAGATCTTTGGTTCTCCTACGATCTTATCAGACTCCTTCTCGTCGAGAGTCCAGACTCTAGATCCTCCACTACTTCCTTCGATGACCACATCAGCTGGGTTTTCCATAACTCGACTTTCGCGTTGTCGGACTCTTTCTTTGTACCTTTCAGCACATCGAGAGCAGTTCGACAAATCGACACCCCTTCTGCCGCAATTGTAACAAATAACTCTGGCGGCAGGTTGGAGACAATGCATACGCTTATGTCCCCGCCTCCAATAAATAAAATATACGCCAGCTGATGGATCAATATCGGGTTGAGTGGGAATTCTCTTCAACCTGCCAAATAAAGTACCCTTGTCCATTACGGACAGATGTTTTTTTCTCATTCTATACCCGGAATGGAGAAGGTCTCTCTAAGTTGACCGGTTTAGCTTTTAGTTCGATGATGGGGGCAATTCTCCTATCAATTCTCGATTTGGCGACCAGTGCCATGACGGGAACAGGCCTAGCTTGTATAACGGGAGAACTCTCAACTCCTGAGAAAATATCTCTCATTTCGAGATGTCTTCTAGGGTTAATTATTCTGCCCTTCGCCTTCTCTTTCTAGCCGGCGACTTAGATATTTTAGGAGAAGATGCCTTTCTTCAATCATCTTCATCTTCATCAACCGGCATCTCACTCTTTTCATCTTCTTCTTCTTAATCGCTTCCAACTCTGAAAGGAAGGGAACAGTACCAATCTGAATTGCCATCTGAAATATATAAATCATTAATACATTTCCCCAATACATCCCTGCCTATGAGAAAGAATTATCCCTATCAAATCTCTCCCCGTGGAGGAACGAATTTCTTTAGCTCCGAAATACGAGCCTTTGAGATCTTTTTACCCTGACCTGGAATAATATATACTACGGGGGATCCATGTACGAACCTATAAACATCGTACCAAATACCTGGCCATTAATATTCGCGAGCCACTCTGTCGACTCCTAAATGTCCCGAACTCGCTTTACAATGGGCCTCCTTGAATACTCTCACTCGGTGTTCTCTCGGTATCACCAATTTCCACTTTTCTTTCCTAAATAGAATAGGATCTATTTAGGAAGAAAAGTGGAAGAAAAGCATCATTTCTGAAGCAATATATCCTACTCTTTTCCACTTTTCACTTCGGATATTTTTTCGGAGTTTCACTAATTTCCTCCATTCTTTGTAGATACCACTAATCTTGAATGTCTGTAAAAAATGAGACGTCCTCATCCTCAAACATTCTAGATAGCGCATCCGGCACATGATGATTAGCTGGCCTACGATGCTCAATATCGAATTCCCATTGTTGCATCTCCAAAGACCATCGAACCAATCTTCCCGTTGGATCCTTCAGATTTCGTAACCATTTTAGGGCACTATGATCTGTCACTGCTTTGAATCTATATCCTTCAATATATGGTCGAAACTTTTTAATCGTTCATAGTAATACGAGACATTCCCGCTGACTAATGATGTAATTTCATTCCGCCGCAGTCAACATTCTACTTATATACAGAATTGGGTGTTCTTCATCTTCAAATTCTTGTGTAAGAACTGCTCTAATCGCAAATCCACTCGCATCACACTGCTCTACAAAAGTTTTACTAAAATCGGGTGTTCTAAGTACTGGAGCCTTAGTCAATGCCTCTTTTAAATTCTCAACTGACTCCTATTGTTCCTCCGTCCATTTCCATGGTTGCCCCATTTTTAACAACTTCACCAAGGAAATTTTAACTTCCGAGTCCTCTGGAATAAAGTGGGAGCACCAACCGTTCATTCCCAAAAATCTTCTTAGTTGTTTAACCGATATGGGCTTGATATCCCACTACTGGCGCTACCTTCAATTCATCAGGTCTCAAACCATTTTTATACAATATAAATCTCAAATATATCACCGAGATACATCAAAATTCACACTTTTACTTATTTATCGTTAAATCAGCATTCACTATCTTCTCCAACACTACTTTCAACCATTTAATGTTCTCTTCAAACGTTTCAGTTGCAATTAATATGTCGTTTAAATACGCGAAGATATAAGGTTCAAATTCTGGTCCAAACAAAGCATCTATTGATCTTTGGAAAGTCCTAGGCGCGTTGGTAAGTCCAAATGACATTTTACGAAACTTCCAAAGTCTTGAATCTGGTATCGCAAAAGCAGTATATTTTTTGCTCGCCTCTTTCAAAGGAACCTGAAAATAGTCCTGTTAATGATCTCTCTTGGACAAATATTGAGGTTTTCTCAATTTATCCAAGATCCCGTCAATTGATGGTAAATGATAGGCATCTTTTTTAGTGACTTTGTTCAAATTCCTATAGTCCAAACACAATCTGTAGCTGATGTCTGATTTCTTAACCATTACCGGCGTACTACTCCATTTACAAGCTGATTTTTCTATTACCGCATCCTTTAGAATTTTCTTCCCTTCATCATGAACATCAGCGACCTGTAACATTTTAGGAGACATTCTCCTAAATTTTTGTTTTATATATATCAATATAGTGTTCAGATAATTTTGTTCCGCGGGGCTTGTCTGTAGCCTCAGACAGAATTAACTCCACTAACTTGTCAATTTTTCTCTTTTCCATATTACTTAATTCTGAAATGTTTACACATTCGACCTGAACGACAGTATTTCTCTCACTATCACTTCTGGAGAATTCTCTCCATTCCCCCTCTCTAGCATGCCACAGGCCCCGCCCAAAACACGTGTCTAGATCGTAGAGTTTAAAGAAGTCCATACCTAGCATCATATCTTGGTCCAGTTGCTTCACTGCCTTGACCTTCATAATTGATTCAATTTAATCTATGTTCATCATTAGTGACAGGACTCCTAAAGCTTTGCTTACTGTTCCTGTAGCACATTTAACTCTGGACGACATTGGAACCAAGTTGTCCTTCAGTTGTGCAGCTATTCTGCTCCCGACAACCACTGGGTCACACAATGCTCTATATTTAATTCCTGCTACGTTGACATAAAAAAAACTCCGATTTTCCATTGATGATCTAGTAATTTTACCCAGTTTCCTCACAACACTTCCACTACTTTCATTAACCAAAGGAGTTACTACTTGTTGTGCTGAATTACTCTCAACTCTTTATTTGGTTGTTTTATTTCCTTTGACGCCTCCTTTAAACTTATCACAGGGTTCTCATCGTCCAATCTCTCCAGCTTTTGGAAACAATTATTCTCCACTACTAATTTATCCTCCTGGATTTTATTTGTCAAATCTAAGGAAGTTGCTAACTTCTCGTATATATCTGGCGCTCTAGATTGTCGAGAAGGTACGCCACTACATTTCACTTCTGTTTTATTTTCTAACTCCTCACTATTATCTAATTGATTTTTGGATAATGGTGGTGGTACACCATTACACTTCACTACTAATTTATTTACTGATTTCACATCATTATTTATTATCTATCTATTTATTTAACAGATAATCGAGAAGCTATGCTTCGACAAAACACTGCTAATTTATTTGCTAACTCCTCAATATTATCTGTTGGCCTTTCAGATAACCTCGGAGCTACGCCACTACACTTCACATCACCTCTTTTTCCAAAATTTACTACTGACGAGGGTCGGGATGACTCTACCTCCCCGTCTGACAGGTTCCCAACTGTTTAAATAATTTGGCGAAATTGAGGTAAGTTTTCACTTCACAATTAGGCCTACCACATAATGGCACTTCGGTCCAGTATCCAAGATATTATTGAGGCTCTCCCATGCAATATGTCTAGCTTTCTACTCGATTGGGACAATGTCTTACTTTATGCCCTACAGCTCACACGTAGGATATGCTCCAAAAAATACCTCCTTGACTATCGACTATTGTTGTCCACTCAATACACTGTTATGGTTAACCCCTGGAACTTTATTATGCCAGTTACAACCATTATAACATGAAATTGCTCCTTCTTGCATATTATTCGGTCAATTCCTCTTCACATTAGTATTGGGCATTGTCTGAAGAAGATAATTCCCCTTACTTTTTCTTTGACGGTTGAGTCACCTGCTGTATTATTACATTAGCCGGAATGGGTGTTTGAATAAAAGCCGACACTACTTGTTTCACTTTCTTCTTTGTCACTTTATTCTTTGTAGCTTTTTCTTCCACACTGTTGTCTAACTTATTCATGGAGGCCACTTTTACGATTTTTTTATGCTTAAGATTCGCTGGTGCTGCTGTCGCCACTGCATATTCGTCTTTAGCTGCTGGTGGAATATATTTGTCATTCAGTAACATTACCCTTTCCCATCTCCTGCCATAATGTAATAAATCTTCGAAGGATTCAATTTTTCTATCTGCTGTAGGTCCTATATTCCGGTAATAAGTTCCAATAAGCGATAGATAGTTGAACCTCCATTAACGGGAGCCGATCAAAATGAACCAGTATTGATTGGATGCTTTCAATAAAACTTTCAATACTTTCACCCTTCTTTTACATCCGTTTGTTTAGATCCGACATCAGGTCCTGTCGTTCATACTTCTTCCCGAATCGACTCTTAACTGCCGTTTTGAACTGATCCCACGTTTTAATTACATTACTCTTATTTCTGAATCATTGACTAGCTTTTGATTTAAACACGCAGGGTAGCGTCAATATTAACGTTGAATCAATCAACCCACTATGTTTGCGGCATTCATTAAATCTCTCGAGAAACTCATCAGGATCCTGAGTATTTTCTCCCGAAAACTCTAGTACTCCATTTTTCTCAAGGCTTTTGTCTCTTCATTTGCATCTCTGCCTCTTCTCACCCTCGTCCGTGAATATGATTCCCCTTATAGTGACTATCGTTGCTGGTTTCATCACTATATAATCTATCCGATCTTCTCGATCTTGTCTTTTTATTGTCCCTGTTATCATCGGAATTCTAAAAGATTCATTCAGTTTCCTACTCGTAGCATCCAAATCCTCTTTGATCTTTTCCTTCTTCTTCAGTAGCTCTTTCTGTCCTAAGTATTTACCGAAAATATTATCCAATACCTCCGTTGATATTCTCAACATATTTCCGGTCGTCGGGTCTTCAAAAGATCGTACCATCCTTCACTTCTCTGTTATTGTACCTTCCTTTTTCCCCAGGAATCGGAATATCCAACAAGGCTGCCTGCGTCGGTGATGGGTGCGTCTGTGTAGACCTTCTTCCCATAGTTGATTCTCCTTCACTATTTGTAAATTTAACATTATCCGAGAGGGCTTGTTTTAGCAAAGATGGTCTCTGTCTTCCATTTTCCCTATCACCCCACGGAATGCCACTTCTCGGTAATGATATCTATAATTTATATATTAGCCATCTATTTCTCAAGATGGCTAAGTCACCACTACTATTTAATTCCTCAGCTATTAAAGATTGTAAAATGGAATTAGAGTCTATTTCATTCACTTTACTAGCTATTTTGCGGGCTCTTTCCAACCTCATCAACAAACTTCTTAAAATATCTTCAAAATACTCCATTTTGAAGATCCTTCACTAGCAATCATAAATTTAATTCCCAAAACTAATAATAATAAATTAAACTACACAAATAAATTAATAAATAATCACAATAACACCAGAAGCATAGGTTAGTTCGTACAAGAAGGTAAATCGCGCACTGAAATAATAATAATAAATAAAAAAATAATAATAAACAATTATAATATATATAATATAATAATATATAATAATAACAATATAATTATTAAAAGTTTATTAATCTGGCGATTACCTGTTATTAACTTATATAAAGAAAAATAAAAAAAAAATTATAATAATAATATATATATAACACAAAAAAAAATAAATAAATAATAAATAATAAAACATAATAATAAATAATAAAAAAAAAAGAAAAAAAATAAAAGAAAGATAAGAAACGGAAAAGAAAAAAAATTAAAATTTTCTATTAAATTCTGGAAAATAATAATAAAAATAAATTTCGATTTTCCTCTATATTTTCCCTATCCACATGCTCCTGATCAACACTACCACTTTTAACCACAGAATAAAATACAATAATGATAAATTAACAAAAACAAAAACAACTAAATATAATAAAATAATTTAAAATTATTTAAAATTTTTTCTTTGTTTAAATTGTTAATTTTCACACCCGTCATGTCACTTCACTAACTGTCACAACCTTCATTACAGACCAAGGGGGTTTAACTGTAAATTGGAAGACTGGAAACAAATATCCATGTACAAGGATCATGAAAAAATAGCATATTACACTTTGCACAACCCCTTGTGTCTTTTTTCGTGAGCCGCCACTGATAATCTGGCACATGTTTTTACTTCTCATTCCTTAAAATTTTATAACAGTGAGAAAAGTTCTTTCAAAAATAATGCGTGTTTGCTTAATAAATTTACCAAAACGTTTAATAAAAGTGTAAATTACCAGAAAATAAACTTATTATTATTTTTACTTGTCAGTGATAACATTTATTATTAATTAAAATTAATTTATATTTTAAAATGTTTCATTTCTTTTTGATGGTCAGAAAATAAACATATTTATTTCAAAAAGTATAAATTATCGGTGAATAATTTATTATTATTTTTAAAGATATGTTTTATATATTTGTGCAAATTTAAAAATTGTGTTGTTATTAAAAATATTGTGTTTAATAAAAATATCCAAGTCTTTCAAAGAAGTTATTATATAGGATATCTTTATGCAAATCTTTTGTGTGGAAAGATATTGGTTTTAATTAATTGTAATATTTTGTAAGTGTATTTGTTCTTATATTATTGTTTATGTCTCATAAAAGTTATTAGAATATATAAGATAATTGTAGTTGTTTAATATGGATGAACATTCATTTTATGTAGTTTAAAAATAATAAAAGGAAGATGCAAACTAATAAAGCCTTATATTTATTTCATTTACTTACATATATTATAATAATTTTTAATTTGTAATTTAAATTTTCTCAAATTCTTTTTTTAATCAAATAATTTAACAAAATTGGTTTAATTGTTAAAAATTAACATTTTCAAAAATTGTTTATATTTTGTAATATTAAATTTTGTGCCTAGCGTCAGAAATTTTCTAACAAATTGACTACGTTACAATATATATATATATAAATTATATTGTTTAGTTAGATTTTTAAACTTTATGTTATTCGGCTAAATTTGATTTATTTTTATAGAAGAAATATCTTTTCAAAATATTTTTATTTTTAATAGTAAATAACAAAATTCTGATAATATATAATAATAGAAATTATTTTACATTTTTACAATAAATAAATAATAAGAACTTGATAATAATATACAAACACCTTACTATAATAATATCGTATTTTGTTAATTAAATTGATTTATTTTTAATATTATTGTGATTTTTCTACAATTTTAAATTTTATTTTTCATACAGATAATATGATACGTAAATGTATTTGCTTATTGATAATCACAAGCATCGTAAATGCTTTAGATGCTAAGGAAAGTAACTTAGTTCATGTCCTTAATCCCTTAACGTTTGTTGAAATTTTTATATCCCTGCTCTAAATTTCCAAAATTGTTTACTGTCGATGATTAAAATTGTAACCGATTAATGTTTTCTGACAAATTCTTTGTGAAATATTCTTCTCAATATCTTGATATATACTTAATTTTTATTTTCATATGTTTTTTCATTATTATTTCAAAAAATCCTTTTTAATTTTGACGTGTTTGATGAAACATGTATTATTTATTTTTGAATTAATGAATTTTCTACTAGAAATTCAATGTTTACACAGGAATTCCTTTGATGAGTTCAGTACTATGCGGCAGGAATTAAACAAATTCTTCAGATTTATTGCAAAATAAATTTTAACAATAGTTTAAATTTTTTTAGAATATTTATTTGAATTTAAATTTATGATCTAAAGTAATATGTTTAATATATTGAATTTCAAAATCAGTTAGTACATGCTTTCAATGCTTTAAACAATTTAATATTTCTTTGAAAACTTGATTTTCCTTTACATTTAATATAATTTAATTTTGTAATAGCAATATTCTGCCAAAGTAAATTGTTATAAATATTTTTTATATTTATGTAAAATGTTTATCATTATGTTATTTATTATTTACGTAGAAATAATATATTGAATATTATGGCCCATTTAAAAACAAAATGTTTAATTTCTCTTAATATAACATATTACTGTTGCAGCTTTCTTCTTTTGGTGTTGTTCATTTTTATTTTCTTTATCAATTTTTCTACTTTATTTTTCGTGAATCTGTTGTTTGATATTTTAGTGCATCCTAGGAAATCGCATGAAATTTCGATAGGGGTGTGTCATTCGAGTCAGATTCAGAATGATGATAATCTAAAATGTTGAGATGTTATTACGATTGGCAAATACTTATTGATATAATATATATCGAAGTAAATGCAGAAATGTCATCACAAGCATCTAGACTAAAAGCAGACTCAAAATTTTATGATGACAAATTGTACTTGCGATGTCAAACTTTGGAGTGACATTGAAAATTAGGTATCTTGTAGCAGGAAAGTATTGTATTAGTAATTATTATTATCTAACAATGCAATGAGATTTTGTAACAGTCATAGCGCTGATCAATCCCGAATCTTACAAGTATAATACTCACCCCGTAAATACAAACATTTTGGTGAAAAAAATACAACTAAAATCATGCAGATATTTTTCAATTCTGACTGTCATTAGGGTGAGGTGATAACAGTTACACATATCAAATGCACTCAGCAGTCAAAAATTCATGGGAACCGGGAAAGAAAAGAGAGTGAAAAACCGACAGAAATGTTTAAGGAAAAGTCACACTTAGGCGTAAAATTTTTTTTGTGAAATATTAAAAAATATTGTATAAAACCAAGACACTAGTGAATATTTTTAAGAAATGGATAAAAAATAAATAAAACTATTTATAATAATTATAATTCTTGCAGATAACAAAAGTTGATTAAAAATTCATACCATTTTGAACAATATAATTATTTAAAAAAAATTGTAATACACAGTTCAGATTACATCTGTACATTCGAGTAATAAGAAATATTATGATAAACTTTCGATTGCAAGTTTACTGATTGAAATAATTCTCAATTTATGACTTAGTAGCTCATACTTCATGTCACATCTTGATGCTGTCAACACCACTGATATTTATAAAGCCTCTGCAGGATACATGAAAAGCAGTATTTAAATTACGCTTAAAATTACAAAACACTTACGTTAATTAACTCATTGTAAACACTTCAGTGCATACTGTTTCTTATTACATTTTAACGATAAAATGGTTAAAGCATCAACTGAATTTTCATCGTCGTAACATCATTCGTGTTACATACATGGTTCATCCACGAAGTATCTAGTTTTTTTTTCATTTTGCGACTATTGGTCGTAGAAGTTTAGGAGGGGACTTAAAATGTTGAAAAACTCTTTCCTCATTTGTCCTTTTTTTTTGTTTTTTTCGATAATTAGGTGCGGCAGGATTTAACTTTGCGCGAAGGGTGTTTTTCAGTTTTCTGGAGCGAGTACTCGAACAGCGTTACACGATAAAGTTTTGTTTACAATTAAAAAAAAACAGTGTGGAAATTTATAAAATGTTGCAAGAAGCGTATGAATATAATTGCATGTCCAAATCGCAAAGTGCAAAATGGCACAGAGCTTTTAATGAGGGCCATTTAATGCGAGCCTCGATCTGGACGTCCAAAAAGCTTTCGAATGGTTAGGAATACCTGGCGCGTATTAGAAATTTAAAATTTGGACTGTCGATTAACAGATTAAGCAATTCAGAAAAAACTGAATTTAACGCGATCTACAGTGTACAATATAGTGCAAAAAATTTATAAATATGAAGATTTTTGAAAAACATCAAAGCTGAAGAGTTTGAAGACGCATTTGAAATTTGGAAAACACGACTTTAAAAATGTGTTGATGCTGGAGGAAATTATTTTGAAGAATTTTAAATTTTTATTTTACATAAGTTCACTAATAAATCATCTTTAAAAAAAATTAAAATTCTTACCCTTTTTTTTGAACCTTTAAAAAAAACATTTTTATATATTTGTTTTCCACTGATCGCTTCAACGTAGTGTGTTAAAAATTTGAAAAAAAACCCTTCGCGCAAAGTAAAATTCTGCCGCATCTAATTAATGAAAAAACAAAAAAAGAGAGACAAATGAGGAAAGACTTTGTCAACATTTTAAGATCCCTCCCAAATTTCTACAAGCAATAGTCACAAAATGAAAAAAAAATTTGATACTTCGTGGATGAACCATATATATGCATTCAGTTGCCAACTTCATATCTGCTTGCTATCGCCGAATAAACAATTTATTTCGTCACATAATCATACTGCATAATCTTAATTCAGCACTTATTGGTTCAGTTATGAAACTATTATAGCTACCTCTAAATGAGGAAATTAATGATTTCTTTACTTACGTGAGCATTGAGCACACTTAAATTAAAGAAAAATTATTATACATTAAACCAAGTATAATCTATATTTTATAAAATAATAGCAAAAAATTTTTAGTATTGTACGCAAGTGTATCGTTATGCTCCAATCCATGAAAACTTATTTTCACTAATCATGCTTTGATATTTTCTTTGCATGTATGATTTCTTTTTTGCAGTCAACCCTTGATTATAGCTCTATCTCATCGATATTAACAAAAACTTCTATAGCACTAAATTCATTGTAATTCGATTATATAGTATAACGTATAGAAAGCGTGAAAATTTAAAACGAAATATATTTTTCTCTTTTTTGCTGTTTTAACTTAGAAAATTTTATCTATTGCTAAGATAAATTTAAAATTAAAAGTAATTGAATTTATACATTAAATATAATAAAAATGTACATAAAATTCACATAGATTTATTATTTATTATTTACACCAAATTTAAATGTTTACAAATAAATTATCAATATAATAATTAATTGAGAATTCATCAGAAATGTTTTTCAATCTATTGGTCAAAAACAGATCGATCTATAGCTTCACTGAATGTTGAAAAATATAAAAGTAAAATTTTGTCTCTAATATTTTTTGTGGAACTCTTAGTACCCCTACGACATCATCGTTTAATTTTTGCACGAAATATGAATATTACACGTTGACATGGTAAAAATGAAAAAAGTCATGTCACTATTATGCGGTTCATGAAACTTCATAAATTTATGGATGGCGATTCAATGAATAAATAAATAAATAAATTAAAAAAAATGGTCAATGTTATTTTGAAATACTAAACACTAATAAACTTTATCTTTATACTATATTAAAGTATACCTAGTATACCTAGTAAAGCGCCAAACAAAAAATATTTTTATAATATTTAAAAAAGAATCATATAGTAATATTTATGTCAGAAGCAAATAAGATTATATCCAAAGAAACATAAATATTTCCTTTAAATAGTTTTCATTTACAGTACCTAGCAATCATCATCTCCCTATTTTATCTGGCTAAATTCAGGCAGAAGACTTTCAGCACTTAATTTCTTACTACAACTAGAAGATCTGCAATAAAAAAGTCTTCCAGAGTCATTTAGAAAAGATTCAAGATTCATCATTACTCGTCAAAGTAACTCAAGCAGAAATTTTCCAATGAAAAATTCAGAATTGCAATCTGCAGAGTTAAAATTGAGAGCAATAGATAAGAAGTCAAAAACTTGGTCATATATAAAAAAAAACTTTATTTTGAAATATTTGAAATTCTGGATGATAAAAGATTAATACAACTTGAATTTTCTTGCATACTATATTGTAAAATCTCTATGATAGCGGCTATACATATTTTTTCAAAAAAATTGACATATATGCATGAATCTTTGCTCTGGGAGATTTATGGCTATATGCAATTCTTAAAACAACTTTTCTAAACCTTACAATGTATTGAGGAGAATGAATGGATAAATGGGTTAACTTTTTGTCGAAGTATGTGATGTAATAAGTTTATGTGTACATTTAATAATTAAACATGTTTTATTTTCCATTATATTGTAAAAGTATTTTTAAATTAGAATACGTATGATTTTAGATAGTCTTCTTTTATCATTTGTATTTCACCACATAACTTTCAGAGTACTAATTATTAATTTATATTGCATTTAAACTCCATTAAAGTTGAATAAAATTAGTAAATTTTAAATATAGAGTTTTAGTCGTTGATTATAATTAGCATTTTATTTCAATAAGATTGTAATATTGGATACTTATCTTACGTATGTTTTAAATTTGTATTTACTTGACTATTTGACTATTCGTATAATACAATATAAATTGGTTTATTCATTTATACAAGAAATAAATTATTTTTATGTTATTTAGAATAATTTTTAATAATAATAATCAAAATATTGGGATGAGTTTCAAAAAGAAAGGAGGGAGAGGGAAGAAAGATACGAGGCGGGCATCATATAAATATATATCACTGTAAAATAAAATGCATAATTTAAATTATTTTATTTTATAATGGTTATTTACTTAATGTGACAAATAAATAAACCTCATCCTGAATAAAAGGAAAAGCCTTCTTCTGGTGTCCTCAGTGTTTTGCGTCCTAATCAGAAACGTTCTATAAACAATTTCATCTTTTTATTCAAGCTTTTCATGGACTAATACTCGACAGTTAACAAGCCGGTGTTGCCTTTCCGAGCGGATGGCTATTAGATCTCTTCCTTATCGCCATATCACGATGGACTCATCTCCCAAATAATTCTAAATTAAAGACATCCACCATTGTAGCGCTGAAACCTAAAAAATGTATGTTTTTGCTGTATCTAATTTAAAAATAATATCAAAGTGAAAATGTTATTCTAAGGAAGGGTGAACAAATAAAATCTCACAAGAATTTTTGTTTGCCGCTAATAATAAAATAAATTTATTTCAAACAAAAAAAAATACTATTACCGCCGCTCTGGCATAAAAAAACCTCCGTGTCGGAGGAAAAAAGCCTTCCGCCGGTTCCTCGTCGGATCGCGTCTGCAGCCTCCGCATAGGCTCCGCTGATCCTAGATCTTCAGCTTCTCCCCACAATTGAAGAAGCTGCAGGTGGAGCATTCACCGCCGCTGAAGGTGAATGCTTGCGCCGGGATGCTGACGCTTCGTCTCCTACGATCTCGTCCACACACCGTACAGCACTTACACCTGACCGCCGCGCGAGGAACCACTAATTTTGTACAAAATCGCTAATATTCGCTGATGCTTTCACAATCGAATACTTCTCAACAGAGAGTTTGCCGTGATGCGTACACGAAGAAAAACAGTACGCAAGTGCATTTTCCCGCCGCCCCCGACGCCGAGGAACCCCCCGCATTTCCTCGACATTCCCTTTTCCGACGGCGTACACAGCCAGCTGGCTCGCAGTTGTAAATCATCGTTGATAATTTACAACTGCTCAGGTCGAATTTTGCAGCTGCGAGGGACTCCTCGGTCGGGTTTTCTTTCCAAGTTCGAAGAGTCCCGAACAATGTAGACGCAAAATAACTGAACATTCATTATTATTTTACGTGGATAATTAATGTCGATAAAAACAATGCCTCTACAAATTAATTTTTCAAAAAGTTGAATATTTACAGACTATCATTTGTGCAATTCCTAGTTACTGACTGATTCCTTTTTCCATCCGAAAAGTTTTTAAGCTTACTATGCTTTTACTGCAAACAATCTATCCAACTAATGTTTACAAATGGATACTTATGTAAGGGCCATCCGTTTTATCATTTTATTGAGAGCATTATTCATGTCTTATTTGAATATGTGAGTTTTTAATTAATAGAGTATTTTACAATTTTAGTTTTGTTTTTTAACAAAAATCTCAGAAGACTATTGAGTCGTTTAATAAAATATTCCACAAATATTAAACAATCTTTAAATTTTGCATTAAAAATTAAAAATTCATTATAAAAAATATTTAGATTTAATAATTTAGGATTTTAAATAGGAATGAATATTCAACAACAAATTTTAATTTGTTATACATAATTTTGTATTTACTATGATACTGCTTATTTTATTAAAATCAAATTATCATTTGTATTTGATCATTAGTATATTGATTTTAAATAATGGTTATATTTACATGTGATATATCTACAAAACTACAATGATATTATTAATAGAATTATTATTGCTATTATTATTATATACTTGTTTTTGTCTCGCTATGTTTAAATTACTTGATAATGCTTGTTAAATAACTTTACTACAGAAAATCATTAATATTAATTTTAGTGTGAATATTATCTTAATGTGAATAATATCACGTGTATAACCATACAATATTAAATTAAATATATAAAAAATAATGTAGTATCCGTATTCCATAAAGTATATTTAAATACAGGTATACATATTTAAATATATAAATAAAAGAAATTCATTACGTAAGAATATAAATTACTATTATTGGATGTACATTCATTGTATTATATTGGCAAAAAATCAAAAGGTAATGAAAAAAGAAATAAATTTTATAGAGCATATTTAATTTCTTATCTTTATTGATATAGTCTTCATATTTAAATTAATTGTAAATATTTTGATATTACACATACTATTACAACATTGTTATCATCAATATTCTAATATAATTATTATTTATTTTTCAATTTTAGTTCAATTTCACAAATTAATTATAAAATAGTAAATATATTTATATTCCTTAATAAAAAATAAATAAATTCTTAACACAGGATTGTTGTAAATATGATTCTTTTAATATAATAAAAATTAAATTAAATTTTTATTGCATTTATTATAATAGAAAAGTTATAAATATTTAATATAAAATTTTAATCTGTTAATTTTGATATAAAATAAATATATTCCTTTGTATTACCTTAAAAAACATGAACTGTTACCAAAATTGTGAAAATAATCAATCACAAACATGTATAAATATGTTAATATACATGTATATCTTAAATACGTATGAATGTGTATAAAAGATAAATTTATAAAAAGATAAAAAATAAAAAGGGAAAACCTTATGGCACATTTTGTCCAACTTATTCGAAAACACTGTGACAAGTAGTCGAAACAAAAGAAGAGTCGCAAAAATTTTAGTCTCGTGACTTTCATAACACACCATATACATTTAAAATGGATTTATTTATAAAGTGATGTACTTTATTTTTTATTGAATTGGTAGTGAAATTTCGAAAAACAAATAAGATTCAATTTTCAATTTTCGAATATCAAGATTCTTCTTTATATGCATTCAATATTAAAGGAATAAAAAGTAATGAAGTGCTAGCTAAGTAAATAGTAAAGTTTTTTTTTTTAAAGGATAGGTGAGCATAATACAAGTTATATCTTTTGTAGGGCAATAAATACAAAAAACAACAGCAAAATCAGTTTACTACTTGATCGTAGACAATAATAATAAAATTTGCAAGTCCATAAAATAAATGCTATCGTCAAATTATAATGATTACAATATATTTTGATTAAAAAATATGCATGATATTTTTTACTTTATTATTTTCACTAACCATATTTCGTTTCTTGGAAGATAGACCTTATCGACGTGGAAAAGGGGTTGTCCAAAAAATAAGTTTGAAATCATTATAAAGACAGTGTTACTACTATTATAAAAAAAGCAAAACAGAGATTGTCCAATCTTACAATAATTAATTTAAATAAATTTTATTTCTTAAAAATGTCCTATCTTAGGCTAGGGATGTTGACAATAAATTTTCAATAAATTTCCAGTCATTATGGTACAAGTTAAAAAATTGGTATGATAATTCATCTTCTATATATGTCTATATTAAAGAAATCTCTTTCTTCAATAATACTTGGTTTTAATATAATATTATAACATTAAATATTCGTTTATAGTATGTAGTTAACAATACATATAAATACCAAATGCAATGTCCAGAGATTAGAATAATATCTAAACTAAATAAAATTTTACGTATTTAAGAATTATCTATGTATATACAAAATATATTCATATTTTATCTTGGAATATTTATTGTTATATATTACATGTATAAATATATACAAACATTTTAGGAAAACATGAAAAGAAAAGAAAATGTATATTTATTATATTTATTGTTTAACGATTTGGTATATTAAATACTGAAAAAAATATTACAAAGAAATTTTTTAAAATTCAAATCTACAAATTTTTATATTTTTTAAATACTTCATCTAGAAATAAAAAGAAATTTCCAAGGAAAAAGTATCATCAGTTGAATCGAGCATTAATCACATTCTATCTATTACAGTTTTCTCCATTGACAACTTTTTCTTTGTTCCGTTGTTTTAATAATGCATAAAAGTTAAATCTATGTGTTCGGTTAAGGGGTCAAAGAACAATTTTTTTATAACTTCTCTTTACAGCTGCGTTAAAGGTCTCGATATCGTGTCAGCAAATCGCTTTCGTTCGTGAACCAGACGATAGGTCTCAACGATTTAGTAGAGTTTTTCCATGCATCCTCTATTTGCATCAGAGTAGTCAATAGAAATTACATAGAAATTATTCAATTGATCAGATAGAATTTAATATTATTATAAGACACACATTGTATAATTTTCAATTAAATATTTAGGATATTTGTTGATGTGAAAACTAATATTTGTTCTTTTTATATGCTATTCTTCTTTTAAATAATTAAAAAATTTCATTTCGGTTTAATAGTATATTATTTCCACAGTAAGATTTAAATTAAGAAATGTATGAAAATTTACTTTTTAATACGTATTTATCCAAACACTAAATGATTAAGTTTTTTACTTATAAAACTATACAATATCAAAATTGTTTTTTATTTATAATATTTTTAATATTGATTTCATTTGTTTTTATATTATTTTTCTTTATTTTATTAAAATATTTAATATTTAGTATTTAAATTTATTTTCTACCAATAGTATAAAAATATAAAAATTCCTGGATTTTCTCATTACTTTAATTACTGATAAATTATTTATAAATAAATGCAAATGAAAATTAGCTAATATTTAAAATTTTAATTATTAAGATTTTTACGATTAACAAACAATATTCTTATTTTTAATATGTAATAAGCTTGAATGCATAATTTAATTCTATCTGTTCAAATTTTTGATAATATTGAAAATATGTATAAAACGAATTCATAAATAAATGTAAATAGTGATTAGTTCTTCTAAT
Organism: Eupristina koningsbergeri; assembly: GCA_018907245.1. Classification (NCBI taxonomy): domain Eukaryota; kingdom Metazoa; phylum Arthropoda; class Insecta; order Hymenoptera; family Agaonidae; genus Eupristina; species Eupristina koningsbergeri. The sequence goes on from JACCHV010002775.1 coordinate 894,300, forward strand.
AGTAAAAAAATAAAATAAAATATACTCGAAATCACAGTTTTGATTGATATGAGAAACCCTTATTATGTTTTTTTCTATCTTCAGAGACCTTGAAAAAGTAATAAAGCAAGCTTTTAATTGCATTGTTATGAAGGAGATGTTACAAAAGATATAATTGCTTCTGACTTAGTTAAGAAACAAATTAGCAAGGGGACTTACATAAAGTTTTAATGAAAAAAATTATTTTATATTTGTCGTAACTTGGAAAAGTCATACTAGCTATGGACGTTTATTTGTTTCATTATGTTTTTAATGGAGTATAAAATTTTTAAATTAATGTATAGAAGGTATTCTGAGAAGTTTATTTGAGTGAGAATCTATACTTTTAAACTTCTTTTATGTTCAATATCTTGGCAAATGCTGAATAAAATTCAATCAAATATACAATAAAAGTGTTTGAGATTTTACTAAGATTACGAGAAATATAAAAAACCTTAAATAGCATACAAATAAACAGTTCCGATATACAGGTTTGTGGAACCATTTTTCATAAAAGTACGTGTATAATTTTACGCTAAAATTAAACTGTAGTTTCAATAATATTAAAATTTAATTTCTAATATGAATAAGCATCAATATATTAAATATTATATTTTCATACTTCATTGAATTTAAAAACTGTTTTACTTTTACTGCTTAAAAGAGAAAACTTCTTTTGAGATTCCAAATAATTATTCGATTCTCCGTTGTGTACTGTGCTCTATTCCGCTCTTATTCGACGAAACAAATATAAGCTGATTTAATAAATCAAGAGAAAAATATTTTCAACTATATATTATGATTCCCATCTAATCTTCAAAGATTTCAATGTCCCGGAATTGATTGTTTATGTAGGAGTGCAAATCGTACCGAACACATAAAAACCATCCCCAATACTTGTTCTTATCGTTGAAAAACTGAGCGCACAACTGAGTTCGAAACACGATTTTGTCCACCAGAAATACAATATTTCTTATTTTCGGTCACTTTTACTTTGTTGTACAGTTGTCAGGCATAATCTACGAATTTTCTCGATGCATTTATGTATCTGTGCAGCATGTATCTCTCTCGGAGAAAACAAAATAAAGAAACACTTCGCATCTGAGAAGTTTGAAATTTCTTGCTTTTTGAAATAAAATCGGAAAGACAGAAAGAAATGAAACCTATCAAGAGAGGAGCTCGAGTATATTAGCTCTTTAAGGAGCAATATAGACTTTAAATTGTTAATCGATATGCAAAAAATCTAGACCACACCATTGCCAATCCTGGATGCACTTAACTTCTTTCCACTAGAGCCTTACAGACCTAAATACATTTTGTTTAACTAATTTTTTATTTGTTAAGCTATTTCCCAATTGCAATAATTGTAATTGAGTAATAATTCCATCATTATTAAAATAATTTGGTTGAATTTAAAACTAGCATTTTATCGTTTCTAAAAAATTTTCGCTTTTCAGAATAATTTGTAGAATTTGAATTTATTGACCTGTAATGCATATATAAATTATGATACAAAACTTCTTCGTGCCAACATTAAAATTAATGTTATTAACATTAAAATAAAGTAAATTTAAATTTCTGAATGTTACTTGTTTTTCACTAATGTATTCTTAGTGTACAATAGCTTTTATCAGTCTTTTGTGTAACATTGTTTTTAATTAAAAAACTGAATATGTTACAAATTAATGTTTTTGAGTCTTACATAAGTCGTAAAATTAGAAATTTGAATTAAAATTTCATTATTAAGTTACTTTCTGTATAATATAAATAATTATTAATCGTGTTATATTAATTGTCTACAAATTTTTATCACAATTTATTTAATTAATTAATAATGAGTTTTAGATTTTATAAACGTAAAATGTTCAGAAAACTCTTATCCCTTATTGAAAAAATTAAATAATTCCTTTGGTATCCAAATAAATAATTCAACAATTAAAAAGAGCTATATTAACTTTATTAATATAACCCTTTTATTTTGATATTTTAGATTATTTTTTATCTGAATTTCAAAAGAATTCACTAAAAATTAGTGTTTGTAAAGAATATCCAAAGTAGTTATTTCAAACTAATTTCAAGTATTCTCAATCTGCGTCCTACCTAAATAATATTTCACTCAACGTTTTTATTACGTTCGTATACAACCATAATAAATCTTGGACAGTATACTCCTTATTTCTTTCCTCCTATTTTTCTATCACTCCATAATTTACAAACTTTCCTCAGATTTACGTGGCTCGTCCCTATTTACAGCAGCAATGTAACACGATACTTATCACTAATTTATCGCCATCAATCGCAATCTTCGCCAATGCCCCTTCCGACTTTCTTTCAGTAGGAGAAAGGCGTCGATTTCGAAATCTTCAGCCTTTCCTAGTTGAGTTTTATCTTCTCACGTTTCAAAAACCAGTGGTCAATCTGCTAAGCCCAATGAAAAGTCACCCTGTAATACTCACTCCTACTCCCCGAGGAGAAGTCAGAAATTGCCACGATCCTTTACGGGAAACGTGAACATGCTCTGGTGCAATTTCGATCCTTCATCAGATACACACAGCACATGTATAATTTAGTTTGAAAAGAATTTATATCTATTGATTTCCAACATTCATACATCTATACTCAAATACATTATTATTTGTTAAATCGTTATTCCTTAAAAGTTACTCTCTAAAAAATTAAACTAATGAAATTGTTTCACTGTTAATTCAATTTAAAATATAAAAATAAGGATCAGTATATTGTTTTGAAAATGTCGATGTTACAGTATTTAATTATTTCACATAATAGTTTCGAATTATTCCAATATTACATTCATAATGATTATTTGTTTAGTATAAAGTAATTCAACTTATATCTTTTCGTAATGAATTTCAACGACCCGTAAAGTTTTTTTAAGTCGTCATAAAAGACTTTAAAAGTTCATAATAAATTTTAGAAGAAAACAAATTAACTTATAAGTTAAATTTAATAAGCAAGTTTTTTCCATTGACGTAAATATTACATGGAAAAGTTTATTGCATACTTCAAACACATTATATTACATGTATATCAAAAGTTTCATACTTAAGAAGTGAATTTTTATTTTGATAAGGAACATCATAAAATATTTAAATTTTTTAGAAGTAAGTAATATGTTAATAAATAATTAAGAATTTCCATTTAATTTACTGTTTATGTGAATAATTTTTTTCTTACTATCCATCTAATTAAATGAAATTTCAATAAATTTCAATAATTAAATATAATCATCAAATTAAGGAGTATCCGAAACTTTAGAATAATTAAAAAATTTGTGTTATGTTAAATTTTTAATTTGTTATTATTCTAGGAAAATCCATAAAATTAGATTGTATATCAATACATATTTTATTTTTCACATGCAAATTTCAATAAGACCTTAGACAATTTAGTATGAATGAAAAATAATTAGAGAAAACCTATATCTAGTTCATGATTTTGATTCAGAAATCAGATTCTATTGGAAAGTCCTGATTCGTGTTTTGGTCGTTGAATCCTTAACGTTTAATAAACTATGAATAATTTATTTACCATCAAAATTACACAATTAAAATATGATGATTAGTAAGTGTATAAATAAATCCTGTTTTAGATTTGTTTATTGTTTTTACTCAAATTGTCTTAAGCAATTTTTTTATTGCAAATTTATGCAATTATATTATTTTTTAAATATTTTATAAAATTTAAATAATAATTAATACTTAAATTATAGTATTAATTAATTATTTTTATTATTACAAGTATTTGAAAATTTGTACAAAAATTTTATTTATTTTTGCGTTTTAATAATAATTCGAGTCATTTAGAAATGATAATATTTATATTAAAGAAGGTTAAATTTTAGTTGTTACACGTATTATATCTAATAGATATTTGAAAATGAGAATTAATTAATATAGTATAAGGAGTGAGGAAAGGAATAACTGACACAGGGCAAGTGAAAACTCGCGGCATTGGGTGTCTAATAATCAATTAAATTTGGCGCCTTTGTAGGGCACAAAAACTCGCTGCTAATAAGGGGGAAAAAGCCTTGGGTGTGCGTAAAATTCTATTACAATTTTATATACAATTATTCACACTTGCAATGAGTCGAGACGTCTGTCATAGGCTCGTGCTCGTAACTCGGCGTCTCCCAGGAGCGGAGGCAGAGCAGGCACGTCAAGAGATCTGAAGAAATGAGGATGGTATGAAGATCCCGTGGTCGTCGGCACAAATATGCCTGGTTAGTCAGTCAACAGGCTTCAGGAACATAATCACGTGTCCCGTATCATAGAAATGCACACATAAATCTACCGCAAGATCGCACAAAATAAAAAAAGACGCAAACGCTCACAAATCAATTCTCGCACCACGGCGATTCTCACGAGAGGTGAATTTCTCCCCCCCCCCCACCTATCAGGCCCACGGTCAATTTTTCAGTTTTCCTTTACGGATCGCCCCTTGTCTACTAATAAACTACCCGGTTTCTAATTTTCGGGTTTTTTGACGAACTGTCACGAACAATATTTAAACAACTATTTTTATTACCTACAATACTATAATGCAACAATGTGTAAAGACACGTTATTCTACATCAAGCGGGATTATTATTAATAGGTAGCTTGAATCCGATGAACCATAAAAGATATCCCAGGGCTCATTTACTGATAGCAAATGGCTCATCCTCGGCTCAACCATAGACTTGCTAATAACAAACGTTGTAGAAGCATTCGAATCGGGATTGTGATAACTGTGATCTAGTCTAAAGGAAAAATCTGACGTTTAAAATAATTATATATTATTACATTAAGAAATATCACTATAAATGCGATAACCTTCTCCCAAAATTCTAATTCGCGTACAACACTTCCCGATCATCAGTAACTCGGTACTCTTTCCTGAGAAACGGTGAAAAATGAGAAGAGAGATAATTAATAATGGAATTATTGAAGGTTCAACTAATACATTATTTTTATTTTATTTAATTTTTTGTTTTTAATATTATTTAAATTTCTTTTAATGTTTTTACATTTCCTTTCTTTACAAACTAACATTACTCACGTAGTGTAGTCAATAAATTAGATTTTTCGGAGTATTCCATAAATATATGGGCTAAATTGAATGTTAAGATCCATTTTCTAAAAACTATTTTATTTTTTAAGACAGTCCTTTGTCTTAATATATTCTTTTATGAAAGATGTAAAATCCTGGCGCCGATAAAGTCCTTGCTAGGACCGATAAGGAATAATATTCGATTTTCTACTGTCCACTCATGGTGCGATACTGTATTTAATTTTTATTTATCATCAATAATAATAATAAAGAATGCAAACTCAATCGTCTCATAAATCCTCACAATACAAAAATGTATCTACTTGATATCTTAGAGATGAAATAGGCATTGATTCCAGAAGATGTGCGTCCAGGATTTTGTATAGCGGGGATGCTCGTCACGTTTAAGTGTATGCGCTATTAAAATACGCAATGGATTATTGGGTGATATGCGCTTAGCCAAGATATAGAAGAATGCTCTCAGGCTTTATAAAGTGAATTGTGTGAAAGGAGTGGCTACGTAAATATGGATATTTTGAATATCGTGTTCAGATTTGACTGAACCACCTCGATCTTCTTACTCCCTTTGTCTCGTATACATAAGATCTCAACTTTATCTGTCTATCTTTCTCTCTATCTCTCTTCATCGCTCACTATCTCGCAAAATTTATACTTTCAGAAGTTTGAAAACGGCTCGTATCACGTAAAAAATTGGATAATTATATACAGTCACGTGTATGTAAATTTAGATAGAATATATTGGTTTGTTTTTCATTGGAAAGCCGAAAATTTTGTTTTGCACTGAAAAGTCAAAATGCTAGGTATGAAATTAAGATAAAATATATATGTAGAAAATTTTTGAAGTATTCGTGATATCTGATAATGTAAACCATTAAATTTAATAATTATAACTGCTCTTGTTCTGAGAAAAACAAATGAAGATCCAGATGTATAGAGAGCGGCTCACTATGAACATTCTTAAATTGTACAGTGACAAATGATTCAATTGTAAGAAATCATTCGATATCATTATAAGTGATAAGTTGTGAAGTTGTTAATGAAAAATTGTTAGCTTCATAATATTCAAAAAGTTATTTTTCTCTTTGCTCAAAAAATCCATGCTCGAGTTCAACAATTTACATGAGATTTATCATCAACAGGAACTCAGATGAAAGGACCTTCAATTACATAAATGTATTGCTAATGCTCCAAAAAATTTATGAGGTGTCAAATATCTTCATAAGCTTCTTGTAACATTTTATACGTTTCTACACTGTTTTTTTTAATTGCAAACAAATTTTATCGCGTAACGCTATTAGAGTAGTCGCTCCATTGCGCCGTATCAAAAAACTGAAAAACACCCTTTGCGCGAAGTTAAATCCTGCCGCACCTAATTATCGAAAAACAAAAAAAAGGGATAAATGAGGAAAGAGTTTGTCAACATTTTAAGTCCTCTCCTAAATTTCTATAACCAATAGTCGCAAAATGAAAAAAAACTCGATACTTCGTGGATGCACCATGTAAGATGCGGATTTCGCTCAGCTATTTAATTATCCTTGAAAATTGTAGATGATCCGAAATTCCGATGTGGGTGTTGTATTTCTTCTTAAACAGCGTGCTGTCACTACTCCAAAATATTTGGGTTTGGAGTTCGCAGTTGTGATTAAAGTTGATATTTAGAATTTCGAGAGCACAAAGTTTAAGAGTTCTTAAATGGTTCGGTTACTATAGTAATTTAAATATAATTATATATATTATATATTATAACTAAAAAATAAATGTCTGTTGAATTGACAAAATGTGATTTTTCCCATTCGGTACGGGTTTTATAATCTTTAATTTTCTCCCAACCATAACATCTTTCGAGATGAGATGGAGTAAGGGGATGAATTTTTCTTAATTGATAATTTTTAAATAATTTGTCTAAGAATTTATCTGTTATCAGTAGTAGACAGACACAATGACTTTAATCTCCGCCGTTTCTAGCTTAAATTTCATGTGAATACGATTTTAGTCATATTTAATTTCCATGATAAAGATTTGTTTGTAACCGGATCTTTCTTTATGGTAGATATGCCGAATATATATATATAAGTAATTGAACATATAATCAAATTGTTTTATTTTATGATATTTAAAGAGAAAAATAATTTTTAAAATTTTTTTTTTTTTTACATAAGAGAGGGTCGAGATTTTTAGCTATTATTATATGACTGATCGATGAAAAAAGCACCAGATCTCTCAATATTTTTGTGTGAAATGTACTAGAAATAAAGATTGTCTCTAATGAATTCACACGAACCATTATTCATCAAATTTGCAGGAGTATTAGACTAACTAATAAGAGATATGACCATGGGAGAAAGCCAGAAATTTCAGAGTTTTCAGAGATGACAATGCGATTGAGTGTCCAAAATAAGTTCAATTAAACAGAGTATGATGAGAAACTGCAGTTCACCAATACTTAGACCATGGATGTCAGTGTTTCTCATTTGTTCAAGTAGCTACATCAGTGGATGGTCGAGTAGTGGATGGTATAGGTCATAAAAAAAGAAAATTTTTTGAATTATATTTACATATACTTACTTTTTACGGGTAATGTGTAAGGAATAAATTGTATAGGTAATGTAAACTAAAAATACTAAATCAAATACAACAATTAATTTATTTTAATACATTTTTCAACTGAACTACAATCACGAATATATTTTGATCACTTTCATTTTAATTTCTTGACAAAAATCAGTTAGAACCGAACGTCAATTATAATAAATATAAGATGAACAAACAAGCCCTCACTATAATATATTTTATTAGATACCTTTCCGTTTAACATTATTCTCCAATATTCTTTGGACTGCTATATTATCGAGGGAAAAACTCTTTCAGTCCCCGATTTTTATCAGCTGCGACCTTAAATCTTACATACAAAAATATGTCTCGCAGATATGCTTAATTAAATCAATGGTCTGATTTTATTCTTTTTACTGGTGTATAATTTTCCATTGTTTTTTAATGATTTTCTGCTGGCACAATTAGGCTCTTTTATTTGTTACTAAGAATTCTAAGATCGGTTTACTTTAAGTATTTTCTTCCGTAACAAAAATAATAATTATAAACGCTGAGAAATATATATTTTGTATAAATTGTGATCAATATAGATATTACGTTTAACATTTAATAAAATCTAATTCAACATAAATTGTATAGTATATTTAAATAAAAATTTTATTTAAATATTTAGATAAATTTTTTTTATGTTTATGTAAGTTTGATTAAGTAAAATAAAAGTAAAATAGAAGTAAAATTTAATTTATTATTATGTTTACACATTTATAAAAAATTAATAATAAATAATAACTAATAAATATTTTAATAAAATATTGGATAGATTAATACGATTGAATAGAATAACTTAAATTTGTGGTGTATGCATTTAAAATTCGCAATTGATTTGATTACTCAATTGTTAATCAAAGTAGTTGTAACTATCAGTTCATTTAATTACCATGGTAGAGAGCGCGATGTATATAAATTAGAACAAATAGCGATAACTGAAATGTCATTTGTTTGTCACGAGATTTAGAGTCATCGATCGTGAACTGAAAGAATCCTAACTGAAAACGATCATCTACGTAGATAGTTGAGAAATAATAAATTTTCAATCTTGTCATGCCTGTGATTCTAATCCAGTAATTTTTGATCGAATAAGCATCCTCATAAATCTGCAGAGCTGGAAAATCCAACTTTATATAAGATGGCTCTGTAATACCACAGGTTTATATCCTATTTATTCTTTTTTTTTTATTTATTCTTTTAATTATTGATTCTTGTCATTGCCTGTTCAGAACGTTATCATATTTCATAATACCTATAAATTGTGTATATAAATAAAAAATAATATAATATAATATAATATAAATAATAATTTTATTTTAAAAAATATGAGAATCGTATAATTATTTTACAATGATATATGTACAATGACATTGTAACCGACATAATTATTAAATTTTCTAATTAATATATTATTTTTTTTATTTTTTTTATTATATTTAACATTATAATTACATATGTATTAACTGTATAAATTTCGTAAAATTATTGTTTTAGAATTGATTTTCAGAAATTGAGTAAGATATATAACTAGTCCTAAATTAAAAAAATTTTAATAACGTGAGTTTCGCATTTCTTATTTATACAATTGATCAAAAAAATATTCTATTGATAGTTTTATTAATTCTAAACAAACGTTATGTTGAAGTTTTCAAAATATAATTTCCAACAGGTATGTCTTATTTTGACAGAGTATATTCCGGTCTCGAATTAATTCAACTAGTTTAAATCAACCAAAGAAAACTTTGTGCATGACAGTTTATTAAAACAAAAATATCTTTAAGTAACTTCTTTCATAATCCACAAAAAATAAATATGAATGTGAATATAGTCGTTTTTAAAGAAGGCATGCAAGAAATTGTCTGTACAATTTTTTTCTTAAATTAAATTTTTTTCTACTTGTATAAATGCTGCAGAAAATAGTATCCTTTTCCTGCTCGATAATACACTTACTTACTAAGGATTAGAATTTCATTTTATAAAATATTTTGTTTAGTATTTATTAAGCATGTTCGTATATATGTCAACTAACTTTTTTGTCTTGCATATAAGATCATATTTATTCAGTAATATTATAAAATAACCAACATTGTTTGAATTCATTAATAAACAAAAATTTTATTCTGAATGTATATAATATTTTAGTGAATTAAAAAATATTTAAAATTTATAAATTCATGTGATACATAAATGTTTCAGTTAAATAGATATAAGGGTATGTGGGTTATTATTGCTATTTTTTACTGAATTTTATTAATTTGTATAAATTTTAAAAAATGCACTGTTGATAATAGAAAATTATGTTTCGTTGTTTTTTAATATTTTTATGATAAAAATGAAATTGTATTTATTAATGAATATTATTAGAATAATAATGAAATATCTTATTCATCAATAAATTCTTATATTATTTTATACATTAATTTATATAACTTATTACAATATTAGCTTATAATACAATAAAAATTTTGATGTTTAATTTTAGGATAAAATTTATATCAATAACTAGATTGAGTATAATCTTTTATTTTAAAATGTCATGGATGGAAAAGGTTGTATATGACTTATTGTATAATTATATTAAATGAAATTATTATTTTAAAATAATATGATGGTTAATTGCTTTGTCATATCCTATTTCGCATAGTACATTATTATTTTTGCAGGATTTGATGTTCACATTAGCGTACAGGCTTAATAATTATCGATTCATTTTATGTTCATTTTAAGATAATTACACAGATGTACATATATATATATATATACATATATATATACATACATACATATATACATATGATATATATGTAAAATCTATTATTATATTATATTATATTATATTCATGTATAATCTGTATTTTCTATAATAAATAAAAATATATTTTTCAAACAATTAATTGAATTATAAACCTGTATGTAATTAATGAACTCAGTGAGGATAAATTTGGATTGGTGGGCTAAGAATTATTTATTCAGATCCCTCTATCATTTAAAGTTTGCTCCTATTCATTTAAAAAGCCCATTATCTTTTGAATAGATTGAAATTAAAGCCGGAAAAATATTTTGAATTCTAGCCATAGTCTGAATTCTTGCTTAGTTTACAAGCGTTTTTTCAACATTTTTAATACAATTTGTGCGCATTTGCACGTGCCTATTTGTAAATAGGCGAAGGCGCAAATACCGAGTTACCCATTAAATTCCCAAAGAGGTTGCGATAGAAGCACAGGGAAGTTTTAGAGAAGGCGACCTTTTTACGGTCGGCACTCAATAAATGGCTTTCAGAAGGAAGTTCAAGCGTCGTGTAACGAAAAAAAGGAAGAATTTCGTATGCATATCACGGGCCATTGTACCTCGAGGGATAAATCCCCGATCGTGCCTCCTACTTGCTTTTTCCTGGCCTTTTGGGATTAAAAGGAAATTTCCTCCTCGCATGACATTTATTTTGGAGGAGAATGATTCGTCACCTTTTACTACACACAATCAATATTAGAAACTTACGAACGTGTGTCTTTTTTATGATACCGGTAGCCATTTTGGTGAGATGTGCTTGGCTATTTAGTCAGATATTGTCATTCCAATAATTGGATAGTAAGCTTTGTTTATCTTGACTAAATATTTAATATAGGAACTTTTTATGTCTTTCCTCTAAAGCATTCACTTATTCAAAATAACCAACAATTCACTTATCTGACATTTTCAATAGAAACTAATCATATTTCAAGTTTTTACCACAAAAAGTTACATGGTATCAAATAGACATCATAAAAATTGGTTGGAATATATTCTGCAAATTTTTATTGCTTTTTAAAATGAGTCACAAATACTTACGCGAATAATAAAATATGCGTGTAATTTAAATTCAAATCCTGCATTTAAATAAATGGCATCCTGAAGATATACAAACAAGTTTTCTGAATTTTGTTTTGAAAAAATAATATCAAATATACTTTAAAAATAACTGTAGAGATAGATTTTTGAAAAATTAAAAATTTTTTATTTGGTAGTATATATTTTTCATATTATCAGATTTATCTTTTGAAATTTTTAGTCCTGTAGATATTTGATACTTTATATCGAAATTTGTTTAATAGACAGTAATATTAACAAATATTCACTTTTAGACATATTTAAAATGATGAAAACAATAATAGAATAATTAAAATAAATTAGTTATGTGTGATTAATTATATATTATAATATATTATTAGTTATATATAAGTCAAAAAACGATTAACTGGGATTGTTAATAAAAAATTTTTCAGTATAGAAAATAAATCTATTACACCGTCATATTTGTTTCAAGAATACTTTATTTATTTTATACAAACAACTTCATCCAATTTCATTTCAATGATCGAGCTTAAAATTCGCAAACAAGTAAAACTTTTCAAGTCTCCATATTTGCCCAGGTAAAATTGTAAACGCACCTATTCGATAATCGGTATCGCAGATAAGCGAAAACCAGCGGGATCAATGCCATGACGTAACGAGACCTAAGAAAGAATCTCAATTAATCAACTATTTAAAGAATTACAAAAATTCTTGTTCCTGTTATCTTCTATCCTATCTCATTCTTCGTATATTTTAAAAACCAAAACAATATAACATAATTTATAAACTTCATTTCGTATATTAAATGTCAATCCACTATATTATTTTTTTCACGCTGGAATCTCCGATATAAATCAATATTACTATAAAATTCAATTATTACTATTATTATTCTTATCATTATCATCATCATCATCATTATTATTAGTAGTAGTAGTTGTTAGGAAAGGATTCGGATAATAAGTCGCAGAAGGTGTGCGTTCAGGATTCGTGGGTACGCTCGCAGGGTTTGGGACTTTTTTACAGCCTATTGAATGCGCAAGGATTTCGGGCGCTTGAATAGGTTGAGTCAAGGGCTCGTAGGGACGCACACATACTTCATAAAGGATTTGTGTGAGTTAACGCGGGCGAGAAACGTTTGTGTGTGTGTGTGTGTGTGGAGAGGGGGCTGTTTGAGCCACCATATGTTTTTCCTTTGAGCATGTCTGAAGCTTATTTTTTCTCTCTCTCACACTACCTGTATATAGCCTTTCTGTCTGTCTGTCTGTCTCTCTCTCTCTCTCTCTCTCTCTCTCTCTCTCTGTTGCACGAACTCTATGACCTGGATGGCGAAAACAACCCATCGCGTTTTGGAAAAATTGTATAAAATCCTCGAGAGTGCAAAATTAGATAGATTGTAAAGACTTTTTCTTCTACCGGCAAGCCAGAATTTTTTTATGCCAGGGCTTCGATGTAGAAAATATACGAGTTTGAATGTGTGGAAAAACGGATAAACGAAAATTAGTGAACTCGCGCGGTTAGCGCGATAAGCGTAACCGTCTTTTTTCTAGGTAAAATCAAAAGAAAATTGAAATACGAAGGGAGGCACGCGGCCCAATACGCTTTAATTGTAATCGACGAAAAATCAATTGCATTCTTGTTCGACCTTTGTACGAGAGTGATCAGATCTTGAAATAAAGTGAGAGCTTGCCAGGACCAGAGGTATTTAACTTTTTGATTTCAACCCATCACCATCTTATCCTAAATTCTATGAATAACAGTAACAATTGTAAATTAATTTAAAATTTTTCTAAAATTAATCAGTTTTTTATTCCATTAAAATTTTACTAATTCAGATTTAAATAGCAGCTATGTTTATTGGGTATTATAAATTTTTATTTTATTTTATAAAATGCATAATGATGATTAAAAGAAAATAATATATATTGTATCAATATTACTTTTTTGCTGTAATAAATTTTTATATTCTATAATCTCGCTTTGTCTGTATGTCATACAATAAAAAGCCACCTGTCTAAATCCTTATAAACTCTTTTGTTTCATAATTGTAGAGGTATTATCTGGTCTAATAAATTGTAATAATTAAGAGAATAAAGAACAGTCCTAGTACTTTAGGATTTACGATAAAAGATGAAAATTTATTTAATAGTTTACAAGTAATAAGTTTATTCAATTTTATGAATATATTATATAGAAAGATTTACATAAGACCTAAATCTATATTTATCTAAAGTCCGCGAAAGTAGAAAAAATATTCACTTAAAATCATTTATATTGATCTTCTTATAAGCTTAATGATTTAGTAATAACGTCTTTTTCTCTCTCACCTTCTCCCTCTCTCTCTCCATCTCTTTCAGTATCTCTCTTTCTATCAAGCTTTTTCAGGATCCTTTATATTGATCGTCTTAGCTGCCCGTTGAAATTATTTTTCCTAATTAGATTTGTCATCTAGTAATAATAATCCGAAGTAAGTATAGCCACACTTTATATCAGGAAAATAGAAAGAAATCGTGAACCAAAAAAAAGATTTATAAAAATTGGGGATATCTTTAGTTATGCTTTCCAATCGATCTATTGCATCTCGACTTTCTTAATAAAGCCAGATTTAGAGCCATTAGCACGAGTATCCTTACATATATGTTATTTAATTTTTTAATTAATATTTTTTTTAGAAATATAAAATTTGAAAATACAAAAGTACAACTTAAATTTATTTATCTATGGATGTAAAAATCTAAAAATTACGATTTACAATTTATCTACCAAATCTCATTAAGATTCACATTGTTTAATAAATTTGTTTATAAAAATGAAGAGTATTTCTTCTTAAGTTTGATATATATAATATAATATTGTACATTATTATAAAAAATAAAATGTTAAATGAAGTAATAAATAGAATAAAAATATATTTCATTAATTTTTTGAATTCATGAAAGAATTATTGCGGGAAATATTGCATCTTGTAAAAATTTTATTTGTATGTATTAAAATAATATAAATACACTAAAAAACTAATGTTTTGAATGAAAATATTGTTTTTAATATTCAATAATAAATAATAATAATTTGAAAATCAGTCTGTTTAAATATACTATATTAATACTCACATTGTATGTAATTTTTAATAATATAATTTTACGCTTGTGTAATAGTATAAATGTTTTAATAGTATAATTTATGAAATTATTATTCATTCATAAATATTTCAACTGATTTACAGATTATTAATAATACATATTTATTCAGCGGTGAACAGTATTGTTAAACGTTTGTATTTGTATATTATGTTGATTGACTTTAAGAGAAAAAATTTTCATAAGAAAAAGTTTATGCAAGTCACTGCAATGTTTCTTCTTGCTTTATATTCCTTTTAAATGTTTTATAATTAAAGATTTTTTTATTTTTGAGAAACGATTATATTTAAGTTATAAAAAATCCTAACTTGACTTTATAGCTTCTTTACATCTCTACATTCAATATTGCCTTCTATCTTAGAGTTTAAAGATTAAACTCAACTTATTAATTGTAATTATTTATTTTATTAAAACTATAAACACTGATTTTATTATTTAAGAGTTATGATATCAAATTTTTAAATTATGAAATATTGATGATGTGAATCGCTTTCTTATAAATTAACAGTAATTCCAACATTTAAGCTGAAAAATGAATTTTATTTGTAATAATCAGATTTTAGTATATGAGTATAAATGAATATGTTTAGGTTATATGAATAAAATTATATTCTTAAGAAATTTGCAACGATGTGGTTTTAACCCACATGTTACTAATCTGACCATGTCATGAGATAACGTCCACCCAGGGCGCGCTCTCACTTGCGACTGAACCTGATTTTGCTTCACCCGGTCGAGAGCAAGTATCTCCACTCCTTTCGCAAAGAGATGCTCCTCGAGTACATAAAACAGCCAAGCTGTATCTAGGATACGCTGGTAGTACCATGGGTAGCATAAGGAAGATACCTCTGGGAGCTGTATAGCAGTTAATCTATACGAAGTCTAATGCACCACGATAGTACTTGTTAAAGCATACGCTGGTATCGTTAGTGGCATGCTAGATCACTGTTTCCATCTTAAAACCAATTTATACTACGCAACAATGACAGCCCGATTTACACTCATAACTGACTATATCACAATTAGTAAAAGCTAGATCCTTTTACACTAAATTATCATCAACACCATTTACATGATACAATAAGTAAGCTCCGTTTAAATTGTACCGCCACTAATAAAAGTATTCACTCATGCTCAGATAAAAACCTCGTCACTCCCCCCATTCCTCAAATTCTGGAATCCCTGCGTCCAGCTATCGCAACTGGGAGTTTTCACCCTCCTGCACCCTCCGCGCAGAGGGTCAACTCAGCTTCTGCTACTCCGCCCCGATGGTCCAGCCGTCGAGCGAAACGAGTAACATTCGGTACACATCTCATTTCAATAATCGTTCAGCAATTATAATTTAGCATTTTATACAACATGCATCGTATAATAAATAAATATCTCAAAAAATGCGTTAAAAGCTTATGTAATTGATAAATGAATCCCTTTGTAGTGACCGATTGAAAAAATTGAATTAGGTGTTTTATCAGTTTTTAGGGCACACAATTTATTTACTTTTAAATAGTGTTATTTTTTGGATGTTGGATCCAATGATTTCAAACACTCCTTATATTTGCAAGCCGCAAACTTTTTATTCACAAATCAAAACACAACACAAGTGCACAGTTAAAAGTTGTCAGAGCATCTGACTCACAAAATTCATCTCGTACACAATTAGGCCTTTTGGCCTCGCCCTTCACGACCCGATTTACATTTGTCTTTTCAAAGAATCAAAGGACGGTTGACCTTATCAGTTCAAACGAGTGATCCTCTCGGGTTTTCGATCGCGCGCAATTTCCTGGTACCCGTGTACACGTACACATACACTATTCATTACCTCTGGCATAAAAACCTTCCGGTTTGCCGACGGAAGAAAAAGCCCATATAATCTATGCGTATTACTCTCACGAATTCACACAAGATCATACGCAAAATTGACGGGACGTCTTCGCCTCCAGAAAAAACCCGACTTAGGTGAGAAAAAGAGAGAAAGGGTAGGGAGTCATGTCGCGAGAGTGAGAGAGAAAGAATGAATGAGAGTGAGAGAGACAGAGATCACAAGACTCTACCGAGGTATGCTTATGAGAAAGAGAGAGAGAGAGAGAATGGAGAGACCGACGGGACCGTCTTTCCCGCTCACACTATACTTAGTATTTTTTTGTTGCAAATATTATATTATATCCTAAAACTACATTTTCATTTTATTTGAAATATATTATTGCCATTGAATTATATCTGATTGCATAAAATAATTAGTCCCTTTATAAAATATTTTGTAATTTGAGGGTCATTTTACATAGTACTTTATAAATGTTATTTATTTTTCAAGTACTTAAAATATAAAAATGTACGAAAGACATTATTTTTAAGGAATTTTTCACATATATTAAAAAGATAAATTTATCAATTTTTTAATATAATAAAGAGTATTTCAATTTACGCTTTTATGCTATTACATTAATTCTTCGTAATTTAAAATCTTTTCATTAAAACTAATGTATATAGTATAAAGTAAACCTTAGATAAATAATTAATTTATATGATATTTAATATTTGCATAATTGTATAAACAGTTTTTTAAATTAATAAAAATTTATCATGAAATTGTTTTTTTTCTTTTTCGAGTAGTTTTCAATATTTTATCAAAAATATTTAAAAAGCTGTTTATTTTTTATTAGAAAAATATTATTTTCATTAAATAATATCGGTTGGAGCCGATTATATGTTTTAGATTATATGGATTACCATCGGTCAACATAATTTTTTATGAAATAGACGTTCTTTGAAAACAATTTCTTTATTATTGTCTTTATTTGTACAAAATATTACTATTATAGAGATACATACATCTATGTCGATTAAAGATCTATTTTTGAAACTTTACATATTTATAAACACTTGGAAATCAATAAATAATATATATACATTTGGAAGTTAATAAATAAAATATATATTGAAAAAATATTATGTAAATGATTTCATACACAATTACATTTTTTTAATCCTGTAAGTGGTTAGATAAGAATTTTAATGACTTTTTTCAAAATTAATTATAAAAATTTCCCTCTATATACACACAAGCCCTAAGCTTTCTTTTTTGTCTTCTATACGATAAAAAACTTATTAATAATTAAATACCTAGAAAATAAATTATAAAATTAGTATTTAAATGTATTTTTTAATACCAGCTGGAATAGAGACGAATCATAAAAATTTAATGAAAATTTTAAATAGGTGATAAAAATTTGAAAATTGGAATCACTTATGAAAGTAGAACAAGATAATCAATGAAAAAAGATTTATTTTTTATCTCTTCAAATTTAATTTATATTGTATTTAACTTTAAAATATGTATTTGCATAAAGTTATAAAATGATATTAATTACAAAAGTTTTAAAAATCTTGTTTTTTGAAAATATTGTCAGTTTTTTCTTGTTTAATATATTATTATGTCGATAAAAAATATGTATATATATTATGTACATACATTATTTATTGAATGTTAATGATGACTCTATAAAAAATATTCTGAAAGTTATTTCGAAATTTAATCAATTTAAGCTATTTGTATAAGTTTATATATTGTAAAATACAAAAACAGTAATTTTACTCTTATTAAATATATTTTCAATCTTATTTCTTTCTTCTTCTTTATTCAAATTTGAGTATTTTAATTTTACTGCTTATCCAAGTCTGAAATTTAATCGCCAATGAAATTCACTTATATGTGAGTTACAATTTCATATAGACTATTTCATTATTAATCATTATAATTTACCAATTTTCAAAAATAATAATGTGATTAAAATATGTAAGTAAAAGGCGATAATAATATAATATAGATACTAATATAATATAGATTGTAGCCAATTTTATCTGTATAAAATACATTCAAGGTTTGGATAATGTATTGTATAAATAATGATAAGAAAAAATAACCTTGTGTTTCAAATAAGAATAATAATATTATTAGTTTGTTTAAATATTTCAATTTAAATGAATATTTTTTAAATATTTCAAAATAACTGTGATATTTAAAATATAATACAAATAGAATTCGTGATAAAAAATAATGAATAATTATAGAAATAATGAAAAATAAGAAACATTAGAACTATTGTCAATTTTTTATCATTCTGAACTATATTAGAACTTTAAAATTAGAATTATAGAAGTGAAATTAAATATAACATTTTCATAATATTGTTACTTCAGAAAAATAAAAAAATTTTTTTTGTTACTTGAACTAAAAAAAGGCTTTAGTAAATTTATATGTTTTTATTTCAGATTATTTCTTATTCATTAAAACCATCGTGATATAATTCTATAGGTTGGTTTAAAATACCTGTACGTCAGAAATATAAAATTATTTTATATTTTTTATGAAAATATTTTAATGCTTAAGAGGCCAATTCATACTTTTTGATACAAATAATACTACTGATTTAAATGGAAATATATAGTATTTCTAAGTAATTAACGGTAATATTAATACAGAAAAAAATTAATCATTAATTTTGGGAATTAAGTATTATACAAAATATTATAAAGAAGTATTGTATAAACAAAAAAAGTTTTTACATAAATTGAACCGTAAAAATATGAGAAAGTAGTTTATAAAGAATACATACATTAACAATACGACCGAGCCATTCAACATCCGTTTTTTTCATGCAAAAAACACGTCAGCAGTATATTTCGAAAGAATGTGGTTGGCCCTTTATCAACGTCAAGTACTAGGAATTTCAGGGTCATATGGGTATTTGAATTATGTTAATTAAAAAGGATGGCCATCTTTTGTATTCTTATCCATATTTGACAAGAATATGATCACCTCGTAAATTCAGACCCAGAAAATTTTTGCACTTCAATATAATAGCAACAGCAAGCCATAAAAGTAAACCAAAATAACAATCACATTTTTAAGTTAAGAAGGCAACTATAAAATATTAGTATCCAGTGAAGTTCAATAAATTTTGTCTATAATTTTCAAATGCCTTGATTACTTATATAGACATTAAAATATAATATATAAATTTAACCACGTTATGCAAGATTTAAGATCTGATCTAAATATTTTTTTCGATCAATGTGGTCCGACACTATATGACGAATAGAAAAAAAGGAACAAGCTGTTCAATATAATTTTGGAATTATATGTAATTTTTTGTATTATTTATTTATATTTTTTGTTTTAAATACGAAGTGCTTCATTACATATAATTGCTGATTATAGAACATTTATCACTAAGTAAATTTGCAAATATTTAAATAACTTGAAGGGAATAAAATATATTTTGATTAAGACTCATTGAAAATAATAGAAAATAATTGGTAAGTGATTATTATATTAATTTACACTAAAATAACGTGGAGATATTTAATTTAAATAATAAAATACGCATTATATAACAATATTATAATGTATCTTCAAACATTTTCAGATACTATTGTGACGAGACGGCTCCGTTTGCCCTTCACGGGTGAAGGGGAAGTCGAGCTCTCGTCGAAGAAAAGGTAGATTATTTCGCCGGAACAAGCGACAGCCGGTCTGCCAGGGATTCGGAACGTTGCTCACAAGGTGTCATAAATAACAATACGTTTTGAATAATTAAATATCACCGGGAAGGTGTCGTTTAATAAAAACCATTCACAAGAATAAATACAATTTCAACAGCAGGTTGAATAAATATGATTGCAATAAGATATAATTTCATTTATTCGTCTTAATGACCGCAGCAGGGCTCGTACGCATAAACAATAATAAAGTCGACCCGGATACACAAAATCTCGAGGACTATCCGAAATCCGAGTAATTATCCTAAATAATTACTTAACAAACTTTATATACGCACAGAGATTTCGGATAGATTACCGATTTCGATTCGTTCATTTTGTTTTGTTGAACAAACACAAATAAATAAATTATAACACGTGACGGGAAATGAGAGATACGGGATGGCTTAATATACGGCAACGGTTCCTACGCAAGGTTAACGGGAACATGACAATCTCCTGGTGCAACAGGGGATACAGCCCACGAGCCAAGGTTACGGATGTTTACTACAAATGGTTAATTTGCAGCGGACGCAAATTTACACATTTACCGGAAAATATCGAGCCATGTGCATTTTTCGTCAAATGTACAGGACGAGCAATCGAGTAGAATTGCTGCAACAATTAAGTTAGTGGAAAATATTGACCCGCAACGCGGGGAGTAATCCAAATACAAAACGAGCAATCAAATAGAATTGCTTAACAATGATTTTTCGGGGTTGTTGACTCGCAACACAAAGAGCAATTCCCGAGATGTATTGCTTCGCGGGTTTAAACAATTTACGAAATCAAAACTGAATCAAGCAATAAAAGAAAGCAATTTCTTGACAATTTTCAGATAGAGGGTTGCAGCGATGGAAACAATACGGACGGTTACGGGATCGGGTAGAAGCAATATTGCGTAATCGCAATATTGCCTCTAATTATGCAATATTGCGCAATCGTAATATTTCCTCTAAGTTGCGCAAGAACCTTGCTCGGCTGAAAGGGAAGGATAAAGGGCTTGTCGAAAATCGTACTATCCTTTATTGAAGGATTGAGTCGACACGAAAGCGTATACGACTCGGAGATTTTTATCGCCAAGATAAAGTGACGATGGAAAATTTGGATCGGGTTGCTGCCACGATAGCGTGAACAGCGGGATTATATTAGGAGAGGAGGTAGTCGGTAGAAAGCCGGAAAGGTTCTGCTCCCGAGTCGAGCGCTCCGAGGTGCCACATCACCTCGATTACTCGGCGCTGGAGATGTGCAGCCACTGCTGCGCGGTAAACGAGAGCGCCGATTCGTCGTGACGCGGCGGTCCCCGGAGGGCCTTAACCGTTGAAGTCTCGAGAGGGGACACGGAACCTTCTCGAAACCTTCTAGCAACGAGGTGTCTCGTTGCACTATTAATAGAAATTGTGAATTGAAAATGAAAAAAATAAGTGTAAATTTAGCTAAATAAAAGGATCCAGTTCCAAAATGGAAATGCAAATACGGAAAAGTGAAATAAAATAAAAAGGATAACTAATTTGAAATGGGATCCTCTTAAATGAAGAATGATTAGTATTCGCGAAAAAATTTTGCAAAAGTGGAGTTGGAGAAATCGCATGCGCGATCATTTCTTAATGGTGGATAAAAAGTCCACCCTTAATTTTATTTTCTTTTAAGTATTAAAGCTTGCATGTCGTTTTTTCGTATCATTTGACGAATTCATAATACGACAATTTATTGCAAGATTATATATATATAAGTAATTCTTATGATCGTTGGTTCATAATTGTTGATTTCGATAGTTGTACCTTAAGGTTTTGTATATATGTAAGACTAAAGTTTTAACAGCATACACAAGAGGATGTATTTTACTATGGAGTATATTTGTTAGCGATAGAATTATAAATCTTAGTACCTCGACCTGCTAGATGTAAGTATAAATACCTGAACAAGCTGACACTTGGAATAGTGGCTTGAGGTAAAAAATTACAGGTAAAATACCACAATACAAACAGCATACTTCTGTGTTTCTTATAATTCCTAATATTAGAGTATGTACCTCGTCCACCCAATGAGCGGTGCTCCGGTGAGTCGTCATCAACCGCAGCTGGAAGATGAAATCTAATCTGAGTGAGACATCGCACGATCCAGGATTAGTGCCAATAAGACACAACAACCCGATTTTGAAAGAAATTGCATTTTATAATGTGATTTAACGGGAAGATACCATGATATCGAGATTTGAGGCACAGGCCAGTCGCATAGTTTCGACAAGCGATGAAACGCAAGACAAAATACTGCATGTCTGGCATATATTGGCTTTTTTCTTTGGTCGGCTCGACAAATTATTTATACTGGGACTTCCGTGATAAAATTTATTCAAATTTGTCGCGGTAACGCACCGAAAATGAGGCAGTGAAGCGGGGGAAGGGAGGTAAAGCGCATAGCCGTGAAAACTTTAATTATAATTCAATTAATGTTTAAACTCTGATGCGATTGGAGTGCGATCGACGAAACAAACATCAAACAAAAACAAAAAATAAAAAAAAATTAACCACGGAAAATTTATTTTTATTTTTTTAATATTAACTATTATCATATTTCATTGCTTTTGAACAGTAATTGACAGAAGATACAAACATTTTATTGATAAACTAATTAAAAAAGGTAAAAATATTTATGTATGTAGACGATGAGACGATTATAAGCAAATATGTAAAAAAAATTATAATAAAATCTAATTATAAAATAGAAAATTTTTAATGCTTGCGTGTATAAAGAGTAATTTGCAGTTCATATAATACTGAATTATATCAAGAAACATTTACTTATGTTTAATGATTTTCGGATAGTAAATTTTGATATTACTAATCATTTATTTGCTTAGCTAATTAAATGTTATATAAAAATAATAATTATTGTTTTAAAAAATTGAAAAATATCAAAGGGATTTTTTTCTGAAGTTTGGTATATACCTTCCATAGTTATTTATTAAATAATTATAAAATTGGATCCAAAAAGGTACGAAGGGAATAAAATAGAAATTTTATTCAAGTTCTATTACGTCGACGTTTCGGCAAGAAATCTCTTGTCCTCGTCAAGGCTCTTTATTAATAAAAGGTATTACAATTAAAATATTACATGGAATATATGACAAATTAACGAGATAATATGTCATATTTACCAAAATTTATAACTCATAGGTACGCTGGTATTATACGACAACTCGGTCATAACGACACAGGCCTATTGTAAAAATTATGCGTATTTCTCATCAATATATACAAATTTTGACGTCACAATCTGTTGATTCTTAATAATATGATACTTGAAGTTTAAATTTTGTGTGTCCTCTTGCATATTTAAAATATTATTGTTAATTTTAATGTATATCATCTGTGATATCAATCATTTTTTTATAATTATTTTCAGTGTCAAGAATGTTTACGTTTTCCCAATCAATTATGTGTTTTCGTTCGAGTGAATGAGCCACAATTATTGAAGTATTATTGTGATCTTTAAAATGTTCGTTAATCCTATTTTTTAAACTACGTTTGGTTTCACCGATGTACACAGGAGAGCAGTCTTTGCATTTTATTCTATACGCAACATTAGTTTTTTCCCACTTTTCGGTCACGTCTTTTCTTTTCAAAATAACTGAGTTTAATTTATTGTTTATATTGAGGATTAAATTAATTCCATACTTTTTAAACTCAAGTGCATTTTCAGAAAAAATTTTTTTCGAATATGACAAAATCAAAATATGATATTTATCCCTATTGTTATTACAGTTATTATTACTATTATATTTGTGCATTTTTAAATGTATTTTAATATGTTTATTAATAAAATAATCAGGGTAATTATTTCTTTGGAGAATAATTTTAACTCTTTTTAGATTATTTTTATGAAAACATTGGTTAGACAGTAGAATGGCTCTATCAATTAAATTATATATAATATTCCTTTTTTGTGACAGTGTGTGATTGGATAAGAAATTAAGTATCCTGTCCGACTTTGTAGGTTTCTTATACCAATTAGTACTGACTCCATTATTTTCTGTTATGATTATGGAAGGTCAAGGAAATTTATGCTTTTATTATTTTCTATTTCATACGTGAATTATAAAGTTCATAATATGTATTAAAAGTATTTAAAAGAACGACTACGTGATCTTTATGAATACAACAAATTGTATCATCCACGTATCTATAATAAAATAATGGAATTATATTAATGTTATGTTTTAAAGTATTTAGGCAATCAAACTCCAAGTTGTCCATCACTATGTCAGCAAATAAAGGAGATATTAGTTAGCCCATAGGGGTACCGAATATTTGTTTATAAAATTTATTTCCAAATACAAAATATGTATTGTCTAAAAGAAATTTAGTATTTCCCTTCATACTTCTTTGGATCCAATTTTATAATTTTTAACATCAAAGGAATTTATTCACTTATGCCTTAGACTTTTGAATATCCAGTATAATTATTCCCACATATCATGCATTAACAACTTTTTAAGTTACATATGTTTTTTATTATTTATTTTCATAGGAAGATAACGATATAATATACAGAATAATAATATAATTAATGAAAAAGAGAAAATACAAAATAAAGCATTTTTAGTTCAGATATATTTTAAATGAATTTATGAAATACTATTATAATTTACGTAATAATTTATAATAATGTACACAAATAAGCATATAATATATGCAAAATTAAAATACTAATTGAGAAGTCATTTTATAATTATGAAATTCAATCAAAAGTTACATTTTGACTGTCATACAATTCATTTTACAATTATTTAGCTTTCAAGTTTTCAAGTGTTCTTATAAAACAACAACTTCTTCATCAAAAGTCTCAGGATTTATTTCATCTTTTAGACAGTAATTCCAAGACCATATATTGTTTTGCTATCTCCATTTTTACAACCCTTATGTATGTATTTTTCTTTTTATTGTTTAATATAGAGCAAAGTTTTTAATAAATTTTATAGGAACATTAAGCAATAGAGTATTTTTTAGGTCATGAAAAAAACAATAGATTATACATATACAAATTCGTAAAAAAAACAGTAGATTTTATTTTCTAAAATACCACTCATGATAATCAGGATTTTTTTTATTAAGTATTATAATGAAAAATATGCATTTTGTTTTACTTTTGTTATTATAAAATGTAAAGTCTTAATTTCAATACTATAATATCAATGAACAATTTTTAACTGATAAAATTGTGAAGAAAATACATTTTTATAGAAATCGGTCGGATAATTATAAGCCGAGAAATTTTTCGAAAATTAGAAAATTTTGAAATTAAATAAAATTTTAAACTTTTTTATTTTTTAATATTTAGTCTTCTAATTTTGGTAAATTAAAGGGATTGATTGACATGCACTTTATTTGTACAAATTTTTTAATTTAATCGGATTGTTAGTTTTCGAGTAATACTAATGTTAATTAAATTATGCAAAAATTTACGAAGTTATTTACAGTTCAATGCACCGAATTTTAGTTTTTTCAACGGTTTTAAAGACACTTAATTACAAAACAGCTGTTATTAAATATTTATACAATTTAATAGAAGTTTTGTTACAATATATTTTCAAAAATATTGGTACAAAAAACATTAATAATAAATAGTTTAAAAATAACGTTTTTCCAATAACGTAATTGATTATTTATAATTCTTTTTGTAATAAATTCTGCCTCAAATAAATTTTTGAAAATTTTGAATACATAATCATTTTATGAAGTCAATTAGTCATCTATACAAAATTCAATTTCAGTTATTCATATAAATTAATTCATTAAGTCTTAATTTTCTGTCAATTAATGTTAAATATATATATTTTTAATCATTTTTTTAACGTTTTAATACATATACTGATATAGCTATTTTTTAAGGGTATGCGATTTAATTATTATTATATATTAATATTTTTTTATTTATTCATATATTGATTTTTGTATCATTTTATTCTATGTATAAATTTGTTTTCCCATCCATTATAATGATTAAAATGATCTTTTAATAGGTTGTATAAAATTTTTGTAGGTTTTATAAAATCTTTTTTGTATGATAGGCTTTACATTTATTATGGAAATAAAAATAAATGTGTTTAATATGTTTTTAAAAATTTACTTAGTTAATTCATGTAAATATCATTGTATTTAAAGATACACAAATGATATTAAATAATGTAACAGAGATGTCATATATTTTTAATATTTTTATAATATATTTCTTGAGAAACAAATACTATACTCAATTTTTAAAATAGTTTAATATAATATATGAATTTTAATGTAGGGATATACAATTTTGTTTTTATAAGTGACAATAATATTTTTAATTTTATTGTCAACTGATATCTTTCATTTTTCAATATCTTTTATGTCATTTACAGCCACGATTTTGTCTCATATTATTAAACTGAATATTATATTTATATTACTTTATGTTCTAATTTTACATCCATTTAAAAGGTATAAAACTTCTAAATGAAGAAAATGCTAATACATAATACAATGAATGTATTTTTTTATATATTTAAACGTTTAAAAAAGAAATATACGTTTAGTATTCTTCATAATTTTTTATTTTACTATTGGGTCCAATTTTTATTTTCTTTAGCGGTCTATCAATTTTCTTTATATAATATATTAAATATCTTAATACTTTTATGAAATTATTTTAGAATATTACTTTTTAGTTTAAAATTTCAAAATTTGAAAACTATCGCGAGTGAAATGTGATTGATTACTATTTTTTTAAAGAACAAATTCTAGGTAATCATAATCTTAACAGATATTTCAAACATGATTCTCCACTTTCGAAATAGATGACTAAATTTGTCGAGTAGGTAAACACACACAATTATATATTTGCTCGAGCCAAAATCTAGGCTTTTGGACATTCGTTATCAACTAAATCGTCTCCGTATTTATGAAGTACAATTGTGCAATTTAGTTAGTGATAATTCTCTGTATAATGAAACGCTCTACCTTGATGACACTATTAACATTCTCTCACGCACGCATTTATGTTCGTAAGTTCTTAATATAATTGTTCATATGTGACTCTTTAATCTTCATTTGATTCAACTTAAAACTTTGAAATTTTTAGTATTATTATAAGTTTCCCAGTCATGCCTAGAATTTTATCTATCCTATAAAATTGATCATTTTCTATTCACTATTCATCGCGCATGTAAATCATACTTTTATATATAATATGTAAATTTTATATATGTAAATCATAATTTTAAAAATAATTCATAAAGATAAATTCATGATTTACAATTTCATTATTATAGTATTGTTTTTCGATAATGGTAAAATTTTTTATTGATGATCAACAATTTGTTTCTGTAGGACAATTACTAACAACAATTAAAATAAATTATTTATTATTGCCTCAACATCTGTTAAAATGTACTTTCAATGAATACTTTAACTCCAGCATATATGAAAAATATATTACCAGTAGTGTAGAATATAAATTGAGTTCTGTAAAAAACTTGTGATTAATTGTCGATTTATACCTTACTGCATAAATTAAAAAGAAAAACTTATAGAATTGTCCTTTTATTTTATTTATATATATAATACATGGTTTTATTAATTTTATTTTAATCAAACTATATAATATTAATTCGTTGCATATATCAGTGGAAATATTAAATACTATGTCATAATCAAAAAAATAATATCTTTATTGTTTTATATTATAATACTACTAATAACAGATGCATCTTTTATTATTAGTTATCCAATTTATTCAGCATATAACATGCGAAAGCTTATTTTTTGCAGACTTTTTTCAAAACTATTATTTATTGGTAAATTATCTAAAATGTATAATTCTCTTTTTTCAATGTCAAAAATACATGGTTCATCCACGAAGTATCGAATTTTTTTTTTCATTTTGCGCCTATTTGTCGTAGAAATTTGGAAGTGGTCTTAAATTGTCGACAAATTCTTTTCGCATTTGTCCCTTTCTTTCTGGTTTTTCGATAATTAGGTGCGGCAAGATTTTACTTCGCGCGAAGAATTTTTTTCAAATTTTTGACACGACGCACTAAAGCGATTAGTCGAATACCACTACGAGCGAATGTTTTGTTCAAAGATAAAAAAAAAAATTCTTACCTTTCTTTTTGAAAGATGATTTATTGGTGGATTTATAAACAGTGTGAAATAAAAATTTAAAATTCTTCAAAATAATTTCCTCCTACATCAACCCATTTTTGAATGCATGTTTTCCAAATTTCAAATACATCTTCAAACTCTTCAGCTTTGATGTTTTTCAAAAATCTTCATATTTATAAATTTTTTGCACTATATTGTACACTGTAGACCGTGTTAAATTCAGTTCTTCCACGATTACTCTAATCATTAAAACGGTCTGAATTTTAAATTTCTAACACGATCCGGGTATTCCTAGCCATTAGAGAGCTTTTTGGGCGTCCACATCGAGGCTCGTCGATGATTCTTTCTCGGCCCTCTTTAAAAGCTTTGTGCCATTTTTCACTTTGCGATCTTGACATACAATTATGTCCATACGCTTCTTGCAATATTTCATAGGTTTCCACACTGTTTTTTTTAATTGCAAACAAAACATTATCGCGTAACGCTGTTCGAGTAGTCGCTCCATGGCGCCGTGTCAAAAAACTGAAAAACACCCTTCGCGCGAAGTAGAATCCTGCCACTTCAAATTATCGAAAAAAACAAAAAAAAAAGGGACAATTGAGGAAAGAGCTTGTCACAATTTTAAGCCCTCTCCTAAATTTCTATAACTAATAGTCGAAAAATGAAAAAAAAACTCGATACTTCGTGGATGAATCATGTATTTTCTTCGGCATTAAAATTTATTAAACTACTGTTTTCATAATTTTTGAATAAGTATTTTATTAATTTCCGATATAATTTAAATCCTCATTTTCCAGATTACAAAAAATACATAAAATTTTTTATTAAATTTTAAAAAGTAAATGTAAATCTATGATTGTTAAATAATACAGGAAAAAGTATTGGTTATGTTTTGGACATTTTAAACGTAAACGTTCAAATATAATGTTAAATATACGTAAGATATACCGTTTTTTATTATATGATTATGAAACTATTTACAATGAAAACATGATATTAATCACTTTCTCCATTTCTTCTATTAAAATTAATTTATCATAATAATATATGTAGCAATATACTCACCAAAATGAATACGTACGTACACTGGGATACGAACGAACGCATATAATCAAACATAAATAATATTTACTCTCATTTTTTGTATATTATGAATATATTAATAATTGCTATAATATATTAATTATTCGTAAACATTTCAGTATATAAAATTGAATATTTAATACTAAAAAATCTTACAAATTAGATTTGTTTTATCAGTTTAGTAATTTTTTAAAAAGCATAGAAACTATTCATTTAATAATTGTAAAATATTTTGTTGTAAATTGAAATTCGTTCAGTTTTATTAACAATAAATTTAAGCAGGGTTTAACTTATGTACAAAAAAGATAATTGTCCCTTTGATTACATGTTTTAATATTCATATTTATTTCATATATCTACTTAATCAATATGTTATTATTATTATTATTATTATTATTATAATATTAGATATTATGATATTAAATCATATAGGTCATAATAATAATAATAATAACAATAATAATATCAACATTTATTTTTATTAATCAATGTACTATTCTACATAAAATATGATAATTTATTTTGAATAATTTTTCAAATGAATACTCAACAATAAAACGATTACTTCTATTTCGACCACAATAACTAAAATAGCTCTACTTAAGAGGTAATTGAGACAAAAAATTAGTTTTACTTATTAAACTGAATTAAAATATTATATAAAGTGAATAAATAAATCGTTACTTAAATTATAAAAAAAATTGAATATTTTATAATTTTTATTTCTTTAGTTATTAAACAAAAATGTAATAAATAATAAATACATTTTAATAATGAAGTGTACTACATCAATTTTAGCATTAATTTTTCTCTATTTATATTATCCATTTTATTATAATATTATGTATTACAATTTATATTTGCACGATAATATATAATATGAATTATAATTTGTGCACACTTTGATTTTAGTAAATGGATTTTTGAAAAAATGCAAACATAATTTTCTTCTTCATTATGGAATTTAAGAATACATATACTTTATGTTAATACCTTATTATTATTATTATTATTGTTATTATTATTATTATTATTATTATTATTATTATTATTATTATTTTTAAATATATTTATTTTCATAATCGATATAATAATGATTTTAAATTCACACAATGATTTATTTAAATAGTTTTAAGTAACTTAGAAGATAATCATAAAAATAATAATAAAATTACTTTTAATATTCAATAATTTAAATTTATTCAATATTATTTTAATATAAAATATTCTAATTACATTTTATTAATTGATACATATCTATTTATTGGGTAATTCAATACTTTTTATTTTTAAACGGTTTCTAAAATTGTATAATTTTTAAGTATATACTTT
This sequence comes from Eupristina koningsbergeri, assembly GCA_018907245.1. Taxonomy (NCBI): domain Eukaryota; kingdom Metazoa; phylum Arthropoda; class Insecta; order Hymenoptera; family Agaonidae; genus Eupristina; species Eupristina koningsbergeri. Next base: position 925,039 of record JACCHV010002775.1, read on the forward strand.
AATTTTAACTGAATAAAATGAAATTTTTTTACTCAAAAGCTACTACTTAAAATTCTCTACGATTAAAAAGTTTATATAAATGACTTGATAATACATAGTTTATGTATGATTTTGACACAGACTGGCTTTGGATATAAACTTAAAAATAGAAAGTGAGAATTATATTCTACAGTAATGCATTTGAATTAATGGATCGTATTTATTTTTATTGTTTTTATACTCAAGGATTTTAGTTATTTAGTATTTAAGTGGCTCGATGAAAATCATAATGTGGCAAAGCTTAACTGTTGGTATATTAATGCAACGCTTTGATGTATTTATTTCAAAAACATTCTTTTGATGTCGCTGATTCGCCATCAGTACAAATTGTATAAGCGCATGATTACTAACATTTTATTTTCACTTATTTTATTAAAATAAAAGTGTTGAAATTTTTCATCATTTTCAAAAATTCAATTTAATAAACTTTTGAAATAGTAGATGATTATTTTAATGTTAAAAAAAATTTGAAATCTTGGACGAAATATTATTTAAATTAATTTTAAAATTAGTAACATATTTAATATACATCTAACATATTCTAAAAATCTTTTTTTATATGTATTGAATTTTTTTTTCACTTAAAATTCCAAAATTTTAATCGAACACTTGATATTTTATAATGATTTACTTCTAATTCTTCAATAATAGAAGAGAAAAAAAATATTAAAAACAAAATATCTAGTTTTTAGATTAATCTTAATATATTTAATTTAGTATAAAGTTTTTTCTGAATAATGTATGATAATATAAGTGATAATGTAAATAACAACAACAATAATAATAATAATAATAATAATAATAATAATGCATTAATACATTAAATGATAGTTTTGTAATAATCCAATAATATTATATTAAAAAAAAATATATTATTTGGCATGTGCGTATTTTATAAATTTTTTAAACTACTATAGATTTTATTTGAATTTTAAAATTTGTTTAATCAATTTGTAAGAATATATATTAATAGACAGAATGTATAAGAATGATACTCTATATATAATACTTGAAAATATATCGAAACTATTTCATTCGAATTGAAAATTTTAAAGCGAATGCATTTTACGCGAATCTCGAATATTTGAAAAATGCTGTCGTTTTATATTTTTCATCGTAATATCGCTGTTACACAACTCCACCCATGATTCGATAGCGAGTTTATGCTTTACTTACGTAATTACGGATTCCTAGCCTATCTATATCTAAATATTTTGAATTTTTACGTTGACATGATAAATTGTTTCAGTATAAAAGTTCAACATATCAACGTATCGTAAGATAAAACAAAATCATTTTTAGGCACATGAAAAAAAAAAAAAAAATCAATGGAATGATCGGACGTACAACCTTTCAACTTGCCTCATATAATTGTTGGGTGCTCTCACAGCTCGTCATAAACGTAGCATTCGATTTTTTTCCTTCCTTTTCTTTTATAGCTCTGCCTGGTAATAAATCTAGCAGATTCTATGGCTTCTACACTAGAGATGATTGTGAATGTCTGAATGTGAAAGTTTCGATTGTGCGTTGGATCATAACAATAGACAAAGAGAAGGGTCGCATGGCATTAGTAGTTTTGGAATAGTATATATCTCAATAATTATTTATGTAGTCGGGTTTTGCAGACTTGTTATTTAGAATTTGTGAAACAAGGTGTAGTTTCAGGTATTTCAAGATATCGAAACGTTTTTTTAAATACAAATTGTAACTTCCAGATACAACTGCAAATAAAATTTTTCTTTTATTACTGATATTATTATTGTATTCTTATTATTATACAAATGCACGTTACTGCTTGAAATTTGTTATTTATTATATTGAACTTCCGTAATCATGCATATATTGATTATGGCATAATTTAATATATCACATTCTCTCCATGAGGCACAGAATTAAATTATAATGATTATCGCTGTATTATTGATAAGGCTCATAATATTGTATTGATAAAATTTCGATTTATGTATTAATTATTAAGTCCTCTGTGGAATACAGAACGTTAATAAATTGATGAAATATGTTATAAGGAAAATAAAAAATTAAATAATAATAAAAACGTAAAGCCCGAGCAAATATCTGCATAAATTCGCTGGGTGTACTTTGCGAATACGTAATGTTTTGCCTGCGGGCCGCTTTTCGCCTTTCAGTCCTTAGATATTCACACTCACTTACACAACTATGCGATTGTACACACTCACGCATATAAATGCACGTTCAAAATGTATCTCATAAGTCCTGCAAATTTCCCAATTGCATTTTTCATGTTATTTTCCTTTGACCTGCAAGGGAGAAGAAATAGTTTTAAAAAATGATTCATTGCAGAAGTTCGTAGATAATAATATAATATTGGTTACACGCTGTTTTAGAATTCTATTAAATATTTTATATTTAATAGATGAAATTGCATTCTTGTTCCACCAAAGTTTTCTTTGAATAGTAACAAATCTCTTTACCACTAGTAAAATTGCTTATTAAATAAATTTCATTGGCGATGCATGAAGATAAAAAATTATATTTCATGCGTACTCACATATATTTTTATTGCATACATGCATACATAAATATATGTATAAATTATTAAAGATCTTTTATTACTATTACCAATATATATGAAACATAAAACAATATTTTCTTTCATACACTAAGTTAAATGAATTTTAATTTCTAAAAAAATTTAGAATGATTGAAACTACATAGCTTCTAATTTTATACTAATAAGTACTGTATTTTAATATTTACAATATATTAATAAACATTAATATTAATAAACTACCTTGTTATTTTATGGAACATGCATACCATTTATTGTTTATATTCACAAATATTTACAGCCATTTTAATATAAATCTTAAATTATGATATTCACTTAAATTCCTATTATTATAAATTATTACCACCATGAATTTTATATTTTATTTTCCGTTTCCTGTAAAGGACAATTTATATTGTTCAATTGATTTTTCAAAAAAAATTTTAGTGTGGCGTTAACTATTTATCGTATAACAAAAAAAAAATACTTTGCTCTCTAGATCTAACACAGCTTTAATAGAAATGAATACAAATTATTCCATTTATTTTAACACCATCATTTAAATAAGAGATTCCTCTCAGAGCATTATATGAATAATTGCGGACAAACTGTTAAAGCTTCGAGCATAACATAAACAGATTTATATTTTATATTTTGGCTTTAAGCTTTTATTTCATATGGTAAAAGTACCATGGGAGAGATATCTCATTTTTCTTTTTAAAAGCGAACATTTTGATCATTGCACTCGTTAAAAAGCTTGAGGAAAGAAATCCGGGTAATCGTTATACAGTACAGCATTAAGCCAAGTACTATTGAGGAGAAGTTGAGCTGCTCCTAAAATCAAGAATCGTGATCTGTTTTGGTTTAGGATTAAGGTTCTCCATTCGCTAAAGTATGCTAGGAGTAATGATAGTGTATTTTTTATGCATCGGAGGTAAAATGAACTGAATTTGAACACCGGCAACACGTCCGTGAGTACTTCCACGAGTAGTACGAATGCACACTCAGATGTATTTAGAGGAATAATTTTAAGGATTTGTAGATATGTGACAACATCCCAGCCCGCATTTCAAACAACATTACATTACACAACGTCTATTAGGTTCAGAAACAGTGGATTTTCCTGTTTTTATGAATTAGCTTTAGCAGTAGGTTTGTGTTTTAGTTACGGTTATGATTTTTTTTTTTTCTCTTAATACAAAATACTGTTTTTATGATTAAGTTTAGTTTTAGTTCTAATCAAATGAACTCGTATTCTTGTTAATTTATCGTAATTATTGATAGTAATTACCTCTATTTTTCATTGAGTTTCATAACCTTTTATCAATTTAATGAAAGCGATAATTTACTATTCAAAGTACCTAGACTTTGAAATAATTAAAATCGGTATAAAACAATTTTAGACTTAAAATTTATACAAAAATACAATACTAAGCGCAAGTTTAGTTATTATAATATTTTTATTAACTCCATATGTAGATTCTTATGTTATAAATATATGAAACGAATGTTTAATATTCAGTTTTTTTATATATCATGCAAACAAAAATATATTTATATTAGAGTATATAGAGTATGCAATAAATAATAGACAGTCATATATAATGAAATCAGTATTATAAATATTAACATAGGCAATAATAATATATAAATCACAATAACCATTATATATGCTTTCAATCTTAATGGATACAATAAAGTATTTCTAAATGTTTAACAGATAAATTTTTTTTATAGAATTAATAACTTATTAAAATATTTTGATTCCATTTGTACAGCAATATTTATGAAAGAGTCTCATTCGAATTATCATCAGAGTAAAACGTGTTTATTTTTCGGTCTCGTGAGTTGGAAGGCGCTTTGTTATAGTAATTTTGAAAAATTTAGTATTTAAAAACAAAAATATCACGGAGTAGGCTTCATTTTTCACCTGTATTATTCTTATTTAGTTTTAATTTCTGCCAAGGTGACAGATTAATTAATACTCTCCAGTAATGTTTCTTCTTATGCAAAAGTACCGCAAAAATAAAAAATTGAACGAAAGATCAAGCCATTATAGTAAATTCGATTAAAAATATAGCAGTATATAAATATTTAAAAGTAATGGCTGAAATAGTAGATAAAATCGATATTCGTTACATCTCGAAAATTTGAAACGGTCGTGTGTGTATTTACTTAAGTTTCAAGAGCAATTTGGACAAACTCATTGAAAATAATGCCAATTTTAAAATTCAAAATCAAAGCCTGAAAATACGTCCTCTTATATCAAAATAAAAAAGAAGAATATTATCAAATGTTTACCCAATAATTCCCTCAATAATCATAGAAGAAGAGTTACTCATATACGATATTAAACCCCCATCAGAAATTGAAAATATTAGGACAGCAACTAGTTTACCATTATCTTCCCACGTATTAAGTTTTTGTCGTCAAATGTACATCACACCTAAGCATAAATCTAAAATACCAGCTTCGATTCCAATAAATTTCGATGGAAAAATCTATTAGTTATATCCTTTATTGGAAAAATGAACATGTTTTAACTGAAATGAAGAAGGGGATTTATCAAAACACTGTAAACTGATGGAAAACAGTCCGTCTGTAACGTGTAATATATAAACGATAACAAATATACGAGAACAACAAACCATAGAATATTTGAAAGTCACATACAAAATAGGACTAAGTCTTACAATATACAAGTATTTAACAAACTTCACTCAAAAAAGATTAAAAAAACTAACAATAAGAATTCTATAACTATAGTTGACATCGAAAAACAGTTTAAACCAGTGACAACTACGATAACTACAAATTCTTCGAATTATCCACTTATAGATAACATTCCTAGTTTAGTACATGTACACACAGATATTTACCTATCAATAAACAGCAACACCTTAAAAGAAAGAATAACTAAAATAAAAAAACAGCTACAAAAGTCACTCCAATCGAATAATTCCATAATCAGGGAGAGTATTGTAAAATACTTGAAGTAAATTAGTAAATTAAAATATAAATGACAGATTAAATTATTTAATTCTTATCTCAGTAAATTTTGAAGAAAACATTACGAGCTCCAAATCAGTATTTATCTTTACAGCCGAATGTATAGATCTTTCATCAGCTCTTGACTTCGCGATTAAAACAAGAAACTAATAAATAATAAATATAGAATATTCATACACTGCTTAAAATAGAAAATATAAAACAATCAATATAACCACTATTAATTAATAAATAATCTAAATTCAAGATAAAAATATATTATTAATAGTAAAAAACGACTTATATAACAAAGGATTCATTTGATTACTTAGAAAATATTTTATAAACTATTTATGAATTTAGTGTACATTATAATTTCATTATAATTTTTAAATATTTATAATAATTTATTGACAAATTCTGAGTCAGAAATACAATTGAATGAAACTAAAATATAGAAACTATCATGTATTTACGTATGCGACCCCTGACTTTTGAAAATTATAATAAAATTTTTTAAGTTTTTATAATAACGTATCATACTATAAATGTATTATATATATAAAATGGTTATCAGAATATATTTGTATATAAAAATATATTTTATATGAAATGCTTTTAATATTACTGATTTATGTATACAAGCTTGTTATTTCATTGATGTATTTAAACGGAATTAATTTATTGTATTAAAAATTATTATTAAAATTAGCTTTAAAATATAAAATTAGTAAAATTATTCATAAATGAATATAATATCTTACACATTGTGTGTCCCCAAAGTATCGAGTTGCCCAGATCGGGACTCATCGATTCACTTTTCTAGGTTTTAACATTTTCCACATTGCGATTTTTACATACAATTTTCTTTATAAGCCATTTTAAAAATTTCCGCACTGTTTTTTTTTAAGTTGCAAACAAAATTCTATCGCGTAACACTTTTCAGTTGTCATTCCATCGCGCCACGTCCAAAAACTAAAAAACATCCTTCGTACAAAGTAAAATCCTACCGCTTCAAATTATCGAAAAAATAAAAAAAAAAAAAGAGATAAATGTAAAAAGCTTTCCTCTACATTTTAAGATATCTCCCAAATTTTTACGACCAATATTCGCCAAATAAAAAAAACTATACTTCGGGGACAGACGATGTATAGTTAAGATTTCGTGGCTATATCATTATTTCGTTCTATAACATCTACATTTTTATGAAGAAAAATTAAATTTATAATTATATAATTATAAAACATTTCAAAATTCATAATAAATCTATTTTTTTTTAAAATATAGTTTATTGTCTAAAATAGTGCAAAATTCTGATTAATGATATGTGTAATGATTATATTTATTAATAATATCGATATTATTAGAAATCCTATAAAATAAAGAATAGTCGTATTTTATTAATTAAAAATATGAATCACATCATACACAAATAAGTTCTCAGATTAAAACTTTAAAAAGCAGCAAGACCATTATTTTTATTTGCATTAATTACTTTATTCAATTTCTTGATGTAATTATGGGAGTCCACCTGTCGTATTATTTCATTTATTAAAATGTGTAAATAAATAAATAAAGAAATATAGTACAATAGTATACCAAGAGAACTCATTGGTTTAGTTTTGGAGCTAAATTTTTGAATGGCTGAACATTTTCTTATTTAAGCAGCGTTAAGTTGCTCTTATATTGAAACTCTTAAGTGCACCGAGGATAATTACGCAAGCATATGATTGTATCGTCCTATCGTAATGTCGTTATGTCGGCGCTCTGTCACTCCTTAACTATCTTCATTATAGCAAGAATTGTAGATCTATCTACTCTTAATCAATTAGTACATTCTCCACTGAGCTTTTAAATGGAGTACTTTCGGAAATCTGGTTTATACTTGTAAACAATGAGTGATTGATAAGACGCTTGAGACATTATGGGAACAGAAACTAATTAAAAGCAAAAAACCATACTCAACTTTGTCTTCGACTGATGGCTTAGATTCGAATTTTTGGGAGAGCAAATTTAGGTAAAAAACTATATCAAATTTTGGAGAAACATATACGGATAAATAATAAATAATAAATAATAATAATTATTATTATTATATGCAGTCAAGAATAAACTAGTATTTTATCAAACTAACGATATAGAAACTTTCTTGACTCACTATAAGTTCGATACTTGTGGTATAAACTCGATTGTTAACGAAATGCAAGAATTTCGCCTCGAAACTCAGGTCTTAATGGTTAATTATAGATACTTTGATGCTAATTCAGTTTAGAAGTTATTTAGTTATCGAAAACAACATTAAATCGATGCTTTTAAAAAATCTATTTAAAAAAAATTTAGAAGATTTTCATAAAAACTGTTCATAAAGGATTTTAATTATTGTTGACGTTTAGAGTATTTAAATGAAGCTGAACATCTAAATAAATGATATTCTTATGTTTACTAATAATATCCATTTCTAACAATAACAACCTTTAAATAAAAAAATACAAAAAATACTAAAAAAGTATAAATTTGTTACAATTTTTTATTTTTAAATATTTAATTTTCGCTAAAGAAAATATTTCTCTAATGATTCAATTTACATAAAATTTATATTTATTCACAAATATATAAATGTATAATTTATGTTATCTCTCAAAAACTATAAAACGATAAATGCTTATTTATAATTTGTCGTTGGAAAATTGAATCTGCTTTTGACATAATGAAATAAAAAGTTATTACGAAAATTGGTCACTAAAATATTTAGTGAGCACAACTTTAACGCAAATAATTAAAAAGTTCCTTTAAGTCGTCGAATTGATAGCTAGAAAAGATATATCTAAAAAGTTAAAAGTAATGTCCTTATATTATTTATGTCTCAATTTTTTATAAAATTTAGTGTGTAAATTTATAATATTTATTAGTACATAATTTCTCGGTTAAATTAATTATTATGTAAGTGTTGCGGATGGATCGGGGGGAGACTGCGGTAGCTTGCCGCCCACCTCGTGAACGACAACGGGCGGCGATCCGCTAAGAAATCTGGGTTTGCAAACCCATCCGGTTTAGCAAACCGAGCGGGATCGGGGGATTCGACACAGCCTAATTTCAAAGGGCGCAGATGTGCGCATTTGCGTCGTAAAAGAATAAAATCTTTCTAAAAGGCCGTCTATCGATGGTGGGATGGACAGCGTAAGACTACCCTCTTCCCAGAGACCTTTGCGCGACATAAATTTACAACTCGACCAGACGTGTCGAAAAATTAAAGATTAGGATTTTAAAAGAAAAAAATTGTATTATTAAAGTTATAAAATTAGCTTAAGTTTATATCTAGCATGTACGGCTTTTTCCGTTCTCATGACCACATGGGGTTTTTTTTATGCCAGGCTACTGAACTTGCGAATGCGCCGAGCGGTTTACGACCGCTTCAATCGGCGCGTAGCGGAAAAATGACCTGGGTACATCCGTCCGATAGGGGTGTGTTTACCAAACTATACACACCCGGTCCTCTCCGGCGCGAAGGGGGGGGGCACCGAAAATGAAAGAAAATTGATGTAAAGACAGGAGGAGGAGAAAAAGAGAGGGTGAAAAATTTGCAGGAGATAAATATGGAGAAAATCGGGGAAAAAAGTTTTGTTTTTGTTTTGCCTCTAAAACCGGCATAACTTCTTTTTTTCTTACCTCCTGCTCTGACACGACTCAGTGTATTTGGGTAAATAAAGAAAAGGATTAAAAATATATATACCACATCCTTCGTATTATTGAGTCACCTTGGCATTCCTTCCCACGCTCCCTTACACAATCACTCGCGACTAAATTGATTAAGCACGAGTACCGGACATTTTGGTGCCGAAACCCGGGAACAATCACCGGTTTGTAAAGGAGAGTAAACGCCGGGAGTGTGGTGTAACAAAGAAAGGTGAAGGACAACCCCGATAATCGAGTGAAATGGCGCCGAAGAAAACTCGCGTTATGTCGGTCTTCGATCCTTTAGGATTAATCGTACCATTCACCCTTAAATCAAAGTTGATTATGTGATCGGTATGGAGGAGCGGGATCGGATGGAACAATCCGATACGAGCTGAAGACGGGGTCGAATTCAAAACTTGAATAAAAGTGATAAAAGCGTTGGAGAAATGTCGTGTACCGCGATACCTTATACCAACAAAATGCCGCGATTACCAAGCGCAACTTCATATCTTTTGTGTTGCGAGTACGACCGCCTACGCGGCCGTCGCGACTAAATTGATTAAGCGCGAGTACAGGACAGTTAGCTTCTTCGATCGGTGTAGCTCAAAATGAGACATGACGGATAATAATTTTGCACTAATAATCGTGCACGATTTCGAGCAACAACAAAATGTACTGATTTGAATTTTTTCTAGTTCTGATTTTCCTAATATTCACAATCAAGTTATTGGTAAACATAAATATTAGATGAAGTCTCCGTCGTAATAGACTAATATAAATACACGCGCACGCATAATCATCTTAATAGTATACTATCTATCTTAATAGTATACTATTAACTTATCATTAATTTATAGATAACATTAGTCTAAATATACTTCACAATTTAAATTGAAATATTGCTTTCTTTGCTTCAAGCAAATATATACACACATATATGGAATTTACAATATTATTTTATCGAAACTTCATTACGTACAATTGAATTTTACAAATTTAATAAATGTTAATAAAAACAAAATAAGTTTTTGTAAATTTATAAAAATGTGGATATGAAAATTTATGCTCAGTTGAATTTAATCAATTCAGTTATTAATATTCAAAGAAATGAAAATCTTAATGTAGAAAAATTTTTCATAAAAAATAGACAATGTATTATTATTATTATTATTATTATTATTATTATTGTTATTGCTGTTGTTATTATTATCATCAGCAGCAGCAGTATCAACATTATCATCATCATCATCATCATCATCATCAGAATAATCATCATTATCAATATTTATTTAATTAATCAACATAAATTTCATAAAGTTTAGTTTCTTTATAATTAATTCTTTCACTCTGTTTTGATTTTAATGCTTATATGCGAAAAATAATGTTTTTTTTGAAATGCATTATTTTTTATTTTATTTTTTATATTTTCTTGAATATTCATTTTTTTTTTAAATTGTGAGAAAAAGATAAAAACAATCAATGTGTACTTGTAAATGCAATAATAAATTTTATTGACAGATTGTTTGACGACGAGTGTTTAATATTGTGTATTTATGGTCCTGCAACTTACATCTCCGTGCATGTACATCTATGAAGTAATTTTTTATCGATGTCTTCCGATAAACATTTTATTTGCGATTAAAATTAACTATTTTGCATGACCCGTTAAAGAAATTTAAAATACTATTTAATAGGATATTTTAGGATTACATTTTACTACTATTATAAAATGTAATTTTTATGTATTTTTTAATGAATCAAGATTGCAATGAGAGTTGGATTGCAATATATTCCTGGTATTAACTATATATTATCTTATGTTATTATATATTTTATTCAATTAAATAAAATTACATTATTAAAATAAAAAAAAAAAAATAAAAAAAATTAATAATAGAAATAAAACTACAATTTCAGATGCTTCTAGTAAAATTTGATGTCAAATATTGACAAAACTCAAATTATATCATTTATATACATTTTAATTAAATTACATATAGTATAGATATAATATTATATAATAGTATAAATGGTGTGTGTGCGAAACGTAAATCCAATTTATTATATATTTATAAAGTCGTTATTGGTCATAGAATTTTGGAAGCGATCTTAAAATGTATTTTTTCTATTTATACTTTTTTTTTATCATTAGGAGGAATAGGATTTGTCTTCGCGCAAAGGATATTTTTCTATTTTGTAACACAGCGCAATTGAGCGTGTGATCGATTGAGGTTTTATTGATTAAATTTGGTATGCAATTTGGAAATAAACAACATGAAAATTTTTAATAAAAGATTAATTATTAAAAAAGGTTTTTAAGGGTAGCCGAATGAAGATTTTGATGAATTCAAGGTATCATTGATTACTCTGATCGTTAAATGACGTTTTGAACTCAAAATTTTACACTCGGTGGTCATTAAAATCAATTTGAGCAGTTTTCTTTTTGGATACTGAAAACAAGAATAATTGATGATCTTCTTGAAAGCTCTATATGATTTCTCCAATTGCAATTTACACGTAATTTTATTCTTAAAGACTTTTTTTAACATTTAAAACATTTAAAAATATGGCCAAATGATGTGAATACTATAAATACAATAATTTTGACATTACTAATAGATCGCGCCAAGTATTAAAATAATCAAGCAAATTTCTATACTAAATAAACTATTTAATACTAATTTAAATACTAAAAGAAACTCAATATAAACAAATTTCATTAAAATCTTCATAGAAAATAAAATAAAATTGATTAAATTAGTATAATATTAGTATATTATTTCAAATTGATCAAATTATAATAAAATGTTTTTTTGAGATTTGCAATCTATACATTATAAATATTAAAATAATTAAATTAATTTATAGGTAAAATATTGAATATATAATATTGGTATATAAAATTTATTAATAATTAATTAATTTTCTACCTACGTTTATAATTAAAAATATAGTATCTTTATAAACACGTATTATTAATAAAGTCACATAAAATCACTATATATTGAAATTAGTTTTTACGCTCCATTTTTGTTAGTTTTAAATCAAGGAAATATACGTAATGAAATTTTTCAAACATTAAATTTAATTGATGTTTTCATTGGACTAGCCTAATTATTCATAATTGAACGAATCTCCGATTACAGCTAAATTCCATCTAAAGCAGGATGTTCCGATTGTTTGATTAATTTACAGACTCTATACACAGGCTTGCTTTGTTCTATATATATATTTTTTTTATTTGTTTATTTTTTTTATAGTATCATTAGATGGTTTTTCTAATTTCTGCATTTCTATAATAATGTATATTATTAATTTTATTAGGTGATATGTTAGGTCTTAATAATTTATATAATATTTATTATATTATATAATAAATAAATTATATACTATTTATACATATTGTATAATATTAATTTATATTCTAAATTAATCTATAAAATACTGTTATTAAATTTAGTATTAATAAATATGTTAGTTGTCTTAATACATAAATTTAAATAACAAATTAATGATGTATGTAAATTATTTTAAATATACTTTATACTTATATAAATTATTCTAAACAGATTAAAAAAAAATAGAAAAAACAAAAAAATGAGTAATATTAAATTATAAAAAATTTAATTCTTATTTCTCTACTGTTTGAATGCAACTACTTGAAGACATACATTCTAAAAAAATTTTTAAATTTGGGTCACATGCATGTGACTTCAATCATTTACTTAAGAAAAATGAAATTATATTATGTATTTATAATATAATATTGTTACTAGCAATTGGGATATTATATTACAAGAAAAAAAATATGTAAAATCTTCTTAATGATTAAAAAATGATCAATTAGAAAACTTGTAATAGTTTAATTATTTCATATTAATAATGTTAAAATATAATATTATAAAAGATATATGATAATTAATAAATTATATTTAAGTTTAAATAATTTTATAACATTTTAATATTTCTTCGTATCAATATTTATATTAATAATAAATCAATAAATTTATTTAATGCATTGAATTATGAAGCTGAATGTTACTTAGATAATGAATTTCTTACATTTTTGATTATTTTTTTTCTGTGTTTGGAAATGAATTTTTTAATGAGTATTTAAATTTGAACAAAAATGTGTTTTGAATAAAACATCATAACTTCATTTAAAATTATTATTTTAAATGCAAGAAAACATGACATGCTATAAAAACGTTGCAATAGAGGTGGAAGTACGAATCCAATAGGTCATAGAGAGAGTTTCTTTTAAATTTTAATTTTAAATCCTAGATTGCATGAAATTTGAGAATTTAAGTTTTTTTAATTGGATATACATTTGATTTCATAGATTAATAAATTATTTATACAGATTAAACGTATATATATGGGTATAAATTGAAAAAATACTAATTTAATATCTTTGAATTTATTGAATTAAATTACATATTACATGTATAATATGAATTCAATCTAAAATGCACATCTTCGTAAATATATTTAGAGATAATTATAAATGTCTTAAATTACAGTTGAAAAAAATTACTTTAATGAAAATTTGGTACTGTTAGAAACTAATTTTAATTTTATTATGTTTATGTATTAGTGATATGCAAGTACAGTAATAAATATTTTTAAATAATTAGGAATCTTTATTATAAATTCACGTGCGTGCTATAGTGTATTGATAACAAAAATATTATTTTACTACTTCTGTTCACTGGTCGGAATTTATATTTTATTTTATAATAATTGTATACATCTTCAATAAATTAAATATTTATAGTAAAAATTATCTATATTTATTACAGTTTATATAAAATCCTGTTAATGTTATTATACATAAGTGAACATAGATTTAAATAAAAAAAATATTTTTCTATTTAAATTTATTTGTTTAAAATATATTATGTAGGTATTGTTTAAAATAGGTTTTAACAAATAATAAATTAAAAATATTTGAATTTAATTTTTATAGAAATTTAATGTTTGATATTACGTTTGAGCTATAAAGTGTTATGTTTAAACTAATAATATAGAATTTTAGATACATTTGATTAATTATTCTGGAATTACATTTGAAAGTTAAATAAACATTAGATTTAATAAATTAAAATAAGTCGTTTCTTTGTTGAATATTATACAAAATAATCATTACAAATTTTTTAGTTTATTTTTGATATGTTAACAATTTAGGTATGGTTAAAATATAATTTCATAAACATTTTTAACCAATATTTTATGAATTAAAATTTTGTGATTATTCAATAATAATAATAATAATAATGCATTTTAATTTATTATATATTCATGATGTATCATATTATTCTTACAAAAAATTAAAATCTTCTGTAAGTTTACTTTTTAGTTTTTTAAATATGAGGGTAATATTTATCATTAAATTAAAAATTAATAAGATATCATAGATATTTACGGCTGAAATTTCCAAGAGTACACTAGAAATTCAGAAAATTAGTCAACTGCATTTAAGTAAGAATTTAAGGTTGACCTATTTGCGTTTGGTCAAAGAACAAAAATGATCCTACTATCTTACAAAAAATATATTCGAGAGATATTTGCGTAAATTGAAAAAAAATTACCAGAAAAAATTGATAGCTGGTAATTGTTTAATGGAGCATATATACCTGAAGTAATACGAAATACATTTCTAGTCTCGACAATATTGAGTGCAATTGTCTCACATAGAAATTACCACTGGTTGATATTCCTACCCGATCTGTGAGACAATTTTAAAGACATTAAAGACATAAAGGAATAGTCCTCGACAAGTTTTGCGGAAAGTCGCGTAAATGCTACCAATCCAAAGCAGTCATTTCGATAGAACTTAACTACTAACTTTCGGATTTCTCTGTATGTTTAATAACTTAACACGCTCTTTTTCACTTACACTTGAATCGTAAAATAAAGAATATTAGTAATTTTTAATGTTCCTTTCAAAATAAATATATTTTGTTGATTAATTGCCCCTTTTAATTTTTTTCTTTGAACTTTGATGTAACAAAATAAGTTTTTTTATTTTGTTATGAAATATTTCAGTTGTAATATTCAAAAGGTTTGCAAATAATTTAATAGAAATAAATAAACGCTGTTTACATAATTTCATTTTCATTTAAAAACTCGCATTTAAACATTTCATTATAAAGACCTTATTTTCTCTTGTATAATTTATTTATAGAGTTTAAAAATAAACAGAATCATTTCATAACTCAGTGCAATATATAAATATACTTAAATTCGTTTGGACTTTTTATCTGAAATTTCATTTGGTGATAACTTTGACTTTCAAGTTATGAATCATGCAGTATGATTTACAATATAATAATCAAGAAATTTTTGTGGAAACTCGTAAGTAAAATAAATTTATAAATTCATAAGAATCATTAAAATTTATAAGTCATAAATAACAAGACCGTCAAAACTTTGCAATAAAATATAGTTTATTATACGACAAAATTTATAAAACGGTTCGATTAATACAGTGTTTTTAAAGGAAAGTCTTTTTATCTTTCTGTTTGTCATTCTTCTTACTCAACAGGAAAATAACAAGTACAACATCCCACGTCCTTGCTTCCATTTCTCCAACTCCCTACTTGCGATTTATTTTTCTTTGCCTTTATTTTCCCCACTT
Organism: Eupristina koningsbergeri; assembly: GCA_018907245.1. Lineage (NCBI taxonomy): Eukaryota > Metazoa > Arthropoda > Insecta > Hymenoptera > Agaonidae > Eupristina > Eupristina koningsbergeri. The sequence continues at coordinate 940,911 of JACCHV010002775.1, forward strand.
ACGTGTTTGAGTTTATTGCACGATTCCTTTAACATACATACATGAATGTGCTTTAGGAAGTCGAAGGTCGAGATAGCAGGGAGGGCGAAAAATTGAAAAATTGAAAAATTGAAAAAGTCATGCACATCCCTGTGGTGTATCTTGAAAGAGCTTACAACTGCCTTGAAGATTTACGAAAAATCTTGGATAAGAGCTATAACCATATGTCGACACAATTTTCTTGCGATTTGAACGAACTGTATTAGATAGTAACATACGATGTGAATAAGAGGGCGAGTACAGGAAAAATACTTATTCGAAAAAGACTTTTTTTGTAACTATGTATTTCATATGTTAAAACTGTTGAAGATTTTTTACTTTGTTCTAAGGTATATGCATGTGGAAATTCACTATCAATTCGAATATTCGTTTCCTTTTCTTCTCGTACTAATTATATGCTTACTTACTTATATTTAAAATTATATGTTCCAAAAATCAAGTAAAAATTTACATACAATACGTAATTAATTTGAACGTGAAAGTTTATTTTTTTTTTTTGTCTCCTAAATTACGTGATTTTTAATATAAATTTATGATCTCAGAATTATAAAAAATTCAATCAATGTAAATAAAAAATTACATAATTTTTTATAAATCCAAATAATTCACTAGATATACATTTTTACAATAAATATATTAATTAATTTACAATAAATTAAGAATACATTATATTAATATAATATATTCTGGGCATTATAAAAAAATTAAAAATCAGTTAAATCGAATGGGTGTTAAGTATATAAGACATTATATATGTATATATAATAGTAATAATAAAATAGTACGTTTTATTATATTGACATACCATAATTAATATTATACATCGTCATAATGATGATTTCAATACAGAGATTCATAATTTATTTTTAGACACATGTCATTCTTAGATGAAGTAATAGATCCCTTTTTAGGACATGAAAAAAGTAGCTAGTTATACATATTAAAATTCGTAAAAAATGTCAGTAGATTCATATTTTCTAAAATGCTAATTTATTTCTAGCTCACTTTACCAGACTATTTTAGTTTTTTCAACGCTTTTACAAAATATTATTGTAGCACAACAAATCGTATAACTTACATTTTGTAAAAATCGTTTACATCATTTAAAAAATGAGTATAAATATAACTACAAAAGGCTGATAGCGAACAATTTGATGAGGAGTGGGAAGAAGAAGAAATGAGGGGTTAGTTAACGCGGATTTCACTTCTATTACTATATATTACAATTTACTGGTTCTTAGTCTCCTGTTACTCGTGCGCTCGGCCATTTTTGGTCACCTTTATCCTCATATTTTAGACAATCCGAAAGATTTTAACAAAATGTATGTTCTTCACAATTTTATTAACTACAAATCGTCCATTAACACTATAGTGTTAAAATTATAACTTTTCATTTTATAACAACAAAAGTAAAACAAAATGCATTTTTACATTAGAATTGTTAATAAAAAAAAAAATCTCTTGAATATCACGAGTGAAATTTTAGAAAATAAGAATCAACTAATTTTTTTACGAATTTTGATATGTATCACTTGCTGCTTTTTTAAGGCCCAAAAAGTGCTTTATTGCTTGGTGTACATAAGAATACATATATTTAAAAAAATTGAACATTATTTGGTATTTTAGTGAAACTTTCTAAATAATATTATATGTATTAGATATATACATTAAATAGTCCAAGGCTTCTTGTATTAAAAAAAACATAATATAATTAATTAGAGATTGGAAATTAAATTATGTATATTTAAAAAGTTATATAAAATATATGTTAAATATCTAATTAATTTTTTGTATCAAATTATTTATTAAACAGTAAGTTACGTAGACATATCTGAATTTGTTGCTGCATATTATATGAGTGGAAAGCCGAACTAAAAAGAGCGCATTCCAAACGTTTATGTATATTTATCAACAGAAATAAATTTATTATTGTTACAATTGAAAAAAAAAATTAGTAATAAAACAATAAATATTGGTCTACTTAAGATTCAATTATCTTTTTCATTTTGAAACATTTAAATCATTGTTTATATGCATTAGTATTGAGTATCAATACCTTTAGCTATCAGTCAATTTATAATTCCTCTCACTCATTCAAGAATTCAATTAATACATTCTAACCCTCATTTTCCACTTAATCGTGTAGCTCTTTATTCGCATATACTTGGTAGTGTTACTTGCTATGTATTGCCTTACATCAGTTCCTATACTTTTCATATTTTTTATCCACCGGTTCTACAAAGTAACATTACCTGTGCTCCGGATATAATAAATACATCTTCTTTATTCTATCGACTACACCGATCGGTTGTTGACCTCATTATGTCCATTTTCAAATATTTAGCAAAATATGTAAAACATAGCTTGATATATAATACCCAAGATATTAGTAAAAAAAACTAATAAAAATTTAGAAATGATAATTGTATACAAATAATATTCTTGATATGTATTAATAATATATATGTGATTATCATTTTTGAAGATAATATGTATGAATGGCTTGTGTTTTTTATAATCTCATTCTAGAAATTGAACAAATTTTTATTTTACGGAAGGAGAACTTTTTTTTTTTATTTTCTTTGAACATCAGTCAGATATTGAAGAAATTTGATGAATTTTGAAAAGAAATATGAGTGGTTTGGGTTCGTGAATTCTTAACGCAATGAATAAACGGATTGAGAAAAAAGCTAAGCTATCAATAAAAAATAGTGGTTAATGTAAGCAATAAAATAGATAGATTTATAATCGGGGAGGTTCAAGTAGTAAAGTTTGGAAATAAGCTTGGAATATTTTTATTAAGAGTCAATTTCGTAATGTTTGTGCTGCTACTGGATTTTCTATAATATTCTGTAAGAGAAAGCAGTGTCAGGGTCGAAGCTATGCACTATTTAATATATATTATCGTTTTTGCAGATGCCGGGCAACACGACGATGGCCGGCAGCACCTTGCAAGAGGACGAGCTCCGTTTGATCAAATTGGAGCGTCAAAAGGAGTGCCTCAAGCAATTGGCCATCAACACGAGCCTACCACCCGGTTTGTGCCACACACCTATATCTGCCTTATTAAACTCGATACTCACCCTCGGACTTTATCCCCTTTCTCTTTCCCATCCCCTAAATCGCCCGTCAAACGGACTTTACCCCTTTAAACCACCTTAAATGCCATTTGATGTGAAATACCAGGGACACTCTGCCTTGGACAAATTATTTTTACTCGAATACAAACATAAATGCAACACCTCTCGCTCAAGACAATTTCATTCCATTATTTTCCGTAATTTTACTTACATATATTTCAATTACGTTTAATTTAAATCTTTTTTATTTAATGAATTTTGAACATCCTTAAAATTTATGTAAAACTCTATCATTATACAATGTTTGTCGTGAGTGTAGTATTAGTTAATTATTATTTTATTACAGATATGATTTATTACAACTATTTCAGAAATTTTATAATTATGATCTTAGTAACGCCCAATGATCCTTTTATTTGAGAATATTAACTTATTTACTAAACAAATGCAAATTTATTACAATTTAATAACTTTTTATTGCTTGCTCCATTTTTCTGCAATTTTCTGAACTTTCCATTCACATCGGAAAAGTAATTAAATTTTACTACTGTTATATACATTTTCTATGTTTTATGTCCTATAAATATTCCTTACATAACATATATTTAATTATTATTTAATGTATATATATTAAATAAATAATATTTTAATGAATCAGAACGAACAATATCTTCTTTTATTCTTCAAAAATTTTTTTGAATTATTAATATAAAAATGAAAATAAATATGTGCGCGTATAAAAAATAATCCATTAACTAGACTATTTTAAATCTTACTTAAGTGTCTTAAGATTAGGATTAAATTTTGATTAATTAATAATTGCGCATATTTTACAAAGTATTTAATTTTCATGTGTATACGATTTGTTAAAAGTTAATTTGCTACTAGTAATAAATTATATTATTTATAAATCAATTAATTAAAACCATTTGAGGAAGAATAAGCATAATTTTTTTTAAATATTTTTTTTTTTTGCATAAAAATCTTTCAAGACTGATGACATGATTACTAAAAAGCAAGACATAAAAAGAGGTTACAGATTTTCAACTAATTCTCGTAAAGTGATTAATATATGGAGGATTATGTGGAGGAAAAATAGAGCAATGGTAAAAATTACTTCTGGTGCACATTTTGAAAAAATAAAAAAAAAGTATAAGACTCGATTGGCATTGGCAAAATTATATTAAATAAACCATTAATTAATATTACTCTAAAATCATTTTAGATTTTTACTTTATTGTTCTTAATTCTTTAATTATTGAGAACTAATGGTTTAAACCAATTAAGAAAATTATTTAAAATTCATTATTTACAATCAAATAAAAGTCTTTTATTAGTATAATAATAAAACGAATGCTATTGTAAGTTAGCAATGTTCCAGTAGGTAGATTTAACTTCCTATCATCATCAGGAATACATTAATGTATTACAATGTTAATTCAATTAAAATTTAATTAATTACCTACTACGCTAAATTATTTAATTTTGATCTATTCCGTATTTTTGTTAACTGGAAGGAAAAAATAAAAGTACTGAGGATCCTGCTATTTTCTAATTATTTGTAAAAATTTGTAAAATTTGTCTTTTATATAATTATGGTATATATAATTTTTAGTTTTTTATTTCTATTTTTTTAATCAATGATATATTTTTATAATTTTATTATTATAAGATTTTTTATGTTTCAAAAACTTGATTCTGGAGACTATATTTTGTTTCATCAGTACATGTATTATTATATTAACATCAATTAATGATACAAATAATAGCATTTTTTTTAGAATAATAAATAACTGCATTTTATAGATAAATTTCTCTGTATATGTATTATATTTCTCATTTTATAAAAAATTACAATTAATTTCATTATTTACGAAATTACCATTTTAAAATTCGTAATGAGAAACTGCAAATTCAATTTCACTTAAATATTATATATTAGTAAAAAATTCTATTATATTATTATGCAATTAAAATTATAACTTAATTATACAAATATAATAAAATTAATATATATTTAAAACATAATAAAATTTATAATAATTTATATAACATTTTTATAAATATGAATTTTTCATTGATCAAATTTTTATCAGTATTATATCAATGTACCTATAGTATTACAGATTCCATAAAAAATTACGTTCTCAAAATTGTAATTGTAAAATATGATATCGAAAAATTATGATATTCAAAAATTTTTTGGCTTCATCGTAGATCCTCTAAATTTCTATCTAATATCATAAAATAATTTTTAGACTCTTATTGAATTTACATGTCACTAGATATGTTTCCTAATAATACAATCTCATTAATGATAAAATAAATTCATATATGATTTAGTATCTTGAAATATAAATTTTTATATTTATTGTATAGGTGAGGAATGAGAGAATCATATGAATTCTGAATTTGTATAGTTCATAATAAAGAATTTAATTTCAGAAAATAGAAAGCTCCGTCATATAAGTTTTCAAAGAGTGCTTTCTAAATCTGCTTAAGAATACATGTATTCTATTGTAAATATTTTAATAATAAGCTTCAAAATTTTCATAATGAATACCTTTTATGAATTAAGTTATCATTTCAAATGTAAATAGTTAAAATTATATGAGGTTTGAAACTGCGGTAATTCCATTGGAAATGTAAATAAACTTGAAATTTAATTTTCTTTAATAAGGGCTTCCTGCATAATTATAAGATCATATCATCTAACTCTATTCATAGTTATTTAGTATTGCATAAGCCAAAGCAATGTTTTTAAATAATCTTGATATCACAGATCCACTAAAAAATTAATTTTTTATATTATGCAACTTCTTAAAAAAAAAAAAATATTTAATAAATTATTTCACTCATGATATAATGAAATACGTAATTTTCATAAATTATTATCTGAAAGCTTATATTTATAAACTATTTACTTTTACATTTGAGGAATAATAAATATAATGTAGATTATTTGAGAAGTTAAACAGAATTTGCTTTTTTTATATAAAATTTTGTCTGTAAAATAATTGTAATATAAATACGTTTATTTATGCTCTCAAAAATTTCTACTATTGCAGTTGTATAAGTGCCTATGAATCGCGAAAATTTGAAAAATATATTCAATACAATATAAATATTGAAACATTTTTTATTTTTATAAGAAAATGTTTATTCAGCAACTTCTGTAGTTCATGTGATAGATAGCTAGATAATCGATAAGCTTCAAATTCACACGTTGAAGTTGGAATCGATGTATTTTATGGTTTTTGATAAATACATCTTAATGTCTAATAAATAAGTAAAATATTCAATAATCCTTATAATAATACTAAGAAATTTTATAAATTTATTTTTAAATGGGCACCTGATTTTTATAATCGTCATTTAAATAAAGTATTTTAGGATGTAATTTTCATGATAAAATTCGCAATTCTCACATTTATTTTTATATTATCTAGTTCAGGATTTCAGAACTAAAAAATAATAAAATAGTATGAAAGTAGATCAAGTCTAATTACGGTCAGACAACAATGAACACAAGAATAGAGCAACTAACATTTAAATTTTCTTTATATTTTTACTGTTTCTCTTTTTTTAAACAAACAGTTTCAATAATTATTGAAAGCTTAAATAATTATTGAAACTATAAATTAAAAAATTTAACATTAAATGAAAATTATTTTAAAAATAAAATATCACTTTAAAGAATAATAGTAATAAAAAAAATATAGATAAATACATAAATTAAGAAAAAGATATTTATAATTAATGCACTACTATGACGAAATAAGAAAGTTTTTCTTTAAATAAAGATTAAATATGTAAATTTGATGCAGGCTTACACAATAATATCCAAAAAATTTAATTTGAACACATAAAATTCTTTGAATGTTTCACCTTTGAAAATGGTTGCAAAAATTTCTAAACTCCTTGTTCAATTTGATGACCTAGTTATCTTTACATATTCTAGCAACTTTTGAAAATTCTTCATTGCATGCAAACAAAAACGGAGTCAATAAGATAGGAAAGCTCAGTTATCGGCCTCATCGCGAATTCATTGAAGTTCGAGGAATAGATCTCACTATTTTATATCTTCCTTTCTCCGAGTTCTCTCTGAAGATACTTTTGACTCATCTCTCGGGTGAAAGGGATGAAAGGATCTTAGAACATAAACGTTAACTTGTTAAAATAATACTAACTGCACGAGTATTAAACGCTTGTACATATGATTGAGTGTATGGATGAATTTAATAAGAATAATAAGATATGGAAAAGATGTTGGATATGTCTGCATGAAGTACTTATGGAAATGATTGAGTTGATTATGGTTGGCTATTGAAATGATTATGTTTTAAACTAACCACTATGTTAGAATCATTTATGATTTTTTATAATTTTTTTATGACTCTTTCACGATGAAAATAACTTATCAAACGTATCTTTAATTCATTTATTATTTTATGAAATTTACTCTGTGAATTTATGATAATTAATGTTACCTTTAAACATACTTTGTAAATAAACGGTACACATCATTTGTAGTGCTTGTTGATTTGATGCATTTTTATTATGCTAATTCTAATTCTCTCCAATTCTTTATTCTGTCTAATTAATGATTATTTATTCTTATATTTTTGAGTTAAAAATTTAAGAAAATAAATATTATTTTAAACAATATACGAACGTTTAATTTATTTAATATTTATTTTTATAATTTTTAAAAAATGAATATAATTCAATTTTTTAGAGCATTCATAAATTCATAATATCGATTTAAAAATATAAATAGTACTTAAAAGTAAAACTAGTATTGTGATTTATTAATTTTTAATAAAAATATCGAATTAAATATATTACAGTTTTTCGGTTATTATTTTTAAATACTATTTAAGAATTTATTTAAATATTCATTTACGAAATTATGGTTAAAATACAATTTTTCATTCTTATCATAATTTTTTAAATACTCATTATTATTATGTTTAATAATTTAAATAAAAAAAAAATTAAATTTATATTGTAAATTATATTTTATCTAATTTTGTATCTACTATTTAAAATTTATACTAATATTTCAATTGTTCCAGGAAAATGATTCTATCCCATGCAATAATAATGCATATATAAATTTACTTGAGTGAGTCATTCAGACTCAATTTCATTAATATCGTAAGTAGATTTCATATTTTCATTAAATGGATTAGACTATAAATTTAGAGTTAAATCACAATAAAAAAAATTATTTAATTAATTGAAATCTATGTTATAATAAAAAAATAATAGTAAAAAATATATAGAATGCTATATTTGGTATTATTAAATATCGATTCAATTAAATGCCCAAAAGATTTTCCATAGAATTGAATTGATACATTTAAATTTTTTATATTTGTAAATTAAAAATGCACATATTACGATTATTTGTGTTTTTTTAAGATTACGTATTGAAAACGCAATTTGTTGACTTGATTAAAGATTTATGTTTTTCAAAACGTTACTTTCGCCGGATAGCTAAATTAATTTTTATTTTTCGCAATATTAAATAAAAAAGAGATAGTAACGTAAATTATATTGGTTGATATCTATGTTCCGCTAAAATTTCTGAACTTTACCATACAATCTTGCGATTCTTGTATTAATCTATTAATAAACTCTTTGTATTTTTAGTGTGCCTAAAATTATGTAGGTAAAATAGAAAAAGCATTTATTTTTCTTAATGATGAGAGAAATCTTGCAATTATTAAAAAAAATTTTAAACTATTCCATTTCAATTATTTTTTATAATACACTACTTTGCAAAATATTAATTAAAAAGTTATGCTTTAAACTCATAAAGTCTGTTTTGATAATTTTTTTTTTATTGCACTTCTTTAAATTTTATAATGTATTAAAATATTTGTAGAATATAGTAATTACTGTCCATTTTTCCTATTCTATAAAATTATTTCATTTTTTTTAACAACTTCTAGTATTATAATTAACAGATAAAATTAAATGTTATTGTTTTAAAAATATTTAAAATAAATAAAAAAAATATACAGAATTTCTTTACAAAATTTAAAAACTATAAAGCATTTAGATTAAAAATTGTTGATGTTATTATTTTTGATTTTGTTAAAAAGGCGTACAATAACTTTAATGAAATTATATTACCTTCCTTGATAACTTTAAAAACTCATTCAATAACTCATCGCTACATTTCTTTTTACAAAACAGTATCCAATTTTTGAAACAGATTTTTCTCTTTCAGTTTTAGTAAATAATATTAAAATATAAATAATTTTCCTTTAATATAAGGATGCATAAATATTAAAGTAATAATACTGAATTTATAAATAGTATTATGTAAATCATGAAAAATTCATTAATTTTTTGATAAATTTAAGTCTTAGAATAAATATCTTAAGAGGATTTTTTTAAGAATACATTTCGAATTATTTAAATGATTATTTAATGCATATTATTAAAAATAATAAAACTAAATGTTCGAAACTTTTTCTTTATAAATACTTTAATACCTGATTTTTAAAAAAATTCTGTAATAAGAAGGTTTATAAGTAGAATTTATTCTTGCATATATTATATTTTTCTCTTTTATAAGAAATACTATATTTTTTTATATAATTTGAAGTTGTTGGTTCTTGGCAAATTAGCTATTTTTTTTTTTAATTTTTCAAATGTTCTAATTCAGTTTATAGAAATAAAATTAGATATTTTATATAACTTCAAAATTTTCAAAAAATTCAAGCATTTTTGTAATTGAACATGTAAAACAAAACAATTTAAACATGTTTATTAAAAAATTTAAAACAATTTGCTCATAATAGTTAAACTTTTGTAATAAAAAAATATGATAATACTTACAACAAATGTCATGATCATGGTGTGTTTCGCTTTCCACATATTCAATTTAACGATAGAACACTTTACTAATTTTATCCGTGAAAAAATTGGAATACTAAATGTACCAATCGATTTTTACATATGAACGCCCTTATTACTGAGAAAGCTAACACTTATATGATTAAAAAAAAAAATTATAGTTTTTTCCTGCAATACTTGAAGTTTTATTTAATTAAGCGTACAATATTATCTCAAAACGTTGTGTGTGTTTTTTATTTTTTATATATTAGGGTAAAATATTTTCTTTCAAGAAATCAGAATGCATTAGAAATTGAACCATAAATATGTTTGATTTGTCAAATAATAGTATTGAAAGGAAAGCTTTATTAGTTAATTTAATTTTTGTTTTGTTTTATAGAATATACATTTTCTTTTTTAATTTAGGACGATATTCTACAGGCTGGTAATTAAAATTCTTTACATTTCATTTGATGACATTCAAATTTCATTCGATGAACATTACTGAAGATTTAAATATTACACTCTTAATTGACTCATTTAAAATTGAAAAGATTTTTGATATTATCCAGTTTATTTATACATAGAAAGTTCATTTTTTTTAGAAAAACTTAATGCTTCTATCTCCTATTTTAAAACAATTGAAGTAGTCATAAAAGTAATATTTTACTAACAATAATTTTATTCGTTAATTCAGTTTTGATACGTATTTTACAATTATTAAATTAATAATCTTTAGGTAAATTAAATGAATAATCTTAAAGTTAAAAATTTATATGAAATAATTGTAGTACCTTGTACTTTTATGAATTAATTAAATATTAAAATAATTAAAGAGAACATGACAAATGTAAAGACATGTAATGCATAGAACTATATGTACTAATAATAGTAAACTATAAAATCTATTGTATTTGAATGTTTTGAAATATTTGGAAATACAATCAAAGACATACTTCTAAAAACTTGCATCAACTTGATTAATGATATTAGAAACCGAATCCAAATTTTTAATTTGAACAAATACATGAAACTATACTAATGCACATGAATATATCAGAAATATGCATTGCCGTAATAGTTAAAAAGACGTTACGACATATTACAACGAGATTTGAGAAATAGAATATTTCTTTGAAGATGAAAATAAAGCCATTCAAGAAGGAATAATAGGAGGATCAAAAGATGATCGCAGAAAAATGTTGGAGGAAAAACTAGAGCTTTCAAACAAAAAATATAAAGACGAGGTTTTTTAGGAGAAAAAAAAAAATTTTTGAAACGAAAGGGACGAGTTAAGTCTTGAGGAGAATGATTAGTAGGAAATTTTACGCGCACAATCATACTTTTTCTTCTATTCGATGATAAGTTTTGTTTTTATCTTAACTCACGTTTTAAATTATTCTCTAAATTCTAATTTTATATTTTCTTTAGACTTATTGTACTGAGTAAATATTGAAGATTTTTTCTTCAATCAATACTTTAAACGCAATAATTTTATGTATTTTTATTATTTTAAAAAATGACTTTTTGTTATACTTGTGGTAAATCATAAAAAATAAATTTATCGAGTCAATAAAATGGATTTTACTTTAAAATCGGTGTAAATAATGGTAGAACCTAATGATATTAATGCTCATACCTTGCGCCAAGGATTGACAACTTTTTACAATAACGAAATAAATAATTACGTATTTTCTAAAAAGAGCTGGGGGTTGTAAGTCGCATGAATCGACGTTAACTTGGAAGACTTTCGAGATGATGAAAGTTATGATTTTGAACTGCTTAGTATCTCTCCGCGGAACTGATGGTTACTGGAACAAATCGAGTTCTTGAGTACGTATGGCGAGCAGATGAGGTCTTGGTGAAGCTAAAATGCACGAATACAAAGTCTGGGAGCCATTAGACATACTCCAGACAAACTCGGGGGCTGTAGCTAATATATGTATTGTTTGGATTTCAAGGGATGGCTGGTTACTTACTAATATTTAGCAGTGGCAAGCTTTCAAGTTTTACAATGACTTTCGGTTTATAAGTAAGGCATTTATGGTTAACACTTAACTTTATCTTAGCTTAATATTCATTCGAATAAATTAAGGACAAGAATTTAATCAATGATAAAAAGAGCTTCATTGTAAAAATATATTTTGCAGTTATTTGTTACCTTTTTAAAAAAAACTCTTCGTCCGAGTTTAACTTATTATTTTGTATTATTTTCGTCGTTATTACTTGTATTCAATATCCTAATGTTTTTAAAGAAATTACATTTAAAAAATCTATAATATTTCCAGTTAAAATTTATTACTATGAAAATATTAATTGAATTTTTTAAATATTTTGTCAATGGTTTTTATTATAATTACAGATAATTAAAAAAATGAAATATATTAAATTATAAATATAAACTATAAATAAAATAATATTTTAAATTAAAAAAATATTTAACCTTGTCTTTTTGTGTATGTTCATTTTTTACTATGTTAGTAGCTATCGTAGCTATCATTATATGTTGGTTTTGAACAAATATAACTATTTTATTTTGACTAATAATGTTAAAAATCATAATGAACATGTTTGAGTAACATGTAATGTTTTATTAAAACCTAAATATTTACATTTAAATGAAGTTGTTTAATTTTCCATATAACTTTTTTTTTTTTTTTTTTTTTAATATAACTTATACTATTTTATATTAGCTTTAAATAATATTGAAAATAATCTAAGATTCCCATAGATAAATATTTTTTACAAAAATAGCGAATCAATTAAAATGTTATTATAAAATCGATAACAGAATTTGTAACGACCTTAATTCACATACAATAATAATTCATTAATAAATAAAAATTATATTATATAAAAATATATATTATATTAATAAAGAAAATATTAAAATTATTATTTGTTTTTCATTTTAGTATGAAAAATATTCAATATATAAAGTAACTTATAAAATTTGTAATAAATTTAAACGGAAATAAATTAATATCATTATCAAACCTGATGTCGAAATTCGTAACCATGATTTTGTATATTAAAAGAAAAATTAAATTCATTTTTTCCTGATGTTCTCTGTTTATTACAGATTACTTATCATTTAGGATTTCTCAATCTTGTAAAACATAATAAATTTACATGGAAGTGAATTGAGAAATATTTAAATAAACTTACTTGATAAACTTACACGACTTATATATGTTTACAGTGTCAATCTAGTTTCGTACTTTAAGAAAGTCGATTTCAAATTTCGATATTATACTGTTTGAAAAATATTTTGCAAAAGTTTTATAGCATTACGGTAAATTTTTATGAAATTACAGCCTAGTGGCCGAAGCCATTTAATCGACACTCCGTAAGTTTGATTGCACGCCGAGTGTCAATGTTCATTTTTTTATACAAATATAATTGTTAATAAAATATAATTTATAAAAATTAAATAGGTAAGTACATAAAGGAATATTAATATTAGGTATAGGTGCATCCGAAATTATTCTAAGAGATAAACAATTTATGTAAAATTTGACGTATACGAGATATTACTTCATTTTATTTTGAACAGTTTATGAAAATGCATCGCATTTTTTAAAAGCTTAAAAATAAATGAAAAAGTTGTAAATAAAAATCAGAACATTCGTTACATAGATTATGGTTCACGAGGAGAAGAATCTACGTAAATTTACATACACTTGAGGATTGCACAGAAAATACAAATGCAACTATGTGAAAATGGGATTATACAGAAGATTATACAACAGTAATGTTGAATAAAATTATCGTTTTTTAATTTTTCATTTTTTTAATATATTCTGTGCAATTATTGCTATTGCATAATGTAAACACTACGAATGAAAAATACAATTTACTGAAATGGGTTCAGTAGGTTTCAAATAGAAATAAAGTATCGATACAGTGTTTCCTATATATACTCTTAATCTATGGTTGTAAGAGCCGAAGATACAAACTGTTGTGGTGTACTTTTGATGTGATTTATAGGTATAGAACTTTAAGGGCTGAATGTTTTTTTGTAATTTAACGGATTTATCAAAAATCTTTTTCTCGATAACTTCTGTGAGATGTTTTCACAGTATATCGACAATTTCTAAATCAGTATACAGGTTCACTGTAAAAATGCTTTAAAAGAACAGAATAATAAGGTGTATGTATAAATTTAACAGTTTATGGAGATACTAAATAGAAAAACATGGACATACTCCGAGATTTTATCGGAAAATATAGTAAAAAAAAATTATTGATAGCACTATCAAGTTACTGTATAGAGTGTGGTATCTGGAATAAAAAATAGTGAAGATTGAGAAATTCATGAACAAGGACTCTCAACTGACTGTAATTTTTATGAAAATCAAGAACGATCAGCTGCAAAATTGAAATCTATGATATCAAAAAAATGTTCCTTCCATCACTCAATAATTAAAATATAAAATATACGCTTGAGATCGATAATGAGGACACTGCAAACTTTCAAGGTATTTTAAATATAAACTATTATGATACGTCCTTTGAAAAATTCCAATATTATATGTAAAAATACGATTGGTACAAGATGCAGGAACGAAAAAAAACGAAAAGTTTAAGAGAAAGGAATACAAACACATTAAAAATAACAAAAATAGTCATCGATGAATTACAAAAATATTATGAATTAACGATAATAAAATATGAAGATAATGTAACACGGAAATTTGGGCCACATATTTTCATGTGCATTCAACAAATAATAATCGAAATAATAAAAACTAGTTACTGAATGTCGATAACTGATGTGCTAATTGTCTATCAAAAGTTAAAGGTCTTAAGATTAAGAATTTGAATCATGATTATTTGCCAATACATGGGTATGTTTTAAAAATTTTACTTCCCATTTACAAGGTTTTGTCGAGAAGTAAATTATTAAACATGTAAAAAGAGCAATACTCAAAATATTAAAGAATGCTGCAGAAACTTGCTGAAGTATTTTGATCCTCAATATTTTTACATTGAATTATTAATAGTCAAATGTTTTTGCTATGAAGATTCTCAATGATAGCAGGATATCAACTTTTCATATTTTTAGAATAAGACAACTGAAAATCGGTTAATATGCTATAGATTGTATCGAGAATCATGAGATAAGCCGCTACAGATAGCCGAAAAAGATCAGTCAGTTTTCTTAAGAGAGTCAGACAGCTCTAAAAAAAGCTAAAGCTGAATTTGTGCATTTTTTTGAGTTAGAAAAAGGTGCATTATGTAAACTTGAAATGGCATATTAAGTGTAAGTATATAAATTTTATTGTATAATATAAAAATTTTCATTTAAAACTTTATACGCGTTTCTTATTTTTAAAATCACATTATCAAAAATGTCTACCTTTCTAGTTCGAAAATAAATTATCAAATTAATTTAAGTTAAGACAACGTAAAAAACGCTTTATTCATACTGTGAACCTCCACTTTTTGATATTTTAAAAATTATGAATTTGGCAAGTAAAAGCAAAAAAAGTCATTTAAAAAATTGTGTGTTTGTCAATTTTTAGAATTTTAAAAAACTGGAGCTTTAATGTATGTAGAATTTTATCTAGTGTAATGCAACAAAACAAATTTTCTTTTACACGTAACCTACGGACCTTTATGATGGCAACCGTTTTGCAACTTTTTTTTTACATTAGCACTTTATCGTATATCTTAGTATTAAAACGATATTTTTTTTTTTAAATTTTGAGTTAACAAATATATTCTCAAGATTTCAAAAGATTAATTTTAGATTCAGTTAATTAGTTTTTTTTAAAACTAAAAAAAAAAACGTATTTTGAGCACCCGATACTAGATAAGGCCCTTAAATACATATTAAATTTGTTATTAATAACAGTTGCAAGTTTTTATCTATAATAAATTCTACTTCTATTTTTGTTAATTAAAAAATATTACTTAATATTGTTGTGTTATGTATTTCTAAATTAATTATGCAATCAATTTTTCTAAAATTGAAATATATAATTAATATTTATAGTTGAAAAAGTTAAAATATTTTATAATATAATAATAATGTATTGTTATAATAATGTTATTGCTATATAATCATTATTTGGCAATAAATTATTAAGAAGTTCAAATTTGAAAGCAATTAAATCAAGTAATACAAATACAATAAAAATACTAGCGTTAATGAAAAATATAAAAATATATTAAAATTTTTTTAAAATAATGCTCCTTAAAAAATTTTATTTTTAACACCAATTTAGTATAAAAGATTAGCAAATTCATAATTAAATGTAGTGATACTAAATAAAAGATGAAATTATTTATTGTATGATTGAAAATCAATTTGTGATAGAAATTAGTGGATTTCTTTTAATTCCAAGGCTCTTTATCATGTATTCATCACTCATTCATCATGTGGTACTATTGGTTTAATTCAAATGTAGTATATATTAAAAGTAGGAAATTTACAGTTACTTCTATTTTTAAAATCACATAAAATATTATGAGATAATTAAGAAATGATAATAAAAAAGGATCTTAACAAAAAATCAATTAAGATTTGATCATTATCGCTATAAGAAAAAATATTTAATCTTCTCAACTGGTTTGAACTCGGAATTTCTTTCTGTGAACTCAACCATCAGAACAATACGATAAATTATCAGTATTCCAACATATATTCACGTCTCTTACATGGTTTTTCAAACTTTCCCTTATATAGAAGTACGAATAAACAGAAGGAAATGTAAACGCAACTACAACTACAAGACAAACAGAAGTTGTAAAAAAAAAACTTGTAATGATGTACTTGTAGTTATAGCACACTCGAGTAATGTTAGAATAGACTAAATTAAGAATAGATTTTGTCATAATTATGTCACTTACCTGAGTGTTTTGTACTTTCGTATCCAATTTGCATAATTCATATTATAAAAAATTTTTTATTGCTTTGAGAAAAAATTTTAATATTTGCATATAATTATATTTCGTCATTATTACTTTTTTTGTTAATAGTTATAAAATGAAAAATAAATATACCATGTAAATATAACTGCACACTTAATAAGTTATAATAAATATTGTAATAAAAGTTGATAAATTATTGAAACTTTTTTATGATTAATAGTATATAATAAAATAAAATTTTATTTTTTAATAAATAAATATGTACATAAATATATAAAATCAATTTTTTATAAAATGGAATTTTTTTTGAAGAAAATAAATCGTTTATATATTAATGAATAATTGTTTTATAATTTGAATGAAAAAATATGAAGGATACTTACTACTACTTGTTAAATTATAAATGAAAATTTCAAATTATTTCAGATGATCAATAATTTTTCATTATAAAATTAAATATTGTTAACGAATAAATTAAAATATCAAGTGTATTTTATAATGTACATTATTTTACAAATTTTTTGAAGGAAAACAATACATTATCTTGTAATATGATCTCATGCGATAATGTTGTTTAGGAAAAAATTTAATAAAACTTCAAAAACTTTCACATTTCCCAAAAAATAAAACTACATTTATGCTATACTATTTTAATTTATTTTCAATCAAATTAAAGACCAATATGTCGTTATTGAAGATTTTTCAAAAGCCATTCTTAAAAAGATTAAGTTCATAAAATTAAATAATTTTAAATGTTTGGTATACAACAAATGTTACCTTAAAATAAAGTGTAAGGTGAAGTCATCTCATGAAAATAAAATAGAACTATAAATGTAATATCTTCTCTTCGAGAAGGAATTGTATACAAGAAATTGACTAGCACATGTTTGTTCAAGAGACGTGCATTAAGTGCAATAGCCCATTTAAGTGTATTGCGTAAACTTTTACTGTCATATGAAATTTGTTGGACCACCCAAAAGAAAATTGCAAATCTTTTACACTTAAATACAGTCACTTGTAGAATTTTTGATAAATTTACTTGATAAGACAAGATAAAGTTTACATGAAGGACGATTTTTAGCGACCTCCAGTAAATACAAGTGTTTGCATAACAAATATTTCGCTGGAAAATTTTCTTTATCAATGTTAACATTACAATAGTAATGAAAACAGGAACACAGATGTACATGCGAGTTAAAGATTTAATGTTGAATTTATTTTACCGCAGTTAATTCAGAGAACTCATAGAAGTAAAGTTATTACTTCTATGAGTTCTCTTTTAATTTCGGACCTGATATAAACTGAAATAAACTAATACTATTAAACATTATTTGACGCGAATAATTTTTTCAAGGTTAATAACAGTTATGTGGACCATTTCCGGGGCTCGTTTTGTATTCTGAAAATTATGTATAAAACTTTAGTTTGTAAAAAATATAAAAATGTTTCCCTCGGGAAGGGTTCTATACAGATAATTCAAAATAATCAAACGAAATAAAAGTTAATTAAACTCAAAATCTTTTCGGGAGAAAACAGACATCAGTTATTAACTATCGTCTTGTAGCCACACAGCCGGAATACAATAGGTCAATTCGAAAATCATATAATTGAAGATTATAGAATAACTCATATAACTCAAAGAGCATGAGTCCTTCACCTTTGTCAATATCAGAATTATTATTCCAATTATATTTCCATTGGGTTCCGTAGATGCTGCGTTGAATGATGTACAAATTTAGACACATACTACGAGAGGCAAAACAAGACCAACAATCGATTTACTCATTTTCGAGGACCCTCAAATTTTAATTGTAAATTTATATAATTAATGTTCACATAATTGTAACGCTTATTAAAAGACTATTCCTTTGAGTCAGCTTTATGTAAAGTATTTCGAAATAGCGATTCCTACTCAATAAGTTGACTAAACTGAATTATAAAGCTTTATTCCTTTTTATTGAAAGTGGATTTTTTTTGACAATAAATAAATAAGCATTCATTTACTAACATATTAATAAATCAATTGTCTTATTTGTATATTTTATACCTAGAAATACTTCTTCTTCCTGCCTTCCTTGAACTCAAATAACACGTAAATTATTAATATTATTCGTATTATTAAAATTAAATATTGTGAAAGGTAGCCAAAACCGTTAATTATTAAATTTTTTAATTTATTTACTAATAAATGACGAATATAATATGAACATTAATTTATAATAATATTACTCGATTAACTTTTGAAAATAACAATACTTATTTACATATCTTTAACTGAACATATTTTTTGAATCATTAAATTAAAACTTTAATCATAATATCTTCTGATAAATGATAAAGTGTAATACATTATAATGAATCATAATCAAGGGAATAATATCATGCATTCGCATTATTTTTCATTGTCGTGAAGTATTCATAATCAATGTAATATTCGAAATATATATTTATTATTTAAAACGATTAATTATTCAATATTTGAAAAAGTAAAAATTTATTAGATTATCAATTGATAATTAGAAATAAATAAATTTCATTAAATTTAAATTACTCATATTTCTATTAAAAATTTGTATTAAAAATAATATGATAATTTATAAAACGGTACATGATTACATATTAACATATATAAAATAGAAACAAAATATTAGATTTTTTATGAAGAATTTTCAAGACTAAAGTAATTATAAATTAATAAACAAGCAATAAACAACCGTTGAAGTTAAATAAACTTTTAAAGTGAAAATACATGTTGACGTTCTTTTAATATTACAAACAGCATAAAGACTATATAACTATTTAATGAATAAATTACGTATGACAGTAATTTTGAGTCAAACTTTGTCTCATAATGCATTGGCCTCTTGAGTATAATTAATATATGGTCGAGGAATGTTATGCAATAATATAATATTATTTGAATTCTTATGAATTTGGCTTATTAATATTTGAATTCTTCAAGTTTTTTCTCAAGGAATTCAAAATCTCATAAAAAAATCGAATTTATTGAATCATTAAAAATGAAATTTTTTAAAATCATTACATTTCATATCTGAGGTCACTTTCCACCGATTCTATAAAAATATATCTTATTCTCAATATAAGTCGTTAATATTTAGAATATTAAAAAAAGCGTTTATTATTTATATGAAAAAAAGTCATTTCGATTACATAATTAATTAAAGTGATAAATATATAGTAAAGAATAAAATTTGAGATAAACCTTATAAACATATTATTATATAATGTATATAGATTAAAAATTAGGTATTTTTTTACATTTTATTATATTTAATTTGATAAATATTTTCATAATGAATGAAATATGAATTGAAATTGAGAATAGTAATAAATTTTACAAAAATCTATTTAAAATATATATTTAAAGTTGCTTTTTTCTAGTACACATTGAATAACATTTTGTGTAATTTTCTAACTAATAAGATATGAAGTTATACTAATAATAACAATGATTTAATATCTAAAAACTTAGTAAGTACATATTAATTTACTTAAATTAAGTAAGAAAAGAAAAGTTATATACTGTTTTTCTTAATTTATAAAGTAGCGTATAAACTCCGCTTCACATCACTTTGTTTTTATTTTTTTCGTTTAACTGAACAGTATAATTAGCGTTTTCATATTGTAAACTTTTATATCTCATATATAACATTCATTATTAATCATTTTATATGTTATTTTAATTATAATACACACATGAATTAATACATACTCGACATAAAAAACTTTTGAATTAGCAAAACAAGAAAAAATCATTACATATTAAATTTATAATTACTCAAGTTTAAAATATACCAGGATGGTCATAACAAAATTTAGCTGGAACGTGACATATATGACGTAACTAAAAAGGTAAGAAAGAGAGAGCAGAGTAGATAATAAAAATTCAATATTATTAGATTACATGCAATTAGATATCAAGAAGGTACCTTGAAAACAAGAACCTTTATTACAGTAAAAGAGCAAAATCATAAGAATGATTCACCAATTAAAATAGGTGCACATATATGATCGGTCAAAAAGTGTTAAGTTTTTATATTTTTTGAAGACGCTATTTGTTTTAGCGATTTTGGGGATGTTTTTAGGATTTAGGAAATTTGCTGGGGACTTTTTCTTATTTGTCCCTTCCTTTTTTTCGTTTTTCGATCAGCAAGATGGCATTTAAAAAAAATATAAACTCAATACTTTTTAGACACACAGTGTATTTCATTTGTTCATAACTGGACTTTTATGTATACTATCTTATATTAAATACCCTTTATAGAAGTATGATCAAGCACTTAAACAGAAGGGTTCCAACATTTTTCCACAAATACCATCTATGTACGGTTTTTAAATTATGTTTTCTTGATTCAACTCTCAAATATCTTAGCAATACAAAAAATGTCTACGTACACACATACACATAAATCTTTTTTCCCATTCTACAAATTATACGCATGTTGCAAGCAACATTTTTTCATATAAATCCGGTTAAAATAAAGAAACTATTATTGTTTACAACTCAATTTTTACCAGTGTTCAACAGTTTAAAAAATATTCCTTTCAACTTCCAACAAATTCAAATATATTCAGTGCAGGCATTCATATACATATATATATACCATGTCCTTAACAACTTTAATAGAGTGTTGTTTGACTAACAAAAACAATGGATTCCGTTAACAAGAAATAAAAAAGATGACTTAATATAATAGAATAAACTGTAACAAAGAAAAAAAAATTGAAGTATCGATTCTTCTTCTGTTATATGCAAAGCCATGATATGGAAAAATATTATGATTTGATGATATTGCATCTGATTTATACATTATCAGTATTGAAACTCTAATTTTAAATACGAAGTTATTCCAGTATTCAATTTATTGCTACACACGGAGCAGTCAAAATACCACACAGTAATTATTGTGCAGTCAAAATTGAATTAATTAAAATAGGAAAATATATTTGATTTTATTGTATATCAAAAGATCCCAAATTTCTTTTTTATAATCTAGAATAGCTTTTATACTCTGAATTACGTGTTTTTATGTCCTATTATCTGTTGAATGTTTTCTTCTATATTTTGATAATCAACACTAACGATATTGATCTTTTATTGTAATTAATCTTCCTATTAATAATTACAACATTTCTCCCATCTATTTTACAATTTATGTTTACATTGTTGAAGTTATTGTGATGAAATGATTGAAAAATTTGTTTAAATAAAAGCCACTATAAACATTTAAAAATTACTCAATTAACTTGAATTTAAAGAAATTTTAAAATTTAATTATAAATGAATTGTTTTATAACTATAACGTTAAATTTATTGTATTACAACCATAACAATGGTTTAATTTTTAATTAAATAATCACACAATACTTTAATTTATATTTGAATTATCTATATACTATAATTTACTTTATTTTATTTTATAATTGTATTTACAAAATTTCTAATTAAATGCACTGCATACATTAACTAATTAATATTTGGAGTAAAGTTTATAATTATATAATTTTCGACTATTCAAATTATAAAATATACTTTTAAAACATACATAACAACTATGATAAAAAATAATAATGAATTATATTATTTCAGAGTATTTTGTATAATCTTGGAGATAAATCTTATTAAAAAGATAATAAACAAATAATTAAAATATAAATATTGGTATTTAATAAAAATAATAATTATCTAATGAGAAAAAGTAACAGAATACTTTTTGGGCCTTAAAAAAGCAGCAAGTGATACATATCAAAATTCGTAAAAAAATTAGTTGATTCTTATTTTCTAAAATTTCACTCGTGATATTCAAGAGATTTTTTTTTTTATTAACAATTCTAATGTAAAAATGCATTTTGTTTTACTTTTGTTGTTATAAAATGAAAAGTTATAATTTTAACACTATAGTGTTAATGGACGATTTGTAGTTAATAAAATTGTGAAGAACATACATTTTGTTAAAATCTTTCGGATTGTCTAAAATATGAGGATAAAGGTGACCAAAAATGGCCGAGCGCACGAGTAACAGGAGACTAAGAACCAGTAAATTGTAATATATAGTAATAGAAGTGAAATCCGCGTTAACTAACCCCTCATTTCTTCTTCTTCCCACTCCTCATCAAATTGTTCGCTATCAGCCTTTTGTAGTTATATTTATACTCATTTTTTAAATGATGTAAACGATTTTTACAAAATGTAAGTTATACGATTTGTTGTGCTACAATAATATTTTGTAAAAGCGTTGAAAAAACTAAAATAGTCTGGTAAAGTGAGCTAGAAATAAATTAGCATTTTAGAAAATATGAATCTACTGACATTTTTTACGAATTTTAATATGTATAACTAGCTACTTTTTTCATGTCCTAAAAAGGGATCTATTGATTCGTTTAATTCAGTAAAAGAGATAACTCAACTTTATAATTTCATGTAAATATATTCACTCATAATGTTTTAATTATTTTTTTTAGAGTTTGTTATGCTATTTTTTTTTGTGCCAAAAAGTATTGAAATTAGTTGTTTAATTATAAATGTAATAATGAATAAACATATGAGAAATGTACAAGCAACAACTGCATATACATCTAAAAGTGCATTTTGCCACCACGTTAATTCCATTATTTTTGATCTTAGCGAATGTTTTCCATTTCTTACTACATATTCAGTCCAAAATATTGCTGTATCCATTGCGGTTAATGGGCGGTCCTTGAATAATTTTGATACTTTCTTTGCGTTATTTCTAAAATCATTAAAATATTATTTATTTCTTTATTTCATAATTATGAAATGAAAATTTATTCAAATTTCGTATATTTTTTGTATGTAGTATAATTTGAGATAAATTACTCAGTTACGTGAATTATGTTTATGAAAAAAAATGTTTAAAACTACTTTAAAGAATTTCTTCTGGTTTTCTAAATGCATAAAATAACATTTATATCTACCTGTATATAGGATTGTTTAAGATTTCATGAAGAGCAGTGCTTAATTTATTTTCATTTATAGTGTAATGGTCTAACATAATAGCAATTTCTTTCTCTACATAAGTCTTACAATTTGTAAATTGATCAGCAAAAAAGGGGACACATATCATTGGAACACCAAAGTACATCGATTCTTGTGTTCCTAGTAAACCTCCATGTGTTATAAATCCTTTTACATTTGGATGATCTAAAATTCGAAAAATATATAATGCAAATTCATTAAATTATATATCTAGTACTATAAATATAATTAATAATTAGAAAAAATTTATTTTACTTAGTACTGATTGTTGAGGTATCCAGGGTAACACATGAGAATTTTTTGGAATTTTGATAAGTAAATCTTTAGGATTACTCAATTTCAATAAAACTCGAGTTGGAGCTATATTTTCTAAAGATTTAAATATTGATGTTAGTTTATCTTTTGGCATTGTCTCTAATCTCACCAATGAACCAAAATTAAAATATATTACGCCATTTTTACTTTCATCCAACCACTTTTTCAAATCCTGTAAGTTATAAAATATTTGAGTAGAACAATATAAATAATTTGAGTATAACAATAAAGCTATAAAATTCTTTTGACATATATGAAGATTTTTTTTTAACGTATTTGTAAAATACTATAGAATAATTTATATAGAAATATTTGAATAAATGTTTTTATATAATAGATTACAAGTTAATAATACATTTATATAAAATAACATTTAAAAAATTCTATAAATCAACTGTAATAAGTTTTTATTATATATAATGAAGTATAACAATTTCTAATATTTTATTTGGGTTTTACTATTTATTTTATTATAATATTTGAAAATATAGATTACGTTTGAGTTTTGGATTCGTAAACCATATTTTGTGAAATCGTATATGTAACAATATTTTTCAAATAATAACTTACATCCGGTAATTTTGTAATTTCTTTTTGAATATGTAATCCGGCAACTTCTATAAGTCCTGTAGTTGTAGGCATAGCAGTATTTATAGAAAAATACGAATTAACAAAGATCAATGATATATTTCTTTCAAGTTCAAGAGTACTTGGTACATTTGGACCAAAGTAGTTTCGTAAAACTTTATCCTGATTGGGTCTATAATATTCAAATAAAGCTTTAAACTTATAAAATTCATAAGCATTGTAGAATCTATCCCAAAAGTTATTCTTTGGTTTCGAGTCCGCTATATTACTCGAAGAAATTGCTATATTTCCCGGATTACCAATTGAATCATGCATCCAGGGATAAAGTGATGATGTACTGATAGTAACCACCGGTATATCCCATAAATATCCAAAAATATAGTAGCAGGGATAATTCAACATCTACAAAAGCATATAGTAATTAACATAATGTGTACAATTGTTGAATAAAAATATATACAGCATACAATGCAAGACTTAATACTATTCTTAGATTGTGTAAAATTTTAAAATTAAGTATAAAATACTGCATTTTATAATCAACTACTTTTTCAATAAAATAAATTAGTTTAATATAAGCCGATTATAATTATAGTTCTTGAACTTAAAATAAGTGGTATAAATGAATTTTATTTCATAATTTTTGATGTAATAATTACTGCAGATTATTTATTTTCAAAAAAGCATTTAGTTTTCAAAATATTTTATTCCAAATAACGTATTAAAATTTTTTTTAATAAAAATTGATTACAAAATTATGAATAAATTATGTATGAATAAATTTTGTATTAAGCGCAATATTATTCCGTCAAAAATTTTTGTATTTTAAATACAATTTATATATTTTTGAAATAGTATATATTTGGATTTTTTTAAATAAATGAATTTATTAAATAACTATAGTCTCTTTATATTTACATTAATTAATGTTTCATTACCTTATCACTCCGAAATTTTATAACAATGTAATGTATGGTAAATTTTCACACCTCATTATAAGTAAAAAAAAACAGTGGAAGCTTACATAAGAACCACGAGACAATAAAAAGGTGCTTCGGATTTTAGTTAAATTTCGATAAGGGTATAAAGAAAAGACCAGCTAAAAAATATTGTTGGTGTTTTAAATTAGGATAGATAATTTAATCAACGAAAACTTTTCCCCATTATAACATATATAAATTTTCAAAGTCATTTTTTAAAGTTCATAATAGAATTTAATTTTTTTAATATGATTAAAATTTGTTCACCTAAATATATTTTTAAAGTTAAAATTCAAGTTTAGTTGAAATAATTTTACAAAAGTTTCTTAACTTATTTTGTTAAATTAATCTTCGAGGTACTTATGAAAAACTTATCTATGGCTAACTATTAAGACACATATTATTTTCGGAGTTAAGAGAACAAACCTTAATTTGTCACAATCAAAAATCACATAAATCAATTCATGAAGTACCAAAACATAATTTTAGATTAGTAATCATTACATTTTAATTGTTGAATTTATTTAGTCCCATAATTTAAGTTCATTATAATTATATTTACTTAGTAAAGTTCTGATAGAAAAATTACCGATGATTTTTCTTTTTAAATTTTAAACATAATTTAAAAAAAAAAATACAAAAATCAATTACAAGTATTGCTACAAATAAATAGGGCTTTATTTACTAATTTCATATATTGTCTAATATATTAGTCAAAACTATGGTAAAGTACCCGATATAAACATTTAAAAAATATTTTGAAAATAGTTAAATGTATTTATTACACCTTTTGAATCTATATCATAATATTCCATATTATTTATTAATATTTGTATGAGAATTAATATTTTTATTGAAGGGAGTATATTTATAAGTGTTGAAAATTGAAGTACATCAGAATTTTGTTTAATTAGAAGTTTTTTTTAATTAAAAACAATAGGTTAAGAATATACAAATAGTTGCAAACTTGCAACCTTACTAGGGTTACGCCAAAATCGAACTGACTGCTATATTAAATAATAACTGTTGATAATTTCCCCATGCAGACCCAGGTAAACACAATAAAAATTACCTACCATAGGATACATGATCATTACAAATATAATTTCCTTCGCCTGTTTCACTCTCAACACTAAATTGCAGCAATATACTTATTTGTTTTATATTGGGTTTAACAAATTATATTCGTCGAAATATAAAATTCAAATTAACATTTATATAAATCCAACCATAAGATTCCACTTCTTTATGTTAAAACTTATTATAATCTATTTTTGAAGTTAGTACTCAACATTCTTTAGTTTTATTTATAAATAATAAAATAATTTTAGGTAATAGTAAAAAGATTCTGTAAAAAAAGTATTTTAAAAAGATTTTTTAATTCCGAGTATAAATTCTGATCATCGCGTAACTTAACTCATTAAGCACATTAAATACGAAATCAAATCTTTGAGACTGTAAGCCATAGGAATTTATAGAATTCAGGATTATAAGGTAATGGCTGTATGTCGAATTCTATCCTTATGTACAATGCATGTAGATCCTCTTATCTTTCTCCTCTATCTCGAAGTAGAAGTGTCATTAAAATTAGAAGTAGTATAACTTTTACTTTTGAAAAAACTATTGTATAACATAAAAAATAAAAAAAATAAAAAAAAGTAAATAAATATTGTATAACTACACTTAACCATCTTACATCAATATCACTCTTAATAGTAATCTTAATTTTTATAGTTTAATAGTAAAACCTTTTGTTTCATTCTTTTGTATATTTATTGGGTGAATATCTTAATATTACTATTATCACAATTGTTATAGTCAATTTTGTATTTTACTTAAATTAGTTTAAATCATAATAATAATTAAACTGTTAAAGATAAACTATTCTCATAAGATTTTTCTTCATCTTGTTGCAATTGATAATTATTGTTGTTTTCTGAGAATCTCTGATAATTTTTTAGAATTTAATATATTTTGAATGAAGTTCTTTACAAGTAACAATATCGATGTATTTACTGTTTCCTTTTATTAGGTATTACATTATTATTATTGTTTATTATTATGTATGCTACTA
This sequence comes from Eupristina koningsbergeri, assembly GCA_018907245.1. NCBI lineage: Eukaryota > Metazoa > Arthropoda > Insecta > Hymenoptera > Agaonidae > Eupristina > Eupristina koningsbergeri. The sequence goes on from JACCHV010002775.1 coordinate 968,736, forward strand.
ATATTAGTTATAATATCATTACATATTTATCTCCTGTGTGTTTTTTTTAATTATTTTCATTTTGGTAAATTGTATTCCAATAATTAATTTTGTATTTTTTCCTTCAAGCTAATCTTCCTTAACAATATTTCTATTTTATTTTACATCTTTACTTAACTGATGACGTTGATTAGATAAAAATTCTAATCTTTTTATTCCATTATCATTATTATTATTATTATATTATTAATTTATTATCTGATAATTCAATCATCAAATAAATTACGGTATTATATTGAAATATTTTACAAAGTCAAGTAGTGTTTTAATACATCATTAAGAAAAAAGGTTATCCATAATTTTAAAAATGAATCAGTATCATTTTTTAACATCAATAGTAAGTTGATGTTTGTTAGATAAAATATCACTTGGTTATTAAATTTAAGTATTTATAATCAACATTTATTGATATATTACATTGATACATTTATGGTGCATAGATATGTAATAAACTAGGAATTAATTATTACCAATTTTAGCATACATATATAACTTTGATATGCTAAACATTTGAAAAAAATAATAACTCATTAATATTGCTTATAATTACATTGATATTTAAATTGAATTTATAATAGGGAATACTAATGCAGATCTAGATCAAGTGTTGTGATAAACAAGTTTTTTTATATTTTTTCCACCGACGCTTCGATAACTAATATGTTGTCCTTTCGAAGACTTAAAATATTTATTTTATGCTTTATAATTATATATATTTATATAATATATTTTATTATATTTATATTTATAAAAAATTTTTATTTTATTCTAATATTTAAAAAAAATTTGAATAAAAATATTTTAAAATATTTTAAAAAGTTTATATTAATTAATTGTACCGCTTGTTTATTTTATTCAATTTATTATTTTATTTAAGTTATTCAAGTATTATGAATTTTTTTTTTTGAAATTCAGAAAATGTAGTTATGTCAAGGAAATTAAAATAATTATGTATGACATATAATTAAAAATAAAGTGTTTACATATGTTTATAGAGCTAAAATATGTATTCATTAAATATGGACATAATTTAAATAATATTTTTAAAACATTTAAACAATTAAATTAAAGTAACATCAAAATAAGACAAATGAAAAGATAATCATGAATCATTAAAAGTTAAGTATTGCTTAATTTTACATGACATATAGCCTACTTGTTTTTAATCTCTTGACTTGATCAAATTAGATATGAAAATAATTTCATTCTAGGAACAAATGAAAATGGTTGATTATAGAGAAATACTTGTTTATAGACGAAATTTTATGTTCATCAAATTTTTTTTTTTTTTACTATTATTAGGCAGTTTTTCTAAATTTGACTAAAACACGAAAATATCTTAAACATCAAGTTAGAGATTCATTATTTGGTAAATATATATATTCTTGTGAAATAATATTATATTTATAAATTAATATCAATATAAATATGCATACACATATATAAATTTTCACTTAATATAACATTGAAAAATACGTAAAAAAATTTAAAAAATTTTTAAAAATGTAATGTTAAATGTTAATAACATCCTGTAACACCATCTTTAACACATATTTTCAGAATTAAACATTAAAAATTGTATTTATAAAATAAGTAATAGATTAATGTTTTACCTGAGTTATAATTAAGTCATAAGGTGGATCTTTTGGTGGATTTGAAGCTAATTTTAAAACTTTCGGATTTCCTAAATGCTTACATATTGCATCTGCAAAGCCCATTATAGAGTTCATATTATTAAAGAAACTTGTGGCCGTCTCATATGTAATCCCTCCATTAAATAATGAAAAGTCATTTTCTAACTTAATAATTTGAGTATAATTAGAATGTTTTTCATTATGTGAAAGTATGTTAATGAGATCTACGGTATGTCCTTTTTCAACAAGTGCTTTGAAAAACTCATTAAATAATATAAAATGACTACGAACAGGTAATGGATAAATTCCGAGAATTCTTAAACTTTTAGATGCGTTAAAAATTATAAAAATTACAAATATACATGTTATATTATGTATATTCATTTTTATTTAATTTTATTATCACACACTGAACTTTTATCACATATATTTTATTCAGCTCTTCAATGAGCGATAACAATTTAACATCACTTAATAATATGCAAAAAAATTTTAATTTGCACAACTTAATGAGTAAACTTAACACAAACTAATTGAATATTATTTCTTTATAATTTTATTTTCTGTTTTATATTACGTTGGTAACAAAATAAAGTGTGTTGTCAAGCGAATACTCGAACAACTACTAACAATTACTCAATTTATAATGCATTTAAATATAGAGTCATAGAGCGATAATATTTTTACGATTCATTAATGAATACCTGCAACTTAAAATAATAATTAATCACATAAAATTAAAAAAAAAAAAAACTAAATAAAAATTCATATTTTCATTTTCTTGTTTTCAATGGATAAATTATAAAAAAATAATAATTAAAAATACCTGTTAAAATTTATGCATTTTTAAAATTCATCGTAGAATATGTTTGATTATTTCTGCATTGTCCAAGACGAAAGTGCTTTGAATAGGTAGATTTTATAGACAAATGTGCTTGAATACAATATGTATTACATTTATTTGATTTTTCTCCTTTCAATTATTTTACATATACCTATCTTTGTCCTTGTACTGATATTTAGAAGAATTGCAGAAAGAATTTTACTGTAATTTAGAAAAATTTACATGGATAAATAATCGGTTTTACTAAAATTCTAATAAAACATGGATAAGTATTAATTTGAATGAAAAAAAATGTAAATTAATATACAATTGAAATTTTTGATGATTACTATTTTAAACTAAATACATATATATATTATAATTCGATTTAGTATAAGCATTGATATAAATAAAAATAAAAGTTTCCATTTGTTCATTTAAAATTAATCTTCGAAACATAAAAAAAAGACTTAGAAGAAACAATAAACGGAATTTAATAGTAAAAATATGTGAGTAAATTTATGAAATACAATATATACAGAATATGCAAAGATTATATTTTTCATACACCGATAAATTTAAAATACTTATTTTTGTGTGCAAACTTTATCGTTTATAGTTAAATTACATTATTTTATGTTATTAAAATTAAATTTATAATATTCAAATGTCATATACTTAAAAAAATTACATGTGCTCAATATTTTGTTCTTTATTTACATAACTTGAAAAACGTATTCTTTGCATGTATGTTTTCTTACATTTTTTATATTCACCAAATTTCAAATAACAATAAATAAAAGAATCATTTAAACTTAAGAATCAAATACGCACAGACATATATTCTTACTCGTTATATAAAATTGATAAACATACTCATATCTTATTTAAACTGAAGAAAAATTTGAATTAAATCTTCAACTTAGATATTTCTCTATTATCAGTATTAATTCTATTTGTAACGTTAATGGTAAACGAAGATTATATAATAATCAAAGTTCATACAATTTTTTGTTGATAAAATCACTTTTCTCAGAAATGATTTTATCGTATATTCATAATATCTAAATTTAATTGTTTATTGTGTAATATTATTGTTATAAACAAAATTTTATTAAAAAATTGAATTCAAAACCTTAATTATAGTAATACATATAATGCATTTTATTTAATACGGTATAATTAATATAAATTTCAGTCATATATGATAATCATTATTACCATAGTTTTTCCATTAAATATGTTTATTATTTCATATAATACACTAATATTTTATTTTCACTCCTACTCTCAATTTTAAAAATAATCAAATATTTTAAATTTCTAATTGATTGATTTTTCTCCCTTCTATATACTGTTATATTTACAATAAATAATGTGTAATTACTATAATAATATAATAATTTCAAAAATCTACAAATTTTTTAAAAGAATAATAAAATAATTCGACAAGTGAAAAAAGACAAATATTTGAGAAATATTAATTTATTTATATTTATTTAGAATTAATTCTACATCTGACATTCAAAATTTAATTTTGATAAATAATGATACCTTCTGCTATATAGAATATCTATTTTGATAATTCAGGAACTTTATTTTTGAGATTCATTGAGCGAAGGCTTCCAACTTAGTTAAATAGAAAGAGGCTTATATATCTATAGAGTATCGTTGAATATGACTTATTTTTTTTTAGATTGTATGATCTTTATAATAACCTACATATATGTTTCTAAACTCGATCATTAATTATACCGAAATTTAAAGTATATTTGATGATTGTATGATACTAAATTAAAAGTAGTTTCACTTATTTTAATTTTAATTCCTTACGGAAATTTAATGATTATACATATTGCTATAACTTATTCAAATATCAATGGAAAAATTAGAAACTTAAAAATTAGAACTTTTAAATATTTATTCAGTAAAAAAATTTTTTTTACCAAATTAATGTGCACTATTATTTTATATAATTCCATTTCACATTAAGTGGAATAAAAAAAAAGATCTTATCTAATTATTCATATTATTTGAAAACAATAGTGTTTATTCTATTTTATATTTAATCAATAAATATTGTTTTCATATTATGAATATTTCTTAATATTTAGACTAATATTTTCAAAGTGATTGAAATGCTTTTAATGATTTATTGATTTTTAATAATATTGAATTTTTATTTTTATTTCAGTATTTTTTATAAATTTTCGTTTATTAAATATATACTTGCTAGAGTTTTTATATGAAACATCATTTAAAAATATTTTATTTTAGTTATAAACGTATCTCGTTATTTCTATATTCGTGAAAAGATCTTATACTACTAGTTAAGAACTCAGCCATTATAAATTCTGTCTTTTCCTTCATACAATGTTTGAGAATTTAATATATTCATAAACATGATTAGTCACTGATTTAAAAAATGTTACATAAATAATATTCTCACTCTCCGAATATATGTAAGTCAAATTCTTATCAAGCCTAGTATGTTTTAATTTTTACAGACTTGTAGTCTCAAAATTTTTAATTTTATTCTAGTATGAACACGTACTCAAATCATATTTTTAAAACACAATTCTTTACGATGTTACATAATTACTGTATTTGTTGTAGGCGCATAAGATCCAGTAAGTCATCTAATCTGACTTTTCTAATACTATTTAATATCAGAGAAAATATAGATTATCATATAATTAAAAATTATTATTCTTATCTAAAGAAATATTATCAATATTGTGTGGTTCAAATTAATACAAGATCTAATGTTATCTATATTGGTCAAACCTAATGTCTGATCGGCGCTTTTGTTTGTTTATTCTTCATTGACTTAGTAATTAAATATGAGACACAATAATCATTCTAGTATTAACATATTTAATGTTTTATCAAATTTGATCATCATTATTGCGTTAGTAGTAATAATTTTCAGTAATAATTCCTCGAATACTATGTTCACATTTTTTCAAATATATACGCTATACTATTCTGACATGTATGAAAAATTCTAAATAAAAATATGAAGCACCAATAATTCTGATAGTAAATAAAACAAAACGAAGTTAATATTGGTCATAGGCAAATTAAATAAATTAAGCTACAATATTGTTAAAGAAAACTCATTTGATTTCTACGAATTTAATACAGGAAGCTTAAAACTTTGTCAAGAATGTTTTTTCTAAATTCATTATTTTTATTATATTTTAATAACAATACTCATTATTACATAAATATTAAAACTATTAGTATATTATTGTTTACGAAATTGTTATATTATACTATTATATTTATGTACTAAACTATGTACTATATTTTTCACTCAAATAATGATTGAAATAATTACGTCATTCATATTTATCATTCATAAACTAAAAAAATTAAGTAAAATTAAAAAAATGAAATCATAGCAGAGTAAAATAAAAGAAAAAGGACAATATTGGGAAGAAACATGGTACCTTGAAATTTGCAATAATAAGATATATGATAAATGAAAGATGTAAAAAAAGGATGTTCAGCAACATGCAATAAGTAAAATCACAAAAAATATGCAATAATTATAGATACATATGTAGATATTAATCATCATTTACTTTTTTCATAATATTTCATCATCTTAATCTTCTTCTTATAAAATCTTATAGCTTCCATAGCTTATTTGCATTCTGTATCTACTATATATTTCTTGTTTTCGTTTATGCAACGCAGTTTTCTTTCACATCTTTTTTTTTAATGCCCTTTTATAACTATTATTGAAGAAATTTTACATGTCAAACATATATGTGTGCTGTTATTCATAATAACAGAACTTGATTAATAATTACATTTTACTAACATGTAATCCATATATAATGCAATAGATACATCTGATGTATGAATCTATCAGCACAAATTTATTTATTTAAGAATTTCAGAAACATAATAATACCATAAAAATTACATTACAAAAATTGACATAAACAATTATGTTACTCTTTATTTATATAAAGCTTGTTCTTTAAAATAATTAATTACTTATTTTTAGGAACAAGCATTTTAATAATTTATTATTAATTATTCATATATAATGTGTTTAAAAAATATGTATTCGTATAATAGTATATTTTAAGTGACTGAACCGAGTTATATGAAAGTTTTGTTAATGTTAGTAGATAATTTGAAAAAATAAAAACTAAACAAGATACGATGAAAAAACATTAGATTTATTATAAAATTTTAATTACACTCATTAATTCATATAATGATCATGCAATAAAAGTTATGTAATATCTGTATAAACAAAAATATTTAATATTTAAAAATATGACGCAAAAATAAACAAACAATATTTGTGTTTATTTAAATCTGATATAGTACAATAAAACTAAGTCATTTTAAAGACATTAAATATAACGGCAGAAAAGTTATCGCGTGTAACTGTAATATTGTATTATAAACTTCTATATTAATCTTAAATATTATTTTATAATAATTATCACGTTAATTACTATGACTAATTGTTTTCTTTTAACTAATTAATACTTTAAATTTAATTAAATTAAATAATATGAAAGTAAGAAGTTAAGTATACAGTTTTTTCTTTTAAGTTTCAGAACTTTAAAAAAAAAATTACTTTCGTTACTTCGTGCTTTGTATCGTTTGTCATCTTAAGTTTTATTTACATCAAGTTCTTGACATCCATGTATCCGATGAGATTCAACAAATAGTTTTACAATTACGTAATTCATACTTATTTTTGAATTAGTTTACTAGTGATATTTTTTTAATTACTTGTTAACTAATTAATACAGCGGTTTAGAATACATATTATTTATTAATCCCTACCATAAATTTCAGTAAATGCAGATATAATATATTTTTTCAGGATAGCATAAACTTCTTTAAATTATGAAAATTATTAATTATTTATTATAAGAAATTATAATTAATGATATAATATATAAATTATATAATATTAATGTGTTTGTTTTTAAATTAAAATTTTTTCTTACTCTACAATTTAAATATTTTTCAGAAAATAACCAAAAAAAATATCAAACAAAAATTGTGGAGTACTTTAAATTTATTCTTTAAATTAATTATTCATAAACATTAAAGATTATAGCAATTTTTTTTAATGCATGAACACTTGAAAAATATGACAATTTTTGTTATAATTATAAAAAATATCTACTTAAATACCTATACTCAATGCAATGAACTATACTAATTATTTTAATATAGTATTTTATTATTTTATATTTTCCATGAACATTTTAAGAATATTTTGTTGGAAAGAAAAAATTTTAAAAATTCGTAGCACATTATTTAAGTGAATTTCAATTTTTATGTAAAGCATCGTTATAATTTTATTTAATAATTATTAAAATACGTATGCAGAAAATATAAATATTTTATTAGTATAAACTAAAATATAAAATTATTAATATATTTATTTGACAATATTTAATTATACTATTTTAAAATTTCATCGTTAAATTTACAATGATCAATATTTTATATCGAATTGTATTATATAATTTACAATTCTTAATATTTCAAATTCAGCAAACATACTATCATTCAACAGATACATTACAAAACTTTTTTCATAGCGATCACTTTTTACTAATAATTATGCGATACTTTTGAAATATAAGTTTATTAATTTAAATAACTTTAATTTAGTTGAAGATTTAAACATACTTTATATTTCGCATTTTAATAACATTTCAAGAACACAATATCACCATAGGCAAAGTACTATTGTATAATAAATTACGAAAGTTTGTATGATTTAGATAAAGTTTTATAAATTTGTACATATTATAAATTTTTATGTTTATAAATTGAATTTTATTATCTATATAATTTTTTTTTAGAAGTTCTTTATCAATATCACGAAATAATTTTAATTATTTTCCTCTAATTTTAATAGAGACAAGATAGTTTTGTTAAATTCTTATTATAGGAATATTTGAAAATAATTACAACATGAAATCAAGAATAATATTATTTTATTTATCAAAAATGTATGAAACATTATTCAAATTTAATTTAAATAAGCGCTATAAAACTTAAAATTGCATCTAAAAATAGTGAAATCCATAAAAAGTTAGTATAACATACTAGTAACTATTATAAAAATAAATATTTAAAACTAATTAAGAAGTTCTAGTTTTCATAATTTTAAGTACAGAGTATTAAATATAATTTAATATATAAAAAAAAATCATTGTGAATCATAAATAATTACTGTGGTATAATTTGAGGACTGATGAATTGCAAAATCATATCAGTTTTCCAATCAAGCATTCACACATTATCAACTCATTTATAATACAATCTGAATAATTAAAGAATAATTTAACAAAACTACATCCATAAAGTAACAAACAAATTGAATTATTTATTATTATAAGAAAAATATAATTACACAAATTAAATTCTATCAATATAAATATTAATTTTGAATATAATTCTATTTATAATTATTATAAGTAAAGTATATTTATGTAATTAAATTATTGATCAAATGTAATATATCAGTAATATATAAAAAAATTTCAATATATTTAAAAAATATATATTATAGTTTTAGAAAAACTTTTTAATAATATTTAAGTAAAAAAAAAATAAATAAAATTTCTTATTTTTGTGATATCCTATTATAAATGTATATGTGTATATGTACATATATTATGTGTACAGTGTGCTTAAGATTGTAAACTCATAAATACTTCATTTTCATGTTAAAACAATATTATATAATGAGTTATTTATTAGTATGCAATAAAAATAAATATTTCTTTTAAAATATTTATTAATATTTTAAATACAAGGTTTATTCCAAACAATATTTTTTACATTTTAAAAATTATATAAAATAATCTCATTGAACGCTAAATGTATATAGTATTTTACATTTATTATATTTTTAAAAAATCACGTAATTTTATTTGTATGCTTTTGTCTCTTTACATTCCATGCATAGATACACAGAAAATTTTTTTATATTGTAATTATTTTGAATGAATTTATTTAATTTTAGAATAAAATAGAATTAGTTGAATGTAAAGCATATTAAGTATACAAATTATAATGCATTTTTTTTACTTATAATTTTATTTTTATCTTTTATTTCGAAGAGTTGATTAATTTTTTGAATTACAAACGGGCCTACATTAGGTATAAATACTTTTCCTTTTACATTTTCGTTAGTGAATTCGAGCCATCTGATTCATTTGAAAGAAATATGATACATTAGAATTTTGTTTCTATATTGGTTAGAAAAGTGTCAATTTTTTTTTTTTTATCAAAGGGTCAAGTTCCATGTAACCATTATCCTAATATGTTGTTAATGCTTTCAAATAAAAAGAAAGTTAGTTTAGAATCATTACTAGCTTTAGGTTGTTACGAGGAGAAGCTAGAGAATATCTCAAATAATTTTACTAAAGTTACTATTTGTAATATTGGTGACATGATAAACAAGAAAATAAACGATAAAAGAATTCTCTACAGGCAAAACTTCACAAAGAGGTAGAGTAATGATCGCAGGGTAAAGCTATATTATGAGGTTGGTTAGAGCGAAAGTTTCTACTTGATTAAAGACATTTGATTTTCCACGCATTTTATTCACTTTTTATCTTTTTTTAGAATTTATCATATCTCTTTATAATTCATTAGCATTGTCTCTGCTGTATTTTAATGATGTATTTAATTAATTATTATTATTTTTCCTTCATTATTCTACAATACAAATAATTAAATCTAGATATATGTGATACAATCATTTAAAAATATGGATTTTTAAATCATTATGTTTTCATTGATGTCAATGTAGTTACTCTAAGTATATTATAATAGCTGGCATAGGATACATTACTTTAATAATTAGACATAATTTTTGTAGATAAACATTTGAATTATTATTTAAAAAATAAAATTAAAAAGAAAATTTCTAGTTATTTAAATATACACAACAAGATTTTATAATATCGAATATACATTACTATTCATTTAACAAATTCTATTGACAATTATATTTCTATACATTGTATACTTAAGTTTGAAATTGATTTAAACATTTTTAATATACAACATAAAATATATGTATTCCATTTAAAAGAAACAGTACAATACAAGAAATTTTTTGAAATACAATTTATTTATATTTTATAAAAATATAAATTGAGTATAATGTTTTATAGAATTTTTTGTTATCCTGCATACAATCAGACAGACATATACACACAAACAAAATTTAGTTAATAAAATCAGTAGCTACCTGCAGTAGCCGTAGACATTTGCGATCAAAACCTTTACACGCATACTTTAATGCACTTAAGTGGAGATTAGCGAATTCTGCTTCGATAGCGGTCCATAAAGATGTTAGGTTGGCATATCTGGAGTTGTTGGGTATTTTGAACTATGCCTCAAAATGTAATAGTCCAGATGGCTTAAATTTGAACCATTTCGAGATCAAAACCCTTTGGTCCAAACCACATTAATGTTAGTCAACAACCACTTTCGAACTAAATGACTAGTATGAGTTGATTCACAATCTTCATAAATGATCTTTTGAAGCTAACTGCAGTGATTTATGATATCATAAATTTTTATCAAAATAATTAGCAATAAATCAAATGGTAATAAATCAATGGTATCAAAAGAATTTATTTATATCGATTGATGAACATCGAACGAAAATACTTTCTATAATCGTGACTTTTCGATGACCTTGTGAACATGTGCATTATTGATAAAAAAAATAATAATAGACAATTGATATACTATCAAAAATATTATTTTTCAAAAAATTAAAAATTTTATTAATCAATTTATTTATTATTTCTTCTTCAAAATTTTATAAATTATGTGTTTTAAAGTAATATAGCAAAACTTCGTGTATTCAATGTTACATATTATTGTATCTTGATTGGAGTATGTTTCTTTGATTTAAAATATTATAGTAAACATTTCTTTTTTAAAAAATTATTAAAAAATTTTTTTAATATAATCGTTAAACTATTTTAATAAATAATTCCTAAATTTCGTAAAAATAAATGTTAAAAATGTTCATACTATTATTATAGAGTTGAATTATTCATTCATTTTTTATTTTATATTTCATGTATAATGCAATCTTTGTATGATTAATATATGATTTATTTAAATAAATATACTTATTTAATAATTATATAAAATTCCTTATCAACGTGTGTTAATATCTGTTTATTCCTTATCAAGGCTTGTAAATGAATTTATTTTAATTTATTTAAATATGGAATTCTATAATTTTTAATCAAGAAATTATTATATTATCTGTGAAATTACATGCATTGTTTTTAATAAAATAAATTTAATACTTTGTATTAATTTCTTGCTCAGTTGATTAATGTTTGAATTTAAGTAAGTTTTGCATAATGTTTCCTATGTATAAATGTTAAAAATATAAAAATACAAATATACAATGTTCAAAGAATAATCGTACATATGATAGCGTGCATAAGCTATATTCCAAATAAGTAAGATAGAATTTCTTTTTTATTTTTAAAAAGTTTTTTAAATATATCCATTTAAGTGTATAAATTACGCCAGCAAACGAATAAAAAAATAAATTTAAAAGAGGCTCGAACAAATCGTTCTTAATATCTCAACCGTAAATTCGGTTCGGAATCTTTCCATTTTTCCATTTCCATTCTCTTTACCGTGAACATAGGAGAAATGCCAAAAAAAGTGAAAGTGACGTCGCATTCTCCTGGGGTAGAGCGTGTTCAGGGTCTCTAAGTTGTTTTTAGACAGGTAGAATGGGATCCTTGCTGAGCTTTCGACAACTTTTCAACTTGTCGTGCTAGAAGAGAAATTAGTCTCGCTGTATTGGCGAACGGGGGATATAATTTGTGATTGCAAGCGATTTTTAAAGACCGAACGAGCAGGTGCGTGTGTCTGCTGGATATTCCAACACGATGTTTCTTGTCTAGCTCCTGTGCCGAGTGAATTATCATGAATAAACCAAGCAAAAACCACAGCTATTTTGTTTTTCTATGTAATATCTTAAACAAACTCGGACGGAAGTTTCGCCCCCCCCTCCCTTTCGTACTACTTGACGCTGAGGTTCTCAAGTTCAAACATGGAAAATTTATGCATAATTATGGCACATAAGATGTCATGGTTGTTTGCGCGGGTTACATCCATCTAGAGAAGTTGGGCATCTCTTAAGGATATCATCTATTTAAAAAATATATTCATTATTTTATGTGTTCGATGTTGCTGGACATTAAAAAAAATCTCCTTTATGTGAAATGCATTATTTTTATTTGGAAGTATATTCTCATATGAATTCATAATCATTTTTTGGTTATATACAAAACAAATAATAAGTAATCAACTTGGATAACTAATAGAAGATTAGATGTTTTTTTATTTGATTATCTTAATGTGATACGTTTTATTTGATTAAATAACTATTTTAATTCATCCTAGATTTAATTTTTTACACAAGCATTTCGATTTGTTTAAGGATAAAAAATCTCTACAAACGAAATAAATATCAAATTTTTATCGGATTCATTTAATGTGCTTCAAACTTATATATCAAGCTAAAAAACTACTATTATATATACTAAGATTAAATTGAAATCTTCTAATGATAATTATGGTAATACTTGTATTTATAAGAGACTATATTTTCTGACAGCAAGCTTTTTCAAGCTTGTATCATACTATACACATAAAACTTTATTATCCAGACTTAGTTATAAAATTAAATTTTTATTAATTTTCTTATTCTTCTCTAATGTTTCTCTTTTTTTTCAACTATCTAAAATGAACAAACTTTATTTATAAAATTTTTAATTAATTAATATTATCATTACATTTTTTACTTTAAAATAAGCAAGTTTTATATTATGTCTAATCTTAGTAGTTTGAAATTTTCAAACTGTAATTTTTCTGAGTTTTTAATTTTTGTGTGTAAGTATAAAATTAAATTTTTATAGCAATTATAATAAAAATTATTATTTTCTCATAAGGTTTTTTTATTGAGTCGAAATTATTTTTATTTATATTATATAGCATTCAAATTGGTTACAAATTCATGAATTTAAAATCATAAAATTATGTATCTACTTTTTAATCGGTATATGAGAGACTTCAAACAAGTATTTCATCTATTGTTTGAAAACTCTTAATATAGGTAAAAATAGATTTTATATCGAATATCAATGCATGATATGTTCAATATGCAAAAAAAATAATAATGTTTATTGACAAAAGTATTAAAGTTATTGAAAACAGTAATCCGATAAAGTGGATTGTGTTTATCTTTAAATAAATATATGTTCTTTTCTTAATAAATAAATCTAACAATAGATTTTATATTTTAACTCTTTATAAAGAAATATTATCATTGCTGAATTAAATTATGTCCCCAGTGTAAATTATGAATTAAATATAAATCAAATTATATTAGTTTTACATATTTTTACTCAAAACATCTTATTTTTTCACTTAATTAGTTATTATTATTATTTATTAAACCAGATGACTTATTCATTAGAAATTAATGAATCTTGGAGACTGACAAAGATATTTGTTCACAAATTCAAATATCGCTGCGGTCCAATTGTCGATTGTAATAGACGAAACAAATTTACTGACGCGTCAGTGAAATGTCCTTGGATTTCTGTATGAGTATTGGTGTACAAATCCATTGGTGCACTTGATCTGTCCATATTCAAAAAAAGAGGACACGAAAATGAGAATGACAGCAAATATTAATACGATTAAAAAAAGTAAAAAAATATTTTATCTTATATAATCAAAAAAATGTAGGTTTGATCTAGTTATATGTTTTTTTACGCTATTTCATCGACAATAACGCATTAGCGAAGGAATTATTTAATAAATTATAGCATTCAGGATGCAATAAACGAACACAAATAAATGCACGTCAGTGAACTCGTTAAGAATGCTAATTCAATCCACTCTGTCTCATCTTCCACTTTTTTCTTTAATTCTGTTAGCTCATGTATCTCATTACTTATTGTGTCATCGGCGATCATTTTTTATTTTATTTTTTTACACTTCTCTTATTATGCAATCAGATACAAGTGTATAAAAATAATACGGCTTAACGATGATTTAAATAACTACAAAAAACAAAACCAATATAAATCACCTTTCACATTTTTCTTTTGTCTTTTTCTCTTGCATCTCTTATTTTAAAGTTGTACCCTATTCACAATTTAAATGTAAATTGCGAGATAATAATTAAACATTTTATGAATACTAATAAAAGTAAAAATTAAAAAATACAATTTTTATAAAAAATATATTTCTGTAATAAAAATTTTAATTACTTAAAACATTTTGGAAAGCTAAACAAAAACAATATTAAATGCAAATGCATTGTTTTTATAAATGTATTAATTTCTAATTTTAAATTCTTATTCGTTTTGACTTTTATACGGTTTAACCCCAGTAGATTTTTAATTAAATATAAATACAGAATATCATTATTATGAGCTTTAACTTAACCTAACTTAACTTAATTTAACTTAGTTCTAAGTTGGAGTCTAAATTGAAATTACATTTAATTTTTGAATATGGAAATATAAATTTTTTGTTGCGTGTAGGTTTCACGGTAGCACATTTAATTGACTGGATTTCAGATTAGATTCTAGATTAGACTTTATGTATTGAGATTCATAACTTTAATTATATTCAAAATAATTTCTTTTCTGTTATTTTAATTATAAAAATAATGTCGGCATTATGTATGTAAGTATTCGGTGGCTTACACAGGGAGTTTACCATAACTCTTAATAATGTTTTATCGCGAAAGTTGAAAAGTGTTGTCATCACTAAAAGAAACTTTGGAATAATCGCCTGAAAATTTCTGTAATCAGTAATAGCATTGGTAGCATTAAGTAGTCGTTATACTATTCCATATCAATAAATCATTCAACAAAAATTCAATTGTCATCATCTTTAATTTAATCAGTCGCCTCGTTCTGCTTTCAAAAATTTTTTATTACTTATCCATTTCGTTTTATCATACATTGACGAAAGCCTTTAAACGAATTCGTTTCTCTTAATTCTTATGAAAAAGAAGCTTATTTCGATTTGAAATAAGCCTTTCTATTTTAACTTTTGTATTATATTCTTTCTTTGGAAATATTAAAATATTTCTTAAAAAAAAAAAGTATTACGAATTGAATGATATAAAATCCGCAAAGAAACTGCACAACACATTAAAAATAAAATTCCAATTTATAAAACAAAATGTCCACTGAAATTTACAATAATTTTAAGGGTATTATTTTTTTTCTGGGTAAATCCCGCTAAAAATTATTTTAACAAAGTTTAGTTGATCTCTTAAAACTTTTTCTTGTAGTTATATCAATTTCTCAATTGTAGATTTTTTTAAATAGAAAAATAAATTAATTACTCTTGTTTTATAAAAATTATTATTTTTTTACTTTTTACTAAAACGTTATTAATTCATAATAAAAATAATACTCATTATTTAATATTGCTTATATCAATTATTAATAATATTATCTTTATTTTATTGTTGTTAAAGTTTGATGTATCATATATGCGCTTAATTTTAAATTTTAAATATAACTTTGAAATTGTTACACTATAAATTTTGCATTAATATTTTGATATAATTATTAATATATTGTCAATAGTATAAGAATATTTGTTACATTATTTATTACAATTTACAATTTTCTATATGTATATAGAGGTATTTTACTTTCCGTATAATTTCTGAAAACTTATCCAATTTAAATTCAGCTTTAATTAATTTTTTATTTTAAGTTTTTAATAAGATTGCATTAATAATATAATTGTATCGAATCAACAAAATAATTTAAAATAAAATTATAAATATAATTCAATAAAATTTTATGAAATATTAAGACAGTGCTATAAAAAATATCGAATACATAGAACTTTTTCCTTTAAAACAAATTCTAAATGAAACAATTTTTAATTATATATGCTTTCCATGTATTTAACAAAATATTTACCTAAGGGTTTCATACCATATATGTAAAAAAAAGCTGAGAGAAATTACAAAAAAATTATAATTAAATTTTTTAAAATATTAAATGTATTCCAATGAAAATCATTTTTTATACTAAATAAAAATAAAATTCAAAGACGATTTATTATTTGATTATCAAGTTTTCAAATATTCGGAATTTATGGAATAATGATAAAAAATTGTTTACCTTTTTATGTTCTTTTTGTCGATTATTTAAGTTTTATTATCCTTGAAATAAATTATTAAAATAATTAATTAATATTAATAATTTTTGTTCCAGTAGTGATATATATTAGACAATAAAAATAATGTAAAAAAATCATTGTAAAATAATCGTTTGAAACCTTTAAATTGCAAGGAATTTTTTTAAAAACGATTAACAATGCATTAACAACAACCTTTCATCGTATTAGTGATTATTTTTTTTTTTTAAATGTTTTTAAATGTTTAACAAAATATTGATTAAAAAAGGAAACACCATTATAAAAAAGCATCATGTTTTTTTATTTTTCACCATTATTTACATAATTAATAGCAAGATAATTCTGTAAAAAAATCTCTGGTTTTCATATAAAATTCACATGCCAAAGATTGACATGAAATATTGTATTTTGTTCGCAGAACCGTATTGCCCGGCGACATTCGACGGGTGGTCTTGTTGGCCAAACACCCCCGCCGGAACTACGGCCTACACCCCCTGTCCGAGTTTCGTCACTGGATTCGATCCAACACGTGAGTAGCCCTTCTGCAATTTCTCAACAATTCCTCAAAACCACTTCACACTTACATCCAATTCGTGAACTTTACTTTCATTTTTATTATTGTGACGATTAAATTTACATATAAAAATAAATTTTACGTATCTACACTACTAGTAAAATTCATTCATCGTGATTGAATCAGAATAGGATGAAGTACATATGTAAATAAATAAGAGTTTTAATAATTCGCTTAATGATTTTATGAACTGATGCACTAATTTACAATTGTTTCACTTTTAAACTCGTTTAATTTTTATAACTAACATATTTCACATTCAATATTATTGAACGAATTTTTTTTACATTTTTATGCATATTGTGCTTGAGATTATATTAAAAACAAAAAAAAAAAAAAAATGAATACATGTCACTATTGGTTTGCAAAGATATTGGCTACACAAATCAATACCTAATATATAATTCATTTTCTTATGCTGAATACTGACATATAAATTTTTTATTTCAACATTAAAAACTTGACACTAACAATTAAAACTTTCATTAATTTAAAATATTAGATTTTCGTGCATCATATATATTATTCAATTAAACGTAAATGAACTTAATTTTAAGTAAGTTTTGTTAATGGATCATGATTCATAATCCTAGTTCTCTTTGTTGTTATTTACCGTACCATTATAACTTTATTACACAATAACAGAAAATATCACAATTTATATTCAATCGTTGATTTTGAAATACATTACATTTACGTATTCAATAGATAAATAAAAATATATTTTACCTTTAACATTTACCTATCTACAATATTGTTGTATTATAATAGTGACTGGACAATAGGATTATTAATATCAGAAAGTAGTTGAAGTATTTTACAGTGTTGATGATCGTACTCGCTTACAATTTTTTGATTTAATAATTTTGCAGCAATAATTAAACCATGAATATTTCGTTCTTCGATCAAACCTTCCAAAAAATTTAAACGGTTTTTTATATTTGTCGAATATTCGTAAAAACTAAAATTACAAACAAACTCTCTTACCAAGTCTACAATTTGCATAAAATATTCGGGTGTATACTTTTCGAGCAAAGATGTAATTTTTTTGCTTACCTTTATACCAAATTCCTTAAACGATGGTTCAACTCGCATATATTCGGTACATAAAAATAACATAATATTAGACGATGCATGTTGATAAGGTGTAAATATTGTACAAAATATGTTTGATAAATTCTCAACTAATCTCAAACTTCCTTTGAACTTTTGAACTTGATATACTACTATTTGAACAAAATTATCTACAAAATTCGTCGATTGCTTTTGTTTTACCATACTTAAACTATACCAACGCTTCGACTCCATCATCAATAATTGTGCCATATACGCAAGTCTCTCTTCAAAATGAACACTTGACGGATTTAAATAAACTTTAACCACGAATCTATCAGCATTAGTAAATTCTAGATCAGCGTTTTGTAAATAATACGTGAGAATTTCTTTGTAGCATTCCTCTGATAAATGGTCCTTACAATCTGGTTTAAGGTTTTCAAAAAGTTGATCAAGATATTTTACAGCGTCATGACTAGACATACCCTCTTGTACAAAAAATTGAAGTTTGGTCAATAATTGTTCTACGTACACGGATGCAAATTCAACTGGAACTGCTTTAGATCCCATAAGATCTTTTAGAATATCATCGTCACTGATTACCAAATCCGCTATGCACGTACTCATTAAATTCCATGTTTCATTGCTTGGCCTCTTAGCAAAAAGCTTCCCTATTTTTTCAGCTAACATTTCACGAATCATTGGATGTTCTTCAGTTTTCCATAATTCTGTAAAAAATTCTACTAAATCGTTTCTAGCAGCCATAGCATTCATTAAACGTATTGCATGCCTCTTTGTAAAAAGTCTTGTTTTTGCTAAATTTTTGGACAAAATTATCATTTTATCGGATGATGTCCGGTAAGATACGTAGGACCACAGTTTCAAGCCATCATTTATGTAATTTTTAAAAGAATACATGTAATGTGCCTCTAAATAATTCTGCACTAGGTCAATAGATATAGGTGTACTTGTATTTCTTATAGCTGCTGTAATATGTAAAGCATTTAAATAACTGCTACTATGCTCTTCCTCGAATTCTTTTGGTAAATATATTTTTGCTAATTTAGAAAATGTGACACCATCAAACAAATATCCCATAATATTAAAGTTTTTTTCTTCAATACATTTTTGAGCAAACCGTATAGGAATATCCTGATACCAACGAAGAGACTTAAGAAACTGTTTTACTCTTCTACGTTTCTTTGAATCAACTTCATTTTTACAACATTCATAGTATCTAGCCCAATTTTCCTTTATTTCACTAAAATTTCTTTTCAAGGCGATAATAGCTTCTGTAAGGTATATTATTTTCTCTTTAACTTCTGGTCCTTCTTTTTCATCTTCAATAGACATGTCATCATAAAAAATATCATACTGATTATCTTCATCATTTGAAAACCATGTATTATATAATTCAGGTTCATGCTTTTTTATTTTTTCCTTGGTGTATATAATCCACGTCAATTCTTCGTTTTGTACTTTTTTAAGAGTTTCCTCCACTACTTTTAATAAATCTGGATAATCTTTAATCGATAGTCTTTGAATAGAATTCTCTTCCGTTACATGACGCTCATTAAAACTATAAATTCCTTCAATAATATTCTTCTTATAATCCATATTTAACCAATAGTTATTTTTAAAACAAGCATCCAAATATTTTCGTTCATATTCGGCTTCATCTTCAAGCAACTTCCATGAAACACCCACACGACCTTCCAAAAAAAGTCGGACAATCAAATCGATTATAGCATCTTGTGCTAAATGGTGAGTATTGCAAAAATGAACATTCTTTTTAAGAATTTTAATTAAAACCCAATAATTTCTTGCATTTCCTTTTTTCAACTTGAGTCGTTTTATAATATTAAATAAAAGACTCCAATAATTTTTATTAAATTTGTTTAAATCAAATTCCTGACTGATTCGATCCAACATGCTACATATTACATCAGATCTTTCATTCCTATGTTTTTCTTCAGTATACCTCAGTACTTCAAGCAATGTTTCAGGACTGTTATTTAATTTACAAACATAAATTAATTGTGAAAAGAGTTTTTGTTTTTTATTTGATTTCCAATTTTTGGCAATTTGAATTTTTAAAGCTGCTATAGCCTCTTCAGTTGGTAAATAGCACCACCAAGTTGTTTCGGAATCTGGCATTTCAATTTTATGCCGAACTTCAATGATGCGTCGTGCTAAAATAAAACGTTCTTCTTTTGGTAAAAGTAATAAAAACCTAGTTGTCATTTTCTCAACTTTATCAAATAAATCAACACCATATTTTTCTTTAACTTTATTTCTAAGTAAGGTTACTTTTTTATCTTCAGGGTAATACTCCAAGTAATTCAACATATCATCAACATTAAACATATCCCAACGATCCTCTAAAATATTGCCGAACATCGTTTCGAATTCTTCGATTTTTAAGTTATCACAAACTAATTTAAATGGCAAGAGTTCAATTATATCTCTTGGTTTGTATATTAATATATTTTTTGCATTTTTTAAAAACATTCTTGCACGTCTATTTCCTAAACTACCGGATGTATGACAGATTTCTTGCATATTGACAAAAATTTCGGGATGCTTAGTCACTAAAAGAGGCATAAAATTTTCATATTCATTGATATCAATTACCCTAAACATAGTCCGATCTATTTCCTCTCTTCGTTCGTATGGATTCGTGAATCTTAGATAGCTCAATGCAAGATCCGGATATTTACGATAAATTATTTTTAATACTTTATTTGATAAAACAATTTTATATTTAACAATAGCTTTGTAAATAAATTCACTTCGACAAGCCGGTAAAAGATTTGTGGCTTCTTGTACACCATAAGCAGCAACAAAGCCATCAAAAAAATTTTCTGCTAATTCTACTTGACAGTTACCCAAACAAACAGCCAGTTTTTTTACAATTTTCCTTCTTGTGCTCATGGATACAAAAGGTAAAATTTCAGTAGAATAATATTCATAATTCGTAATGGATTTATTGCTACCATCGTAAAACCATCTTGCTCTAAGTGCTTCAATTATCAAATAAATATCATCTGATTTTAAAGCTTCTATTATAAAATTGTGCGATTTTATTTTTACTCCAACAAGTACCTTTATTAAAGGAACTAAAGCGTTTGGCACATTCTTTACATTGACAGCACTTGTGAAATCGGATTCACTTCGAATTACTCCTATGATACAATTGACTATTCGTCCAATTTCTTGAAATTTTTCTGTTCGAGTTTCACCAGGGATTTCTTGAATCGCGTACAACTGACTCGACGATAATTGGTCCATTTTTAAAATCAATTAATAATCTGAAAATAAAATTTTTTTCATAAAATATCTTAGAGAATATAATTTTAATTTAATGTTAAATATCAATTCAAAATGAAAAATGCGTTTTAGTAACGTATAATATATCATTGATTTGCGATCCGACAAATGTAATCTTTAAGACGATAATTATTGACAAATCCTAATCTTCATAAAATTATTACTAATTTTTCTTATTAATATCAATAATTTTAAATAATAATAATATTTATACTTTTAAATTTCTATATTAAATTATAAGATTGAAAAGTGTTGAATTATCAAATTAATAAAAATAATGTATATTAATGGATTTTCTAATATTGCATTTAAAATCTATTAAAAATAAATAAAATTCGAATTCTTATAATAATGTAAACATTGCGTTACTGAATTTGGTTTAGCATTAATACATATATATATATTTCGATTTAATTTAATCTATATTATAAAGAGTATTTATTTATTAACTTCATTCTATTTTTGCTTCATAATATACATTTCATTAAATTATAAAAAGAGGAGGTGAAGACATTGAAAAAATTAGTTACATATGCTACATTCTTGTAAATAAAAAAAAAGATGCAAGATCTAATTATTTTAATTCAATGAAGCAATTTTTTGTTTCATTCAAAATTATAGAAATGCAAGAAAAACATATAATCTGGATAATATTTTTAAATAATAATATATAAATACTCTGGTTATAAATTCCGTCGCAATAAAATATTCTAAAGAAAGCCAATTGTAATTAATTATATTTTTTATTATATTTAATATATATTAGTAATATTATTAGTATTGTACTATCAAAAATTTATTAAACTTTGATTCTTGATTAAAAAATAATTATTAATAATAACAACTCTTTCAAATTTAGTCGGTATAATAATATTTATACACCTTGATTGATAATAATTTAGATATTTTAAAAAATTTATTGACTAATTACGGAAAAAAATATATATATAAAGATCTTAAATTTGGAACATAATACGTAATTGTTATTTTTTATTATTATAATTTTAATATTATTTATTTTTGTTTAATATATTTTTAAGCTTAATTATAATTAGGAATTAATTGCAGTATACATTAAAACTGATTAATGCAATAATAGTCATATAAGAAAATATCTTTAAATGATTATTTCTTTGTAAAATTTAATCTATAATTATATAAAAAGAATATGATCGAATTAAAAATTTAGAAACATTGAATTAATAAATTTCTTTAATCTATACAGTTACAATTTCCGATTAATATTATAAACATATAAATTGGATTAAAATTATTATATTTTACTATTATTATCATTATCATTATCATTATCATTATCATTATCATTATCATTATTATTATTATAACATTTTATTAGAATAATGCATAAATGATACGAGAAAATTCAAAGCTTGCACCTACAAAATGAAATTAGCAATAATACATTTGCATTCAGTTTTCGTGTGCTGAGGATTTATTAACTGCAGGGATGAATAATATCAACAAAGTGTTTTGATGAAGAAGAAAAAAAAAATAAATTGCAATTTTTGATGCAATTAAAATGCAAATAGAATTGTCGAGTGACAAGTAAGCCTTTAAACGCTCGTATTTTGAATGTTCCTTTAACCTCCACTTCCTCTTTCTCCCATCCAATCCACCTTGCCGAGACAATATAAATCAAGCATACCTGGAAGCCCAATGAAACAGCAGTTATAGGTTACCACAACACAACTGCGCGACCTTACCGGGAAGTCCGCCAAATTTCATCCGATGTGCACATGCACATGCACATGCACATGCACGCAGACGTGGTAGCGTACGCACACGTTCAAGGTCCCGAGCTCGGAGAACGCCGGTGGCGTTACATCATCTAACCTTCATTACACGCGCATTGCGGGAGCTCGCGGGCCAAATACGGCTTCCCGTTGCGACTCAAGCGTTACGATTTTGAAATCGAGTTTCACGCGAGGATTCTGTTTCGAGCCGCGATTTCGGATATTTGCGAATGTATTTGAGTGACTGGGCAAAAAAAGTGCCCAACGTGTCTCCACTTTGGCGCGAGCGACGTTCCGCACAGCTGCTTCTCCTCACTGGCTTAGACGAGGGAATACGGAACCTCGGGAACGGAAGCCCACGCATGCGTCGTCCTCGTATTTTATCGGAGGTCTGGCGCGTCCTCTACATGCGCACGTGCAACACCCGTCCACTCGAGTAGCACCTGTACCCCCCTCCCCCCCCCCCCACTCTACTCCAATGCTCTCACGCGGCAAATCCAACAATCGTACGAATTTTTATTCGCTAATCATTCAATTACTACCATTACTACCGACCTCACCCATCCTCCAATCCAAACCAACTTCATCATTTATTGCACCCAATCCATTATTCACTACCCTATAACCCACTGCAGCTATAATGGCTCTTCTTTATTTAACCATTCTCCAAATTTACAATCGACTTTAAATTTAAATTTGGCGTATTTGTAAATAACTTAAAATTTGATTTACGAGATGAACACTTTTCGTGTTCCGACGATTTTTAATAAAACAACCTCGATGAACAATACTTGCATTTCACATAATACACTTTCATAATATTCTGAAGTAAGCCCAGAACAGACGGCTATCTATTCTATCTAACCATAACAATTTAATTAGGGCGTGGTCCTAGCCATTTTCCCCGGCCTCAATACATGAATAATTAATGAAAATCATCTTACTTACCTTATTCACTTCATAATATATTTTGAATATTTGTATTGCTGTGAAGGAAACAGACACAATTTTAATTTTACTACCGGGTTCCTACACAATTTGGTCATACACAACATGTCACTCATTATAATATGCTGAAAACTCACTTCAGCTTAAATCAGTGCTTGCCAACAAATAAACCCGTAACCGCCAACAACTATAAAGTCTAAGGTAGAGAAATTAGATAAGGTTGTTTCACATGGGGTTTATGAGCATAATTACCGTTTCTCGTACATGAAAATGCATAAAATATAAATGATTCTTTATTTTTTTAATATAATATATAAAATTTTATACAATTATTTAATATAATTATACTTATAATTTAAATTCTTTGACGATTAATTTTAACTCAAAAAAATACTTTCAATTTTATCAATAATTGGAAAGCAAACAATAAATTATATTCTTCACTCTCTATAATTTTGGTATTTTTTATTATTAAAATATCCAAAATTGGAAAAAAGATTTACATTATTTTATTATAAACTCAGATGATAAAAATTGATTTATAAATAATGATCCTGCTTGCTTAAATCACTTGACAAAAAATAATTCTTTATTGATTTTTGTTAACGACGGATTAAACCTAGGTGTATAACTCCTAAAACATTTATATTTTACATAGCTTAATATAAAAATAATTTAATTAAACAATAAAATTAAATATAATTTATTTTACGCGAAAAAGAAATTTTCACCATGCATTAAATGTCTATTTGAGATATTGCACAACTCAAATGAGATGATGTCAAAATGTACAATACACTTCTTTGGCAACAAGATACATTTCTATCCTCTTCTATTCTAATTAAGTCTAAGTTATTTATTATAAAATTTGACTAGTTTATTATAAAGTTATATTCATAATTTAAATATCACCTATTTTCCCATCTATTCATAACATTAGCATTAACTTTAAATTATTTTATTTCTGAAATCATGCTTTTTTATAAATTCTATCTTTTATAAATATAGTTATATTTTTTTAATCAATCTTGAGATTTCGAAAATTCAAAGAAAAGAATTATTGTTAACTAATTTTTTTACATTCAATTATTTAATTCTATTAATTACGTCTACTTTCTTGTATTTATGTGACTCATTAATCGAAACATTTAATTGGTATACAATACTTTTTATATCAAATTTGTGTGTTGAATTTTTTTACAATTATCTGTTTTCGTCTTATTTTATTCATTAGAATTTTGTAGATTATCAATTTACATTTTTTAAATTACGCAATATGTCTCTTTGCATTTTTATGAACTTAACCAAATCAAATTCACATTCTTTTTATAATATATATACAAATGCGTGTGCGCATAATTTTCGAATAACAATATATGATTGTTTATTAATATATCTTTTATATAAACATTTTATATTATAATTATATATTTCATATAAATAAATAATATTTCTTACGCTTACAAGAATTAAATTTTTAATTAATATTTCTTTAGTAATTTACAATTTTTAAACTATATTTATTCATTACTCAGTTAACCTTAATTTTAATTATGTAAAATGTAAATGTATGTACAATTCTAACTTACATTTAATTTTTATATGAAATTTTGACTTATATTTAAGCTTAAAATTTCGAATCAATACATCAAAAATAGAATTTTAGAAATTAAAGACCTTGCCTCAAATATTATAAGTATAAAATTACTTTATAAAATAGTTGCCTTCTAATCCTGGGTAACTTTAATTCGCTTAATTTAATAACAGTAAATTATTCAAAATACTTTTTTAATTTTTTTTTTCTCTGCATTTTAATTTACTTAAATTTATTTTCCATATTCTATTTCAAAATATTAATGTACATCTAATGTAAGAGAATTTGCATATCGAAAACTAATTTAAAAATAGTTTTTTCTTTTTACCTTACGACCTCTACATTATAAAATAAGAAAGTAAAAAAAATAAAAAATATATTATTTAGTACATTTTTAAGTAATAAAGGCTCTACTAAAAACTGAAAATATGAATAAGTAGATAAATGCAAAGAACCTTATTTGTAATTATGAAGATTATTTCATTTTAAGAATTATATTAATTATCGGTGTATGTTCACAAATTAAAGAAATTGAAACTTGTTATACTAGCGTGATGCGATGTATAAATAAAGTTTGAGTTTGCATCTAAAATTTTTGAACTAGATGATTAACTTTAAAATTAATACAAAAATACAATGTAATAGAGTTTTTCAAATAGAAAAACCCTAATAATTCACATATTAAAAATCTATTACCTAATTATATTCAAAGTATTTAATATTAAAATTTATTTTTGAAATTCATACATTTTATTACGTATCTTTATTAAAGATTAGGTACTAAATTTTCAATAAACTTATATATAAAATAAAATTTTCAAAAAACCACAGATCCTATTAAAAAACATTGTTTAACTTTATTACGATGGTATAATAAAATTCATGTTGATAAGAAATAAAATAATTATCCATTATATTCAAGTGTTAAGTTTATTTAATATCAAACACATATGTAGTCAATTAAATATTACATTGAAATTGAAGTCTAAATTATTAACTAATAAATACGAATCCACTTAGATCTAATAATGTTTTCTCTTACTGATGACTTAATCGGGTCCTCTTTTGCTTTGGTGTATTAAAAATGAAATCAAAAGGATCAACTACAATTATATTAACACTGGTTCTCAGAACTGAATTTCTTTTACATATATACATACGTGTATAGTCAAACAAAAGTATAATTTATTGTATATTAATAATTTTTTATTGTAATGTATTTAAATAGGATCATTTTTTGTAAAAATACAATTATAGAATTTAAATGGTATAGATTGTCCGTTTCAGAAAGTAATTATTCACTTGAAAATTGAGAAAAAAATATTATATTAAAATTTTATAATTTTTTCAATTATACTTTTATTAAAACTTATAATTGAAAATAAATCACATTTTTCGTCTAATAAATAGTATTAACAAATTAATATTTTTTAGTATCTTTTTTAATAACTGCTTTTATAAACTGAAGTATATTTTAATCAATCATAATTTTTATTAGAATTTTTCCTTATAGTATTATTAGTGATAATAAAATAACAATTATTTTTTTCTTATTTGACATTTAATATATTGATTTTAATGAAAGATTGCAATATGAGAATGGGAATTCAAATATGAAAATACATCAAATTTTATCTAAATAATTAAAATTAATCAATTTTAGTTTAGTTTATTAAGTTTATTTGGTATATTAATATATACTATTAAAATATTCCTAGCCTTAAGAAACTTATCAAAAATTCCTTTTGGCAAAAATATAAACTTATGATTTAGCTCAAATCAACACAAGTAATTTTTCCTGAATAATTATACACCCAAAAACAAAGATACAAGTAATTTTAACTATGAATTAAAATAATATTTTACAATATTACAAATATTTAATATTATATATTATATATTCTACATTAATTATAAACAATTTTGTTTATTCTATATACATTTTTCACATATTTATAGTTATTTTTTACACAAATATTATTAACGTATAAAATTATAATAACGGATTATTTTATTATAAAACTTTAATCAATAATAATTTAATACATTCACGAAATTGAATAAAAATTTAAAAATTTCAGTTTATTTCTTTTTTTATTTATAAATTAAGCATTATATTTCATGATATAATTATGGTATTATATAAATTCTTATACTAAGCCTTGATTATGTAAAATATTATTTCAAAATTTGGACAGAAATGTGGATCTTTTGTAGCTTAATACACTTTTAATTACACTTTGTGTTAAAATATAGTTTGTTAAAATTTTATTTAAATATCTTTTTCGACAAATTATAATTATACCTAATAGAAATTTTATATTAATCAGGTGTAATTAAAATTGCAATAATAATTTATATAATTTATATTTGAGAAAATTTATCAATATTATTTTTTTTTTTTTTATTTTTAAAATATAGTATAATATTTTTATACTACTTTTTTATCCATGATAAAAATTTTTATTCAAAACAAAAAATAATAAAATGATAAGATTTTTCTTTGTAGATCTTTCGATACCATAAATTTACCATTTTCAAATATACTATTCCAATAAAATTACAATATATGCGCTGGTATAACAATTTTGTAAACTGAGTAAATATATACATATATCAACTACACATAAATGAATATAAAAATATATTTTATTTTCTTGTATGCAAGAAAATAATAATAATAATAATAAAATAATGACTGAGTACATAAATAATACTGACATCTATAACTAATAGAATGCAATTAGATAAATGTTGCCTATTTTGTAATAAATTTAGTATTATTTTTTTAATCGTGCAATAGCATCATCAATTCAATTAATCAAGTACTTTCAATTATCGTTTTCTGACTATCGCATTTTTTTTATTTTTTAAGCTGCGTAACTTTCATAAATAATTTTAATACACTCTGTATATATAATGTGAGTATGTGTGTGAATGTCTACAGAAAATTGAAAATATTATTATGATATTACAATCCTATTTTTATGTGTTCTTTAAATAATTAATCTTAATAAGACAAAAATATAATTTAAGAAGAAATATTTGAGATGAATGATCTAATAAAATGAAAAGATGAAAAGCAGCTTTTATCTATATTCTGGATTTCGAGTGTTTCAAGAAAACAGGTTTAAGTGGTACACTTATCTCCTTCTAAGATAATTTGAATTCTGTCAAGTACAATACGCAGTGTCTAGTATCTATAACTTTTGCATCTGTCTCTAATGACTTTGATATTCTGAAATGAAGGTAGTTTATTTATATTATATATTTTATGTTTTAAAACTTATGTATTTATACCTTACAATTTAACACAATGTTATCTATTACAGTAATGAATTATTTACTTCAAATTCTTTTGAATACTACATAAATATTTAAGATATAAAAGTGTGATATGATCCATAGCTCCTTTAATAAGTTATTAAATTGCTAATAGTGTACTTGTAATAACATATTTTACGATAGAATGTATTTAAGATAAAAGAAAGGTGTCAGTTATCAATTATACATATCGAATAATTTTTTATGATTTTTACACAAATTGCATTTAATATAATGTAAAGAAAATATAAGCCACATTGCTGAAGTTATATTGATAAAACAAATGAAATAAAAGATAAAAACCCTGTTAACTCAATTGCAAAGAATATTCATTTAGAAAACGGAATCTTAACGTTTCAAATGCCGTGCAAATAAAACTAGATGGTGTTGCTTTTTTCAAATCTTCTCTTTCCATCCCACGCCGCAAATGCTAATACCCACCAGATATCTTTATGCATTTATGCGATAAAGGGAAAACTTTCCAATTTCCATTTTATAAAAAAATTTGATTAGTCTACATCTATTGAAATATTTTTTTAGAAATACAATTATACAAAATTCATTGCTATAACAAAATAAGTCGAATTTTAAATACGATTAGTGACTGATCCTATTATATATATTTTTCAATTCGTTTATTTAATTCAGTTTCAATTTATTAAAAAGTTTATTGTTTTCTGATCCTTATTATAATCTTTTCACTGTTCTCTTTCTATAAAAGCAATAGAACATCTTTTCGGTATACATAAAAGCGTTAATACGTTTGACGTTGTGTATTATGATGACTTTTAACTATATCCTACGGTTTTTATGAGTTTGTATTACGTATACGAGAAAGGGTCTGATTAAAAAATAAAGTAAAAATAATTTCAGTGGACAATCGTATTATAATCATTAAAAACCGTTTAATTAGTAGTTTAATTAGTAGAACTTGGTTCGATGCTATTTATCTTTGGTTTTCGAATATTTTCTCAAATTTTTTTTAATTTATTTGTCCATCTGAGTACAATTGTAAAATATTATTATAATTCTAAAACCAATTCCAAGTAAGATATTTCATTTTATTTTCTACTCTCCACATAATCATCTTTTCTTTAATTTTATAATATAATTATAAATAATACTTGCATTTCAATTTAAATTGAATATAACATTTATTTATCGGCGAATATAAATTTATTTGTACTTTTCTTAATAATATTTGTATAATAATTTAACATATATTTAGCTAAAACAATACTTTTTTAAATTCACTGTTTTAAAAAACAATTTTCAATCGTTTGATAATATTTATAAATACTATTTTTTTAATAAACGAAGTAAATACATCAACAATCATAATAAAACTTATTTTAATTTATTAGAAAATTTAATTTAAAATGAATATTGTCAGCTCATTCAGCGAATTATAAGATGATTAAAAGGGATTTTTGTAGTCGACTTTGATAGAAAAATTTTTCTACGTACATTTTAAAATTTTAATCATTAAATATCATTCAAGGTTGATAACTAAAAATATTATAAGAATAAAAACCTACACATTTTTTTTGATGAAAAAACATTTTATAAGATATTATTTTCCATATATTCCTATAAAATGTTCATTCTATCACCTGTTTCTTTCTATAACATATTGCTTTTTTATAAATTAAAATTCTCTTTCTTTCACACCTCACTTTCTGTCTTTTACATTTTCCTAATAATGGTCAAATATAAATTTCATATCGCAACTAATAGGTGAGGGAAGCGAAAAAATTTATAAATTACAATAAATCTGAAAAATAACACATTTAAGTATACACAAAAAACATAATTTAAATTCAACAAAAAGACCAACTTTTTTTAAATATCCTTTTTCTACAAAAAAATCGCAAGTGCACAAGTAAAGCTTTAATAGAAGCAAATCGACTCAACTGGATGATGATGTAGGATATATATTAGGTTTTTATTTCAAAAAGCATATTTATTGGAGATGAAACTCATACAGAATGAAAAGCTTATCCTTCTTTATATTCTATAATATTCAGTAGAAGTCAATGGATTCGCTTTTCTATTTTTAATTTAGATATTTCAGGAATTTCACAAATTACAGAGGCTATATATTATATTTCTATATTATTGTACAAATTTTTTTAACTTGATAAAAGCGTCATTATTTTTGTGATAAATTCAATCAAAATTTAAATACATCATTTGTTTAGTTTTTAATTTTATCATAAGTGAGTTAATTTTTAACTATAATTTGATTTAATTTAGAATATAATTTATAAATAAATAGAAAATAATTACTGAATGCTGTATAAATCAATTCTGTAGCAGCAATAATTCGTTTTTATAGTTTATATTGTCGGTGTTATGTTCGTATTCAACAGAATAACTGTTTATGGTCCTTGGTGAATTGATTACATGTGCGTATTAGTCCGACTAGTTTACTGCGCCTGACTTGCTTACTCAAACTATCCTTTTTTTATACTTTCAGTCTTTTTCTCTATCTTTTGTACGCATGAATCCACACCTCTTTCGTATCTACAGCCTAATTTTCTATGTTGCGGATTTCCTCTAATTTTCATTTTTATAATTACGTAGCTTACGAATACTGTAGCCATCAATTATTAGTGGAAGATTGTTCGCTATACATTGAATACGAATACATTGAATATTCTTAAAAAATTCTGCTATGAACTGCCGTTTGAATACGAGAACCACCGCCTGGAAAGAGAGTATAGTAACGCAAAAGAAAGGAAAATATATTTTTGATTTAACTCTCGAATTAACAGTCGGTTTTTCATAAATTTTCAATCATTATTTTTAATGAACGCGTCACTGGTATTATAATGACTAATATATCTTTATGTGCGATACATCTTCATCCATGCTAATATAGAATTAAAGTATAATACATTTGTAGCGGCGGATAAATATTACAAAAGGCTAGCCGCGCATACAAATATTATGTAATTATATTCATATAAAATGAAGCGTTATTGAACGTTTTGAAAAAAGGACACTTGGATTTTGATTCTCGACGAAACACGAGCTCGATTTGCTTCTTCCTTGCCGAATCAAGAAACCATCCGTCCGCGTCCCATGAGTGTAATTCTTGTGTATTTAAATAAAAGCATCGTGTATTGTGTTGTTACATCCGAAACGAAATTTAAATAAAAAAAAAAATAAAAAAAAAAAAAAAGAACAGCGCGGAAAATATATGTTTTTCCTCCCTTTTAAGCCTACACTTGAGTGCACTAGCTTCTAGGATGGAGGAGCAATCCGGTCAAATTGGTTACAAAATAATTTAAACAAAGAGACTTCAAGAAACTCAGATTTGATTTTTATAACCCTTTAACTATTCCCTTGTAAATTAGCTTAGAGGTTTGATTATTAAGAGTGGAAAGGAGAATAATAAGGAATAAACACTTGTTAAGAAAATAATAATGTGTGTATTTGTGACTTACTTTATAATTTGTTTGTGTAAGAACAGGCGACTTTTTCAGGGAGAAAATGCTTGACAGGGTGGCAGGGGCCCTGGAGAGTAGTGGCTTCAAAAATTTTCAAAAAACAACTGCATCGATGCAAGCATTTTCATCCCCTTATATACATTTTCAATAGTACAGAGTGTATGGGCAAGGTAGGGATTTTAATAGCTTTTCTAGGAAAACTCACAATGGTTTTTCCTATTTTCTTTAATAAAACAAGAGTTAATTAATTAATCAAATTTTCATTTAAATAGTTATCTTGCCCATAACTTTGTTTACAATGATAAATTTTGTCGCATCAAAATATCTTAATTTTTAGTGAGTTAATTAATAAAATATATTTATTTATAATAATTTGAATATTAATGTTAAATTTTAATTGATATAATAGTTAAAATTGTTGATGCCTGATAGTTTACAATTTTACTTTTGTCATTATTGTATTTATTAAAGATTTGTTATAAATTTATTGACAAAGAAATTTGTCGAGTGCCATTTTTGTGTCAGTTTTCATATAAAATATTCAAATTCTTTCAATTAGTTATTGGTGTTTGTATTTTTAACATTTGTTGAATAAGTTAAATTAATTGATATAATAATTATTAGTGTTTTTATGTTAAAAGTGTGATTTATATGTGTTTTGAAATTTATTCGCACCTTTTTATTTGGTGAAAACTTGAATAATTGTTTGTGGTACATCATGAAAGGGTTTGATGAGTTGTAAGTAGTTTATTTATTAGCCTTTTCTTTGTTTGTATCTATTTCTTTTGTATTACTTGGTGCTAAGGAATTTCCCTTGTTTAGTTTACTTATAGTTTTTTTTTTACATAGTTTTACTTGGTACCTTTCTTCTGGTCAACTTGTGACTTTTCAACTTGGAACTTTTCAGACTCTCAAAATTTTCTCAATTAGTGTGAGAGAGACAGGAGATAATATTATTTTCTTTTTTTAAATTTTCTATTTCTTATTATTATACATAATATTATAATTTTATAAGTATTCGTATGGATTATTATATTTATTCTTAACTATATTTTCATAAGTTTTGTTAAAAATATCATTTTTTAATATAATTTCTTTATTTTTATTGTATTTAAAGTGTAAAATTCTATATTAATGTTTATTAGTGTGTTTAAGTTAATGTTATATTATTTGACTATTGCAAATGATGTGCAATTGACAGATATATTTTTAACAGGTTGGTTAAGGGCTTAATAATTATTTTATTAGGGTTTCTTTGTTTTCGGTTATAATTCTTTGTTTGTGGCATATTGGAATATTTCTCACTACACTAATTGTTATATTTTTCTAATTAATAGAGCCGTGACGTCGACAAGGTATACCTTGTCGAAAGCTGAGCAAAATAGTTTGAGAATTACTTTTTTTATTCACTCTTTATTCAATTTTAATTAATGAATACTTAAATTATTATTTTTAAGTTTTAGGTAATAATAATATAGTAAGTATGGTATTTTTTATTACAAAAGCTTACTTTTAGTTCACTTAATTTGTGAAACATATATAAAATTATATATAAGCTTTTTCACACAACTATGGTAGAATTTTTGCTATTATAATATTCTTCTAATATAAATAAAAGTAGTTTCTTTTGAAAAATATTAATATGGTAAATAATTATATTTGATAACACAACAAAAAAACCTTGGATATTGGAATAAGATGTACATAAATCATGTTTTATATATTCATTTGATTGTTAAAAGAAAAATAAAGTAAAATAATATTTAATTCCAACTTTCTTTAAAAATTTATTTAAATTTCATAATATAAATACAATACTAATAATTTAATATTCTATAATGTATATTTTATTAAGTTTCAAAATAAATAAATTTATATTAAGCATTTTAATTTTTCAAAATTTATTTCGCCGAAATAATTATTTTTCAAAGTTTAAAATAAATAAAAGAAAACCTGCTAAATGTTACACATGCTTTAAAATTATATTCATCATAAATTTATACCAAATTTCTATATTTCTTTAAGTTTATTCACATATGAAATATTCTATTCAATTTTTAAGATTGTGTTAAATAAAAATATATCAATGAATACAAGTCATTGCAAATAAAAACATAAGAGTATAATATATTTAATAGATTTTTATTAAATAGAAATGTTTAATATTAGATAATAATTTTTTTATCTTGTAGAAATTAAATAAACATATAAAATTTAATATTAATTTTTTTTTTTAAGGTCCATTAATTTTTTTACATTACCGAAAATATTAAATAAGTATATGTTATGAAATTAATTATATTTATTTTGTGATTTACACTTTTTAAGATCTTTATTATCCACGATGAAGAAATATCAATTTTAAATCGAGCGATTTCAAAAATATATTAAATACTGTATAATTTTATTATTGAAATCAGTTTTTGGAATGAATTTCATTAAATATTGTTTTATATTATTTAATATTGTGCCAACTTTATACACAGTTTCTTTTACACTTTTCTACGTTACGTTTTTGGATGCTCTTTGTTAAATCTTTGGTAAAATTTTGCCCCTTTTTATGTTCATTGCAAATAAGTTTAAGTTTGTGACGCCTCATAAGAGAAAGCGTCTCCAAGTATATTAAATTGACGGTCATTTGTTGCTATGAACTTACTCTGACATATTCCTTTTTCTTGTCCTAAGTAATCATTAATCTATATACATACGGTTACTTATTCTTTTGCTTATAAAATAATAAGAGTGATTAGAAAATATTTGCTATATCACGTTTAAGACTAAGTACTTTTTTTTACGTTTTATAATAAATAATATTTTTTATTTAATAACGATTAAATGTTATAAAAATATATAAAAAGATTAAATTCTTATTAATTTACTGTTATCTTTGCTCTAAATTAAAAATTTTAATTTAAAATTTGTCGAATCTTGTATTTAAAAAAATTATCCTTTTTACTAATTGCAGCTTTACTAATTAACAACATAATCAATAATTCAGTCAAATTTCAGATATATTTTTCTAATTTATTAATATGCTTTTAACAATTACCAACAAGATTATTTTTTTAATTATTATTATTATTATTGTACATTAATAAATTAAAAAATTTTAAGTATCGCCTGCATTTAAAATTTAAAATATAACACGATTGATGAGCTGATAATTTAAACAGAATAACTTTATTTATTTTAATTTTTCTAGAATTTTGAGTATTTAAAACTCATGAAATCATGATTTGGTATTTAAACGTAAATTAAATATTTAATTTAAGGTTCAAAATAGTATGTATTTAATACATAAACTATGCAGTCGCCTAATACTAATTCAATAATTGACCAAAGAACACTTGATGTAAATGTATAATCATAAATTCAGTCCAATTTTTATCTGATCAATAACATATTTCAACCTGAATAAAATAAGTAAAATTAAAAGTGTCTCGAATACAAATATTATAAAGATCTGGGAAATAAAGAATTATATAATTAATGTAATTATATAATATAGCATTTATGATATAACAAGAATGTTAATATTCGATTGTAAGATATTTAAAAACCAGTTACTAGGCCTCATAGGATTCGATAAGAAAATCAAGTTTGAACATACGTTTTATTCCTATAAAAAACGAAAGCATATAGAATATTTTATCCTGCCTCTCTAATATGCGATGTATCGTTTTCGGTTACTATGTTCCTCTGATTATTATTCTTTCTTCATTCCAGACTCGATAAATAGAATGGCTTGCCTTTTCTCTGGACAGTTAATTTAGGTTCAATAACATAAAGATATAAGCAAGTCTGTTAATCCTGTGCCGACGAAATGATGTAACAATACCCGCCAAACTATTTGTAAAGCCTCAGCGTCTTTAGGGATTCCACGGGCACAAGCCATTAAAAATCCAGCTCTCTATATTACATTCTGATCGAACACGAATTATAAATGCTAATAATGGTAGAGCATACTGATGTACTACTAGAGAAGTCTATTGATTATAATTAATATTTGCATAATAATAATTAATTCTCAACTATTCATAATTTCATTAGCCATAGAATTAGACATTGAATTAGACAGGAATGACTTCTTAATTATTAATAAATATTAGTTATTATATACGTTAACTTATAATTAAAGAATATAATTGAATTAGAAAACATTTACTTTATCAAAAGAACTTATTTAAAAATACTTATTCTTAAGAAATAAAAGATATATTATTTTTCGCATATGAAATTAAAATTATATTTAGATAAAAAAAGAAATACAAGTTAATTTTTCTTTTTTTAATATTAATAATACACACACTAATATGTATATTTATCTATATAAACGTTACCTTATGTTTTTTATAGAATATTTTTTTCTTATATCTAATTTTTAAATCTATTACGCACTCTTTATCATTTTTCCTCTCCCTTTCAACATTTTATCTACTTTTCTTCATTTCCTTCTATCCACTACAAAATTTTTCACTAATAATAAAAAATTTTTTACTGTATGAGCATAATTATTCAAATTTATTTTGATATTTAATACAAATTTATTAATCAATATTTGAAAATGAAACTGAATCATAAATATTAGTTATGATATTGTTTTAGTTTTTATCAAAGAAATAGTATTATTTTAAGACTATAATTATTCATATATTATTCAGCACTTATAATAAACATTAATAACTGCAAATATTGTAAAATTATATGATCACCTATTATTGAAACTCATATTTTACTATTAATAAAATTTCATTAATAGGTATCATGAATATTCTATAAAGGAATGTTATGATATTTATTATAATACTCAATTCGATATTTATATATAACTTATATACTTTATAGTCGTTTACTTTAATTTATAAAAATAAAATATTTCAAATTATGAAGTTATTATTTTAAATATAATGTTATTTAAAAAGTTAATTAATGTGTATTTTTTGCTTTCATTAATCAATTTTAAATATAATTATTCATGATTCGTAGATTAGTCATCAAATAAAATTTTTTTTTTACTTACAAAGATTAACCATTTATTTTAATTGATTTAATAATTAAACTATGAAATCTTATAAATAAATTAAAAATTAATAAAAAAAAAACAAGGCATTGCTTGTTTAATTTTGCTCAATAATTAATAGCTAATCATCGTTTTGAATTTATTATTTATTCACATATCTTTAATTGTCTACAACTTAACACATTTACCTAATTAATAAAATTATAAATTAAAACATATTTATGTTATCCATGATTAACTTATCTTAAAAACATTAAAAAAAAAAATATAAATAAGTTTATTTATTTATTGAATAAATCTATTCATTAATTTATTATTAATAATATTAATCACTAGATAAACTAAATATCTAGTTGATAATAACATATTCATTATTAACAAATTTTAATGAGTATTATTATATCATCATTGATAGACAATAAAAATACATGAAACTGAAAATTTAATCATGTCATAATAAAATAATTGATAAAGTAACTGTAAAAATGTATTCAATTAAAATGTAGGTAATGAATGAATCGACATACTTAATATGCGCTTATAATTACAATTATAATCAATAGACATTATTATTAATGTAATCATAAGTTCATATATGCTTGCGTAAAATTATTTTAATATAGATATATCACTATGAAATCCTAAAATTGGCTGACCTGAAATAGCAATTAAATTCTTCTTCCGGATAAATACAAGCAGAAGCTGAACCTAATTACTAAGATTTGAAAATCAGTTCTTTAAGCGGATTTTCTTAGTATGCACTGCACCATGAATCTGCAACGGGTGTTTATCGAGATTTAGTGGATAAAATCGAGCGAAATACCATTCGGCATTCGTAAGATATAATTTCTGAATAACATGAAAATTTATATCTCATTATTCCAACAGTTTTTTTCGTGTTTTTTTAATATAGAATTAACATTTTAATATAATCTTTATGAATATTCTTATAAGTGCTTAATTTAATACATTTGATTTATTTAATAGAATAAAGAGAAGTTTTTGTAAATTGATATGAGTTTATAGTAAATGTGTAGTAGTAAATTATAGCAAAGCTGTAAATGTTCGAAAACATAATTCATTGGCGAAGTATAAATTATAATTAATTTAGTTATGTACATTTAAAAAATTCAATCACACACTTAACTAAGTAATCATTAATTTATATTGTTTAAATACGTAATTATTATCGACGAAAATTATACTGCATTGATTCAAATAGGCTATCTTATTTATTAAGCTATTAAATACTAAAATGTACATTATTATTTTCTGATTTTATAGTAAAAAATTTATTCTAGTTTAATTAAAGATTTTAGTTGTTTAACTACACAACATTTTATTGTAATTATCAGTAAATTGAATAGCATGCAGTTCTTAACAGGTTCTTTTAATAAAAGCTTTAATTATTTTCAATTGATAAGTAAATAATTCTCTAATAAGTAGTGAGCTCAGATTCGAATAAGATTGGTAATTATTTGTCGACAAATACTGCCGAGCCAATAGACAAAAATTTAATCCAAAAAACCGCGGCACTTCTATTCAACAATTGAAGGCAGTAACGTAGTAAATAAGATCATTGTCATTGCCAGAATATCATGACTATTCCGGGCGCATTTCTCCTGAGCCGGAAGTTCAGCATACATGGGAAACAGGTGGAGATGGCGCAGCCTCCCTTACAAATTCTCGGAGAGGATCCCAAGCATCATTACCGAGGCTCTCGGGCTGCATTTTGTCTTGGACCCTTGGGATACCCCCTCCCCCCGCTCTCCTTGTCCCTTCCGCCTCTTCGGCATACATAATAGACTATAATGCACGGAGTACAAGTGCTGTACTATAAATGCTAATGCCTCGGTACTCACTACTTGGCCGATATAACCTCGAATGGCGAAAATATAGCCGAATACCATTTGGCTAACTCACTATTATTGAGATCATAGCGCCAAAAGGAATGCCTCGTCTTTATCTCACCAATTCTCAATCCTACTGCCATTACACCACATGCATACGCTTCCATACACCCAAGCTCCACCATCTTTATCTCCTTCCCTTATTTTCATTCTATTTTTTCTACATTCAATGTTCCATCCCAAGATATTTGCATCAATAATTTTACAGGCGTGAACGGAGTTTTATCTTGAATTTCTTATTTTTTTCACGATTCAAAACTTACGCCTTTGCACACTTCAGAAGTTTAATAGGAGCACGACTTTCTCGTGAATAATAATTGAAAGACCGAGGAAGAGACTAAAATAGGTAAGAATTTCATAAATCAAGTTAAATTTAAGAATTCTTATATAAAAATATGAAACATAACAACAACAACAACAACAACAACAACAACAACAATAATAATATACTTATAAAGGTTTATCTTGTTAAATTCTTAATATCCATTATCATTTTACTTTATTTTTGGTAATAAAATTCCAACGCTTTTTTATTCATTTATACTTTAATGTGAATTTTTATATTTATATACATCTATTATAAATATAAATCTTTGGATATTTTCTTGAAAATATATTAAAAAAAAATATTCAAATAATGTTATGGATCAAATGAGGTGCAGAGTGAGTAAGACTATTTATTCTTAATTATTTTGCCCAAAATTTGACAAGGTATATCATGCCCTTGTCAAGACTAATATTAAGGCGCAGGAATACGTGAGTATTCTACAACGTGTTATGTATGATGTTACAATTTTAAATGTAAATTAAATTGAATATAATAAAAAAATTATTTAATGAATATTAATATTTAGAAATTTTTTTCGATTCAGTAAATTAATCAGTTTCCAAAATTATTATTCTGTAAATAATTTTCATATAATTACGATAATATTTTATTTGGAATGCAGTCATTTATTCTTACTCAATTAAATGTTACAGAAATTAAAACTTATATTTCCATATTCACATTTATAAACTCATATTGTAATTGTTTAAGCAATAGAAAATCTTTTTTTTCAAATACAATAAATAGAGAGCATGTATTTATAATAAGTGAATGTGATAATAATATATTTACGTAAATATAAAATTTTATTTTAAAAAGTCTATAATTATATAATAATATATTAATGTTTAAATGAAAATGATATTTCTAAATATTAATTAATTGATGAAATAAAGTATGAGGCTTTTTTATTTAATTTAAAAATTATAAAAATAATAATTTAACATTTCACTACAACTGAATTTTTAAAATCTATTTTAAAAAAATGTTTATATTAATATTTAATATTATATTTTGTTACATTATGTTATTAATTTTATAGTTTATTATATTGTAATTCTTAATATTAAATTATACATTGTAAAAAATATTTTCATGAATTAATCGAATACATGATTTTATTTCGTATTTTGTTTTGTTACCCCTCAATATATCTTAGGCTAACAAGTGAATATTTAGTAAATTTTCTAAATAAAATTATTATTTATTCAGTCAATATAAATCATACATTCATGAAATTATAATTTAAACGTTTACTTTCAGTAAGAATAAATAAATAAAATATAATTATTGTAAAATGAATTATAGTTATTTATCAATGAATATTATTTATATTACTTACATTACGAGTTTTGCAGCGATTGTTGATTAATGAGCTAATTATCTCAAAGTACAACATAGGTAAATTCTGTATTGGCAGCAGACTGTTACCATTCCAAATTTCTTCTAGGCTTGGAGAATCCTCAATATTTGATAATAACTTAATTTTAAATTATACAAATTCGAAAAGTAAAAAGCATCTTTTTTATGTTACTCCTCCTTTTATATCATTTTTACTTTATCCCCTCTGTGCTACATTACATTTATGAATATCATTTTTTAGATGCATGAACTTAATCAATTGCTTAATCTAGGAAACTTCCTTATTTTTATTTCTTTATGTTTTTTATATTACCTTGTAGTTATTAGTAATAATTTTTTGATATTATAAACTTTTCTACATGAATCACCTATCTTGCTTCGTTAACTCATGCTAATAATTTGTTAATATTATAATATTTCAAACTGGACGTGCTTATACTCGTTCACTTCAATTCGCTATTAAATAAAATGTTTTGATGTTTTTTGTCTATTATTTTATCTAGTTCCTGTTTATAATTCGTTATCGTGTTCATTTAAAGTTTTTATTTTACAATATCATGAAAATTTAATGTGGAAATACTACGTAAAAATATTTGCAATGTACGTTCAGAAGGAAGTAAATTAAGACTAGAATATTACATTATTAGAAATATTTAATTTTGTGGTCATAAACATGTTGGTACGTTTTCTACATTACATAAATTAAAAAAGATTATAGTTCTGTTTACGAAATTTTTAATAATATATAAATGAGATTCTATACATTAAATTAGATTTGAAAAGTTTATTTAAATTAATGCATCAATATCTTAAGTACTTAAAAATTATTGTTATGCAAAATGTATAGAATTCACAAAATATGAATAACTGATAATAAAAATATATCGAATAATTAGTAAACAAAGTGTTTATATTCTTAAAAAATTATGAAAATAATTAGAATCCCTTTTCTATTATTTTACACATACATTTATACAATAACAAAGAACCGAATTGAACCTGCACCTTTTCTTATATTGACAGAAAATACTAATTATTTTTGTAATATTTAAAATTTTTTATAATATTAATTCAATATGATTTTTACTTTAAATTTTAATTTGAAAAAATTAATTCGACTATAAGATAATCAATACTTAAAAAAAACTATAAAAATACTTTCCTTTTTTTTCCATTATTTATACGTAAATAATATAATAATACTCTTATTTCATATCATCTCTTATTAGTAATTCTGAAAAGGGATTAAGTTTATCAAAAAACAAAATAATATATAAATTAATTTAAAAAAACCATTTTTTAAAAAAATTTTCCTTCAAACATATATTGTGAAAAATAGATTCTTATTCAAATTAAACTGAATATAACTATAAATGTATTTAAATTTAAAATACTTAATTTATATAATACTATTTATTACAATTATTTTAAATTAATTTAATACAATTATACTGCCAATGATAATTAAAGTTTATGTGATTATACTTTAAATTAT
Organism: Eupristina koningsbergeri; assembly: GCA_018907245.1. NCBI lineage: Eukaryota > Metazoa > Arthropoda > Insecta > Hymenoptera > Agaonidae > Eupristina > Eupristina koningsbergeri. Next base: position 1,011,620 of record JACCHV010002775.1, read on the forward strand.
GAACTAACTATAAGAACTTGATTGCATTTTCCATATAAATAGTTGAAATAGTTTTATGTAAACATTATTTATTCATAACTTCTATAAATACTATTATTTTCTTCAATAAAAGAAATAACAGACAATAACCGAGCATTACTAAGACTATAAATAATTTTGTTTCTCAATATTGTTTCTCAAGATGTCTACGGGTATTTATGAAGTTAAGAAATTCTAATTTATTACATTGCAAATTAAAATTTTCATGAGTTACCACAATAAATTTTATAACCAAATTTCCTTCGTATACATTTACGTCAGTTTACACATGAATATTAGTTATCAATTTTTTTTAAATATTAATATTTCTTTAAAATCAAGTAAAACTTTTTTCTTGCTTAATTTCTTATTTTTCAAATAAAAATATTTTAAACAGCCTGAAACTAATGTCATCTAAGTAATACAAGATAAACATAAACATTAGTATATAAATTTATTGCATTTGTAATCAAATTATGATTTAATATATTATTACATAAAAATAAAATACGGTTCATAAAAATTAAATGCCCAAAAGTGAATTACTAGTGTATATATAAAGAAATTATTCGTTAAAGGGAAATAGAAAAAAGTCTACATATATTTTGCCTTTTTTCCCAATTGTATTTACATTCCTATCATGTGATGAAGAAAATATAAGAAATAAAATTATTGTCATTCTGAAAACTTTGATACCGTCTTGTTAAGTAATATAAAGTTTAAACATGTTCATGGAGTCCAATTCTTTTGTTGAAAAACGACGACGAAACATTAAGGTTCTTAAAATAATCATTTCTTTTAAAACCACTTTCTTAGTTACTTTCAATATTTTTTAATATATATTTTATCTTTATGAATCTCTTCACATTATTTTTTATATCCTCGTCTACAATTAACCACGTCAAATTATGTTATTTCTTTGCATTTCTTATAAGCGACTACTCTATTTTACGATATTCCTTGACATCTGACCGTCATAAAAACTTCGACATTGTACTTCACAATACCATTTCATTCTGTACTTTATCAGAAGACATACTAGTGGACAATAACATAAACAATTAAAATTTCTCAAAAATTTTCTTTATTACTCAACTTTTTGGTATCGTTACCTTTTTTTGTTTTTAATTTTTTCATTACAGGTACTTATTTAACAACAATTGCTCTTCACTATAAATAATATAAATAAAGTTCCATATATTTTTTATTTAAAGTATGGATTTTCTTTCGCCTTATTTTGTTATATTTAATATAATTTAAGAAGACATTCTAAATTATGTACTTGGCTAAAAAAAGTACAAATAGTTAGTAATTAATCGAAATATTTTCAACTGGATTTATAAAATTTTATGTCCCGGTAAGACTTATGTAATTTATCTAATGTGTTTTATTTATTTAAGTTAGGTGTAAATTAGCATATTTGAAACGTATTAGTAGTTTACCTTCGATTTTTTAGAATACTTTCTAATATTTTGCTAATTTTCTGCCATATTTGCATAAGCGTGGTTGTTCTGTTTAACAATAGCTTAAAAATTCAAATCTATTAGTAGATAACAGCATTACTTTCGCTTCAATTTATGTTGCTATTTGGATATTTTCTACATTTTTATTCATGTTGGAAACATAAAAGTGACGAATTTAAAAAAGTCTATTGTATTCAGGATTTTGATCGAATTGTTTTATATCTTATAACTATATTATTTATAGTTTTATATTTTATCATTTATATTTGAAACATTATCCATATTTACCTTTGATAATTAATACATATTATAATAGATTTGTGTTAAATTTGAAATATCATGACTAAAACTTTGTACATAACAAGCCAATTTTTGAGATTCAACCCATGTTTAAAAACATATTTTTGATTTTCGGCACTAAGTTAGTAGTATTAACTTCTACTGCAAAATTGTACTTTAATGTTGTACATGGTTATTTTCAAATTATAGAGTCTATCTACACTTTCACTTTTTATTTAGATAATCAATAAAAACTACCTTTTAATCTCAATAGAGTCCGCGTTTTTTACTTTTATTTATTTAATTTTTATTCATTTCTCTTTGAATCTTCTTGCACCAATCTGTATTAGATATTTATGACCAGACAAATTTCACTTAGCACACAATTGAATTAAAGAATAATTCTAACAGTTCATTTTAAGGAATTAACTATTCTTTTTCTTTCTCGTTTAATTCAGTGCAAAATAGTAACACGTGGTAGGTCATGCACACAGCCATACATCATTGTTTGCGACGAAATGATTCATTGCAACTTAACTAAGTCTAACACCTTCAGACTCTCGATGCATAAAACATCTTTATTTAACGTATTCCTATGAATGAAAATGTTTTTTTTAAACTCATGAAATAAACACAACTGAGTCAACATCGTACGACAATACTTTATTTGCAATGTTTAGTCCAAGTCTGAAATCTCACCGAATTTACCGTCTTTGAGTTCTAAGTTCATTTTTTTCTTCACCGACCATGTCTTTGACAAATATAACCATTGAATGTTATAAAAGCAGTTCGATAATTATACTTAGAAAATGTTTATCAGCTGTGTTATTGTCATTAGTATTCGCCTATCGTCATTTGATAACTGAAAATTTATCTTTCTGGCTATAGAAAATGAGCGTTTTTATGTATATATTGTTGACTTTTGCTAGTCGTTCAATATAATTCAATTTAAATAAAATTTAGTTCTATTTTATTTAAATTGATTTTTTTAAAAAATGAAAATTATTATATTTAATGCTAACATTATTTGAATATTTTCAAGGAAAATATAATTTTGAATTTTATTACAATTTTTGTGTCGTGAGTATAATATTTATTTTCAAAATTTTTTTAATTTGATTCTGAACTACTCGAGTCAGACTTAAATCAATCTCAATATTTTTTTATTTATTTATTAACAACGTTACCATGCAACTCTTCTCCATTCGTTCTTACGTTCTCATTTTTCATTCGAATAACTTTTACATAAATTCAAGGTTTTTTGCATTTATTTCCATGTATTTATATCTTAATTATATTTATTTAACGTTATTTTGTTTAAATAATTATTTATTTGACTATTAACCTTCTGATTCATTTAAGACTTTTTGTCTTTGTCTATTTTCATGCGCTTCTGTATAAAAAACTTTACGTATGACTACATAGTAGATCTTTGTCTTATGTAAATAAAAATCAACTGCATTATACATTTTGTTGAATATTATTGATTCAAGGATTTACATCAGCCTTCATGTCTCATCAGCCAAAACAGGTTAAATTATCATAATTTTCATTAATGAACGAAACCCTAAATCGCTTAAGCAATTTAGTTATTACTTCAGATTTATAATGAATTTTAATTTTAAATTTATATATAAATTTGTATACGTTTCGAATTAATTTTTCTATTTAAAATATTTTTAAGTCAAATGATGAATCCAGTACTTAAAACACTAAAAATTAAATATTCTTTTTTAAATTTTAGAATGTTGAAATTCATTATAAAAATCAATACAAAAACTTTTCTCTAATCTTTTGTTTATAAGAAATAATACTGTTATTATATGTGTAATAAAGCTATATTTTCTACTTACTGGGTGAACAAGAATGATTTTTTATACAATAATGTTAAAAAATGTCACCTTTAACAAAGTGTCTGCTTCTACTGTTTATTTACTTTTTTTATTCTTACTTTTATCCAATGAGTGCGCTATTAATCTCAATCAAAATAAGTCCGTATCTCATGCCACCTTTTTCCTCTTTTTTCATTAGGTTTTTTATAGACAAAGTGCTGCTTATTAAATATAAGGTCGAAAATTTGTAGCACTAAAATGCACCTACTGTATGCTCTCTTTACTTTTAATAATACAAAAGAATAAATATTTTTTATGATTACAAATATTTATATACAAAAATTACTATTTTCAATATTAATGCAAGATGAGCTCATCAAATGTACAATGTTCAACTATATAATAATAATAGAATTAGATATTTTTTATCTCTAAATAAATATTTTTACATTCTGCTATTCAACTCAATCATTCACTTATACTTCAGTTTAGTTTTATTTATATTATATATATATATGTATATATAAATCTATATATTATTTTAATTTACTTTTTTTTATATTATTTACGATATTTACGGTTATTTTGAGTTATCATTGTTGTGTAATTATGTATGCTTTCAAATTGTGTAATATTATAAATATATATAATAAATATATCATATATATATATCGAATAAGACATATCAAATTTTCAAAATAATCAAATTCAATATACTTATTATATATATATTTTAAGATATTGTCTAATTTTCTAAAGTATGTTTTAATATAATGAGTTGTGGGCTTTAAATTTATTAGATATGGAAATTTTAGTTTACTGCCATATTTTGTACGATAACTTTCCTATCTGTTCTTAATTATGAAATATAAGTGCTACGTCATTAATCATTTAAAATATAAAATAGAAAAAGTAGCTCAAACTTTCATAATTTATAATTTGATTGTAAACTTATTATTTTTAATTACGTTAATTTGGTTTTTATCGAGGTAATATTTTATTATAATTTTGTTAAATATTCAACAAGAAAGTAATGAATTATAAACATGTATTATTGGTTATTAAAAATAATATTCACTAATATTTACTCAATTCAATTATTTAAAAGAATAATTAAAGTTTCACTTTAGTATATATATAAAAAAATATTAAAGTTTAATGAAAATAATTTTATTGTCTATTCAAATATTACTGGAAGAATTTAATAATTCATAAAACTTACGTCAAATAAAATATAATACAAAAAAATTTATGATATGATTAATAAATTAAATAAAAAATTATTGATTTTTTTATTGACATTACATTTGAGTAATGTTAAAACTACATTATGCAATAATTATTTGAATTAATTCAACATTGTGTAATAGATCAATAAGGAGGTGAATGGATTTCTTAATATTCTGATATAAGATAAATGGATCACTTAATATCTTATCTTGAGATATCTGGTTAATGGTAAATTCAAACTATGTATTGAATGATCGGCAGATAGCTATAAATACAAGAGAATTTCTGAATTTCAATGTTAACCATTGTTAAAGTTATATAGCATATAGAATCGCAAAATTCATACTTATTATTTACAGATATTGCTTCACGAAATATAGTAAACTATTGTTATCATTTTTACAACACTAATTATTTAAAAGTCGTTTTAAAAAAAATATTTTATTGAATGTAATATAAATTTAAAATATTTTTTTATTTTTTATAAATTAATTATAAAGAAAATATGTGTATTTTTTTTTTACAAGTGAGTAAATAATTTGATAATTTTATATATCTGTATAGTTAAGTAAGTTAAAATAAAATTTTAAATAATGTTAAAAAGTATACAAATTTTTTTAATTGATTTTTCTATGTTAAATAGTAAATATTTACTGGTATAAATAAGTACCTTACGATTAGTCACATCTAAATGATTTACACGAATTTTTTTAACGAAATATATAGATCGAGAACATGCTTTAGAAAAAATAATAAAATGAAAGACGTTGTAATAGAGAAAAATTAGATTTAAAAAATATAATTAAAAATATTGATTTTGTATACCGTATCGTATGTTGTTAACTGGTTTTTCTGCGATGAACATCATATACTAACCGCGTAAAGTGTCGTTATTTGATATTAAAAAGTTTTGATGTATAAACATTGACCATGGTTCAATATAAAGTGAAATATAACATCAATAACAAAATTATTTAATAAAAATAAATAGTTGAACAACAGTACTTAATTAAATTATAATTAATACTAAATTAATTAATTCACTTTATTATTAATGAACGATCAAGTTTAAGGAAATTAATATATTAAAATATTTTTTTAAATAAAGTTCTTTTTTTAATTAAAATCTCTCTTCTTAATTATAAAAAGTATTTAAATAGAAAATAATAACATGACAAATATAAGGATAATAAAAATACGTTTTTTATTACATTCTTCTCCATTTTCCATTTCTCTTTTTTCTTAGTTTTTCTTACTTGTTTTCGATTTTATCATATTTCAGTTAATTCATAAAATGTATAGCATTATATTCCATATTTATAATAATATTTTAAATCATATTTTTGCCATTTCCTTTACTTTTATTTTTCTTTTGTTAAGCAATATTAAGTTCTTTTATATGAAACATTTATCCAAACTATTTTCAAGAGGATTAAATTATAAGGTTGAATAGATATTCTCAAATGAATCAAAACAAATCGGTTGCGATGGAATGTAAATATTGTTGCAAGAAAATTGAATCACTGAGATTATGAAATAAGCTTTAGTATTTGTTAAGGATTTTTTTCAAAGGACACAAGTTTGTACTTTTTGTTTTGTTAAGAAGTTTTGTACTTTTAGATTTGTTCTGTGCTTTATTTTATAAAAGTAATCAATTTTTTTGCTTAATTTTAATATAAAATTTATATGTATTATAAATACATACAACCTAATGTTTTAATTTGCTATAAATATAGTTGGCAGCATAAGTAAATAGACTTAAAAATTTTAAATATTAAAATTGCTCAAAAACCGTACATCTATCTCACCATATGAATTGCGTTCATACAAGGTCTATGAAGAAATATATTAAAACATATGTAGAATTTTACTTGCACCAGTTCATATTTAGTATCACACTTGAGATATTTTGTCGAGTTTTGCATATAATTTTTTTTTTCGTGGTAATAAAAAACTTTTAAAGCTACTTCAAACTTATTTATGCATTTAACAAATCTGTAGCGTTAAACATTACATCCAATTTATTATGTAAATCATTTTTGATAAATAAATGAATAATTTAAAACACATCTTATAACAATTACAATTGGAAAATTTTTCGTGTTATTTAAACTTTGTTTTAAAGTTATTTTTAAAGTTTTACTTAAAGTACATAACAGTTTTTTAATGATATTAGAGTTATGCTACTGGTTTTTTTTTATTTTAATCGTATATTTTATTATGAATGTAGTATATTCAATATTACCTCTTTGGGGTCTCTCTCTCTCTCTTTCTTACTTTTTCTCCGTAACTCTGTAGAAGACAGTGCACCGAGAGTTCAAAGTTACAAGTCGACAATGGCGAGGATGTCAATATAACGGTAGTAGAAGTTTGGCTGGCAGAGTTATAATATATTGCGAGAAGAGTTGACGCTAACCTGAGTAGGGCGTACGTGACTAGGGTCTGTGCAAAATTTACCGTTGTCCTGAATCCAGCCCTTGTTGGGTCGCGCAATAAATGTGCCCCGGGTCCATTGCAAAAAAAGTTCTAAAACCGGGGTGCAAAAGGGTGTGGTGCGACTTTTTCGTGAACTGTAGGGGTCGCAAGCTCGGGTAGCACTTGTTATTCGTCAAGCCTGAATCCTGATACAATGTGCATAGATTTCCAATGATATATTCTTTTTACTGCTTACACACCCTCTAATTTAGATATTTTTTCTAACTTTTCTTGTGGTGAAAATTTAGAGAGCCTAAAATTAGGGTACCCAAAATTCGAGAGATCGTCAATTTTTGTTCTTTTTTTTGTTGAATTTAAATACTAACGTTAGATTAGAAAAATATATGACATTTTTTTTAATTTAAGCAAAAGGGTAGAAACTTATATTCTCATTAATTTACAAGAAATAAATTTATCAATTTCACACACTCGTATCTAACGATAAAAATTAAATATTAAATACTAATTTTCTTTTTTAGCGGTATCATGTAATAGAATATAATTTTCCATAGATTTAAAATAAAACCTTAAACATGAAAGTTATTTACATAAACATCATTTATTATAACTGTACAGAATATTAAATGAAATGAATCAATTTAAAAATATTTATATAATATTCTTTATTATGCCCTATCATAATTCCTTATCATATTTTAAAAAAATAAGCACATTAAGATTAAATTTTTTCATATATTTTATTTGTTTCGTATGAATCAATAAATTGTCACTTTTCAAAAAATAAATCTCAAATATATACTTTAGCTTCATAAAAAATTTTTCAGAGTTATAAATATTAATTTAAATAAAATTAACAATTATAACTTTATTTATATAGTACATAGTTTATGTTTGAATCATAAAAATAAAAAAATATTATCCTTATTATTTAGAGTGATTCACAAAAAAAATTTAAAGTGACATAAAAAATATATAATTAAATTATAATATTTATGACTTGCATATTGGAGAATTTTTAAATATTATAAAATATTTAAAAAATTATACTACATCAAAAAATATAATTTTTTTATGAATACAATAATGAAATAACATTACTAATATAAACATTTTTTGTTACCGGAAGTAAATATTGGTTAAATATATAAATATAAATTTAGTCGAAAATATTTATTTTGATGAATATAATTTTTTGTTATATTTAATATCGTGTTACTTGCAGGTCATAGTGTATAATATTTTATAGATCTTTATTTATGATAAATATAGAAAAAATTCTAATATGCTTTATATATACAATTATAGAAAAAAAAAATTAAAATTAAATAAACATTTTTTAAAACTAGCTGTCTTTTATATATTAACTGGTTTAAATTATTATGAGTATTCTTCAGAAAAAGTTGAAAATTTTATGATAGAAAATCACGTCGAAAAAATGAATTACTGTTTAACATTATTTTGTAATTTTCATCCAGATATATTATTTAAGCAACTCGATAATCTTAAAAATCTTGATGTTAAGAGGATGAAATAGACTAAATGGACAAGATAGGAAATTTGAAAAAGAATAACAATAATCCCATCGTGATGCAATCTCTTGAGAATGCAACAGTAATATACCCTATCTAATACATAAAAGATAAGTTAATCCAAATGTACATGATAAAATATTTTACCAGTTTTTTAGTGTCTAAAATTTTATGTAGTTTTCTTCATATTAGAAAACAAACAAAACACAATTAATATTTTCTAAATATCTAATAGCTTGACTAAATTTATATTGAATTGTGAATAATTTTTAAAATATGCGCAGGAAAAATATAAATAAATTAAATTCTAATACTGTGAATAATTATTTATTTTTCCATAATATAATATTTTTATTATTTAAAATTAATACAGAATAATCTAATTTATAAAAGAGTCGATGTGGTCATAAGGATATTAATTTTTATATACCTATATAGTCATCTTGAGAATGACAGTGCAATAAGTCTAATTGCAATAAATAAGCTCACATGGACATGTAGAATAATATTTGTAACGCCATATAATAGCTTATTAATCTATCATTCAGCTTATCAAATCAATAATTTAATGAACTCCAACATTTTGAAGAATTTATTGTTCTCTCCAGATTTTAGTGCAATGCATTACTTATTGATAACAATAGTATTAATATCAATATAACAAAATGAAGCTCGGATTAGAAATTATAATTGATCATCTGCATCACAAAGTGTATGAGCGTGTATTCAATATGATTTATGCCAATCAAAATGGAAAACGAATCGGTTAGAGCCTCAGTAGTACTCACAACCTTTATTTTTAATATGTGAAGAGAGGACACATTGTACCACTTAGTAAATATGATAATTTAATACATATTTAATGCAGTGTACAAATACTAATGATCATAGAAATTCACAAAATACTCGTTCACATCGTTATTCTTATGAGGGTATAAATAGTGCCTACTTTTTGAAACTTTATGCATGATTATAAAATATATACCATCCTTAAATAATATTTATTTTATTACAATCATAATTATGCACATATTATCGAATAAATGGAATATAAACATGATAAATAGATAAATAAATATTTTCTTTTGATACAAGTTAGAAATTAATTGTATATTTTATCCAAATATATTCTTCGTTTAAATTGTTATAAATACTTTTATATATTAAAATATATATATATATATATTAATGCATTGATTGTAATTTATAATCAAATTTATAAATTCAACATAGAAAATTCTTTATTGATCAATTTTTTGTACAACATTATTGATCTTTCTTTATTGATATTAATAAATCTTTCTATAAAGTTATAATTATAATTATAATTTCCTCTTCAATTAACCGTGAATAATTATTACAGAAAATACAATTTTTTAATTTTTATTTAATTTCTATAAATAAGGTATAATCATGTTTTTCGTTCTCTATCATTTATTTTTTTAGTAATTATGTAAATTTTGTGTTTTATATAATACAACCATTCGAAAATAAGTTTGAATTTATTATTAAGGCTTATAAGTAATACACAATTAATTATAGCAACCGATTGAATTTATGTTGTATATCTAATATTTCTCACAATCCCGAAAATTAAAGGTATTATTTAGAGGAATATAATGAAACTTGATGATCATATATAAATTAATGCAATTAAATAAAATATATAAATTTTAAATGTAAAATTTATATTATACTCACTATAATTTTAATTATAATTTAGAATAATAGTGTATGAAATATTAATTTGTGAAAATAATTGTAAATATTATAATTTACAATAAATTATATTGTTACACATTATTCACGTGATTTTTCTGAATACTACTTATTTTTATTTTCAAACATTTTATTAAATGTACCCTATGATTCAATTTAATAGCAAACTAAATATAATAAAAAAACTTTTCAAACATTTTAATTTATTTTTATTATGTGATATTTAAATGAATTTTACAGAAATTTCAATCTATGAAGTATTTTTGTAGTTTTTAATTTGATAAAAGCCAAATAAATAGATAAAGAAATAATGGAAGACCGCATAAATTGACGTAAAGATTAAGATAAACAGATGGTAGTGAAAACTGAGAAAAACAAATAGTACAATGGCAAAAAAAAAAAAATAAATATTAAAAAAGATACAGTTTAACTAAGATAAGTGAAATCGTGGTAGTAGTACGCGTTTGTCATAAACAGATTTTATTATGTATCGTATTTTGAGTGCATTGCTGCTATTCTAAAGTCTAGAACGTAAACAGAGAAAGAACATTCAACTACTTTTTACCATTTTAAAATTTGAAAATAATGGTGCTCCTTAATTGTGATAGTAGTTTTCTAGTTTTAATTAAGAATTGTATCATCGACAAATAATCCATTTTTTACACTTCTTTTAGATTTTTTTTGAGTACTATTGATTTTGATTATTGAATTATTTATTAAATGATCTTAGATTTATTAATAATATCAGAAATTGCTTATAAACTTAAAAGAATTCTATTTTTTAATTGAAAATTTGATATATAATCCAAATAAATATTTGTAAAAAAAAAGAAAAATTTATTTAGTGTTACAAAATTTAATTAATGTAATATTTAATATTATAAACATTTTATACTCGCATATTTTATTTATAATGTTATTCTAAATTATTGAATACTTAAAAATGTTGATATGTGATGTATAAAATTATTCGATATTTATTGTAATATTTAATTAAATTAATTATAAATATAAATTTAATATAAATTAATATTTAATAATAAATTTATATAATAATAATCAAAGTAAATTGTATGAATTCTTTAATCTTTATTGTTTGCAGTTATCCTAACTTCTGTATTTGTAATATAGTTGCAGCTATAACAGAAGTCAAGCATTTAAGAATTTAAGAATGACAATACATATTCATTAATACAGAATTTATTGAATCTTGATGCAATATTATATGTAAAATATAAAATGAAAATTGAAACATTTTATAAAATTTAAAACTAATCCAAGACGAATATTAGGTATAATTCATTATATTTTAGAGCACTATATACTGTATTGCTATGAAGAAATTTTGCATCTACAAAATCTGCCAACTCTTCCTTAAATTATAAAAATAGCATAGTACAATAGAATCAACATAAATATAGAACTGTTGGAATTTTTATTGTTTTTTACTTTATATTTTTCTTTTCATTCTTATATTCTTGATTTATATTTATTTTTTTTATCTTCAATATATTTGTATGGAAATTATGTACCCTTTCAAAGTATAAGAAGTATGTATTTTGAAGGAATATAACATTTGAGAGGAAACTGAAAAAATCTCAGGGTCAGTTTTGGTGTGCGAGTAGTACCTCATTTGAATAAAAAAAAGCTTGTTATGTAATATTATGAAATTTTTTAAATATCTATAATACAATGGCATGGATCAAAATTATAATTGAATTGGTTTAAAGGTATTACAAGAACCATCTCTTAAAATTTTATAATAACATTTAATCATTGTATTCTTGTTCAAGTATTTATGCTAGTTCGAGTATCAATTGCTTTTGATGGCATGAATCTATTTTTATCAAATACTCCAAAGCATTAATGATAAAAAGTAATGTTATTAATTCCTTCAAAGTGGAAAGCTTATATGCACATGAGCCCACACATGTATGGACGTTAGTTAATGATTCTTTGATTAACTATATTATAAACAAATTATGTGCTACTCATTACAATTTCAAAATATTAAAAAACTTTTATTTATTTAAATTAATTTATTAATTTTATCATTTAATGTCATATTTTATTAAATAATAAAAAACTTTGAATAATGATTTACAAAATAAAATAATTTATAATATTATTTACATTAAATATTTCTTGGTAATTTTAAATAAGAAATGAGAAAATTATTCCAAGATATATAAATAAATAAGATAATAATGTTGTTGAAGTAAGTTTAGTATTATATTATATTTATAATTTATTGTAAATAAAAAAGTAGAAGTTATTAAAAATATATTATAATATTTTAAAATTACATTCAAGCAACTAATTTTTTAATATTTTCAAGCATAAATATACGTGAGTAATAATATTGTCACTTTAATATAAATGATCCTTTTACTTAATAATACAACTAAATCGCACATCAGACATTCTTATTATTATTTTTATTGTACGCATGTATTAATTTCTAGAAGGTTTTGAATTTTTATAACATCACTGTACAAGTAATTAGCATTCCTCAAATTTCTATTCTTAAACTTCTCACTATTGTTATATTAGATTATTATTATACTATTATTATTATATTATTATTATATTAGATTCTTAGTTTATCGAATTGTTTACATGATATTTAGGCTATTGAAATGTAGTAATTTTAATTAAAAAAAGAAAGAAGAAGAAGAAAAGTTTCATAAGTTAATAATTTCCAGAACATGATTGAAGCATGTCTTTTATTTTTGAAGGAATTGTGGCTTCGTAATTGCTAAGATAAAATTGCTAAGATAATGTTCAGTAAGTAAGCTATTTTTAAAAATTTGCAAATACAAATGAATAAGATATACGAATGGCTGAGTGCTCGAGTCTCGTACGCAATCAGCCCGTCGCAAACTCGATGAGCTGAAGAAAAACGAGCACTGAAACGTGACAAAATCTCCCGCACCCTTAACATGTTTCTCCATCTTACCCCCACTCGAACCAGGATCTCGTGGAGGATGTGAAGGGAGGGTGAGCTCTCCGCTCGTTCATTGGTTCGCAAAAGTGCAATTCGCCCGAAAGAAGTGGCGCAGCCAAATCGAATTGTCAAACGCGACAGCGAGTCAATACGCGTGGACGCACATTCGAAACATCAGGCACACAACATCCGGAATTAAGTGCAAGAGGCAACTGTGTCTCAAATTGTCTAGTGCCCTTGTCTTGCCTTAGTATCTTGTCCTTCTCCGCAAATTGAAATCGAGTTGAAAGGATGAAGAAAATTGGAAAGCGTATTTGCATGATAATTATTTAATGCGAATTTACGAGTGTAATGAATATCAATGGTTAAAACGTGTCATCCTCGAAAGCTCTATAAATTTTTATTTTACTCCCTTCCTTCGGTAGTATTTTTTATCTAATTTGATTTTCAAGAGCTCGGAATTATAGTCAAGAAACATCATTATTCTTAATTCAATTACAATGCTATGTTTGATGGAGCATTTTTTAGAGCAATTCAAAATAAAAATGTTGGGTAAAAAGAACGAGGATGTATAGGCTACTAGAAATTGGTTACATTTCATGAAAATGAATTGCTACGATAAATTTTTATTCCATCAAATCCGAAAATAACAATAGAAAAAGGACACTTCGTAGTGCTAAAATTTTGATTCTTCAACATTGAAGTGTAACTATGCGATTGGTACAAAGCTTAAAATAGATCTAATTTTTAGCAACTGTGCGATTTAAAGTAACAAAGAGCTTTATACCGCGGATTATGTTTAACACATAAACTGAAAGCCCGTGTATAAATTGGTGGTACCAACACATGGGGAGTATGGTTTTTGAATCTAAAAATGAACCATAGCGGTTTACCCCAAAATCGATGAAAACAATCTACGCGTATAACTGGCTCAATAATACTCACGCAATAAAGACAGTGCAAATACGAGGGTAAAAGAAAAGTATTCAAAGTCACGCAAATAGTAAAAGAAGAGAAAGAGTCAGACGTCGGAGCCCAAACAAGAAGCCTCGCCACAGTTTAGAGGTGCGAGTTATTGTGGTGATAAAGATAAAGGCTCCGAACGGAAAATTCTACCGGAGGCTTATGGAAATAATAACCCGTCGTCGACCCATAGCAACTGGCACTCCAAATTGGAGTGAGATTTACGGGTTCCTCCTGCTTATTCGCGCGTGCGCGTAAATCCAACCGAGCTTTTACGAGGGCATCGCTTTCACTCCGAAGCTTACGCGAGTTCAACTGCGAGTGAGCGAGCGAGCCAACGCCACTGGAAACCGATTATGAACGGACGACGGAAATGAATTTTCACAGAGTTGAGCACTCGGAGGAATTTTCCGCGGTTTTCCCCATGCATGCAAACCATGCATCTTCCTTCTCACATTTTTCGAATTTTAAAATATCGGTAACCGTTTTTTTTACTCCAAGGCTTCGTCTTTTTTAGCCTGAGCTAACGCTTATGGAATGCCGATTTATGGAATACAACCATTATGTTAAAACTGCCTTTGCTTTAATGAAATGTTAGTCTTTGGTAACGATTTCGCATTTCGCATTTCACTTTTTCTAAGTCGATTCAACGGCATTTTAACAGCAGGCACACTCCAGAAATACTATGAGACTTTATTCTTTCCTGCGATGATACTTACGAATACACTTAAATCATAATCACCTGCACTATTTATCAGGAAAATCATATTGCACCAGACAAACATTAAGCGCAATCGTTTTTTAAACATTTTTTTAAAAGAAATTAAAATTAAACTTAAGATTTTTTCAATCAGAATTTTATTTTTATTTACAATTTGCAATTCTAATTTTTGTACTTATTATGTTGCATGGGCGTCGATTATTTTTATTAATTTTATTTTTATAACATTATTTTCATTTACTTTTTCTTAAATTTGTTTACTATCTCCTACGTGAACAAGTAAAATTCACGATTGGGTCAACACTTAAATATTCAACTCTTAATCGAATATTTTAAGGTTTTCAAAATTCAAAGTACAATTGCATCCTTATATTAATAAAAATCTTTTAAAATTTTCTCAATATTAAAAATAATAGCTGCGTTGTTGTCAAATACAAAATTTTCAAATAATTTAGAGTTGTATGAACTAAAAAACAATATACAGTTATATCAAATAAATACGGAAGAGCTTTCTGCTCATTAACGTACGGATAAACTTTTTCGATGATATTCTTTTTCTTATTATAAATATATTCATCCTAAAAAAAAAAAAAAAAAAAAAAAAAAAATAAAATCCTTGCTTTTCCAATAAACAAGGGAAATATTACATAACGGCACTAACAAAACCCAGTGTTTACTACTTCTCGTTTAGAGTACGTCGACATATTGACTTTAAAACCAGAGTTCTGGATAATGTCTGAGTCTGAGATCCTAAGTCCTAGCAATTGTAATATGCTGTCCGAATTGTGCCGACATAAACGAAAAGGCAAATCAGCCACAAAGATATGAGCTCGTAAGTTCCAGTTTATTATCAGTAATAATAGCAGAAAATGAATATTTACAAAATTATAACCTTTATAATTATTGTTGAGAAATTGAAAATTCGATTGACAAATATTACATTAAACAACTGAAAGGAATTGAAGATCATTTCATTTTCAACCATTTCTCGGAACAAAAATAAATACAAATTTATATATAATTTATAAAATAGGAAAAAATGGTAAATAATTATTTCTCCATGTAGTTGTAATATAAATTATTGTTATAATTAATATATTATTATCATATTATTCATAATATTATTAGTGAAAGTTTTACTGTTTCCTATTATTAATATCATTATTTAATATATCTATTATATTTAATTTTATGTTACATTTTATTTCTTTTTTACGTAATTTTATACTTTTGTACATGTATATATATATTCATCTTTTGCAAAACCTTATAATTTCTAGATTGTCTGTTGAAACTACATTTTTTCCTTCTTATTACAATTTTAGTCATACTAATCGTATATCTTGATGGATTTATTTTATTGCTTTTATATTTACAAATAAAGTATACAGTTCTCATATAGTATCAAAATATAATTTTCTCTATATTTTTCCCTCCATTTTATTTGAAATTTTGATGTCTTAACAGTATACTCTTTTACAGATTAAATTATAATTTTTAGAAAATAGACTTCTTCATTAATTTAAAAACAAAAAAAAAATTATAAGAAAACTATTATTCTTGTCTAATAAATTAACAATATGTGATTAATTTTCGTTCATAAAATATTACGTTACGATTTTTCATATTACTATACATTTTTTGCAATATTTTTATTGTTAATTACTTTCATTGGTCATACCTGCGATCATAAATAAATACTTTAATTTTGAAATTAAAAAATTTGTACAAACAATAAAATTATGTTGTCAATGAAATCATATTTTTTTATTTATATAATTTAAAATTTATATTCCTTTTCATTCTTAAATTTACTTTTTTCTAAAAAAATTTTAGAAATCAATGATAAATATCATTTACTCATTGAAATATATATGTATTTAAATTTAATTTGAGGAACAATCTTATTTATTCATATTAAATTTTTATGAATTGATCGCATAAATTTATATGATATGATTTTGTTTGAATCATAATTTTAATATATTAACATGGTATCTTTGATAAATTCATCTTCATTTATTGTTCACTTAATTATTAAAAAAATTTCTATTGAAATATGTTAATTCATTGCTCCATAAAAATATTGTTGTCATAAATGTTATTCATCTTATAATCACTGCAATATCCCATTTATTCTCATTCTCGAGATTATATTTATCTATTTCATATCTAATTTTTTTTTTACAAATACGTGCATGTCCTAAATGTGTTGGAATAATTATTAATAACTATTTAAAAGTATTATATTTATTTATCTACACTTGCTTTTTTTTTGAAAATACAAATAAATGACCACTATATTATTTACATGATCCATTTCGGAAAGAAATATATAATGAACGTTATATTTAGTTTTTAGATGATTTTTAGTTAAAATTCATTGCATAACGCGTGTACAATCCGTACCATTCTATTAAAAATCACTTATTTATTTCGCTTCTCGTAAATTCATAATATAATTTAAATATTAAACTAATAATCTTTATAAATAATTAACATAAGTATACATAATTTTTAAAAAAATATTGTACACTACATTGAATTATGTTTAGGTATTATACAATTAATAAATTATCTTTATGTACATATATTGTTATTAGCTATATAATTAAATCAATCATTAATTTCCAGAAAATTTATAGTATCTACTAATTTACACGTCTATTCGAACAAGTTAGAAAAGTCAGATTTTCAACTTTATATCTTTCTTAGCACTTAATCTTCAATCAGTCCGCATACTACAGTCAGCTTACTTTGTCTGACGGACTTATACTCATTTCTTACCTTTAATAATTAAAAAGATTTGTCAATCTTATTATCTTTTCTTAAAGCTATATAGTGTAAAAAAGCCTTATTGCTATTATGATTTGAATTATTCTCAATTTAAATTATTAGTTGGTCATTGATATTATTGAGAAATAAAAAATTTTCTGGAAATAAAGTAAAACTATAACAATTAAAATTAAAGTAAATAGCTCAAATTAAATTAAAAATATTATGAATTTTAATAAAATTAATTAAAGAAACTAAAAAAGTACATGAAATAATATCTATGTTATTTATGTGTTAATAATATTATAACAACTGTAATTATATAGATAAGTCCTGTATCTAAAAAGATCTTTGAAAATATGGGAGAAAATAAACTTAAGTTTGTGAAGATAAATTTTAGCCATTTTCTTATGTTTATTTTCTTGTTTTTACTTATCCTTCAATTCGTAAAAGAAGCAAAGTTAGTCAATTACACAAATAGCACACACATTGCTACAAAAATTGGCAAAGGTATTATTATTATTAATATTAATATTTCGATAACATACTTAAATTTAACATAATAAAGTTTGCAATATAGCTATTTTAAATATATTTCAATTAAAATATTTATCTTGAAATGTATTTAGAAAAATAATGATAAAATAAATTTCCATACCTTAAAAAGAACTTGCAAAATATGGTTACTCAGAATCTTAGAATACCATATATTAAAAAACACATTTTATAAAACAGAATTTTTAAAAATTGAGATCCTGATCTGAACTTCTAATCAAGTAAATTCATCTTTTCAATGTTTTTTTTATAGATTAATTAATTAATAGTTCACTAGTCAAAATTCATAAAACCTGGATAGTATTTTTTTGGAATCAATATATTAATCACATCTGTAAATAATTACTTTTAAACTTACTTCATATTTTAGATTTAAAATGTTTAAAATTCTCATATTGAATTGTAATGATTTTTGGAAAAATAAATTAATATTTCTAACCATTAAATTAAAAATTTTATACTCATTTAAACTGTTTCAAATTTTTTAGAATTAAAATTTACTTATTCCGTAGCATTTAGTAGTATCATAAAATATAGTCTAAAAATATAACCTTTCAGTAAAATCAGTAGAAGACTATCAGAACTGAAGTATTTATTACATCTGTTAAACTTTCTTTGCCAGGTTGTTAAAATAACTAATTTTAAAGTAGATCAACTTGAAGTGAAATCTTCTTTTGCAGGCTCTTTGTATAATATATATATATATAACTTAACGTTTATTTATTGAAAGTTTCTTTGAAATAATTGATTAAGCAGTCTTCAGATATTATTTTAAAATGATTTTTTACTATTTCATAATAATTATTTAAATTATTATAAATACAAACAAAGTTTTGGGTTTTTGAGAGTAAATAAATAAATTAATTAAAAACAAAAATAGCATTTATTATTATTAGTTTTAAATATTTAATATAGAAAAATAATACTGAATTTTATACCTACTTATATACATGTACCTCTTTGAATAAATAAATCTATGTACAGTACTTACATGTAGTTTCAAATTCAGTGCAAATTTGAATAATGGGGAGATTTAAAACAGATACTATATTAACTAAATATATAAAATTAATTGTTTATTTCAAATAACTAAAAAATAATTATGAAACTTTCTGTGACTAATTTAATATTTATAAAATATTATAAATTTAGAAATATAGAAAAGCAAGTCTTTTTAATATTTTCTTCTAAGTAATTTAGTATATATTCATTTTCTAAAACATACATTATCCAATCAAAAATTTCTGCAGTTAGAAAAGCTTGAATTTAAATATGTATGCTTATTACTACATAGTTTAAACAAAATTTAATTCATAGACATATTATCTACATATATATATATATATATATATGAATGAAATTATTTTCAAGTTTATGCAAATAAAATTTTTAATTAACTTATATATTATGTTAATTTATAATTTTGATTTTTTCATTTCATAATTTCTGATATTCAGTATCATATAAAATAGTTGAATTAACAAATAAATAGATGAATACTTTTCTATAATCTTATTTTTATCATTATTTACACATGTCATTCTCTTCTTCCCAAGAAAATAAATTTTATAAACTATATTTCAATTCTCCTATCAGTAAATAGATTGCAACAAAAAAATTATTTCTTTGTCACATATAATTGTGTGAAAAATCCATATACCAATCACAAAATATAATAAATTATAAAACATTAAAAAAAATAATATTCTTATAAAAAATTGTTTATATATTTTTATTTAAATACACAAATTTTTGTTATCGCTGCAGTATTTTTGAGAAGCTAATGAGATAATTGTAAAATAGCATATATTATTACAGCAGGTAATCTGTACATTAAATACATAATTGCAATCAATATATTACAATTAAATAAAGATATATATGAAAAAGACAACCATTGAAAAAGAAGAAATTGAGTCATAAATGGTTCATTCACGAAGTATCAAATTTTTTTTTCATTTTGCGACTATTGGTCGTAGAAATTTGGGAGGGATCTTAAAATATTGACAAACTCTTTCCTCATTTGTCCCCCCTTTTTTTTGTTTTTTTGATAATTAGATGTGGCAGGATTTTACTTCGCGCGACGGGAGTTTTTCAAATTTTTGACACGGCACGCTGAAGATATTGTTATACCGTATTGATTAAATAATATTGGTATTAAATATAGAATAGAATTAGGCATATTAACTGCAAATAAAGAAATACTATAGAAAGGTCTTGCAATATTTAGAAAATAAAGAATTAAAGTGAAGCACTTTGTAATTTATATATATAATGTAATATGAAATCTATTTGAGTATACAATTTGCAAACTTTAAATAAAATCTTACAAATAGCTGAAATGAAAGTAACTAGTAATGACTAAAAGCACTTATATGGATACTAGAATATATACAATTGAAAATAAACTAATAAATATAAGAAATGAATATTATTCTTGAATGGATTATTGTAAAACAAAGCGGTATGTAAAATTTTTAAATATGATTATTGATAATTAAAAAATATAAATACTAATGTATAAACAATTTTAGGAAAATTAAATTGTATATATTTGATTAATTATACACTAAATTAAATTGTATAATATGCATTACTACGGTATTTTCACTGAGCTTTCTTAATTTTACGAACGTACCAAATATTTGAAAGTAATATATAATATTACCTAAGATTTAATAAATTAAATATTTAAATTTCTTGGAGAATTTCTAAATTAAAAAAACATTTATTAATTGTTTATAGTCTACAAAGTTTTAAATATAAAAATATTTTCATTGATTTTTTTTTAATCTTTTATCTAATAGATTTGTATGTATAAAAGATAAAAAAATCTAATATAAAATAGACATAAAATTCCATTTTTTTTAAAAATTAATCTGATTTAATTTTTATAATCATTCAACATTTATACGTTAACAAGTCTAATATATGAAAAAATACAATATGATAACTAAAAGTGTGTATTTTTAAATTAAAATAGTTTTATTAGAATTACATTGAAAATTACAGTTTTGTGAAATTTATATGCGTATAGCAAAAAATATTAAAAATTATGCAGATAGAAGTATTATAATGACTATTTGGATAGTGCAGTAGAATATAAAGTTTAACTTACATGTAAAAAAAATTAATAGCACTTCATTAAATGTTAATTAACGTGGAATATCAATGAAATTAATAAGACTATTAATGTGAAATGTCTCATTTACTAATGATATTCTTGACAATAAAACTAATTGTACTGTAATAAAAATAGATTATATATATTGATGTTATATCCTGTCCTGAAAGTATCAAGAGATATTTAAAGTTTATAAGTACATACATTCAGATAGAAAAGATAAATTTTTGATAATGCAAGATATTGTAAAAGAAGTAGAGGCAAATACCAAAGAAATAACAATTTAAACTAGTTGATGTGATCTTTTCGATTTTGTGCAAATCTTGTAAAGTGAGAGTGAATTAACTAGACAAGGGACTTGAGAATTGCTACCCCGATTTCAGGAATTTCTAAAGTCAATAATTATTCCTGTAGGTGAATACTCCTTGTCATTCTTAACGCTATTATCAACAAAAATACCTTTTATAAAATACATGTGTTCCATATTAAAAGAGGCATTTCATTTTTTTGTCGCTTCTTAATAGACATCTTATGTCTCCAGTAAAAAACGACCCATTTCACTCAGTTGTATCGATATCTTATCAGATGAAAGATGAGGCTATTGCTTATCGAAGTTCAAATACTTAATTACATATTGTCAATGAATGTACCTGATTTTATGAGGTTGAAATATTTTTAATTTTTTTAATTTTTTCGTTGAAGTAATTTTGTATACATGATGACAAAATACGATTAATAAACATTTTAATACTGTTAAATGACTTCTAAATTTACTTGATTTTATTATTTTTTGCAGGAAAGTATATAAAATTACTTCGAAAATTTTTAAAAGAGTCTCGGCAAAAACATTTTACTTGTGTATTAAAATTATATATATATTTCTGTAAATTATTTAACGATTGTATTTTATATTCAATGAAGTTTAATATTAATAAGCAAAGTACATAACTTCCTAAAAAAGCCAAAAGAACATATTGTAATTATACACATAATTTATTAAAAACATATATAATTTTTTAAATATTTTATTTTTAAAAATAAAAAAAATAAATTCATATTTATTAACGTTTTAATAATTATTATATACATCTTAAAATGTAAAAGTTAAGTCGGTTCATAATGCATTGTACAACTTTTATTTTATAAGCCCTTTTGGAAACAAAACTATTACTGTTTAAAATTTTCTATAATCCTAAAAGTTAAAAATGCATATAAAAATTTGTTTTATATTAAATTCAAGATAAATAGCTTAGATACACTTACTGCTTAATATACGTGCAACATTTTTCTTTGAATAAATTATTTAAATCATCAATATTTTATAATAATTTAATTTTCAACAATTAAAAAAAATACTTTTTGAAAATTTGGAAATTAAACAAATGATTTTTTAGCATTATACACAATTATTTATTATTTTATTTACTAACACTGTCAGATTTAAATTTTCAGAAAAATCTCTATAAATTATTCTTTTAGTAGTATAAACAATAATTATATCAAATATAGATTAAAAATAAGAAACGATGTTATTTGAAAATAATAATTTTTTGCTAAGTTTTATATCAATTAATACAAATCGTTATTTTTCGTAAGCGTTACCTGTCACGTAATATCTTATTAAGTCACTCTCTACATTTTCGACAGCCTGTCCATTTACATCCTTTATAGGTTCCGAGGTTAAACAAGCAAAGCAAAGACTTAAAGTCTTAATTAATTCTTTTTTATCCTTTTGTAAGAGATATTGAACTTACCTCGTTAATCTATCAATAATATTATTATTATCATTCATGCATTGGATAAGCTGAAAGGAATTAAATAAAAGATAAATCAGAGAGACTATTTCAATTAGCATATATTATTTATTGATTATCTACACATTCTGGGAGGAAAAACCACTCGCCAATGTTCCTCGCTAGAAATTCGCGGACTCCACTTAGTCCGTGTCTGCCGGGAAAGCCGCCTCTTTCCCCGATGCTAGTGCTTCGAAGATGGTGCGGTTCACAACTACTTTAGATAAATCCACAAGAAGAGTAGGACGCCGCCGGTTCGAATGTCGAATCCTCTTTCCACCGCTCACTTGCCGTTGAGAAAGTTGTAATGAGCCAAAAATTGTCTCATTAGAAGCACTTCACTGCCGCAAGGAACATGAACTCGTGTGTTGCCTCGTGCAAACACCGCTTACACCAATCTCTGAGAAATTAATACAAAAACCACGCATATGTCGCTTATACAATTTTATGTTGCTCGAAGAATCTTCTCGCGCGAAGGCAAAATTGTGAGTGAAGTACACTCCCCGAATATCGTTTCCGCGTCGAACTTTTCCGTCGTAAATCATGAAGTTTAGCGACGGCAGAGTAACCTTTTCCCGGAAGGTCAGTTGATAATTGCGCGGGTATCCGGACCGCCGTACTTCCTGATTTACTGCGAGGGGCTGCTCTCATATTTACTTGGTGTAAATCCGAGAGGAACCGCGAACACCTTTAAAACCATATTTTTTATATTTTAAATTCATCTTTTTACGCATATAATAATTTATATACTCCCTTCAAAACAATACACTGATTATTATGTTTGGTTACAATAAAAACACGTTTATTATTTATGTTATTTATATAGTTTCCCTTATTAGACAAATTCGTGTTAATGTAAAGTCCGACCTTTTTATTTATGGCATTCATGACTTGATATTGTTGTATTGAAATTTTCAAGAGCGTATCAAATTTAGACATGACCCATACATCAATTGTATTTCCCCGTTGTTTGCGTATACGTCTATCGAGTTGCATTATGATAATTTGAATTAAATTCCAATCCTATGGATCTACTTGTTCATCTGAGCTTCTCAAAGATCTTAAATGTATGCGTGTTTAATCCATGGCCCTTTTTAATTCTCCTGATGATTCACGAGTCATGCTTAGCATTTCCATTATTCCTCTAATATGACTTTGTATAATCATCCATTTGTATTCGTAACTATTAGTGAGCAATTCCCAGGGTACGGCACAACATTTTCCCACTGATTCTAGTGCATTTATCGCGAATAACGTTGATCTAGGTGTTCTTAAAAATGAAATTTATACAAATCATAAAGCTCAGAATTATTGTGCACTAAATAGTATTTACTAAATAATAATGATTTTAGAGAACTTTAAAAATTTAACCATTTATCGTAACTATTGTGGCGGGCGTGGTACAAGATTCCGGTTTGCCACACGGCAAAGTGTTGAGAGTATTAAATTGTAATCTTTACCACGTTTATAGGTATTAGACTGTTTTGAATTAGTGATGTTTATAAACGGAAAACCACACTCGTCTGCATGCAGGACAGACACACCCCTTTTTGTATAATTACTAGAATGCAGGTGTTCCTTAGCAGGTAGATGACAATTTTTCGTTTTTGTAATGTCTTATGTATAGTCAGTTAAGTCCAGTACGTCATCGTATAAAAATAGTTCGTACTTTTGTAATTATTCATTTTTATATTGAATAAATATTCTTTAAAATTTAACTTCTTTATTTCTCTTTTAATCAATAACCTCAACCGGTTATGGGCCCAGAGAAACAATTTAAAGTTATAGTGTAGAGTAAAAATAAATCCAGAAGTAATTTATTTTAAAGAAAGCGATTTTTTAAACCAAAAGAAGTTAGAAGAGCAAAAGATGGATACTCCATGGAAAGTTGAGAAACTGATAGACAAGGAAAACTGGGAATAGTGGACATTTATCACACAAACGTTATTAGAAAATGAAGAAAATCTGTTGGATGTATGTGAGCGAAAATTAAAACGACCGATAGAAAATTCTGAAGGTTATGAAGTGAAGTTAAAACAATTTGAAAAGGCAGACAAATTAACGAGAACAATTATAATAACGACGGTTGAAAGAAAACCATTGAACTTATTGTTAAATTGTTCGACGGCACACGAAATGTGGAGAAAATTAAGTACGGCTTACGATATGAAGTCAGATGAGAACTTATCGTTAATTTAAAAAGAATTTTATCAAGTTAAGTGGGATAAAAGTGAGAGTATTACGTTAAATTTCTCGAAAATTGAATAGTTGACAATGAAAATGAAGAGACATGCAGGAGAAATTGCAGAGTCTATGGTTGATGCTAGAATCCTGCATATTTTACTGTCGGACTATGATTAACTTCATAGTGCATGGGATTCAATTGATGATAAGAAAAAAACATTGGAAAATTTAAACGCGAGATTGATGACAGAAGAAATACGAATAAATGCCAAAAATGAAGAAGCTGAGTAATCAACGGTTGCTATGACTTCAAGAGCCCGAAGAACCTATAATAATCAAAATAAGAATTTTAACAAAAGTAATGAAGTGGACAAAGGCCATAAAAATACGAATATATTTGTAATGGTTTTGGCAGACAAGGTCACATGAAGAGAAACTGTTTTGATTGTTATATGTGTCACTCAAAAAATCATATTGCAAGAAATTGCCCAAGACAAAATCAAACGAAGACGATGAGAAGAAATAATGAAATTCAAGAAAGAGGACAAAATCGCGAGTCCTATATGGGACCGTGGATGAAGAAAAATGGCTGATTGATTCAGGAGCATCGGATCATATGACGTACAGATTAGACTGGTTTACGCAATATGAAGAATTCAATACATCGGTTAAAATTAGAATTAGTGAGGCCTGACGAGATCTCTGCACCCGGTCAAGGAAATATTTTTATCGAGACGAAAGTAAATAACAAATGGATACCAGGTATAATGAAGAAAGTTTTGTATGTACCGTAAATTAAAACGAATCTCTTTCCCGTAAAAGTTGTCGTTATGAAAATGAGAGTTAAATTTTCGATTACCCAATCGGAAAATAATGCATATTTACGCGAGAAAATTATATTATTGGGACCGGTTCGAATAGTGGTTGTTCTCAATAAATTTACAATTAATAATTTGTTTTTAAAGTCTTTATTATGAATTTGGTACAGGCTCTACCTCAAGCATCGCAAGGAAAAAAAGTGTTCCCGAAACTGAGTCGCCCTTATTTATCGACTCGAGAACTCATCCCCACATTTCGAGTTTCCCTTATTTGAGTTCACAGAATGCTCAATTTTCACTAATAATGTTTGTAACGTTTCTTCATGCGGTACCTGATCGCGGAGGATGATTTTTAGCGCTGATTGCACTGAATGTATCATTCGCTCCCACGCACCTCCCATATGCGCCGCATCGGGCGGATTAAAACGCCATTCAATTTTGTTGTTCTCAGCAAAACTTTTTATTTTTTCCAAGTCTACTTCTTTTATAGCACATCTTAATTCTCAGCTCGTTCGCTTAAAATTCGTGCCGTTGTCGCTATACATAAATCTTGGTTTTCCTCTGCGCGCGACGAGTCTTTCTAGCGCCAATATTGCGGAATCGGTCGATAAATTTTTTGCTAATTCTAAGTGAACAACTCTGATCATGAGCCATGTAAATAAAACCCCCCACATTTTTTCCCGATGCCTGCTGATTTTCACCGACATAGGCCCGAAGTAATCGATCCCGCAATCCGTAAAGGGTCTCTCTCTAACAGCTGTTCGTCCCACGGGCAAAGGCGCCATCGACGGCGGGTGTGGCATTCCTCGGTTTATTCTACATGTGATGCATTTATTTGTCAAAGATTTTAAAACGCTACACAAGCCAATTATGGAAACATTTTGTCTTTTTTTTTTTAAATCAGTTTCAAGACTACCATGGTAAAATAGTTTATAATAATCTTTAATTAATAATTGTGCATATTTATGTCTACCATCTAATATAATGGGGTTATTATTGAATAACTCACGCGATATTCTTTTTACTCGCTCGTCGGCTCTCAATACACCGTGTTCATCTAAGTATGGCATTACATTTTTTATTTTGCTAGTTTTGTTTATTGGATCACTTTTCTCTAGAGCGTATATTTCAACCCCGAAGCTTTGCCTTTGTATTATGCGGAAACAAACTTTTTCGGCTCGATAAATAATGTTATCCACGTGGTTTCGAGATTTTCCCATTCTTAACCAATTAATTGCAAATTTATTTAGTCGACGCGCTATTATTAATAATCCTTGCCATCCCAGTAATCTGAGAGGAAGAGGAACTTTCTATTGTAATGCCGTTACTGTGAAAATCCCGCGTTCTCTGTTGCGGAATTTTCCAATGTTCCCCTCTCCACGTTATCAAATGTT
Organism: Eupristina koningsbergeri; assembly: GCA_018907245.1. Classification (NCBI taxonomy): domain Eukaryota; kingdom Metazoa; phylum Arthropoda; class Insecta; order Hymenoptera; family Agaonidae; genus Eupristina; species Eupristina koningsbergeri. Next base: position 1,039,400 of record JACCHV010002775.1, read on the forward strand.
TTCTCCGTCGGCCATTTATCTTCCGGCAATCTTAAAAAATCAGGACCTGTGAATCATCTATGCCGTTTATGGTATCCATTGATGGTATCCATTTCCACTCGCTTAATTTTGTTATTTTTCGAATGTCTATTAACCGATTTCGTATGTGTACTTGTTGAACGTGCGGCTCTGATTTAATTCACGCTAGGACCACGGAAGAATCGGTCCAAAACACTCGACGATCTATTTTTATTTCTATTTCCTTTTGAACGTATTCTGCGAGTTGCGCGCCGATGAGTCCTGCTTGTAGCTTAAGCCGCGGTATCGTTTGTGATTTAAAGGGTGCTATTTTATTCTTTGCCATAACGAGGGAGATATGATAATTATTCTTATCTCTTTCTTTTACACGTAAGATAAGGTAGCGTCACAAAATATGTTTAATTCCACTTCGTCATTTAGAAATTCTTTCGGTATAAAACTGCGCAGTATTTACATTTTTTTATAAATAATCTAACGTATTTAACCACTGTATAAATGTAACGTTTTCCTCCTCCCGAATCTTCGCATCCCAGCAAACCCAGCTTCGCCATACATCTCTCATTAATAATTTAGTTTTTAGCACGAATGGCGACAACATGCCTAAGGGGTCGAAAACCAACATTATAAGACTTAATACTTTTCTCTTCGTTATTTTATCTACGCACGATAGTATTTCCTTTGCCGTTTTTGTAAATTTGGTATTAAATTTTAATTGGTCTATTCCAGTGTCCCAAAATAACTCCAGAACTCTCTTTGTTTTTAGTATCTAAATTTATTTTTAAATTGACGAATTTATTTGTCATGTTCAAAATTTTAGCCAATAAATGTTTTAAGTTGCTCGCCCATCCGTACATAAAAAAACTCGCTTTTACATTTATTGATACGACGTTTTGTACAATCGTTATAATTTCCTTCTCGCACTATTTACTAATTAAAAATATAGCTATTTTTAATTATACTTTTAGATGCCTCTGAATAACTTTTTTCGTACAGCTTCGCGTATTAATTTTTTATGAATATCGCGCAACACGGCGATGACTTAGCGCTGAATATTAGGCTGTTCATCTCAAACTTTTCGGGTTACTTACAACACTTTTGTCCGCGTCATAAAAATCTTTGCACTCCGCGATATTTTCCCGTAAATTTTACACGCAAAACCATGTCTGATATATCACCTTTTCTCGCGAATGCATATTGACGAAATCTCAGTAATACTCCCGGTAATGATTTCAAAAGGTCGGACCCGGATTCTAGTAAGTCGATAGATGACGGGGGAAGGATCTGCCTCGAAGTCCCTACATCACGCTGAGACGACATCGGGTGCGACGGCACCTCATCCCTCCTTCCGGACGGCATAGTTGGTGGCGACAACTGCTCCTCACTCCTTGCGTTCGGCGCCGGTATAATGATTGTTAGTGATAAAGTTGCTTATTCTCCACGTAGTCGAAGAATATTGGCAATGTCTCGACGTCCTTCCTTATAGATAATTTCTTTGGTTTTTTCGACGGTCTCGGCTTCTTAATTTTTATCTCGCTCGCGCCTTCCAGTGGTGCAATGTCGTCTACCGGTCTCTTCCAAGCGATTTTTCAATCTCTTGCTTTATAACTCCGGTAATATCCCCGGGTTTCGGCACCAAATTGTTCTCAATAAATTTACAATAATAATTTGTTTTTAAAGTCTTTATTATGAAATTGGTACAGGTTCTACCTCAAGAGTCGCAAGAGAAAAAAGTGCTCCCGAAACTGAGTCGCCCTTATTTATCGAGAATTCGTCCCGTTTTATTCGAGTTTCCCTTATCTCCTTGCGATTTTTTATATATATTTTTTGTTTTTCTGTCGGTGATCTTAAAACTAAGGACTGCAGGTATAATTTCTACAACAAATCAATCGCACCACTATGTGCGATGTATAATAATATTAAAACATAACTTGTTATGATGGTTAGACTCCTTACGGGTTTGCCGCGAGCGTAATAGAATATTAGGCCGCGGTTCAGGTGTCGTAAGGTTTTTTATGCGTTTCCAGTTTTCATTTTCCCCAAGCAGTTCCCAGAAAGCAAGCGTTTCCATAGGCCTTCGGCCCGTTGTCTGTCGGTCATCTTTCGTTTTCAACACTTGCTTTCAAGCGAGGACCTCCTTCCTTCCTTTTTTCATGTTTATTTTCAATATTACCGGCTCTTATATCGCGAGTTCTTACGATACATTTTCTACGCTTACGGTTAGAATATCTGTCGATTCGCAACATTGGTAATTTTTACAAAATGAACTTACGAGTTGAACCACCAAAAAACTGTTTAGATGCAAATAAATGTAATGATTTACAACTATGACATGAGCGCCTGTGTCATCAAAATAAAAAATACATAAAATCATTTTTAAAACATCGTGGTATCGATACGATTGGCGATAATAAAATCTGTGACAGGTGCGCGTACGTCAAGCAAAACAGACAATGTTTTAAACAGAGAATCAGGCGTGCGAATAAAATTTTCGAAGTTATACACAGATGAATGCAGATCAATGCCGATTTTTTCCTTAGGTAAAAAGAGATATGCTATTATCTTTAAAGATGACTATTCGTCGTATTGCAGAATTTATTTTATACAGAAAAAATTAAAGACAATAGAAAAAATTATCATTTTTTGTAATAAAATTAAAAATCAGTTTGGTCGTATTATTAAATTATTACACAGTGATTGTGGTAAAGAATTTATTAATAAAAATTTGGAAACTTTTTTATATAAACAGGGTATCATTCATAAAACTAGCATACTGTACACGCCGCAACAAAACGGTGTCGCGGAACGAGAAAATCAAACTGTAGTCGAAGCACCGCGCTGTATGCTCTTTTTGAATTCTGAATTGCCAATTCTTTTATGGGCGCAAATCATGTACACCATGGTTTACGTATTAAATTTAACGGGTCTAAGTAAGATCTCTGGGAAAACTCTGTTTGAAATATGGCATAATAAACAAGTAAATATCGACTATTTAAAGATTTTTGGAACTGAGTGTTTTGTTGATATATCCAAAGAAAAACGAAAAAAGTTTGATAAAAAATCAGGGAAAGGTTTTTTGGTAGGTTATAAAGAAGATCGTACAGGCTATCGTGTTTATGTTTCCGAATATCGCGATGTTATATTAACTAGAGATGTTCTATGTAAAAAGGAAAAAGTAGTCGCGAGCGAAACAGAAATAAATGAAATGAAAACTTTAACAAATAAAATGCAATATGTAGATTATGAAAGTCGCGAAAGTTCAATAGAAGAAAATGATAATGTTATTTTTGAAAAAGGAAAAATAATAGAGAATGAAAATGATTCAAGAAATTAAGTTTTGTCTAATGTCAATGAATTTTCCTCTAAACGCGAATTAAAAGATAAAAAATAAATTAAAAATACAAATTTTTATGGGTGTTATGTGATGTATATCCCGGAAAAGGTCCCAGAAAATTATATTGAAGCGATAGCTAGTGATGAGCGTAAAAACTGGAAAAATGCAATAAGAGAAGAGATAGTAGCGCTAAGAGAAAATGAAACCTGAGTTTTGATTGAGAAACCAGAAAAACAGAAAATTATTAATACACGCTGGGTTTATTCAAAAAAATTAAATTGCTATGGTAACGAAAGTTATAAAGCGAGATTAGTTGTAAAAGGTTGTAACCAAAAAGAAAGAATAGATTATAATGAAACGTTTAGCCCCGTAATTCGATTCGATACAATTCGGTTATTATTAAGTATTGGGGCCTAAAGATAATCTAAGACTAACCTAATTCGATATAAAACTGCTTTTCTGTACGGGGATCTAAAAGAAGATATGTATGTAAAACAACCAGAAGGTTTTATTGATGGAACGCCACGCGTATGTAAGTTAAATAAAAGTTTATATGGACTAAAACAAGCACCGAGATGCTGGACAGAGAATTTTTCAAACTTTTTAAATAAATACGGTTTTTGTGTAACCTCTGGAGACGCTTGTCTGTATATTTTTCATAATATTAATGATAATAATGGAATGATACTCTTAGCAATTTATGTGAACGACGATCTTTTAGCGTCTACACATGAATATTTAATTGATAATTTTCTTCAAAAATTAAATGAAAAGTTTATAATAACCTTTACAAAAGATATTAAGAATTTTCTCGGTGTAAAAATTAAAGTATTAAAAGACAATTCAATATTTTTACATCAAAGTAAATACGTAGACTATTTATTAAAACGGTTCGATATGTATGAATTTAATGTTCTATCAATCCCGATAGCGACGCATTGGGATATAAATTGTAATACAAGAGAAGAACAATGCAATGCTCTTTACAGAGAAGCGATCGGTAGATTAATATTTCTCTAAGTAATTAGTCGGCCAGACATTAGTTTTACGGTAAATATTGTTGCCAGAAATATGGAGAATCCAACTTTGGAACACTGTAAACTCGTAAAAAGAATTTTTCGCTACCTGAAGATATCGATTGACTTTGGGTTACTTTATAATAGTGCAGGTAATGTTAAAGTGTACTGCGATGCAGATTACGCAAGCGACAAAGAAACACGAAAATTAACGTCGAGAATGATTTGCAAATATTCTGGAGCGGCGATTACGTGGCAAAGAAAACGCCAACAATGCGTGTCATTCTCGACGACAGAAGCTGAATATGTAAGCTGAATATATGCGGCTACAGCGGCCAAAGAAATAATCTGGCTTAAGAAATTATTCAATGATTATAAAATTGATATACAAAAAATTTCCGCTTTTCGTCGATAATATTAGCACCATAAAGTTAATAAAGAATCCTGAGTATCACTAGCGAAGCAAAACATATTGATGTTCGTTACCATTTTATACGTGATTTATACAAAAATAACGAATTAGATTTACTATACATTTTGAGTGAAGATAATATCGCCGATATCTTTACAAAAGCTCTTGTAAAACCACGATATTTATAATTAAGAGGTAAATTAGGTTTAAAGCATAAAAATGATTTAAACCTGTAATATATAGACATAGTAAAGATTTAGGGAAGGTGTATAGAGTATTAAATTGTAATCTTTACCACGTTTATAGGTATTAGACTATTTTGAATATGTGATGTTTATAATGGGAAAACCCCACTCGTCTGCATGCAGGACGGACATACCCCTTTTTGTATAATTACTAGAATGCAGGTGTCCCTTAGTAGGTAGATGACAATTTTTCGTTTTTGTAATGTCTTATATATAGTCAGTTAAGTCCAGTACGTCGCCGTATAAAGATAGTTTGTACTTTTGTAATTATTCATTTTTATATTGCATAAATATTCTTTAAAATATAACTTCTTTATTTCTCTTTTAATCAATAACCTCAATACAAGGGAAATCCAGGGCAAGTACGAACTTGCACCAAGTAAATTTACCTGTAATCCAAACTTGGTCAGCGCCTAAAGCGTCTTCAGGTGCAGGTATCAATAATTCATCTATCTTCACTAGAATTTAACCAGTACATCACTTGTGATCCCCTTACGCAGCTCTGTATCGTTATAGTTATTGTAATAAAAAAATTATCATGATCTGACTAGTATTTAATCGCATACCTTCTTCCAAACTATCATTAAACTTTCTTGAAAATGTTAAGTTCCTTACGGGTGTAGATAGGATTAAAACACTTTTTTATGATGTTTTAAGGCAACGTTTCGATCAACTTTCGTTGTCTTCTTCAGGCCTCTGTTTAATCTCTGTTTAATCGAAACATTGCCTTAAAACATCATAAAAAAGTGTTTTCAATCCTATCCACACCCGTAAGGAACTTAACATTTTCAAGATATTTACATTGAGGGTGTCACACTAAATTCTATATCTCAATCATTAAACTTTGGCTTTCCTCTTTATTTAAAAAATTGATAAATTTTTTGTTTCGTTCTTACAACACTTCTTTTATTTTTCAAATCTATTAATTCCGCGTTTACTGGCATTTTTCCATCCCTTAACTAATTCTTTAATTGTCAAAATAAACGTTTCAATTACACGTATAAATCTCTAAATTAAAAGCTGTATTATGAAGTGTGAAGAAATTAAATTCATCCGTGGCTGTGGCTGCTTTAAGTATTAGTCGGCTGCCTCATCGATTTGAGCGATTGCAGATTACGTTCAACCTCCATCCCGCCAATATCTCCTGTGATTTCTCCCCCTTGAAACTTTATGGAAGCTTGCCCTGAATTTACTTCCTATCGATGTCTTTATTCATATTAATGATTTCATTTCTGCTTGATTAACATTCAACCTCCTTCGGAAGACATTTCAGCTTCCTTCTGGACAATTATTATTTTCCCGATTTATAAAATTTGTGATCTCATGATGTTTTGCTGCTTATATTCTTTACTTGAATCTGACTCCGCAGACCATACGTTGTTTTCATAATTTGTTATGGAGAATCGAAATCGGTACCGTAAACCTGTTGACTTCGTTAGTGTGCTTTTTATGAATACGACTCCGGAAAAGGAACAGTAAGAACAATCATTATGTTCTTGTATTTGACATGACGTCTTTATTTGTTAATTTATTATAAGCGCATAAGTGTTATAATAGACATGTAGCGTATTAATTACCTCGCGTATAAATTTACTCTATCATATGTCGTTACGTTTTTCCGTTAAAGTGCATTACTTTCAGGTAGACAAAAAAATGTTACAGAAAGACATGAAACAGTTAATATTAGGAATACCCTTAGAAAATAATTTAACTTGTAAGTCGCATAAGTTTATAACCGGTAAAAATATCTTTTATTGCTATAAAATATTTTACAAATACACAAACTCAAAATCCCATCTATGAATTCTTAATAAATATTATTCTATATTTCGAATATGTTGGTGTGCGACAAATTTACGTGCAATTCGTGTTGAATCCTGTGCGTATTAATACAGGTAGAAATAATTCACCCCCCCCCCCAAGAAGTTCTTACGCAGGTAGCCCGAATTTTATTACATCGAAGCTTCGGGCAGATATGTAAAAATAATGTTTTTCAGTTTCGAGAGCAACTTCGTTGATTATAGTATTATATTGTAACTAACTATTATAATCGTGTATTGTATACGCATATATTTTATTTTAAATAAAGTGAAAATAAAGATTATAAAATATATTCATTTTTATATAACCAACAAAATACATAAAAAATATCATTGTTATTTAATAAAAAGAATTAGATTGAAATATAAATCCGAATTATATAAAAACCTCAATTAAAAAAAAATAAAGTATTCAGCAAACAATGCATCAATTACATTCCACACTATATCCACACAGAATTTAATATAATATCAATAATAAACTTCATCTGTTATTTATAATATATAAAAAAAAATTTACATTAAATAATATTATATTATATTTAACTAAATTTCTAATAAAATTTGTTATTGATTACGTAATAATAAAAATCAAAGTTGCTATTTTATCATATAAATAGAAGCATTATGCACTAACTTTATCGATTAGATTAGATCATAGTTAATATGAATATAAATATAATAAATTCAAAAAGAATTATAACAAAATTAACTAGTTTTAATTTAATTGTAAATTTTAAATTAAAATGGATGAAATGATATCATGCATAGAATTAACAAATTTTTATTTATTTAATCAATTTATTAAATTAATTTGAAATTGCAGAATTTCCATTAAAGTGAAAAATCTTTAATAATACAAAATAAACCGTCTTAACTGATTCAAGTATTATTATGACTTATAGATAAATTTCAAAGTTTGATATCCAATTCTAATTTAATTTATTGTTATTATACGTTTACAATTTTAGCTAATACTTTACACACTAAAAGAACTTCAAATCACTTAAAACATAAAAATGACACACGTAAAACGTTGTTTCTAAAAAATTAGAATTTTGAATTTATAATAATATGAAAGTATTAAATACTTTAAATAATAAATGAACTGAAAAATAAATTTTTTGTTAAATTAACTTTTAATTATATACATCAACATATTTCTCTTATGATAAAAAAATTTTTTCCTTTTAATTAAATTTTTTATCGTACTTCGTAAAAAACCTTTTCTTGTAAAAGATTATGCCTTCCTTTTATCTTATTTATTTAGTTTATTCATTTTATATCTAATTGTTTTTATTCAATGAAAATCAGGAATATTATAACATTATTCTTATAGTGGTTGCACATTCACAATAAAAATCATTTATTTAACAATTTTATAATGACGTTTTCACTGAAAATTATCTGAATCTGAACTGAAAAAAATCATAACATAGTTGTTCGGCACTCATGTCGAATTAATTACTGCTAGAGTGATTATGTAAAGTTGGATGGCGGAAAAGTACGAAGGAGGATAAATAATACAAAGGATATTATTGTTATTCTTCTTTTTAACGTTTATTTCGTCGAAATACATAAGCTTAATTAGAGCTGAAGGTTAACGTTCGATTAGATTTTTAGAAACCCAAAGCAAAAGTGAGTCGCTTTTTAAATTTTTTCCCTCTCCTTTTCTCCTTCTTTTCTCTTTACATGAATTTTCACACCTTTTGTCTTATGGCCCCACATCTAGCTGGTGATGCCGGGCGAGAGCTGGGCAGAGGGCTTAGTTGGGTCGGCACGCCCCTATCACCCGGACATACTTGGGTCACTCATTGGTCGCGCGCCGATTGGGGTTGTCATAAACCACTCCGCGGACTATTATTTAGCTTTCTGGCATAAAGACCCTTCTTAGGTGCGAGAAGGGAAAAAGTCGTGCATACTAAAAACGTAATCTAAACTAATTACAAGTACATTTGGAATAATATAATTTCCAAATACTAATCTTTAAATTTTCGGCACGTCCGGTTAGGTTATATATAAAACTTACATCGCGGAAAGATCTCGGGGTGTAAGGTATATATACTTATACTGCCCATCACCATCCCCACCACCAATAGACAGTCAGTTTTATTATTTTATAACATACCACTGCGCACATCTGCGCCCTTCGGTATCGGGCTGTGACGAATCCCTCAGTCTCGCTGAGTTTGCCACGCAGGACGAATCTGTAAACCCAGATTTCTTAGCGGATCACCGCCCTTCGTCTCACAAGGTGGTAAGCGGCACGCTACCGCAGCCTCCCCCCTCTCCCTGGTCCCTAGTCCCCGGTCCATTTCACAATGCTAGTATTTTTAATTTTTTTTACTTGACTGCCATACCCTTTGCTTTCTTTAGATACAACTTTCTCAGTTTCTTCTTTTTAACTGAATATGTAAATAAATATTTCGTACATTTCGTTACAAATTTCAAAACAATTTCAATCTCCAAATGTCTACTTATCGTGCTATGTTTCTTTGTAAATTACGTAAATTCCCATAAAATCAAATTGTAAAAGGCTTTGATGTAAATATTATTCTCATATCAAATTATTACATTTCAGCAAATTACAAAAAATCTTATTTCGATATTTTTTTAAAAATCTTTATAATTACTGCTTTATCTATTTTTATAAGCGTCATTTTAATAATTGTCTACCTTGGAAAAATGAGCAGACTTCCTTGGTATCTATTAATTTTCTTTCGCAAGATTCGCATCGTCGTAAAACAGAATTGTCTTTCAAAAGAAGAAAATGTAGAGTTTTCGACTTCGAATGAAGAATATCAGTTAACTCGACGACTGCGTGGTATCTGTAAAGCTTTTAACCACCAATTTTTGTGAATCGTTCCTTCTTAATAGCGAAAATCTAAGTCTACCGAACTCCTAGTAATCTAGATCAATTCAGCTCAGAAATCGAACAAAGGTTTTCGTCACTTCTATTCTCTTTTACTTATCTACCCCGTGAAATTCACACTATTTTCAGTGAATTGTTATTACAATAAATGGAATATGTTATCATCATAAAATTTGAAATTAAACATTTTTTTAAACGTACACGTCTGTTAATTTGAAGACAATTACAAATAATTTATAATTGTATAAAATAAAACTTGGATAAAAATATCTAAATATAGGAATGAGTAAATTTTTTAAAAATTAAGAGTTATGAAGTATTTCCTATCAACTATGAATTATTTTTTTAATCTCTCCATATAATATGTAGTAAGGCCTTCAAACTAAAAGGTCTGCAATTCTCGTATGTCTTCATTTTATGTTACTTTCTATATATATAAATTTTATGCTCTTCACGAATATGAGAATATGAATAGTATCCAGAAATTCACAATATTGAATTGGTAAATTAAAATGGTTTCAATGATTCAGTTTCCTCATAATATCGAATTCAGTATTGTCTGAAGAACAGAAGTGAATTTTTTTATTATTAACGTATTTCGATATGCGTTATTTAATAATTTGTAAATTTCATGAATAATTTAATTGATAAAACTAATTTTATATTGTAATCCTTTTCATTTATTTTTATTTTTAATTTGTAAATATAGTGATTGATTATAAAAATTAATATGACTTATATGTTTATATTAATTCGCCTTGAATAACTGAATTCAATAAGTACATTGAATGGTGAAATATACATTTGAAAATAATACATTTTAAATACATTATTTTATACATTGAGTTACTTTCTAAATTTTACTACTCTGTAGTAGTATTATTACATGAGATAAAATATAAGATTCTCACCACTTTTATTATTGCACTTTATTCTCTTTGTATCTCTTAATTTTATTTGCTTCTTAACAGTTAATTTTGTTTTCGCTCTCATTATATTGATCTTACTGTAGACTTTATAACTAGGTAAAAAGGATAATTATATACAATTATTTCATTAATGATAACGAAACTGAATTATTATGATTTTTTATTGCATAAAAATAAAGCAACATCACTTTTTTAAAAATAGTTTGATAATATTGATTCATTTTTTTTCTTTGAATCTATTCTTTTTGACTCATTTCTTTATTGCGATTAAAATATGAAATATATATTTTATCTCTTGTATTAGTCTTATTGATTGATAATTATAAGACATCATTGGATTAATATATTCTGAAATACAATGTATTATCAATCACTACATAATATTATTCAAATTAAGCATTGTTATTCTCTTGTATTTGTGTTATATATTAATGTCAAAATCCATGTATGAAATTGTGCTATATGTACTACATATAGATTAATAGTAAACTCATTTTACGTTTATAAAACTCTTTATTTATTCCTTTAATAGCAATAGTTGTACTTTCTTTTTCGTAAATTGAAATCGCGATACAGTCACTTTTAACTACTTTTATCTTCTTCTGTACAAATAGCTATTACAGATGTTACAATCTCATCGCATACTATTTCAATACAGGTACCTTTTGATTTTATTTAAAAACTAAAATTCTATATTTATAACAGTAAGTTTATTAATTCAATAAATGTTATTTTTTTTAGAGAATAATAAACTTTTTGACATCACTGTTTCAACCGAAAATCTTTAACCTGTTTAATATACTGTTAATAAAGACCATTATTTTATATATTATTTTTTTTTTTTAATTTTATTAATATTTTTAATACATTATTTAAAGTTTAATTAGCTTTCTATCTAAAGTAATCGTAGTTAAAAATATAATTTTTTGAGTAAAATAATATTTATATCCATAATTTTAACATATCAAAGCAAACTATTATACTTAAAAGGAAATATTCTAGTTTTTAATTCATGAATTTTGTAACACTAGAAAAAGAATCTACATTAAAGCAACCCTCGCTCAGTTTAATTAAAAATTTTATTATTCATATTTCATGAATTTTTATATAAAAAATGAGGGATACAGCACAATATCTAAATGTTCATTTCACAGATTTCTCGATAACATTTCAATAACAATAATTCGTATTAAAAAAAATTGTTTTAATTTTACACAGTTAAAATTTAATTTATTGCTAAATTAATTAAAATAATTCTTTTCAACTTTTGCCTACTTTCATTTTATATAAAATAAATTTCTTAGAATAATGTATTTTAAAGTTCCTTAATACAACATACAACGATTGGCAATTTTACAATATTCAAATTTCATTTAGATCAGTTAAAATTCTTGAATAAGTTTTACAACTTTTACAAAAAATAATTCATATTTGAATACAAAAATATATAAGCTCTTTAGTGTATGAAAAAATATATACTTACTATCATAAATAAATAAATAAATACAAAAGGCCTGTTTAATCAATAATTTAATTTTTACAAAAATAAGTATGGTTTATTGTATTTTATATTGCAGTATAGCAAACTAATTTTAATTCTTTTATTATAATATATAATATAAGAAACATTGAATTTGGTACAAGAATACAATAAATAACTTAAAATCTTTCACAAACAAATAAATCATTGATTCCATTGATAAAATAACTTGATCTGATACGTGAAATATATACATTTATTCTAAAAATAAATACTACAAAAATTTTGTACTGTTAAAACATATCAAAAAGACTAGAAAGCTTGGTTCTTATTACGAGACTGACGACAAATGACCCATCGACTGTTGGCTAAAACATAATATATCGCCGACCCATTTATGCAAATATTTTCATGTACGTACATCTTTATTACTCATATATGACATTAAATATAAACGTAAGATTGTAGTTGCTTTACTTTACGTTTCTTTTGCGTTCAAATAATTTACAACAGCCATCATCAAAACTTAAGTGAGTAGATACAAATGTTATTCACTATTTTACTGTATATGTCATAAAATATAAAGACATATATATTAAGTATAATTTGTAGTATTTTTCTATTCAATGAAAGATTAGAAATTCAACATATTTATAAAGGTATGTAAGCAAATCAACAAAAAATTCGATAAACCAATGTTTCGCAAAGAGGAATACAAATTCATTGGTGTACTTTCAAATTCAATAAATTATACATAATTCATATAAAATATATAAGCTAAATTACTAATGTACTCATATATATTTAAAATTAATTCATATCTAACATGCAATTCTATTGTTCGTGAATATATGGTTGAAATATATGCTCTATTACACATATTTCAAATTTAATAAAAATTGAGTATCAGAGTTTTTTCATAAAAATAAAATTTAACGAATACTAATTGTAATTATAGAAGTAACTGTAATTAAATTAATTTATAATAAATTTATTATCTAAAAGAATTTCAGATCATAAATTCTAATATGTGCCATTGCATAAAAAAAAAGTTTTTTGGAATTTATTCTCTCAACAAACATGTATTTATAATTGTTAACGTCTTGTAACTATAGAATATGTAATTAACAAATACTTAAAAAAAATGACAATCATGTCTATAATTAAAAAATCAATTATCACATTCAAATTTGTGAGGCAAGAAATTTTAAACACTTAACTTTAATTTAATAAAGAAATGTTGCTAAATTATATAAAACATTCGTTTATTAAAGGCACCCTAAGACTTGAAAAAAATATAATGAAAATTATGTCATTTCAAATGAATGTTGAAAAAATTTGTTTACATTCGACTAAATTGTAGAAGTATGCGATAAATACCTTTTCAAATTCTTAGTTCTAGTTGATTTAATAAGCATTAATAAAACTAAACAAATACATAATGTATTTTCTTATTGATTTTCTTTTAATCTATATTCTAAATTTTTTAATAAATATAATTATATTATATTACGGATAAAATAGGGATGAACAATTTTTTTTTTATTATATAATCATAATTTTTTCAAAAGTTTCTACTGCACGAAAGTTTAAGTAAAATCTAATAAAGTTTTATTGTATTGATCTTTCGAGAAAAAAAAAATTTAATCTCGTCCGTTTCTAATATGATAATTCAAGAGTAATTTTTTGTAGTTAATTCTCAAACTTAAAAAAAATTATTTATAATTTGCAAAAAAATTTTACTACAATAAATAAATTGGAAAGGTAAGGTGGATAGGTTTTATATAATTTTTATAAATTATACTATCAATAAAATTGAATTTAAAAAAAAATTTAAATGGTTTACAGTTTATATATATATATATATATATATAATGATATTCAAAGACCGGGAAGTGATTACCAGTCAGATCATGAAAAAGACATCTCAAAAAGTACCTGTAAGGCTCACAATTGCACGAAATAATATTTGATGTTCAAATAACTTTATATACATTATACATCTGTTTTAATTTCAGTTTGTAGAAAAAAGGGACGCAACAACCACATTTATATAATAAAAATTTTGGATAAAAATGACTAAGTTTAATTTTTAAAACTAGTAGCCATTCGTCGCCTATTATATGCCATTTTTTGTTATTCGTTACAAAATCTATAAATATTGCGCAACTATTGACGATATTTAATTCAATAACCATAAACTAGATTTAGTAGGTGCGAGGCTTATGCAATCACTTTGGATTCACCGCAATGCTTTTGTGCGTCAATACAGCGACATATACGTCATCGTAACTCCTGGTCAAGGATTTTCAGTATCCTTGATCAATCAACAATCATATCAACAAGTACTCCGGCTTCGATTAGACTAAGGACTTCTTTCTTCCTCTTTTCCATAAGAAATTCATTTATAATTACGGCACCATAAAAATATTGTCACATTAGTAAATTATTATTGCAATTCTTATTATTGCTATTTATTATTTTATATTTCATCTAATTACTTTTAAATTAGCAATTTATAAATATAAAAATGACCATACAGTCTTATAAATAATCTATAATGCATAAATTCATTTTATATTCATTAGAATTATTGATGATATTAAATCTGATTAAAATATATTGTAATGTATTGAAGAATAATTTATTGAAATTATTACTGTTATTGCTTATTACCTACCAATGACTTATATTATATTGAAATATGTGTTTTTTTTTCAGTGATAGCTCATAAAGAATGTGAACCAAATGGAACATGGTTTACACATCCTGAAACACAGAAAATTTGGAGTAATTACACAACATGTGTTAATCGTGTGGACTACAGTGTAAGAAAATCTTAATATATATGTATACACACTCACACCCCCGCGCACGAAAATAATTCTGCCAATTAATTAAGTTTTAACTTTATTAATTATACTATATAATTAGTTAAGGATCCTTTGTAAATAAATTCGCATAGTGTAGGATTATCAGTAATTTACACTCATCAGTATAGATAATGAAGCTCGTATGCACCTGTAATAGAATTTAAATGTAACTCGGCGTCAGTAGATTCGTTAAATCTTACTCATCGGGTTATTTGAATTTTCTTCAATATTTATTTTAAACTAAATGTCATTACCTGAATTAATTGTATTTGAATAACAATTAAACTTATTTCATTGATTATGATATTCATTATTTATTTTGAAGAAAACGTGTATCAATTTATACATTTCATTTTTATACTCATTAAAGAATTTAATAAAGTCTAGATTTTAGAATTTACATAAAATAAAAAATAACTGTTGTTAAATGAAATAACAACGAAAAACTTTGTACATATTTCAATTTCATAGCTGAAGAATTTTTGATTTTTAAAATGATTGAACATTGTAATAAGCTACATTCATTTCAATTTTTATTTAAAATTGCATACCCAATGAATGCAGCCTTGCACAAGAATGTAGATTTTTTTTATCGAATGTCTATAAATATAATAAAAGAACAATGAAATATTACAGCTTTGTATTACCACAATACAATCAGTACTAAAGTTCTAAGATGAAATTTTATGTCTATTATACAATCTTAGCATTGTAACATAGCTCGTCAAATAAATTATTTTTTAGTTATTTTACAATAATAATCATTATATTACGCTTCTTATTAAGTGCAATGCTAGATCATGGATCCTCAATCATTGAGTTGTGCTTGGTCCATTTAAGATTCTTGCGATATTTTGATGTTTTTGAATTTCTGTATAGACATATAAAATTATACCATACAGTCTGATAACTGGTAACTGATCTTAATTACAAAGTAACTTTTTCTAAGTTTAGTCTTCGGGGCTACTGTTTCTCTTTTTAATTACAAAATTTCCTACTCCATCTAGCTGAACTTCTGTACTCTTAGTATTCTTTTCGGTATCTTGCTGGTAATAACCCTACACTTATTTATATAAAATCCGCATCATTTTATAGTACTCGCAAAGGTTTTTAATTTTTTTGCGACACCATCAATGTCTACTTTATCTTTTTTCTTTTAAGAAATGTGTAAAGTATTGAGAAGCTTCTAAGGATAACCTTAGGAAGGATAACCTTTGACAAGGAGAACAGAGTTCTTCGTCACCTGATGACCTCCCTAGAGGAACTCCTCATAGATACCCCTCCCCCCCTCCCGCAGTGACTTAAACATGCTCTTCCTAAGCGTATTTTTGTTTCAAATTCTTAGAAGGATAAGCAGAAGTTTTATAACATGAAATACTATAAAAAGTCAATTTGAGTTTCAACATATTATTGAATTCATTTG
Organism: Eupristina koningsbergeri; assembly: GCA_018907245.1. Lineage (NCBI taxonomy): Eukaryota > Metazoa > Arthropoda > Insecta > Hymenoptera > Agaonidae > Eupristina > Eupristina koningsbergeri. The sequence continues at coordinate 1,055,819 of JACCHV010002775.1, forward strand.
TAATTTATGATAAAAAGTATCATAAATTAAATTCTTAAATGCATAAATAATATAAATGTTTACAAGAATATCATTATGAATACATAACTTTTAATGAGACATAATATATAATTAATTTAACTAGCAATTTTTTAATATAAAAAATGTTTATAAAGCACATTCATATATACTGAAAAAATAATTTTAAATATATAATTGTGTAAAAATACACTCGTAAAATCAAATTTAGTAAAAATTTTTATTTTATTAACTATTGCTTTCCAATAAGTTTTTTTTTTTTTTAAATGTTGATTTATAAATTAATTCTTATTGAGTAAATACAAAATTTAAAAAATAAAATTTATGTGTAATTATTAAATAAAATACTGACATTCTTTCAAGATTTAGTTGTGAATTAAAAATTAAAAAACCTTGTATTAAAATTGTAAACATTCTTCTCATCTTCTTTCAAATGTGCAATTCTATTCTTAATTTTCAAAAGAGGCATTTTTCACATTTTGATATTTCAATTTTTAATGAAATATGCACTTTATAAAATTTATGAAACTTTCAATATTTACTCGTAATATATAATATACTATACTTTTGCCCTTTGAAATTCTAATAAATTCGAACTGTTACACGTCGGTAAGAAAAATTTTTAAAGTTTACCGTACTAAATCTAAAATTGAAAAACTGGCACTATTTAAAGATATATATAAAAAATTATTTTTATATATCAATGCCTTTAAAAAATAAAATTCAATAATTTAGTGTATAAATTTACATCGTTTGCTTTCATATTATTTATAGGGTATTTTGTCATGTAAGAGATAATTAAAAATTATAATTCAACAAGAGCAATTGTAAATTTACGCATGTATAATTGAGAAAGTTAAGAAAATAAGAAATTTAAAATCGATAAATCTTTTGATAAATCTATTAAAAATAAAAATATAAATATAAATTATTTAAAATTAAAGATATAATAAATGTTATAGTAGAGAAAGATTGAAGCTTTATGTAACGTAAAAAATATCAGTATTTACCGTAGACAAAGATAATATTACGTAAAAAAATCACACTTTACTGTTATTATACAATTTGCTTAGAATCTCGTGTACATTAATAATCATGTATAGATTCTTGCCCACTAAACATTTAGTAAAGTCAATCGTCTCATTTTAATTACACGATCCTTTTTTGTTGATTTGTCAACTTTCTTTGATTCCTCGATAAAGAAGAACCTTCATTTTCCTTTATCCTTTTCATATTGGAAATCCATCAACCCTAACATGCGCAGATGCAACGTTTTGCAGAGTATCTATGAGATATTTAAATGCAGATCCGGAAATAAAATGCATCCGCGAGAGATTATGCGTAAAGCTCAAGCATACCTAAGCATATATACATGGATGTATGTATACACGTATGTGCGCGAGCGTTTGTGTATAGAGGGTGATATGCTTGTGGAATACATGCAAGAGTATTTTTGCAGAGGCATCTCTGTACTTTATGAGAGGTGAATGCACCCTCTCTTTTTATAGCGCCGTGTTACGTGCGGTAACCTTGTAATAGATAATCGCGGAAGTTGTCTTATAATAGGTTTACACGTTGGTTGAAGAAAAATTAGTGCAAATTTTTTTTTGCCATAACTCAAATCTCGAACTAATATTAGTATATGATAAAAGCGTAATGACATATGTTGAATATACTTGTTGTAAATGTGAATGAACGTTTATATGTTACAAAAATTTACAAGCAGATTAAATATATGAAGTATATAGAATACTAATAAAATTAGTATTGCATTGGAGATTATTAAATTTATTTATATTATGCAAATAAAAAAAATGAATATACAAATAATTTATTTGTTACTTTAAATAAATTGAATGCAAAATTTATAAAAGTTTTCAATTTAAAACTAAATACATTTAGAACTAAGATAGCAAGGAAAATAGAATTGAATTATTTTATTTATGAAATGCTACTCTCCAGTTCCGCATTTCATTTAACCATTTAAAAAACTTTTTTATTGCATTCCAATCGTAATAGAATGCCATTTTTTTTTTAACACTAATTTTTAATATTCCCAGATACAAAAGAAAATATTTTTTTATCATTTTTTTTTAATAAAATAATACATATTTTCCCCTGAAAGAATTTTTCCATTCACTGAGCTATTCAATGTAAAGTTGTAAACACAATTAAATTTCGAGGACTCGTAACGTATATATTTTATATAAATATAAACATTTTATTCGTAAATCGCGCATTTTAAATTCTATTTTAAATGAACATCATTATTTACAAGTAAATATCTAAAAAAACAAAACTGCCTATTTAAAATAATTCATCTGTTTTATATTTAAGTGAATGTCTTTATAGTTAAGAGATAAAACATATAACATATAAAAATATGTTGAATTGATAAAAGCTTTGATTTATCGAGAGCTAGCGGAGTGAATAAATTTTAATAAAACCAGTAAAACCGTGTAAACGAAGTCATCTGATGAATAGAGGCAAATCTGACTCGGGTTATCTAGCAAATTTGGTATAATCGAGCGGAGAACTGGAGGTGGGGAAGCGTCGGAGAATTGCAAGGAGGACAGCACAAACGGGGACACCGAGGACGACGTCAACTCAATTAACGACCGCATCCACGTAGACGCACACCTTTTGCGCTTCGTTCGAACCCTTAATGGACGGTGGGCAAGTAACCACGATAGTCAAGACAATCACCTGCGCCTGAAATTAAATCGTTTGAAAACAAATGTCGATGCTGATATTCGTGGCGTTGGTTACACGCAGACGACCGGAGAAAGTATGCATCTATCCAAGAAAAATGTGAAACCTCAAGAGCTACAATAGTTCGCTATTTCGAAATTTCTGTTTTACATTTGTTCTGCTTTCTTCTTCTTTTTTTTTAAAATTTATTGCATTAATTCTCCTCGGACACTATATTATTTTTATTATCCAAAGAATCTTTATTATTTTAATTTTTTATCTCTATTATACACCATTGTCAAAAATTATTTAGAAAAAAATGTAATTTCGTAGTTTTTAATGTCCCATAATAATTTTCCTTCTTTATTTCATTAGATTTAATAATTCTGTATTTATATTTGAACTATATATTCTTTTCTGAATAAAATGTAGAACTGTTAATAAAAAAAAAAAAAAAAAATCCTGTATTTTAAAAACACATTTTGTAATCTTCAGAACAATTAGATTATTATGACTGTTCAAATGAACACTCAGACACATTAAATTTCCTTAGTACTTTTTATTAAAAAGAATATCCACTATTTGTGAAAATTTTTTAAAATATGCTATTCATTCAATAAAATTAGTCGAACATTTTTTTAGTATAAATTAAAATTTTGTAAAATAATTACAATTTACATGATTTAAATGTAGGTTCAAATTCACAAAATCTTAAATTTTTATAAAATTATTAAATAAAATAAATCCTTATCTGAATACTAAATATAAACCTGATAAATAATGTATTTAATCTTAGAATTTAGGCAGTAAATATAAAAAATTATATTTATACATCAAACGAAATTTTGTATCAAGATTATATTAATTTATCATAAATTTGACACTAATTATCAAATTCGCCAAATTTAATTTACCAATAATATATGTATATATACTTTACAATTTTACTGTCTTCTGTATTATAATAAATTACTCTTAAATGAGGATTCGGAACAGAAAAAAATTTACGGTGCTCATTTTAGAAGGTCTTGACATACGAATCTTGATATAAATATTAAAAAAGTAATTGTGGAAAAATAAAAGGAATAATAATATTAAGCCATATAATAGAATATATTTAAAAAATAATCAGATCAGATTTTCTTTCAACTGAATTAAAAATTTATTTATACCACAGTATTACACATCAATTATTAACTTTATTATTACCTCTGTTATTATTTCATATTAGCTTCAACAATAAATTAATACTGTAGTAAAAGTATTAATTCGTAAATTACTAAATGAACAATGTAATACTGTCTACACTATATCAATTTCGGAGTATTCCACAAATTACGAATTTATCATTAAGAAGAATGTTTCATCTCGACCAAAAGCTCACTCAGTTCACTAAGTTTCTTCTTTTTTATTTCGTGCTCACTCTTACAGGCACTCGTTCGTGCGAATACCTATTATTTCTTCTTTCCAACTCTAATGGCCATTACTCTGTTTCCAGTTCTTTTGGCTTCTTACTGATAATTCTCTTCTTTTTTAGTCACTCTCTCATGGGACATCAAGCTAAAAATGATATGAGTGTGTATTGTTCTTCTTATCATACAAGACTTTTTAAGCTCCGAGAAACAAATTTTTTATTTTAACAATCTTGAATAAAATTTTCGTAATTTACAAAAATTTGCAACTCGCATCTTTGCATGGTAAACAACAATAAGAACAATTTATATAACTGATTTATATAAATATTTGTGTGATTTATAAAGATTAAGCTGTTTTAAAAATAATTAGCCGTTTCAATATTTATATGCCAATTATATTTAATAACTAAAGCCTCATAAAAAAATGTTATGATTACAAACAAATACGCATGATTTAACAAAAAATATATAGAAAATGAAAACTAAATTTTTTTTTTCATCCATTTCAATTCGATTATTTAAATTAATTTTAAGTTATATAAATAAAATGTAAATAAATAAACGATTTAACCTGTTAAATAATTTATTTCATATGTAAAAAACTGATTTGTTTTAAATATATGTACATATAATTTATATTATTGAATTTCAATTATACTTCACTATCTGATTCTAAGAAAAATAATAAAATGTCACATTATTCTCCGCTTTCTACAATTGCATTATATATAGAGTAGTATAAAAAATATTTTTTTCGAAATTGGATTTATGAATTAAAGTTTTTGCATTATCTTGAATATTAAAATATGGATAAAGTATACTAAATAACGAACTCTATACTTTTTTATATTTAATATCATAATATGATGAATTTATTTGGATTCAAAATAAAATGTTTTATTGTACATACATGTACATTTTTCGTTTTTTAACACATTTACGTTTAATTTATTCCGATTTTTTAAAAATTTTTAAAATCGAAGCTGTACACGTGTAACCAGTTATCATAATAATTTTGTCAAAAACTTTAAATTTTATATCACCCTATTTTATTTAAATTCATAAATTAATGATAAGTTAAAAATATTAAACAAAAATTAATTTTTTATATAATATTATTAAAAATAAAATAAAATTATAAAGTAACAATTACGTATTTTTATACTAGAGTAAAAGTGTTTATTTTCTTAAGTTTATCATGCGTATGCACGAAATAATACTTACTTTTATCATTTCATTTGTTGATTATAAAGATACATATTGAATTGTCATATATAGAAATGAATTGCGATTCCTCTATAATTCTATATAGTTCAAAAGATTATTCAGATTCAAAGGCCTATGACCTTTCCATGTAAATCAACTGCAAGTTACTCATACATTTAATGAAGTGTAATATCTTGTTGTCTTCTAACTAAATTCATCAAAAAATTATATACAATAATAATTTAATAAAAAAAATGAAATTAATTTTTTACAGAATATATTATAATAATTTTATTAATAAATAAACTTATTCTCAAAATTTTTTTAAAGTATTATTTAAAAATATTAAATTTTCTAGCACAGCATTTTATATTCGTTATTGTTAAAAATAATTAAAAAAAAAAGAACGATATAATTTTAAAAATGTAAATAAATTTTTGAAAACTATTTTTAATTTCGATAATTATGTAATAACCAGTTAATATTTAAGAAAAAAAGATTTTTTAACATATTCCAGCATGAAAAGTCATCAAAAATTTTATAGCGAATAACTCTGCAAATAGTCGTACACCTTCAAATTTTGTTCGAAAAAAGTAAGAAAAATCCCGATATATCGAATATTTTTATTTTCATAGATACGCATTCAGTTTTAACTTAATATATTTTTTATTAAAATTCCTATAAAAATTTTTTTCAAATTAATAATCATTTTTCTTTAACATTTATTATAAAATGATAAAAGCATCACACGCAATACAGCTTATATTATTATCATGGTAATAATTTAGTACTTGAATTATTTGAACATTGTATTTTATGTAAATCGATATGTAGATAAACATGAATTAACAGATCTAATTGATTCCTGTGACCTTATATTATATTATATATGTAATAATAATAGTATGGTTTTGCAAAAAACCATGATAATCGCTAATGACTGGTATAAAATAAAGAAACATGATACATCATTCAAATACAAAAGATGAAAATACAATATAGTAGACAGCCGTATAATGTAATTTAAACAATGGTTGCAAGTTTAATTAACATGCGCGTTTAGTATATATTAAATTAATGGGATGGTATAAGTTGCATGGATGCTTTGATGATCGAAGAAGAAATTTTTTCACTACATTTTAATAAAAATACAAAGTGGTCATCTCGGTTTATCTCATTTTCAAGGATAAATGTCAGTTACAATCTCAACGTAAACGCTACAGTTCATTGCCCTATTTTAGATATAACAAAGGATACTGCAACTCAAACGATATCAGTAGTGTTTACCTAAAAAATGGAGAAATCCTAATACTCAATGTCAAAATCAGATAATTCATCCATTAGAATACTCGAAATGAAAGTGTCTAAAAATATATTTATATCAATTATATTCTTAATTCTAAAATATAATTATATTCTTTACTTATAATTAAATATCTGTAAAATATAATTAAATATTTTAATATTACGTTTCTTAATTAAATCTTCAGTCGCATTAAATATATTTCTTGCAATGATTTATAATATACGTTAAATTTTTTAAGCTTCATATAAACTTTCATCTGGAAATTTTTCATTCGATATTTAAATCATATATTGAAAAGTAGCTGTTTAAATGTTTTGTTCAAAAAATTTACATTTGAAATGTTTATGAAATATGTTTTATTTTACAAAACTATTTATAATTTTGTGATATACATTATTAACATAGGTCGTACAGAAAATATTCGATATTGTGCATCAATGACCGGAAACTCAGAGTTAAAAGCTTCACGAATATTTGATAGCGTGCTTACATTTACACAAGAAAGATTTTTAAGGTCAAAGTTCATCATCTCGTCAAATTACAATCACTGTAGCTTAAGAACTATGATGAACAATAACAAAGATTAAAAATATAAACACTTATATTAAAGATGCAAGAGTAATATCAAATTATGAGTTAAAAGATGGGAGAAAATTATCAATGATAAAAATAACGGGAAAAATATCGAATGCAATCCCAAAGAAGAAGAAAACATCAAAAAGTTGATAAATGGAAATATGAAAAAAAAAAATTACATTTTTCAATGTTTTTCGCTTTTTAATTCGTAGTTCTTTAATTTATGAAAATCATGTCGTTTTTTATTTTATTGAATAATACTGAACTCTTAATTATAAAAACAAATAAGAACACTTTTCTTTACTTAAACATTACAAATACACTATAACAATTATATATCATTAAATCTATATTTTTCTATTTGTCTTTACATGAATTTTGAACTCCATTATTGTAAAATAAATTATAACTGTGCTTGCTTCAGTTGACTCTTCTCGAGTTGTCTGAAAAAAGGGGGAAACGCCACGAGGAAGTAGCACATCAACGAAGTACAATTTGGTAAAATTTTAATTAGACAAATATACAGGAAAAGATATTCACGACAGAGAGTGTAGACGGCCCGTATGTGCCCCCCATCCTCAAAACCTTTTTGTTATTTTACTATGGTAAATTTATTTAACTGAAGTAATAGAAAATACACTTACGTATGCTCCTACTGAACAATCTAAGCGAAGTAGTCAAGAGAGAGAGAGAGAGAGAGAGAGAGAGAGAGAGAGAGAGAGAGAGAGAGAGAGAGAGAGAGATTTACAATATTTTCATAAGATTTACCGGCTAAAATTTAGCAAACAAAAAACTTTGCAAAATGAACAATGACTATGAGCGATCGATCGAATTCAAAAATCTATCTCGAGCTTTCAAAACGAAGTGTGCTTTTTTATGTGGCGCGGTTCTGGTGCTACCTCTTCTACGATCGCAGGGTCCTTTTCTCTCTCTCTCTCTCTCTCTCTCTCTGTCTCTCTCTGTTTGGTGACGAACCCGATCGTCACAAAACTATATACAATATTTTGGACTCTTATAAATAATGGAAAGTGAATTTATCTTATTAAATTGGAAAATAACTTCAAATTTCAAAACACTGTATTTTGAATCTCTCATAACACTAGTTGATTCTTAAAAAATATGCTATAATTTTAATTATCTAGTAATTTAATCTTTTTTATAACTACACCTATTTCTCTATTTTTATTGTAGCAGCAGTTTCATCAATGATAATTCAATTTATTATTCATTATAATAATTACCAAAATTAATCAACATTATAATAAAAATATATACTATTTATAATTAATTTTTAATAATGCTTTTTGAACAATTGAATAACTTTTGTTTAATTCAATAACTTCCTTTCATATAATTCTTTTGATATAAGCATAGAATAGAAAATAGTAAAACTATCATGTATAACTGTAGAGCTATAAGTTCAAGCATTATCAATAAATAATAGTTGCTTGTTCAGTAATAATAATAAAAAGAGATACCAACTTCATTCACGTATATAACAATATCTAAAAAGTGTATTGAAATAAATGATATTTAGATATTGGAAAGATAAGGAAAGAGTCTATAAGTCATAAAATAATAGAAGATCGACAATTTTTGAAAAAAAAGTCATGTTGGAAAAGAATTGCAATTATTAGCTTTAACTACCTTTGTTTATTTATTTTTTAATATGATAATATTTTTCGTTAATTTTTAAATTATTTTCTCTTTCATCTATTAATTAATATTTACAATTAGTACAATTAACTTGATTTAGTAAAATTTTAAAACTAATAAAATATATTTTTTTGCTATTTACTAAAAAATCAAAATAAAATAAGATAATAATATATGAAATTTTTTTTTCATTTTTACAGTTATATTTTAAAATTTTATGAGTAGAACATATAAAATATTGCATAAGTATATCATGCGAAAAGTTCACCATTATATTTTCACCAAAATATGTTCTGATCTACCACAAAATATAAAATACAAATACACTAGTGAAATAGTGAAAGATGAAGTAAATTACACATCAAGATAATGCAACATGCACATATTTGAAAATTGTTTTGATGAAATTGGAATGTCAGAAAATTTCACGCATTGAAAATGTGTTTGAAGCTTGAATACACCAGCGTAAAATTGTATATTCTTACATATTTTGAGAATATGAGACACTACTTTTATGTATGATAAACTCTCAATAAATAAGAGCAAACGTATCATATGTGATACTGGACTCCTATATTTCATATTCAGACTACATTATATTAAATAAATTAAATATAGAGAATGTCTTTTTATTTATTTTGATGATATTATGAAATATAATGAATTTGTGAATTGTTCAAAAAATCATCCTCCATTTTTATTAATAATGATAGATTCTTAATCCTAACATGGATATGTAGTTATAATAAAAAACAAAAAATTGTAGTTTACGCTGACGTTTTCTACTTCTTGTCAAGCCTCTCTTTAAATAACTTTTAGTTTTAATATAATAAATTGTATCGCATATTCTTATGATGGAATTAAATAAAATAATAATAAGCTTCTTTTTAATTATAACTTAACACCCATATAAGGTTCAATAATCTATCTTCATTAAGAATAAAACTGTAATATTTTAAAATGTTTACGGAAAAACTATATTTATTATTAAGTATTTTATGAATTATTATATTATTATATATTTAATTTGTCAATTTTTTTATTATTATAGTAATATGTATAAACGTTTTCAAATATTTATTATGAACTATATAAATTCAAAAGTGATTCATTTTAACAGTTTAAAATTTTTATATTATTATCTATCTTTTATTATTTACTAGTTTAATAATTTATTGTATTCTAAACCATTTTTTATTATGAATTTTATATTTAAATTAAAATCAAAAGAGTTTTTTTAATTCTTATTTTAATATTACAATTGTTTTTTTATATGTAATCATTATTCAAAATACATAATCATTTTTTAAATAAATTAAAAAATACATTGTCACTTATACACATCAAATTTATGTTTTTTAATTTATGTAGAAAAATACAATTTTAAATGTTAAATAAATGTTACTTATTAAAAGTTTACATAAACTTATCGTAATAAATAAGTATAAAAATTGTTGAAAAATTTCTTTGAATTTGAAATGCAATTATTTCTAAATCAAAAGTTTTTTGAATTAAACAATTTTTGTAAATGAAATTATATTTTTTTCTTTATTTTCTTTTAAAATCACAAATAATTTTATAATTTAAATTTTAATATTATTTACATTTCATAGAAAATGTTAAAATTTTACAGTTATGTAGACATATTTTAATATAAGAAATTTAATAAAAAGATAGAAAATTAATTTCAGAATTTTGTACTTATGAAAAATTTAACAGTTCTTTAACATAATTTAAAGTAAACTGTGCTTGATATATTAAAATTTCAAAGAAATAATTCAAATATTTTTTTTATATTATCTATTACTGATTCTTAATCGATTTATTTTAATTAGCCATAATCAAATACCAAGTAAAGATATACTCACTTTGTGAGCATTTAAAATATTTCTGACAAGTGAGACATACATCTAATTTGTATAAAACAAGAAAATGAACGTGATATCACAGAAATTCCTTTTTTCGTTATTCGCAATGCTCAAAATAACAAAAAAGTCAGACAAAAAAAAGAAAAAATCTCAATTCTCAAAGTAACTCGAGTATTCTTTTAAATAATTGATTACTCACGAAGTCAAGTGTTAATGATAATCATAAGATGGAGATTTCAGTGCAAGTGACGGGGAATTTCAGTAGTTCAATGATAGACAATGATCCAATGGTGCTCCTTTATTTATAGCGATAGATGTCAACTTTAAAACACACGTATACATGTTCACAAACCCAATCACATAGTAAATACGTATATGAATCGAATAATAAAATTTGCATAGGCGAATGTGCAGGGGGTTCCGATACAAAAAAAGTAAAATACAGGGCAAATATAAAAATATAATGATACTTGTGCACGAGACTGTACAAAGTCGCAAGTCGAAAGTGCGCGAGCGTCTGTAAAATTCTTTTGTATAAAAGATGTAATATGAATGCTCAACGGTGCCAATGACACCCAGTTCCCTGACTTTCCGATGATTGTGTTGACGATAATTCACTCAAGAACTTTTTCTCACACTCAAGATTTATGGAATTTTACCGAATGTGAAACTCCAAGTATTTCAGCACATTATGCTTTATTTATAAAATTTTAAATCAGAATTTCTGAATATTGAACTTTGTTAATAAACGCAATATAATCGTTTCCTGTAATGAATACATGTATATATATATATATTTTCATAATTATTATAAATGAACAGCTAAAACACAAAATTTAATAATAAGTAAAATATTTAGGATCCCCTGAAATTTAAACATTTTATAATAATAGTACATTAAATTAAGAATGAAAACATGAATTTAATAATAATTAATAATAAAACTACGATTAAAATAATCTGGAGCAGCATGTAAGCTTTGATTTGATTCTCAATTTTATTGAATAATATGTTATTGATTTTAGTGGCAACTGCAGTTAAATGTCATCTACGAAACCGGATATACAATATCTCTGATAGCGTTACTCATGTCTTTAGGAATCCTCACGTACTTTCGGTAAGACTGAATTTCAAAATACACAATTTTTAAAAAAAAAAAAAAAAAAAAAATACCTAAATACATAAATATAATAAATATTTAAATAAAAAAAAAATCAGCGTTAATGAAATTATTCAATTAATTTACACAATGAACAATGTTTAATGTGTAATTAAACAATGTTGCAAATTACCTTAAAGAACTGCATATTTTTAATAAAATACATAATTTTTTTGCGATGATTATCACTAAATTTAGATTTTAAAAATTTGTTTAAATACGATTTAGCACAATTTTTATACTTTCATAAAATATCGTCTCTGATTGAATTAAATTCATTTTATCAATAATGCTATCAGAATAAATATTTTCAATTACACAACAGTTTAATATTAGTACATAAACTAGAATTCATTTATTATTTTCTATAATATTTCAAATTATCAGTACTCAAAAAAAAAAATTGTTTGTATAACAGTTAGAGCACAAACTGGCGTATATTGATGTTAGATTTTTTTTAACTGACAGTAAGAAGCTTGCCGTGTATTAATAATTGAATTAATTTTATGTCAAAATAAAAAAAACAACTGCTTCAATTCGCCACAAATGTTCAATATCGTATTGGGTTACAATGTACGAGTTGAATGAAACTTGAAAAACTTTAATGTACGATTGAATTTTTAGGTCACTGAGGTGTGCGCGAATAACTCTACACATGAATCTGTTCGCCTCCTTTGCTCTGAACAATGTCCTGTGGCTAATCTGGTATGGCTCCGTGGTGGCTAATGTTAAACTTCTTTTCAACAATGGCGTGAGTATTAAATTTTCGTCGATTAACATAAAATTATAAAGTTATCTCATCTGAATGGGCGATTATTTTTATCAAGTTTTTGGATAAGACTTTAATTTTTTAGTGTGCGAATACAAGAAACCATGCCACAAGACCTACTGTTCTTTTATACTTTTCCGACTTATCCTATTACTCTTTTCTATTATTCAGCATTTTTTATGATTCAAACATTTGCAATAGAAAAGTTTTAGAATTTTAGACTTAATTAAGATTTTCTTAAAAGCAAATGAAATATTTAATTTTCTTTTCTTTCTCGTATTCAACTAAGTATACTAAGTGTATGATTTTAATTACTTATCATTTAATATTAATGTTGAATTTGGAGCTGGGGGGCGGTTATAGTATTTTATTGTTGTTGGAAAAACCTTTTGGGAAAACTCAGTTCCCCCGTTTATTGCTCAGGTAAAGTGCATTAATCCATACAAGTTTCTGCGTGAACGGATTGAATTGTTTGCTAAGTGAGCAGGTAGAAGAACTTTGTAATCTCGATGTTGATTAGTTCCGATCTAACTATCACAGAGACAGCGTCTCGAATTGCGAGTTCATACTGTATCTTATTTTTATCAATAAATTAAGTTTTAATAAATCAAGCTAGATTTATTTATTAACAATTATTTTATCCATTTAAAAAATATTATAAATTCTTACACCTTAGAAAATCATATAAAGATATAATTATATCACGGTTCTATATATAATTATAAATGAAGGAATTTAAAAATCGATATTAATCAAAAATTTTTATTTTTTAATTTTAATACAACTCTATTTATAATTTTTTTTTAAATATAATTTAAAAATAATAGACAATCTTTTTAATCATTTTTATTTGACTATTGTTTATATTGATATGAATGCAAATATATGCATAGCTACCAGAAGGTATAATTATGAATGAGAGACACACGTCTGTTATTCATTTTAAAAATTTGAACTTAGCGAATCATCAAAGAAAATCTGAAAATATATCATAAGGATTTTGGATAGCACAATAGTACACAAAGTAATAAATATAAGGATGTACATACGATAGTTATTCATCCAAAAAAGTAGGTCATGTGAGGAGTGGTAGCCATGCCTTGGCAGGAAAATAACCCTAAAGTTAATGCACGTCATGCACAACTACAAAATAGAATAAAATGCAAATCAATTTCTTAATAAAATATGGGTCAAGTGAAATTTAGAAAAATTTGAAAAAATTGATCAAGTAGAAAACCAATTTTGTTTTTCCAAATCCCAATCACCAAAATTAACGTCTAATGATTTTTTTCTTGTGTTATCACACACGAGTTTTTCATGCTATGGAAAAATCGAGTGATACGAGTTTAAAAGCAGGATCGAGAATTCCCATATGAATTTGAAAATTGTTCAAAGCAAAACCTAGTTTCATCATGTAATCTGAAATAAACACGAATACGAAACTCGAAAGTTGTAGAGGTAGCGATGGAAAATGTAAGGCAATTGTAAATGCGAAATGAGATTTTTGCAAAACATCGTATTTGGTGAAGTTCTGAAGCCTCAGGGAATTTTTCATTCATGACCGATGCAATAATGTCCACCAAAAGCAAAAGGTGAACATTTATAAGTGTATGTATAACAGATTAAAATGAAAAAATAGTAAATAGTAGCAAATTTTAAGAACAAATAATAAATTTAAAATAATATAAAAATATTTGTAATTTTTTAAAATAAATTCACTTCTTGGTACCTTTTATTTGTTTTATTTGTTTTTCAAAAAGATGAAAAACTATCTCAAGTTTTACATTTTGATAAAGCTGGTAATAAAATTTTTAATTTTAAAAAAATTTGAAAACTTTTATATAAAAATATAACCTGTATTCGAATGGCTTTTCACCCAGCTCTAAAATAAAAAGATAAAGATAAAGATTAAATGATTTCCAAACCAAGATAATTTCGTATATAATTTTACGAGCGATCAAAGTGCAGTCAATTTAAATGGAATTAAAACCTAATTATTGATATAAAATAAAAAATAATTGTCTATTCTATAATTATAATTTGTATTATAAGTAGAGAATCTTGTGATTTAATTTAAAATACTGTAGTTATTCACAAGTCAGCTGGTATTTAAAAGGTTGTTTTAAAATAATGTTCTCATTTTCAGTTCATGTGCCGGTTCCTCCACGTGATACTGCATTATTACCTTCTGACAAATTATGCGTGGATGCTTTGCGAAGGTATTTACCTGCACACCCTCCTGGTGAGTGCGTTCACCAGTGAGCACAAGCTGGTAAAGTGGCTCATAGGGTTCGGATGGCCAGTCCCTGCTATCATCGTTACCATCTACGCGGCTCTAAGGGCCACCAGTGACGACCCCGCTGATACACTACAGTACGACATTCACTTTGTTTTTAAAACGTTTTTGTATTTAAATCTTTTCTTTAGCCCTTTATCATTTGCTTTGCGTCATTCTTTCTTGCATAAATTGATTGACGTCATTTGCCATGTAGATTGTAGAAAAGATTAATTTCGTTTTAAAGCATTTATATAGCCACCTTAATTTACTGTCAACTATAATTAAATATTCATCCAACAGTTTCAATAATACTTACTTTTAATTTAACTGTTATTTGAAAACTTGAAAATTTTTACTTCTCGATTATTTTAGATAGAAGTAAACTTTGATCAGGACCAACTTTAACAAAAATAAATTTAACGTGTCACAAACTATAGCAAGAATTTTAGGTCAAATTAGAAGCTCGTTTCATCAGCTATATATTGTAATAAAGGTTTTACGTTTAATATTTCTAATATAAGTATAGTTTTTTATAACGCAATATTAAATTACATAAGAGTATAAAATTTTTTTATAGAAATTAAACACAATAATTTTTCCATTGAACACTTCCGATCCTTTAAAATTATTGTACAAACATAGGATATTGACAAAATTATTTACCTTTCACTACTTAAACAAAAGTTTGATATAAAATTAATATTCAGTCAGTATTTCTCAAAATAAATAGCACAATTTTTTCAAAAAATCAAGAAACGTTGATATAGTAAAAGTATATCAAAAATTAAATAGTTACTTTTATATTTTATATTTTACGTATTAATAAATAGAAATTATAATAAAACTTAAAACACATTTAATATGCAGAATAACATATTATTTAAATAAAAATACTATAAATTTAACTAATTTTTTATAATGGTTGGTGCATAATTATGCATAAAAGACTAAATTTTAAAATTTTATTATAAAAGTCTTTAATTAAATTAATTAAAATTATATTAAAATAATGTGATTTTATATAAAACATCAATTAATAAATAATAAAAATTATAAATCTTCGATATTTATTAAAATAATTAAAATAAGCTTTTATTTTTATATTAAATATTTTCAATTTATATTAATTTTAATTTCCAAAACATAAATAAATTGTTATTATACAATGCACATGAAATATTGTAAAATAATCATTTAAAAAACAATAACATACACCATATTATTTATCTAATAAAAATAGGAAACTTTCAAAATTCACTTATTTAGATTTCAGTGAAATGCTAAATTTCTCTTTCTCTCTCTCTCTCTATCGCTATCAAAAAAAGGAGACAGTCATAAACAATTCGCTTATAACACATATATTCCCTTCGTGTAAAAGACAAACTTCACAAAATATTCATAAAGCATTTATTTAACATTTAATTCAATTTAATTTTAATTATTTTTACACACTTTTATTTTAAATAAATACATAACTAAAGTATACATTAAATTCAACTATACTACTAAAATCAACTATAGATATGCAGATTCAAATGTATTAGTCATTTATTGAAATTAATTAAGAGGTACCAAAAAAAAATATTTCCTCTATTTAATTCCATGATGCTTTTAAAGAATTTTTAGTACTGCAAAATATAACTCAAATTATATCATAAAATTTCTACATTTTTTTATTATAATAACTTGCTTGATAAATACATCACTGAAATGTAATTTAATACATATCCATATTTTAGTTCTTGTTATATTTTTAACTTTTATGTTTGAAAAAATTAAATTTTATTATTGAAATAATTTGAAGATTATATAAATATTATATAAAGAATCTAATTAGAAGTAAAAGATTTGATTTAAATTTTTGAAACTAAATTTCGTATAAAATAATATTTTAAAATTAATGATTTATTGTACATATAATGATGAATTCTTTACTGATAAATATTTCTAGATCACATAGGTAACTTTTTATTAAAGATTGACTCTGAAACTGATTTCGGTATATATTTTTAAAATGTTATAATAAATATTTATTTACTTAACAATGATCATACTAAGCTCTTGGTATCTGATAAAATTTTATTACGTGTAATATTTATATGGAAATAAAATAAATCCTTTTTAAAAGTACTTTCTTGCGAATAAAAAGTAGTACGACAAGAAGAAAAACTTATACATGTATGTTGCCAAGTCCCTTCGAGAGATTATGTTAAATCTTGTAATACCAGCGTTGCACAATACACACTAGCCAGATGGTATAATCATGTTTTTACACAAGTCCTTTATTCGAGAAATAAAATATACTATAAATTTTCCTGTAGAAAAATTCCATTATTTATCGATCCGTAAAAAAAATAACAATATACAAACATCCTCCAGACGCAGCACCTATGAACACTAAAATGTAACGTAAAAACGATACTGTACTGTTAATAAAAGACTGATCATATAAAACGAAGAAAGAGAAATAAGATGAAGATGTAAGAATAAGTTGTGTGTAAAAGTTGTGGCTTACGTCTTTAACAGATGCTGGATCAGCGAGGGTAATTACATGTTCATGCTGGTTTATCCGGTTTGCGTCTCGACACTCCTCAACCTGCTGTTCCTCTGCAACATCGTCCGCGTCCTCCTCACGAAACTCAGAGCCGGACCCGCGATCGGGTCCCAGCCATCCAGATCCATGTTACAGGCGTTTCGGTGAGAACCTTTAAGTTAACTAAATTAACATTAAACATTCTTATAGACGCACTCAATGATAAACAGTAAATTTTCTTCTACTAAATTCAACATGAGTTTATTCATTATTTTTGTTTAGCGATAACCTTTTAAATCCTCTTTATTTTGTAAATTAGAAAGTGTATTAAAAGTAGTCGAAAATTATTGAGCAATAGATTGATTTCCTAATAATAATTTACTTTTATAAACAACCTAAACTAAAAATTGTTTAAATTAAAAGTCAACTATTTGAAAAGCTTATCAAAATTTAGATTTGTATTTTATACGGAGCATATAAATAACTCATTTACATGACTTTCATACGCGGTAAAGTATGAGATGAAAGCAAAATATAACATTCTTAAAAAAACACTTGGAACGCTTAGATTTTGAGCACCAATTTGTCCTTATGAGGAAGACGAAGCTCGCCCTCTTAGCCACTACGTTTCTCTTGGTAACTTCACCTCGTCGAATAATTTCCCAATCGACTTCGTGGAGGACATCGCGGGAAGTCCACGTAGTCAGAGTCAGCGCTAAGGGCTGCCGAGTTGCTCGCGGTCGTCGGTATGGTCGGATATTTCATCCAGTATTCAGTAGCATCGACCCCAGTTGAAAGCGTGACGCACATCTTTAGTTTTGCGGCCGGTGCACCGGGAGTCACCAGAAATGTGTTCGATAAATTACTCGGTCCAACTTTCCCTAATATCCTACAGCACGTGCTTTCGTTAAACAATCGCTGTCATCTCCGAATTAAGCACAACTTCTACCACTGTCTAGTTTCCAACCCATCCTCAACAGATTTCAGACGTTCCCATCTTCTGAGGATGGCAACTTAAAATCAGCTTAAAACAGCTTTAATTGCTCCTTCTTGGATAGTAATCATTCAAACAAAGTAATAGCCCGGGTTGCTCTTTATATTTTACCTCCAGTTATTGAACTTTAGTTCCGTTTTCTTACAATGAATAGTGAACATGTCCTAGTGAAGAAGCTAACGCAACTATCAGAATTCAAAAGAAAGCAAATTTATTCAGGGTAGATGTGTCTTGAAATCTAGTAAAAGTATCAACATTAACTACTAAGATATCAATAAAAAAATTTTTTCAATGGATAAAATTTGGATAAAAAATCTTAAATATTAATTAGCTAATACAAGTAGCTATGCACACTAAGCTATTGATAATGTTACTGAGCTTTTTATTCAAGTAGAAAGCATATTATTTTTTGGTCACAGTAAAGTATTATCTTAACAAGTTTTTACCAACTTCAGTGCGACGTTATTGTTGGTGCCGTTACTTGGTCTGCACTACCTGGTTATCCCGTTTCGACCTGAGAAGGGACACCCTTGGGAGAAGGCTTATGATGTTATGTCAGCTATTACGGCATCCTTCCAAGTAAGATTTATACTAAAACTAAATTACCAACTTTTACCAAGCATAACCTTAAGAAAACTTTATCGATGATTCTCTCGCGTGACTGATAATCAAGATTAATTCTGTAAGAAAAAAGTCGGATATATTCCAGTTCAAGATTTTTTCTACCTATCCATATCTCTCTCTCTCTCTCTCTCTCTGTTTCTCTCTCCCTGTCTCTCAACTTTCTCTTTTCTTAACTCTAATTCGTTTCCTTCAATTTTTTTTCAACTCCCACTATTTCTCATTCTCTCTTTCTTTTGTACTTGACATTAAAGCGTGTTAATATAATTTTCAATTTTTCGCTTATAATATATTTTAATATTATCTATATAGTTACAACTAATAATTTGAAATAAATTTCATAAAAGTTATTTTTAAATTTATTTGATTATTAAAAAGTAATTAAATTGTATAGAAAAATAACAATATTTGCTGATCTAGAAAATCAATGCATTTGTATCGAATTATTCTGTTATTGAAAGTCTTTTATTAATATATCCATAATATAAATATAAAAATTATGAAATAATATTGTAAATTCAGAAATAAAAAATTAAAAATATATTTGTTTACTGTTTGAAAGTTTTTTAAAAATATGAATGAAAGCAGATATTTCATTTAAATTAAAAACCAGATATAAATTGAAACAAAAATATGAATTTTCATTCTTTACTAATTCCATTGTTTGCTTACTATTTAAACTTACTTACAAATTCGTAACGTTACAATTTTTCAACAATACTTCTTAATTATTTATTTTTAGAAGTTACAATATTTTCTTTATAAATATGTTCAATTTTGTAAACTATCATTTCAGGGCCTTTGTGTAGCAATACTTTTCTGTTTTTGCAACGGGGAGGCAAGTATAAAATAACAAAAATTATATTTACACATTTCAATAAGTTTAAACAAAAATGTGTATGTTTATGCGTCTATGTATGTGTATGAAGGTACTGGTATATACACGTAAATTAATAAATATTATAAATATTTAAATTGAAATTACTTATATTACATTTAAATTTAAATTGAATAATTTATACAACATATTTGAAATTTTTTATCAATATGTAATAACAGCTGTCAGATATAATCAAGAATGCATTGGATGATCGATTCAATATATTATTAAATGTATTCTTTAATTTAACTCTTTATGAAATTTTCATTACATCATAATTTTATTGATTAAAAACTAGTAGATTTATATGAAACAAAATTATATAATATTTTTACATCATTGTTTAAGATAAAATTATTAATAAAATTTTTTATACTTCTAAAGAATTAACTCACAATTACAACATGAAAAAGTTTGGAGTTGACTCTTCTGTTTCGATCAATTATTTTTTAACAAATCAAATCTATCATCAAACTAATGTACATAAAGTTTTTAGATGTATACATTTTTTTAATATTATACAATCAGTTTTTATAGTTTTATAACATTAATATATTCGTAAAATTATACGAACCCTATATTTAATATTTTTTTAAATTTATATTGCAAGTAATAGAATCTGAAAAAAGTGTTTGAAGATCTTTTTACTTTGCTTATTCGAAAATTCATAAATGAAGCATAAATAGAGGCATTAATACGTTTAATCGACTTATTTTGAAAAAAGTAGAACATCAAATCCAAAATTTGAATTCACGGATAGAAAACAAAAAATAATTTACTTAATTATGTGTTAATATAGCTGCAAGATTATTTATTAAAAAACATGTATATAAAATAAAATTTAAATAATGCAAATATGCATTTTAATTTACTTATGTTTGAACATATAATTAGTTTCTCTGTATTATTCTTCAATCTACGGTAAATTTAAAAATAATTAATAATATATTAATTTATATCATCAAATCCAATAGAAAATAAATAAAATGTAATAATTTGATAGAAATAACGTCAATGGCTATAATTGTACATTATAATTTGATATATATATATTTTTTTTTTTTTTTTTTTTTTTTTTATATAGGTAATAGCACAATTTAAAAGAAAATGGGAAGGAACGGCTTTTGCACGCAAACGTGCAAACTCCTGCACCGCCACTACAGTATCGGTAATATAATTTGTCATGTTTTTAATAGAATATTATTTACTTTATCAACTGCATATTATTGTTTTTACTTTTTATTGTTCTATCGCTATCTTATCTATTTATAAGTTTTTTCTGCCTCGTAATTTATTTCAGTTGTGACCTCTTTCACTGAATGCTACAATAGAAATTCTTGGTATATGTTTTATAAATATGATTTGTAATACTATGAAACTTAACGATAGTTTGATTAAAAAAATATATGTAATTATTGCATCAAACTCTTGATTTAATTAAAATGATTAAGTTAAATATCACGGCATTTAAAGTAATTTATGTTTCCTAAAATAAAAAAAAGAAGATGTTTAAAGTCTGTTTGAAACTATGAAATAATATTTAATTATTGATTTCACTTACATTATTATTTTAATATTAATAAATTTAGAGGAATTTCATATTTAGATTACATTACTTTATAAGATTAATTATATTTATACATATAATTTCATTGATATTAATTTGTGTTTCAAAAATTTTCATAAACACTTGAGTTGCGATATTGGGAATTTTGAATATATTTCAACTTAAACTTTTGCAAAACGTTCATCGGATACCAAGTTTGATATGTATATAAAATATATTAATCTATTAACAAACGGCTTTTCTTCTGCTTTATAGTTAGAGCTCTTATCAATGTTGGATACAGTCACGCATGACTGACAAGCTTCTTGTTCTCTTTTCGCTTGCTCAACTTCTTTTGGATTTGCTTGGTAAAAATGAATTGTGTATTTTTGAATAGCTATATTACTAATGAATAAATTATTTATCTTATATATGTATATAAATTAAATTATAATCTAAATACGTAAGATAACGTCAGAAAATTATAGGTTTGATGTAGCTTACTTGCACAAATAAAATATATTGATTTATAGCATCTACAACTATATTAATAATATGATTATATTACAAGTTCATTTTTTGTCATTATTTTTCTATCACATTTTTATTAGAATGCAGTGCCAAACTATATCAGTGTATGACAATTGTTACAAATAAAACACAATTATCTTATGGTTGGTGTTCTTTTTATTCATTTTCTAATCTATTGCATATAAAAATTAAAAAATTAAAAAAATAAATATTTTATTTTGAAAAAAAATAATTAAGACTATAAATATAAATTAAAATTATAATTAAATAAACCTTTCTAAAATGAGCTGATTATAATCCAATTTTGTAGTTTGATATTTAAAAAAATATGCATAATATTCTAACTAATATATAATTGAATATAACTAGAATTATTTTTATTATTGAACACAGAAATAGGTTTAAAAATTATTTCTTGTGCTATAAAAATGTTTATTAAATATCAAAAACAAATTTATTATCTATAATATAAACATTTTTTAAAATTTTTTCTGTATTATACATAATTATAAAAATGTTCTTATGAAAAGAATTGGATTTGTTCATAAATTATGTATTTCAATATTAAATGTCGAATTAGTATTAAATGCTTGATATATCACAATATTAAAATTTTAACAAATTAGTATTTATATCAAGAATATCTATAATTAAATTATTTTGTCTTCTATGTATATAAATGATTATAATACATACATGGTGCATCCACGAAGTATCGAGTTTTTTTTTTTCATTTTTCGCCTATTCGTCATAGAAATTCGGAAGAGGTCTTAAAATGTCGACAAACTCTTATCGCATTTGTCCTTTTTTTTTGTTTTGTTTTTTGATAATTAGGCGCGGCAGGATTTAGCTTCGCGCGAAGGGTGTTTTTCAGTTTTTTGACACGGCGCGATGGAGCGACTACTCTAATAGCGTTAAGAGATAAAATTTGTTTGCAATTAAAAAAAAACGGTGTGGAAAGAATTAAAATATTAAAAGAGGCTTATAAGGATAATTTCATGTCAAAATCGCAAAGTGAAAAATGGCACAGAGCTTTTAAAGAGGGCCGAGAAAGAATCATCGACGAGTCTCAATTTTAGAGAAATTTTAGATTCAGACCGCCGATTAACGATTAGAGTAATCGTGAAAAAACTGAATTTAACACGATCTACAGTATACAATACAGTGTAAAAAAATTTATAAATGTGAAAATTTTTGAAAAACAACAAAGCCAAAGAGTTTGAAGATGCATTTGAAATTTGGGAAACATGCATTCAAAAATGTGTTGATGTAGGAGGAAATTATTTCGAAGAATTTAAAATTTTTATTTTACCCTGTTTTAAATCCACCAATAAATCATTTTTCAAAAAAGAAAGGTAAGAATTTTTTTTTTTATGATCTTTGAACAAAACATTCTCGCGTAGTGGTTTTCCGCTAATCGCTTCAGCGCGCCGTGTCAAAAATTTGAAAAACACCCTTCGCGCGAAGTTAAATCCTGCCACGCTTAATTATCGAAAAACAAAACAAAAAAAAGGACAAATGCGGAAAGAGTTTTTCGACATTTTAAGACCTGTCCCGAATTTCTATGACGAATAGGCGAAAAATGAAAAAAAAAACTCGATACTTCGTGGATGCACCATGTATATGGTACGTACAAAATTTCCAAATAAATTGTGAACTTTTAATGGAAATTTCCTGTTCATAAATTTGTACTATATAATTCTTAAATAATTTATATACATTAAGAATCAATATAAATTTCTTGGTTATATTGTATAAGCATAAAGTAGAAAAATTAAATAAAAATATTTCCAAATCTGAAATATACGAGTTTAATTTAAAAAATTTATCCTAATGATATAATAAATGCTTTGGACTATTGGCTTTTCACTAATAGGCTTTTTCACTCTTTCAATGTTAGGAATGACGTCATATTTGATTTATTTTTTTTCACTTTTCAACAAAAACATTAAATGCTTTTTTTATTACTTCAGTGACACCTTGCCATGCGGTTTATATCGATGTCGCTTCGTGACTCGTCAATGGTGTGATACGGACGTAATATTATACATATACATATAAATATAAATATATATGTATATATATTGATGTTTTTTTGAAAATAGTTTTATAATTGCACTAGCACACACGGGTTTACAAAAAAAATTTTTAACATGATATTTAAATAATAATGCAGATAGAATGCTATTATTAATTCAAATCGTCGATTAATCTTTATGGACTAATAAATAAATTAATAATAAATTAATTTGTTAAAACGAATAATATTCTATGGTTTATATGATCTAGAAGTAGATTAAATTTTATTTCATTTTCTCATAAAAATTTCTTTGTTTTCTTTTAGACATTTGATTAAACGGTGGTTTCATAATGCTTTTCGGTTAAATAAAAAACTTAAACTTTTATCAATTTAAAATCAATTACAGGAATCTCAGTTTCTTATGAGTGCAAAAGATTAAAAGTATCATAATAATAATTAGAAGCTTGTCATGAATAACCTTTACCTATAAGAATATTCTTAAAATACTTTTATGGAGTAAGCAACACAGTATATCGTGTAAAGTTTTATGCACCTCAAAAATTCACCGTTCATTATAGAATGCTAATAAAAACTATAAGAATCAGTTGTTATTTCAAATAGCTACAAACAATAGTTAATATTGAGAAGTAGATTAAAACTATATCTGAAAATTAATAATTTAATAAAAAATTTTTTTAAATTATTTAAAAATTAATCGATGAAATACATTAAGTAAGAAACAACCAATGCTTAATTATCTAATGTTTAATTAAATGGAAACCAATTATTGCCGAGTTGAAGTAAATATTTGATAAAGTTAATTTAAAGAGCAATGATAACAATTTAAATACATTTATAAAATGCTTCCCTTAAATTTGTTTGCAAGCAAACAATTTTAAGCGAGGGAAAAGGTCTGCTTTCATTATTCACAATTAAAGTAAATTATTCTTTATTGGGTCTTTAATGGTAAAAGGTCGTATAAGATAAGCTGAGCACATGGTTTTAACATTGTAAAGCACCGGTGTTTGGAAGATTAAATGTTAAGTATTTCATTTATCGAGTTGCTAAAGTACTCTACCGGATCTCTCAAAGGCTACTGCTTCTAGATCAATTTCCATGGTGGCTAGGAATACCAGCTAGGAATACTTAATTCACAATGAAATAAAAAGATAAATGACAAAATGATCTAGAGGAACTAACTCCTGAGCTCCGTCCGTATCGCGCCAATGGCAGCCGTTCGAGTCGAGTCCATTGTGGGGTGTTGACTGTTGCAGTTTGTCCGCTCGACCGCAGGTCCGATGGCGGGAGAGGAGAAGGTATGACTATCAGTCGGCACCCTCGGTGGATCCCAAAGACGTCACCAGAAGTTCCAAGCTCCCAAGTAATAAGGTCGCCGGGGTCGCGGCGTTGCCTCCCGAGGTAGAGCCCCACCAACCCCTGACCGTCCTGACGCCTGCGAGCAACGGCAACGGGAGCGCGGGCAACCACGTCTCCGGACTCCTCCTGAGGCACCTCGAAAACCATGAGCCCAACTAGGGGACCTCGGTCCCAGCTGGCAGTCCCGTTGGCGACCGAATGCTCACCGGCGATCTCCTTCAGATACGTCTTCTCTCGCGTGTCACCCATCACTCGATACCTCTGTCTTATTTCTTATGAATTAGCTGCCTCGTCGCTTTAGAGTTTGGACTCGATGGTCTTGGATGGATAACTCTTCTAGCTGCTGCTTCTGATACTGCTGTTGATGCTGATGCTGATGCTGATGCTGATGCTGATGCTCAGATTCTAGACGATTGTACCGATTCTATGTTTGGAGTCTGATAATATCTGCTTGCGCATTACTGTGAAAATGAAATGGCGTCGGTAGATTTGTAACTTACCGAATTGTACGATTTGAGTTTGTTTGTAAATGTTGATGTTTAAAAAAAAATCGAATATTTATAAATTATTATCCCACCATAACTAATTTTGTTAATTAGAAAGTAAAGTAATTTATAAACGATAATTATCTTGTTGTAATATTATCGTAATATTAAACGCTATTTTTGGAAGGTCTAGTTTTCATTTTTATTATATAAAATCATTTGGTAAAATTAATGAAATAGAAATAGTCGTTTGTTAACACATTTGCTAAATCATTTTCTATATTAAAGAGTTTTTACCAATACTTATCTTCAATAATATATTTCTATACCCTTAATTATAATTACTTTTTCAATTAAGTAATTATAAAAAAAAAAATTTTTTTCAATTTAAAATTTCAAAATTACTCTGTATATCCTTATTTATATCTATAAAACTAGTACACTAAACTTTAATTTATATCAAAAGAGGAGATTACAGTTTCGCAAATTATCAACTGTTCGTAAGAGTTACATAAAAACCTATCAATTTATTTAAACTAAGCTTTACATTTATGACTTATTTGTTTTTTACCTTCCATTTGTTCAAGCTTATAACTTTCAAATTTTTTTTTATATCTTGTAAATAATTTTTTTCTTCATTTTTTATTTATTAATTATTTTATTAAATTAAGGAAACAAGTTTGATGGCTATTATAATCATGATGAATATTTAACAATAATTAATAAATAACATTCTTACAATAAATGTTTTTTTTTAACATAAGTTATATGAGTTAAATAAATAAATATATATATATATATATATATATAGACATACAAACTGTCCAATGTACATGTATAACATTTTCAATTTTGAGCAACTTTTAAAATAAATGTTGAATTTTTAAATTTTAAGATATAACTAATTTATAACAGTGAAATATAATAAAAATGAATAATTTAATATTTAAATTTGTATTTAAAGCTCTTAATGTTTATTGCTAAATGTTGTTTTTTGTATAAAATGAAAATATATACTAACTAAAACCACTATTATTGATCAATATTAACAAATAATTAGAAGTATACTTTAAACGCCTATATATAGATTCAATGACAAACTTGTAATAAATAAATAAAAATTATCTCAATATCATAGTTTTAAAATTAGATTAATTTATAATTAATTATCTTAAATTATTTCAGGAGTAAAATTAACAATGAATACTGGCTTTTGTGGATAGTCAGATGGTTTTTTAGATAATAACTTCTCAATATTTGTCAATAATAATTATAATTTAACAAACATGGTTTAGTTAATTATTATGCAAAAATAATATATGTATTTATAAATAATATTAAATTTTTTAATGCGTTTTTTATTCTATCATTAAATTTCAAAAATATAGCGATAATATTATATATTGAAAAATTATTCATTAATATTCTTATTATTATAAAATAAATTTAGTTCCGAAAATATAAATTTTAAATACATATTGCATAAATTTTTTTAACATAATTATTGTATTAAGCATTAAATAATTGAGATAATTATTTCAAATTTATAAAAATACTAAAATATAGTAATAACAATTTGAAAATATGGAATTTTAATATCACTGTGTTAAATAAACAATAATTAAAAATAATTAAAAAATAATTAAAAGTAACAATAATTCTATTTGCAATATCCAATTAAAATCACTTATTTAGTTAAAAAATCTCTGTTAAATATTTTAAAACATTCTGTAATTCATCATATTCAATAAATTTACCAAGTTTTAATAGAAAATTTTGAGTGAAATAAAAGACAAATCTATGTTTTACGCCATATTATTTTTAATCTTATATTAAAATTTAACATTTATGCATAAAAAATAAATGAATTATTATTCATTCTTAATTATTATCCACTATCTGTATTTAATATTAAATACATATGTATACATTTTAAGGTTTTTTACAAAATAAATATTTTTAATCTGGTTTCCTATAAATATATGATACATTATACTAAAAAAAAATTTTTTTAATCTTTAATCGTATTAATATGTATTATAAAAAAAATTAAAATGTTGTATTGTGTAAAATTTTATATGATATTAGCATTTACAAAGCAGCGTTAAATAATCAGTGATTTATCTAATGCTTATGAAGCAAAAAAAAAATAATTCATTACGTTCTTGCACGTTATAACTGTAAAAAATATATATTAAAAAACTACATACATATATACATACATATATATTGCTTATTGTATAAATAATAAAATGCTATACAAATATTGTTGATATACTAACAAAGTTTTTAGTACTACAACTCTTTAATGCGTAGGTTATAGAATAGAAATAATAATTTTAAACGATATGATTGACTGAGTTTTAAAAATCTGACTCTAGTACTTATAAACATAATTAATTTTTTGGAATAAAATAAAATGCTGTATTTGATAAGATCTCGATTTCTCTAATTGTTTGAAAATTCTATTGAAACTATTTTTTTTTTTTAATATACTTTTAAAAATAAAATAATAAAATTATTATTTTTATTTATAAAACGAAATCTTTTACTGAAGCTTACATTTTCAATTACAATATTTTTGATAAAAATTTAATTTCTTTGAAAAAATTAGTATTTAATTAATAACTATTCGTATACTTGACCAAACATATTATTATTATATTTAATGATTAATTTTACAACATTGCTTAATATTGAAATCATAAATATGTAAATAATTTTATGAATACTTTTATGTTTATCTATTAATAGATACACAAAAGATCCAGAATAATTTTCTTATAAATTTTAATTAAAGATAAATAATTATAAAATGAGATTTATAAATTTATAAAAAAATAAGAAATTTTTTCCTTTTATTCAAATTTTATAAAATTGTAAATAGAATTTTTAAGAATTGAGAAATTCACGACTTCATTTTGTACCTATACATAATTAAAAAATGAATGAATTGATATTTAAGATGATATTTACATGATATAAGCCATGATTTATGAAATAAATGGGAAAAATTAATCATTTAATTTGCCATATCATACAAATCGTATTACTATAAAAATCAGAATATAGTTATATAATATATAATATATAATTAATACATATATATATTAGTATATTTTATCAAAGAATATAAATTTGCATTATGTACAGTACATGGGTATGTGTGTGCTTCTGGGAATATGTTGATTGTGTTCATATGAATAGATAGAAAATTCTCTCAAAATAAATAAAGCTATTTAAATGAAGAATATTAAATATCTATATAATTTTAATATTCTTAAAATTAGTATTTTTTAATCACTTGTTGTGTTATATAAATAAGAAATTTATTATATATTAATTAGTTATGAATGAATTACTTCTTTTTTAAGAACATAATATGAAAAATATTTTAAAACATATAAAAAAAAACTTATTCTAAAATAGTAATCATTATTTATTTTAATTTAAAAATTATTTGATATAAATATATATTAGTTTGTTAAGAATTAGTAAGCCTATTTGTTATTGTATATATACATATATATGCAACAAGAATAGGAGGCTATGAGATTATATTAGTAGTTTTATCATTTTGAAAAATAAAATATCCACCTAAATACTTCATTATAATAAAAAAAAATTTGAAACTTTGTTCATCAAAAATTCTAAGATTTGAAAATGAAATGAATTCCTGTAAATAGTTTTTGAATTCTAATATAAATATAATTTAAAATTTTGAATGGCAAATTATTAAATTAAAAATTCCTTTCATTTACTGTAAAATAATACTGTAAAAAATATAAAACAAACCTAAGATTACTCATTGAAAATGAATTATATTATTTACGAATAAATTGTATGATAAATATATAATGTAAAAAAAATTTTTTATAAACTTAATAATAAAATGTGATTCTTATTTAATTTTCAGCCTAAAAAACAAATAGTTTAAAATTTCAATAGTTTCGTATGATTACATTTTTAACTGTTTCATAAAAAATAAAGAATTATCATACATGAAATATAAGAATCGAAAACTTCAAGACACTAATTTGAATTATTTAACGTAAAATGCTCTTTCCAACATTCATTTTTTTCATCACACACATGCACTCTTTGTATCATAAGAAAACCATATAGTTCATGAAGTTTTTCATATATACATATATTACAAAATAAAAAATAATAAAATCATGTTCGATGTATTTTCAAAAAAATTATAATAATTCATCTACCTTAATAGATGTTAAAACACATTTTTCACAGATGATGTTTTAAGTATTATTAAGAAGAGTAAAATGTTTACTGCATACTGTATATTAAACAATACTGAGGATTTTTCAGCAAAAAAATGAAATTTGTAAATAATAAACAACAATCTTTGTATACGAAACGAAATATGTGTGAATAAATTAAGGTTATTATGTAAAAAATATGTTAAAAACAAAATTTATAGTATGTAAAATGTTTGGAAAGAAATAGACGTTATTATTCATTAACATCACACGTACATTTTTTTTTTTTATTTTGTGGTAAAAAATTAAATATGAAATGTCTATAAAATAAGTATATCATTCTCATTTATAAATTAAAATATAAATATATATATATATTATTAATTTACAAATAAAGTATCATAATCCTAAGTAAATTCTTTAATTTCATGAAATTTTTATCACACAAGCCAATTGCTTTTCAGTGGCTACAATTTTCTGCCTATGATAGTACACGTTAATGACATACATATAAAAATACAATATGTACATAATATTCTGAAAATATTTATCAGTTTTTCATAAATTACCATTAAATTTTACTAATAATTGATAAAATTGGACTTTTAAATCAACTAAAAAAATATAAATGCAAGTAATTATCATTCTGTTTGTTGAAATTATAACAACTGCTTTAGCTTTTATAATAATATTAAGGCCACACAATATTTGCTATTCTTGGCAATGTCAGTGCAATGATGATGCTCGAAAGAAGATTTACACTGTGATTATCAAATATTTGTTTACCACTTATATGTTTTACACCTTTACCTGGTCTCTCTACTATCAATCCTTTTTCATTTATTCCTAAAAACAAAAACAAAATAGAAAAAATGTATGTTTTGAAAAAGAAAAAATAAAAAAAAGACATAAAAATGTACCTGAATATTGAAGTGTTGCTCCTAAAATGGAATCAATAATGCTTCCTAATAGCCCACCAATTCCACCTAAGACAATGACTGGCCACTGAGGAGCAGCAAGTTGAAGAACAACACTATCAACTGTGTACAATATAGTTAAATAATAAAATAAAGCTACCGCAACACCACCTAATGCAGAAACAAGAAGTCCTACTGCTGAAACTCCACCATTAGTACCTAAAAAGAGATATAATAAATTTAGTGTGCATTAATTTATTTTATTTTTAATAATATAAATATACACCTCGAGGAACTCTCTTTCTAGATGTAATAAGAAAAGGATCAGAGCTACCCACAGCTGTACCAATTTCTGAAGCCCATGTATCTCCGTTACAGGCAGCTAGTGAACCTACAAAATAATTAATAAAATATAAATATAATTATTGTAAATTTAATTTATTTATTGTATATTTTCTAATGCAATATATTACATATATAATATTTCTTTATTAAAAATACTTAATTTAATATAAAAGTTCCTTAATCTATAAAATAATAATTTTCAATGTTTGAATGCTATAAGTAATTATATATGAAAAAATAGTAAATTTAATTTAAAGATAGTTTGAAAATTTATTTATTTATTTTTGGTATCTATTTCAATGCACATAATAATTAATTATTTAATTTATTTTACCTAACAAATTGATATATAAAATTAATAGATAAATATTTACCCATTATTCCTATTGACAGCCATGAACTTCTATAATCTTTAACAAAATCAATAGGACGTTCACCACAACCAACATCCAATAAATATAAAATTGCTAATTGAGCAGCCATTCCTCCATTACACAATACTTGAATCCAACTTCTTTGACCACCATCTTTTGATTC
The DNA here is from genome assembly GCA_018907245.1 of Eupristina koningsbergeri. NCBI lineage: Eukaryota > Metazoa > Arthropoda > Insecta > Hymenoptera > Agaonidae > Eupristina > Eupristina koningsbergeri. The sequence goes on from JACCHV010002775.1 coordinate 1,087,767, forward strand.
TTCTATTTTTCTTTTTCTCTCTGTACGAAACTTTGTGATTTTTGATGATGAGACAAAAAAAGTCATTAAACATGCTACATGAGCAAGACTTGTCAAAGTCAGAACAAAAGCCATTAGAAAACCTAAAAAAAACCTAGTTCTCTTAAAAAACATGAAACACATCTATCTTAAATGTTATCTATTAAATTCTTAAAATTAGAAACAAAATATTTATAACTTTAGAAAGATTTACCAAGAAGGGCTCCTGTCATATCGATGCTCTTTCGCTTTAGACCCCATAGTGCACCAAGAATTGGAATAAGAACTGCTATTAACCACCTCCAAGGTGATATAACAATATATCCTAAAAAAGGAAGTATATAAAGATAATAAATTTTTTGTGTCAATTATATAATTTAGTCATAATATTTAGCACTATAAATGAAATCCCAGAAAGCCTATTACTTATAAATTACGATGTTTGAAAAGGCAATATAAAAATCAATAATCCTAAGAAAATTTTGTTAGTTATATTAATAGAATAATAAAATAGTAAAAAGTACAAATAATAGCGATAGATATTGTATTATTCATAATTCAAATGCTAAATTTCGGTAAATAATAACAAATTAAGGGTGTAATAGAGCTAGGGTGAGAGAGGCCCGAGGAGATTAAAAGTATAAAATGAACAAATTAATGAAAGGCAATCGATTTAAAAATTGAAGGTTATGTATGGTTGTAGGAAAAAGGTAAGCTGAAAAAAAAAATAAGCTACCGTCGGACTGATGTTCGACGCTGGGAGTAATAAAGGAGTATGCCACGTTGATTGTCCAAAACATCATGGAGAGCGGTATCGCGATAGCGGTGATAAGGACTGGGACCAGGACCGGCGACGTCCGGTGCTCGTCCTTGGAGGAGCGTTCCATGGCTCCGGTCGATCCGGAGGGTTCGGTTCTGTTCTGCTCTCGCGTCCTCCTCGCCGGCGATTAAAAACCCTGCAACCGATTCTGCACTCGGTGAGCGAGTGTCGCCGCGGCTGTCACACCACTAATGAAAATGTTGAAACGCATACTCATTTGAATAGTCGGTGGTATCGACTCATTCACCACGGGCATTATATACGTTATTAACTTTCAACTTCCGTTTACCGATATCGATAATTTTATAAATAACAACCGCGTGTGCACCCGAACTACACCGAGTATTTTTAGGCATCTTTTACACGTTTTACACGGTCATCCAAGCATTTGCTTATGCAATTACCAAAGCCCAGACTCCCAATAAATGTCATTTGCATCCTCGCCAAAGAGAAATCAAAATCATCCAAAATTGGGAGTATCGGAGTTGATTTCTCGCGTAAATTACAATCGTAATTAAAAAATAATTGCTACGCGTGTATTTTACAATATCTTACATTCCTTGTACAATTCTTCGCAGAACTTTCCTAAGCGAAAAAATTACAATTTTTACTTTTCAACGGTTTTTCTATCCCTGTTGCTTTACTTCTTTTCAAGAAACACATTTGCATTCGCCTTTTTCATTTAAGACACCTTCTCCAAATAACAATTACGGTATAAAAAAAATATTTTTACAAGTATTGCGTTCGCGTAAAAGAATAATTTTTAAAATTTGATAGAAACATTGTATTTAGTAAACAATTTTTATCAATGTTAATTATACTTGCATTATTAAATGTTGATATATTGAAAGTTTTCCATATTTTTATCTCAAAACAATAAGGTAATTTAATATGTAAATCGCTTCTCTTAATCATTTGAAAGCAAACTCTCAAAGAGGGTATTTAATTGTATTCAATCAGAAATGAAGATCGTGACATTGTATTAAATAAATAATTATTGTTTTGCATTTCATTTAACTTATATTTACTCAATCTAAAAAATTTGAATTATTAATTCTTTAATATTCTTTTACGAAAAAAAAAAATACAGATAATTTAAATATTTACATTTTCGTAGTTGCGATAGTTTTGATAATTTTAACTTGACAATTTTTTTCTTTGCATTACTTGATAAAATTTTCAGCACACTTATCTTAATTGAATTGATTAAATATTTTTATGTTTCTTATATTTTCAATTTTTTTTAAACTTGGAAATGGTAAAATGGAAATTATACGATGCACGTAGAAGTAAAATTAAGATAATTTTCATTGGTATAGTATTTGGAGATATATTCATATTTTATTAATTATTAGTTGGTTGCCACACGATAAACTGTGAATCGAGCAATATTTGCACATTTATCCTGTTCAAGGATAAATAACTATGACTAAATATATCATTAAATAATAGACACAACAAATTTCTTCTGTTCAATAATTTGAACTGAACTTATAAAAAGTACTATAATTTTTAAAACAAAACTTAAGCGAATGAATAAAATGTCAATGTTTCACTAAATAACGATGATATTTTAATTCGCGATAATGTTTTAGTTGGTTGCCATACAATAAACTGTGAATTGAGCAATATTTGCACATTCGGCCATGTACACGAAATCACACCTCAGGACCAATAAATGTTGGTCATCATTTCAACGCCGGTACGTCCAAATTAAAAAGTGACACCTGATTAATATCACCTGGTGATCATCATGGAATATTTACGTAACAGCGTGTAATTAAGAGTACAATAAATTGATTTTGATCACTATTTTTATTAAGAATCACATAATGACCTGTCATTTGGACAATAAATAATTAATTTCATTATATATTTAATGTACTTGTTCAATAAACTTATTAAAAAAATCAAGTAATTTGATTAAAAAAAATAAGTGAAAAAACTAATATTTTCTATAATTGTGAAAGAGTTTTTTTTATCCTTTTTAGATGTGTGAAAAAATTGATATACAATGACAATTTAAGACGCCGACATTTCGACAACACTAGTTGTCTTTGTCAAGGCTATAATCTATTGAAAATTAATTGATTGTAATTATTTATTATTTTTAACATTTATTTCCAATAATTATTCAATATGACAAAACGTACCATGTGAATTTTAAAGCAAGGCAAGTATCAGTTGAGTTTGAGATAACAATTTTTCATCAATTTTTTGTCAGTCATATTAATTATATTCTCACCACCACTTCTCCTACCTCAGTGACTTTTGATTTCCTTTCCTTTGCACCCACTTATTTCTTCTTTATTAAAAAAAACAGTTTATGGATAACGCAAAACGATAATTTAATGGTGAGCATTCAAGAAATATGAAGAAATTTATAAAACAAAAATATTGTTTAAATAAATGATCCATGTTAATATTTTTTTTAAGTATTACAACTTCGCTCAAATTATATCATCAATAACAGTAAAAAATATAATATAAAGTAATGAACAAAAAACTTATTTTTTATTATATAATAACAAATAATAAAATTAAAATGGTTGAAAGTTAGTAAATGAATGATAAATAAAATAATAAATTATTAATAATAAGTAATGAATATGCTTAATAATAATCGTAGACTATTAATAAATACATTGTAATGAATTTAAAACAATAGTTTATAATTAATAATTAATTATCTGGCAAAACATTAAGAGGTTTGATTATATTACTGTCTAAAAATATCGGTTTTACAGTATGATATATCTTTATAAAATTTTTTTATAATAACTATTTATTCTTTTGTTGACCTTTAATCGAAAGTTCATATGATTTTTTAATTAGTGCATTGCCCCTACGATTCTAGTCGTTCGCATTTGTAATATTTAATGATAAACAATAATAACTTTAGTCAATTTGAATCTACAGAATTAAAAATAAAAGTCGATATTACTGCCTTTATAAATATTTAATGGATCTAAATGATAATCACCTTAAATATATAGTTTTTTTTATAGAAAAGAAGCACCTGTATTACATAATGTCTACTATAAATTAGTGACAGTTATTAAAGTATTTTTGAAAATTATTTGGAGCATATAATAAGAAAGAATATAATTGATAAATATTTTAAAAATTTTAATGCAATTTTCACCAACGTAGTTGCAAATAATTCAATAATAATAATAATAATAATAATAATAATAATAACAACAACAACAACAACAATAACAACAATAATAATAATAATTCAAATTTATGACGTTTTTTTTCGTATTTAACTTTCTTTGTTTAAATACATTCTTTATATATATAAATATTAGTTATATAAATTATAGTAACTGTTAAGTAATACAGAAAGATGATAAACAACAACAAATAAATATTCAAAGAACCAAATCATTTTTACTGAGTTTCAAAATAAATTTAATATTCATTAATAAAATTGAGTATTATGTTTAATAATATTGAAATAAATTTTTTAATTAATTTGCCTATACGTGTTGCGCGCACGCATGTGTCTAATATTTAAAATATTTTTTTTAATGTTTACAATCTCATCAATCAACACTTGATTTTGCTCAATTTTTCAACCTCAACCCAAATTAAAAACTAAAAAGATATTATTAATGTATAAAAAAGATTAAATATAGTAAAAGCAGTGCTTTTAATTATTGACGTCAAGGATCTTTAAAATAATTTTAATTTCGAGGAAATCATTTATTTACCTCTCTAAGCGTTGTAGCTAAAATAAATTTCAAATGCGATTGATGATTGCTATTGTATTATTAATTATTATAAATTCTAATTGGATTTCAAGTATTCAGTTATTTGGGTATGGATTTACGCGATATTAATTTTGATTAGATGATATTTTGCCTGCTTGTTTGCCTTTCTCTCTTGAATGCACGAGCAAAAAGCGAGTAAAAAGATTGAAGGCAAGTGTAAGTACAGGCAGGTACACAAATAAAATCTAACTCACCTCACAGTGTCTATTCCTTCTATACCATGGAAATAATGATAAAATCTGCATGTAACTAGTTAGGACGTGTAGCCGTTAAAGGCGCCTGCTTCGCTTTATCTTTTGGTTTATTTGTACAAAAATACTTTAGATAAAAATTTGAAAATCTTGCACTCGAGATAACTGAATTGGGGTTTTCAATAAAAAAAAAAACGAGCTCAAAACTCTCAAATCCATTTCCATGGAAAAGTAATAAAATTTTCAATAAAAAACAAAATAATAAATCCATTGGCCACTCAAGTACATTCGATCAAAACACTTTTTCAAAATGTAAAACGAAATTTTGAAAATTTCGATTGAAATTAAAAGAATTCTCATATATTCCTTTCGATCTTTAAAAATTACGTTCGGCAATATAAATTCACTAGGAAGTAACGAAAAAGGAATCAAAGCAAGACATTATTATTGAAAACAGATATCACAGAATCATGGAAAATGGATCGTAAATATTTTTATTTCCATGAGAAACATGAACCAATGAGCGAGTACAGATGAAGAATTGTTCGTATGTTTTTAAAGTGCATACTTTATCCATCTGTGAATGTATTAGTTAAACTCTACAACCATTCAGTATGTTTACAATACGGGAAAATTCAGTTTTTTCGCGCATTCTGCATCACTTGCATAAATTTAATGAACTCGTTATTTCACTTTTGATCCTGCGAAAATGATTGAAATATGCTCGAGATAAATTGAATTAGTAATATTCTGTTGAAAAAATATGTGACAAAAAATGTATTCGGAACGTATAATTATTTTGAAATCTAGACACTAAAAGAGAATCAAGAGCCAACTCTAACTTGCTTCTCCCATAAATTACTGAATGTATGATTCATCAATTGAGGTTACGTTCCATGCGATTGTACATCTATGTTGACATGTTACGATTACGAATTACGAAAATAATAATAAAAAAAATGGTAAAAAATCAATTTGATTCATAGACAGAATTATCTGTGAAAATTCATGACAAGATCCCGTAAATGTTGACTTGTGCCTATTAATCTACTCATCTTGATTTCCATATTTTTATGAATAAATATGGGCGTCAACATTGTCTAAAAGTTATGGACGAAAGTATATAAATGTATTTTTTAAATACACACATGTTAATAACAATAGAAGATTTGTTTTAATAAGTGTAATAGAATATTTGTGACAATGTAAAAATGGCCTGATATGTAAAAAATTTTATACAGGAACTGCTTCTAAGCTTCGAAGAGACAAATTATTTTGATTCAAGAACATGGTGCATCCCTTATTTATTGATGATGCTTGGTGTTACTGGGTCATCTCTGTTGGAGCACTATTTTCTTTTGTTGGTCTCATTGTAGCCTGTATTTGTAGCTGTAGACGTAATGACAACAAGTAAACATATATTTTACTTCTAATTATCATTCTATAATTTAAGCACTTAATACAATATACATTTTACATTAATCTTCATATTTAATTTTTATTTTTAAATTTGAAATATAAAATTATACTGTAAAAAAATTGTATTTTGCGCAATATTCCTTATCTAATAGATTATTTAAAAAATAAATATCATTTATAATTTATTTATTAATATTTATTTCAAATATATTGCATGTTTAATTTCTTATTTTATATTATAACCCACATGATGTATTATCACACATAAAAATCCTATTTTGTTCTTTTTTCTAAATAATAAGAATCTTTGTTTCCAGAAGTGAGTTTTTGGGCCTAGCAGGAATGGTAACGATTACTCATCCTGATAACGAAGGTTTTAATAGAATTAATTCTTTGGAGACAATTTTTCCCCAGGATGCTATTGATGGAACTGGAAAAAGGTTTTTTTTTAATCTAAAGCACGATTACTTTTGGGATTAAAAGCATTATATATTGGGAATATAAAAAGCAATTTATTTATTTAATTATTTATTTTGTTTATACTAATAACATAATACTATTTTTTCAACTAAAAATCACCTTTATAAACTATTTTTATTATTTACTTTATAGTTTATAATAACTGATACTCTTGATTATACAATAATTATGCATCATAACTTTTCTTTATTTAATAAAATATGTTTTTATTTTTAATTTAATATTTATTTATAATTAACTTTTGTATATAAAATTATATTTATCTACTGTTTTAAATAGAAAACATTTTAGAATATAATATTATTATATAAATAAAAATAAAATTTTTTTTAATTTTATTATTATTTGATATATTTAGATATTTTTAAAATATATTTTCTTTATCTTTTTTAATAGAACTAATACAGCGAACAGAAGTTTACCAGATATTCCAAAGGATAAAAATTCAGAATGTAGAAATGATGTTGAATTGAGGGATGTAATATATGAAGTAACTGAAAATATAGGAGATGATCCATCAGAACTTTATGCAACTGTACATGATAAAAGTAAAAATAGAATCTTTATATATCTTGGTATAAAATTTAAGAATATTGTATTCATTTATTGCTTTGTTATTATAGAAGAAGATAGAAAAGATAAACGTGATAAAAAAAATATGTCACAACAAAGCTCACAAGATGAAACGACAAGTTTATATGCTCGATTGAAAACACCGCAAACAAGCAGTGGTAAAAATATTTTTTATAATACTATGTAAAAATATAATACCATATAGTTTAAAATGAAAATATTTATTTTTTTTTAGAGGAGCATCCATATGCACAAGTTCAAAATGTATCAATAAATGAAAATATTCAACATTTCAGGTATATTTTATAATAATTTACAATAATTTATAAAATAAATTTTTTTTATATTTTCAATTTCAATTATATTTTGTTCAAATAATTGTAGTCATGCTGTTGATGTATCAATACCATCAACATCAACAAATGGAAGTTTACCTGTTGCTCCTCCAAGAAGTCGTAGATCATCTTCCCATAATTCACTATTAGAACAGCCTGCACTTGATATACAAGCTGCAACGGCAATTACTGGTGGTATTCAAGCCAACCAAGATCTGCCATATATGACTCCACCAATATTAATGTCTCTTCCACAGCTCCCTCAAATTCAGAATAATAATCAACAACAGCAGCAGCAACAACAACAACATTTTAGTGGTGATTCACAAGATTCAAGTAAATATATTAAAATAGAAACATTAAAAACTAATTAATTTTATTATTATTTTAAATGTTATACATTTTATTCTTATTTTAGAAGGTTATACGAGCATTAGTGTTAGAGAACCCTTAGCTAATATAATTGCCCAAACAAAAAGTGCTCAACAACAGAGACAAAATACTCGGCCAATAATTGATCCACATTATGCAACTGTATCTGATGACTCTGGTAAATAATTTATTTAACTTGATAGTAATAATGATTAAAAAAAAATAATGCTTAAACAATTTTAAAATAAAAAATGGAATTGATTAAACCTGTTAGAGACATTTGTCATTATTGATAAACTTCAAAGATGAATACTTTGTAATTAATAACTTTTATTATTACATATCGAATTATTGATAAGTGTACAATTTACTTTGTAGGTATATTATAATCAAGAAAAAAAGTAAATTGTGATATATAAGTTTTAAAAATGAATAAGTGATAAAAACAATCATCAACTTATTGTATTTTGTTTGGAAGGGGAAATGATGGTCTCTAATAGCTAAAGATATAAAAAGATAAGGGTTTTTGATAAATTTTATAAATTAGGTCACTAATGTTTTTAGTAGGTTTTGCTGATAGTCTGTCGCATGATCGGGTAACAATTACGATACTTTGCAATGAGTTTAGTCACGGCTTACGATTTGTTAAAAAATTTAATAAATTCAAAGCATTAACTTTATTCTATCATTTTATATTAATTTTTTTTTAATTTATCTGACTGATGTAGACGAAATGTATGCTGCGATTGATGAACAAGATAAAGTTTATACCAGTGGCAGTGAAACTTATGCTCAAATACAACCAATCGTTATGGAAATTAATAGGCCTGTTCAAATTGAACAACCAACTGTACATGTTCAAAATTCTTTACGCGTAGAAGAACCTTATGCGTTAGCGCCGCAACCACCAAGCGTAGATAGTTTAAGACATGTTGCGCATGCACATTCTAGACAAGGTAATCAATTTCCTAAGTATCACTGAATGTTTCTCTACTTATTTCATGTGATATGTATCTTCTTGTAAGAAAAATCCAATGCTGTCTCAACTATGTACATAATTTTTTTTTTTTTTTTTTTTTTTTTATAACTATTAATAAAATAAAATAAAAAATGAATGTCAAGAAGTTTTTTAAATTTTGAAATAAAATTTTATTTTGTATCGTCCGTAACTTTCACGATATATTTACTTTATTCCATATAAAACTTTCAATTTTCATTATCATTTATGTACACATCCATTCGTTTGTATGTACAGCTCGAATTATAATTTTTTCCAGCAAATACTTTTATTTCTTCTTCTACATGTATGGAGGATCTTTCTTTTTCGTCTACTTTTTCTATTCCCTTTTCACCTATTTCTCTGACATTTTTGACACAGCATCTTCGTCAAGTGCAACCAGTTCTGTGGCAAATCCTGGTTCGCCCAAGCCAGAAAAACGTCAAGCTAACTCACCGCTACCACCCCCTCCCGAAAACCCTATGGATATGTATGCTATGATCGACAAGCGCAATAAAAATGATGATCGCAATAGAGGTACATCACATGATTTTTAAAATTATTTTTTAATTTATTATTCTTTATGCAGGGATACATAGAATGTTTATGCACATGTTCGTTCATTATTAAAGAATTTATGGTTGCTTTTATTACATTTTCTTACCAAAATTTAATGATTCAAGCCTAAAGTTAAATAAAATTTATAATTTTTATTTCTATTACCATGAAAAACCATTTAATTTGGTATATTATTTTCATATAAACATTCATTTACACATGACACATTTAAATATAATGTATAATAATTAAAACATTTTCTAAAAGAAAATTATTTTATAACATTACATTTATTTTTAATACTAAATTATGTTTAAATGAATAAGCATAAAATTCCATTGATTTTTTTTCTTTCTTATTCTAAATTGCCAGACCCCCTATTACTTTGTTGGTCCATTCATTAAAAGCCAATGCAAATGTCTTTTGTAAAATTTTGTGAGAGCCTATATGTTATTAAAATAAATAATGAATAAATTGAAGGATATTGTTATTATTTTAATAAATTAATAATTATTTTATTTTTAATTTTAACAAATAGCTATTATGTTAATAAATTAATCTGACAATCCTACATGTCTTTTGTTGTTGTTTTATGAATTGACAAAAAATAAAAATCAGGTAGCGTATCATCAGGCAAATCATTGGAAGAAATGTACGCAAAAGTCATGAAGAAAAAACGCGATAGCGGTGACGATGAATTCGCAACCAACAGTCCAACTTCCAGCCTGACAGCCTTCAATGTCGAAGTTACTGGCATCGGTAGTGCGTCGATGACTGGACCGCCCTTGGCATGTAGGAAGCTGAGCTTGATCGAGATAAGTCGGGCCTCCTGGTCTAGTCATGATTCCGTGGAGGTGACGAAGCACGAACCCGAGCAACAGCAACTGATGAGAGTGAACGGAGAACCGTACGATGAAGAATTTAACTTGGACCACGGTTATGAGGCAGTTGTGAACAGATCCACGGCTAACGTAGAACTGCTCAACCGCGCAGTCACCCCTGACGGGGACGCAAATTATGAAACATTGAGACCTTTGTCGCAACTGCAAGCCGACGAGTTGGCCTCGAGAAATGGTATCGACTCCACGCCTATCTATTCGCTACCCTTTAAGCATCGACAGGTGACTATAGATCGCGACTGATAGAACTAGAGCATTTCATAAAACCTTTATAGACATTTTTATTATGTAATATGAAGCAAGTCTCAATATAATATTTTAAATATTACCATGTATTGGCTACAGGTAAGCAACGCGAGTAGTGAGGACCCAGGTTATGAAAAGGTACGACTACAAAAGAGATCGACTGTTAATCAGGATGATCTCGATACGGACTCGGAGCCCAACTACGAGAGTATGCCTCATGAATCAATAGAACCAAACTATGCCTCGGTGGCGTGTCGACTCGGCACCGACAGTGACGCCGATCCCAATTACGAAAGCGTAAGTAATGGCGACCCTAATTACGAAAGCGTTAAGTACATGAGTCTGGTACAGTCCGGTAGCGGCTGTTTGGCAGAACCACCTTATGAAAAAGTAGTCAACTACAAAAGTCGCGAAAACCCGAATTATGAGAGGATACGGAGAACCGGCGAATTGGGTGTAGCAACAGAAAATAGCAGTAATCCCGACGATAATACTGACGATGAGCAGTACGTTCAAGTTTAACGGTACTCTTTAGTAATTGTCCAAAGCTTATTAGTACCCTTAAATTTAGTCGCTGATACTGTAAACTCTTAACAAATATAAGTTTTTTTTTTTTTTTTTTTTTATAAAAAGAAAGAAACATGTTTGTAAATCTTATCGAACCTTTTGGTACATTTACACATATTTTTTAAAAATTTATTTTATAAAATTGAAATTTATCAAATTATTTAGAATATTATTACTTTTAATATTGTATTGTACAAAAATTTTTTTTTTTAACCTAGTTCATTTGAAGTTTGTTCTGTGAATACAAATTATTTCTTACGAATAAGTATGAACATTATCAGTATAAAAATATTTTTAGTAATAATGTGACATTTCAATTATTATATTCTGATAGAGCAATGCAAAGCCTTAGAACTTTATTTTTTACATTTTAATTATTTGTTTTATTCACATATTAAATAATGTTAAGTAATCTTAATAAGAATTTTTAACCATGAATTATAAAGCATAAATAAAAAATATTTTAATGCTATTGTTGGAAAATATTATTTTATGCTTGATTCCAATCAGTATTAAATACTATTTTAAACCGTAAATATAATTTTCTATAATGACACATAATCCAAAATTGTTTTCTTATAAAATACAATCAATTACTATAAATATACTATATACATAAATATAATTAATCTAAAGATTAATTACTCATAAAGTTCACGTACTCACTTAGTCATCCATATTGATCAATGTTCTATTTAATGAAAATATAATACATATAACTATTTATGAATTACAAACCAAAAATTTTTTATCTTATATCAGAATTTTAATTGCTTTAGTTAAATATTTAAAATTTGCATATTTAAATTATATTGCTATTATCCATTATTTTAAATTATTTTACGAATGAATATTGATAGAATAATCCCTCATATTTTTTTAAGAAAAAATTTTTAACGTCAGTTATCAAGAATTTATTATTAGGTGATACATCAAGGGTTTCGATATGTTGTTTTGATTTCCAATCTATATTAATGCAGTTTGTATTATGGAAGCAATCAATATTTTATATTATGCATTATATTATGTATAACCATAACATATAAAGTACACTAGATTTGTAATGGATATCACACAATTTATCACTTTATGAATGACTTGTACAATTTTCTTGTAATATGCATTTATTAACACTATTTTAGTTAAAGTATTTCCTATATACTAATATTAATGTATTCAGTTAAATGGTGTTAGAGCAGTAATTGATTTAAATTATTTAGAGCATTATAAATTAAATACATTGATAAATGTGCCATTTTGCGTTTAGTAAATTAAATATATCAAATTTGTTTTAATATTCATTTTTTAATATTAATTTTAATATTACAGGATTATTATTTAAAATTTTTATTTCTTAACTTGAATTAATACGCTTTTATACTAAAAGCGTCAATTTGACGCCACTGAAAACATTGAAACGAACAAGATGGTTATGATTTTCCTTTTACAGTTCCTTTTTCAAGTAACTAATGAATTTCTAATGTATATTCTTAGATTATATTTTGCTCTTAATGTCATGTACGGTAATATTGAATAGTAGTACTATTGCAATATTCCAAATATTCAATGTGAGTAATAGTAACGTGATTAATACTACAATAGTACCGTTAAAAAATAGATAAATCATATAGTCTTCAACATTTTAATCCATATTCACACTGACTATATTGTATAAAAAACGTAGACAGACAGGTAAATAGATAAATAAGACGTATGAGGTGGACAACCTAGGCGACCTCCACTCGAGGACGTGCTAGCCCTGCGCAATCAAACGTATCTATCATGCACAAAGAGCTCCTTACTGAATCATCTCCTGTTCATAATCAATGATAAAATAAAAGGTCTGGCGAAAAGGTCCTATTTGACTCCTCCCAATCTTAGTTAATTAGATTTAGGCTCTTCCGAGACATGTAAAACGAGAAGCTGTCTCAGTAGCCAAAGCAGATGACACCAGCTGCACTTGCCTCCACAGCGACGTGAGGAGCTTTCCCTGCTGCTAAGATAATTGGTATCAGATACCCTCATTTCCGCAGCAGACCGAGGAGCTGCCCAAGTCGCAATAGCAGTTGGGATTATCCATTAACCTTTCCATCTGATCCACAACTTATACCCAAGGCCATAACTCGGTCGGACATAGACCACTCGAGACATAAAGAAACCGTCAACCTACAATTTCCTCTTTCTCATCAATTGATACCAAACTGATTTCCTACTACATAACACCATTGTCAGGCAATGTCTCATCTCCACTGGCATTCGGTATCAGTCAGGCCTGTCACCAATTCGGCATTATATAGGAATCCCGAAGAGCAGCAGATGTTACATACATAAGCAAAACGCAAAGTAATCAAAAGCAAAGAAAAATAAAGCGATCAATATCGTTGCTTCTTTATAACTAAATGAGAGAAGACCACCACTGTGAATTCTCCCTCCCCTCATGCTCCTTCGATCTGTACCAAAAAGCGAAAACCTTCTTCACGAGCTCATACGATGACTGGAACTGTCTCAGACACATGATGGTCGGTAGCAGCCATAGCCACCAATTTGGTGTTAAGTTGTATCTTAAGTTGGCCACTCGCAAACGGATTATAATACAAAACTTACAATCATTCAGGTCTTTTGCATGTCCAAACACTTGATGAAGTCATCTAAAAGCTAGTTGAAGTTGATTTTTTTACCAATAGAGTATCTACTCTTTTGACAATCTTTAGTGTTTAAGCTCAGATTTCTTACATAAATAGTCCTCAGCAGTAAAACACAAATTCTTCTCGTCTATATCGCCCCCAGATCTTTCCGAAAAGATGCATAGTAGTAATTGATTTCATTGCCGTAATGAATTATTGGGATTTTCTTGGGCTGGGATATTGTTGCAGCAGTTAGCGTCCCATTTTGGCTCGCCGAAATGTTAAGCCAAAACGTGACGTCGTGGAAAACGACAAACGATATTCACGTGTCAATAACTACTTAATCCACATTCACAGGCGATAAACCCAGGGAATCACTCATGCAGAATTAGAATTACAGATGCACACCTTGTTGACAAAAACTCCCTGTCCATTTCTACTTCTAGCGAACGTCTTTCGTTTTGATCTGTTTCTTTTTTTTAATTTTGTTCTTGTTAATAAATAACAACGAATAAATAATTTTACACGACAAGGCAAATAACAAAAAAAAGGAAGTCGGAATCCTGACGACGTGTTAGCAAGAAAAACCAGCGGACGGTATTTCGAGCCACGAACGTTTTGATTCGAAGAGAGATGAAGAAATAAGGAGGCGGTGACTAAGGGCAATTAAAGAAAGTCTGTAATACGAGGGAGACCCGGCAAGAGCCACGATTTCAGACGGATGGTATAAATGTCAAATTTGCTGGAGTTTAAGGGGAAGGAAATTAGCGGGGAAAACTAATTTCGTCGTTTCTTACGAGCTAAGCTTAACCTACTAGAAACAACATCCTCTTTCGAAGGACTTTAATACTGACTTAATCTTAAAGTTAACTTAAATCTATAATAAAATAACGGTAATATAAACGTTTTAGTTTTTCTCTTAAGGGTTCGAGATAAAATAGTAATTCGATAGTATGCTAGGGACCTTGGCATTCAGGTACATGTAGATTTGATGGATCTTGTAACCAATACGGTTCGGTACGTCCGGTAGTAGCGGTGTTTACATCATAGTCATGAAAAATGGTTTCGTTACGAAATAGAATTGATTGTAGCACAACATGCCATAACCTGGAAAGGTTGTGGGATGGTCAATTCATGAGATCGTACATCATATATCGGTCTATAAATAAATCGGTCAGGGAATGCTTGCGTCATGTTGTTTATCTGATTTTTTTGAGCAGTGCCACTAGATAACGTGGTCAATTTCGTGCTTACTAGACCAGTGGGTGGTCCGAATAAGGAACATTCGCCTAGGGTGGCAGACTCTTTGAAATATGTAGAATAACAGTTCATTATTGGTAACAAATTTCTAACCCATGTGAGATCGTCTAATTATAGGAATAAACGAATAGGTCCAATTCTACTTTCGGCATTTAGCGAAGGTAGTTTTAAATTACGGCCAAATAAGTGAATCTGATTTACAGTCTCGTCGTTTGCGTAGGGACGGTATACAATATCAAATTGATTCAGTGGAATGTGCTGCGCTGAGGTCCAGATCTCTGGCCATTCAATGCCATTGATTGGTGGAACGGAACCTTCCTGGAATGTAGTAGGGTCGTTGTAGTCGGGGATCGCGTCATGTGTACATGTGATTAATGAATTGCACAGTCCTATAAGTAAAGGTACGTTTAGCAGGTACGTTAATCTGGTAGCATTCATTTTCGGTTTAGCAGTGGTTAGTGAACCTAACACTGGTGATAGTGAGAGATGATGTAACAATATCATAAGAGTATTACTATAATGAGGAAAAGTAAGTTTCGAAACTATATTTTATCACAATGAGATATGTATCACGCAAAAGAAAAAATAAAAATAAATGGTGCAAGTCTCTATAAAATAAGTATTATAAATTTAATTTAAATAACTTTCTATGGATTAGATGCAAATGGCTTCAAGTTGAAATATTTAAAATTATTTTACAAATAAGTTATTGAACACATTATAAATTTTTTTTCTTTTTTTTTTGTATATTATTTTGTTATTACTCAATGTTTAGGTCAAATATAATATTTTACCTCGAACAGACTACGTAGTATTTTTATATACTTTTTATTTTATTTATTCGTTTTGTTATAATTTTTTATGGCTTAAACTATTGCCTTCAATTAATGTTTAAATAAAATGCAATGTAATATAGTTTCATTAATTAATACATTGATATAAAGATATTTTTTAATTAAGAATTTGCATGTTCTTAATTATTAAATGTGTATAAATCGCTTTTATTAATAGATGATTTAATTATTATAAATAATATAATTAAACATTTAATTTACTGTTTATATGGATTTATTATATTATTTAGTTTATACATATACGTATTTTTTATTTATTGGAGAATGTTTTTCTATATTCATATGTCTTTTATATAATTATTTATTTATGATTATTATCACTTAAAGTTTTAAATATTTATATTTTTTTATATTTTTAATAGTTGTTTTTTAAATTATAATTATTAGTTATATTCATGTACAGAAATTTTATGTTGAAGAGTACTGTTCGCTGAAGATAATACAATATTCTAATTTTATATTTTAATTTTTTTTTATTATTTTGATGATTTAATGACATAATGAAATGCTTAGCTGGAAACTTGAAAATGGAAAATGCATAATATGATATGTTTATAAAAGTATACTCATTTCAGATTAAAAGTTTTTGTATACGTATATATATTAGTATAATTATAAAATTATTTATTAAATTATTTATTATATTTGAAATACTTGTTAATTTAGGTATGTTTTATGATTAGTGAGCTAATATTAAATATAATTTTTTAAATATTATTTTGTAAGCTTCAATTACTGAATTATATTTTTATAACAGATTATGCCGATTTCAATATTTATTAATTATCTACAATTGTTTATATACATCTGGGGGAAAACAAATTTCAATTCTCATGAGAAAATTCATAAATGCGTATGTTTGATACTTGATGAGAAGTCAAAATTACTTTTTATCTTACATAAGCGCGAAAGACTTAAAATAATATTTTTTTTTTATGTAATATGTAGTAAATTGAATTTTTATAATTTAAATTTATATATTATAAATAAAATATTAATAAAAAGCTCATTTGATTAAGCTCTTTTCATGTTATAGTAATTTTTTTAGCACAACAAAAAACAACAGTTTTTTATTCTGATTTTTCTATATAAGAAATAAAGTAATACTCTTATTACGAATTCATTGTCAGTTAAATTATTATTACATTGCTTTAAAGAAAAGATTTGCTCCGAATGCAAAAAATTCTTGAAATGAAACAGAGGCGAAATACTCCCACAACATCCTCTGCGCATTTCTTGAATTTCTTTCTCTTTTTTTATTATGACTCCTTATCCTCATGTATCCTGTGATTAAACAACATTGAAGCTAGAATCTTTATTTCTTTTGTATATAACATATCACGCTCAGAATTAAAAATTGTGCTTAATGAGTTTCGTTGTATTTGTCTCTCTACTTTAACATTTCCTAATTCTCCATATATCACATACACGTTTATCCGAATTCCTAATATCCTTTTGCTTCCTACAACGAATCAAAAATAAACAAAAATTAAGAGTTAAAAAACTAAGAAAAAATCCAAAATTAATTGAAAATAAATTTTTTTTTTACTATATTTAAACAAAGAATACTTCTAATATAGAATATGTAACAAATTTTTAAACACTTTATTTAAAAAAAGAGATTTAATTGAATATTTTTTTGAAATGTCACATAAATATTAAGAGAACATTTTTTTATTCTTATAGAAAAATAGATTTCATTAATTTTAGAAACTTAAAAATTTAGAACTATGAAAGCTTTGAAACTATGATATTAAATGAACTAAGTTAAAACTCACGATAAATTATTGTTGAAATAAATTAAAAATTATGCCGTAAATATTAAAATTTTGTTTATCTTATTTTACTTCTTTATTATTATAACCATATTATATATCATATATTCAAGAGTATGAAATTAAATTTTAAACATATATCGAAAATATATAATTTTTTTATTTTTATATTAGATTTATTAGGAAAAATAAAACAGATATTAATTTCTTATATACGTATAAAAATCGTACAAATAATCGATATATAAAGTACCATTATAAGTATTAATATAAACTAAAAAACCAAAAGTTACGATAAATATATTATTTTAAGAATAAATAAATGACTATTTTTAATAAAGTATTTGATAATGATTATTAAATGGATATGAGTAATTGTGATATAAATTTATATTTTTTGCATGAACAAACAACATTTTTTATATAAAAAAAATTTTAATTACTCCAAAATGTATCAAATTATCGACAAAAATAATCATTTTTATGTTTGTTTTAGCGGTGTGATCCGCAAAGTAAATATTTTTAGTTTAAGTTTGTGTGAATGCGTGTGCGGTTGCCTGTGTGCATATATATTATTATTTGTTTTCATAATTTTTATGTTTATGTTGCTTGTTATTAATCAATTAATATTGCATTTCTCTGAATATGAGTTCTCAAGTAGGTAGAGACTCTTGATTAAATTAAAATAATTCATATAAAAATATATTCAAGTCTTTAAAATTACATGTAATTATATACAATTTGTATGGATAAAAAATAATTTTGTAATTGTTATTAATCGGTAATCAGAGAGAGAGATAAAGAAAGCGAGAGAAAATATATTACTTCCATGTTGTGCTTCTAACAATCTACGAAAAAAATATTAATTTCAGAACTGCTTGTTACATATATACTCGATCTTTCAATTAGTTTTTAATTTTCTTTAATTAACTCATATCCGCTTTTCGTAAGCTGACCCCGTAGATATTCTCTCTTTCTCTCTCTCTCTCTCTCTCTTTTTCTTTCTCTTTCTCATTCTAATACAGTAAATCAAAGCGTGGTTTTCCGATTTGTGATCCTTTTACCACATCATAATATTAACATATATCTAATAAAAATTATATACATATATATTTTATCCTATAAATGAGGTTTAAGGCTGATAGTAAATGTGATGTGGAAGCTTTTACTCTAAAAAAATTTTTCTAATAAATTTTAAATCTGTAAGATTATTAAATTTAATTATATTTTTAACATATTCATTGTACCTTATAAAAAAAACTTTGAGTTATAAAAACTCTGATATAGTTTGAAATACAATTTCAATTCATAATTAATAATAATAAAGGTATACATTTATTATTTATTATTAAAATATTATCAATGGAAAATATATATTTACATATATTTTATAATACAAAAAAATTATTTTTCAATCTGCTGAATAATTTACTATTAATAGAAACTTTCACATCTCAGCAAAAAAGAACAATATTTTTTTTTTATATACAAGTTACCATTTTTATTTACTAAAAACCTTCATTCCACGGTTTCTTGGGTGTTTAGGTTACGATTTTCTTTAATACTAATAATAAAAAAGAACTAATAATAATACACTTATAAATATTGTAATAAAAAAAATATCTTCCATTCAAACCAATTAAAATGGAAATTATCCATAGCGTATTCAAAAAATTTCTATGCATTTTTGAGCACTCCTGTGTTTGTGACAATTAAATTTACATTAATTTCAATATATGATAATAAATTAGATATGACATTTTTAGAAACAAAATAATTTCATTTAAATTTACAGTATGTGTGTTACTATATAATAAAGAAAATAATAATAAATAGATATAAAGTAAAAAAAGAGTATGAATTACATGGTCTGTCCCCGAGTATTAATTTTTTTTTTCATTTAGCAAATATTGGTCTTAGCAATTTAGGAGGGATCTTAAAATGTAGAAAAAATCTTCTTCAATTTGTCCCTTTTTTTTTTTGTTTTTTCGATAATTTGAAGAGGCAGGATTTTATTCGCGCAAATAGTATTTTTCGATTTTTTGACACGACGCGCAGACGCGATTAGTGGAAAAACGCTACGATTAAAAATTTAAAAAAAAAAAGAAAACACTTACCGTTTTTAATGAAATATGATTTATTAGTGGACTTATAAACAGTTTTATATAAAAATTTAAAATTTTTCAAAATAATTTCCTTCTGCATCAACGCATTTTTGAAGGGGAATTTTCCAGGTCTCAAAGGCAGCTTGAAACCCTTCAGCTTTAATATTTATGTAAACTTTTTGCATTTCTAAATTTTTTTTGCACTATATTATCCACTGTAAATTACTTAAATTCAGTTTTTCTGCGATTACTCTAACTGTTAATCGGCGGTCCGTATTTAAAATTTTTATCACGCGGTGAGTATTTGTAGCAATTAGAAAGTTTTTCGTGCATCCAGAATGATGATCTTTTCCGATTCTCTTTAAAAGATCTGTGCCATTTTCCACATTGTGATTTTGACATACAATTATCTTTATAAGCTTCTTGTAACACTTAAAAAGTTTTCAAACTGTTTTTTTTTTTAATTTGCAAACAAAATTTTATCGCATAACTCTGTTCCACTTGTCGCTACATCGTAAATCGCATCGTGTCCAAAAACTGAAAAATATCTTTCCCGTGAATTAAAATCCTGCCACATCTAATTATTGAGAAAACAAAAAAAAAGGGGGACAAATGAAAAAAAGCTTCCCTTTACATTTTAAGACTCTTCCAAATTGCCACCACCTATAGTCGCAAATTGAAATAAAAACTCAATACAATAATGTATGTTAAGAAAATAATTTGGTTAATGCGAATAAATATTTTAAATTATTCTAGTGATATTTATTTCAAAAAAATAATTTTTTTAATGGAGTAATTCCGAAACATATATTTTCCTCGCAACCAGTATTATTATGAGTAATTTGTTCCACTAGTATGAAATTTTGCTTTAAATCTGTAAATAAAATCACCAAAACTATTTAAAAAATATTAAAATACCAACTATTTATGAGTAACCAAGAAATTTTTCTGACTATAAGCTTATATTTAACCAGTGTAATGTATCGATACCTCGCAACAATCGAGGTAGATTTAAGAAAACTTATGAAGAATTTAAGATTTAGATTTATGATCATTTTTAAATATTTTTTTTTATAACATATAAGCGTATACATATCGTCAAAAATGCAGCTTCTTAAATGCATAAAAATATTAAAAATATTTTTTGTTTTACAGACATATATATCTAAAAAATGATTAAATATTTAAGTATTAGCAGTATTTATGTTGAATTTTATTAATATAACAATAATGTAAGTTTTTATATTTATATTACAATGTTATCTCAATGTTTACAAATCGAAACCGATTGATGATGATGGCGTATTTCTTTTTCTATTATAATCATAGTTGAATTGAATTTATCAATGGATTTTTCAGCACATGAAAAGATAATAATAATGAATAAAAATTTTATTGTAGGGAGAGAAAAACATAAAAAAATAAATAAGATAGCAGTATTAAAGATCAAAATTACATTGCAGTTTCTTATACGAAATATTATTTTACGTTACTTTAAATGCCACTCACAAATGGTAAATAAATGCAATAATAAATGAAAAATAGATCATGAAATATATATATTAACATATTAACATAAATTTAATTCTAACCATTATAAGTTATTGATTATCCTATTGTTGAAATCTTGCTATATATATATTAAATTATTCGTTGCGATGAACTACTACGTAAGTATACATAAAAATATCAAAGTATATATTCATTAAAGATTTAGAGGATACGATTACCAAACTAAGCCTTGTCACTAATTCATTTTTTTTTGTTAATTAATTCATTTGTAATTACAATGTCATTACATAATGTTTCATTAATGACTTTTTTTTTTCAATAATTGTGTTATATTTTAAAATTTTCTTATTTAATGGGTACTATATTATAAATAGAAAAATTATTTATGCAATATATATTATTTTAATTAAAAAAAAGCACCCTGTACGCATTGTTCCAATGCTTTGAAGCGTATTTTAGTAAGTCTTATTAATTTTAAATTTATATATCAATACTTTCATTACATATAGTACCAATTTCTTATAAAATATCAAATTTTAATTACAATAAATATAATAGTGATGTACCAATTAGTTTTTATCGAGTTGAATAAGAATGGCGATCCACTTCCCACTTTGCAAATCCCAGTATAATATTTTCCTGTATCATGTATATATTATATGATTTAATATTAGCTGATATACCTTTATAGAATAACCACGAGATGGTTATAGTCACATGTTATGAAAGTCAGAATCATTCAAACATTGTTCACTGCAAGAAGATACTATTATTTTGTGAGATTTATGCTTATATTTATTATTTATATCTCAATTATTTCAAAATCAAATCGTTGATAAAAAAAAAAACATTGACAGGTGTAAATATTGCAGCTTTATTGAACATTATTTTATTCGTGTCTGTCTATACACCTATACCTCTTTTCACATATGCTAAAAATTTATTTCATAAAAATCGAATCAACCTGGTATTATAATAGAGAAAGTTTAATGTAACAAAACGGAAATGTTGATAACTGTAATAATTCAAATATATGTTATAACTAGCGTCAGTGTAAATGCTGCTCCCCAAGTGCTGCTACTTTTCTGAAATTTTGTAAATAATTTATTGAATACCAAGATAATATTCATGTAAATATGAAAAAGGAGTAACGAGTAAATCGTTTCTTTTAAGTATATATATAACATACGCAAATAATGTTTTAGCATGTATTATTTTATGTAAATATAAATGTATCTTTTTTTTTGTTAAAAACAAAAGATCTTAAGTTAACAAAATAAAATTTTTAAATAGGCAGAAAACAAAATGTGACATCAGAAGAATGACTGATAAATGCAAAGATAAAATATATAAGCATTTTTTGATTTAGTTCATTTAAAGAAATTGTATTATCTAACAATCTATAAATTGTTTTTAGATACCACGTAAATAAATGGTTCATAATGGTTTATAGGTAGGTTGCTTAATAATGTAAATGTACTTTCTATTTGTACTAGTTGTAGTAATTTGCTATGATGATATTTCTTTCATCACATTTATACTTTTATATGTATAATATTTATATATTTATACAATTATTATGGAGACAACAATAAATTGTCACTTTCAATTTTAAAAATTTAAATTTTTTTCATAAATTGTTTTTCGATTTTTATTTTTTTATTTTTATTTAATTTTTATTAACCCCCCCCCCCTATCTAATTATCTCTCTTTCTCTTTCTCTTTCTTAATTTCTTTCATCTTTTCCTTCTTACTACTTCCATACCTTTATCTTATTATTCATCCATTTTTTCATTCTGTTTTTATTTTTTTCTATTATATTTTATGTTGATGTATACATTTTTTGATGATTCAAATGAATTATTTCAATTATTTTAGAAAATGAACAGAAAGTTATAAAATTATCTGTATTCATGTAAATTTAATTTATAATAATTTGACATTAAAACAAAACTTACTACTTGTATATTAAATTTTTTAAAAAAAAATTTATAATTAGAATAAAAATTATAAAATATTAAAATTCATACAATAATTATAGATGTTTTTGTATTTTTTTCAAATTATGTATTTAGAAAGATATATCTAAGAAAATGGAAGCGTATAATTTTGATTTCTTTTTTTAATAAAAGAATAAAGTCAATTAGCTTACAAAACGGTATCTGAAAGATTAAAAAAACTTTCTATATTTACAGAAAGGTTTTATCATCTTTATTTTTTATGTCATACAAATGTATGCTTAAGCAAATTACAATAATCTAAACAAAAAATAAGACTCCTACAAAATTTAAATTTCTTTTTAAAGAACAAATTGTTTTACAGAAAAATCGAGAAATATATTACGGTCTAATTTTAAAAAATCAGTACATCAAATTCGGTAAGTATTTTTGCCTATTATTTTTTTAATTAAATATCTGACAAATAATTTATGAAAATGTCTGATTAATAGATTAAAAATTCTGTAATAATCAATTAGTTATCAATAAGATGAATTAACAAAATATTTAACTACAATAAATTTTCTATAAATATTTCTTCCGATGTCTTAAATTAGTATAAATACGAAAAAAAATTGATTTACCCATTTTAATTCAAAATTATAATAAATATTTTTTGAGAATAATAAACCTTTTCTATAAATACTGTCATTGTATTAAAAAGAATAAAAATACAATTAAGTTTATAGAAGAAAAAAACTTTAATTAAATTATAAATATATCAACGTTTCTGCATTGAGATTTCAAATTATGGTATTTCTTTATGCTAAACTAGTTAGCAATAACAAAATATATTTATATTTAATCAAAGTTTATTTTTATTAAAAAATGTAGAAATTTAATAGAACTAGCTATGTATATTATTTATAAGATTCAATTGTATTTAATTTATTAATGTCAGTTGATTTGTAATAACATTTTATCACTGATATGTCGTTAACAAGTTAAAAAAACAAAACTATTGTAATTACTTTATTGATTTAATTTGCATCTATATTGTGGTGAAGTTCTATATTATAAGACTGTATTTTTTGTTACTTTATATGAGTAAATGATTTTTATTTTTGAAGTAAATAAGATTTCTAGCTCACAATAAAAAAAAATTATACTAATTTATTGAAATTTTAATACTATTTTTTTTTACGTAAAGTATTATTAATATTCCTTCGTAATGTAATTTTACGATTATTTTTAATTATTTATTTTAAATCATAATTTCATTAATCAATTATTCATTAATAATAAAAATTATTATTCAACAAAATATCTATTTTACACAGTAATAAGCGGTATATAATTATAAAAATGGTTTGACATTTACAAGAAAATTTTTAATTACGTTACAATTCATTCAAGCAAATATGTTTATGAAATTATATCAAATAAAAGTTGAATAAAATATGATTACAATAATTGTAATAACAATATCAATATTTGGAATAATTTCAATATCAAAAAAGCATAAATTAAAATAATGTGTTTAAAATGAAAAGGGAGGCTAAAAATAATGAGTTTCTTGTATTACATAATTTTTTCTTTTTGAATAGACTTTTTCATTGATTACGGTCTAGTTACATGATTAATATCATTAATTAATTCTTGTTTCAAAATACTTACAAAAATTTTATAACTAATTTTTTTGCTTAAAAATTTTTATTACAGATTATTTAATAAATTTAATCGATTTCTAGCACGTCTGATTAACTCCTTTTAAATAAAAAATATTTTTTTGTTATATTTATTAAAATTGAATTGTAATTATATAACATAAAATGAAATGTTTGAAAATGTATTTGTATTGAAATATAAATCATATAATCTTATGGTGATCATTTACAATTTATAAAATAATTAAATACACAAATAAAGTGTTAATTTTTAATAAAAATAAGGTGATTAATTTATAATGTACATATATTTGAATTTCTGATAAAAATCAATTTCCAACCACATATTCTATTTTCATATTTTTAATTCATGACATTTTAGAAAAACAAGAAACACACTCGATTCAAAAAAACATTTCTTTACGTTGAAAATAATTTATATGTACATAATTTTAATGTACATGAAACGATAATTTTTTTAATAGAATAAGAGCGGCACTAATTGTATTATCGCTCATGAAATGTATTTCATTTTTTTTAAAATATATTTTTTTTATAGTTATACTTGTTAATATTAACACGATGTTTATGCTATTTTAAATTAAATCTTTTTATTTTTAATTAAAAAAAAAATAATTACAGAAATAATTTAACTTAATGACAACAATTAAAAATTCTTTACATTTATAGCTCATTTTAATATTTACACATTCTTGTTATGAAGTAAAAATATACATTATTATTTACGTGTTTTTTGTAATAACTATTATTTATTATTTATAGATATTATTTAATTAAATTGATAATTATTGTATTTTTAAAATTGTAGTATATATGTTTATTTTCAATCATAACGATTGTAAATAATTAAAATACATCTACATAATATATCATATAACAGTTGAATGAATTAAAAATAGTTAAGTATACTAGTATAAATTTTTATACAAAGTTATTAAAAAAATGTAAAATAAATAGGAATACTTTATTGATATAATAAAGTATAATTATAAGTAAATTATTATTCTAAATAGGAACATAAACATCGTACTGATATTCAAATCGAGCCTAAGTAATAATATTATTTATTGCACATTATTAATAAATATGATTTAACTAAATACAGTCAATCATGAAGTCGTACATGTACCTCTTCAGAACTATAAAAAATGTGGGTAGGTCTTTTTTTTCTAAATCAATTTAAATGTACAATATAAAAATATAATTATATTACATAACCAAAAAAAAATTATACGGTATTTTCTTTCTTATAAAAATATTAAACAAAATAATTTAGAATAAATAAAGTAATGGGTTTTAACTCTATTGATAAAAATCTTATTTACTGAATAATATTTAAAAACTATGTATAGGAGTTTTTTTTACATCTCATACTGAAATAAATTAAAAAATAATTTAATTGATTCAATCTTTTATACTGCAATTATTTACGAAGCACGCCATGTATATTTAAATAATTTTTCAATAATTTTGCGTAATCTCGTCGTATCGAAAAATTTTAATACTGCATATAATAATACTTTAGTTGCAGTCTGTTTATTCCACCTGCTTAAATTTCCTTCTTATTTATATTTGGTTTAATTTTTCTATTGCTCTGAAATGTCATGAGTCTCATTAACAACTGCAATATATCTCTTATAAATAAAAATTACAATTTTTGTTATTTATATTCAGACTTTTTATTGATGTAGACATCTTTTTAGTATATTATAATATTTGATTAAGTTGGTGAAAGTCGTTTTTATTTCATGTTTCAATGTAAGAGGATGAGGAAAAACATAACTCACCGAATCCAGGAAGAAAAAAAGAATCTCACTAATTGAATCAAATAAATATATTCAGCCTTTTTTTAAAAATGTTTTCCTCTACCGGCAA
This sequence comes from Eupristina koningsbergeri, assembly GCA_018907245.1. Lineage (NCBI taxonomy): Eukaryota > Metazoa > Arthropoda > Insecta > Hymenoptera > Agaonidae > Eupristina > Eupristina koningsbergeri. The sequence goes on from JACCHV010002775.1 coordinate 1,114,651, forward strand.
ATGAAATATATAATAGATGTGAATAGTTGACCACTATTTTCTAATATATTTTTTAAGATATATTAGAATGATTACAATATAATTATTTATTTATGTAACTTCTATGAAAGATGAACTTTAAAATTTATCATATTTTTTTATTTTTTATAAACACCTATTATTACCTGTTGTTCTTTTCCATGAATAATCGCACATTTAATTGCTTTTAAAACCATGAACAGACGTAGGCACTTTTTCATACTTTTTCATCAGAGCTGTTACAAAATATTGTTGGAAAAAAATTGAAGAATAATTCCATTCTTTTTTTGTCAGACAAACTAATTGTACCTAAGTCTGTACACGAAAATTTCCGGAGTACATGTAAATACAAAATTCGTTTTGATTCGACGAGAAACGCATTATAAGTCACACTTATCATTTCATTGTATTAAGCTAAAATTTCTGACTCATTCTCAATTTCTGCATTATTAAATTAATTAATTACTTAATCAGTTTTGTATTTATCGTAGTTTAGAATATACTTTATTATAGCTACAATGGCAGCATTTTATGTGATATATATTTTTGAGTATTAATTCCATTTTTGCTGCCTTTTCATTTATTTTATTTATACGATACATCATTCTTATTTTCATTCACTTGCATAAGTTTTCATTGTTCATTTTATTTTTCTATATTAATTTTCGCTCTTTTCTATCAACCTTTAGAATTTAAGAAGTCACCGATTTTATATTCCTTTATTTTCTTATTTATTTGTTAGTGAAATAAAATTATATCATTCCCGAAAATCATAACATGTAAAATGTAGTGACGTCCCATAAACAATTTCTTTGTTATTTCAAAATATGTCAATCAAAAATATTAATGATTTTAATGTTTTGATACAAAAATTTTATATTATTAATGCAAAAAATGATGTTGAATCAACTTGCTCATTAATTTAATAATTTATAGTACTTTATTAATAATTTTTTAAACAAAAACAAAAAATTCTATTTAATTAAAAATTTATATGCAGATTTTAAAATAAAACCATTAATTTTATTTAATAAAGCTTAAATTAATAATAAATTTTATTTTTACGCCTCCTATTTATATTGTATATAAATGTAAGTGCGTAACAGTTTGCTAATATTTTTTCTCCAAATTCTTTAACAAACATGTTATATATAATTCTATAGAATATGCAAATTGTAATATATCTTTTATTTAAACGTAATTAAAAATAGAATTCCAATCTAAAATTGATCGTACAGGTTTTATTGAAATAAATACAGTTAATTTAGTTTTTAATTATCGTATATATTTCCAATGCGTTTTCTTCCCCTCAGTTATAAATTAGAAAAGAAAAAGTCAAGTGAAACTAAATATGTATCCGTTTTTTAAATTAATCTTATAATTTTGTTTATACAATGTACTAAATTGTATTATTTTTTTATTTATTTTACATGCATTGCGTTATTATACGTATTATTGCATAGATGCATCTTTATTATATTTCTTATCTTTCTGCATATTATTTCAATATCAATATGGCGAATTTTCAATTGTGTCTTTGTAGAAAAAATATGCTTCCTGTAAAAATTTATACGCGATATATAAAATAATCTGAAAATGTGAAGTATGTGTTTTGTTTTTACCGATCTACACCAATAATAAACTTTAATTTTATTTCTACAAAAATTGTTTTTATATTTTGTTGTAGCATTGTTATTTTATTTATTTAACTTTTCCTGCATTTAATTCCTTTTTCGCTGTAATTTATTTTTGCATATTCGTTGAAGAAGCGTTTATTTTACCATAAAATATATTTATTTGAAAATTAAAAATAATATTCATATAATCCACGTTTTTTATTAATTGTTTCTCTCCCAATTTTATAGTGCTGTAATACCAATATTTAATTGTGAAAATCTTTGCAGTCATTTTGCGCATTGTATGGCAAATATTTCTTTTATACGATTGTTATTACACTGTATCATTGCTATTTTTACCTAAATATTTTACTTTTAATTTTAAGCCATGGAGACGCATGAGATCAATGAAATCGTGCTCGACTACGAAATTTAATATGAAACGTATTATACTTTTAGACATTTATCTACAAATTACCTTTCATACGCATACAATTGATCAACGTTGTGCTAGATCTAGTTGCCATTGAATATTCATTATTCTAATGCTTAGATAGATCTTTTTCCATCTTTTTTCATTCTATTTTTTATTAATCCATTTGTTTCTTTAAATAACATGTGTAGAACTATTAGTGTTACATATTGATAGGAAATATAAAAAATGAATTATTAATATTTCGTAATTTCTTTATCACATATATAATTTGTGACAACATGAAGCGGAATCATTAAGCATATCCATACCTGTCGGATCTCAAATATTAAAAATTTATTTAGAATTGTCTTGATTCAAAATTTCTACACGGCAACAATTAACAATCACATGAACAATAAGGACTAATGTGGTTTTGTACACGCACAGTAATAGAAGTATGACTTTATACAATTACTAGTATTACATTATTGTATTTTCATTAGTTTAGTTTCATTTATCACGAGATTTAATTACTCAAAAACATTCACATTATATTTTTAAAGTAATATATCAAAGTTAATCATTTTTTTTTTCTTTTGAAAATAATGATTAATTGTAATGTAAGTACTGAATTCTGGCGATGAAATGTCTTCAGTTTTATGAAATTTTCTAATAAAATTTCGATTGATAAAGCTATTATATATATATTTAATTTTAATTTTTATTTTTGGAATACATCTAATTAAAATCGTATTGATTATCATTTGACTTTTTATGTGAATATATTCATAAAATTTAAAAAATTTTAGATACATATAAAATAATGCAATACTTTGTGAGAAAATTATTATGAACATGTACTATGTGAATTTTACAAGGTAGAAATACAGATTTGATTTAAAAGATATTTTAATATATGGTTGTTCTTTATCGATACGTATAATTACTTATTTATCTACAAATATCTTACAATTAATGTTAAAAATTAATGCAATCGTTTATCAAAATATAAGTATTTAAAATAAAAGTATTTAAGATTTTTACGTAGAAAAACTTGGTCTTTAATCTTTAATACTTAAAAACCTTAAGTTACAGTGAGAATATTAAAAATTTTAGAAATTTGTATGAAAATATTTTATTAAGATTAAAATTTGTTATTTTTAAAATTATATAATAAATATCTATATTACAAATATTAAAAGTATACTTGTTACCATCATAAAAATAATCGGAACAAATTAGATCATCTTATCTTTTATAGCGCAATGCCTCTTAAACACACTTAAGTATTAATCTGATGTCTCATGCATTTCAACAAATAATATTATTATTATTATTATTATTATTATTATTATTATTATTATTATTATTATTATTATTATTAATAATAATAATAATTTATTACCGGTTTTTTTTCAAGTCATCAGCTACAATGTAAATAAATTCTTTATTATCTTTTATAAAATTTACATGTAAAATATTATAAAAGGTCATTGAGAAGCCTAAATAATTATTTGCCTAAATTTCTAGATCCGAAGCTTGCGTATGTAATTGCCAAGTGGTACCCGCATGTTTCAAGTTTCAAATTACGAACCTTCGATATTCCATCAGACATTTTATAAGGCCTAAAGTAATTTATCTTGATGTAAATAAAATCTCGGTTAGCAGATTAAAGAAAACAATGTTATAATGTAATCGGAGGTCACAGTATCATCATTGTATGAAATCATACTTCGCTTTGAATAAAATTGTGCGCTTGGTCCGGCATCAACGAATTCCGCGACTGGTCATGCAACTTTCAGGACTGCTGCTGGCATCATCAGCCAGTTCCTCGGCTTCGTCGTTGTCGATATCACACCCGACTATCATATCCCTAGCACACCCATCATCAACCAGTTCCATCTCGGCCTCGCTATCGCTGGGGGGACTCGAGTGCTGGAGTCTATAATCGCCGGCGAAATCGGTTAGAGAGCCCCGCTCGTCGATGTCCTCATCGTCCTCGTCGTTGTGCATGTGATTGTGCTGCAAACCCTGCCGATGATGGTGAGTATGGTGGTGGTGGTGATGGTGGTGGTGGTGCAGCAGTCCGTGGTGGTGGTATTGGGGCTGATGGTGGTGGTGGAAGCAGCGACCGGTCCGTTCGTCGATGCGCTGTTGGAGATCGTCTAGGTGAGGAGGTCCAGGTCCAATGCCCAGTCCTGTCTCTTGGACACGGCGCTTGAGCCGACGATGGCAGAGGAAGCAGAAGAGCAGCACCCCGAGGACGGCCAGACTCGCACTTCCGGCCGGCAAGGCATAGTAGTTTTCCGGGGGTGGGGCTACTGTGCCTGCAACAACGCAGCGGAAAGTGTGCCGAGGCGCGCCACGCATCACGGAAAATGAAAATGAAAATTGTTTTTCATGATTGGTTTTGTGATTGTAATGAGATTGGGACGGGACGGAGAAGAAGGGCACACAGTCCGTAAGCGCGCGAGCGACGGGATTCAGTACATTTTCATTTTCTGTATTTCTAGGTTTCAACTAACTTTTTATATTTTTTTATTGCATTAAGTACAGTTGAATATTACATAATTGTTTATTACTTGATATTTAAATTTAATAATCGACAATTGATTAGTCATCTGTTACTTGAGGATAACACATACCTCAGATATGTAAGTATAATTATTGCAAATATTTCCGCGATATAATAAGAATATGTTCTAATTAAAATTTCATTTTAAAATGTCTTACTTATTTTAAATTCAGTATTTGAAAAAACGTATTCTACACAAATTACAAATCAGTTAAAGGATTAAATTAAAAAATAGAAGAGCAATTTTGTATTTTAAACTTTAAATTTTTTTAATATGACCAGTACATATCATAGTATTGCTTTCCTTCTTTACTTTATAATTTCATTACACAAGGTTTGCCGCTTTTTATATATTTTCTACACTATACAGCATCTACAGATGAATTTCAAACAATGGTACTCGATGGACAAGAATTGGATGTGGCTGAGTGCTTTTAATTATTTTTAAGGCCAATCAAAATCTAATTATGCGATTTGCTCATGCGTCGGAAGTTATATATTATATACCTGAAATCCATCTGCAGCTTTCCAACTTCTAAAATTCAATGTTACTCTCCTAAGTATGTATGATATTTAATTTTAATATTAAATATTTACAAGCTTTGCAAAATTAAATATTTGAACAGTAGAATCAATAGAATTTATGTATTTTTTGTAATAATATGTTTTTCGAACATTAATCAATATTTACGTCTTAATAATATAATTAATAAATCTAATAACTAAATTTGTACCTTTTGATCTGTTTTTACTATTTACATTTTATTTAAAAAAAAAAGGAAAACATCTTACTACAGGATTTCGATCAAAAACAACTCCAAATATCACAAATAAATTAAAAAATACTAACTATATTTTTAGAAGAATTTTTTTTTTAATTTTTAACTATGATAATAACCTATTAATTTTATATAATTGAATAAAAAAAATTTTTAAATTAAGTAAATTGTACAAAAATAACTTGAGTAATAATTTAAATAAAAAAGAACATAATTTATAAACAATAAATTTTATGTATATTTTTCGTAACTTTTGATTTATTGTATTTAAATGATAAATATAATTTTTAAAGAAATAATAAACCTTATTTTTTATTTAATATTTAAACATATTTTATCTATTTTGATAATTACAAAAAGCGACAGAATTATGTAACATTAAATTAATTTATCTTTTAATTAAATAACGTAAAAGTTGATATTTTTTTAAGAAGAAAATATAAATTTAAGTTTGAAAATTTTTCATTATTAAATATTATATTTAAGTTTTAATTAATATATTGTAAAATTTATAAATGTTTCGAAAACGATTGATTAATACCAGAATACATTAATATAATTATAACTATTTAATGCTCACATTTTATTAATAAATACCAATTTTATATTTTAGAAGCAGAAAGTCCTTATGAAAGAATTTTTTTAAGTTATAGGACATAAAAAAGTAAAATCAAGACATATTTTTCATGAATATAAAAATTTAAAGTAGATTTCATACAACAAAGAAATAGAATTTGTAATCAAAGTTTTACGTTTATTTACTTTTAAGAAAACTGCATAGTTTTATAAATGTGTAATTTAATTAAAAAACTTTATGTTTTAATAATCATATTATTTCATGCAATATAAAAAAAATCAATAAATATATCATTTTGAATACTTTTATTGACTCCCACTTTATTAGTTTTATCAAAACTTTGTTAATAAATAGACTGACAGAGTGTTATGAAATGAAGTTTGTACTACAAAATATTTTATAAAATAATACATTTCATACTAAAATTCGTGAGTATTAAAATAATAATAATAAAATATTTATTACGATAATATAATTTATTTTCAATAAATTAACTTTGCACCAATTACAAATGGAAGAGAAAACATTAAAAAACATATAATATCTATTTTGAAGGATTTTATAACAATATTTAAAATATTTTATAACTTCTTCGTGTACTATATATCCTAAATAGAATTCACTTTCTTTCATAAATTTTGTTTTTCGTGGTTTTTCCCCGTCATTAGTTCATACATTTTTTTATTTCATTTAATCATTTATAATACTTCTTTCTTTCCTGTAGGACATTTTGCTTGATTTACAATAATTATATTTATTATTTATAATTATGATAAAAAAAAAATAACTTTATTTATAGATCAATATTCTATATTATATAAATAAAGATGAAAGTAGAAATAATAACATAGATCTACGCATGCAATTTTTACATATATAAATTTATATCATTATTCTAAATAATGAAAAGTTTATAATTCATGCATAATAGTTTATTTTTACATGCACATTGTCAAAAATAAAAATTATTGAATGATTGAATATATTTATTGAATAATATATATTGAATATAAATTGAATTATGATGAATATATTTTATAAATATAATATATCAGTAAAAGAATTAGCGTATGCATTTGATAAATAAATTTGAATAATATTATTTATTTTAGAAATTTTAATTACATAAATGTAATTTGCACTAAATCAATTTTAAAATCCTAATTAAAATCTGTACAAAAGAAGTTTAATTTATAATAATTATATTGTATATAGTTATATATTTTTACGTTCAATTTCAAAAAATGTGCATACACCAGCTATGAAGTAGATTTCCGATAAAAACGAACAAAAATTTTAATATTTTATCAAATATTAATTAAATAAATATTATTTATGTAATATATGTAATAATAATAAAATTTAAAAATAAAATGTTACTTAATAAATTCTAAAATAATAATATGCAATGTATAGTAGTTAATTCTATTTCCATTAAACAATTATTTAAACTTTAATAAATTCATTTATTTAATTATTTATTGCTTAAAATTATGCTTTTGATTCTTTAAATATTATTTTAATAATTTATTATTTCAATAATAATATTTTGTAATATAGAACAATTTTCTTATTAATCGTGCGGCAATTAATATTTTTAAATTTTGTCTTTACTTATTAAGATAATATTAGATTAATATTATAAATGCTGAAAATTTGAATATTTATATACATTCATGTAAATACATTGAATCATATGTATAAAATAAATTTTTTTTTTTTTTAAATTTTAGAATTCCTTGTTAAATATTGAAATATCTAAATAATTTTAAAAGTGGTAAATTTTTTAAAGTTCAGAATAATTTTTTTCGTATACTCAATTTAATGAAGATTTTGATAAACAAAGTAGTTTTGCAAGTGATGCAAAAATTATGATTTTCATTTTCACGACATTAAACTCGAAAATGGGATTTTGAAATTTGAGAAGCATTGCACGTGGACCTCTAGTCTCAGTTCGCTGACGTCCAGTGAAAGCCTTACAGCGGAAGCCATTGCCAGTAAAATGAAAAGCAAAATTTGAGCGAGAAAAGCAGAGTGCCAAGAGTGTGATAGAGAGAGAGAGAGAGAGAGAGAGTAACAAGAGTTCCAAGGCAGTAAGCGTGTTGATAAAGATGGTGTAGTTGTGCGATAGGCTAAGACTCACGTGAGATGGTAAGAAGAGGGGAGATTTTTGTTCATAGAGGCATGCCGGATCTTCGATCATCGGTTCAGATGGTCACGAACACAAAGCACAGAGAGAGAGGAAGCACCGCAGTGTATCCAACCTTTACTGGGGCCGAGGCGCCCTCAGCTACACCTGCGAGGATACCATACACAGTACCATCCGCACGACCCCCCCCCTTTTCAACCCCCGTCCCCTAACTAAACCCTCCTTTCTCCAGCTGCCCAATTGTCACCGCTGATTAAATTTTTACTCTTTTTACACACGTACCAACCTGTCCCTTCGATCTACAATTTAGATCCTACGTTCTTCCTTGCGAAAGTCAAGGTGCAAGCACTCCGCGCCTTCTAATCTCCCTTCAAGTCATATTCATTTAAATTTTCATCTCTTTTAAAAAATGTCTTTTAATTTCATATATAATCTCATATAATCTATTTTTTTTTCACACATTTTATTTATTTGTCTATTATTGTTTGCACGTGCACAATAATCTTTTAAAAATAAAATCATCACTAACTGTAAGATTGCTCAGTCGTTATATAATCATAACAGATTTTATTCATTTTATTTTTTTTTTCTCAAGTATTTATTTTATTATTCGTTTATTTTTAATTTATTATATGTAAAAGTTTCATTAGAATTAAACCTTTTTTTTATTTAATCCTAAATACTATTCATTTATACAATTTTACACCATTGATATAGCTCATAATACTAAATTTTTTTCCTTTTTTTATGCTCATGTACATAGTTGCATAATTTAAAAGATATTCAATAAATGGAAAAAGGTTACTTTTAAATAAATCATTATATTTCTGCATAATAATTACATTTTCAATGATTGTTAATTCTACATATAGACTAATTTCAATAAATTGAAATAGAACTTGTTATATTGTATATATATTTTACATCTATTTATTTTTTAAGGTAAAATGTATTACCAATATTAAACATACAAATTTTATTTATCTTAATTAAAAAACAAATGATTTTTAAATATTGAATTAATCAGTAAAGTTGTAATTTTTCAAAATATTTCAGAATATATAATTATAATTATTAATAAATTTATTTTATTTAGATTGAGCTTCTGTTAAAAAAATCCATTTTCATATCTTGAACTATTAGTATATCTGCTCTTTCAAAAATTTAAGTCAAAAAATAAAAAATGGAACAATAATCAGGTACTTCAAGATGTTTATATATAGTATATATGTACATACTGCATGCAGTATTGATATGATTAAAATCTTTTATAACCCCGATGATTTATAAATATTAATTTATAAATAGTATCTAAGATAATTTTATTTTTTCGAAATACAAACTTAATTTTTAAAATTTTATATCTGCGTTTGCGTTCCATATTTATCCGTAGTTCCACTGATTGTTATATTTAAAAAAATTTCTTGTGCTCTTTCAATATTACCGAAAATATATGAAATATTTTTCTTTTGCTAAAATTTAACAAGAATTCTAAAATCATAAAATATCAATTACAGTTATTTATAACATTAAAAAATGATAACACATATTAAGATTAACTAAAAAAATAAAAAATAAATAGAACAGAAAATATATAGATATTGAAAAAGTATTTGTAGAAAAGATTGTACAAAATATACGATAAATGTGACAAGTATAGAAATGCATGGCAGTGACTTTTATTTGCGTAATAGAAATTTCAAATTCATAGGTCGTGAATAGATTCGAATAAATATTTTAATTGTGATTTAATAAATAAAATAAAAAATATTCATATGAATAAACATATTGAAGATATAGAAGATTTTAGTGCATGCCACAGTATACATGTATATTTATACATATATAAATATATATAAAAATCACAGTAGAGTATAATATCCATTATATGTTAAACAACATAATAGAGAAATCTTTTCAGTTATTTTTTTTTTTTTGGTCCATGTCCATATGACCCAAAAATATATTGTATTATTTTTATTTTTTTTTTTACTTATCATCAATTAAGGTGCATCGGTGTGAGTATTGATTTATACAAAAATATTTTAGCAAAATAGCAGTGAAATAAAATTAAAAATAAAAAATCTCCGTTTTTAATTATTTAAGTACAGATGTATATATATTATACATGTATTTATTTGTAAGATATATGTTACACATTTATGTAGGCAGCTCAGCATTTAAACTGGAATAAATTCCTTATATTCTGTTTTTTTTAATAATTACGTACATTACTTCGGTTATCTAATAATTCTTGTATGAATAAATTTTGTACTCTTAATCAATATTTTTATAAATAATTAAAAATATAGCACTGAAATGATTAATTAAATTTTATGTAACAATATTATATTATTACATTTTATTTAAATTATCTGAAATAAATCAATGAAAAATTAAAAACTATTGATTTAGCATTTATTCCATTTCGATTGTGAATTATCTACATCCAAAAATTAATAAATTCAAAATAAAATATAAAGAAATATTGAATTTAATACGCAATCAACTTAAGCTAAATATTTACGGATATTGTATATATGTATATATATATATATATATAATATATTATATATATATATTGGGTGTGTGTGGGGGTGTGGGGGGGGTGTGTGGGTGTGTGTGTGTGTGTGTATGTATGTTGGTGTGCGCGCGCGTGTGTATACGAAATATGAAAAACGTGGAAGCGGATCCAACAACAAACAGGCTATTTAAAAGAGTGCTCATTAAGACATGTAAATGTGTGTGTGTGTATATTTATATCCTACTTTTTTTCTTATCATTGCCATTATCAATATTGTTACTATTTATTATTATTAGTGTATCTTATTACGTCATTTTTTAAGTATTATATACAATGTAGACGACTCGATGTTACGTATTTAACCGTAGAGGAAGGAGAACAATGTCCAAGAGGAAGACTTACAGTGTTCTTCATCGGAAGTATCCTCGGGTCCACAGTTTTCGATGTTGTTGCATTTGAGAGACTCATCGATGCAGTAGCCGCTGGTCATGCAAAGAAATCCATTGTGACATTCGGGATCCTGGGTGACCTCGGTCCAAATGGCTCGAAAGCCTTGCTGGCCTACAGCCTTGTCAGCTGATAAAAAACTGTAAAAATTGCAAAATAGAAAATTATTTAATAAATTAAATAATAAAATTACAATATTATAATAAAATTGATTAGGTAGGCTCGGTAGACTATTTAATATCGATTACTCAATTATTACGAAAACCCAATGAATTGTCTTTTTGGACGTAAGATATTTTTATAGTGATTGGAATGACGAAAATATAAATATTATTGGTAAACAGCTAATATCCTGTTGGTGTTTTAATACTAAAATTTTAGGGCTGCAATGCTACGGTAAACTTCAATTTGAATTACACTCTTTATTACTTTATTAGATTGATAGATAGTTGAGGAGGAGTTTAAAGAAAAATTAACAATAAATTAAACCTCAATCGCATGTTGTGATCATCAGAGATATGACTCCACTTTTCTTCAGGTTCCTTTACACCGCATAACTCTAATGGTGTTCTTTGCGGAGAAATCCACATTCTCAATACAGCTGCTGGACACCCTCGAGCTTTTTAACATAAAAATCACACCATTCGTTATTAAGTTTATCAAAGATAGCTATATACAGTATTATATATTTGAATATTTTTGATGAAAAAATATTTAAAAAATTAATCATACCTGATTGTTCACCTTCCACAGAGAACAAATCAAAATGCAAAAGAACTTGATGATTTGGTCTTACACTGATGAACCAATTACAAGTTTTACTGGCAAGATTCCTTGATGGTGCATCGTATTTATTTGGAAAATTGGGACTAGTAATGACGCCATAATGTAAACTACTTATATTGGAGCCGCAATCTTAAGGGAAAAAATTATCATTTAATTTTTGTAAACACACCTTTTAAACTATGAATTTTAAATAGAGCTAATCGTATTTATATTATAAATACATTTTATATACATAATAGTATTTGCGCACTCTAAATATACTTGAAATATTATTATAAAAATTGAATACAGTAATTTCCCTCATTTTCAAATTAATAATTTAAAGTTTCTCTTAAATTTTAAAGATACGCAAACTTAAAAATATCTACTATTGTAACTTGATCAAAAGGAAATAAAAATATTTTATTTTATAAAATAATATATAATAACCTCCAAAAATGGACTTTGCATTTTCAAAGATATAACGAGCCTTAAATCCACTGTAAACGAGATCAGAATCGGTGTGAAGTATCACTTTGACACCAAGTGCACCGAGGGTTGATTCAACTGGACCAGGAGCTGTCATACCGCAGTACCTGCCAATCAGCTTTTCCGTGTTATCCCGGTACATGTTGTAGATTTCTACCCAATCATCTTGGCAATACGTCAAACTATTTTAAAAAATAATATAAAAAAAGTAACAGTGCATTAATGGTTTTCTGTATCACTGGAATACTATTTAGAAACTCGTTATTGGTTTTGATGCAAATGGAATATTATTGTATATAAATTTTGTCTATTCCACTTCTGCTTAATTTAACTTTGCTTCTCATATTTGGATTTATGCACTTAAACTTGAATGAAAAAAAAACTAATTATCTCTTGATGAAAATTAATGTCTTTAAAAAAAAAAACTACATTGCATGTGCAAAGTCTAACTTACTATTATTACATATGATCTTTTAAATAATACATTAACCAAGTATTTAATATTAAAGAATAATTGCATTTGACGCAAATCTAAAAAATAAAAATTAAATTTTGAATATTATATCAGAAGTATAGTGCAATTATTTCTGTATAAAGCTTTGTAGTTCTTTGTTTAAATTTATGATAATAGCCAGAGAAAGTGAATCAATTGAATGAAAAAAATAAAAATTAAAAAATATTGATAAAGCGCAAATGCAAATTCACCAACAAAAAATTGTTTGATTTTTTTATAACCAAATCATTCAGAAAATAAAACAAGATATGAACTCTACCCATAATAACCGCTGACATTGAAGTTTTTCGTTCGGACTTTAAAGTGATCAAAAACTAGTGTGACTTGTTCATTGGGCGTTGCCAAAAAGAGATAAGTGCAATTAGTGTCACTTGGATAATTGCTTGGATAACGGGGTGAGTTGAATTCACCACGTTTTCGCGAAGAACTGCGATAAGTAAATGTGCAGCTACCGTCTGGTGCGGCGGTGCCTGGTATTTTGTATTCCGTTTCGTAAACGTACCTGAAAAATATTTGTCAAATTTTATTATTAATGTTATAAGAAACTATGTCGTTAAGTAAAATATGTTATTTATTAAATTTATTTATTAAAAATTGTATTGACCAAATGTTGAATGAAAGACGACTCACTTGGCTTTGAAACCTCTGCCTTGCTGCTCTCCACTGCTGAAAACCATAACGAGTCGTGGCCCATCACTAACTACGTGTCCTGGATTATTATCCTTCCCGCATAATTCGTAATCAAATTTATCGTACGAGTCCGTAGCCTCTTGACCTTTCAAATATAATTTTAGATACCCATCTGTACAAGTTGAACTGAAAAATATCATAATAATAATTTTAAAATAAAATAGCTCGTAATTATTTATATAAAAATATATGCAAGGATATAAACATGTTAGTTTGATAATAGAAGATCAGTTAAATTTTTATATTTATATTTAACTGATATATTTAAAATATTTATATTTCAATCAATAATATCATAATCAAAATAAAAATTTTTTTTACTTTATTATTAAAAAATAAAGTGAGAAATAATTCTTAAAATACATACTCTCCTTTGGCCTCCCCTTTTGGAATAACAAATGTTAAAAACTCGAGTCTGACGCGTTCCAGGTGTTGAGAATCTTGCATCCCATAGATGAAATATCGACATACCACTTTGGGGATGTAAGGGTATGGAAAATTCGGGCTCACAACTGAGCCAATTGATTCTTTTTTACTTAAAATTTTCTGATCGCACTCTGTTCCTCTTATATGCTCGCCACCGTAATTTGTAATAAAGTCTGAAAACAAATTATAACTGAATTATCAATTGATTTGTTAGGTGCACATCATTAAATTACATTTAATACATTTATATGTATAAATGTAGGAGTAATAAATTTAACATTTTTATTTTGAGTTTTGTTTCAATTAAAAAATGAAAAAATCTTCACAGTTACCTCAAAAATTTTAAACAATTAAAAAACGCAAGCTTACCTAATTTGACAAAGCTTTCAGAAAATTCAAAAATTCCTTTAAATCCACGATTTTGAGTGTTTGCAGTTCGCTGGAGTGTAACAAACAGAACAAAAAGATTCGACTCAGAGGAATAGAGTACCAAATTTCTCTGTTGACCACAATACGTGCCGATTACAGCTGAAGTATTATTAATACCATCATAGACTTTTACATAATCGAAAGGACAGCTAAGAGAGTAAAATTAAATTAACAAATTAACTATTGAAAGTGCATTTTATATCATTTATATTTTTAACCTAATAATGCTTTTAGAACTATTTTAAAATTATAAAGGTAACATTTATAAACCAACATTAAAAAATGAATATATTTGAATAAAGTGATTCTAAAATTCTTAAATTTTTTGTATTTAAATAATAAAAATTAATACTCTATATATTTTTAACTTATTTTTAAAGTAGGTGAAATATTAAATCTATCTTTAGCGAGTTATATTATTTACAATTAAAGAAGAATAATGGAAGTAATCATTTGAAGAGTGCAATGTACTCACTGAGGACCACCATAAAAGAGATCGAAGTCACGGAATTCAAGTCGCACCCTTTGTCTCGGCTGACCGATAAACTGGTAACTGCAGACGAGATCCTTGGGGTATATTCCAGGATACGTCGGTGACAGGATGTTACCTGTGCGCTTGACGTCTGCGTGAATAGTGAAAGAGCAGGGGAGAGTTGGGGCTGGGGTCCCAATCTCGTATTCGGCTATTAATTACGAACAAATCCTTTTTTAATGTACAAAAGCAATTCAAGTATATTGATGTTTTAAATACCGATGGTGAGGATTTTATTTTTTATGTTCATAAAGACAAAAAACCATTGTTTTAGCACTGATGTAACTTACAAATAAAAAGTAAAATTTAAAAGTAAAATAATTCCAAACGTGATATGAATCTAATACGAGCAGTTAAAGCAAAGTTAAATTTGAAGATCAAAAATTCAGTGTATTTTGAAATAAAAAGAATATAAAGTAGAACTAAACTGTTTAGTAAAAAGGAAAAGCAAAAGAAAAAGAAAAAGAAAAAAAAAAAAGAAAAAACTGTGCACCAGCTGTAACGATAAAAAGCTTTGTCAGCGCCATAACAGCCCGGTGAATAAAAAGTGTTGGAGAGCCAAACCCAAAGACCGAAGGGTAACCCACTCTCTGTCCATACTCACAGGCATTAATGAAAGTGTAAATCCCGTCAAAGAGGGTTGGCTGCGTCACATTTTTATCGGTGTAAAAGCTGAAAGCTATTCCCTGATAGAGAGAAACTCTCTTCCGGGGTGGAATTGGACCGCAGTATCTACCCCCGAATGGCGTCTCTATTAGCTTGGTCGTGTTGTCGGTTCGTATCTCCGTGTAAACATCCATGTACTCGTGGACACAACTGCAAATTGTATCCATTACAATTCAAAATCCCAAAATTAATCATTTTTCTTATTTTTTACTTGCGTTTCTTTCATTCACGTTTTTAACGGTATTTATTCTGCGGTTAAAAAGAAATAAAAATACGTGCTTTTAAATTTTCGAACTGAGTAACTGTATAACGTACACTATTTTATTCGGGTCACGCAACAACAGCAATATCATATTTCGAATAAAATTTACATTATCTAATAGGAAACGTGAAGACATATTTTATACATTTTTATATTTCATTATTTATCCGGCCGATAAACTTTTAATATAAATATTTACACTATACGCAATGTTGTGTGGTAAATTATTTAATTTTAATTTAAGATTTTAATTAATCTTTTAAATTTATATAATTATTTTAATTAGCCATTTCAATACTTTAGCTTTAGTGTATAGTATAGTAATTTAGATGATAATTTTACATTGATTTATATTATCATATTATTTGGAAACCAAATAAAAACCTTACTTTAAAACAAACGTTACATCAGTTGTATTTAAAAAATTATTAAAATAATTGTTTTTACAGTATTATGTGAATTAATTACACGATACTGCAAATATATTTTTAATTTAAAATATTAAGGATACTCAAAATTCAGGTTATTATTGTACAATTGAAGAATATATTAAATTTAATGTCAACTTACTTCAACTTAAATAATTAATTATAAAGAAAAAATTATAATAATAATAATAATAATAATAATAATAATAATAATAATAATAATAATAATAAATATAATAATAATAATAATAATAATATATAATAATTATAATAATAAATATAATAATGGAAACCAAATGTTAAACCAGTTGTAATTAAAAAATTATTAAAATAATCGTTTTTACTGTATTATGTGAATTAATTACACGATACTGCAAATATATTTTTAATTTAAAATATTAAGGATACTCATAATTCAGGTTATTATTGTATAATTGACGAATATATTAAATTTAATGTCAACTTACTTCAACTTAAATAATTAATTACAGAGAAAAATGCAATTTTAATTTATTTTAAATTATTGTCACTTGTAATTTAAAGAAAAATTTGAGAAACAATTTGAGTAGATAATTTTAAATATCTAGAGTTTCGTTTATTTTCTAAAAGATCTTTCTACTTTTTTCGATCATTACAAATCACCGAAATCTTTAAAGCGCCAAGTGCAACGGTAATGACAAACAAGATAATTGTTATTTAAAACGAATAAAATCTATGTTCATTGCCCATCTTAAAACGCAGAGCATTTACGATAAAAAAAAAAAAAAACAAAGATAATGCCAATTTCATCATTGTACTAAGACGAAAACAGAATAAAGAATAAAGTTATTGTAATAATAACAAAACATGAAATGCTCCGCGATAAAAGTGCTGATACACTTGCATCAACTAAATAACTCAAAGTAAGATCAAAAGTTAAAAAATTGGATATAAAACAATGGTAGCAAATTAATATCTGCTGATTCTCATTGCACCAACAAAGACAAAAAAAAAGGTACTTACGCTGGTAATTCCCCGACTGCGGCTCCACTGCAGCATCCATCAAAACACCAAAAAGTAGCGTGAGTACACGAAAAAAGAGAAAACACACATAGTTGCCACTTTCTATAAAACCAAGCTTTCAAGCCATCAAAATTCGATTACGGAGAAAAATATGTATGTAAATGCCGGGTGATGGGAACGTGGACAAAGACTGAGGAAAAGATTATTCTAGTGGGAAGAAATTCGGAAAAATTGCCGTAGACAAGGTAACGTAAAAATAAAGAAAGCGTATATTTTCATTTTTCCGCAAGATAAAATTTGTCGTAAAATTATAAATAATATATTAATTGATTAGATATATATTAGTCTACTCTGTATATTAATTTCATAATCAAATTTTAAAGATTATTGATTTTTCTGTAAAATAAAAAATACTCATTCTAAATGTATAAAAAATAATTATTACAAATGAATTATCAATAATTCTTTTGAAATTTTTTAAAAATTATTTATTTATTTGAATATTATTATTATTATTAAAAATAAAATAATGGTCTTTAAAATAATATGTAGTGAACAAATAAAATTAGCTATTATAGTGTTAATAACTTTAAATCAAAACAGTCTTGGTATATTAAAAATACAAAAGCAGCAGCTATTTAAACAAACAAAAAGACAAAGAAACACCTATTAAAATACAAAACAATGGTTTACATGTCTAATAAGTAAATCAATAATTTTTTGATAAATTATTTTTCAAAACTATAAATATTAGCCATAACAAATAAAACTTGTATTTCAACAAAGCCCCGTCTTTGTAAAAAAAAAAGAAATAATTTTGGAATAAAATTATGAATAATTTTATAATTTTCTATAAAATCAACAAAATAACTTTTAAATTATAATTTTATAATAATTATAAATGATATATTTATCAGAATTTATATAATGCATCGAGATATATGCTAGCTTTCAATCACAGCAGTTATTACAAATTTTATATACAAGTACTTAATAAAGTGAGATATAATCATGTCATGTACATCGAAAAATTCATTTTAAAAGTTCAGTATATTTTAAAATATTATTTTTTAAAATAAATGTTACGTAAATTATAATTATATATACATATAATTTTCTTAATTGTTAAACTCATTATTATTGGAGTTTAAAAATAAATATACAAATATTTGTGAGAAAATGATTCGAAATAATTTAAGACATTTTATTCAAGAATGTATGTATGCATGCACATGTATATAGCTTTTGCAAACCAAGCTTTTAAAGCAAAAAAAAAATTTTGCTTTTTCCAATAAAGACTACGGATTATTTACTTTATTTAATAATTTTTATTTCCAAATCGTTAGTCTGTATACATAAATTTAAGTGCTTAATTCTAATATGCTTCTGAAATTCGTATTTTTAATATTAAATTCTCAGAATTTAAAATAATGAGTTTATACAAGGTGTAATATTTTTTCCTTGACAAAGAGTTCTTAAGCTTGTAATTTATCCAGGACGAAAATAAAAATCAAATTTATTCAGGACTGCGGGATTTGATTTTATACGTTGAGAAAAAGAAAACAAAGCATCGGTTTGTGTAGGCACGTTTAGGTAGGTAAGTGCACCAAATTACTCACTCTGGAGGAGTGCCACGGAGGCCAAAGGTGGTGAAGACAAGTTCCACCCGCTGGTGCGGACCCGCCAGGAACGTGTAGACACACTGCCTGGACTCCCCATCCGGATTTATCAGGTTCGGAGCATGGAAAGTCCCGTTTTGTGGCCCATCCGGAATGCTTATAAATCTCTGGTCACACTCTGTCCGTACAACAAATTATTTTTTTATATTCACTGTCCACTGTGATTGGTGAAAAGAAAATTTATCGAAATTTTATGCAATATCTTCCTCTTATTTTTCTCATTTTTCTTTTCTATTTTGACAGTTCTTATTCCTAATTGCCCTTTGCAGCTATTACATATTTTTTCATGGGTATGTATTGATATATGTTATAAACCGTGCACATTTTAAGTTTATGAATGATAAATAAATAAAATCTAATCCATTATTAAAATTTTATTTATTTATTTAACTCATTGTAAAATATTTTTATTTGTAAAATAAATTTCAAACGATAACATATTTCTTTTTTATTGTGTACGACTATGCGGGATCCTAGCCCTTTACGTAATACTTATCGATCCTATTACTGTATAACCATTCTTACCCACGATGTTTCAGATATTTTTTAATCTTGTATCACCTTTGTGCAAATCAAAAGCTTACCCTTAGGCCAAGAATTTTTAGTACATTTATCATTATAGATGGAAAGTCTCCAATCCATTTTAGAAATATGGCTTTCAAATTTATCCATATTTTTATTTTACGTTTTTGATAACTGTATTATTTAATAAATAATTGTTCAGAAAACAAGTTGATTAAATTTTAATACATGAAGTACACATCAAAAAATTTTGCGAATTAACAAAATAAATGTATGAACAAAAAAAAATTTTTTATCTTCATTTAAAACCGAGTAAAAGAAAAATATTTTAAATATATCACTTGAGGTAAAAAAATTTTTTTATAATTAATTCGCCTAAAGAATGAATTAATAACTAACTCGACTTAACATTATCCGATGTACAACAAATCATTATGATATATCCGTAAAATAAAATGTAATAATTTCATATTTGAAGAAGAATATATTTTTTTATTGTAAATGAAATTAACTACAAGGTTCATAGAATTTTTTAATTTTTTAATCAACAAAAATTTAAAAGATAAGGAACTGCAATCGAGACATCTATTAATGCTCTTAATATTTTGATTAACATTTTGGTATAAACCAAGAAGTAATTATTATTTTATACGTGGAACAATTTTTAAATTTATAATCATAAAAAGAAAAGTTATTTATTACAGTTATAAGTTATAATTACATATTTTTTGGCATGCTTCGAGAGATTGTAAGATCAATTTAAGATGCAAAAATTTAATGAAATATCTAACTATTGGAAAAATAACGATTGTCACTAAACGTGCGAGTAAAGCAAAATGTTTAATCAATTTATGCCTTTCGTATTTGATATGCACAATTGAATACAAGAAATTTAAAAATTTCTTCGGGTACACAATACCTGCGATTATAAATTATTTATATTATTATGCATTATGCAATATCCACTTGCTACACACACACATCCATACATAAATACGATGCTTGTTTGCATAGTTGGCACTCCTCTATACACACCGTAGTTACATAGTTGGTAAATATGCTTTACTTTGTAGCGTACGTATGTACATAAGACGATATATTTCTTTACAACATAAATTTTCAAATTAAAAAAATATCTAATTAGAAAAATAAAAAGTTCTATTACATTTAATCTCATTTTTTGTTTATATATTATAATAAAAAATATAAAGAGCTGCAGTATAAACTATTTGATACATCCAGAAAACAAAAACACAAAAATTAATATTATATCGTGTTTCAGCTAAAATCTTTTTATCATATATTTTCAAACAATCTAAATAAAATTTAATAACCTGCAATATTTCTAATAACTTTCAAAGTATAATACAACTTATATAGAATATTCAATAATTTCTATCGAATAATACTCAAATTTAATCAAAATATGATTTTAATCAATAAGTGAAAATGTAGAAAGTATGAAATATAAAACTAGTAATATACATATATAAAAATTTAGCTTATTTAATTACCATAATTTATAATTAAATATTAATAAAATATAATTGAAAACCAAATTTAATATTATTTTAAAAATTAATTACTTATTATTATATTTAATTTCATTAAATTACATTCAGCTACACTTCATATATAAATAATGAAATAAATATTAAATGTGGTTTTACAAAAATATAAGGACGGAATATTTATATTAAAAATTTTAATAGTATTAATACCAAAAAAATTAACAAACTAAATCCAATAATGTTATAGTTTTATTTAATAAAATATTGTCATTAAAAACTAAAGAATGTGATAAAGTTATAAACATTATTTTAATATTATATTAAATTACATTATTCATTAAAAAATATTGTTGAAAATAAATCTGTTTGATATAAAATCAATTGATTTTATTGAATGAATAAATATAATTGTTTCGGAAAAAAATATATAAAATAAAATAATTATAAAAACAGTAAAAATATATATAATTTCTCATATTCTGTGTTAATAAATTTAATATTTTATTTTCAAGTATTCAAGTTTAAAAAAATTTTTAAGGGATGTAAATAAAGTGTATTAGTAATTTATTATTTAACATCACTGGAAATATGCGAAAATAAACTCCATTACTCCACAGTTTTTATTAATATATGTGCATTACATAAACTTTAATGTTGTCTGGAGCTTAAGGGTCATGAAATCCTACTTCTGACATTTACGAGGTATTATTAGACCATATTTCACCTCATGTAGTTCATTCTTTTCAGTATGTCGTATTTTTTAATGAGAAAGTGAAGTGAATTATATAATAATAATCTTTACTTGTTTAAATTTACTAAATAAAAATAGGTCAATTCAAAATTAAATTTCAATATCTAGTAGGATAATACAATATTAATTACTTTTTTACCACGCATAAGATATAAATATAAAATATAATC
The DNA here is from genome assembly GCA_018907245.1 of Eupristina koningsbergeri. NCBI lineage: Eukaryota > Metazoa > Arthropoda > Insecta > Hymenoptera > Agaonidae > Eupristina > Eupristina koningsbergeri. The sequence goes on from JACCHV010002775.1 coordinate 1,136,587, forward strand.
TAATGTCATAAATACAAAGTGAAATTACTGTCTTTTGTATATTTTATAATTTGGTTTTTTAAATATCTCTTTTATAATTATAAAAAATTTATTAAAGAAAATTAACGAAAACAATAGACCCTTAGAAAAGGTTCAGAACTGGATCTTTTGTAAGATTACTTACTGTATAATTATTATACAGTTGTTATAAAGTCACTAAATCATCAGTAACGTATTATTAAATTTATTATGAAAAAACTGTCTTTAATAAAAATTACTTGAGTCATAACGACTTTTTAAAACATAATGCCAAATTAGCTTACTATTATTTTGTAATTAATTTTTTATAATTTTTTTTTTACAATTCAAGCATCAATGATAATAAAAACAAACAATTTTATTACAGTAATTTTAAAAATAACTGTATAATATATATAATTAAAATTTTTATTTATAACCATATTAATTAAATTTTTAGAAATAAATATATAACCTTTATTTTGCTGAAATAGAAAAAAATATATAATCAATTTATTTAATAAAAATTATAAATGTTGGGTTTAAATGCTTGTTGATTTTAAAGATATAACAAATTTTTTATAATTTTCACATTACAGTTAACCTAATTATGAATTTGCAGCAGGTTCCAAATTTTTTCTAAAATTTTTATTGCATAAAAATATTATGATCACATACTTAAAAAAAATAAAGGCAAAGGTATACTTTAAAATAAAAAAATTAAGGAGCATTAATCAATGTAAATGTTTTTTAAGCCCAAGGAATAAAGTACAATGTTAGTAATTTACCAAGCCAAGCAACATATAGTAAACCTGTGCTTTAATTTAAATTTAGTATAAATTTACTGTTTTTAAAGCATTTTAAATTTAAATGATAAAATAATATAAATGTTGAAACCGAGTTGAAAACGTACTTCATCATCACACTTAAAATTTGAACTTTTATAAATATTTGATACAAATAAAAGAAATACTAATTTTTTAAAATTTCTAAAATTTCATTTTTTAAGATCAACACCCTTTATACCTCACTGTATAATGAAAATTCCAATGATTTTAGAATGGAATAGTTGCATCTGCCTTTAGCGTGAGCTTCTATCCTGGCGAATTACATTTATTATATTTATTCCTTGAATTAAAAGTTTTGATAAAACAGGAGGATGGGCCAGAATGTATTTACCGTGGACCACCGAAATCTATTCCATCGAAGCATTTTAGTCGAAACGTAATAGGGTACGGTACCTGAAGTATCACGGGGGAGTAGCAGCAGAAAGAAGATAAAGGCATGGGAAGCGAAACTACTCCCGAAGGTGTGCCAGAGTACCGAAGCCATACTGTGTCCTGTAAAAGAGCAAAACAACTTTAAGGGCACGAATTTTTGGACTGGATTATCACTCATTATAGCTCTAGCCCAACAGACCCAGAATATTCCAATATTCTTTTTAACAATCCACCTACCCTTACTTAATTTTACTAAGTCAAGTTAAGGATTCGAGATTCTCGGGTTTATATTAATCAAATTATATTTCACACCAAATTATACAGATTAGAGTTTGGCAGAAATAGAACATTAAATTATATTTACATAACATTTTGAAAACTTTCTCTTTTAATTTATTTGATCTGCACTTGTTTCTTTTTTAGCTATTACAAATGTACTTGCAAAATTTAAAATCATCCGAAATATTCGTCAGAATAAATAAATAAGTAGTCATCTAAATTTTATTCAATGAAATCATTAATAATATTTTTATTAATTCTGGCTTCCTCAAATGTGAAAGCGGATTGGGTCATAAAAGTTTAATTTATATTCAACAGTAAAATCGGAATAATTCTTTTCATAGAATATCACTAAAGTTTAAAAAATATATTTTTTTTAATGATACTTTTTAAAGTTTTATGGTCTATAAACCTTTTTGGGTTGAAGAAATCCATACTTCAATGGTATTTTAAAAATTAATATTTAAAAAGATCAGTAAAATGAACAGTCGTCTTAAGGTTGAATCTTTAAATCATGGATTAATAACTTTAGTCATGCAAAAATAATACGGAATAGTTTGCATAAAATTGCATGCACATTTATAACTTTAATATATTTATTAAAAAATTATAGTACTATCTGCTTGATAAATATAAAGTTTAGTGCAAGAAAACATAACAAATCAATATAATATTTTATAATTTATCATGGTATTGTTATAAATTTCGAATGTAATATTGATCACTAGTGATGTAATTTAATATAAAGCTTAAAATTGTATTATCATAAAATTTAAATTAATTACCATATCGTCAGTGTCAGTTCCAGGTACGGAATAAGAAATGAAATTTAATCCGAGAGAATATCTGTAACATCATACAAATTCTATTATTATTTTAAACCTTTCAGATATTGTATAAAAATATTGAATTTATTTTCATTAGTGTATATGTAAATTATTAATTAAAAAATTATTTTTAAAATATACTTCAATTTAAATGAAGTGTATTTCAAATAGTTATAACAAACAAGTAGTAGAACTAATAAGCAATTTTAACTTATTAATTTATTTCAATAAATTTTTTAGCATATATATTCGAGAAATTTTTCTCATAAATTATAATGTCAATGAAAATAAATAAAAAATGTTTTTTATAAAATGGTTAATAATTAATTGCAATATTTTATCATCTCAATTACACAGTATAAGCTATTTGAACTAAGCAGGTAAAAGATTTACTGTATCGATATTTATTTATATTACTAAAATGATTATAAATTGTAATTTTATTACAGAGATCATTTATTTATTGAATTTCAATTCTGAATGAAACAAACTAAAACACAGGCATCGAATACAATTGCTATTATCGCAAATCATAATCAATCCGTATGGTTAATGCAAACCATAAGATTTTAATTTGTAATGACTCATATAAATCGAAACCCGCACCCTATTTTTGATTATGTGGTTATTAATATTTAAATATAGAAATAAAGGGCAGCTACTTGCAATTTAACTAATCGAATCGACTGCAGATTTTCCAGAAAATTAAATACACATAGATATATTATGGATATTACGTGGAACCAAATATCTACTACAAGAAGATTGCAAAAAGCACGTAATCCCATATTTTTGTTGACATTAAAACAAAATTTTACTTTAATTGATAGGAAAAAAATAATTCTTTCGTGTATTTTTCAACTTGATTCCTTAAATCAAGTTTATTTCCAAGTTATAACCTTAACTCTTTGTAAATTCTTTCTTTCACAGAGTTAAATACCCTGTCATTACATAGAATCACTAGAAATATATTATAGTTTGTAAGTACCTATATTATACATAGTTAAGCAATCAAGATATGAACATTATATGATCCTTTTGGAATACATTCTTATCATACATGTACAAGAGTAGAATTGCTCTATTTATAAATTATAAAGCAATGGTACCAAAATTAAAACTTTTGATCAGCATTAGCGTAAAACTGTCTGTGATGGAATTTCAATATAATATTAGGTACAATTTTATTAGGTACAATTAGATCAAAAGCATAGTAGATTTGTCGAATTACATGAAATCAATCAAATTTTTATATAATTGAAAATAAAAATAAAAAATATTAAACTCAGATCTTATTGGCTGAAACGACTCATCAGATTCTTCTCTTCATTTATTAATTTAATTTAATTTTATTTTATTTTATTTTATTTTATTTTATTTTATTTTATTTTATTTTATTTTATTTTATTTTATTTTATTTTATTTATTTTATTAATATTTGATAAATATTATACAAAATATCAAGAATAAATGTAATGTCTGCAATATTAGTTATTGTATTTTATATTTTATGAATCGATTTTCTATGTAAAAAATAATAAACAGTTAAGCATACATGGTGCTCTTATTTATACACATTAGTTTGTCTTTCTTTGTTAGAAGCAAGTAAAATATTCGTATAATGCGTATTGAAAAACTGTATCTTCCTGACTATTTACACTGCGGTTTTTCAATGGTTTATATGCATTATCTCCGAAATAAGTCTGGCTTTTAATCGTTTTCTAGATATAAAAATCTAGCTTCACTACAGTAAATTTTATAATTACATTCTTTTGCATGTAATACAGTTATAGATTATTCTTTGGTATACTTACTGTTTATTTCTATGGAGTTACTTTTGCATTTTTTATGTTTATTAACTATTATTTGTATTGTATGTGGGTTTTATAAAATATAACGTTCAGCAATTATTTCAATTGATACTATAGAAAATGTCATTTTATAAATAACGAGAATCCCATTTATTGTTTAGTACTAATCTTTGCTTAATTTTGTTATGTAATTTTGTATTTTATTGATAAATGGTAATGTAATTGTATTATATTATTTCAATAATTTTGAGCAAGTAATGAAAAAATTATCGGAGATAGTGCAGGGGATGGGGATTAATTAAAATTTTTTGTTTTAATTATTAATGTGTAATACATGGTGAAAAAAGTTCATTTAAATTTTTAATACGTCACATTTAATTATCGATATTAACGAATTTCAAGATTAAAAAAAATATTAGAGATACGATATTAATGATTTGATTATAGTTTTAAATATTTTTTTTGTAGAAAATTTCAAAGTTAAATAGCATATTTTGTATTTACAATATATCAGCATATAAATAAATTTATATACCTTAAAATTAGATATAATTAATAATATATGTGAAAGTATTTAAGTTTTATTTAGTATTTACAATAATAAATGTTATTTCAAAACGTTTAAAATTTTAAGTTAATCACTTAAGAATTTTAATTAATAGTTTAATAATATTTTATTTCATGAGTTTTATAAATAACAATTTAAAAAATTGAATTAAATTCATATGAAAATAGTATATTGCTTAATATATTTTAGTATATGCAATATTTTTACATACATACACATATAACTATTGATGGTAAATTTATTTTAAAAAAACATTTTTATGGATAAATATTTCAAATAAAATATGAATCATTATAAAATTTAGAGAATTTATATAATTGAAACTGTAATCAAAAAAACTTTTTGACAATGTTTTAAAATTAACTCTTTCTTGAAAAAGAAAAAAGAAAGAAAAAGAAAATATGAAATAATTTTTTTTTTAATTTATTATTATCACAGATATTTTGTAATAAGAAAGCTAATAATTCTGAATAATTAATATTAATTTTTATTTAAAAAAATGTAAAATTGGTATGTCATTATAAAGGTAATAATTTTTGATATGAAAAATGTATTTTGGTCAATTTATATTTTATATAAAAAATTCAAGCTTAAATTATTACCTAGGAAATATATAGAAATATATGGTACAAACTGATTTCGAAATAAAGTTTTTTCAACCAAAAACTGAATAGGCTTTATTTTGTACTTTTAAGTTCAAAGTGATGTAAATATCATCGAAATGTGTTTGAGAAAGCTACATTTATATAACCTGTATCAAATTTTTTTTTATCCCTATCTATTTCGTTTACGAAGATACATTACTCTGTAAAACTTTTCACAGAAACTGGGTATTTCTCGACTTGAATAAAAATGAAGCATTATTTATAAAACATAATATTTCACAATTAAATATTTCACAATTAGTTACTTTCAAAGTTTTAATTGCATTTTTAACAAGTTAATTTAAAATGTATGTATATGAATATTCGCAGCATATTCAAATTAATCTTCTATAAGGGTTGAAGCCAATTTATTAAAAAGCTTTGGACTTACTTTCAATTATTGTGAGTAGAGATAGAGATAAAGAACGTATCTTTAATTAAAATTGTAAATGAAACTCGAGCAAACATGCTCAAAATAGAATGAAATTAAAATCCAGTAGCACACCGCGAACCACTGAAAATAATTTTTCATTAATCCGAGAATCCCTCGTGATATTTGATAAAGGGCACATTTGTTGCATCGAGGGCTTTATAAATTCACCCGCAAGCCACCAAGGAACACCTTGTGCACACACACCGGAGGCTCGGTAGATCCACCCTATACCGACGTGGAGTTCGTATAACAAGGGCAGGAGGAAGAAGTGAGCAAAAGTGAGTACGAGTGCCCGATGACGAAAGGGTGAAAAGGAATAAAGAGCCTGAGACGGTTTTTGTCGTTGTTATGAACGAGGTCTGGGACCCGGCATTAATTCCAATTGATGAAGTCACTGCACCCATTGCACTCCTCATAAATTCATAAAACGAAGGATTCTAATGTCGTGGCTGACTTGGAATCCGATCGGGGAATTTTGCGCAGTTGGTCTGGCAGAGTTGATCTACTAAGCAGTCTTGCTCCTCTTTTCCTTTCATTATCCTCCTCCTCCTTTTCCCTCTAGTCACCCGAGTTCAGCACAATCACTGGAATTCGTGCTTCGACTGAATCAGCATTATGTTTATTCATACTCACACCAAACCCTCGAAGTTATATGCATGTATGCATATTTAGTTTATATTCGGGCTTATGACGTTAAATCATGGAGGAATACGAATGTGTAAGTGCGCGGCCGTTTGAACTCCTTCGTGTACAGGGAATATTTCAGCACATTCATTATACAGAGCGTAATTTACAAGCCGCAAGATTGTGGATCTCAGCGCGGTACAATACCGAATGAGTAAATTTGATTATAGATAATCCGGAGACGTCATACAATGGAACTACCAACCGAATTCATAAAGTCGAATACCATAAGGTCGAATAAATTTTCTAAGTGTTGGATTATTACTTTTTTTAAATCAAGAATCTGAATAGGAGTAAATTAGGAAAATGTATCGATTCAATGCTTACATTAGACTTTCCCATTTTCTAACTACTACAGTATAAATTTAATTAATTTTTTTTTTTTTTTTTTTGTATTAATAACCACTGATCACTGTTTATTTTCTCGATACATGCTCTTTTAATTTATTACTTCGATATTAGATTTTTCGACATTTTTCCTAGCGATTTTGTCGTGTGCTATTCGAAATATATTTTATGATTAAAAAGATTACATATCATGTCATGAAAAGCTTTTTATTCTGCATTTTATGTTGCTCATTTACATAAGTATTTAACACAATAAAATGAATAACGGATAATTCTAAAACAGCCCTTAGCTGCATCATGATAAAACAAGACATTATTGGTATTGGAATCATTTTGAAAGACAAGGGAAAGACTATTTATGCCAAACCGTCATTTCATAGATCATATAAGGAATTTTCACACACATTTTAACGTGTTTAGGTAAGCGATTTTAGTGGAGAGCAGAGGATAAACGGGGCACTAATGAAAGAAATTCAAAGAAATATATTTTCTTATTTTTCTTTTCTTTTTTTCAAGGTATATTATTGAATAGTATAATAAAATCATATCATTTACCATATAATAACAATTTAATAAACCTTTAATGCAGTAATAATTTAAATTATATTCATTAAAAATATATATTTTCTAAAGTATAGAAGCGTTGTTTTTGAAAGCTTAAAATATTCATAATAAAAGAAAATAAATCGTTTATCAATTGGATACCTAAGAGTTATTAATATTTATAAAGTATTCAAACAATAGCAATTTGTAAAATGATATGTTATATTTTATAGATTAAGTTATGAAAATCATGTTTGCAAATGTAAAATTCATAATCCATTCTATGAAAAATATATTTAATGAATGTATAAAAATAATTAAATTTATGGTTTTATTTTATTTCGAGGAAATACACATCTGAATTTGGTTGTATTTATTATAATTGCTTGTGTTTAATACTAATTTAAAAATTAAATTTTCTTTTTTTTTTTCATAATATTATATGAACGCGTGATGTATATTAACTTTTTTTACTAAAATATTAATATTTGTAAATTTTAATAAATTTTCAGATTTTTAACATTATGAGTAATTTATTTAATATTTTAACTTATGTAAGTGTAAATTTTAAACAAAAAAAAATAATAATTGATACGATGATAGTTTTTACAAAAATTTGATTTAAAATTTCTAACTAAAATTATAATCTTGTAAATTAAATTTTATTTAACTTAAACTTTTAAATATAATAAGTTAGAAAAGTCTTTTATGTATTTTACTATAAAATATTGTTTTCATTCCCAAAAATTATCATAGCTGATTATAATAATTTGTTTTATCTGAATCTTTTATCGACATATAAATATTGTTAAAAAAATATTAAAAGCTTTTATTTATAAAAATTTGAAAAAAAAAATCTTTATACATATTATTATGCATTGATATGAATAAAAAAATATAAATGAAATTTTTAAATATATATTGGCATACATTACTAAACAAGAAAAGTTATTATGTACTTAATATTATAAAATTTTTATTTTATACAGTTATAAATATTATTTACTTATTCATTATTTTTATTTATTATTTTTCTTTTTATATTTTTATTCAAAGATATTCATGAATTTTTAAATTTTGCGTGTCTAGTTAAAATGTTGTAGAAGAGATTTTAAATACTTGTTTTATAATAAAAAATGTTTTTTAAAATAAATTTCACAGATAAAAATTATAGTAAAATTTTTATAAAAAATGAAATGAATCGAAAATGAAAATATTCGGAACAATATAAGTATTAAATAAATATAGCATGTTTTGTATTCAATTTAAAATATTTATTTTTTTTTATATTCGAATGAGAATTTTTACAGATATTTTTCTAAAAAATATCAAAAAAATGAATCATCTATTTTACATCACTTTACGATCCTATGAATATAAAAACTATTCAATATATACATGAATAATTAATTATATTATTGTGTAAAAACTTTTATTATATTGTATTATATTAATCCTAGTCATTTTTTGAAAATTCAAAAACAAAAAAATATTTTTATATGTTTAATATTATTACTAATTTTATATAGAATTCTATATATTATATATATATGCTTTTGAAAACCTTGTTTTTCTATTGAATGTTTATTTTTTTTTTTAACCTATTTATCACAACTTATGCAAAAATAAATGAGATTATCATTATTTAAAAAAAATATTTTTAAGCAATAATAAAATAGTGTAATGTATGAACCTTAGAAAAGGGATATTAAAATTTATTTTTAAATTATGCTTGTGACTATTTTACATCAGACTAAAGTTATAAAACTCTGACCATTATAGTGACATCTATTTTTATGTAAATTCATCTCAACTTCATAATTTTTATACTTTTATTTTTAGACATCAGATATATAAAATCAAAATGAATATCTCAAAAATTTTATTGAATTTTTTTTCATTAAATATAAAAAAAAGTGAGTGATACATATTCTAGTGTGTAAAACGTTTTTGCTCTTTGGATTTTAAACTATTTCTGAAACAGTCGAATAAATAGAAAAGATATATTTTTTCTATGCAAAACGATATAAAATAATATCCTTTGAGAGTAAATAAGAAAAAAAGAAAAGGAAGATATATTATTACAAAAGATTACAACTGAAACAAGTGAGACTGACTGGAAACAAGCCAAACATGATTCGTCTTGATCAAGTTTTGTTTTCGCCCTAAAATAGTGTGGTTGCTCTCTTGAATCTCACTACACACAAACAAAGACCGTAAAAAATAGTAGAGACATCAGAACACATCGAAATACATCGAAATACATCGAGATACATCAAGATACATCGAGACACCACACCCTGGTTACTCGCGATAAACTGGCCCTCCTGCCTTCTAATTGGAGGTTACATTTGTGTTGGCATGTATCATGTGAGTTGCATGATATAAAAATACTCAAGTTATTTTTTACTTATTTTATAAATTATAAATTTTTTTTCTATAAATTAAAAACAAAAGAGTAAACAAAAATAAATTAAAAACAAAAAGAGAATAAAATATTGAGACCCACACACAAGATTCTAGTTTTATGTTATCTTTTAAAATAATACGGTAGAAAAGTACTGCGTAATGTTCAACGGTTCCATAAAAAATAATCCCGTGTCATGTTGATGAAATGACTCATTCATCTATTTGCCCAGAAAAACTATTTTCTATAAACTTTATTTACTTTTTTAGAATAGGCAATCCTGGTTTTTCTCTATTTTCTTGATCGATTGTAACAATATTTGTTATCCTAAAAACTGAGACATTCTATTATTTTACTCGTATATAAACAATCCTTGCATTTTTATTAAGAATATTTATCAAATAAATTTAATAAAATTTTGATTTCAACCTTAATAGATTAAACCTCAGACGAACAAAAGCGTAAATTTATTTGTGTATTACAACTCTATTAAAAAATCACAAATTAATAAAATAAAATATTCAAATCAGATGATTTTGATCGAATTTAGATTCAAGAAATAAATAAATAGTCATATTTTTCAAATGAAACATATTCAATTGAATTTAATGTAATTGTATTAATTTTTGAATAACTTATTTTTAAATTTTTGTTCTGTTATATCAGAAAACATAATCAGATTTAATTTAAAATTCATGATAATTTAAATTTTATTATTTTATTATCATTTTCAATTACTTATAAATTTAATCATTATTATAATTCAGAAGATAAATTTTCATATTTGTAAAATGTTTTTTTCGAAAGTATCGAGACGATGAAAAGAATTTTAAAAAATAACGATATTCTTACAAAATTATATAACTATTATAAAAAATATGTTTTGGAAACTTTCTTTTTCAAAATTATATGTAATTTATGTTATATAAATTGTAATGTAAGTGGAATATAATGTTATCATAATTTATTTATTCTTTTTGCTTTTTGCTTTTGCTCAAAATTACTTTTACGTAAAATAGTTATATACGTTGATGCTTAAGTAACATAAAATTTGCATAAAAAATGGTAAGTAATCTAAAATGAATAATAAATAAATGTGCATGCATGATGCACGAGAATAAATATTTTTTTTTTAAAAAAATTGTATTTATTAATGTTTTTTATGCGAATGTATGAAATTATTCTTGTAATTTAGTCTAAATGGATATTTATGCTTGCTTTTTTGTATTTTTTATCAGTTTGCAGAGTCAAATAATATAAGAAATGAAAGAATGTTCTCGTCATTATTTTTTGAATAAAGTAAAGTTTGCGTGCATGCAACTTTCTATAGCATCTTTAATGTATATTTTAGGTATATTTTTGCACATCTTTTTATGTGCCTAAACATACTCAGCGTACATACTTTTACATGTATATAATACATGTTTATTTTCTAATTTTGAGTACGTATACCCGTGAATGTACAAATTAAATGCGTACACGTCTTATGAGCACATGTTATTCACGTACATGTGTGTGCATCAATATTATGTTCTTTTTTCCTTTTCTTAATATTTACAATGGAACATGAATATGAGTGTTTCACAAAGAATATAAAGGAAAGCCCTACACCATAAATTAAAGATTAAACTCCTGACCTTTGGGTCTAGAATCCCATGTGGTTATTGGGTCAACGTGCGCGTGCCTTTCATAAGTTATACGTTTGTTCACTCCCTTTTCCACTATTCATCCGTTGCCTAGCAAATCAACCCCTCTCCCCCTCTTAATCGAATCTCTTTTTTTCCAGTCATCTCGAGAGGATATTTCGATGAATATGATTTTTTTCCTCTTCCTTTCTTTTTCACCGCTTTTTAAAATATTATGTTGTATTCAAACATGCGGTTTTAATACTTCTAAAAAATTGAATGGTTAATAAAATAAGTTAAATTAAAACTTTTCTCTTTTAATATTTTCCAAATAAGTGGATATTTATTCAGCAAATAAATTTTTTTTTTTTTCAATTATATTTTAATGATGACTGTTAATAAATAATTTTGAAATTACATAATTATTTATGCACATATATATATAATATCGAAAAATATATATATTCTAATTATTTAAATAATTCTTATTAGTTCTAATTAATTATTGTAAGTAAGAACTACTATACATTACTTTACCTAAATTATATTAAACCTGAACTAAAAAGCCTTATTTCTTTATGTATGTTGAAATAATATTACAATATAATCGTTCTAAATTATAACAATCATCGAAATGAATTTTTATTAATTTATATTGGATTTATTTACTGTCCTAATAGTAATATTTTTAAATTAATTTATTATAGTTGAGAATATAATTTAGAATAGTGCAGTTATTTTGATGCTATTAAAAAATGAACAGAATCAAAATAAAATTAAACAATTCCGTTTAACGATCATTAATTTGGTTTAGTGAAAATTGAGTAAAATAAAATGAAACTAAACATTGAGATTAATATTCATTTAATACATATAAAATAATGTATTAAATCATCTCAAAAATTTTATAAAACGTTCGATATCAAATGTATTAAAAGATCATTCATCAATTCAGTTAGTGAACATAGTCCGTAGCCATAAGTATACCAAAATCAAATAGAAGGATCCCTGTTTGCGTTTGCGATACTCCCGTGGATGATGAGGCCAAAAAACAAGTGGTTAGGAAGCATCCATAAGAGGGTAACTCAAGCTGTAATCGATTTACGAGTTGCGAAAATTTCGTCATTTCCGAATAGGAGCCGATTTCTCAAGGGGTGGAAACTGGGATTGAAGTGCCACGCCCTCGACGATTTTTGTTTATGTCTTTTTACCAAGAACAAAGGCGAAAACAACATTGGTTTCTTCTTAATTTTACTGCTTTGTGCGGATTTAAAGAAATAGAGAGCAAAGACTGCTGATAATGCCAATAACACACTAGTCTGTTGTATGGAAATACAGAAATATTTGAAAATTACTTTTAATCTATTAAGCTTTGTTTTAATTACAACATTTTTGCTGAAACATTATTCTGGAAAGGTATTAAAATGTTATTAAATTTATATAAACTGATATTTATTACTACACTATTAACCCCTATCAGAGTTATCGCTAATTAAAGCATTACTATGTCGAACAACAAATCTTGTACAGTTGATTAATCAGGAGTATTTAATATACCCGTGTCTAAATATTTTGAGCATCGACTCAAATTCATTTTGAGACCAAAAAAAACTGTGTATTTATTATAAATCTCTAAAATATATAGATAGTTATCAAAATCAAGGCTTACAGTTAAATTCAAATTATTGTAATAATGAATTTTCTAAAATCAAATGCCAATAAGCTTGTAGATTGAAATTGATTCACTCATTTCACGGAGCTTTCTGAATATCCTCACCATAAAAGATTAAATAGAAAAGACGATTTAATTGCTTGTCGTAAAAAAATCTTCCTCATCCAAAACACCTCGCTAAAAGCACGAAAACTCTATTGGATCAACGTGAACTTCGGGAAGAAGCATCATCTTTTCCTCCCTGAGACAATTGGTCGATACGGCTCTCCATCATCCACCGCATGCACAAATTCCCTCTTGAGAACCATGCTCGCTGCAAAATTCTAGCCGCCAGTCAAAAAGAGGGTTACCGAGATAACTCGAATGACACAGGGACGTGCGGGGGTGGATCGCGTGGTAGGGATGAGGGGGAGGGGGGGAGGCGAAAAATGCAAAGTCAAAAAAGACAGGGCGGGGTGACAAGGATTCAAGCCGCCGCTGCCGTTGCCACCGCCATCGTCACCACCGCCGCCGCCGCCGCCGCGGAACCGCGCCCATGCGCTCCTAAAGGACGGGGTGAGTGTATGCGATGGTCAATAGTTCAACTTCCCATCCCTCTTTCCCTCTCCTTCTCTCTCTCTCTCCCTCCCTCCTCCCCCCGCTCGCTCGCTCGCTCACCCTCTCTCTCTCTCTCTAAATCTGCTTCACTTTTTCCTTTCCACCAACGTTACTATCACCCAATCGCTTGCTCCTTGCTCTCTCGTTTCTGCGGCTGCAATCCGTGCATTTTTCGGGTAGGAATGAAAATCCATTTGCAATTACTCACGGTCTTGCGAGCCCGAGTAAAGAGTTCGGGACAGAAATAAATTTGCAGGGGATTCAAGAAAAGAAAGAGGTTCGTGTTGCGGTACAATTTTTTAAGAAGGGACTTCTCGACGTGTTGTCGTTTTCACTTTCTACGCTCTCTTGGGACAAGTAAACGCTGGCAGACAGTAGGCCACCAGACTTTATACTTTTCAACGGCATGCAAAAATTAAAAAAGAGCTTAATGAAGAACAAAAGTCCGACTGGGAAAAGAGACATGCGTGCTGTCTCAAACCCAGTCGGACTAAAATGAAAGGGGAATTAGGAAAGTAAAGGAGAAAGGAGAAAGAGAGAGAAAAGAAGAATGTGAGGTAATGATGAGGACACAAGATTACAGAGTTTAGTGGTTGTATGTAAATAGAACCACATTGGTGATCAAAAAAATGAAGCCTTTTTATGATATTGTTTTTCGATTTTCTTATCACATTCATTGTATCTTTTTCACTTGGTTTACATAACAGAACTCTTATCGAGGGTTAACGTGTCGACTGCTGTGTGAAAAAGAATCAAATACAAACAAAAAAGAAATCAAGTCCACTTAAGTTGAAGCTTTTATTTACTTCTCCTTGTCTCCTTTAATTTTTCTTTTTCTTTACCTATCTCAGATACTCGCAAACTCATTTTGGTAAAAGAAAATTCTGGTTCCGCGGTCTTTTTTGGGTAACACACCCACACGAACGCACACAGCCACACTATCATGCATACATTACCATAAACATCCATATGCATGTGATATTGGTGTACAAAACCCACCAGCAGATGAGTCGTGTGCATCTTTTCCTGGCGCTACCAAAGGCGTTATTTCGTGTTATGTCACAGCTTTTCCATCCTCTTCTACTTCCAATACATAGCTCTTCCCGATAAAAGACGAAAATTACCGGATTTTCTTTCTTACACAGTCTCCCTCCAACTTAATCTATCTCTTATCCTTCTCTCTTTGTTCCCCTTTGTCGTGTCGCACAAACACAAACTTCTCGAACAACTTCTCGTCGTCCCTCGTCTTACAATTACAACCTCGTGTTTTCCCTGACAGTCTTTATCTGTGCAGTAGGCCAGAAAGCTCAGTGAACTAAGACTTGCTTCTGAGTGTCTCGTTCGGGGCTGTTTTAGTTCCCTGCAGAATCAAGTGGTTGAAGAAGGCGATGGTCTTGGTATTTCCGGAAAGGGGTATCCGGTCCATGCATGGGCCAAAGTGGATGGAACCCGAGGAGCGATACTGCAGCAGTCTTTCGAAATTCGGCACCATCATTTCCGAAAATTTGTCACCAGCCACCCTTTGCTTCCCCCTCTTCTGACTGGGACCCTAGTCACGCGTAGATCTCTGCATTCCTGCCCACGGAACCTACTTACCTCTGTCGAAAGGATCGGTTTCGACGAATCTCCAAGCACCCTTTTACTTTCTTCCTTCCGCGGTCGGTACGTAGGAATTACGAGGGTAGGAAGTTTGGCACTCGCGATCGTTCGTTTCTCCCTTTGTTAGCCCGTACACCTCGACTCTGAACTCTTGAACTGTGAACCGTGAACCGCGTGGCGTTAACCTCTTTGTACCTCCCGTGAGTCTCGAGCAGGTCGGCGATTCGCCGACGACGAGGGCAACAATGACCCGTGCACTTCGGAGCCCACCAGCACACCCCGACTGGCGACGTGAGCAAGAGGCGAAGAGCGAGGAAGAAGCGTCCAACCCCCTCCAATTCACCCCATCCAGTGCTTCGCAGTTGGGGTAGAAAACGGCGGCGGCGCCGCTCTGCTGCTGGCTACGTGCCACTGAAAAGGGACTGTGCAGGGACGGACATTGATGCACAGGCGCCCCTACCCCTTCTTCCCTCCTTATTTCCAATAAATCCACCCCTTTGAAAAATATCTCCTCGGAACCAAAACACCACTTGTCATAATAATACCTTATTAAATAAATTATGAACTTGTATTTCTATTCTTTCTGCATTTTTCTACTTCTTACATTCCTTTCATTCTACCAGCAGTGTTAGAAATTTTATTTCGATTTTATGCCGTAAAACGTTGAGGTATTACCTAACTCAACTTACTATCAAATAATGTTTTTAACAAAAAAATAGTTTAACCATATTTTTATCCGAAAATCCGAATGTCTTTTGATTGAATTAATATTGAATTAATTCAATTAACATATTGAATTAATATTATATTACATATTATATAATTAACATTATTATATAATTAACATTAAGAATATGCTATTTATTACGTTAATGATAAAATTGAAAAAATTTTATCTGCAAATATGTTTAAATTCTTTATCATAATTATTATTCAAATAGTCATATTATTCTAAAGATTCAATTTTGTAAACACCATTAAATTCTCTAATAATCACAATGCTTCTTATTAGTATAAAAATTATGGAAACCTCCCTTTAAAATAATTAGACCTTGTATGTGATCATTATTTCAAGTACATGATTTCTTACCAGAAAATCTAAAATTATACAAAAAATGCTGTATGCTTTCTATCTTTAACAATGTTACTTAATTCAGTACATTAAGAAAATAAGAAAAATTTTAATAAATTTGATAACATAAAATGTGCATTTATATTTATTATTGTATTATTCATAAATATTTTATTAAATGTTACAATTTTATAAAAAGACCTTCCGAATGTACTTTCTCGATCGCTAGGAGCTGTCTTTTGGCGGACAGCAGCCTTTCGAGCTAATCTTTGTTCAGATAGTCTTCACATTCACAAAAATTACTCTTGTTATACTCTTGTGATGCATATCGAATATCATCCTTTCTTTTGTTTTCTCTGTATTTGTGGATGCTGCGTATGTGGCTTCTCTTTTATCAAACTCGGCGGCAAAGAGTTTTACGAACGACTAAACTCTTAGTAAATCGAAAATATTTATTTTACATTTTTAGGTAATGCTTTGGTGAATTGGCATATACCAATAATTTTAAAGCTTTTTAGTATGTCTCAACTCAATCCTGACAATCATCTATTCATCATTTTTTCAGAAATACCCTTAAATATTCTCTGAGTCGTATATTCGAATGTATTTCGTATAAATATTAGAATCGTATACTCGTAGTAATAGTATACTTATAGAATATATATAACCATATCATACCTCGTTAAATTTTCGAATAAATCGCTAATTTCACATATGTTTAACTATCGATAAAGAATTTCATATTTATAGAAAGTTAATTTAGTTATATTTAATAAAAAATTTATTTCTTCAATATTTAGTTAAAATCTAATTTATTTCTAAGAAATTAAATCTTTGAGTATATTTTCATTTATAAATCATTATAACTATAATGACAAAATTATGCTTTCTATTTAATATTTAATATTTACTAGTAAACAAGAAAAATCTTTTATCAAATTTTTAAAAAAATATTCAAAATTTTGATAACTTGAATAACTCAATTTCAAGTTTGTTCTAACTATACAAAAATATTTTTCAAAAATGTATAAATTTTATTAAACTTCATACAAATATAGAAATAAATCTGAAACTTCATTTAATATCGAATTATTAGTTAAAATACAACTTAATTATAATTAAATTTAATTAGTTTTTTTAAGAAATGGAATATCATTGCTTTAAAAGCATAAAATTATATAATAATATGTATATAAGTACATATATTTTCGATCTTAAAGTGAAATATGTAGATTAATAATGTCTAATATATACAAAAATATTAGTCATATATACTTCATAAATCATTATTTACTTATCGTAAAAATAATTATTTTACAATATATATAATTATTACAATCATAATAAAAAAATATTAAATCTATTTATATAAGTATAATGTAATCTATTATATTCAATTACAATGTATAATTTTGTAAATATATATGAAAATGAAATACGATATCTGTTATTAAAGTACCTTAGACTTAAATATATACATGTATATCGAGTCGAACAGATACCAAATTAATCTTTAAATAATTTGAAATTAATAAATATTCCACAATACTATTAATCAATAATATTTTATTTTAATTAATATTTAAATTAAAACGTGTTGATATTTTTAATAAAGATCACTATTTTGTAAAATATTAAAGGATAATTTATGCAATGGTAAATTATAAAAAAATGGTATGTATGATTATACATAATTTTATAAATGTTTATACTGGTTAAAGTCTTAAGTAATTAATTGTTCTTTATCCAAAAAATATTATTTTATAAAAATATTAAATATAATTTACAAAATAGTAGTATAATTTTTAAATGTTTTTAATAAATTTTTATATTTTTTAATATTTAAGTATAGTATATAACTAGTAAACAATTATATCCGTCTACAAATTATAAATTTAATACATTATTTATTACTTATGCAGTATTATCATTGAACATAAATTTATAAATATTTAAACCTTTAGTTTATAAGAGTAAACTAATTTTTTAGTAGAAAATTAGTTGAATGTGTGTAAATTGAAAATAATGACCGAGATTAGATGTAATTGTTTATATGGTTTAATATTTATTTATGTATCTTTCTTTTTTTTTTTTATTTGAATTATAAAAATATAGGTAATATATAAACTATACACGAAAATCTTCAATTCATAACATGTATTATGTATGAAATTCCTCGTGTAAAATATATAAATAATTAATATAATTTATCTTATTAAATGTATCGTGTATATATAAATATATGTACATATGTATATATCTATTAAAATATATAAATATTTAAATATTTTGAAAAATAAAGTACTCGTTAAAATTGAGTAAAATCTAATTGATCTCCAACAACAAAAAATTAGGAATGATTAGTTTGTTACTATTTAAACAATAAATAAATTAAATTGTTTTTATTTTTTAATTGAATATTTAAGAGTAAAAATAATTGAATGGCAAATAGATTATTTTTAAAATAGCACTATCTGGAATATCGGATAGACAGGGAAGAAAATAAATACACATGAGAGGGAGAAGGTAATTGTTAAGACTGATGCTGGACCGATACTGCATACATAGTAGAGGATGGGAGAGGGAGGGAAAGGCTGCAGTGGGACTAGATGTAGTTTTGGCGTATAAGCGGCAGAGCACAACTTGAAAAAGCAGCACATGGAGGGATGAGGCAATGGGGCGGGGGTGTAAGTAGAGTGACGGGAAAATACAGCAACGAAGGGAGGCGGCCAACTCTCATGCGCAGACACAGGTACACATGCGTGCACACTCCCACAAATTTAAGGGGCGAGTGGGTGGAAGTGAGAAAAGCGAAGAAAGCGGAAAAAAGGGGGTAGTTACGGAAATACTACAAGCCAATCAAGACACGGACATAGGAAAAAGATTGTTTGCGTGAGAGTGTTGGAAGAAGATGGACAAATTGAAAAAGAATCAGAGAGACATCGATGTATCAAGATAAAAGAGACAAGTGTGTACATGCGTATGTGAGTACGTAATTACGTGCGTGTGTGTATAGGACAGATAATGGTGGAGGCATAAAAGGAAATCAACGAGAAAGTAGAAGGAAGGTGGATTGGGAGATCGAATCACAGACTGGCAGACTGTTGCGAGGCATCGATTGCTAAATTGATAAAACTAGGAGGAAAAGCATTTTTTTATTCTAAAAAAAATTTTAAGATAAAAAGAATGTCGAGAAATAATTTCAAGAATATTAATTGACGAAAAGAGCCATTGCAATGAGAGCCCGAGGTATGAAGAGAGATGAAGGAGGGCTCTTACTCAGCCTATTGCACTACTCGTTACACACGTGCGCATATAAACGTCTTGATTCTCGAAGTTGAGGTCTCGAACGAAGCTTTTGCTGGTTGGTTAATCCTGCTGTTTTTCCAAGCCGGCGCTTGAATTACTTTATCTCGCGGTAACTGCTTGACCCAATTACCCTTGCATCGCGGGGCTAGGGTGCCGAGTTCGGCTCGGGCTCGGGCTCGGGCTCGGGCTCGGGCTCGGGCTCGGGCTGCTGTTGCTGTTTGTGTGCACTTACGATACCCTTTATCTCGCTGTGCAACCAATACGCCCACAAAGTATCGATTACAGGATACTCTAAATTGTTTATGCAGTATCTCTAAGGAAAGGAACTGCTTTCGCTCGAGGGCTTCATATATACATGCATACATGCGTCTGCGTGTGTATGAATCGGAACGTTCATGAACCTTCCCACACTTGCAAATTCATCGCCAAACACATCTCTAAGCACTGAAACAATGAAACGCACCAGGAATTATCTTGTAATCAATTAACTTAACAAATACTACACAAAACAACAAGCAAATTAATCTCCTATTTATGAAGTAAAATTATATTGCTCAAACAAAATGACGCGCGTTACTAATTAATAAATTGTATTATTAACTTGATATTCACATACAGATGACGAAAAATTCCAATGTCTTTTTTATTATTAAACGTAATAAATACTTTGTCTGTCAATATGTATATACAATATGAACAATAATAAATTATATATCAACTAATCTAAAAAAAAAGATAAAAAACCCCATAATTATAATATTTTAAATAAATATAAGCATGATTTGTAATTTAATGCGCCTTCAATAAATGTAACAGGATATATGTATAGAAAAAAGCTTGAAGTAATCCATAAAGAAGGTCACGGGTCTAATGGCGCAATATACAGAACAAATAGTGATTTAATAAATTTAAAATCATAAAAAGATTCTGAGAGAAGAAAAAAGGTATAAAATAGTAATTGTAAATAGAGATGAAGCTCGAGGCAGATTTTTTATGTGAAAGCGCTACTCGACACTCGAAAATTTACTCTTGACCGTGCTCTCTTTTTATTTCTTATTCCCTTTTTCATTTCCTTTGCCAACCCTCGTTGTTGTCCTTGGAAAAATACGAAAATTTAGCCTTTATTACTTTACCCAGTTTAAAGTCTTGAATTTACTACAACTGTACAAATACTGAACCAAATTTATATTTTCAACAATTTTTATAAAAAAGTATATATAAAATGAAAACCAAACGTTGATTAGGAAATGCAAGATCTTATAAACAACTAAAATATAGAATCAGTTAATAGAACAATATAATAATAAAACTTAATGGTGTACATAATATTTGACAAGTCAAAAATCCATTGTAAAATAAATTTTTATTTAAAATTTAACAATTTCTTCATAAAAGTAAATATTTATCATGTCATAATAAAGAAATTTTATTTTTTTGTATGAATATTATATTTGGTTCAACTTACGCACACTTATAACAATAGTAAAATAATATTACTAAGTTTATGGAAACAATAAAAATTTTATTGATTTTATTTTCATTGTGCACAAATACATAAAATTGTTTTGCGAAACAAAAATTATAAAATAAGTAGTAATATCTTTATACTAAATTAAAAATTAAAATTATATTTATGAATGATACCGCATAATACACACATATAATATATACTCTATTTCAAATAATTTTATAACTTCACAAAATTTGAAAACTTACATAGTGAAACTTATCTCTTTTCTCTACTGAATATTGAAAAATATTATACTCAGTAAGCAACTCTTTTTATCAAAAAATTCAATAATCAAGATAAAATATTGGATGTAATAAGAATATGATATAAAAAAATAAAGTAAAATTGTTTTTATATGAATATTGAATGTTTCGCATGTAATTTATTTTATTGCATTGAAAAATTGAAAATTGAAAATAAAAAAAATTTTTTTTAATCTTTCTTTTATAAAATTTTAAATTAATTTAAATTAATAACTAGAATATTTTTTTTTTTACATTTTTTCAAAATATTTTGAAAGCTTTGATAAGAAGAATATTGATATAGTGTATAAATAAAATAATATACGAAAATATATACATACGTATTTTTTTATGAAAATATGTAGTAAACTTAGGGTTATAAATATTTTTAATATTTTTAATATATTGTGTATATATATATTACAAGAACTCTTAAATTTAAAATTTAAATATTTTTTTTATGAAGTATGTTATCGGAAATTAAACGCACATTGAATTTTAAGTGGGACAAGCCTTCCTTCCATGTGTGTGAGGGGTATTTTTTTTCTTATCAAGATTATCTCAAAATAAAAAGCATGTTTTTCTGTAAAAACTTTTATTTTCCTCTACGTAATTTCTTTTTCGCACATGCCTCTCGTGTCTTTAATTCCAACTTATTCTTTCCAATTTTTCCGACATCTCACATTAGCAAATAGCCTACAAGTCTGCAATTCTTTTACATGTACGTGCATGGAACAAGCTGACTATTCCATTTACACACACTGAGAGCAACCAAAGTCACCACTAATAATTCACTTGGCAAGCCCTGCAAGAACGCAAAAATTTCGACTAAGCTTGTGGAATTTTTATCTCAATTGCTCACAACCCACGGATTGCTTTCCCTTTTTTCCTACGCACGATTCATACCATCTGAATGCTTCATTTACTCTTGACTTAGTTTTTCCAAGCTCGCACAAAATTCGCTTATTCGTTTTTCTCTTATCCAGAAATATTTATGTATTTTGCACTGTTTATTCGATGGTTAAGCGGATGATAAGAAGCTTCCGACGTTAAAAACAGTTTTCTTAACATATTGATCAAAATATTTCGTAAAACTATGTGTGCCTTTTTGTTTTTATTCTTAATCACATCTGACTGCAAAAAATTTTTTTTTAATATTCAAATTTTTAATTAACTAATTAGCTCATGGACTTTCTATGGCACATGTTCAAATTACTTATCTCACTATATTTCATTATTATATAAATATATTTTTTGAAACTTACATTTTCTATATTAATATTTTATTTTAAATTAAATAAATGTACATATTCATATAGTGATATATAAATATACAATATAATTTTTTAATTGAATTTTGAAATCAATCGTTGTATATTAAACTTTAAGTAAATTAGGGATAAATATATACATATGCATTTCAATAAAAACATCCAAATTACCAGCTACTAAATATTATAAAATTATTTTAAGCTATTTTCACCTCTTTAAAAACAAAGTAATTTATTAGTAAATATAAATAAGCTATTTTTTAAACATTTTATCAATTTTAATTTAAATTCGAATTTTAAATTAGTACTAATAACATTATAATTTGTATTAAAATATAAATTGAATTACTCTCTTTACAGCAGTTCAAATTTAATTTAAAATTTACTTTAACACTTAAAAAATAAATTAAATTCCTACAATAAATTAATCAATATTTAATCCCATTTTTTCAATTTAAATTATAATTTCTTTGTGAACGTTTTTATATTTATTTAATTAAATTATTTTCCAATTGTTCTAAATGTAATTCATAAGAGTATGATTTTTTTATTATTATTAATAATTTTAATAAATCCTTAAAAGTTAAATGTTAATGTCAATGCTCTCTATATAGTATCATGATTTTAAAAGAATTCACAAGACATATCACTGTATAAACGCCTAATGACATTTATTTAAGAAATTAAAACAATTTATAATTTGCACTTAAAACACTTAAGGTACTTATATAAATATTAATATTTTTTCTTATATATATAATTAGAAAATTTGTTTATAATGTATTCTTAAATTTCTTTGATAAAGCTTATATTAATATATTTGTAATACTTTTTATCAAATTCAAAAATACTAAACATAATGTATAACTGAAATTTATCAATATTTACATTTGTGTGCCATACAATGTTACTAATAGAACATTACTACACATTATTAAATATACAAAAATATTAATAAATCTCTAAAGACGTCAAGGAATATTTTAATTTATATAAAATCAGAAATAATTTAATATATCATTAGTGAGAAGTTAAAAATATTTTGTATTTAACATAAACTTTTGACATTGCGTTTTTATGTATACAAATTTAAATACAATATTTTAATATCATAATGAGAAACAGAATTTTTAAAAGTATTAATATAAAGAACAATACCTTCATTTTTATGATTACAGTCATGAAAAAACATATATTTTTTAAGTAATAAGCATTTCATTTTACGTCTAAATAATAATAAATTAAATTTCATCTAAAATTTTTTTTTTTTTTTTTTTTAATTTCATTGTATATGTTTCATTTCAACTAAACTAAATTTTAACAGGGTATATATTTTTTTAAAATTCATTTTAAAATATTTAAAGACATATTGTAAGATTTATTATTTCCAAAATACTTTAGAGGCCTTTAATATATTTAATAACTCATATGTGTAATCGATAACAAAACCATAAAAATAACATTACTTATTTTATCTTAAAAATATATTTTTCCATTTCCGAATTAATATATAAAAAATATATAATAATATCAAAAAAATACGTTTTATTAAAAATATTGTAAATGTAGAAAATATTTAAAAATGTTTTTTAATACTCCTTTTTTTAAAAATATGTACTGATTGTTTGTAATATTAAAAAATATATTCACTTTATATACTAAAATAAAAAAATTAAAGATTTTAAAAAATTGGAATTCATGGAAGTTTATATAATGAAGATATAATTTGACAAAGAGCTACTTGTAAAAGCATAAATCATTGATGTTTGAATAATTAATAAAATAATCGTATATGATTCATATCCAATCAATAGAAGCTTAATTTTATTTTTAAATTCTATAATATTTGGCTAGTATCGATCATATAAAACTTAAATAAAAAAATATAAATTTATAATTAAAAATAATTTTTATTGAATCAATTTTTCTGAATAAATTTAATTAAAATTATTTATTGCCGGTCTAATAGAAATACAATGATACTACTTCAATTTTGCTCTATTTTACCAACTCTACGTAAGAAATATTAAATTTTCATTAAGACTATAGCAAATCTTTATATTTTATATAAATTGTTTGGAAAAATATCCTCCATATTTATTAGTAAATTTTTTTAATACATATAATAATTTGATAAAAATTATAACTTTTGAATTTTTCAACAAAAATTCCTTAATGTATTTTTAATTTATTTATTATCCTACTCACATTGATCATGCGGAGTTAAAGATTTTATATTAACTTTTATATCAGGTCTATGTTACATCAGATGTTTACATGTTTCATAAAAATGAAGTTCTTATACATCATTATTTATAGATGATTGTATTGTTGATTTAAATTTCGTGTGTCCTCTTGTCTATTTAGTGTATTATTTGTTTTTATATGAAGCATTTCCGATATTAAACGTCATTTATAATTAGTTTCTCTATCCAGGATCGAAAAATTTCCCAATCTATTTTGTGGCTGCACTCTTGTGCACGTGATAAAACGATTAAGAAACCGTTCTTACATTTTTGGTGTTCGTTAATTCTAGTAAGCAGAGTGCGCTTTGTTTTACCAATATAAGTAGCAAAGCAGCCGTTACAATATATTTTTTTAAACAAAATTAGGCATATCTCATTTTTCAATTAAACCTTTAATTAATTTTATTGTATAGTTTAGTTTGATATAAATAATAGGCTCTCTGCGTATGTCATACTTTTTTTAAATCTTTTGCGCATTTATTATAAAAATCTTTGAAGAATCATAAAGGTATAGTAACATATGGAATATGTAATTATTATATTTTTATGTGAAAGTTGAATTTATGTCTCAATGAGCTAGTCATTCTGTGATAAAATTATCCTTATTTTGTTTAAGTTGTCAGAATGGAATTGTCTATCTGATCATAAAATGGGTCTGTCAATAAGATTGTTGGAGATGGATGTCGGGCAGGTGTCAAGAAAGCAAAACCGCTGGAGATCTCCTTTTATTCGCTTTTTTTATTTTTCCTGATGAAGTTCGTCGCTCCCTCTCCGCTCGCCACAGAGTTCTATTCAAAATTAAAATCAATTCGCGCTTTCGCCGCGCTGCGCCCCGCCGCCCTGTCCCGATATTCAGCTTTTTTTTGTATATGGCGCACTGCCGCGAGTATTCGAAATTGCCTCGTCTATTCGAACGAATAGCCGGACATATTTACATGTTTTGCTAGGCGAGACCTGGCGTAAAAAACCTCCGTCGAGCAGTGCGGAGGAAAAAACCATACAATCTAGAATAAGATAATAATACGTCCTATCTAATTGCGCGAGTGGCCCGTGTCTCGACATCGCGGTCACTTTCGACACCGGGTTTTGACGTCTTACCGGTGCCGCTTACCTCGGATCGCACGACGACCCACCGAGGCCAGATTTCGTCGATGCTCCGGTTGACGACGACTCCCCGGAGCATCTTCGTTGTGCGTTTTGTCACCTTCTGCTCCTCTGCATCTGTCGCCGGTGTCGAGACGCGCGACGCCTATTCTATCGCCAACAAAGATTATACACAATATTTATTTTTTATTGCTCGGTGTGAATCGATTTGAAATTTGAAGTCGATTAAAATATTAGTCGATTGTGTACCTTTTTGGTGGCAGTTGGTAATGGTTTCTTTTATTATTTTTTTTTTTAATTAATAAATATCCAAAAATGCAATAATATTATTTTCCCTATTACATGTGTGAATTGCAAACGAGTGTTCTATAATAATATAATGTTTATAATGTATCAATATTATTATTCTTAATGCATAAAACTGAATCGTTTACGCATCTGTAATAAAATATAGGTTTTATATTAGGTATGTCTGAATGTTTTTTTAAAAAATTCGACTCTAAATTGAACATCACCATGCTTGCAAAAAGTGGAGAGTTTGGAGAACTTATATGGGTTCCAAATGTCTGTTTGTAGTATTTTTTATCAAAAAAAATATATATTGTTAAATAGAAATTTTTTTTATTTTTAAAATATAATTAAATGAGATAGTATTAATGTTGTGTATTTTAATTATACATTTTTCTAAGCTTTTGATCACTAGTTCGCAAAGTAAATAATGAGCTGATGTTTAAGGAAATCAACATATAATTTTCCGCGATTTTATTTGTTTTTAGTTCAAAATTATTTTTTATTTGGGAATTCGGAAATGGTATGCATCTTTTTAAGTCATTATATAATATTTTAGATATAATGTAAAGAGAACTATTTATTGTTTAAATTATGGAGCGCAGCGACAAATAAAGTTTATGGATTTTGAGTAAACTATACGCTTTGGCAACTTCTGTATTAGTCTGCATTTATTGTATGTTATATAATTTATTTGGTAGCATTTTATTATCATTAAGAAATTTTAACTATAAATAAATATTTTTTTATGCCTTTTTTAGTGAACTTTTACTTATATTAATGAAGGTTCTTCGTCGTTTATTAATTTC
The DNA here is from genome assembly GCA_018907245.1 of Eupristina koningsbergeri. Taxonomy (NCBI): domain Eukaryota; kingdom Metazoa; phylum Arthropoda; class Insecta; order Hymenoptera; family Agaonidae; genus Eupristina; species Eupristina koningsbergeri. The sequence continues at coordinate 1,163,692 of JACCHV010002775.1, forward strand.
ATCATTTTCTGTTTATAATTGGAAACTTCTATACATACTGTTAAGTTACCTTTATCAGCGTATGTAAAAAATATGTGTGAATTTTCCTTCAGAAATTCTTTTTAAATTGTTTAGTTTTTCTTTGTGTGTATTACTTTGATTATTAAATTTTTTGTTGTTCAATTTTTTAGTAATATTGTTAATAATGATATTGTAAATCTTTTATTTACACTGACTTGTGACAAAAGATTTGGAAGTGTTGTTTCAATGTTTTTAATAGTTTCAAAAGCATTTTTTTTGTAAATATTCTTTCAGTATGAATTGAAGTCCGATTGAAATAATTTTAACAATGTTATTGGGTATTTTAGTTTTTGTTAAGTTTTTTATCCACTATTTGTTAAATTTATAATTGTTAAGACCCATAGTCTTAGATAAGCTGGAATCAATCATCAAACACCTTATTATCTTCTGAATTGTTTGATTCAAGCATTCGGCTATTCCATTATGCTCGGGAGTGTAAGGTGAAGATGGTTCCAATTCTATATTTTCTTTTTTTAAGTAGTTCTCGGAACTTTCTACCCATTTACTCTGTGGCTAGATATGACTTGATGTAGCTAACTTTTTCATTCTTGCAAAGAAGTTTTTTTGCAGTCACCAGAAAAGTTTTTCAACTGTATCGTCTTTTTCGCAAGTAGTATATGTTTCGGTCTACTATGAAAAATATGTATTTAGCGTAATTATATACTATTTATCCTCAGGATACGACTGTAGTTGAATGAATCCCATGATATCGGCGTGAATTGTATTAGATGCTCCCCGAATTAGATGCTATTTGATCAGTGTTATTCTTATTATTTCGTGACTGATTCTTTTTGTATAAAATCTATTTGACTTTGCTGATGTATGATGCCCCTAGTATACTTTTTTCATTCGAGAGTTTGTCATCTTCGATTTACGATTTCATAATCTACTTAGTTCTCTCGTAAATCCCTTCCAAAATTATTTTTAATTGACTCTTTGTTATAAACTTGCAATAACTAGGTCCTCTGAACCGTGGTGGTGACCTCCATCTGGGACTGCTCTGTGTTAGATAAACCTTTGTCTGATAATTGTAAATTTTTCATGACACTTTCAATATCCAATCTTCTCTGACTTTAGTTGGAACTATGAAGTTCACGACGCAAAGTCTCATCTTGGCTTTTAAGTTTCTGAGTCTCCAACATGTTCTGGCTTACTGATTGGTAATTAAATTAGTCACCAACTCTTTAGCTGAGTTACACAATATATTTAATTTTCGAGCTAATGTAACATTGCTGTCTATTAACAAAGTGCTCTATGGTAGGCTAGTGACCGAAAAAAAATAGGGTGTTTTTTCACCTGTTTAATGATCAGAGCCGTCCATCTGGATTTAACCAATAGTCTAACAAGCGATAATGGCGCTACAACGATTAGCGTCCGGGAGGTGAACCCCTTCGTTTCTCTACAGCGATAACGGTACTAATTTCAGGAGGACCAGCCGAGAATTGAGAGAAGCCATAGGCAAACACGAAAAGGAAAAACTGCAAAAAGGGTTCGCGATTAAAAAATCCGTCGAATAGTGTTTCAATCCACCGAAGACACCACACATGGGGGATGTATGGGTGTGTTTGATACGGTCTGTTAAAGCTTCGTTGAGCGTCGTCCTTCGAGAACAAGTCCCCACCGAAGAAGTATTGTACACCCTTCTCACCGAAATTCAACATTCGATCAACTCACATCCGTTGACTTATGTGCCGTTCGATCGCAGAGATTTCAAATCCTTGACAGCGAACCATTTCCTTATTGGGGTTTCTTCAGGGAAAATAAATTTAGGTAAATACGATCCGGGAAACATATCGCTCAAAAGACAGTGGCAACTAGCTCAGAACTTAGCCGATATTTTTTTAAAGACATGCATTCGTGAATACCTGCCAACGTTAATTCCTACAACCAAATAGACCGACCTCGAATACCCTTCAAAATTGGGGACTTGGTTTTGATAATAGATTATCAAAGCCCGCGAAACCAATGGCCAAAGAGTAAAATCATAGAAGTTTTCCTCGCAAAAGATGGGCAGGTTTGCACAGCGAAAGTACGAACAGCGTCCGGCGCACAAATTGATAAAACTGTTAAAGGGTCAGGAACAGCGGAACTGAATTGTAATGCGTATAAAACCGGTTCGCGTAGGAGTGCTGTGAATGGTTGAAAACGGATTAGAATCGATAGATTATTGTTACAAAGTGATTTGTATAGGGGAAGAGGACGTTAGGAAAGGATTGGGATAATAAGTCACAGAAGGTGTACGTCCTCAGAGTTGCGATTTCTTTATGACCAGGTTGAGTAAAGGGCTCGTAGAGACGCACACATAGTTTGCAAAAGGTTTGTGTGAGTGTACGCGTGCAAGAAACGTGTATGGGGGGCTGTTTGAGCCTCCATATGTTTTTCCTTTAAGTATGTCTGAAGCTTATTTTTTTTCTCTCTCACTCTACCTGTCTATGCCTTTATCTCTCTCTGTCGCACGAACTCTATGACTCTGTTGGCGAAAACAGCCCATCGCGTTTTGGAAAAATTGTATAAAATTCTCGAGAATGCAAAAATAGATAGATTGTAAAGGCTTTTTCTTCTGCGGCCAAGTCAAAAGTTTTTTATGCCAGGGCTTCGGCGTAGGAAATATACGCGTTTGAATGTGTGGAAAACGGATAAACGAAAATTCGACAATTCGGGCGGTTAGCACGATAAGCGTAATTGTCCTTGTTCTAGGAAAAATCAAAAGAAAATTAAAATGCCAGGAGGGGCACGCGGCCCTATATGCGTTAATTGTAATCGACGAAAAATGAATTGCATTTTTGTTCGGACTTTGTACGACAGCGATCAGATCTTGAAATAAAGTGCGAGCTTGCCAGGATCAGAGGAGTTCAACTTTTTGTTCTCAACCCATCACCATCCCATCCTGAATTCTACGATTTACAAAGGTGAAAGCATAGGCTTAGTTCAATATTTCTAATTCAATGATATTTTTAGATGTGAAACAGTTAATTTGTTTCTCAAAAAGGAACTAGAAAATAAACTAGTCAATCTTTGCATTCGTAGGGGGAGCACGTAAAAATTAGACGGAGGAAAATTCCAGGAGTACTAATAGATAATCAGCAAAGGAAATATTTAGAGTCATTAATTTTGATACTGAAGGAAAATTTTACAGTCCTTACGTAGCCCTATACCTATTACTTCGGGGTGCAGTAATTTAAAAATGTTACAGTACGTCATCGACCGACCACGATGAAAGTTACCAAACGCTTATATCATCGGCGTATAATTCCAATAATTATTAAAAATATTTACATTAAAAATCGTCGCGAATATCATGCAGACTTCGTCGTTTGATATTGTCCGCCTTTCTAACACTGATATTGAATTCCGACCAATAACGCCATTCCTATGTTCAATGAACACTCTTATATTTGATAAAAATCTATAATTTTTCAGTTTCAAGTTTCGATTATCGATTCGCAGAGCAATATTTCAAGTTTTTTCCATTACACACAATTTTATTTAGCTGTTATATTTACAAAGTCACAGGCTGTGATTGACCTCTTATTCAAGATATTTTAAAGATAACTTGGATAATCAGAGGATCTCTGGCTTATATTTATAATAAAATACATACATCATTAAATTTAGGCAACATGACCATAGATATCCCGTTTCATACAAAAAATGTTTACAAAGAAATATAGAATAAATTTAGTACATTATATATACGACTTAATAAATATTTTAACGATTGAATATTTTTTCATAAACATCACAACATATATTATTATTAATGAGCATACAATTTGAAAAAATTAAATAATACAATATTGCATTATTCAACACGTTTAATTTATCAGATTTTTTTAGATAAAGTTAATTTTAACGTACGTTTATTATTTCAAATATATTTTTTATTTTATTATTCATATTTGGATTTTGCAAATAATAATACTAAAAACCTATACAAATATTTATGTTTTATTATTAAAAATATTCAAATTGGAAAATTTTTAAATAAATTTTATTGATATTTTCTTATTTGTCGTTCGACAACGGAATAATTATAAGATTATGAAGAAAAAATAGTCTGGTATAGATGCGTACGAAACTATAGTTGTGACGACTCACGCAATGAACTATTATGGTAGCTGTAAAGCAGTTTAAATGGTGAAAAGTACACTAAAAGATATACTTTATATATATTCACACCTACTGCATGTGTTTCAATTAAGAAAAGTGGCAGTGTTTACTGTAGGGAAGAAATGATGAGTAATATTTATAAACTTATGTAAAGATATAAAAGAAGTAGGAAGGATATAGAAGACCCTATGTAGCCCGATGCAGTCGAAGGAACGAATATACAGGATGACTAGAAGCAACATAAGCCCGCCTACTCTTCTTTGACGGGTTTAAAAAATGGTAGACACTTTATTGAGAAACTGAAGGTGTTGGTTGAACGCAATGGAAGTTAATCGGAAAAAATACAACTCGTTTAACTTTGTCGACATTATAACAGCTATGCACAAAGCCCTTAAAGTGATTGCGCATGCGCTGATGCGGCGCATACCGATGGTAAAATATTTTAGTTGCAATATACTGAAACGAATAATTATATGAAATTTAGTAAATTTTATTCATTTATTCATTCAATAAATTACAAAAGAAAGTAAATTTGATTCATTAAAATGACGGGATAAACGATGGCGTTACATGGAGGGGAAAGTCGTCGCTCTCGCACAATCATCGCAATTCGCTGGCCGGTTTGTACCTAAGCTACATAGTACTCATGTTATGCGCACGTTATCGCTTCGGGTCGCCATTTCCTTGTCTTCTCGTAAGGTCACCAAGGTTTCGGGTCGAACCTACGACCGTTCGGGAAGATGTTGTCCTCGTTTGAAGTCGCCTCGGGGGAAAACTTCTCCCGCGTTGCCTCGAAGAATACCTCGTCCACGTCTTCTTCAGGTGATCGCCTTCACGGATATTCTCGTCCTCGAGGATCACTCGCACTCGCTGAGCACTTCCTCGTTAATTATTTCAGTTTCGCAAAAGTGAAACTGATAGGTACGAATGCGCGAAAACCACCTTGTAACTTTTTTGTCAATTGAGAGTTCCGCTACCAATCGTGGCTACTTAAGCTCTAACTATATATTTTCCTTTTTTTTAAAAACTACAGTTTTTTCTAAAAAGCTACCCCCCACTGTTTTCGTTTTTGGGACCTCACGGCCCGTCACATGCGCTACGTTGACGCCACGAGACGTCACAATACATTGAATATTGAATTCAATTTTATAATTTAAACTTTGATATGATACACATTCCATTATTGTAATTAGATATTAAAAAGGGAGATCCACAACTGGTGCAGGGATGAATAAATGCAAGTTATTCAAATATATATTGTATACGTTTCGACAAGTAATCACTTGTCCTTGTCTAGACTATTTATTAAATAAAAAAATATTTTTTTATACAATAAATATTACGTATGTATAAACGAACAATTAAAAATCTATTTTATAATTACCAATAATTCTGGCGTAGGAATACGCCGGTTTTATACGAGTTATAAGTTGTAATATCACAGATGCAATGAGTAAACGAAATACATTTGATACCTCAATATATACAATATTATGACATCACTCTCTATGTCACAATATTATTATTCATGTTATTGAGGATCATGTGGTATTTATGATTTAAAATTTGTGTCTCCTACTGTTTATTTATTGTATTATTATTAATTTTTATATGTATCATTTCCTAAATTAAACGTTTCTTATAATTATTTTCGGAATCAAGAATATCGATGTTATCTCAATCAATCATATGGTTGGATTTAAATAAATGTGCCGCTATAATTGAAGTTTTATTATTGTCCTTAATGTGTTCGACAATCCTTGTTTTTAAATTATGCTTGGTTTCACCAATGTGCATTTTATTCTATACATGATATTAGTTTTATCTCATTGATCAGTAACATCTTTCCTTTTTGTAATCACTGAATTTAATTTATAAAATAATATTCGGTATTAAATTTATTCCATATTTTTTGAACTTTAAAGCATATTCAACAAAAAATTTTTTTGAACAATGAAAGATCAAACTATGGAATTTTTCAAGTGTTACAATTATAAATAGTCTAGACAAGGATAAGTGATTAATTGTCGAAACGTCGATGATATATATTCAAATAACTACGATTTATTTATTCCTGCACCTGTTGTCGATCTCCCTTTTCAATATCTAATTTCAATTTTATAATTTTTATAAGTTTTAAAAGGTGAACCGCGTACTAATGGTAGTTGAAAGAAAAAAAATGTTATTCATCGTCAAAGCAACGTCTGTCCTATCACCTTTTCCAAAAATATTTATTATCATATATTTAGAATGGGTAGCGTGAATGAACACTTGCGCAACACTCAATATAAAAATTAATTTTTCTTATCACACATACTTCTATTTGGCAATATTAATTTAAACGAATATTAATATTTTAAAATAATAAATGAACCATTATATATTAATTGATTTTCACATTAACTATTTAGATATAAAATACAATAGAGCAATATGTTTCTTAATATACAAACGAATTACTTATATACATGTACATCGCACACAGACTCTAAAACTTGTTTGGTACAATAATATTAATGATAATTTTAATAATAAATTAATACTACTAAAACTTGTAAGAATCAAACCAGAAAAATATTTAATAAATTTTAAAATTCACTTTTTTCAAGAATTTAATTTAAGGATTATTATGTTAAATTAATGATTATTCATTTAACATAAAGTATTAAAAAATTGGATTATTGATATATTTAATAAAAAGGAATGGCAACGGATATTAAAAATTATAGGTAAAATAAAAACTCATCTTTTAAGAAAGGTAATTCACATACAACTGTTTATTGAGACATGTAGAATACATCTGGTCATACACAAAATCTTTGACACTTTAAATCAAGCTCCTATTCTCGAAAAGGAACCATATTTCAACGCTGTTTCTTTTTATCAAATTCATTGTTTATAATCATTATGTTAACTACGTTCACACTAAAATTAGGGGAGCAACTTTTTATAATTGCGGAAAATTATTTAAAAAAAAAAGAAAAGATGAAAGGAAAGCAAAGCGATTGTTATTTGAATAAGCATTAATAAGTATAAACTTTTTTATCAAACATTATTATCAGTGAAATATAAAATGAACTGTGAAGACTTTTTTTTAAAAAAAGTAAACATCCTTATATTTTCGTTCGCAGAAAATATCATTTATTAAATATAACAATTAAAATACGTAAAATAATTTCCGTTATTTTATTTACTCTTATCATTTCATATCCATGAGTTTGTTTAAAAACATAGCCCTTGCTTTTCTTTCGTACTTTTTTTTTTACGCAAGTGAATAAAAAAACTGTCGTACTGCTGTTAATTCGCGATATGGAAAAAGAAAAAAATTTTTTGCTGTCTCTCACACAAACTTTCTTTCTTTTTAATTCCTTCCTTACTCTTGTCTACTTTTATTTCTTTCTTTCTTTATCTCCCAATCTCCAACGAACTATCGCTCTCGCTCTAACTTTCGTTCTTCACATTTATTCTCAATTCTGTGGAGCTGACACGGAGCGTGGCGCGGAATATTTCTCGATTATACATGGTTAAAAAACATTTTTTTTTAAACTATAATTTTTGTTATTACACTGTTGTCAACAAATATTTCTCTCTTTTACTACACATTTGTGTGCTTGTTTATATAAATCCGTAATAAAAATTGCATAAATACATTCTTACACACATATGTGTAGTACCTACCTACATACTTTGTTGCGATAATAGTTAAAATTTTTTTTTCAAAGATTTTAGTTGCAAAAATTATAAAATAATTTTAAATAATCGTATAATTTCGCTGATTTCATTTAAAGTTTCCTTTTAAAATAACACTTTTACATGTATAGATAACTAATTTTTTTTTTTTGTATCAATTTTCTCTAAAATCCCAATAGGTGTTTTATTTATTTTCAATTCATTCTCTCGTTCATTCTCTCTCTTTCTCTCTCTCGCTCGCTCGTTCTCTCTATCTCTTATAAATCATCATTAATTATACCGCTAAATAATAACATATCACTTCACAAAAAATGCATATCCGCAGGAATATAATATATAATATATTTATATATAATTAAAAAAACGCACGCTTTCGCATGCCAAAAAATATCAACGTGAATTTATATCGTGTTAACGAATCCACGAAAAATATAATAAACCACGTCCACGCATAAGAGCGCGGAAAATTACAAAAAAAAGAAGAGTCTTCACCGCGTCTTTTCATCTCGAGTTATTTTCAGCTATATTTCATTCATGCTCTCTTTCTCTCTTTTCTCTAATTCTCGTCCTCTTTGATAAAACAAAAAAAAAAAAAAAAAAAAAACAAAAAAAAATATATATATAAATAAAAAAAAAAAAAAACAAATTTCCCCCCCATTATGATTTTGTCTTTCATCTATATTTTTTCCGAGGATGCGTCCGTCCATCTGTGTGTCACGGATAGCGCAAAATGGTCGCGGGGCAAACGAAAAGTTAATGGACAACGGCTTAGCCAGCACACAGTGTCTGCATACCATACATATTTATATATTCCCTAAAGAAAAGAAAGAAAAATATAAAGATGCAACCCACCGCGATCGAGGCCGCGAGACGAGGCCAGCCGAAGCCTTTAATCTTTTAGCAAATCCGCACCAACTTTCAGTTTTCATTTTGCGAAGCAGCCATTAAGAAAATTGAGTAAGAAAACTATTTAGCCTAGTTGCCTTTTTTAAAGAATAACTCAAACTCTTCCAGATTGGACCGCTCCGAGGAGCCTTCCCGTAATTTCAATAATAAATTTTAATAATAATGATAATAATAATAATAATAATAAATAAAATAAGAGGCACAATGGGGAGCGCTATAGGAGACACCCAAGTAACAAGAACAGGGGAAAGTCCTCCCAACTTTACAAATTTTCCGAGGAGCGGTCGTGCATTTTCCCGAGGGCGCTTCGAAAAAAGAAAGTACGGTGACTCCGGCAGTTGGCGTCCCGCGTTACCGGCGACATCGCGTTCAAGTTCCAATCGTTACATTAATTAAAAACGTTACGTTTAACGCTATTATACCTATAGATCAGTCTAAAGTCTCGTGTCACCGTGAACTGCCTCCGCCATCGCCAGCGCATCGCGAGATTTTTTTCTTTGCATTTCAATTCTTTGTTGCTACTTCTCGCCATGCGCTGTTTCTTTTTATCCTTGCCCCCCGCAAGCTTATTCTCTCATCTAGTCTCGTTCTTTCTCTCGTTCAAAAGCATTCCTTACGCTTTCTCGTTCTCTTTTCCAAACTCTGTCATTTAGCCAGTACAGTAGTATACATCGAGTCGGAAATTATTTTGTTTCGTTCCATTAAGATACGATCGTTATCATATAACTCGTATGCGCGCGTGAGCGTACACCGCGCGTCCCTACCCGCGCCTGTATACCCATACGCACATACGCACTAACGCACAATCACACACATTTTTATGCATACAATATATACGCGTGCGGATGTATACACACATATAAAGGTACACTTTTCTTTTTTTTTCTTTTTCTTCTTTTTTTTTTTTTTTGCAAATTTCAAACGCAGATACAAAGTCACGAAATCACATATCGCCAATCAAAGAATTTTTTTACTATCTATTGTAGAAAAACGCAATTTAACCATTTGCTGCATAACAAAAACAAAAAACACAAATTTCGATCGAATTAGTTATGGAGATTCGGATTTCTATTTATTCTGTTTTTACTCATGATTTCATCGAAAAAACACTCTCGCACGCTCTTTCCCAATCGCTTTTCGCTCGTTCTCTCGCGCTTCCCTTACATTCCGTCTCGATCGCTTGTCTCATCGCAGCATCGACACACGCCGTCTTTTTTTTCGTTTTATTTATATCAATATATGTTAAATTTCGAAAAACCAGTTTTTTCGTTTATAATAGTTACGCTTTTTATAAGTGTAAATTTAGCTCAAAAGTTATTGTGCTTATACGATTATATCATATTGAATTATACGCGTATTTTTTATGAAAGAATCAATCACTACCACTCGTCTTCTTCCTGCTCCGATGATTCTCTTGAAAATTTTATCTCAAATTTATCTCTCTATCTCGGACAAAGACCAGAATTTTTTTTAAATATTTTTAATATCGGAATATTATCATTTCACAAAAACCCACTCAGTATGATATTAGCGAATATTCATCCTTATCGTATTGTGTTAATATTAATATTATCATATCTTCAAATATTATGCTTTTATATAAATAGAGGAATAAAGGGATCAAGGGATACTTCTACTTATTCGGAAAAACGGAACAATATAGAGTTTGAGGAATTATGGGACTGGGGAAAAGGAAGCTGGGATAATTATGTTTCAAAGAATGCAAAAGTTTGGGAAGGGTTTTTGGAGGAGTTGGGAGCTTCTAAAGTAGTTCGATTATTCAAAAGAAAAAACGTAAAGAGAAACAATTTTTTCGCCTTTTTGCTCATCACTTTAAATCATCACAAATTTCCGCCGACAGAGAGTTATAATTTTTATTTATTTTTTCTCTTTATTAATTTTGCAGGATAGGGCGAAAAATGTTTCATTCTCTCCTTGTCTTTTTTTAACCTTTTTGCGCTGAATATCCTATCGCATCTCATCCCGCTTCCCTCTTACGTTTCCTCTTTCCTTTTTCGAAAAATCGATTTTTAATTTTAAAAATGCTTATATTGACTTACGTGTTTATACTTTTTATTTTTTTCCTTATTATTTCGTTATGCCTATTGCCTATTTTTAAGTTTTAAACTTTAGCATTACAATCAATTCGAATTCTTTTTTTTTTTATTTTTTATTTTTTTTCTCATATTTGCTTGCCCTTTCGATGTTTCGGCTATTCGAGTGTCGATGTATCGATATATTCTTAAAAAAGAAAAAGGGGTTGGGTTCTCGATATTAATTTAACATCATTATTAAAAACTACTAGAATGCAATACCTAAGTATGCGATCGTCGAGCAGGAATCCATATTATTTTTTTGTATTACTTCCCAACTAAAAAGGGAAAAAAAATATTTAAGGTTTTTAAAGAAAAAATTGGATGGCGAGCTCGACGTTCACGAGGGAAGAAATAATATTAGTCCTAGTACAAAAAACTTGAATAAAGATTAACAAAATATGCTCATAAATGATAAAAGAGGTTTCGCGAGCAACAGCGATCTTCGCATATCCAGACACTTTTCGGTCTTACTCCAATCCTTAAAATTCGCAATAGTCTTCTACTTGATTTTTATTTTATAAACAAAAGCCACGACTCTTTTGCGTGTTCCCCTTTTCAATGTTCATGTTCTTTAAGATTACTTTTTATCTTTAGAATCTTAATCGTAGCATATTCATTTTGTTTCGCTTCATTTTTGTTCGACTTTCGCCGTTCGACTCGTTTGTATAAAGTTGTTTAAAGTTACTTTCATGAGTCTGTTTTTCTCTCGACTACTTGACCTTCTATCATCTCGTTTACTTATACTTTTAATTATTTTATTTTGCTGCGTCTTTTGTTGGCATAACGCTCTAAACAAAAACAAACAAAAAACTAGGTATTCATAATGTATACGTTTTGTTTTTGATCTCTGTGTTTGATGCCTTTTTTATTACTGAGAAAAAACTAAATGTATGCAAATATCAGGAAAGGAGATGCCTTTGCTTTAGTTTACCAAGTGATTCTGCAAGTACGTATTATATTTTGTGTTATCATTATTATCTTAAGTGTATTATATGCCGGGGGATTCTTTCCAGTGAATCATAATTATCGTGTACAATTAGCGTTGTTGTTGATGGTTTTGCATTATTACTATTTAAATCATAATCATGTGAAATTCTGAAAAGGTTGAAACTATTACAGTTCGCGCGTCCATTTATTTTGAATTTTATACTTCCGTGCCCAAATACAATTAAAGAATAAAGTAAATTAAAGTAAAATAGTAAACACTGTAATATAAAATGAAAGCTCACGCCTGTTTCGGATCTTTTCATCGCCATTATTTTCCTCTCGTCATCGTTTTATCATTTTTTTGTCTTTTTTTTGTATACACCACGACGATTCGTTTTTTCACCATTTATTTATTTATTATTAATCATTATTATTCATTTATTTATTTATTTATTTATTATTATTATTATAATCAAGTTCATCAACATCGTAATATGTTTTTTTTCACTTTTCACTTTGCCATCATTCGAAGAAATAAAATATTATTAAAAAAAAAGAAATAATTGAAAAAAATCATTGAAGCTTCATTAAACGCAGATAATCTCCAGAACAGGGGGAGGGCGCGTCTAGGCTCTCCAGGGACAAGGGACCAACTACAGCCCGCACTTACAACTCTCTTACTAATTAACTAACAGGCTAACAATAACAACGAGTCTCAACACTCAAAAAAATCTCTGTGAACATGAATGTGTGATTTGTGTTTGTTTGTTTGTTTATTTGTTTGTTGTGTTGCGTGTGTCGTGTTCTCTCTCTGCGTGTGTGAGGATTTCTATCGTCTTCTGATAATTTTTTTTTTCTTTTAATTTTTTTTTATGTCGGGATTGTCTCTCTCGCTCTCTCTCTCTCTCTACCGTTGTTTGTGTGTGTGTGTGTGTGTGTGTTAGTTATGATGTTATGTTTCTTGTATCGCTTTCATTTTTTCCTACGCATTCTTATACTTTCGTTCGCTTTTTCGCTCGCTCGCTTATGTCTTTCTCAGGTGCAGATTCGCTTTTATCCGCATGAAACCACGGCTTATTGTGGGTTGTTTTTTATTCGCTCTAAGTTTTTTTCTCATCAATTTTTCCCACAAAGCAATCATTTGCATTATATTTTTTTTAAATTACACAAAAAATTCGATCATAAAGAATAAAATTATATTTTATTCTTATTATTGATTTTTCTTAAACATATAATAAATTTCATTTTTGAATCCATCATACGATGGATTGAAGATTTCTTTTAACAATATACATTAAATGTACAATAATAAAATATTAAAAATAACAAATTTTTTATTTTATCACTCATCGAATGCTTAGTATCATAATAAAATCATAATCAAATCCTAAATTATAAATATCGAATTAAAAAACTTAGAGCTTACGTAAGCTACACCGAATTTTAAAATTTGGAGTTATTCAGGAAAATCTTTTTAACGATAATCACAAGATGTTGTGTACTTCATAAAGATTTATTTATTTCAATAAAATTAATATTTATTTCAATTAAAAACTCAGATTTCATTGGTATATTAATCCATTATTTTCTTTAATATCATATAACCAAATTTTTATAATCGGTGCAACGTTCGTTAAAAAAAAAAAAAAAAAAATGAAGTTTGCGTGTCGCGTGTTTTTCACAATCTGTGATTATTATTATTCGATTTGGTGTAGCCTATCATCATTTATTTTTCTTTTATCCTGTCTTTTTTCCTAATATTTAGCCGTATCTCTCCCTCTTTACTTAATCCGTTTACTTTTTCCATTTCATTTCCAATCGTTTCACTATCGTTTTCTTTTTATAATTTTATCTAAACAAGTGTGCATAAAAACAATAATACATTTTATCAAAGAATTAAATTTTCCATTCTTTGTAATTGTACTTTTTACGTTTTTTTAAAGCATGTCGATTCAATGCATGGATCATATTGAGATTTTAAAAAATTAATAGAACAAACAAGATTTCAAAAATCAATATTATAATATATAAAAACAACGTGGATGAAACCGCTGTGGCTCTATTCATCACTATTAAATTTTAAAAACTCGATGGCGTCACCTTTCAAACCTTTTGTGCTTTTTAAATCTTTCTTATTAACCCGCGAAATTCTTCAAACGATTACTTTTCATATATTCCACAATATTATCTATCGAAAGAAACGCGTCTCGAGAATTTTTTTCTGTATAAACAAAACTTAACTTTCGTTACACGTAAAATTAGAAAAAAAGTTAAAAATAAAGGAATTTTGAAGACAAGTTTTCTCGTTACTTGGGTACTGCGTGACGTTTCTATTCCTTGTGTGGTTTTTTTTTATTTTTTCCTTTTTCATCAAAAAAATTTTACTGTACAAGTGGGTTTTCCGCTCTTCTCAATTTTAACCATATCTCTTTACAAAACCGAGCAAAAAACAACAAACATGTTCCTGATCTTCATATTAAGGAAAGCTTTAGTGCAGCCCTTCATTCCACTTTCCATTCTCCGTCTCTATTCCTTATTTAAATTTAACTTAAAAAAAAAAAAAAGAAAAAAAAAGAAAAAAAAAATTAAACACTATCGAACAAACAACAAACCCCGCGGAGACACCGTTCGCAGAGACGACTAAAACTCGTATCGAGCATCGGATGCTCGGTCTATCGTTCTCTCATTTATCATCATTTCCTACCTTTATTTTTTTATCGTTTCGATTGATCCGTTTTTCTTTTCTCCTGTCACACGAGTTTATAACGTACAAAACTTTCTCTCGATTTCCCTACTTTATAATCGCCTGACCCTTAATAATAATAGTTTCACTGACTGTACACATTTATAGACCAACAATAGAAAGTCTAATCGCGCTTGGCGCGCTTCACGCATACGTTATTACACACACGAGCACACACTTTGAATATGTCACTCGCTCTTTTTTATTATTTTTACTTTATTTCCACCTTTCTAAATTCATCTCTCTTTAACTTGATCATTTTCTTTATTTTTTAAACATTCGAACTTTGAGTTCTCTCACACTCTCTCTGTCTTTCTATTCATCACTTTCTTTATAGAAAAAGAAAATTCACGCCCTGAAAGTCGAACCTATCGCAAAACTCGCATTATCACGCGGAAAAGAATTTACAAAAAGAAAAATTAACGCGGCTTAAATGAATATTAAATGAATATGGAGGTGGAGTTGGGGGTTATCGAATGCTATCACTGATATTCTAAATTATTAAGAATAAAGTATTTAAACTGTTGGAAGCTGCGATCAACCGCGAATAAAGTTACGGAAAAATTGCGTTAAAATCGGGGCGAATAAAATCTATTTGAATGTAGTGTTAAAAAAAAAAAAAAATTAAATGATAAATAAAGTGGAGTTTCCATGTTCAAAAGTAGTATTCACTTGGCCCCGCCAATTCTTCTTCAGTCCAAAATTTTCGAGAATCCTTGATAAAGAATTGATGAAAATCACAGTCACTTTTTCCCGCGCCTTCTGTCTCTGCTTATCTCGCTTCGTTACAAATTTTGCTACTTCTCTCTCTTGCATTCGGTCGTTTATACAATATTACTGCTACCTGCATTCTCTCGACTCTTTCCACGTAAAATAAAAGAAGAGAGGAATCCGCAACACGTCGACGTAGAAGCGGCTTTTTCCTTTCCTCATAGTATATCCCGTATTCGTGAATAACTTTAATAAACCTATCATATATCCGTGCGAATTCGCCTGCTTCCACCTGTAACATCCCTCCTCTCTCCTCCCAAATTCAATACACGTTTTTAATTTGCCGAATTTATCCTTTGCTTCAGTTTCAATTTCCTCATTGCAACCATCGCACGAAATACGAGCCATCACAATTTACGCCGAAAGAATGTCAACAAGTGTCGAATGTCGTATTAATGCCTTCGTTAATACGGATCTTCGCTTGGCAGTACTTTAAACGAGCGTGACAATGCAGCAGTGGTATACTTAGAATATTAAATTAGTTGATGCACATGCGCGCGTGGGTGTGCGTGCGCGGGGTGCGCGGGAGAGCGCGCACCCACACGTGCGTGTACATCGTGTATTGTAAATATATATAATATTAATTAGTACGGGATGGGTGGGCGGTCACTCCGATCATAATAATACAGTCCCAGTGGCACATCACTGTACAATTTCTTTAAAAAAATCACAACAACAGTGGGGCGAAGGTGGTGGCGTCTCTCTCTCTCTCTCTCTCTCTCTCTCTCTCTGTCTCTCTCTCTCTCTTTCGGTCATCCCACGCACGCCGTGTATACAAAAGGCCAGTTGCGCAAATTTCATTCCACTCCTTACGAAATCGCACGTCTCTCTCACGTCTCACGCACTCGCACATGGTTGCTTGTCAGCAGAACAACACAGCCGATCGTGTAAAAGCGTAAAGTCTCGATAAAAATGCTTGCACTCGCCCCTGGTATCGGGCGCACGCACGCACACGCACGCAAGCACGCACGCACGCACGCACACACTCTTGCTTACTCGGTCGCCTGAGGAGCCGGCTATCCAAGTTAGCTCCAGGACTGGTAAAAGTCGTGGTACCACTCGTCGTCTGGGGAGGCCGAGCCGCCCCCGCCGCCGCCGCCGGTCCTCTCGGTCGCTGAACCACCGCCGCCGCCTCCGCCACCGTTCACACTCGCCATTGCGTACGCATTGCCCAATGGTTGCTGGGCAAGGGGCTGGTTCCCCCAGCTGCTCTGGAAGCGACGTTTAGATTCCCCCTGGTTCTGGTGACCCCCGTCAAACTTTCGCTTACCTGCTGCTCTCCACAAAAACAAACACAGAACAGGAACAGAACACAGGACCACAAGGATCGGGACGGGACAAGAGGCGAATTGCGACGTCAGAAATTTTTCATTCTTCCTTTCTTTTCGCAACATTATTTGTTTACTTCGAAAAACAAGGTAGAGAACCTTCTTTTTCGGTCTACTCGAGTCCGACAACTCATTCACTTCGGTTAGCCCACCAATTTATTTATTATTTATTTAACATTTAACAAGTCTTAACATTTTCAAGTTTTACCAATATTATTTCCAACTCTTAGCAGTTTCTCAGAAGGTGAACAAAGTGAATAAATCGTCGTTTTATATATCAAAGTTTTGCATGATTCCTTGCAAACGACAATTTTTTATTGGACATTCGACTATATAACTAAGTAATACAACAAAATACTCTATTCGTAATTATAATTTTTCAAAACTGTGTACTTTATTCCTTTGTGAAAAAATAAATTTTCAATACATTTTTTAAAATTAATTATGCTTTTATTTTGAGAAATCACGTCCAAAAGCAATAATCTCGCGGTGTTTTTATCGAATAACAGTGTAGCAAGAATTAATCACCTGATAAAACTTTAATATTCACTCTTATACTAATACCATTAAAATTTATTAAAATATATTCCGAGCATACAATGTTGAAAAAATTTATCCATGTCTAGATTTTATCTATTTATATTATTTTTTGAGAAGCATAAAGATTTACTGATATGTAGTTAAAAAATATTTACCAATAGACACTTTGAGTTAATAATTAATAATAATACTTTTATAGGAATTTAGACTTACAATAATTTTTTCCTCATTGCATCATAAAAAATAACTTAAACTATGAATAAATTTTAATATTTTTTATTGACAATCAAAATTAGATGTAAGAAATATGTAACACGTTATTATAATACACTTCTTGCTCTCGATTCGCCAGGAGGAATTACACGTTATCGAAGGAACTTTCAAACGACACCGCAATAATCATTTTGGCTCTACACAAACTTAATCAAGCTGTTAAGTTATACTATAATTTTATTTTATTAATCAATCAAATCAACATTATATAATGTGCAATCTTTCAGAGATTATTGTATCTTTTAAGTAGACCTCTATATACTATTTAAAAAGTATATGTATATAAATATATATATATTCTTTTTATAGTTGTAACTATTAGCAATTCTATAAAAATTATTAATTGTACAAACGAGTTTCAATATTAATCGTTATTATAAATCGTTATTATAAGATATGTTTCTGCAACTATAAATGTAAAATTCCTCGATGTAAAGTAGCAAAGTAACAAATACGAACGTATTGTATAGCTTAATTATAATATTAATAGTAATAGTAGAATAGTAGTATTAGTAATAATAATAAACTCTGCCACAATATACCAAAGAGAAATTCGTTACACACACATTTGTATATATATAATAGATCTCTACATTTAAAAATAATCAATAATCTTCGAAAGAAATCTCTTACTTCGTTTCATAATCGAAAAATAATGAATTATTAATCAAAACGCGAAAACGTAATTAACATTTAAAGTTTTAACAGCACTGAATCGAGCCAAAAAATTACAAACGATGATAAACAAGTGTCGTCCATTGTATAAAATAAATGATTATGAGGTTGGGGGGGGGGGAAAGAGAGAGGTGAGATTTAGTCACTTTATCTAATGCTCTCTCTTCCTTTCACAATCATTAACGCATATACGCAGACGTACATGTGCACACACACACTCTTTCTCTTTCTCTTTCTCTCTCTCTCTCTCTCTCTCTCTCTCTCTCTCTCTCTCTCTCTCTCTCTCTCTCTCTCTCTCTTGGCAGGAGATGTCATCGTACTTGTAGTAACATAGAGACGGACGACTGTATTGTACTTGGACGAGGATGAAGGAACGAGGAGAAGCTTTTTGCGATGGCAAGAAGCAAGTAAGCCAGTGTAAGTCTACGAATCTACGAGAGGAGTGCGATAATTACTTTTTGTGTTTTAATAAATAATTATGTTTGCGTGTTACATTTTTTTTATTTTGCAAAAAATTGTAGTTTGATAATGCATTTTATATTACAGAGGATTAGATACGTATATCAAATTGAGGTAACTATTTTCAATGCACAAAAATTCAAGTTTTAAAAAAAAAATTATAAAATTTAACAAATACATTCATAATTCTACTTAATAAATGAGAACTCGCTAAGCTTACTTTTATGAATATTTAAAAAAAAAATTATTTTTTTCTATTTTTAATACGTAAATTTTGAAAAGTAGACCTCAATTTTTTTTTGAATTATAATATAATTTCTTGAATTTAAAATACGTACTAATAAAAACAAAATCTTTTATCATTTAAATTTTAATACAACATAAAAATATTCATAAAGCATTATGTAAATTATATTATTTAAATATCAGAATATAATAATTGTATAAATTTAATCGTTTCTTTTTTGAAATTTAATAGAACATTGAAATGGTTATTTAATAATCATTATAATTCATTATGATTATTAGATATAATATAGCGGGGTTACGACAAGGTTTTTTCTTTTTTATTTTTTGATCATTGAAAACTGTTACGTGGTAAAATATACAAATAAGAATTACTCAAGTATAAAAAGTAGAAAATGAAAAATTATGAAGTAAAAGGCAGAGTTTGCGATAAAATGAACCATGTTATAAAATCCAAAAATTGTAAATGACCCCCCCTCCCTGAAAAAAAATGATAAAAATACCTTGTCGCGAGTCCCAGTGAATGAAGAAAGAGAAAAAAAAAGAAAAAAAAAAGAAAAAACAATAAATTAGTTAGTGATTATAAGTAAAGAAAGAGACATTTAGCCTCAGAGATACAGACCATCCTCACCTGGTAAACTTCCCTTGGCGCGGACCACCCCCCCACGAGCGGCTGGCCGTTGGGCCCCACGGACCCCTGTAGCTGCGGGGTTGCGCCCCCCCCGAACTAGCCCACGTGCTTGGGTGCCAGCGACCCGGCCACGTGCTACCGCCGCTCCACGGCCACGTCCAGCCTGGCCAAAACAACGAACAACACACCACAAACGGTTATACAAACCGAACTTTTTATATTTTATGCTTTTCTGCAGCTTAAGTGCATTATTTTTATCTCTTTCTCTCGCTCTTTCATCCATCCATCTATCCATCCATCAATTCATCAATTCATCAATTCATCCATTCATTCATCCACCCATCCGACCATTCATCCATTCATGCTCTATCCCTCGCACACATCCACTCCGCTCTGAACTTTAATTTTCTATTCAGAACAACTTATTATACTTAAAATTAATAGTACACTTGTATTGCATTTGGGATAAGCACTCGAAGAGACATTTTAGTTGGACATACATTACACAGATAACACCTTATTCTAAAAAATATCTGCTATTCAATTTGGCAGATACTCTTATTTCTAATTTTAACATTTTTATATATCGTATATATTTTTTATTCTATTTTATTAAAGATTATCTAAAACTAACATTTTATAAATCCATTTAAAATATTTTGCACACAATTATTGACTAGAATAGTTAAGAGTTTAAACCTTTTGTACACCAAAATTATAAAATTTATGTTTAATTAAAATAATATTTTACTTAACAATTAAATAACTTTAATTGTCATCAACTACTTTAATAAAATATCTTCTTTTTTTTTTATTTTAACATTTATCAATATATTTAAATATAAAATAAAAATAAATATTCAACTTAATTTTAAGTTGTAAACGAATGAGATAATTTTATATCCACTAATATTTTTTATTTAGAAAAATTTTTTCTTTACGATTCAACCATGTTTTTCAATAAAATAAATAGAATATTCTTCAATTTATTTTATCGACCCATTTTTTAAATTTATATCCAACTAAATTAGTCCCCGAGTGCAAAACAACATATGAAACTCGTTAATTTGATACAATTTCAATTCGTTCATCCTATATAAATTTTAAGATATAATGAAACGTATGAGCTTGCTTCTTTTTTGAATTCCAGTGTTATAAAAACTTTTATTTCTAATTTGATAGAAACAATGATTACCTTTTAAAATCTCATATAATAATTTCTATTCTTATCATACAATTATAATTCTCTAAATTTTTTTTTTTTTTGAAATTGGTGTACTTTCTATTTGTGAGTCTTGATTTATTTGAAAATGTGACTCAACTTATAACGAAAGACATTTCTTTTAATCATTAGACCAGCCTGATTATAAATATTACATGAAAATTTTCTAAAGACTCTCAAATTTGATTTAGTTATAATTTAAATATTTGTATTTTATGAATCCTTAAAAATGCGCTTTTAAATAATTTATTCGAAAACAATAACTAAAATTAGTTTGATAAGAATGTATTTAATTATAAATTATGTATTTTACCACAAATTTTACTAATAAATAATCAAAATAATATTTGAGAATAAGCATATTTATGATTAATTTTATTTATTAATGTATTTATTTTATTTATTAATGTATCTTTCTATCGAAGTAGATATATTTACAAATATGGAAATAGATCAGTATTTTAAATAAAAAATACGACAGCTTCAGACTATTTTTGTTTTCGTAATTTATGTTTCAGACTGGTCTGGTATTTGTACAAAAGATGAAGAAGCGTGAAAAAAGAAGTATTGCCACAAAGAGAAGAATTAAAGCGAATGATTTATAAACACATGTATATACATATATATACATATTCACAAATATTATATGTGTATGTAAAGTATATATATTATGTTATCTGTTCATAAACATGACATTGACCATGTGCACCAGTACGTGTGTACTTGTGTACATTTTATAAGCGAAAAATCGAGTACAAAAAGTAGCAGAAAAATTAGTAATAGCAAAATTACTTTGAATATCTTGAAATGGACCGCCTAAAGCAATCATAAAATATAAAAAAATTGCGCACTCTTGCTAAATATATTATATATAAGCAAGAGAAAAAATTTTGTAAGCGACAAAAGCGTACTGGCAGTCGATTAAGCTACAACAGCAGCAATAGTAAGTATTGTAGGCGTCAAAAAAAAATTGTAACTATGAATAAAATTAGCGTAAACTAAAAAAAGCGAGCAAAGCGGTAATAATAGCAATATTTGAAGCGACTAAAATTATGTAAGCGTTTAAGCGTATCCCAAGCTATTTATCGAAAGAAAGTAATAGCGATTTTTTTATATTATCTATATATATTTCTCGTTGTTACTTTCTTCAAATGGAATTTTTCTCTTTTCGTTCCCCTTCCTCTATCCAACGAACACCATGTCAAACCTTAACTCAAAATCTCAGCTTTAATTACTAATAACATAAGCTTATTTCAAAAAATCTTTATGATAGCTGATAATGATTTTTCAACTGTGATAAATAAAATAAGAAACGCGGTAAATAAATGTATTATTATATAATTATTAAGTTCTTCGTATACTCCCCGACGACGAACAACTTTTCCTCCTGAAACAAAATTTTCAAAATTCTATGCATAAATTTTGGGTGTATAAAAAACCCTGTTTTTTCATTTAAAAATATAACTGTTTTGCAATAATTTTTTACTATATTTGATTTTTATTAACTCTGCTATGAAAAATGTAAGCATTTTGATAAAAAAAATTAAGTTTAAAATCGAATATACAACTTTTTACTAAATTATTCATAAGTAAGCAAAATTTTTCAAATTATTTTATTGATCAAAACAGTATAATTTTAATAGAAAAAATTAATGATTTTTCACAATAAATTCCCAATTATACAAGAATAAAATTTTAAAATAAAATAAAATTTATTTATCATTGAATTAAACAAAAACCTGAAAATTAATGCTATAAATATTAAAAATAAAAAAACATCCAAGAGAAAAAGTTGATCGCTGGTTCACAATATCTCACTCTCCCATTCAAAATAAATATTTTAAAATATAATTTTTTTTTCTTTCACGATGATTCCATGCTACTTGAATAAGTATGTGACGAAAGTATGTGATCATTATATCATATCCGAGCCATGAGACAATCCTTGCGAGCTAAAAGAAACGGCCTGTAAAAAAAAATGTTTATATCTTTTTTAGTTAATTATTGCTCTTTTTGTTCAATCCAATTTTATGAACCCCATCACCTGCGAAAAATATATATACTAACTAATTTATTAATAATATTCAACGATTCCACAAATACACTATATACAATTACAAATGAAGAACGGTTTTCTGTAACATTGAAGACATAAACAACATGATGAACTATATTATATTAACTGCAAATAATTAACAAAACCTTTAACAAATTTTACTTTAAAAAATTAATTTTATGCATTTATATTTTATTAATACTATAAAAATATATAAATACATGTATATAAATATTAGTTACATTATTTTCCATTATTGAAACAATAATTATTTGTTGCGGGCTTTGCATGAAATTTTTGCAGTAGAACCTCCAATATATTAAATATGGTTTATATACTTTGAATGCTTTTATATTTATCTGTTTCTTCGAAATTTTTTTCTCTCGAGTTTGGATTCTCTCTTTCTCGTTCTCTTGGATTCGCTTTTCCCGGCTTTGCATTAGCTATACAAAAGCTGAAAATTTGTTTTTACTTCTGTTTCTATTTCTTTATTTTACTCTCTCTCTCTCTCTCTCTCTCTTACGCTCTTGAGTCTACCATGGCTCAGATAAGATTTTTAATATTATTTTTTATAAATCGCAAGCAATTTGAGAGTGGCAAGTGTTCGTGTTATCAAAGGTTGATTATTAGTATGTAAGTTAAGAAAGATTCTTCTAGGTTAGTAATATTTTTCCTTTCCTCCATCTATTGTTATTTCTTAAAAAATTTATTGAAGCATGCATTATAATTTAGAAATTTATTCAAATAAATATATTTGTATTAAAAAAAAGTTATAAATAAAATGAAATCTAGGATTAACTTATGATTTGATTATTTAATAAAGTAAATGCTCTGAATTCAATAAATGACCATACGCCTAAAAACATTTTAACTTTATATTTTTTATTTTTAAGCATCATAAATCATATCACTTATTATGTATACATAATATATATACAAAAATTATATTAATTAACATAAAAAAAAACACAAAATATATTTCTTTAAAAATACGTATGTTTATAAGTGTGATTGTTCATTTTTATTTGAAAAGAACATTATTTATTTCTTACTTTACGTGATAATAAATATATTTCATTGCATGCAGTGCATCAAGTATTTTCATACTATTCTAGTATTATACACTCAGAAAATGAAATGTTTAAAAATATATTAAACACTAATAATTATATATTTTTAATTAAAATAAAAAAAATTTACCAATTAAAATTAATACAATCACTAATTTTGATTTTCTCAATGCATTTAATATCCGCGTGCTAACAGAATGCATATAAGTTATTGGTTTTATAGATTATATATTTTATTTTAAATATTGCACATCCTTAGAGTTAAATTGCGAATCATCAGTAAAAGATCACTGGCAGCAAAGCCGATAGCAAAATTACCGATTATGCTAATATTAGCTAAAGTTAATCGCTCACATAGGCTTGTTATGTTATTAATATAAAAAATTAATTTTAATGTTAAACAAAAAAAATAAAAATTTTAAAATAGGATAGAAAAAGTAAGCGAGCAGCTCGAAATAAATGTCATGTGCTAAGAAAATAAATAAATAAACAAAAAATCTTAAAAATTACCTGATTGTAGTTGATTAAATTGTATTCCATTATTTTTATTCAACTAGTGATTTTAAGGTTTTTATTAATACATAACCGTCTTATATTTTATTAATTTAATGAACGTGTGCAATACCAATTCTAAAACAAGCTACATGCTTGATACTTCAGTAAAAATTTAATGGTATTTTTAAATACACAAATGATTTTACGTAATTTATATTAAATATATTTGTTTTATAACTTTAATAATTAAAAATGTTATAAAATAAAAAATTAATATAAAAATATATTATCCTTATTTTAATTTTAATCGTTAAATTAACCATGAATAAAACTCAGTTGTTACATTTAAGCTATTCTAGACTAAATTAAATTTTATGAGAATATAAGTATTATTATATCAAGACTATTGAACATTAAATATTGGGTATGGCACATAGTAAATTAAAATAAAGTTTTGTATTAATTAGCATAACACAAAAAAAATTTATAAAAATTAGTCATAATCTCAATTATTTTAATAATATCTGATTAATTTAAAAAATTATTGCTATTCCAAAGGATAAAGGATTATGATTTTAAGTATTAATTGCATAAGATTTATTATATTGAACAGTATATTATACTCGTACATTTTAAAACGTATAAAAAATACCGATGTTTCTATTAATAAAATAGTATCTAAAAAGAAAAAAAAATTTCTTAAGTAGTGTCCAATTTTTGATCATTGAATAATTTTATTTATTTATAACATTGAATAATTTTATTTTATGTAATATTTAAATGGTAATTTTAATTAAGCACACTATTATTTACCAGAAAAATTGAATAAAATAAAATACTATGGAATAATAAAAAAGAGTGAGAAAGATTATGAAAAGGAAGATAACTATAAGGGAAGAGTAAAAAAAGTGTATTTTTACACGTGATTCTTGGCAACTTTTCATATAAATATAAAAAGTTTACTGAATTAAAAAAAAAAAAAAAAAAAAAAAATCATAAAAAATCGCGGGACATATACATAAATATACAAACACATCATGGGAGTCCGCGAACACTGTGCCACAATCAAAATTCCTACTTTCTAAATATTTAAACGTTTAACAAGAAAATTCATTAATATAACAATAATAAATACAATTGCTGCGTATATTATTACTGTTATAATAATTATTATTATTATTTTTACAATAAATTAAAGTAAAATTATAAAAAAATGAATATATATAAATGTACGACTTTTTAAAAACCATTAAAAAAGAGCGACCCACCGGTTGAGGCTGCCTGCCTCTCCCTCTGGCAGGTGGCGGGGGCGGCGCGTAATCGAAATAGTAATCTTCGTATCGATAATAGTCATCGTAATATGGATCACTGTAGCCACCTCGATAATCCCCGTAACCGTAATAGTCGTAATCATAATCTATAAAAATACACATTACAAATAGACCCAAAATTTAGCCACGTTATGTACACAACAGCAAGAAGGTTTGTACATGATTAACCAATTGTTCTCAATCATGAAAAAAAAATAAAACATATTTACATATGTATTTGAATTATGTAGTAATGAAAATAATATTTTATAAATAAAAAACAAACTAAATGCTCCAAAATACATACAGAATCGTGTAATGCAAACAATAATAATAACAATAATGATGATGATGATGATAATGACGATGACGATAATGATGATGATGATAATAATGACGATGACGATAATGATGATGATAATGATAATGATGATGATAATGATGATGATGGTAATAATGACGATGACGATAATGATGATGATGATAATAATGACGATGACGATGATGATGATGATAATGATAATGATAGCGATGATGATGATGGGGATAGTGGTGGTGGGGGTGGGGGCGATAGTAATGATAATGATGATGACGAGGACGAGGACGAGGACGACGACGACGACGACGACGAAAATAACAATAATATACATATTCATCGTTGTTCCATTGTTGCAATTATTTCATATTAATTCCTTGCACAACGGAGTAATCGTAATAATAATAATAATAATAACAACAACAACAAAAACAACAACAACAACGATAATAATAATAATAATAATAATAATAATAATAATAATAATAATAATAATAATAATAATAACAACAATCCTTTCTAAAGAAAATTAAAAAATAATAAAAACAGGCATGCCGGGAAAAGATATTTCTTTAGTAAAAACTAAATCTTTTCTTAATATATTCATGTAGAACAAATAACTTATAAAATAAGAAATATAATTAAAATTAAATTATATATTAAAAATAGTAAAAATAGAAGATCAACAATGAAATAAAGTGAAGGAACAAATAAGAGAGAACTCGAAGACTCGTTATGCTAATTTGTAGAAATGAAAAAAAAATTAGAAAAGTTCGACTTATACAGAACAATAGAAGAAATATTCAAGTCGCGTTTTCAAAGGTAGATATGAAGTTAAAATTTAAATGAAAAGAAGCTTAATATTTACCCTACCACCATTTTTATTTATAAGATTTCAAAAATGCATGCTAACTTACATTACTATTTCAAAATCCATCTCACTAACAAAAACATAAAAATTATAAAAAAATCTTAAATAAAAAAAAAATTAAAATTGAATTAGTACATAAAATATTATTTATATAAGATAGATTTTGATAAAGAAAGTTTGCATGAATTTATTAAAACTAATAAAATTCAACCAGAGAATAAAAAATAAAAAATTATAACTTCTACTAAAAATCTATACAACTGCGCATTCATCATTCATAACATATCTCTCGGCTTACCTAATTCCTTGAGAGCTGAAAACAGATCATTAAGATTGATGATAAATCTATATATTTATACGTTGGCAAATAAATTCTATTTGTTTATAACTCAATTAATCGAAATATAAAATCAATAACAAAGTATAAATTACTTTAAAAAATAATTAAATTTATCCCCTTAAAATTACGCTCATTCAAATTGTATGTATTAAATGATAAAAAAAAAAATTTACTTAAGTGCTAGATGGCACCAAAACAAATACAAAACAATACATGCATGCATAATTGATTTAGCGATTGCTAAAGAAAAAAGAAAAGTCGGCTTTGTGATATGACACGATAGTTGTAAGGTAAATTGTGCACCTAATGCTAATTTAATTGTAACTAAATCTTTTAAAGATAAAATTTTGTTTGTACTTAAATTGTAAATTAACTAAGATTTATGTATACAGATAAATTATAAAATCTTTAAAAGTTTGATATTTGTTTTCAATTTAAAAACTCATTTTTAGTCACAAAATTATTGGTGAAATTTGAAAGCACTAGTTATTAATTAGCGTTATTGATCAACATATCTCACTACCACCTTATAAACCATCAAAATATGGATTTTTTATCATAATGAATTATTCCATGTATATAATAATTTATAGCTGCATAAAATATTTTAGCAAAGGTTAGATAATTAAAGATCTGCTGATAATACCCTAAACCACTTATTGTGCTCCAAAGTTTAACATGCGCATAAGCAAAATAGGTTTGTAGTGAGATAATGAAAATTTTCTATATCATGCAAATTATCCATCGCTGTATTATAATTGAATAAAAAAATTTATAAAGAAATCGATAATGATAAGATTTCTATCATAAATTCATAAAGATATGCTATTGTAAGAAAACTTTTTATAATTATAAAATTTATGCCACTTAGAACAAACTAGCTCTGATATTATATATAAATAAATATAGTATATGTATATTTTTCTGATTTTAAAAAATTTATGTATTTTTTAATTCATTTTCAATAGAATTAGATGCAAACATAGGATAAAACAAAAAAAAAATTAAAAAAGTTAACATTTAAAAAATAAATAAAAATATTTTCTTATTGATATTCATATATCGGTATCATAATCAGTTAAATCCCAATGAAAAATAACCGAGTTGCTCGTGAAACAACGAGTATAACACAAATTAATTTATTAATCAACTTACCGTAGGTGTCATTCCGCGTCAACGGTCCCCGTAAACCTGCGCCAGTGCCACGAGGGCCCTGTCCAGGTCCACGTACTGGCATTGGACCAGCCATTAAACCCGGATGAGAGGGAGATCCTCTAAAATACATTTAAAAAATGTGATTAATTTTAAAATATAAAGTAACATATTCCTTCACTTGTATTTTTAAAATTCTGTTAATTAGATATTAGTTTTCATGGTTCATCATCAATTAATATGTCTGTATTAATATAAAAATTCGTAAGTGATAATAATAAAATATTATAGTATTATTATTATTTTATTTTTTTTTTTTTTTTATAGTTTTTATATTAGGATTCATTTAACACCAATTTATAATCTAATTTTAATGCACATAAATAGAAATTTTTATTTATTTATAATATCGATCATGTATAATGGTTTAAAAATTTCATTTATGTATTTGGTTAAATTGATAACTTAAAATAATAATAATCCATATCTTAAAAAATATTGTGTAGTATTATATTTAAAAAAAAATTAAGATTTCTTGTATTTTAAAATAATCTACTTTATCAAAATACGTTTAAAAATCATAATAATTTTAACATATCTGCAATTTATTTTTATGAGCTCCTTTCAAAAATCAAGTTCAAGATTATACCATTGAAGTAAATTTTTAATTTTTATAAAAATATGAAAATCGTACAAGGCATTGTCGTACCCGCCACGACTTTGCATTAATTGCATCGTTTGCATCATTCTACGCTCTCGTGCACGCAGCATCTCTTCTTTTTTCTTTTTATCAGATGGAGGCTTTGCTAACGAAACTTCTATATGAGAACCTCCCATTTCTTTGCCGTTCAATTCACGCATTGCCTGAAATAATTATTGATTTTTAATAATAAATATAATTTTGAATAATGATAAATACATAAATTTTTGTCCTCATAAATAACATATATGCTTTAACGAAATATTTAAACATTTCAATAATAATCTATATTACATAAATTTCCATAAGCATATGTACATTTTATTTAATTTATTTGGAAATTATATTTCAATTTCAATAAATAATATTAGAATTATACATTTTTTATAAATATTTTCAGATTAACATACCTTTACAGCACAAGCTCGATCTTCAAAATGTACAAATGCGTAATCTTTGATTTTTTTCACCCTTTCGATCTTTCCATATTGTTCAAAACATTCTTTTAATTTTTCTTCTGAGCAGTCTTGTGTCAAATTTCTTACATACAATACACGTACCTAAAGAAAAAAATTATTTATTAAAAAAAAAAAATCAATACCCAATTATATTAACTGTAAAATGAATAAGATTTGAAAATTAGCATGACACATGGGAGACAAAAGTTAGAATAAACTTAATTTTTATTTTCATTTCAATTTTTAACGGAATCATTTAACCGTAAAATATTATTATGAAGCTTTACGCACAAAATTTACACCGATAATATTGGAAAAAAGCACCCATTTTGCTTACTTAATTCATCACAATTTATATATTAACAATGTTAATGTATTATTGAATGTGTAATTACTTTCGACATGGTTTGTTCATCCGGTTCTTCTTGAGGGTCAGCCCAATCAACAATGATATCACAGCCCCAAATCTTCATGCGACCTGTGCCAAGCCTTCTTTTAGCCAAAGAAGCTGCTTTATGGGATTCGTATTCCAAAAAGCAAAAACCTCGATTCTTCTTTTTGTCATCGGGCGAACTGTATATTATCACTTCTGTCAAGCCAGCTATAGCAGGGAAAATGAATAACATGCTTAAATATAAATTCATTGTCAATACAATTATAAGACTTAA
This sequence comes from Eupristina koningsbergeri, assembly GCA_018907245.1. Classification (NCBI taxonomy): domain Eukaryota; kingdom Metazoa; phylum Arthropoda; class Insecta; order Hymenoptera; family Agaonidae; genus Eupristina; species Eupristina koningsbergeri. Next base: position 1,193,805 of record JACCHV010002775.1, read on the forward strand.
CATGAAAAATATACTTAATCTTAATAAGTAAATAAATAAATAAATAAATAAATAAATAAATAAATAAAAATAAGTAAATATTTAAAACGGTTAACTAGAGAACAAAAAACAAATTGCGAAATAATAATTTGATTTAAATAAAAGATATTTTATCACAAAATAAAAAAAAAAAAAAAAAAAAATTACTGCAATAAAAATCTTGATATGTTTTCAAAAAACTTTTAAGATTTTAAATAACAAAAGCTTTTTCTTTTGGTATTGAAGATGAGTGAATGAATAAATAAATGAGTAAATGATGACATGATTTTTTTCTACCTTAAAAAAATCGTTTTAATCGTTTTTCTCTCTTTTGCTTTGATAAAAAAACAAACCTGAGTGATAAATGCACAAAATTAAATAAGAAATTTGTATTAATAAATGATTTTAAAAAAAGAGAGAGAAAAAAAATGTAAAGTAAATTAAAAAATCTTTAATATAAATCTTCGTCGCATTATCGTTTTTCAATTCTCTGGGTTTTATGGTTCAACTCTCCTTCCTCTCAGTTTAAAAACTCCATACTGTTATATAATACCTACTACACACATTATTAAATAAAAATAGATCATTTTTATTTTTAAAAGAGAGAAAAACACCAATCGCATTCAATATCTTCCACCATTTGAAAACACACACAGAAAGAATATAACAAATAGAACAAAAATAAGAAAAAAAGATAAAAAAAAAGTAAACCCAAAAGCAGTGTACAAACCCAACTAATGGATACAACTAAAAAAACAGTCCTGACCGCACCCAACTTTGTTCTACATCTATAATTGACTCAAGTGTTATAATATTCAAGTAGTGAAACACTGAATTTAGCCAAGTGTGTATTGCCAATTGAATAATCCAAAACCGTTTATAAAGTCATAGAAAATTTTAAGTAGCATGCATATAGTCTGCGTAAAAGATAAATTATAAAAAATAAAAATAAAATAATAAGAAACTACAATCGACAGACAAAAGAAAACAAATTTCGTGCTAAGGTCTTGAAACTTGTCGAATATATTTATATGTAAGTTAATTGGAATTTTATTTGGGATCTAAGTTCTGTTGGATCCTCTACACCTTCGACCATGGCGCTTGCCTCTGGGATTTGTGCTTTTGTCAGTCGGGTGTTATTCCTCTGTATCCAAACTCTGGAGTATTATACGTGCAAGAATGAGCATCCTCGCATTTATTCTGTAAGCTTCATGATTTCTAATTTTAGAACATCTGGATCAAAGGTTTTTAAATAGAATTGTAATTAGCTCTTGTCGATAAGCTTAACGCGAGTCGCCATTGCATTGAGTATTCTTAATAAGATAAATTAAAATTTTTGTAAATTTTAAATCACAATAACAATTGGTCAATCACATTAATTATAAAAATCGAGTACTTATTGAATTCGATAAAAAAAATTTTTTTATAAATACTTTAATATTTTAATTGACCTACGGTTTAAAATGATGAATTCTAATCATTTTGAAATCAAGAGGCTTATTTAACACTTGTACAAAAAATCTTTCACAGTCATTTATTCTGAGAACTCGCAGAGTGATACAAATGTGTTTCGGTTAGTGGTATCACCGTATGCACAGAAAGTTAATTTAATTGATTTTATATTAAAATCGTATTAAAAAAAATATTGACACGAGTGTTCCACAGAGTCATTCGAAGGGCGGACTTTTGGACTTTATCAAAGTTGTACCACATTTCCATTTTCGCACACTTTCACATAAAACTTTTCATACACTTAATCGTGCTCATTTTTTCACAGACATCATATTTTTTGTTCTTGTTTTTTCTTATTAAGGAACCAAAAAAAAAAAATAAAAAAAAAAAAAAAAAATAAATAAAAAAAAAATGAAAAAAATTTTAATCAAAAGAAAATTAACTTTCTTTCTGCCTGCTGATTCTTAAGGGCAATTGTCAACTTACGTGCGTGCTTTGTAAACTCTTCGAACAAGTCATCTCGGTCTCGATTCTTTGGAATATTTCCCACAAACAAGCGGTGATTGTTATAAGATACGGTAACACCAATCTTTTTCCCTTTCCGAATCTCATAATCATTCAGCTGTAAGAATAATGTGGAAGGAGAGTGCCAATTAAGCTTGCCTTTTAAGAAATAATCATCTGCTTATATTGGCTGTGACTGACCGTAAGGGGATAATTTGTTTGTCTTTCACTTAAGTTTTGTGTTTTACTTTTCTACATGTTTCTGTTTCTTTTTTGTTATGCATTTTCTTTTTCTCAAAACTGACAAGTGACCTTCGAGGACACGAGAGGATTCGCACATACAGGAAGAGAGTCCAAGGATTTCAATTAAACCAATTTGGGAGAGCGGATGATATTGATATCAAGGTAGTCATATGCAGGGTGGATGTGGGAGTGCCTGTCCGTTTCTTAGCGAGCCACACGCCCCACCAGGTCCACTCAGGTCTCCCAGACCCCCATGCTTCGAGGCTTAGTCATGAATTATGAATTTTAAATTTTAATTAGGAATCAAATTAATTCAATTTACTCTTTTCTTATAGTTTTTGCGGTTTACTCTATTTTCAAATACCGAGAAAATTATCAATCGAAATAGTGTATCTATGCGATCATCTGCCTCTACTTTGATTGTAAGTTAAAATTCATTATCAAAATAAGTTGATTTAATAATTGAAAAATTATAACTACTTCAAAATTATGTCTACTTAATATTAGATCTAATAAATACAAAAAATACATACTATTAGTTTAAAAAAAAAAAAAAATACCACTATTAATCCAATCAAATTACTACATTAATGTGCGCACTAAAATAATAATATATTGTACTGTTTCTTTTTTCTTTCAAAAAAATACTTACAAAATTAGATTTTAAATCATTCATCTTAGTTTAAACTTCAGTAATATTTCCATGCATTTTATATTTAATAAGAACCACTTTTAACCATGGATTTATTGCATTTATACAAAAAAAAAATAATAATAACGTGATTATATTTAAATGTACCAAAGTAGAAACAAATATTTAAACAATATTTTATTTCGATGTACTTATAAATTTTTAATAAAATCAAAAAATTACACACGATTATTTCATTAGCGCGCGCGTGCTCCCCCTCCTCTCTCTCTCTCTCTCTCTCTCTCTCTCTCTATCTATCTTCCTCCTTTGTTTACTTACAATCTTATTTGATGTAAGCTTTTCCTTCCGTCACTCTCTCGCTCCTCTTTTTGTTAGCCCAGCAATCAACAGATTCTAACAACGTCAACAAAGTGGTGTACGTATTAATGTATACGCGATATATATTAATGTATATACATAAATATATATTCATATTTATATACACATATATTTATATGAGTATACACTTACTTACTTACACACACACATACATATATATATACTTTCAATTTTTCAAAATACATTGGCAAAAAGTATAGTCGCAGAAAGTTGCATACAATAGTGCTTAAAAATTAAAATAGATAAAAAGCAGTAAGAATAAAAGAAAAGAGACTGCAGGCTTTCAGAAAGGAGGAACTGAGCGACGAAAACGTGTTGTACAATATATTACTAAATGCAGAGGAGAGTGGGAATTAGACAAAGAAAGGCATATATGAATAATTAAAATATCGTACCATACTCATTAGTTTTTAAATTTTGCGTCACACGAATAAATCGGAAAGAGATATATTTATAAATACATGTGCATCAACGAAAAATTTGTCAAAAAATTTCTATTTTCTACAAGTTTTATTTTTTTGTACAAACATGTATGGTAATCATTTATGCTTATACAAATACAAATAAAATGAGTACAAATTACAAATTAGATGCAATTATTTTCATTGAACATACATGTTTAACTCATAACTCAACCTAAATATGAGAGGAATAGAAGACTTGGACCAGAGAGGTGTTTTACTGTTCACTAATAAACCGAGAGGCAAGGAGACTGACCAAGAGTATAATTTTCTTTTATTTTTTTTTTTTTTTTTTTTTTTTTTTTTTTTTTTATATTATATTTATATAAATATAAATTTTGAAAGTGTTACACGAATTTAAACCTTAATTTTATGAATGATGAGAAGGAACATCATTCATCAAACAAGATTTGTATTAACATTCGTGTTCAACTGTCTTCTATTATCGATGTTTCATTAAACTAATGACGTAGTAGTACATGACAAAATAATTCTTGTAGCAATGATGCAGACCAACTCTACTTATAAGCTACCACTCTTATTGTTTACTTTAGTACAAAGGTAGTAAGAAGAGGCAGGTAAAGGTAGGTATATAAGGTATAGGTAAACACACGCCTCGAATTCACTTTACCTGCTAATTTACCAAACTCGTCCAAGATCTCCTCTTTGCCTTTTGACTTTGGTATGTTCCCCACGAAAAGTCGTAGATTAGGAACGCTAATGTTTACTTTCAGATTCTTGCCGGATTTTATTTCGTAATTATCGAGCTGTGGGATGAAGAAAAAACACACACATGCCTAATTTTGTTTGAATTTTATAACAAATAAAAAAAAGAAAGAAATTTTGTATTACAAAAAAAAAATTTTTTACAATAATTTTTTCCCTTCTTTTTTTTTTAAAAAAAAAAAAAAACAAAAAAATTAGGCCGAAATAGAAAAAATATATAATTTTCGGTTTACCGAAATATCCTTGATGTAAAATTTATAAGCCAATAACATGAAAATAAAAATAAGTTAAAAAAAATATTTAATCATTTAATAGCATGGCGTGGATCTCCATTATACATGCGCTTTGTTGCTCGAATCTTCACAAGATAGGAAACCGGCGTGTGCTCTCGCGTCATTTTAACGCTTATGCACTCCTGTAACAAATCTTTTAGCCTAACCAATTTTTCACAAAATTTTGTTACAAAAATTGTCACTGTCCAATAAAATTTTAAACCAATTAGGTAAATATACCCCTAACCAATTAAACTGCCTGATTTTTCTTTAACTTTTTCTTTTACTTTATTAATCTTTTGTCCAGGAAGGTTCTCCACTCCCAATTTTGCCCACTGAGCAAAGAGGAGAGCTGGAAAAGAAACTCATCCGTAGAACACTGTTAAAATTGTGTTGTTTAAGTCTCCATTATGCAACAAAAAAAATGTTTGTTTCGGGATACAGTTGGATGTCAGTATGCATATGTACTTGAACTATGAATAAAAATGGTCAGGGACATATAAGTATAATAAATATATATATGTATATATATAAATATTTAAATTAAAAAAAAAAAAGAAAAAAAAAGAAACAGTTCATGTGGATTGTTCCTTATTTTACAGATCAATACGAAAAAAGGCTTTAATAAAAAAATATCTCACTTAATGAGGATTCTTTAATAAGGAAGTATTGAACACTTAAAATTATTATATCTTCTACCATGTACAAAAGCACGAACACAGAACAAGCCACATATAGATGTATCAACACTTAACTAAAATGTTTAACACAAAATTAAAAATAATAAGATATATTTCGCAATACAAATTTAAAGTATATTAAAATAAAAAAAAAAAAAGAAAAAAAAAATTAAAAAAGAGAAAAAATAAGTTAAACATTTTGATTAAGAGTAAGCTCTGGTAGCAATAACAATTTTGTAACATTTTTAGAAATTTTGTAAATAATAAATAAATAAAGAGATCCAATGAGTCCATAGCGTCATGGTAGTCAACTAACGGGGATGAGAAAAGGTATATTGTTCATGATACAAGGAGGACAGTCATGTAAGATATAAAAAGAGTTTAATATACCTCTCTTACAGCTTGTTGTGCAGCATCCCTGTTTGTAAATGTTATAAAGGCATATCCTCTGTTTGTGCCTGTCATGGGATCCATCATTAACCTGAGATCCCAAATCTTTCCACATTTTTCAAAAAGAGGTATTAACTCATCTTCGTACATATCTTTTGGAATTTTTCCACAAAATACCTTTGTAAAGAATAATTTTATAAATAAAAAATTACACAATTAGAAGATAATCTTTATTGATTGTATTAATCTTACTTCGCAACCTGTTCCAGGTGTAGCACCTTCCCAATTTGGTGGTGGACCTCCATACTTTCTTTGCCCTGTAGTGACATCAAGTGGATAACCAGTTCTTTCAAGTATCATCTTTAAAATAAAGATTTTCTTATCGATATGATATTTTGTAAAAAATTCAATGAGTAGCCAATAATATTACACAGTCTAATATTGTATTGTGTTTTTATATTTATATTGTATTTATGTTTTTATATTTATATTTATTAATATTTAAGTCTATTTAAAAAATTTTTAAATAGACATAAATAATTCATAAATTATTCTTACAATAATTGAAATATTTTTTTTATCATAATCTACCTTGATTTTATCTTCATCCGGTGCCTTTGGTGTTGTGCTAGTGCTACCAGTTCCTTGACCAGCACGACTTTTCTGTCTATAGGTCTTCATAACTCCACATAAATAAGCTGATTTATTAGACACATGTTCCAAATTTGATTCCAGAAATTGTGTGAGAACATTGAGCGCACCATCAACTGGGAACTCTTTAAGTGCGTCAAGCGCTCTCTCATCTAAATCCACATGAGCAAGTTTCCCAGTCTTGTAAATTTCATCAAGTTTACCAGCTACTTTCTCAGTCAGTCCATACTGTATCAGTTTGGAGTAATCCTCAGTTCTCTCAACATACTCCATCTCGTCTTTGGACTGTTTGTCCTCTGCCTTTATTTCTCCGTTCCCTTCGGCCATGTCTTTAAATAGAAAATAATTATAAGATTTTTTTTTATTTTATGTTATTTTATATAAATATTTCACACTTGAAAAATTATATAAAATTAATACTGCAAATGAAGTTATTAATAAAAAAAAAATTAACTTTTCATTTATTTATTACATCACATATATTAAAAAAATTTTATATAATTTTGTATACTTAAAAAAATATTTATAAAATATTTTATATATAAATATCATTACATTATATAATAAAAAATATTGTTTTTAATCATAACGAAAGATAAAAACTCTTTAATTGACTATTTTACATGTAACTTTTTTTTTTAAAATAAAATAATTTTCGTACATTACAAAATTTATGAAGATACAATTTGATAAAATATTAAAAGAAATTAATTTTATTATACAATTTATTAATTGTGCTTGGATTTATATATAATTATTATTAGAGCACAGTGTATTTATTTATAAAGGAAAGTTCATAATTTTGTTTGCAATATTTTCAATTATATGCATTCGCATCTAATCTTCAATATCAATATAAACAATGAACTATTAAAAAATGTAAAACACGGGAGAAAAGTACATTTGCTGTATCATAAAACGTGTAGTAGTAAAAATACGAAGAGAACTATCAGAGGAAAACACAGTGCAATGGTAGGAGAGCAAAGATGAATGTTGGATACCGAAGCAAAATATTTTTCCTCCCTCCACTACTCGCGTCCCGCACCGATGTGTTGCCACTTCAGTGGAAAATGCACACGATGGAACGGACGGCGCGGACTGGTGGCTTTTCTCTACTTAAACAGCCTGACCAGACGTGCTAAGTAGTTAGGCCAGGAATGGGAAAGCCAAGAACACGATTTACACGATTCATACGATTTACCATGGATTGCCAAGTGCGTTGCAATTGATGAATTAATTACTCTATTATTCTGGTTCTGCTAACTCATGCTTATACTTGGCGGCTTGCATAAACTTTTCATCGAAACCGATATTCTCCTCTGCCAGAATAAACAAACAACTCGTTTGGATAGGAGGATGCAAGTTTTTTCGTTGCTATGCGTATGCACGAATGGGAACGCAATGTGCATGAGGGTTTGGTTTGATTGGCAGCAACAAGGAGATATTTTTTAAAGGAAAGATCGATAGAGTTGAAAGAGTGCGGGGATGCAAGTCAGACGAGTGCAACGGACAACTTGACGGGAAGACAAAGCAAGCGCGATAGAAAAGGATTAAAAGAGAACAAGAGCGAGGGCTTAAGAATGGCTCGGTGCATCCGGTTCGCGACTGTTTTTGCCGGAGGCGGGAATGTTGGAAATGATGCCGCCGTCACCGCCGGCCGGCTCAACAACAATCAACACGCGTGAACGAGGAATTGGTCTTGGAGGAGCGACGGGGAGGGCCAGGAAACTAGGTTGTGTGCACTTTGTCAGCGGGTGCGCGCGCTTGCTAAAGAGACGCCCTTGGCTCCAGGAGAGGAGATGGTCCGCGCGGTCTACCCGCCCACGTCAATTCGCGTAGACAGAACGCGAGAGCCACCGATACATCGACGACTCTCGCACCACCCTCGGACAGACACCGGGAGTTGCAGGAAACGAACGACACTCGCGTCAATCGGGAATGCACGCACGCACGCACGCACGCACTCGCGGGACCCAAGCGTTCTCACGGATATTCTCCATCTTGTGGGAATTTCCGGGGCGACTGGTGACGCAGACGCCGTCGAGATCCAGGATCTTTTATCACTTTTATTACTGGCAAAGGCTAATTTTGGTTAAGGACGTAAAAAAAAAGCGAAGTTTGGGTTACCTGTTTGGCGCTCTCGCAGAGACGGAAAGGGCGCGCGCGCTAGCGCCGAAAATCCCCTCTGGGATGGAGTCGAGTCGGCTAGACAGAGGCTCGACGGAGCAGCCACAGAGCCGCAGCCAGGAGGTGGGGGAAGAGGAAGAGAGAGAGAGAGAGAGAGAGAGAGAGAAAAGGGGGCTCTCGCTGTAGTTCGCGCACACACAGAGGAACGGCGACGCGCGAACACACGTACGTGCACATGCACGAAGCCGTGCTGCGCCGTCGTCGCCTCATCGCCTCATCGCCTCCTCGGCTTCCTTTCGCAACGTGTCTGCCCTCACACCAACGAACACACACTCTTTCCCTCTCACGCGCGCTCGAGAGGCGGCGACGGCGAGCTTCTGCTGGCGACTCGCGAGGGAGCCACGGCTCGCCGAGATCTACGGGGCTCACAAAACGACGCGCAAAGATACGCGGGCTGCAAGGAGGCGAACGCGTCCGTTTGCCAATTTTTCGCTAATGAATAATTCCTACACGTGTTACTCGCTCCTCTTTGCTCCTTTTGTCTCCGAATCGGGCCCTCTCGCTTGCTCTTGGGCCTCTGCCGCGGATGCTTCACGACTCGAGGACGTCGCTCGCGCCCTGGACGAGACCGAGGGTGTCCTTTTTACTGTACATCGCAATTTCAAAACCGTGCAATAGGACTTAATTGCACATTGTGACAGACGACGATCATTGTGAATGCTTTGGTTTGGAATTCAACGCGTGTATTTGTCAATTACACGATTCCGGGTACTTGAATTTTTAAATAAGCACAGTGCATTAATCAATTATTAAAATTAACTGCTGAAAAGATGAACCAACAATTTTCGAATATTTAAGCTGAATACGGCTTTTAGCGAAAATTGCACCTTACTTTTATCAAATTTCAATATCTTAGATGAGCATGAGGCTAGAGTATATTAAAAACTCAATGTGAACGACTAATCATTTTAATGAGGACATTATGAAAACTTTTCATCAAAATTTTTGCAAAATCTAATGAATTTTTAAACAGCCAATTTATTAAACCGATTATAAACAAATTTATAAAACTTTGTTGTCTTAATTTAAAGTAAACAGCAATTATTTTGATAATGACGTTTGTGCAATTATATAAAATTAAATCTCGAAAAAATTAGTACCTATTTGTTTTTCTCTATCAGCACGTCAGAAATACATAACACACTTAATTTTACCTACAAAAATTATTTTTTAAATTCACAAAAATTATTGAAACACTTTTTGTATAGTATTCAAATTTGTAGTTCATAAACTATGATAGATGAAATGAAGTTAATCGCCAACTTCTTTTCTCGAATTTTAAAAGAATAAATTTATATTAAGAAAAGTAAATCTCTGATATAAATCTTTAATATAATGGTAAAGTATTATTCAAAAGTTATACATACGTTTTTTTCATTTATCATAAATAACTTACTGAATTTACGTAATTTTTACATGTTTGCTAAATACAGTTTGCATTTTTATTATTAATAAAAATATAGATAATATATAATATAGAAATTTGTCAATTTACTCGTGTTTATTTTTTACAAGTGCGAAAATCATAAAATATTCATAATGAAAATTCTTTCATCAATAGACTTTTAATCTTTTATTTCTTTCATTGCGAAATAAAATTTAAGGAAGCTGGGTTATTTTATAGAATTTTCATTTTTTACAAATAAAATATTAAATCGATAACTAGTCAACAAACTATAAAAAAAAGGTATAAATTTATAGCCAATAATATTTCCTTACAAATATGCACGCTCGTATAAATTGCATAAGAAATTGCAACTGAAATTAAACAAAACAATTATGTACATTTATATAAAAATATACAAATTGATAAATAGTTAATTTAATAGTAAATTTAAATATGTAATAAACGAGTAAATTGTGTACTAAAAATAAAATAACAAAATAATTTGCTTTTCTGATTGAAACTAGACCGGTGCCCTTAATTACTTATGCAAATTTATGAATTGTCGACATTACTTATCAAAACTACAGAGAAATTCTAGCATTACATTAGATGTTTTTTCATTTCATCGCCTACATAAAATTGTCAACGGACAAGTAAAAAAAAAGCCAAAAGAACGAAAATTGCCGAGCATGAAAAATTATTTTCAAACCTAAAATTTCTATTGTGCATTTCTGATAATTTCCATAAATAGATTCCGAATTTCATCTCATTCTTTCTTCTCACGTCCAGCGCAAAAAATCGCATCGCGAGTGTGGGTGTGGGTGCGCATGCGTGTGTTATTAACTCGAGCTCACACATTAGGCATATACACGAAGTAAGTCTGGCGAGCAGTGTGTATGAGAAGAAAGAATTTTAACGAAAGAAAGGAGAGAAAGAGCCTCTTCTCTCTCAAATCTGGCGGGCGCGCCACCGATTGCCCGCTGCTGATGAACCCCAGCTCTGAACGTGTGAGCGAGCGAGTGAGTGTGTGTGTGAGCGTGCGTAGCAGCACATCGAGCCGAAAAAAACAAACACCAAGTGAGGCCTTCGCGACACAGCAAAGCACACGCACGCACACACAATTTCGAGTTGGCCATGCAATATGCACTCGCGGGGCGAACAACCGAAAGGCCGCCAAGCCGAGCTGCCGCTGCCTTTCTTCGTGCTCCACAGGAGAGAAAGAGACCACTTTTGTCTGTCTGTCTGTCTGTCTGTCTCTCTCTCTCTCTTTCTCTTCCTTTCGCCTGGCCGGTCGTCCATTCGTTCGTTCGTTCGCTCGTTTGCTCGCTCGCTCGCCCGACGACGACCGGCTGCGATTCTCAACCTCCAAATGCTCCTTTTTCCTCGCCCCTCCCCCCATTAGTAAACTGCATTTTACAGACTGCCCGCATATGTATGTGTGCACATGTTTTCATCTACAAGGTTGCATTGGATCAACGAATTTCAAAACCGTTCGCACAATTGGTCCAATTGTTCTTTTCTCCTCGTTATTTTTGTACGTGCTGGTCGGCTCATAAAAAGTTCCCTATTCCCTGAGCCTCCAAAATTGCCAATACACGCGCCGTTGCAATTTCAATTTCTCCGAGCAGATTTTGCGAGGCGAGCAAAAGAAAGCGGAAAGCGTTGGTGCACTCCAAGTTTGCAACGTCGGAATGCGCATAACTGGCCGCGACACGAGCGAAAACTTGACAAATTCGCAACGAGCGCAACTGAAATTAAATGCGGCTGTCGAACTGCATAAAGTGCACTCTCACCTTTCGAGTACATACTCCGCAGGCTCCTTATTTTTATTATTGCATCCGCTGTGTGTGCATGTGCACACAGTGTATGCGTTTTGGGTGCGCGCGTGTGCAATTGTCTCCGTCTCCACCCCACGCCCGACTCTCCCGTCGAAACCGTTGTCGACCTCGGACTTTTTAAATCTTAGTGTCCCCACACTCTCGAATCTTTTTCTCCTCTTTATGGTTTTTCGGCTCTTCCAAGAGCAACCGGAAAGCGCTGGTTTTGCGGTTTGCTGCTCGCTCGCCGCGACCTCGAACGTCTAATGAATGTACCAAACGCGATATGCATGCGTATGCACCTTGTCGAATATATTTTTTGCGAATTTGAGTGCGAGCTCCTTTGTTTATTCGTGAGGATAAGATGCATCGGGAGACGCACAGCAGTGTCAGGGAGGGGGAGAGGCAGAGAGAGAAAGAGAGAGGGAGAGAAAGAGAGAGAGAGAGAGAAAGAGAGAGAGAGGTGACCAACTGCCGGCGAGAGTTTCGATTTTGCGCTATCGCTATCTATAAACGTCCCGTGCGAGTGTGTGCGTGTGTGCATGTAGCCCGCGGGTAGGGGAATTCGAAAATAGAAACGCGCGAGACGCGACTGCCGCAGATAAGAACGACGGCGTGGTGGTGAGACGGAGACTCGAGAAGGACGGGAACTTTAAAGAGTCCATATAAGGAGAAAAAGGGAGGAAAAAACAATATTGCTGGGGCAAATGGAGTTTGCAGTTTCCGAGGGAGGGAAATGAGCCGAATGAACGAGCGCGCGGCGTCTAGCCGGAAAAGCCTTTTTCTACTCGGAGTTTTCGAGGCGTCGCGAGCGAGTGTGCGTGCCTCCACGCGAGTAAGCGCGCGTGCGCGTCTCCATGAGTGCGCCGGTGTGTGCGTGTGCCTGAGAGAAAGAGAGAGAAGGGCATATTCTCGGACATGTAACAGCATGCCGACTCCCGCCACGGTGGCATCGAAGCGTTTGTAATCTCGCTCGCACTCGTTTAAAATACGATATACCGGGCGTTCTGGGAGTCGCGTACCCGTGAAACCACTTTTCTCCTGAAATTTCGCGTACTCCTCGGCAACACGACAAAGGTATCACTTTCCAATATAAATTAACGCCAATCCGAGAAATTCGGAGTTGCGTGACCACTCCTCGGAGCGAATAACAACCGTGGCTCCGGAATATAATAAGTGATTCTTATTTTCGTCAATTTATCGAATGAATCGGAAATACAAAAAATTCTCTCGAAACTCCTCGCAGACATTAAAATATTATTATTAAAATAAAATAAAATAAAAGAAAATGCGGATGCGTGGAGCAGAGGATATGTCGACGACGAAAATGGTTTCAGAATCGTTAACGAATCGTTCTTCGAATGCTCTTGAGATGCGCAATTGAAACTATCGAACTCGATATTACTAAAAACAACCTGCAAACAAGGAATCAACGAAAAGCTACGCGAGTGAAAGTCCTCGGCGATAACTGTACTGAGCGTCGTTACATTATACATTCTCCCGTATACTTTGCATGTTAAGTGTATTATTTCCACGGCATTTACCCAGTGAGAATGTGCATGCGTTATGCATAAGCCGAATATTTATCCATCCACCCTGCATGGGAAGAGAAAGTGAAAAAGGGACAAGGGCATTGAGACATCGAGCGAATGATAGGACGAGGGCCAAAGGGGTGGAGACGAAGGGCGAGGGAATGCAAAGGAATGAGTAACGCGTACCTGTGGCGCTCGGCCAATGTGCACGCACACTCATACCAATGCACCGCACCGACGCAAAACACCCGAACTGTTCGCCGCCGGTTGCAGTTTGTGGCGCACTAGCGGTCCTTCTTTTCATGCACACATTTTCGCGCGTCAGGGCACGCGCACCCGCAATTACAATGCGATGCACGGGGAATCGACACGTCGGAATGCCGCGAAAACTCGAAAGCCATGAATTAAATTGATTGAAACTGAACTGAACCCAACTGAAAATATATTCATAAATCAATAAATAAATGGAGTAAAGTCGCAAACTTCGAGTCAAAAAGTTAATCGAAATACGCCCTTCGCCCTTTCGACCCTCTTGACAACTGCTCCAAAGTCATTGGCCTCGAAACTGATCGACTGCAATCAACAGGATTCTGGTGGTGGTACGGCGAGAAAAAAATGTTAAAAAAAAAATTTAACGAACCGATAACGATGACTTCTGCGCGCTTGCACTTCCTTTTTCCCTTATCCCACACTGGGTGCCCGAGGTACGGCTAACCGTTTTTTTCTCTCGTTATTTCCTGTCGGCGCATGTTAATTTACTCTCAATTAAGCTATTGCCCGACAATGGCACATAGCCTCGGCGTGAACACGCCGGAGATGCGGGAAAACTTGTTTCCTCGGCTTTTCCACGTCCTCTGACAAAAAAGAAAAATGAAAGGTGTATTTGTGCACTTTTCTTTGGCGCTTCACTTGACCGAGCACTCAACCGCTAAAAACGATGCTCCTATTCGGGCTCCGATGCCATCCAACTTGTGACTTCCCTCTCGGGGGAGATGGAGGGAGGAGTTTCGCGAAAGCAAAGGAGGCGTCGTTGCCGCGTGTCGTTACCTCTCTCTTACCCTCTGGGCCCGCGTGCACCGCGTCCTCCCTCGCAGGTGCAACGAAAACGGAAGGTGTAAATGGAGCGAGGAGAGAAAGAGAGAGAGAGAGAGACAGAGAGAGAGAGAGAGAGACAGAGAGAGAGAGAGAGAGAGAGAAAGAGAGAGAGAGGAAATGAGGCGCAAGCGTCGTGAGATAAAGATGAACTGTGCTGTACTTATTCACACACCGATAACGCGCAGACGGAAGAAACCGAGTTGAGCGTTCACTAGCCCGGAGTTAACCAACACTTTCTTCCCATGCGCCGATGTTGGCTCGGCCTCTGGTTCCTCTTGTTGCTCTTGTTCTCGTTCTTCTTCTTCTTCTTCTTCTTCTTCTTCTTCTTCTTGGTGTTAACAGTTTGTTCTTTTTCCACTCCGCTCCTTTCAATCCTTTCAAAATTTTGACGATGGTGTTCTGCTGCGTAGGCACTCGCGATTCGCGGTCGAACTTTCCGTTGTCAAATTATTTTTCACTGATTCGGCGGAGCTCCACATGTACTTTTAAACTTTGTTTCTGTTTCGTATTTTTTGATACTTGTTCTTTTTGGGGGAGCGCAAAGAGACAAAGGAATGAGAGAATTGGTGATGGGGAAAGTAGACAAAAGAAGGGAGGAAGGGAAGAACAGGTGCGTAGGTGATTATCGTGCAAATCGTGGATGGAAGGTGAAAGGTGATGCGCGGAGACGAGCAGAGTTTGAAGTCACAGTGGCTCGCAATGAGGGGATGACGAACTTGGAAGCGTGCGCCAGGTGCACTCCTTGTGATTCACAAACCACGTCTTCGTCTCACTTGTAAACTCGAAATTTCCAACTTTTAGGGTCCGAAGGCGGCGCGGGAGGGTGAGGAGGGCCGACGGTGATTGGGGGAGTGCGTGAGAGGAAGAGAGAGAAAGCGCTCCTTCTTTCGAATTATGGTTAAATTTTACCGCCAGGGTGCCGCGCGGCGGTGTGCCTACATAGCCGTAATGCATAAATTGGACTGCCGCGACTCGCGGGACTCGGCAGCGCTGCAGCGCTGGCAAATCGCCGCCGCCGCCGCCGCCGATGCAAGACAGGGGAGGAGGAACGGTGGCAACGGCGGCGGCGGCGGGGAAGTCCGGAGGGGAGGGACTACGGCAGCGCCCCCAGGCCTAATCTCGCGGTCTGCCCGTCCGCCGCTTCGTTTTCGCTACTCCGCCGCCGCCACCACTACCGGTCCCCCCCACCACTGCCACCTCATCGCCCCTCCGGAACGTCAGCGTCGTCGTCGCCATGGTCGTGATCGTGGTCGTCGACGTCGTCACCGGCGGCTCACCCTCTCTCGCTCCCACCGCCAGCAAACCAGTTTGCCCGTGCGCTCATCTCCCTCTGCCTCACTTCTCGCGCTCTCCTTTCTTCCGTCTCTTCGGTTCTGCTTCCCTCTTTTTTCAAGAAGACACCGAGAGATTGAGAGAAAATGAGACAGAGAGAAAGAGAGGGCACCGCCTCGATTCGGACAGGAGCATAATACGAGATATTCGCGAGAGATATTCACGAGTGTGCGTCGTCTCGGATGTATGGGTTCGGCAGTGGAGGAGCACGCACACGCGTGAGCCCAAATGCATGTGTCAAGGAATTTTCATGCGTGCAAGGCTTTATGCAATTGAGCGTGTACCATGTAAGTGTTACACAGCTCAATTGTTTTAATTGCCCTCTAAAGAATTTTTCCCCAATAAAAGATTATTTGGTGATCCAACGTGATGAAAATTTAATCATTAAAATTTATCTCTTGTTTACGTTACATGATGAATATTTTTAATTTATAGCAGAGCAAGAGCTTATTTTCACTAAACTCCGCGAATCCCTGGATTCCAGCCAATCGCAAATTACTTCTTTCATGTCTCCACACTACTACTTCTACTACTACTGCTACTACTACTACTGCTACTACTACTACTACAATGCTTGATATTTTACTTCGCATTGCTGTAATGAAAAATTAACTCTACTGTTATTAAAACTGAATTATTTAAGCTTTTTATTTTTCATTCGTCTGTTATTCTTTAGTTTCATTGAGCTTTCTTGCTCAAAACCATTTTGATGAACTCAAATTGCCTTATAGTTTAGTCGGGCTATCCTAGACTTTTTCTACTTAATGAGTTAGTAGATACAGACATTAACTGACTGTAAATCTATTTAAAATATTAAGAATAAATGTTCTCGCTAACAAAAAAACTTAGCATTGATTTAAAATACCAATAAAAGCTTACCCATCATCAACTACAAACTTTGGCAAAAAGTTTCACTAAAGATTTAAATTAATTAAAATGCCATTCCTAGACAAGTGCCTGCATATCTCATGATTTTGATAACCACTTAATAAACGAGATGGCTAGAAATTTTTTATGTAAAAATAATAAAACTTTTACAAGTTTACAAATACTAAACATTATTTAATAAATAAATTTTATAGCTAAAGCAAACCCGAATATTTGTTTGACTTAATAAGAATTTTAATATCCCCACATAGAGGTGTTTTTATATCGTAAAGAATACAAATTTAAGCTAACCACATTAATATTAATTTTATAAATCTAATACTTAAAGTTTTGGATAAAGTTTATCACATTTCATCGCTTGAATTTAGCAGCATCCGTAATCACTGAAGCAACCCCTAGTATCGAGAGGACGAAGACGTAGGGGTAAAGAACACGAGAAAAAGAGGAGTAGACGCACATCCTTGGTGTTGAAATATCAACGTGGTGGTCGGAGACCTCGAAAATTGCGCAAAGAGCCTACGGATCCTATACGGACTACATGGACCAATATCCACACTTAGTCATACACGCATACTTGCACCAGCTAAATTAAATGAACCGCGGAGATCAGTAAGAGAATCAGGCGATGGGGACCTGAAATTTTTCGCTAAGTAAAAGGGGGGAGAGAGACCCTGGGATTTGAAAAAACGGAAGAATAAAGGATATACATGTAATAGTGTGTGTAAGAGTAAATGTATATATAGAGAAACGGAGAGAGAAAGGACGAAAGAGAAGAGAGGGACCTTGAGTAGAAAATGAACAAGCACAAGTCTGCTTTGAAAAAGATCGAAATGGAGAAAGAGGGATAGAAAGAGAAGAACGCACGGATGAATAGAGAAAGAGAGGAACAGGCAGAAGGGAGATGTTAGAAGTAGGAGAGAGAAAGAGAAGAGATGAGAGTTCGTGAACCTTTGCGCGGCAGGCAGGCAGGCAGGCGCGCGATTAACCGAGGGAAGGAGCCAGTCCCAGAGTGGAGAGGGAGAAATCGACTGTCTCTCTCTCTCTCTCTCTCTCTCTCTCTCTCTCTTTCTCACTCACTCTTTCTCTTTCTCGACGCCCCCTTGATTCTTTCGGTGGATTTTAGATGCATACTCCTCTCTCTTTCTTTCTTTCACTTTTTTTTCCACACGAAAGGAGTGCCGCTAACCTGCCAATTCTGAGTACTGCAAGTTATTCTGAAAATAACGAGTATTCGGTTTCGTATTTTCGAATAAGAATCACTCTTCAATTGAGTGGACTCTTCAATTTGTTCAATTGAGATTACACTTCAATTCGCAATTGATATGTAAGTTGCTCAAATGGAGATATTAACAGCAAAATAATATTTTAAACATATATTTATTAAAATTTTAGTCAAAAACAAATAGATATTGATGCACTCGTGAAAAATATATCTTTACTCAAGTAAATTTAACAAGGTTGATTTTCAAATAAAATATTATTGCTTAGTTTAAGTTTTCATTTATTTAATTTATCTTGGGCTAAATTAATGTTCCTATCATAGTCTTGAAATAACAATAAATTCTATACATTCAACCTTATTGAATAAAATAATACAACAAGTATTTTCAAAATTCAGTTAATTTTTAGGGGTTAAATGTTAAGGATTGAAATAAATATTTTTTTTCAGAAATATTTTTACATAAATTATAAATCTTTAAGAGTATAAATTTATAAATTGAGATTATGTACAAAGGTATCATATTAACTTTTAATTAAAAGTCCATAAAATTTATTTACTCAAAAATTTTATTTCAATGCATTGATAAATTAAAATGTAACAAAAATAAATAATAATTTCTTTTTTCAATAATGCTTACTTGTAGGATATTGATAATAAAGTATTCGTTTGATAGTCAATGTTTTTACAACGACTCATGTATAATATTGTGTAAAAAAATCAATCATCTTTATCGAAAATGTTGGATAGTGAAATATCAATAAAATTTGAATATAATTAAACATAATTGATTTAAATTTGTACATTATTACAAGTATAATAGATTTGAATAACAGCTTCACTTAATATAATAAGCAAACTTTAATATTTAAAGTAATATTTAAAAATAAAGATAAATATTGTTACGCGTGAACACAAAAAAATAATACACGTATTAAATATATATACAATCAATTGGTATTATTTTTTATATTTTCACAATAAATAATTCTCTGTATACATCTATATTGAAAATATTTTTATTGGTTTCTTTTTAAATATTTTATGAAATTATAAATAATTGTATAAAATTAAATGACAGCATTTATTAGAAAGTAAATGCTGTCATTATTATATTAAAAAAACCTTTATTTATTTATATTCAAAAATTTGTTCGATTAAAAAAATGTTAAGGTAGCTAAATATATTTATGCAAATTATATTAATTTATATATTAAACTTTATAAATGATGGCATTGTTACCAAAAGATACATTTGAATAGTAATATACAACCTAATGTTAAGGTATTAAAGAATTCTTCGACGCGATAAAATACATAAAATGAATATCTGGTTTTATAACAGTAACAACTGCAACTGCAATGTCTATACCTAAGTGATAATTTGTAATTACTATCAATACAAAGTAACTGATTTACGCCGTTTGAGTTGTTTACGTGAAAAGCAGTTTTTTTTAATTTTTTGTTAATTTGGTGCCATGACACTTTGATTTGGAATGTTGTCACAGCCTCTGATGATACACGTTAAATTAAGTGATAATGCTTGTTCTTATTTAACTTTTATTAAAAATCAAAGTGTATAATGTGGAATTTCAATTATAAATATTAAAAATACCACATATTTCACAAAAATTTGTTACGTATTCAGTGAAGTATTTTTCAACTGCACAAGTTTTTAAATGATTTTAAATGTTGATTTTATAATAAACATAGCAAAAATTTACTTGGCTTTTTTTAAGTGATGGTAAATACTGTGAATCAAGTATTCAATTATTGCAAAATTAATGTGATTACAGATTTAACATCTGATCATACAAGTCTCAATTAATAACAAAGACTTATAATTTTAAAAGTATCGCGTATCTAATCATAAATCGGTTTTACATTTTGTCACCTCGGAGTGTTCATCAGACTTAATTTCCTACGAGTATTCCTAGCACATCCACACCCAGTGCTCCTCCGCGAGGAATACAAACAAATTCTTGTCATTATTTTACGCGGGGCGGAGGTGGGAGCAGTGAATGAATTGGTCTCCACGCAGTCACTGCGTGAACTCCAATTGTCAGAGTGCGCGCTATTTATTTTTCTCGGGTGTTCCTCTTAATATGGCTAATGTGCGCGCGCATGTAAAAATGTGCAACAGGTTCTTTCGACTCTCGTGTAGCCCGTTCGATTTTATTTCCCTCGTCCCTTTCCATTTTATTCGCGTGCAGCATTAATGAATTTTACGCGGATAAAATGGCAAGCCATCAACTCTCATTGAACCCCGATCCGTTTCAGTATTACTCTCTCTATCTCACCTGTGCACGCACTCGTTAATGCTGTTAATCCATTTACAAGCACACCTAACTCTTAAATACAATTCCGACTCCTTGGCTCTAGAATTAAGTAACTTTTAATGCAACATTTTTAAGTTGTAATTTTTATAAATAATTCATTTCAATAGAATGAAATAATTTCGTTTTTGATAATTGTATTATAATTCAACGCTCAAAGTTTTACTTCAAACCATTGTTTATTTTTAGTTACAACTAATGCACTACCATTTGTTACTACAATGGGAATAGGCAAGGCATAGCGATTAACTTATCCTAAAAATATTTTATTGCGAGCTTAATTTAAAATACATAATTATAAAAAATGTGAATTAATTATAATAAATTATTATTATTATTATTTATTATTTATTGTTTATTATTTATTATTATTTATTATTTATTATTATTATTATATGTGAAATAAAGTAGTTTGACCAATTAACGCGCGTGATACGTACAACAAAAAATACAAATATAATTTATTCAATTATAAATATACTTGTGATATTTACTACTTAATAAAACTACATATAAATCGTATTTTACAAATTACTTTTCATTTCTATGTAGTTACAAAAAAATACGTATTAGAATATTATTGATACAATTATAAATTAATAATACAATATTATAAAAGTATTCATTGCAAACCATACATCATTTTCAAGATGTTTACTTGGACATCTCGGTAGTGTGCATTAAAAATTATATTTTAAATTATTGTACAATAACCATCATACAAAATTATCTTTTTTCAAAGCACGAAACTTCTACGTTTGAAATAAAATATTCTTAATAGATAACGTGAAAAGATTTTATTAGTTTTAATTCATTTATTTCCATACGAACATTAATTTTAATGACAAATAAATTTAAATATATATTTAAATAAATAACTTTCGATATATATAACTTTGTTTCTAGAGCATTAAAACAAGTAATTTTATCACTTAACACATTATTACCACTGATTTATTGAGTTCATATAATTGCAAAAAATCAATTTTCAGTTTGTTAGTGCATTAAAGATGATTTGATCGACATTTCTTTAAAAATTATATAGAATATAGAAAGTGCATCGAAAAATTGTAAAGATATCCAAGCTCATTTTTTTAATCCTTGTCGACTATTAGAAATTATTCAGAGAAATATGTTTATTCTTAATTTTGATAAAAAAACGTAATTTTTTTAAAAATATTAACTACCTAATTTTTTAAATTTTATGAAAATTTTATTCCAATATTTATCGGGTTTGGTTATGATGCAACTTTAGAAAGTAAATCATGCAAAACCACTTGAGTAAAGTTTATTTATAATGAACAAATACACATTGATATGAACGATTGTATGTATTCAAGTATAAAAATTACGAAATAAATAAATTGACGCGAAAATAATCTTGCTTGCAATTTTTCAATAATGATAGAGCCATGTTCTTTTCAGAAAAACAATCTATATTCTTATTATCCAATTAATAATTATAAAGAAGCTATTCAAAATTGAAACTCAATGCCGAAAGTTATTTATGAGCTTAAAAAAGGATTTCCATAAATTTTAATAAAAAAAAATTAATAAAATTTTTAATTTTGGTAATATTTAATAAAGTCTAAACTTAAATATTGCTGGTTTTGAATTTGAATGGGCTGTGCCAATGTGTTCAAGGAAGCGTTTGAAATGCCTCATTACAGGTGGAAGACTATTAAAAAGGTCTCGAGAGGATAGATGATAGATTAGGTGAGACGCAGCGGCAAACAAGGGTGGAGGGGAAAGGGAAGGGAGGAAGGAATCGAGAATGGCGTGGATGTGTGTGTGCTTATTGATCAATGTCCACGATGGTAGACACAACGTGGGTAGCGGGAGTCTGGCCGAGTCTGGCCGATTGCACCCCCGAAAAGGGACGTGACGTGTCGCGCACAACTCAGTGCGCAACGGGTTTCCTCTTAGGCACATCAGGGTTTGTATGACTAGATAAACTTCGACCGAGGAATTGAGACGGGTGGAGGAGTAACTAAGCAGAGAGTCCGTAGAGGTCCTCGTCTATGTCTGGGGCCCTGGAGAACAAAAGCTGCTGGCTTCGCTATATCAGACCGAAGGAGAAACGAGACGAAACGATGCCCTGAGATTCTTTTCGATTTCTACGCTTTTTTAAGTGGCCCTTGGTCTCTTACACAGCATCTCACCAATGCGTACAAACACGGCTAAATACAAGTGCGGACGCGCGCACACAAGTAAGAGGAGAGGAGAGGAGAGAAAGAGAGTATAAGAGAAGCGAGAGAGCGAGTTGGTTCGGATCGCGGGATCGTCAAGACGTTTTGAGGGAAAAAGAGAGAGAGAGAGAGAGGAAGGATAGCCAGAGGAAAGAACGGTTATTTGCGAAGAGGAGGCGGCGGTGGTGGCGGAGGCACAAAAATAAATTAAGGCAGCCTCTGACATGGCCGCCGTCGGTGGTGACGACGACGACCACGAGCACGACTACGACGGCGATGACAGAAATTTATGTGAACGACAAAAAAGGCCCTCCATCAAAATTACCCTCCCCCCAAAAACTCTATTGCACTCAATTTTTCCGTGAATTTTCTCGTTTAAACATTGATAAACAAGCGCTTAAATTACTTTTCACGAGATTTAACGTCTCGCCTTTAGAGCCAATGAAGTATTGCTAATTGCACCACGATAGCTCAGTCATAAATTTTGGTGTAATTTGGTGGAAGCTCTCCGCCATATTCTCGGAGAAACAGCTGACTAGCAAATTGAAAAATCAAGTACTTAAATCTACAGGTTAGCTAAAGTGTGTATACTTTTTTCTTCACCTCGTCATGACGTCAAACCCGCAATAATGTTAAAGGCAATTGGAATAGAACAGTAATTCCAGTCAGAAGCAGCAAACAACGACTATTGTCAAACAACATTTGCTACATGTATTTATTCCGTTCTTTAATTAATAATCTTTTATTTATCGTGGTTTACACTTTTTCACACATACAAAGAAAAAAAACTTCTTGCTAAAACCGATCTTACTTTTATCGTCCGACGAATAATCAATGACGAATAATAATAAATCCAATCAAGAAGTTTTTCATTCATTGTGCGATTAACAAATTTTAGTACTGATTCTTTTATTATTATTATTAAAATACTTTATTAATTTATTTATTCATTTAACGAATAAAATTTAATTTTCCTTCTTACTATTTTATTCCTACGTGTACAACTCGGTCTAACCCTCTGGTATAACAATTACATACGGAAGCCATACATTTTAGATGAGATATCTTGGCTTCACAATTACTGGGAAGGCTTGATATTATCGTCAAGTTCTTATACTTTTTGTATCTCCTTTATTTATTCGTTCGTTGTCTAAACAATGAAATAGGAAACAATTCGCCTGTATGATACTTTGAAAAGTCAAAATCTTAATATGACTGCTACTTATTGAATATTTTAAAATTTATGTTAGCTTGCAATAATTGTTAACAAGCTTTATTGTTGTTTAATTTATGTAATAAGAGAAATTTAACATTTTTTTTTAATTATACGAAAAGTCATAGGTCGGTTCTCAATAAACTTTAACATTATAGTAAGGTTGTAATGAATAGTTATAGCTCTTTTGTAGTTATTTAATAAGCGATGATGCTATTGATTTAGATGGTTCCATAATTGCGTTCGTCAATATACTTTTGTCACGAGAAAAAAAACAATACAGGAATCATTACGGTGAAAAGACTCAATAAATAAATAAATGTACGATTATAATTGTGAAGTAATAGCGAAAAATTGAAATATATTTATTCGTTCGACGACCTTACAAAAGGTACCATGAGATTTCGCACAAACGAGGATGTAGTAATTATGTGGAAAGTGAGTATTGAAATTAGGGCTAGGATTGAAAAGAAGAGAATGAATGAGAGCGGCATGCCTGTTGATCGCAGAATTGGCGCAATTTATCAAGTGAACATTGATGATACATTGAGTGGGGTTCTCAGAGATACTTCAAGCTCCGAGGAAGGAGTTTCGGGGTCTATAGCCTCTCCGTCTCTCGGAGTCGAGCCGAAACGGGATCGCCCGACTTGGCCGATAGAGCTTTTTGGGAAGAGCATGGACCGAAGGAGGCTGGAAGAGATTGGGGGGCAGAGACACGCCGAGGGGCCTCAATGATGAGCTTGAACGTTTGGCCCTGGACCCGATTTCTCTACCGTCTGGCCGAGTGTGCACCGAGAGCAACAGTAGCAGCGGCCCCAGTACCCCAACACCCGCGCCCCTTCTGAACCCGGAGAAAAGGAAATGAGAAGAAGAGCGAGTGAACGAACAAAGCTGCGAGTCCGACGAAGAAGGAAGCAGTGCGTGCGTGAGCGGCCGCAGAGGGGCGAAAGGAGACAAAAACGAGACCAAGGGAGAAAATGAGCAAGAATGAAGACGGAGAGAGAGAGAGAGAAAGAGAAAGAGAGAGAGAGAACGATGTGCTTACATAGATTGACTCGCTCCCAAAAACCTGTTCCCTTTGCTTTACTTCTCCCTCTCCCTCTTTCTCTCTCTCCCTCTCATTCTGTCTCTCATTTACTCGACTTTTCCATTAGCTCAATTTTATAATTTTTTGGTAATTCTATTCATAATAGAACAAAATAATCCTTAATTTTTCATTCCCTTCCCTTTTTATATGAAAACGTAATATATACACCCATCACTAAATTTACAGATATTCCAAGGTCTTTAATGAAAATTTTAGATTGAGAAAAATTTGAAAATGATTTATTGTCTCTTTTTTTTTTATCAATTCCATCCTGTTATGAAATTTCATTTCAATATTTTCTTTGTTATCAAAATTTTTAATTAAATATTTATGCATTACTTATATTGTTTATATAACTCACTGATATAGTCTTGATCAGTATAAAATAATATAAAATCAAATATATAAGAAAGAAAAGAAAGACATGTACAGTTTAGATAGACATACTATTTTATCACGAATAATTTCTATTATCTATATATATAAAGCCCATTATTAATTTGTATAAAAATCTATTACCAAACTTTATTTAAAGACATAATTTATATTTAATCAATACGAGTTTTAAAAATATATATAAATTAAATGTACTAAATGTAAAAAATATTATAAAGGATGTATAATATTTTCTTCTTTTACACTTTTCTTTAAAATAGTCGTTTCAAATTCTTTATTTTTTTAATAAAGTCTAAAAAATTATCTAACAATTTAAAAGGTTTTTTCGGTATTTTTTAAGCAAAATACAGTTATTTTTATTAATTTATTAACACAAATATTAATTAATTAATACGATTTATTTTTATAGATAAAAACAGTTACATTAAAAATTGATATTTTTGAATACATATATATTGTTTAAAAAACAAAAAATAGTTTTTTACAAACATTAAAAACAGTAAATATAATGAATAAAGTAAAATAACAAATTCTGTTAATTATCAATATTGAATATTTTAAAAAATAATTCTTTTTATTAAACGTGTCTATGTTTAAAACAATGTAATATAGATTTAGTATAACTTTTTGCTTTCTTTTTTCCTTTTTGAATCTTTCCAGCACTCATAAATCTTCTCTAATAACCAATATGTAGATATTATTCACGTATGTACATTGAAAGGTCTTTAATTAAATTCTACCAATCATACAGAAAATTCATTCAGTTGAATATTTTATTTAATTATATATGTTAATTTAACAAAGTAATTAATTATTTAAATAATAATAATAATAAAAGAAAAAATAAAAATTTTAAATAATAATAATAATAATAATACTTCTATGTAAACGTTATTGAATTAAATTTAATTAAGGCTTACATATTTATATTTTCAATTGTATAATCAAATAAATATATGTTACATTATAATCGACAATGATAATTTTTATTGTTCGTTTCTTTTATCTTAAAATAAATATGTAGAAACGGATTTAATTATTCAACAATTTTCTTGCTTGCATTAAAAACTAA
This sequence comes from Eupristina koningsbergeri, assembly GCA_018907245.1. Taxonomy (NCBI): domain Eukaryota; kingdom Metazoa; phylum Arthropoda; class Insecta; order Hymenoptera; family Agaonidae; genus Eupristina; species Eupristina koningsbergeri. Next base: position 1,219,981 of record JACCHV010002775.1, read on the forward strand.
CATAAAAAAAAACTAATTAATTTAGTGATCAATAAAAGTAAGCAAATAATAATGATAGCATTTTAATGTTACACGAATTTTTAAATCATTGTGTTTAAATTGTATAAATATGTTCTAGATTTTATATGTATATTTTATTTATATGTAAAAAATCTATCAAATTATATTGCTTAAATTTAAAACCTAATTTTATAAAATCACACCATTTTTTAAGCAATATTTGTATGAATATTATTTATTTATTTTTGAATGCTTATAAATAGATAGTTAAAGATAGTTTTATAACCGTATTTAGGTTTTCAGTGTTTCTAATCAATAATTTTCAAAGATCGATCAACATATAACGGCCATTTAGAAATATTTCAACATTTTTACTATCTGAATGCAGAGTACTAGAAATTTTCATACTTTATTTTTATATTCTTTTGTTTGTGTACCTCTCTTGCTTATTCTGTCTACTTCCCCCTCCTCCACAAACCCTCCCCCAAGTACGTCTTTCTTCATTTACACGTCCTGCTGGACGACGACATAATGCATTTGGAGGCTGTTATTTTTTTCTTATTTCGCATAGAGCTAACAAAAAGAGAAAGAGGGAGAGGGGGGAGAGTAAGAGAGCGAGAGCGAGCGAGCGAGCGAGAAAGAGAGAGAGAGAGAGAGAGAGAGAGAGAGAGAAAACGATACAGCAGTAGAATCGCGAGCTAGCGCTTAGCCATTGTCGTGGGAGGCTGAAATCCGAACATCGGTGCATTATGTTGAGCTTTGTGAATTTAAAAAAGGAACAGAGCGAGAGAGAGAGAGAGATAGAGAGAGAAGCAACGAGCGTCGCGTCTAGCCCACTTCCGTCCAGCAAGAGTTCGCGAGAGCAAATGTACTCCACCAACTCTCCGTATGTGTATACAAGTCATTGCAGAAATACTCCCCGGTATATTATTTCCTTCAATTCACAATATTCTCTTCTCTGTTTTTCTTTGCCTATCTGTCTGCTAGTCTACCTATTTCTCTCTCTCTCTCTCTCTCTCTCTCTCTCTCTCTCTCGCTCTCGCTCTCGCTCTCGCTCTCCAATTCCGTCATTCGTTCATTTATTTTTTTTTCGCTTTGTATTTTTTACCCGCTCACCCTCATAACTTTAATAAAGGGGGTAGTCCGATTAAACACTTTAGGTAAACATCGTTTAATAAAGTCGTTTATTTTTGTTTAATCCTTCGAATCGAGTAAAGCGATTTTAATTTTTATCATTGAACGCTGAATATTACAAATTACAATTTTAAAAAAAAACATTTTTTTAAAGCTCGTCTTCTTGATTTGCACAAGATTCAATTTTGATAATACATAAATTATTAAAATTTTTACGAACATTTATATTAAAGAGATATTCATATATATTTATAATGTTTACATTATCTTTCTAGTAATTTAATTTACAAATTTAAAAATTTGAAAGCCATTACAATTTTTATTAATAAAATAAAAAGAATATTCAAATAAGAGTAACCATAAATTAATTGATATCGTGGTAATAATAAAAAATATAAATGTTTTATAAAAAAAATTTAGATAACAATTAAAAGAAGAATTAATCAATTTTCTCATAAATTGAAATAAAATTTTATTCGCTATTCCGATTATGATGTCCCACTCCCTCGCCCCTTCTTATTTCTCGTTTCCTCTTCTCTTTAAATTTCTTTAGCCTTTTTTGCACGTTTCTTTTGCACTTCCCATTACTTCCGTTTTCTCGAAGCTTCCGTTATTTCGAGCAGTTGTTACGAAACCCGTACCTCTTTAACACTCTTCCTTCTCTTCTATTTCCTCATTCTCTCGTTTATCCCTCACTTTCTCTCTCACTTCTTTCATTCTCTTTTATACAAAGTTTATCTATGTTGATTACTGATTACACAGACGTTTCGTGGCTTTGGTGCGAAAAATAGCTCCATCTGGATTTCTTTTGATTGGCTCACAATTTAATATTTTGTTTCTTTTTCAAGTACTAAAGCTTGGTCGAAGGTTCAAAACGAATCTCTTGGCGTTGGTGTTATGTATATCATTCTTTAATTTTAATAAATTCTTTACTTTCAAAGGGGTTTTCCTTATTATATAGTAATTCATAATTTACATCTTTTTTAATTGTACAGTAAAATAGACATTAAATATTTACTGCTAACAGATTTATTTATACGAAGTAATTAAATCTACTATATTTTATTGGATCATGACTAATATTATGTGTTAATAATATTACTTAATTATTATTTAATATTTTAATAATTATTAATTATTAAAATTTAATTTATTAATTATTTAATATTTTATCTCTATGTTTCCGTAAAATAATATCACATTACATTAATTATTCATATTTAAATAATGCATCTTTGTTCAAATATTACATTCGCATAAAAAATTATGTATATTTATCACGGCCTCTTAGATTCTTTTCATAAAAGTTATTCATAATTGCTCTGTTACTAAGATTTTAAAATTAGAATATTTATAATGAAACAATTATTATTATAAAAAAGTATTTCTAACTATTGAAAAAAAATTTATAATTTAACTTCAAAACTTTATAATTTTCTAACCATGTAATTTGTAAAGAATTGCAAAAATTAGATTTTTAATATTATTTCACATTTATATATTTATATGTCCATATAATTTACAAATGATCTTAAAATTGTTTCAAATTTTCTCATACATAATTTAATTTAAATCATCTATTAAATATTTTATTATTAATTTTAATAATTTTTACTATTCTATTTACTTCCAGAATATATACCATAACTTATCTTTATTATAATAATCTTTTGCACTGTACTAAAATTATTAATTATTTTATATTCTTGAGAAAAACTGTTTTAAATACTACTTTTTAAAATTGTAATATAATGATGTTTGTTTTAATAAATTCTGAGAAAGTAAGAAAACTTTATGAGCATATGTACCAATTGTAGAACTATAAATTATCATTTCTGAAATTTAACTTGAATTTGAGCAGTTGTATAAAATTAAAATGTCGTAAAGATTCATCTACAATAATATGGTTTCGACGAATACACTACTATTAAACTTTTTTTTAATCTACGTATAGTACATGTATTCATTTCCAAAAATATTATCTACCAAAACGACACTTTTGATAAATTTTTTTAAATTGTTGATATTTTTAAAAATAATTTCGCATTTCTTGTGGAAATTTTAATTTCAATAATATTATATATACATTATTTCGTATTAATTACAAATTAATGTTTGTCTCACATGTATGACATAAATATGAACAAATCAAATGATTCAAGTAGTTCTTATCCATGCCATAAACCTTATCTTAAAATATACACGTAATAGATCCATAATATTATAAATCGTTTCTGAAAATGATGAGGATAATTATCCTAAATTAAATATGTATAAATTACTAAGGAATGGTAGAAATGAATCTAATAGTAAGAAATTAAATTATATTATACAACGAAAATATAGTTTAAACTCTAATAAATATGTTTGTGCATGAATTTAATGCCATAATTAAGAATCGTACAACAACGAAAAATATGTATATCTAAAAATAAATTTAAACAGTTGAATTCAATGTATTAATGGTGGGATAAAATAAGTTTAGTGACTAAATTCAAGCATTTTTATAACAATGCTAATCAAATATATTTTTTAATTTCTATTGAAATTTTATTAATATAATTCATTTCCTACATTTAAAATTTTTTTATATTATTTTAATAATGCAAACAATTTGAATTAAAGGTAAATGCCTAACAAGTTAAAGAATTGAAAATCATTTAAAAATTACTAGTAATTACAAATAGACTCTGACGTGTATTTGATACAATTGTGTTTTGATAGTTTGATATCAATGATAGACTATTAAAATTTGAGAAACAGTCCAAATTTTAATCATACATCCTTTGACTATGAAGATTAAATTTTTTTATAAATTCTTTAAGGTTTTTTTAAATTTAACTTATTTGATTTCCATTGGCTTATAAATTGATCAACCAATTTGTTTATTTGAATATATATATATTTTTATATTAGTTTATTTTATTTTAAGTACACAATGAAAAATTAAGTTAGCTAATAGAATTTTAAAATATATCATATTTAAACATTAAAAATGACTAAACATTGTCTACATAAAAATGAAAGAAAAATAAAACAAAAAAATAATTACCTGTAAAAGATATAATAAATATTTTTGAAATAAAAAATGTTTGCATTGTTGTTTTGATTGTTTTACATGAAAGTCGGTATAAAAAATTTGTTTGGATAATTTTACTTTTTTACGTACAATATTAGGATTTTTCTAATTTAAATTTCAATCTTATAAATTATACTTAAAACATGAATTAAGTCTCTAAATCTTTAGTTTCACCTCGTTATATCAAGCAAATGTCAATTTATATTTTATGAAAAACACAGTCGCTTAAATAACATACTTTGAAGCATAATAGATGTTTTATAAGCAAAATTGATAATATTTTTGCATAGTAATAATAGTATTAATACTTGCATAAATTTCTTCTTTATGTAATTCATACTTTACGCGTGCCAAAACAATATGGTTTATTACAATAAATTACACGTAAATAGCAGTGTTATATAATACCGATTTTTATTTAAAGATAAAGAAAAAGTTTATCAAGTAAAAGAATGTATTTATAAATACAAAATTTATTATTTCTATTTGATAAATATCTGATTTAAAAAATATTTGCTTAAAGCATAAACAAAACATTTTCTATGAATTAAAACATATGTTTGTTTTTCAAATAACAAACACAATATAAAAGTAAGTGCAAAGACGTAAAGTAAACCTATAAATGTAAAAAAGTAAATAATTAATCTATTAGGGTTCGTATTTTTCTACATTAAAAACTGCTCGAGGAAGAAAAAAAAAGAGAACTGTAAATGCACATGAGATGATTTCAACTCGCCCCATTTTCACCCCTTGCTCCTTTAGCGCCTAAACTCGTTCAGAGGCGTTGAACACTTTTGCTTGCATAAATTACTGAAATTAATATTTTATGCATGGTATACTAAAAACTCTACTTTAGAACGACAAATTTGAATTATCGGTTTCGTTTCATTTTTTTATGTAGGGCGTCACTTTAACATAAAATTTGTGCATTGAATTTTATTTTGTGCGTCCGGTTTGAGCTCACTCTTTTCTTTATTAATAAATGACATAACTAATTTACCTCCTTATATATTTCTTTATAAATCTGAAATGAAATATAAAATATTGTTACACTTGAAAACAAGAACCTTTGAGAAAATTTTTTAATTTTATATTTTAATTATTTGTATGCTTTATTTAATCTAATCAAAATAAAAACAATAATTTACCTCAATATAATAAAAGTAAATACATTATATTACTCAAGTGAAATATTTATATATTATATTCGAGTAAATAATTAAATAAACAATTCTTTGAATACTTCATTTTTTACTGAAAATTAATTGGATATTTAAAAGATTGATTTCAATCAATAATTTTCATAAAAGTAAAGTTAATGGTTTGGAAACAATCATAATATTTCGTCATTCGAATATAAAGTAATATCATTTGAATTTTTTATAACTCAACCATATATACATGAATTTGATTCTTTTATTTCATTGCAGGGAACTAAGTACAAATTTTTTTTATGGCTGGCAAAATGTATTGATTATCAATAATAAATTATATAGTAAAAAATTATGATCAAAACAATAAAATATAATTGATAATGAAGCAAATATCACAAATTTTAAAAAACATTTTTCTTTTCTCTAAAATACATAGGTAGGTGACAATAGACGCGACATGATCTTACTATATTTAATACGTGTATAAACTATTAATGTTTTTTTATTATATTTTTTACATAACCTTAACAACACTCATTACTATTAATTAAAAAATAGTCTTAATATTGATAAAATATATTAGATACTGTAATATTTAATTTTTTTTTTTTGCATCTAATTTAATTAACATAAATGGATTATATTACAAGTTTTTAATAGAATCTAATGTATCAGATAAAAAATAATAACTAATATCGTGTAATTATAAAAATTAACACAATGACTGTATTAAATACTGCCATGTCTCAACGGGATTAATAACTGAAGTGTTGTGTTGAGCCTAGTAATTATTAAAAATAAAAAATAATAGAAAAAAGTTATTGGACCGATTTTTAGGTAAAGAAAAGCTTAAAGAGATGTAATTATGGGAATCCTCGGAATATTTGTAGATTTGACATGTTGTGCGCGATTGTGGTATATTCGGCACTAGCACAGTTGTTCGTCAAACTGTAATTGGTTTCGTGAGCGGTAATTTTGCACGAGTACACGTTGCCTGCACCTTATTTTTTTCAAACTCAAACTTCCAGCTAAACGAACAAAAAGTGAAAAAGAAGAGGGTCAAAAGAGGAAATGAAGATTTAAAGGAGCCGGGAGGGAGGAAGAGAGAGAGAGAGAGAGAGAGAGAGAGAGAAAAGATGTACATACACAAAATAACAAGAGGAGACAAATGTAGAATAGCCTCGAAGCAGTGCAAAGGCCCTGTTCCACGAAAAGCGAAAGAAGAACAAAACCCGCAAGTTCGGTGCAACAGCTCGACGTAGCAGACGAAAGAAGTGACGCGCGTCATAGTGTAAATGCTCGAGCATGCGATGCACAGCGGGTACGCGTACTCACCTCCATCTCTCTCTCTCTCTCTCTCTCTCTCTCTCTCTCTCTTTCTCTCTCTCTCTCTCTCTGTCTCGCTTGCACCAACACTCGCAATCGAGATCAGGAAAGGATGAATTACACTCGATCCGATGCACAATCACAATCACCTATCGCTCCGTCTCGTTTCCTCCTTCCTCCCCCTTCACCTTCTCTCACTTACTCCGTGCGCCTTCGATATACGCATTAAATTCGCATCTGCCCTGTGCCCTTTCCCACGTAAATATTGGGAGGATAAATGCGTGCGCTCCAACGCACATTTACGCACGCGAGGGAAGAACTAGAGAGCTCTGTAAAAACTTGCGGAAAAGGAGAGAGAGAGAGAGAGAGAGGGAGAGAGAGGGAGAGAGAGAGAGAGAGAGAGAGAGAGAGAGAGAGAGAGGGAGAGAGAGGGAGAGAGAGAGAGAGAGAGAGAGAGAGAGACAAATGGAAAGACAGACAAGAACCCATGAGTGGTGTGTACACACTCGCACACTGGCGCACGCACACACGTGTGCATAAGCACGTGCACACGAGCGAAAAAGAGTAGAGGAAAGAGAAAAGGCGAGCAAGCGGATGCCAGAATTTTTCTCAGGATGAGCCGGACGCAGCAGCCGGTGTACGTATGGATACGCCACGCACTTTTCTCTTCCCCCTCCCTCCTCTCTCTCTCTCTTTCTCGCCCCCCCTTGGTCGCGGTCCTGGTCCTCACTTGCGTACGCACGTACGTGCAGTGCCACACGAGAGAGAAAGAATGCGAGGTGGAATGGAATGGATGGGATGGGGCATTAGTGAACGGACCCCCAGCGAAAACCTGAAAACCTGTCCCTAGCTATGAGAAAATTTTTTTTCGCAGGTAAACATTTTACAAGGGGTGAACCTGCCCACCTCTACGCGTCTCTTACCTCATGTTTTGTGTTTGCCAAGGAAACATGAGATAGCTATGTTGCAGAAGTTTAAAAATGCACATTTACGATATATATTTATTGCAATATTTACAATATTAATAATATTAATCGTTTTGAATTGCAAAAATGTACATTACAAATATTTTTCCGTTCCCCTTTCTAGTGAATTTCTTTATAAATGCGTTGGTACGCAATCAAAGGACGATGGCGTATTTCACAAACAGAACACACTTCGTTCTTTAAATATGACAAGTTTCTTTGAACTACTTTATCGCTGTTTTAAAATAAAAAAAAAATAATTATTGGTCGATATGAGAATGCGAAGCCTTAAAATTCCTATTAATCGTTTTACTTGAAAAAATTCGCAATTCCTCGGTCGAGAACGAGTTGTTAGTTCTTACAAAGGGTCCAAATCTACAAACATATGCACCTGGCCTGCAACTTACTACTACTCTGTTTCATTTCTCCACTCAAATTAAATTACGCTTTAGTTTAAAAACAAAAGCATCCTTAACGTTGTACTTAATTCATTAGCTGGCGAGTTTTTGTAAGTTAAAACGCACTCTTACCATTAGAACGACTGCTTCTTTTTTGAGAAAATGGAAAAATTGCAGAATTACACTGAAGTAAAAAGCATTTGATATAAGTGTTGAACCGATTTCATATGATCAGATAATTTGCAATGTTACCTGCGGCCAAAAGTTAAAAAAAATAAAAGGTCTCGATTAAAAATCTGCACTACTGGATCGAAATTTTGTAAAGAAACGCAAAATTTTATTACGCAATTAAACGAGTATAATAATGTGAAAATGTTAGACGTATTGCTCGGCACTACATCGTCAGTATTCAAATTTGATTGCCAAGACCGCGTTATTATTTCTTCCAATGTAACTATATCAACTGTCTGTCTATTTCGTGGTAATAATGCTACTGTCAGAGCAGAAAAGCATGACTCGCACACGTGTTTCGTCCACGTGTGCGGTTCGTACACACTTCCAGTCTCTCCTCTCCTCTCCATAATCCTCTTTCTTAATGACTCTCGCGACATCTGTGTACTATACTCGGCGCAGCTATTAGATAAATAGATAGATAAATAGAGAGTTAGTGAGAGAGAGAGAGAGAGAGAGAGAGAGAGAGAGAGAGAGAGGGGGTAGCACTCGTTTTCGTTACGTGCAAAAGCTAAAATGTTATACTTGTTACGATTTATGCGAATTTTTCAAAAAATTATTATTTATTTTTTTTTAATTATTTTACGCCTCAAAGCTAAGCATATAATTCCACTGGTTAATTGTACATTTATGCATGCATCCTTATGTATTATATTATTATAATTTTAATTAAAAAATAATGGATATTTAAAAATTATATATTTAAGGATAATTTTAAAAAATAAAAAATTTTTACAAAATTCATTCCAATTTCGAATATGTTGATTGCTGATAAATCTATTCGAGTACAATAAACTTAAGGAATTTGTCAAGTTATTATAAAAATGAAGAATCCACATAACAATCAGTATAACAATTATTAAAATATACCTGTTTACTGTACAAAATTTTGATTAAACTCACCTCACTTTAATTAAAATTTTACATTTCAGTTACATTTTACATTAAGTTTATTTATAGTATAGAAATTATAAATATTACTTTATAATTGTGCAATAATGCACTGTAAAATTAAGTATGTAAAAACAGTTTTAAAAGTTATGTTAAATATCGAAAGGATTATAGAACTGAAGTTGAAATTAGAGAGGTAAATTAAGAAATACAAAAATGTTTATTCTCACAAATGAATATAATTTTAATTATATCTTATCAAATTATTAAAAATCTCATCAATTTTCCATAAAGATAATTGAACGAGTAAACAATATTTAGTGATTCAAATGTAAACCATATGAAATTGTATTTTAAATTATGATAAATTTTCTACAATGAATAATTATTAATTTATTAATTCGCATGATGTATTAAATAAATATTATATAATTTCTCACAAAACGAAACAATATCATTTTGTTATAATTTTGATTTTTACAACAATGTATATGTGAACCCCTACTCGAGCTCCTATGAATTAATTTATAATATTTTTGCAGACGCTTTAGAATCTATAAATGTATTTTAATATTACTAAGGGTTTAGGCATTAAGATTATTAATATCTGTAATTACGGTTAAAGATCGATAACAAAGAGCGACAACTAAAATATTTTTTTCGAATAGTAAAAACAGCATCAGTACATGTTTTTTAAAATTTTGACATCACTGCCGAAGGAAAGAGAATCGAATAAATAAAAAATTTCTTTACCCCTGTAAGTGAACAACACGTCAATCTTGTCAGTGTACTGAAATAAATATGAGGAGGTTCGTTACTCTGTGGAAATCTTCGATTTTTCGTTAAAGCCAGCCACGAGATTATAGACAAAAATTCAACATTTTCTAATGCTAATAAAGTCGAGCTCGAGGACATTTGAATTATTTGTCGAAGAGGACCGGGAGAGGCCGGGCATCGAAAAGCGCATCGGCAATGTTAGCGGACGCACCCGTTGTTCTCGTTCTCCTGGTGTCGTCTGGGCTCGATTTCCTCGATTAAACAAAGACGACAGACCCCCGGGGAACAAAGACACGCAGGGAAAAGCAAATCGAAAGCAGCAATAAAAAAAGAAAGAATAACCCCACGCCCCTGAACACGATAGGTGACCATCGAGTTTAGAGGGAAACCCGTACGGGGAATTGCGAGAGGTGCACAACAGAAAAATATCTCCTCTCCGGGCTAGGCTAGTGCCTCGAGTCCAACAGATCCTTCATCTGTCTGTCGGTCGGTTCGTCCCTCTGTCCCTTCGTCTAAGTGTGTGTCTGTTTTTCTGTCTGTCTGTTTTTCTGTCTGTCTGTCTGTCTGTCTGTCTGTCTGGCTGTCCCTCCGAGCGTGCACTCTCTTTCTCTCGCTCACAAGATCACCACGGATGCGGGCAAGGAGTTTTTAAGAAGTGAGGGACTAAGGGAAGGGGGATCCAGGACGCAGGGGGTCGTTGGACTAGGGCGCTATCTAAATTACCATGATAAAGTACGCCTCAATGTTATGTCCTATTAAGTCACAGCTTTGTTTTCCTTCTTTACTCCCCAGCTCTTTGCTCCCCTCCCCCCTCTCACACACGTATGCAAACGCGCGCGCGCGCGCGCACACACACACAATGCTGTAGATTTCTCCGTCTCCCTTTTTCCTACCTCGTGCACCGGCTTGGTGCTTGGTTCTTGGTCTCTTTTTCATTTGCTTTTCGAAAGACCGATGGGAATCGCTCTGTGATTTCGGACATCCTCCTGCGCGAGTGTTGTCAAATCTCCCCTGTATCATTCGATTTGATGCCGAACGTACATGTGATGTTGTATGGGAGCAAAGAGGGTAAAAGCGACCTAATGCGCTGATACATCTTCCCTTCTTTCACTTCCACCTAACTCTTCGCTGTCTTATTCCGGTGTTGGCAACTAGTTTTATCTCCTTACTCCAATTATTCCTTCATTTCATTTCCAACTTTCTATCTCTTTCTCTCGCATTCTCGTTCTCTTATTCTCCAGGACTGGCTCAGGTACTTGATATAACCGGGCTTTCACGAAAAGCAACACAAAACTAAGGAGATTGCGGTCAAGAATAAAAGGGTTTCAACCCTTCTCCGATATCGGCGAATATTATTTCCTTTCCCCACAAGCACTCGAAAAACCGAAATTGCGGTTCACTTCTTCGAGTTTAGTACTTGGCGATGAACCTGACCTACGCAGGCTTTTAAATATCGATGGAAGTTGTTCTTTTCTTTTTAAATTCTACTTCCTCGATTTTGTTGGATAACTATTTACTCAAATATATACATTTTCACAAGTACAAATATTTGATAGATACGCTATTTTTAAAATTTTTGTCTTTTTAATATATGCTAAAATTTTATGGCAACATTCATTTTTTAATTAATTATAAACATTAATTAGCTACTAAAATAATTAATAAGCCTTAAAAATGAATAAAAGTCTAATTCAATTATTGATATAAACTATTAAAAACTACGCTACTTACTAAAATACGAATTAACTAATAAAGTATTTAACATAATTTATTCTCATTCATATTGTATTATTGTATTATTATACAACATGTGTTTACTTCATATTAAGTAAAAATATTTAGCCAAGTAAAAAAAAAACTAATGTATATTGTAAGCAAAGATGAATTTAAATAGCTGATAACGATGCAAATGTTTTATTATCAAATAAGAAAATTTAATAAATTCATGAATTTTTTTAATCGAGTTTATAAATAATGCTTAACGATGATTTGATAATGTAGAGTAATTTAATTTTTAATTACAATATTCTAAATGTTTTATCCAGATTAAATCATTTTTTTAATCTATAATTAATTGATAATACAATTGCGATTTATTGAAAACCATTAGTTTGGTACAATAAATCATAATAGCTATAAATTTTAGCCGAATAGTGAATTTCAAAAAACAAATACTGCAAAATCAATAAAAAAATAGTTATATTAGAGATATCTAAAAATTAAGTTGAATGCTTGAAATCCATTGTGGAATATTATTAAAATATGAAAAACATAAACTGAAAATCATAATAAAATATTAAGATTTATAATATTATCGATATAATTATTACCATGCAAAGAAAAAATGAGGTAACGCTTGCAAAGCATGTTTTTAAACTCAATATGAAATTAAATAATCTTTAAATTTCTACATGATAGAAATATGTCACTTCTCACGTATGTGGCAGATAACCATGTTTATCTTTTTATTTTATCATGAAACGAGCAATTTTAAAGTAATCTTTTAAAGGATATTAAAATTAAAATATAATATTAAATATTTTTTAAGTTAATCTTTGCATGTAACAAAATTTTAATTAAACATTCAAAAAAAAAGTCAATAATATATTAAAAATGTTGTTGCTTTAATCATAAATTTTAAATTGTTTGTATTATTCTTTATTTATAAAAGAATTTTACACACCAATAATTAATGATAATGCATTTCAAGATTGAAATAACGATATAAGAAATCTGTCTAATTTTGCGGAAGTTTCATTTTTAAGCTAATATTTATTTTACTCATTAACTTATTTAACTTTTATTATTTATTATTTGTAATATTTAACAAAGATTTATGTTGTTAATTAAGCTATTTGCTTTTATTGCAAAACATGTTGAATTAGATGATTTAATTGAACCGTTCTTGAATTAAAGTGGAGAAATAATAAAAATCACTTAGTTGGATAAACCATCAATGGATTTGTAACACAAATAATCAGTGGTCTATTATCACTATAAAGGTTATTTTGAAACGTTGATATTTTAAAAAATATTAAAAAAAATAAGAAAATAATACCCTGTTTAATTTTTAATCTTATTTATGATAATGAAGAATGAAAAAAAAATGTTCTTAAAAATATTGTATGGTAATGCCTTAGGATATTGCAATAGGAAATTCGCTGTATTGATTATAGATCCCAATCTGGCTAATTCAGCGGGGATGCAAAATGACCATTAAATTGAATTAAATGATGTAATAAATCGAGTTTTTTTAAATGAGAAAATATTTTTGAAGTGAAAAATGGGATGGCTTTGCAATTTGACAATTAACTTTGCGATTTCATAATTTGGTTAAAGTTAAAAAATATAGATCACGTGCCTCTCGATGCAAGCAGCAAAATGGTATTTTTGCGGCCGGCTGTACGGCTCGGCATAATCATTGATCATACGAGTAATTACAATGCGGGGGCGGGGATAAAGGTTGAAAAAGATGGGCAGGCATCGGAAAGATCAAAGAGCGAAATAAATACCGAAAACGAAATGAATAATTCGAGCGCGAGTGCGTGGGTGTCCGCATCGCGAGCCATCGCTACCATGTTTTCGATTTCCGTTTGCGAAAAAAGTGCCTGCACATCGGACCGGCACGCACTCGCTCGTGCAAAAATGTTCGCTCCTCGGATCTGCCACCAATGAGGAACATCCTCAGCCGGAAATTATAACCTATCCGGATGGCGGATCTCTTCGTGTTCGCAAAACTTAACCTCATTTTTTCGCGAATGCGAAAAAACTCGAGGCGTTGCCAATATTCGGGGCCGGGCCCGGCTCAGATGGGGGGAAAAGATGCGCGTTCTTATCAGCGCTCGTTTCAGACAAATTCAAAACAAAAAAAAAACCAACGAGCCAAAGTAAAAAACAAAGTAAAATACCTGATTGATACGGAGGGAAGACGATCGCTCTCGATCGGCAAAAAAAGTCCTTCGACCGATGTGCGAGGAACGTACGGCTAGCGTCTGTCCCCTGGACCTTTCAAAAAACCGTCCGAAGGATCACCAGGAGGCAATAAGAGGTAAATTCGCGTGTGTGTTTGTGCGGGTGCTTCAGAGCTCCGGACTTTCGGCGATTTCCATGCTCTCCCTCGGGAAATGTAAATGTATGTATGGACGACGCTACCGCACTCTCTATTGTCTCTCTCTTTCTCTCGCTCCTTTTTATCCGTTCCTCTTTCTTTCCACGACGAACGCGAACGCGAACGCGATGCGAGCCGAGCGCGAGCCTCGGGATGACGTCACTGGTCGCGCACCAGACGCCCTCTCTTTTAGGCTCTCTTCACAATCATGCCCAGCTCCGTCCGATCCAATCCCACTTTATGTAATTGGATTTACATAAGCCACCGAAATTTACAACATAAACAACCTTCCCCCATCCCGATCCCAACAATCGGTCAATTTTACAACTATTTTAGATATTTGCTTTAGACATTTTATTCAAGACAATCGAATTGGCGCACTGATCCAATAAACCAAACCTTATTACAACCTATTCGTCATCGAACCTATCCTACAAATTCTCATTATAGTAACCTCCGAAGGAGATAGACATCATCATTGGTACCATGTAACTAAAATAAAATACCAAGTTAATTTCATATTTACTCAAATATTTATATTTATTTATCACAAATAGTATTTATCTTTTAATTCCAACTTCACCTCACTCTTGCGCTAAACCAAGCAATAACATTGCTAAAAGTTTGTCAAATAATTATTCTTTTGAGTGTTTCATATTAATAAAAATAGGATTCTGACCGACCTAAATCTTTCTTAGCTCAAATTATAAACTTTCAAGAGCTAAACTATACTATTGTTATTTTCATTTCGGTAGAAATTTCGAAATGTCTCGTATTCTTTAAAATTTCAATTTTATTCAGTTGTATTTTTTTAATAATTACACTAAATAAATACCATGTACATTAAAAATTATAATTATAATATAAAATTATACAGATGCGAGATATTACAATTATATATATATATATATATATATATATATAAAATTATTTTTTCTAAAATATATAATGAAAAATAACAACACAATTAAAATTGATTTAAATCACTTTTCTATTGGCACTTTTTCATTCAATTAAATTACACTGTAGTGTTTAAATTTTATTGCATTAAAATATTTTACAAAAAGTAATATTGTGAGAAATAAAAATTTCTAAAAGAATAGATTTTAATTTTTAATTAAATTCAAAATGAATTAAGATGATTTATGAATTTAAGATCTTAGACACACTATTAAATTAAGTAGAAAAATTCAAAGAAAAAATTTTTTTTGTTTTTTACTTCTTTTTCTTATTTTATACAATAGTTATATTTTTTTCTAAATGCAGTTAAAAAGTATATTAAGTTTTTTACTGTTACTTTTATTGCTTTCAATATTTAAGTTTTTAAAACCTATAAAAATATGTCATATTTAATTGATGAAGAAATTTTAAATTAAAAATATAATTAAAAGTGCGATAGACACATTTTTAACCAAGCGAAACGGAATATTAATAAATAGTATAACTTTCTTTCGAGAAATGAAAATAATTAATTATTTTTCATGTATTATTCTTTATCTACTATTTAATCACTCATACTCCCATTCACTTTATTAAATTTCTCTTACAGTACATTTGTATTTCTATTTTATCTATAAATACACTTTCATTCCATTATTGATATTAAAATATAAAAAATATGTAATTTAAAATTTTTAATTCAACTTTAACTTTGAAATAAAAAATGTACAAACATCCAATAATTATAATTGTACTTTAACTTTTATAAAAAAAATTGTCATAATTCTATTAATATTTTATTTTCTTGTAATTTTTTTTATTGCTTTTAAAATTAATAAGATTATAAATTTTAAACTTCAATAAATGCTTATCTAATTTTTTTTTTTAATTATATCTTTAAATAAAAATACTAATTTGTAAGGTCAACAATTATTAAGCCTATCTCTCGAAGATTTCTTTTATTGATCCAACAAGTCTGGATGATATCGAACTTATTTAACCAACAACACAGACGTTATTTGAAATATAAATATAACTATAATTAATAGTAATGCAATTAAACTTTATAAATTAAATAAAATTTATCAATAATTCTATATTACACTAGACATATCAAGTTAGAAATAATTTAATAATTATTTTCTATTCAACTAATTTAATATAATCGGTTTATCATATAACTGAAACCTGAGTACAAGAATTTTATTTACATAAAAAATACTATTTTTTTTTACAGTAATCTAATCATGTTATAATTTTTAATTTGTATAATAAATTTTTTAAGATTAATTGAATTTAAATGTGTTTCATATATAAAATGTAAAAATTATGGAAATAATTATAATAACTATTGTGTAGTTGTGAAAACCTTTTTTCTCTATAAAAACAATAATGTGGTTTAAATAGTAATAGATTTGAAGAATTGATTAGTAGATGTTAAAAACATAAAGAATTTAAAGAAATTTTAATAGTGAGTAGTTAGTAGTAATGCAGAATAAAATTTATATTTTTACATTTACATTATAGGTATATATATTATCTTTTTATGTCTTTCTATAAATATTATAAAATATATCATAATTACATATATTGACCATAATTATATTCGTATATTTAATAAAATCATAGTTGGTGTAGTTTATTTGCACTTGTAATGCTCACAAAATTTCAAACAATTTATATGAATATTTATGTTATTCAAATATTATAAATCCTGAAAATTATAAATAAAAATAAATTAATAATTAATTATAAAGTATTAATATTAAATGCTTTCTTTTATATAAAGGAATTTTATTAGATACATTAAAATTGAATTGAATAGTGAATAATATATTCTTTGAAGTACAATAAATCCTTAAAAACTGACAAATTCATTATCACATATAATCTTTTTACGAATTATTTTTTGAATTAAATTTATTATTAATATTATGATCCTGTAAGAAATCTCTCAAACACACATTCATGTTTTTACATAAAATACCCGTGTCATATAAATTAAAAATAAATTGTATACTTAAAAGTTTGGACTTGTATGTTATGACTAATGAAGGGTGATTAAGTATATGGAACAGTAAAGCTTGCCAAATTCCATCGCATGACGAATTTATACCATTGAAACTTTTATACCGAAACGCCAATAAAACATTTTTTATAAAATACTATCAAGTATTATCCAATAGACCGTATTAAAGAAAGATATATTAAAAGTATATTGTTCAATAGTAAAACTAATCTCAGAATATCACTACTGTTTATATATTTGTATATAAAAAATTTAAACCGATTTGCAAACAAACTAAATTTGAATATTTTACAATTCTATTGTGCAATGTATTGACTATTAATCGAATGTAAAAAATAAAATTTAAATGGATTTCTTATGAAATTAAAACTTTATATTTTTTAACTCAATTCAATATAACACCTATTAAATTAATGATTTCGACTTAAAAATAAGTAACCGCGTATTCTAAATTATGAACTATAAAAAATCTTTATTATATTTATTTATTATCCATAACGCATTATTTCTAAATGTTAAATATTTTTAATATAATTTTTGTTATTATAATATTATAATATTATATAAATAGTATAATTTGAAAGAAAATTTACTTTCTGATTTAACTGTTGGAAGTAAGGATGTTTCATCGAAATGAATATTCATAAGGTTTAATGTGGCACAAAGTAATGTACAGGTTATTAGAATTCGGTCTTTCCAAAAATTAAAATTTAAAAGTTAATTTTTAATCTGTTATTTGAAATTTCTTACTTTAATATTTATTTGAATTGCATTACAAACATTGTTTATCTTTATAAATAAATATATTCATCATTAATGTACCACTGAAAAACTTACTATAGATATCAGGTATATAAAACTCGATATTTGATAAAACTCTAATCGTTGTCTAGACTAAAAATAATGAAAACTTATCATGGCTTTTCTGTATAAACTCTAGATAATGACAGTCAAGGAATTTATACAAAAGCACATTCATTTTTTCCATTTTCATTTCATTTGTTTTTTTCATAATTATAAATTAAAAGTACAATCACGAAAGGCATATAAATTTGGTATTAATTTTCTTTATTATCGAAATTACATAAATTTATAGGTTTCTTTATTTTTAAGGATTTACACGATTGTGAATAAATTGCACGCAGAAGATTTTTCCGAGATGATTTATTCAGGTTTGCGTTTCTCTAAAAAAATACTCGAGTGTCCCCTTGGAAAACGACAAAGGTATCCCAAAGTCAAATGGTCAAAAAAGATGCTTTGAAATAGTAATGTGAATAAAATACGATTCTCGCCGCAGTAGAACATTCCTTGTACATCGAACATGCTATGCTTGCCTCTAATTTTAGTACCTAATTCACGAGATTAAGTTGTGAAATAAGCTTAACATTCCACTTTATGGGCGTGTTTGTTTCTCTGTTTGTCGCTGTCTGTCTCTCTCGGTACACAGAGTGAAGCGTAAGTTTTGTCGTACGTTGGGCGGTTGCTCGCAATAGCCACGCTCGCAGCCGACACAATTAGTTCGTTCGAGTTTCATCAACGCCTCGACCTGGATTCTACCTTAAAAAAAACTCGTGGGCTATGATGGGGGTGCGCTAGAAGTGAGTTCGACTTCCTGGAGCTGACTAAAACAAGAAAAAACAGGATGGGAGAGGCGCGGTTCGTTGTGGCTGTAGCGTTGGTCGCCTGCTACCTGTTGGGCGTAGTCGGGGACCAGAACGACAAGAAGGACTACTATGAGACGTTCGGTGATCAGACACCTCCAGATTGGCTGGCACGGGACACCTTCGATGAAATACGGCATAAGATGGATAAAGTGAACATTGAAAATTGTCAGATCCAGCATTTGGATGATCTCTACCTGCCCATGGACAGTGTATCCCACCTACCCGATATCAAGGAGGTTAACATTAATCCAATTTTTCCCAATAGAACAGCTCTGATGCATCTTCACAACATGGCTCTCACAAGAAGTTTCTATTGGAGTTATATACTTCAGTCAAGGAATTACAAGCCTCCCATCAATGACACTTACGACCCTGGCATGATGTACTATTTCTTATCTACGGTAGCTGATGTCTCAGCCAATCCTTACATCAATGCCTCAGCCATCTATTTTGCTCCAAACATGTCCTTTTCCTCATCTTACCGAGGTTTCTTTAACAAAACTATGCCTAGATTTGCACCCAGAACTTTTAGAGCTGATGATTTCAATGATCCTGTGCATTTAGAGAGGATATCAACCAGAAACACTTTTACCATTCAAGATTTAGGGGCTTTTCCAATTAGTCAGCTTAGCAAGGATTATACAACAGAATATTACAGAATTAATGAATGGTATTTAAAACTTTTATTAAAAATGTTTAACTTCTATTGTTAATAATACTAGGATCAAAAAATTAAACTATAAATAATATATTTGATGATACGTATTTTGAATGATCAATATTCAATAATAAAAATCCTTTAAAATATTTTTATATTAAGAAAATTTTTGATTTATTTCATAAAAAATTTTAAACAATTTTTAAAACCTTAAAAATTGAATATTATGAAATTAGAGATCATACATTTTTTTATATGAATATAATAAGTTAAAAATATACAATATGGTTATTTAACGGTTATATATTTTTTAGGTATAAAAAGTGGTTACCAGATGATCCTACTAGACATGATACAAAAATAACTTACCAAGTGGAAATAAGATATGCAAACAATACAAACATTACTCATACCTTCCATGGACCTCGAGGTAAATAATATAATTCCATTCAAAATCATTCCAAAAAATTTAAAAAATTTTAAAATAAACTTGATAATCAGGTGCTCATGAGGAGGATGGACCAGTGAAGTGGATAAGACCCTATTTTGATTGTGGACGGTCAAACCGTTGGCTTTTTGCAGCAGTTGTTCCAATTGTAGACCTGTATCCTCGATACACAGGATTCAGGCACATTGAAATCCCAAGGTAAGATTTTTCTATCAAGAAAGCTTTGATGCATTGATGCAACTTTCTGCACTGGGTCTCAATATTTTTCAAAAACTGCATTGTGCAGGCATATACAGATACGCACTAAGAATAGATAGTTTGTTCATTATTATGATAATTTATTCTAATCCCTTTGAAAACCCTCCAAGAGGGTGTGTGCTCTGTCTATACCAGTCAAGCAAGTATGTCCTTTCATAATGCTCACATGTGTGAAATGGTATGGGACGATAGGATTAAAGCACTTAAAAGATTAAAAAGGGTGTGTAGACACATTTTAAAAATGTATAATTTTTAGATTGTTTGTAGATTTTTTAAGTTTTTTCTTTTTTTCCAATTTCAAGTGCATTAAACAAATCCTATTAAATTTTTAATATAACAGTATTAATAAAAGATATTTTTAAGTACAAAGAAATTGAATGTATTAAGTGATTTTATAACCATTAGTAGGTATTGTAAATATTTCATAAGAATTAAATATTAAATTTTAATAAATATATTAATAAAATTGTTATAAAATATTCTATGTTCAATAAGTATATCCAAATCTTAATTTTATTTTTATCTTCAGATACACAGCTGTTTCCGTAATGGAAATGGATTTTGATCGAATAGATATTAATCAATGTCCAAGAGGAGAAGGAAACAGAGGACCGAATAGATTTGCCAATACTGCACGGTGTAAGATGGAAACAACAGAGGTAAATAACTGAGTGAATTAAATTAAAAAATATTTCAAAAAAATGAAACAAAATTAAAATTACACCTAAATGAAAAATAAATTTATTCAAATATATATTTAAATCATTGACATATTACTCATTTATAAATATATTAAAATAATGAGTAACACGATATAAAAAATGAATCGTATATGGCTAAAATATGTATAAATATGTATATTTATGATATATTTAAAAGGAATTTTTAAAATTATAGTGTGAGCCATTACATGGATGGGGTTTCCGAAGAGGTGGATATATGTGCAGATGTAAACCAGGATGGCGATTACCATACGTTGTAAGACGACCCTATCTTGGTGAAATAATCGAGAGAGCCTCACCAGAACAATATTATAATGGATTTGACTGTTCAAAAATTGGATGTAAAAATAAATTAATTACAATCGAATTATTTACATTTGATTTAACAAATAAAAATTTTTTTTTAATTATCTAGGGATTCAAAAAAGACCAGCAGAGTTTTCAAAGGTATCGGATTATGTAAGAGAACAATATTTAGAACAGTACTATGAGTACAAAAATCATTCTACAGGACCGAATTCTTTACACGATAATAAAATGAACATAGATCAAGTTTTAAAATTCATCTTTAGCGTTCATCCAAAGAATTGTGATAAGTACGAGATTTGAGATTTAAACTTTTATATTTAATAAGTTGTAAAAAAATATTTATAGGTGTAATTATTTTTGTGACAATCGTACAATTTTTCAGTATATATTGTATAATTAAAATTCAATTGATGTGCGTTACATTAATAATTAATATATAATAATTCAATTTGTGTGTTATTTGTAAGTATTTTTATTTATTCGTGAAAATATTTTTGTTGCAGGTATACTCAAGAACAATTGAGATTACCTGGGGATGTAGGTTTTGGGGCTGACGAATTTTATGAAAACGAAGCAAAAATGGCAACGAGATTGGCAAATTTCATAAGTTCATTCCTGCAGGTATCCGATCCAGAGGAAGTGTACTCTGGAAAACGGATAGCAGATAAACCCCTAAACGAGGATCAAATGATCGCGGAGGTCGTAGCTCTACTGTTTGGTAATGCCAGAATATGGTCAGCTGGTATTTTTTGGGATCGCAACAAATTTACCAATCGAACATTCTTTGCACCTTATGCCTACAAGGAGGAGCGCAATGCGCTTAAACTTAAGGTAGAGGACTTGGCGAGGCTCAATAGCACAGGTAACTAAAATAAGCTTTCAATTTAATTATACAAAAATATTTTGCATTTTTTATTATAAATAAATGTAACTAACATTATAGCACTATAACACTAAAATATTCGTACAGTAGTAACTTTTAAATGTATTTGAATATGGTAAAATTTTCGATACATCTGGTATTTTACAAAAAATATTTAAACATTTTCATTAATTCAAATTAAATTCAACAAATATTTTATTTGCCTATAAAATATTGATCACCTTGTTTAGAAAGATAAATAGCCAGCGCAAATGTATTTAAATTATTGATAAAAGCAGATAGAAAGTTTTTGCCCATTTTTAATTTTATTGAACATTTAATAATTTCAAAAATTCCAACGTGATTATAACAATACTTATTATATGTACAGATAATAAATGGAAGCAATATTCATTATTACAAAAATAATAAACTCAATTGTTTGTTAAATGGTTTCATAAGAGAATATAATATGCAGTTCAATACTCGTAAATAAAAAAAATATAATCAGTTTAATACTTACTTAAAGCAGACAGCATATTGTTAAATTTGACATATATTTCAACATGAATGTTTAATGAAATTGAAAGTAATTTAAGGTACTGCGTTACCGGGTTTTAAAGCAAAAAAATTTTTAAAGTAAATTATTATTGGAATTGATTGGTTATATTCACGATTTCAGAGGAAATTTACACAAAATACGAGTGGTTCGAGTTGCTAAAGAACCGTTGGAGTGCAAATCACGACGATCTCGAGAAATACTTTCTAAAAATGATGGTTCGGTACAATGAGACTGGGGAATCCTTGAAGAAATACGAGCACTACCCAACCTTCTACAGGTAAGAAGATTCTGGAGCCGAGTAAACCCTCCTCGCCGGTGGTGTTTACGGGTCTTTAATAAATTTTTGCCCGAAATAAAAACATTGGAGCTCGACCTCTGTTTCTCTGTTTCTCTGTTTCTCTCTCTCTCTCTCTCTCTCTCTCTCTCTCTCTCTCTCTCTCTCTCTCTCTCTCTCTCTTGCTCCCTTTTCAGCGCAGATGAACTTTCCCACATAACTCTCTGCAAATAGAGGAAGCCTCGCCGCAGAGGCGTCAACGAGGAGAAGAGAAAAAAGCGATAAAGAGCCCTGAGAGAGAAAGGAAAACAGAAGACGCCGTTCGCGGGGGGTTATCGAGGCTCCTCTACGTGTAATTTATTTTAATGCGCTTGCGGATGGGGCGGGTCGTCTATCTCCTCGCTCTTTCTCTATCTTGTGTTGTCTTTATGTAGGGCGGCAAACCTGAACCACGGCTACTGGACTGTCCCTTACTTCGATTGTAACGGCAAAGTGAAGAAATGGTTAATTACCTATGCATCCCCCTTTTTCGGCTGGGACAGTCTCAAAGACAAACTGGAATTCAAGTGAGTATAGGTCCGCGTGCATGAGTGTGAGATAGTTGGACCGAGGAACCTGTTCTCTCCTGCCAAGCCATCTATCCATCTGTGCCTCCTCTCCACCTCCTACCTCTCCACCTATCTCCGCACTATCTCTCCCCGCGAGGATCAAAGGAGAGAGGAGGTTAAAGGAAGATCATATTTAACATTAAGACACTTACAGGGGTGTCGTAACTGTGACCATGGACTTGTTACAGCTGGATATCAACCAGTGTGACGATAAATTCAATGTTCCCAACGCGTTTAAGGGGACGCACAAGTGCGACAAAAAATCCTCATACGTAAGTTCCTTGTCTCGTTTTTTATTATTTTTTCGCCTCCTTCCATTATGTTCCCGTGGCTCGCTTCGGTCTCGTCTTTTTCTTACGCGAGCGAGCGAGCGAGCGAGTGCATACATGCATGCATGCATACATACATGCATACATACATACATGCATACATACATACATACATACATACATACATACATACATACATACATACATACATACATACATACACTCTCGCCGCTCTAATTGTCCGCGCGGTCTTGTCAAAATGAGATGGAGGACCGAGGTAATTAATGGCAGGCGACGATGAGACGCGGGAAACATAATGGAGACTTTCAGCGATGGCATTAATCGTTTGTCCACGTACGTTTATGCCTTATTCTTCTTCTTCTTCTTCTTCTTCTTCTTCTTCTTCTTCATTTCCTTTCCTTTCTATCACTGATTCCGATGCTGTTGCTATTGTTGTTGCTGTTGCTGATGCCGATGCTGATGTCGATGTCGACGTCGATGCTGCTTCGTCTCCTCTCATCGAGCAGTGCGTCCCGATATTAGGACGTGGATTCGACAGCGGGGGCTACAAGTGCGAATGTAAGCAGGGCTACGAGTACCCTCTCGAAGATCTGATAACGTATTACGATGGGCAGCTAGTCGAGGCCGAATTCAACAATATCGTCGAAGACAAATTGACTAGGTAAACATTTCTTTATTACGAAAAACTCAATGCTATAACAAAATTGCATACATTAACATCAAACTCTCATCCATAATCGATCTGTTCACCTCAACACTATTCAACACTTCTACTCGGATGACACACAACATCCTGTCGAATTAAATTCAATAGTAACAATTGCAAACATTATAAATCACTCTTACACATTCTTTTCAGGTATAATGTATTAATTGAAAAGAAACAATTTCAAAATTGCAGAAATCAAATAGTTTCCAATTTTTAACCATTCTTTCATATAATCCAATTATACGTAAAAGAGGTACTTTAAAAAAAGAACTTGTACAAAAATTATAATTTAATTGCGATAACTTTTAATAAACCTTTTTTTCAAATTTTCATAATTAATGTCACATGTATGCATGCGCGCGTATGTACATTCATGCATACGCATGTACTTGGAGGGTCCGTGGTTATTAATTTTAATAAATACGTATGAGGAAAAAATACGTGTTTCGTTCTTACAATTAATCAGATAACATATAAGCTACTTCATTAAAATTATTTGATTTATTATTATTGTTAAATTATTGCGATTTAAACATTTAAAAATTAAGAGTAAAAGTGCCTACAAAGTAAAAACTCAGAATTTGCAATACAATGTTAAAAGAAAGAATTATATTTTATTTTATACAGTTCAAAAACTACGTAAAAATATAATGATTTAATATAATTTCTTAATATTATTAAGCTTTAAGACTTTATGTAGTTAAAAAAAATTATTTTAATATTAAATATTTTTAATTAAAAACTTTTTACACCGTATATATATTTATTTAAGTTTAGTACAAAATTAAAAAAAAAAAAAAACCACTATAAAAATATTGTGAAGAAATAAAAATAATGAAAAATTATATTTTAATTTTTATCAAAGCATATAGATTATAGAAAAAACTTTTATTATAAATTAACATGCATCTTTGCAAATTATTTTGTATTATATGCTTGTATTTCTTTACTTTTTAATACATTTAAAAAGTTAATATATTTTAATTATAATAGTCAAATTTTCATTGATCAATATGCTATAAATTCACATTGTTGATTCAAATTATTAATTATACGTACATATAAATTAAATAAAACCATATAAAATACACATATAAATTAATAATCCATCAAAATTTTGTAAAGCTAGCTTGAAAAAACAATCGTTTTTAGTTACTTTTTTATTTTTTAACAAACATTTACAGCAAATGTCCTTGGATTCCTTATTTATAATAATTATGATTCAATTTTTTTTTGGTATATTTAAATTTGATCAGCTTTAAATTGCAATTAGATTAGTTTTTCGAAATATAAGTAAAAATTAATATTTTTTTAAAATGTGTTTTTAGGTACGACATATACAAATGCCGTTTAGCAGGTGCCGCCTCCATGCAATTTAGTTGGGTCCTGCTTCTACTTACTATATCGCTATTTTTTCCTTTTCATTTTAATCGGCGATAAATTTGGCAAACCAAATTTTTTGTCATAGTACAGTGTAATTTTTTTTTTTTTTTTATGTTTTTTTTGTAAATCATAAGTTTATAGCCAACTTAACAATTTAATAATTTCAACCGAGTACAACATTTCAATTGAATCTCAAAAGTCACTTTAGACTTTTTACGTTTCCGTCCAAGAAAGTGTTTTAGTTTTATATTTTTATATTTACTTAGTTTTTAAATTTTAAAAGTCATTGAAACTGTCTAGTTGCGTAACTAGATATTTAATAAAGAGATGCCTACTTACACGAATAAAAACTTTAAAAATCAAGTGTGTAAGTTATATAATCTTTTAAAGATTTTTTTACAATTCTTGTCTTTGTATAAACAAAAATTGAAATATTTAAAAAATATTGTGGCCATTATAATTAAGAGTTTTAAATAAATAAATATTGCTTTAATATTTAAGTGCCTTTGAATCCAAAGCACCACTATAATATAATATTAATCTATAATTATTTTAATTAATACGCATTTAAAAAAAATTACCATTAAAATAACACATTATTATATACATGCATTCCAAGAAAATGTAATATACAAAAATATTTTGTTTCAAATAAATATTATAATTTAACACTTATGTTGTGTCTAGCAGAAAAAGGACAAAATAACTATTTGAATGTTTTATCAATAATTTTTGTTGTATTATGTTTCTAAATAAAATTTATAAATACGTTTTATTAATATAAAAAATGCATAAAAAATTTAGAGAAAAAAGTGTAAATTCAATAAAGCTATCCTAGATGAAATCTTTTATGTAAAAAATAAATTAATGCAAAGTTAATAAATTTAATAATTTAATAAATAGTAATAGATTTTCCATCTAATTATTTTATTACATATTTAAGAAGTTATTTAAAACATAAAAAAATCTGAAAATCTCAGGGATTTTTGTTTTGTTTTAAGGTTACTGTTAGGCACTATAAATTGATCTAATAAATAATTATACTATTATATGTTAAAACATTTATACCTTCATAAAATTACTTTTATACATTTTGTATAAATCTGTACAATTTTATATTGAAATAAATAAGTTGAACAAATTTCTGTATGTTTTCAGATTCACAAGCCCACCTATTTTATTATATACATTTCTTATTATATAATAGATTTAAAAAATATTTAATACAATGTATTATTAAATTATGCAATATTTAATGACAATTAGAATGGGGTTTTAAATATACTTATAAGTATAAGCAAAGCAAAACTGAACATAAATGTCATTAGATTCCAATGATTCAATTTTTAAAGTATTTAATTATACAATAAATTATAATGTTATAAATTGTTGATATTTGATAATTTTTTGAAAACAAGTTTCTAGGTAATTATACTCAAAATAAAGTACTTAACTTTTATAATGCATCAAAAAGTCTCAACAACTGAAAAACAACGAATTTTTAAAGAAAGTATAATTACCGATTTTGGGATTACCACTTGAATTTTCTATCCGTAAAATTTAAGAATAAATTGTGCTAATGCAAAATATTTGCACCCTTGCAACCCCATTATGAAAAGTACAAGTATCTGTTAACTTACCACCGCAAGCGTCAGCGGCTAACCGATTTTCCACATAATTTGTACTATCTATGTCCTCCTTTTGAGTCGCCGAGAAAACCATTTTCCCTCAAATTTTCTTCAGTGTCGCTTGGCAAAAATTGTCACGTCTTCGCGTCGCATTCGTTATTTGGGAATAAAAAAAAAAAAAACAATTGCAGCTGAAAGACTCGTTGCTAACTTTCATTTCATAATGCTGACGATCGGACCCGGCGCATTGCATTATGGGAGTTCCCCGTGACGTCGTCCGAATATATCGCGCCGAAGATGATGTCGAAGATATAAAAGCGAAAAGAAGGACCCTACGTACAGAAATAAAATGATGGAAAAATAAATTTTAATGAATAGACGCATGTCGAATTAATGTCACTGCTAATTTATTTGTGAATTTTAGTATTGTTTTGAGAATGCGCACTCGAAATAATCAAAATTACTTTATTGTAATTATTTGTCTTTTTTCTTAAATTTTATTTTTAAATAAGAATATTTTTTGATAATTTTATTGTTTTTCTTTTTTTTTAATTATTAAATATGATAAATTTCACCGCTAAAAATTGTTTATGATTACAGGAAATTTTAAATACACAAATGAATATTTTGAACTGTTTCAAATATTACAACTCCTGAATTTTGAAATATGGCTCCTACCACTAAGGTCAAATGAAGGTTCAAAATTACTGACAAACGTATCAAATCAATCAAAATGAATGAATCTTAATGATTGGTTGTATTTTATATTTTATTTAATTCAATTGTTAATGAATATCTCAATTGTAAAAAATATATTTTATTTCTACATATATATTGAAATATATCATTCAAGAAGTTAAAAAATTGTACAAGTATATTATGAGGCCCTAATTAAATACAAATACATACACCTTTTATTTACATTTAAATAATATTATAATGTACATGTATAAATAAATAAATATACATATTTATTTATATATTTGTAATATAAAATTTTTTAAGTGTCAGTGCACCTTAAAAAATATGCTTTGAAAAATAAATTGGTCGATGATTCAATAAGTTGTACATGGTCTTGGCAGTTTAGGCTTATGTGCAGCAAGTTCATATGAATACTTTAGAAACAACAATATATTGCTTTAAGATTTTTCCTTTGTATTTAAATAATTATAATCAACAAATCTGTAAGCTTGTGTTAATTGTGCACATTCATTTGTAAAATGACAACCAAAAAGTAAAAGGTTGCGGGGCTGCACCTTGATTGCAAATCTCATAAAAACCAATGAATACAAACACAGTGCTAGAATATAAATATTGTGATTAATGATTTATATTGAAAAGCAATGATGTATAGCTAATAAAAATATTGTACCAAAAGTCATCTTTCCACTAATAAATTTAGGATCTCTATTAATATCAGATAAAGCTGCAATTGGAATTAACCAATTTGCAGCAGGACCCCAGAAATGAGTACTGAAAAAAAATAAATGATATAGCAATAAATGAAGCTGAATGTATTACTCAATCGATTTGCATATATAATACAATCGTTACTTTACCTCATAAAATAATTACGAGTCTCCTTATTAGCCAGTGCTTTCCTTATTCGATTCATTTATGAAAGTTTTATAACTCCTTGAAATTGGTAAGGAAGGATATCGATTAATTTTAATAAATAATAAGGTGAGACTCGCGAGCAGTTCAGATTGAATTATGTGTAGAAAAACTATTGTAATACAGCATGATAAAGAAGGACATATAAATTAAGGAGCGTCGTCTGCATGTCACGTGGCAATAAGGTTATTGGCATCCGATGGTTATTATTCAGATTTGGCGCTATCATTTAAATCACAATTGAATATCATTCGATCAAATTATCTTCCCCAATAAAAAAATTAAAAAATTATCGTTGTTGACGCATTGTATTATTCGTGCTCACACCAGACGTTAAACACATGATGTATACTTGCCACTGTGGAATTTCTTATTAGTAAGCACCTATTACATTTTCTTTATTTTTGTTTGGACTTCTTCATCATAACCTATAATGATCAAAATTTTATCTTTTTAGTATACTTAAATTTAAATTCAAATTAATCGATTATTACTTAAAATTTTAATTTTATTAAAGCTTTGAATAATTATAAGTATCAAGATAAACAATATATGGTTATTAATATCAATAACCAAAGAAAAAACAAATCTTTTCGTTACGTTCTCTTTACTGTTTTATATATTTATTTATTTAAAAATAACTTTTTATTCGTTGATTAATTTTCAATTTCAATTTTTTTTTATTACGACATTTATTTTACAGATTTCATTTTACATTATTGAAATTATTCTGAATCATTAATTTTATTATTAAGATATTTTTATAAGCAAAATACTCTGTATAATGATGTTAAACTGTTGATTAACTCGAATTTTAAATCAAAATTTTAATTTATTAATTTCTAAAAAGAATATAATGTTATATTTTTAAAATTTATTTAAAATTAAAATTCTTTGTTTCCTACTTTACGTATATAAAATCATTACTATTTTTATAATGATATTTTTATGGGTAATAATTAACTTATTTATATTATATTACATAAACAATTTAGTTTTTATACACAACATATAAATTATAATAAGATTTCTAATTTTAATTATTTACAATATAGTAATCTTATAATAATATATTGAAATATCAATTAAATATTATATTAAAGTGGGATCAATACTGAATTCAAACGAAAATAATCAGGAATCTTCAAATCAAATTAACAAATTTAAGCATTAAACATACTTTTAATTTAGAACACTCATCCAAAATATTTACACAAGTTCGGTAATATATTATAGTGCCTTAAAAAACTAAGCTTAATTCTCGCTAATCTCTCGCTACCGTTTGTTTTGCATTAATTACAATTGGGAAGGAGATATTACAAAATGTACACGTAACTTGAATCGACTTTTCGCTTTGCAACAATGTATCGATTTTTATATCATACGTTATAAAACAGATCTCATTCAAACTTTCTATTTTTACTATCACTCCTATATTTTTATTCATTCATTTTTATCATAATGAAGACTGTAAAAACAAAGCAGTATAACGTACCAAGCAATACTTTTAAATTAATACATTATTTATGAAAATTACATGCACAAGAAAAATCCTCTACATTTTAAATATTTATTTCGCTCGGTATGACTAGGGAGGCTATCCTCTCTAGTTATGACACTCAGTTAATAAGAAAATATCCAATGTGTTTAACTGCTTTGCTTAAACATTTATTTAGCAATGCGAACATTCGATTTCGCAGTATATAAAATTTTAACAAATTAAAAAAATATTACGAAAATTTATTTATTCGTAAGGCAGCTACGGCATTTGTTCGTTATTTTTTCTTTAGTCCCGAGAACGAAATAAATTTTCTTCGTAATACAAATCGAAAACATCAAAATTCACCTACCCTGACACTGAAGTGAATTGATAATATAAATGCAGATACTTTAATAGCAATTCAAGTATGACTTGAAATGGCTTCTTGCATTTTTTCATCAAATCATCATTCGTTTTTCGATTTACATATATTACGTTAGTCGGGACTCGAAAGTCAACTTTGAACGATTTTTTTACATTTTTTAATATTTTTCGTCTTTTGGTTTTTGTGTTCTCATATTTAACGGTACAAAAAACACAATAAACCTTCTTTCTACAACGTTTTCATACATTTACATACTTTATATATACATGTGTGTGTGTGTGTGTGTGTGTGCGCGCGCGCGCGCGCGCGCGCGTATATAGCGGGTGCGTTTGTTTATTGATACAAGTGCATATGTTGAGTATATTGTGTACGTGTATAAATACATATAAAATATATTTATATATAAAGTACTTAATATTTTTGCTTTTTGTACATAGTACATACAAATGATAAAAATTCGATATCTCGTTTTTTACAAGAATGTTTCCAATTATTACCGAAATTAATATGCCTAAATTTTATCTAAAATATTACTGACATTTCGATAAAAACTTTGAAGGCACTTTAAACAGGCTTTTAATAAAACACCTGTATACGTTAATCCCAATTAACGTTTCTTTCATTTCCTTCTTTTAATTTTTAATTTACACATAATTTCGAACAGTGCACATTTTATGTACATGTAATACGCAATATACGCAATCATTTTTAATGCTTTTTTATTCAAAATTTGACGATGATAAAAAAATTAATGATAGCAATAACACAGAAGCTTAAGATGATATACTGCAGGAAAGAAGGAAAAAGTCATGCTTAAAACAATTAGGACTGATTTTTAAAAGGTCGTTCTTCATTGCATGACATGATTAGAATGAAATGTTGTCAGGATAGACAAAAATTAGTCTTTCAATTATTACCATGCAATAGCTTCGATGTTTTTTACATAATTTTTTTCAATAAATAAAATATTGCAACAATGTAATTTATTAATATTTTAATCCTAAAGAAATCGACTCTCGTGCCTATTCTTCTTAATATGAGTAATTATTTCTTAAATGAATGATCTACTAATGTAATACATCGCACTTCAAATTCGTATGTGTTATGTGGTGTCACTATCTGACATACACGTGAATTTTTGTACGTGTGACTGTGTCCGTATGTAAGTGTGTACGTGCGATGTGATAGTATTGATTCTGGAGTTGTGGGATTAAAGTACGTGTTCACAATTCCACACACGCGAAAATATAAATAGATATATTGTCTAATGCGAATCAAGTAGGCGTTTGCAAGAAAAAGAAGTGAATGTTTAAAAAAAAAAGCTGCATAACGCAATGAACACATTACATTCATTCACAAAATTTATACAAAGACGAATGATAACAATATAATGATATGACAGTAATGAATGAAATAATAACGACGGTAATGACATAAGTAATAATAATAATATTATTAATAATAATTATTAAAATAGCAATAATTATAGCAGTAATAAAAATATTAATAATACAGTAGAATACAATTATGTAATATTATAACATTATAGGTGAATCCATCATTTGATACAAAAGAAAAATGTTAAATAGGATTGATAATGATTATAGTCATGTAAAAAAAACGAATGACATTATTTTATAAATTCTTTCGAAATTATTGGTTATATTAATAATGTCTAAATTGTTCAGAAAAATTATAAATAATACAATTAACACAAGCCAGATTATATGTTATTATTTGCAATATCACAGTATTTGCTGAAACAAACTTAAAAAAAATGCACGTTTTTCTCTTTACTTAAAAGTTTATTCAAAAAATGAAAAAATGACAAGCTAAATTATTTATGAAAAAAAAAAGAAATAATAAAATGAAACGTTCTGGCAAACGCTGGTGACCAATATCCCTAAATCTGATCATATTTGTAAGTCTTATAAGTTTTCTCCATTGAGTTGTTTAGATAGATTTTTATTCTGCGCATTAAATCATTCGTTTTTCTTTCAAATAAAACTTTAGTTTCTTTCCCTTTTACTTTCTTTACATACACTATCGTGTAAACAAATGTCATCACCTTTCGAGTATTTATAAGCGGTTCTTAAATTGAACGACTTCATTGAAAATTACATAAAAATTAATTCATACAACCCCTTATAAACAAAGCCATATAAAGTAAAAATTTAACAAGATCTAACTGTTTATATTAACAGTATTTAATTTATCATAATAATTTTAAAGTAGTAAGATTGTCTGCTAATACACAGTAGAAATGATCAAACCTCATTTGAGAATTATATTACATAATATTAATAAAATTATATAAATTAATATATTTGTTCTTGTAATATTCTATTTTATTGTTTATTAATTGTTAATATTCTTCTCCTAATTACTGATAACTTTTTCTTAACACCTAATAGTATAAGATTTTAATACATACTTTGTTTAAATTTTTAAATTTACATGAATATACAAATTGGTAATTAGAAGATTTATTTTACATTAAAATGAAATTAAAAATTATTTTAAAATTGAAAAATGAAACGTGGATTTTATTTTTCTGATTAGTTTTTTAATTTGTGCATGTACTATTAAGATTAAAGATTTAAAGTCATGAATTTTATTTTAAAGCTCTAATTATTCAAGGTTATCAATCAAATGTACTGATTTTTATGAAAATATTAAAGACAGATGAATTTTCTTAATAAAGAATCATTTTTAAATTTTGAACAACTAATTCGATCTAATGTTTAATCAAATTTTGTAGAATTTCTTAATTTTACTTGGATATATAATATGGTAGATATTAAATCTTACATGATTGCAACTTAATTGTTCTTTAGTAAGTTCCTCAAATTCTATTGTTATACTCAATGAAATCGTCCAACCTATTTAGCGTAATAACAGGATATTTTATATGTGTATATATACATACATACATACATACATACATACATACATACATACATACATTCATACATACATGTGCACACAGATATGTACACATACAAACATATACATTTAGATAAAATAAAAAAAAAAAAAAATCATTTATAGACAACGCGCATGTCAACGTACACGCGTCACATAGCCTAATGTCATACATAAACAGGCCCTTGATTATCATTGTCGTCTAGGCTTATTCGACTAGGATAGGCTGGCCCACCGCCGTCATCAAAAAAACGTCTAAACGTAAACTCAAAGAAACCATGGAAGGGCTTCCCATTGTCGAGCAGCTCATCGGATTTATTTGAATCTGAAGATTCTGAATTTCTTAGTTTATCGGGATCAACAGGATCAAAGTTACTTGTATCCGTCGGATATTGAATGCGTGGTATGTGCGGGGCCACTTGACGACGTAGACCTTTTTCAAAGTCAATACTTGCAAAGAATGGATGAGATTTTACTTCATCAGCGTTCTTACCCAATCTTCGGTCTGAACCAACACATAATTTCAAAATCAGATCTTTACCCTCCGGCGAAAGATTTGCCTGTTTAGGAATGTGTAAGGTCGTTTCCCAATTAATCACCTATTGTTCAAAAAGTTTATTAATTTTATAATTTAATTATATAAATATTAATTTTTTTGTAAATCTTTTAAATTGTTTAAATTACTTGTATCTACTTAATTATATTTAAAATTAGAAATTAATAATAATAAAATTGAAATTTATAAATTTAATTTTATAATTTATTTAGAATATATATTTCATATTAATTCAAACAAAGGATATTTAAATTATATAGAACGTTTATATATCATTATGTATAATCATAAGTTTTTGTTTTACAAAACTTCAAATAGATATTGAATGTATTAATCAATGAATATATTTATTTAATTTAAAACTTAATTATTTATAAAATATTTGAGAATTTAAATTTAATGAGAATTAAATTGTTTGTACGATACATTATTTTCTGTGAAAATTTAAAGAAAAAATATTAATATTAAATAATATGATATTGATTAATTAAAATAATAAAAGCAGAAAAAGTAATAAACAATTTTTTAAAAAATGTGTCTACAATTAACCTTATATTGAGTCTCTGCTGGTGTATTAGCTAGAAATGGTGGAGAACCAACTAACATTTCATATAAAATAACACCAACACTCCACCAATCACATAATTGAGTGTATCCAGTGCGTTGCAAAACTTCTGGTGCAATATAGTTTGGTGTACCAACCAACGAATGAGCTAAACATCTCTGATGTTCCCTATGACGTCTTCGTTCCAATGGTTTTAATTGTATGCAACGACATTCATTATTCCAATCATCAGCTGGATCCATGGAATCTTGTTTATTATGTCCTTTAAAAAAAAAATAAAAATTTATTAAATATTAATTTTCAATATCATATATAAAGATAAAATAAATTACCAGACCTCACAAGTTTAATAAAATCCTTATGAATGATTCAAACATTTCAATTCTTTATTAATAAGTTATGTATTACAAAATTATATTTAAAAAAAGAATTAAAAATGTAAACATTTGTATAATCTATTATTATAGTATTATTATGTTTTTGTTACAGAATATAAATTAAAAAAAAAATTAGTGCAACTGAATGATAAATAGCCATGAATGTAATAACTTTTAGGTTATATGTAATTAAAATGGTTGATCGATTTAATAAATAAATATGAATTTTTTTTTATTTTCTAGTGAAAAATAAAAAAATTAAAAATATTAAATATTCATAACATTTTTTAACAAATTGTGTATTTTTTATAAATAAATTAAAAAAAAAAAACGTTTGCATTAAGGCATGATTTAATATTTAATAGTTATAAAATAAAAAAAATAAATAATTAAAATACTGTTAAGGACTAAATCAGCATGCAATAAATTTTTCAATTAAAAATCAAATTAAGAATTAACTTTATTACCATTTTGCTGATAATATTTGGAATTATGCGTCCAACGAAAACCAGTACAAAGTCCAAAATCGGTTAGTTTAATGTGTCCATCTCTATCAATTAATATATTATCTGGCTTAATATCTCTATGAATAAAACCCATTTTGTGTACACTTTCAACAGCACAAGTTAGTTCCGCTATATAGAACCTTGCTAAAGGTTCCTTAAAAATTCCAAATTTAATCAGTAGCGACATAAGGTCACCACCAGGTATATAATCCATAACAAAATATAGATTATCTTTGTCCTGAAAAGAGTAATAAAGCTTGACTACCCATTCATTATCTGCTTCTGCAAGGATATCTCTTTCAGCTTTCACGTGCGCTACTTGATTACGATTTAAAACGTCAGCTTTCCTTAATGTCTTCATTGCATAAAATTGATTGGTATCTAACTTTCTCACGAGCGTTACTTCTCCAAAAGCACCCACACCAATAGGCTTAATTTTAGTGAACATAGATTTGTCCATTTTGGCTCGTTTTAGTCTAAAAAAATTTATTATTATTATAATAGAAATATTAAGTGAAAATTTTATAAAATATTATGTTTAATTAAAATATAATATTTAACAAATCAATGAACTATTTTTTACACATATGTGTGTTTAGTATGAACATATTTTAATTATAATTTCCCCATGTCTATAGAAAATATTAGAAATTTTTTTATCCATACTTTTGATGCTAAAATTTTTTTTTAAAGTTGATTAATATTACATTTAATATAAAACAATTTCTATAAAAATTACATGACTTTCAAATTTTTTACTTTTATCTTATTTTGTCAAATTATTTCCGTAAAATGTAAGTAAGAACCAACCTAATGTAATTTGACTCTTTCTGTGAGAGCATTTTGCGCATTTGGCACTGAGCTTCTGCACTTAGACCAATCTTTTGCATTTCGGTCTCAAGCTGAAAGCGTCGGTAAAGACGCTGTTTATGTGACTTGAGCACATTTTCTACATGCTGCTCCATAAAGAATTTGAAGGCTTGAGGTGAATAGTTGCGAACTTTGCAGTCACGACGTTCCTCTTCCTTCTCTTTGCTCATGTGTTTACGCTCGGGTATGGGTGATTGGTGCTTAATTTTGTACTGATTGTTACCGGTGCCACTCGTCTTTTTGTCACCATCGGACTGCGGTGGATGATTGTTATTGTTACGTTGAGCACTGGATACAGAGCTGGAGGCTGTTGGAGGTAAGGGTGGTGTTTCGGGATGTTGTTGACAACCTTCTCCGACAACAGTAGCAGGTGAATATTTCCTTTGCAGAGGCGGATGATGTGTGACAGGTGATGAACGCGGAGCTGAGCCACTTTCCACCGTCGAGCCCTAAAAATGTTAATAATACGTTTGAAAACTGACGTACTAAATTTAACTAGATAAATTTTATTCAGGGGATTGTTTATTAGTACAATCAGAACATTTGTAATTATCAATACCATATTATTGAAATCATTGCTATTATGAGTTTTTTTAACGATTCAATGATTTTATTATACTAATAATTACAATATTTGATTAGAAATAAAAAAAAATTTCTATACACATAAAAATGATATACTTTAATAAATAATATTGATTTTAAAAGAAAAGGGTAGAAATTGTTTTAATTAATACCTTAGTAAAATGTTGCAGATACTATAGTGGCCTAAAAAATATTACTTAAAGAACAATATATCTTACCATAACAATTGCGCAAGAATCATCACTCGTAGGAGTTCCATAAGGTGGAGGTGGCAAGGGATGGTGTATCCCTCTTTGTGCTGCTAGAGCCTGCATAGTTGTTGCATAGCTCGGAGGCTCAGTTGTAGGCACTCCCACCGATACTCCCAAACTGATAGATGCTCCAGGTGTTCCACAACCAGGACTATTATTTCCAACTACTGGTGGATAAGCTGGTGGAGGTGGTTGTTGCTGCTGCTGTTGCTGTTGTTGTTGCTGTTGCTGTTGCTGTTGTTGCTGGGCTTGTTGTTTCTGCTGTATCGATGATGCATAACTCGGCGGTGGGGGTGGTGTGCTACTCGTCGTGGAGATGGGCTGAGGGGAGGTCGGTGCAATAGCCGTCTGGAGGACAGGCTTTTGTACCTGAGTACTCTTTACTGATTGCATAATAATGGGTGGCTGAGTTTTAGCCTGCCGTGCACCCCACGCTTGAAGAGGAGTTGGTCGTGCCATTGACTGTGACTGGGCATTTGGTGACATCGTCGATACAGTAATTGGACTGGGGGAGCCCGCGGATGTCGGACCCGAGTAGATGCCAGAGGATGGACTTTTACGATAGTCCTGTTGGGATTGCGTAGGACTTTGACGATTTTGCATGGAGGCACTATAGGAGGGCGGCTGGACAGGACCAGCCGATGACGAGGAAACGATTGGGTAGGGAGGCGGGGGCTCGACTTGATTCGACGTCGCATTATTGCTTGACTGATATATACTTAAGGCTTGCATCTGCTGCGAAAGCTGTTGCTGTACCTGTAAAACCGGATAAAAAAATTGGTTTGTATAAATTTTAAGACATTAAATATTGTATTGATTGTATTGATAAAAACATGATTTTATATATTATAATTTAATATTACATGATTCTTTTTAATAGTCTATGGAAAGCTCTTTTTAAAATAGTTATAATTAAATAAAAAATGACAATTAAATTCTGAACATAAAAGTGTCATTTACATTTTTAAAAGAATTTTTTAATCAACATATATTACATATAGCCTATAAAGGACTACTTTTACCAATTACATCAATGAACAAGTTATTGGATCTTACCTGTGGTCCATTTTGAACGATCATTGGTTGTCTACCGGCTGAACCAGTGCTTGAGGTTGACACAGGACTGGTACCTCTTTGTGGTATGTTGACCGAACCCGAGTTGGGGCCGCTGCTCCCGGGTGCGGCGAGGGGTGCTCTGCTCGGTACTACGGGGGCAGGGGACATCCTCTTAAGCATCTCCTGCATTTTAGTAGGCACATTCGGTGGACTGTAAGGTGCGTGTGGGGGTGGTGGTGGAGGCGGTGTCGAACTGCATCTTGGTGGAGGCGGCGGTGGAGGTTCGCGCTCAACAAAACTGCTCGGAGAGTATTGTCGGCTTAACTGAGGATGATGGGGGCTGAGACCGGGCTCCGTGGGCAACCGGGGACTGTCGGAGCGCGAGCTCCCGGCGCCGCTGTCGAGGGCTGGAGAACCTCGTTGCAGGGACAGCTCACGCTCGAGACTCGGCTTTCTTATGAGCTTTGTGTTGAGTTTGCTCAGACCGTTGAGGCTTACTCCGTCAACCTGCTTTAAGTAGTCCACCGAGGCATCCAGTCGCCAGCCCGTCATCTTTAGTGCGCGCACACTCAATTCCTACAAAAACATGTAGATTCAGAAATATTCATATTCAATAAAAGCGAACATATTCTTTTATAGTTATTCATTTTTTATCAATTTTTTAAATATGGTAATTTGTTTATTTTTTTATTCATAACCATGTTTCTATAATTTTTAAACATTTACTTCTGCAGTATACTATATAATAAGCATAATTTTTTTTAAGTAAAAGTTTGAGCCTTTACAATTTTTCTGTTTGTTTATTTCTTTGACTCTATATTTAAAAAAATATAATTAAATACATAATAACAATATATAATAATAATAAAATAACGATTTGTATTGTTATTATTTAATTTAAACATTTTTTAATTAAATAATAAAAATGATATAAATAAATAAAAATAATAAGTTTTTATGTAAATTATGTGATATAACTATATAATAAAGTATATACTGAGATTTGATAAATTTCTTGATAAAGAATAATTTTAATATTTATTTCAATTTTTTTTACATTAAATAACAATACATAATAAAATGACTTTAACACATTTTTCCATTTGAAATTTATTCTATTTTTAAAACAGGTTTTTTTAATATAAAAATTATTATGGATTCTATATTTTTGATTCAATTAAAGGCAAAATATTGATTAAAAAATATAGATCATTAGTATAATTTATTATTCTAATACTAATGTCATATTTGAATAAATAGTGGTTATATATAAAAATAAAAATTAATGATATAATAATTAATATAATTAAAAATAAAGTATTAAAAAATCAAATTAGTGTAAAAAAGTTATTTTTGGTTATAAACAATTTGTTCATTAGTATGTATACAACCTAATTTTCATTTTGAAAAAAAACTTTAAATTAATTTTTAATAATGTAATATTTATAATTAAATTTAATTTAATAAAATTAAATAGTACTAGAAAATATTTTAGACTAATATAGAATTAAAAATTTATAGAAATTCAATTTTAGTATTTGAAGCCAAATATTACATAATAAAGTAATTTCTAAATAATCAAATAACTGTTAAGTAAATTATATTGTAATAACAAAGTAAACACAAAAACCATAAAAGAATTTAAAATTATAATAATGAATAATACTTTTGAATACTATTAGTCATATATTTACTACAGTAAAATATAATATTTAATATTGTTTCTATTATATGAATCAGTGATGATTCATTCACAAATTTAATAAAAATTACTTATAAATCAGTAGATAATGATATAAAAATATAATCATATTTATTAGTATTTTATAATTATTTTCTATTATGGATATAAAAAATAAGAACTAGTTCTAATATATTTTTTTTTTCAATAATATACTCTAGATAAAAAGATATTAAAATAAAATTATTTTAATTGAAGAATTATCTAAATATTTTTTAATTATTAATTAATTAGTAAGTAAGATATAATTTAATAATATTAAATATAAAAACAAATATTACCTCTGTATAACCCATGGCTATAAGTTGTGCTATAGCTTGGCGTTGATCAGGTTTTTCTGCGATCGATCCAGATGCACCAGATAAACCACTGAGACCAGAAGCTGAACTTACACCACTGGTAGTAGAAAGTGTTGATATTGTGCTAGCAGCACTGGAACCAACTTCTCCTGTACCACCTAAAAAAATACAGTAATATTTTTTAAATTTTTCTAAAAGAATTATTTATATATTTTTAAAAAAATTATTTTTTAATACATTTTAAACCCTCAATATCTTAATAAATTTAACTTTTAGAGTAAATTATCATACAACTAAGAAAAAATACAGAGAATAGGAAATATAATCATAATATAAAATATAAATATAAAATATAAAAATATAATCAGTATTGAGAAATATGGAATGATATAAAATGAAAAAATATATACCCACTAATATTAAATTTATAAAGCTTATTCTATAATTATTAAGAAATTGTATTTTTACGATTTAATATAAATAATCTATTAAAAGTCTCATCTAAATATTTCCTACAAAATATTACTTTTACTTTACTATGAAACTATTTAATAGGTTATATATTACACTAATATTATTTTGGTAATTCTATCATGTAATCAGTTGAGCAAAACAATAATACTTATTCTATAAATTTTATGAATATGCAAATTTTCTTAAACATGTCAAAATTATCTAAATTAATTTTGAATAATATATTTTAAATAATAATTTTAAACTAAACAACATATTTTATGTATTTTTTTAAGAACTTCTTTTTAAGGCTTTATATAAAAGTACATTTATAAATATTTGAAAATAAACTTTTAATGTGTTGATTTGTTTGTGATAAAAGATGAGTTTAAAAAATTTTACTAAGTAATGTTTTCAAAAAGAAATGTTTACTATTGTAATTAAAAAAATATACTTGAATTTCCCCATTATTCTGAAACATAATTTTGTATCATTTGAAAAAATTTGAAACATAATATTAATGTTCTTATTGTAAATTTAAACCAAAATGATGTACCAATGTTAGCAAATGGAAGTAATGAATTACGGATCTCAGCTAGTGCTTTCTGATGGTACCCAGAGGCACGCGTGCTTGACTTGCTG
The DNA here is from genome assembly GCA_018907245.1 of Eupristina koningsbergeri. NCBI lineage: Eukaryota > Metazoa > Arthropoda > Insecta > Hymenoptera > Agaonidae > Eupristina > Eupristina koningsbergeri. Next base: position 1,261,692 of record JACCHV010002775.1, read on the forward strand.
ACCGCAGGTGGATTCATAGTGGCCCATGCTAGGCCCTTGGGGACCTAGCTTGAATTTGGCAAAAACATAAATACACAGCTGATGCAAAACACACATTTAAGTCAGAGCTATAACTTTAACCTTTAATTGTATCATTAAAAACTCCCTACATTAAACAACAGTTAACTTTGTTATATTCTTCATGAATAATCATTGATTAAATAATTTTCTCACTATATTTTAACTTTAAACATAAGGCTTCCTAAGAAGGAACTTGATAATAATATTTAAGGCACAAAGTCTTCAGTGAATGCATAATATTGATTTCTTGACTTGTAAGAACTGGAGGTCCCTTCATCGTCCAGTATCATTGCTGCAACGAAACTTGAAAGTCTCCCTCCACCTTACCAAGGGATGACCCAAATGTAAAAACATGCTCATTGATACTTTATAGCTGTTTTAGGCAACTCCAACATTTCAAATACTGCTGACATACTTCAGGTACATACACTAACCTATGCTTTTGTTTTCTTTTTTACTTTAAAACGACTCTTACAGGGAAGGAATTTTCGTTTTTTGGATCTATTTTTCTTTTAACAATAAACGAGTTTAAAACGCTATTTATACATGTTGTAGAACATGATGCATAAGGCTGTTTAAATATAAAGCGATGCTTAGGTACCGGGATTACGCTATAGGATCTCATCGAATATTTATCAAAGCTCCAAGAGACCACTTTTTTTAGGAATCTGACCACCCTCGTCAATTTGTCTCTCGATTTTGGCACACTTGGTCACTCATTCGCTCGCTTACTCGCTCTCTCTCTCTCTCTTTTTCTCTTTTTTTTACTCTGCCATCGACTAGACCTGCTGACGACGTCGCATATTTTGTGAGCTCCGTCGCGTTTTAGGCTATTGCAGCGGATGAGCGAGAGAGAGAGAGAGAGAGAGGAAAAACGGTGTGCAACGGTTGTGCTGCACGCAAGGACGACGTCGGCAGCGGAGACAGAGACGAAATGCACCAGGCCCCGTCTATTCCTCGACGGACTCGCAGTAACCTCTCTGTGTTACGCCCGCGCTCACTCGCGCACATAAGCAGAGAAGCAGCGTAGGCACCACAAGGACAGCGAAGTTCAGGTCAAGGATGAAGCTGCTCCGCACCTCGGTGCTGCTGAACGAAAGCACACGCGAGAACACGGCGGAGGAGCCTTGATAGCGACAACAGCAGCAGTAGTTGCCTGAGCAAGGATGGAGAGCCTGTCTCGACACCTGGTGCGCGGCGCGAGGCTCACCCGGGCGCACACAGACACACGTAGGACCGTGCAGCGGTGCTGCAGCTCCTCTTAGGTGGAGCGATCACACGGCCGACAACAAAGAGAGATACGGCCGTAAATTACTAAAGTAACTGGCAGCCATTTTGAAGTGCCACATTCCTGGGGACCGACTTGACACTCGTGCTCTCTCTCGCGGCCGCCGCGCGCTCTGCGAGCTGCTGCTGCACTACACTCCACGCACCAACACATGCAAGGCTATTCAGCTCTCCTTGTTCTCTCTTCCTCGCTCGGCCAATAAGTCCATTCGCTTTCTTTCTTCCACGTGGCGGTGTGCGTGCGCGCACCCCCGTCCATGTTTATGTACGTGCAGTGTGCTGTAGCTTTTAAATGGTATGCGGGCAGCTGTCTCGCTCTCTCTCGCAAGGTTCTCTTCGGCTCCTCCGTCTCTTTCACTCTCGGCGCTGGAGATTGGGCCGACAGGCGAAGGAAGGCATGCGCGCCTTTGCACTCAGCTCCTATCTAAAGGAGAGCCAAAGAGAGAGAACACGAGTCGAGCAATCTTTTTCACGGGTATGTCCATGTCGTGTGTGGAACACATGTGAGCCCACATTAATGTTCTCTATTATCTCTTTTGTACGTTTTTCCTCTCTGTCACTCTTCTAGCGATAATGGGGACAGAGCGCCAGAGAGCACCTACAGGACCAAATCATTATTTTGCACATTATTAAAAAGTCTGTACTTCGTAACCCCCCCCCTCCCTAATTCAATTGGATTATCTGTCGAAATTGATTGGCTTAAAAATGTAAATGCGAACCACAAATTATTCTCATGCTGGAGTCCCAATTTAAAACGTAATGCATTTGAAATAATGAAAAACAAATGAAGAACACGATAAAGATTGTACTTTTGAAACTTTCGATAAATATTTTTGTAGCATTAGGGTTACACCATAAAATATATTAAGCGATTTTACTTTTAGCGATAAATTTGTGTTTGCAATGGACACAAAGTAAAATGTAAACACCAGCGGTTGTACATTTATATTTACAATAATACGAGTTAATCTAATCATTAACGACTACATTTTTGAATAAAAACAAAATTTAGCGCCTCTTGCATGATCGAAGTGACCTCTAATGATACCGGAACAGTACTAAATATACTATTTTCATGTATTTAGCTGACCTGCGATACTCACATTCATTGAATCAACCACACATTACGCACACAATTACAATGTAAAATAAAAGAAAATTTCGAATATAACCTTAAATTGGAATTACGAATTATAAATATATTTCAAACCTATTTCCATAAAAAATTTTTTACTCAAATGCAAAAATCTATTACCATTTTAATGAATTCTCTTGTGTTTAAATGAAAAACTTGGTGACATTTTATACTTAATAAGTAATAATTTATAGATTTACAAATTATTATATAAATGGAAAGCTCTTAATTGTAAATACAACATATTAATATAACAATGGGTGGTGTTGTAACAAGGGTATTTCGTCCATTAAAGAATTGGAATGTTGAAAATCGAGCTCAAAAAATAATTTCACAAGGAAAAGCCATAGCAGCACCTTCTTTCCCTTCCACAAAAAAACAAATTGATTTAGTAAATAAATGTTAGTTTTATTGTCATTTTTTTAATTAATTAATTTTTTTGTTTAAAAAAAATATTAATTATATTTGTTAAAACTGTAGTAGAACCAGATTATAAAGTTAATGCAACAAAAAAAGATTTGCAACTTGATAATTACCTTAAAAAGGTTTATGTGGAATCAAATAAGGTAAATTATCTTTAAATAATTAGTATGATAATTCTGAATAATACATAAAATTATTTTTACAACATATAACATCTGTTTTAGGTATCTCAAAAAAATTCTGTGTCAGATACTGATAAAGTATTACCAAAATCTAGAACCTGTCCACCTGAATTTGAATTTGGATATTATGAATCAAAAGAGCCTCATCCAGGGAAAATATCTTTACGTCAAGCTGTGAAATTTATTGGTAATCATACTAAAGATCCTGAAAAATATTCAGTAAATTTCATAGCATCAGAATATAAATTAAATCCAAAACATGTAGGTATGTGTACAACTTTATTTTTTTATTTTCATATAAATACAATTTAAAAATTTTTTTCAAGAAGCATAATTATATCAGCAGAATAAAACCAACAAGATATAAACAAATAAAAAAAATTTATAAAAATGAGTTTAATCAAATTTTAAAAAAAGAGAATATTTAGAATGGTAATTCATACTAATATCAATCATTGTATATAAATTAAATTAAATGTAAAATATTAATATAAGCTAATAAATAAAATATACTCTATTCACTTTATTTATTCTAATAATATTAATATTGTAGTTAAAATCAAATAAAAACTGTAACTTAAGCATTTAGTTTTAATTCTGTAAAATTAATATTCAATAATAACTACATTGCATAATATATTTTTTCAGCTGATATTTTAGAATACTATAAACTTTTTGCAGTCCATGGTGAAGACTCGCAACAGGGTGATGTAATGACACCACTCATGATATCAACATTAAAATCAGGTGCAACAATTCCATATACTGAAAAAAAGAAAAATGTTAAAATGGAAAAAGATGAAAGGAATAAAGTAAATAATAGTATAAAACAAATTCGGCAGTCTTGATTGATAATTTAGACTGCTTATTAGTATGTAAAAGAAATGATAAAACATGTTTATGATTGTACATAATTAAATGTAATGTGATTTTTACAAGTCATTACTAATGTAAAAAATAGTTTTAATAAAAAAATATAAAATTTATTCTTTATTTTCATGCTGTACAAATATTTTATAAAATAAGATTTATTGGAAAACCTGAAATGAAAATTACATATGCAATGGAATCTTGACCAAATAAGGTCATAAATTCAGTATATCTACGTATTTTTCATTAAATTCCTTCAACATTACGTGTGTCAAGCAACTTTTATTTTCATTATATTTGTTAAGATAAAAAGTTTGTGAAATACTTTTCTACTGAATTTTTGATGAAAGTATTAAGCATGCAAGGAGCCAAAAAGGAAATTCATAAAACAAAAAATTTTTGTAACACAGAAAGAATGCCGGCACATCTCAAATAACATTAACCAATCGCTGAAACGAAACCTCTGAATTAAGCCAATAGGATCTCGTTTACAGTCGTGCCACAAGATCTAGGCTAAAGCCCCTGAACGCGAGCCACAGAAGTCGTCCATTATTATTTATTCGTCACTGAATAGCACGCGGTTATTAGGACCTCATCACTATCGTTATCCCAGGAACTTTTATAAATTTAAAGAATTGTCTTTCCGGAAGGAGGTTGAACAAATAACGAAGAAATGTCGACAGTAGCGAGTGCTCTAGCGGTCGCTGGGACACGCCAGTCCGGTGCACCAGTTCGCACGCAAAATGGTAATTTTATCTAACCTCAGTTTCGGCTTTTGCGTACCGATTCGTTTTTCCATTATAAACATTATTACTAGGATTCCAGCCTTTTTCTAATGAATTCTGAAAGTATTTTGCATTAATTTGTTGATTGAAGTATATTTTTTTAATTCTTCACGAGATAACATTATATTTAAGTTTTAATTTTATTTTAATTATATTTAATTGTACCATTGAGCAAATCCCTTTAATAAACTACTTCGAGATGAATATTTTATTCTACAAAATGCTTCTTATAAATAAATAAAGTTTGTAAAGTTTTCATGTCAAAGTTATAATTTTACGTACTATAAACGTTTTTAATCGGTCATTGGTAATTGTTGTTTTATAAATTGTATTGTGAATTTTAGTAATGGCTGCATTAGCTATTGCTAACATAGTTAAGAGTTCTCTTGGACCTGTTGGCCTTGATAAAATGCTTGTTGATGATATTGGAGTAAGTATAATTGACTCAAAACTTTAAATTACTTTGAATTTATATTTTTGGAATAATTTTAACCATTGTAGGATGTGACAATTACAAATGATGGAGCAACAATACTTCGACTTTTGGAAGTGGAACATCCAGCAGCTAAAGTACTTGTTGAGCTAGCACAGCTGCAAGATGAAGAAGTTGGCGATGGCACTACGTCGGTTGTAAGCATAATAATTTATTTATAAAAAAACATTCCTAATTTTTTTTTTATAATATATAAATTAATTACTTATTTTATAATACATATTTAATGTTTAGGTGATTGTAGCTGCTGAATTACTTAAAAATGCAGATGAACTTGTCAAACAAAAAATTCATCCAACATCAGTCATTAGTGGTTATAGATTAGCTTGCAAGTAAGTGAAATTATATTAATCCTTTCAATTTTTTATATCAATAAATATATATATATATATATATATATTTTTTTAGGGAAGTGTGTAAATATATCCAAGAGCATTTAACAGTTAGTGTAGAAGAGCTTGGTAAAGATTGTTTAATAAATGTTGCCAAAACTTCGATGTCTAGTAAAATTATTAATGCGTATCCTTTTCTAATTAAAATTATACTCTAAAAGTGTTGTAGGTAATAGATAAATTTGTTTTAATAGTTCATAAAAAATTAAATACATAACAAGTAATAATTTTTATTTTAGCACATTATATCTTAATCATACATTTCATAAAAATTACTTTAAATTAACATTTAAATTTATAGACAATAATCATTAGAAACATTAATAATTGTTAGACCTTACTTGACAGCTAATGATTGAGAATGGAACTAGGATAATTTAAATAAATATGAGTATTGTATGCTTATAAAAATTATCATTTTTTTCAATCAGAAATAAGAAAATAATTACACCAAATATTAAGCTTAACTATTTTTGTATTATTAAAATTGAAAAATTTTCATTAATGGGTTACATTTAATGGATTTTGAATCAGGTAAAAATAGACTGCATAATATGTTGCACTAGAAAATTCTTCCATATTTCTTGAAGTAATTTTGAAATGAATAACAAATCTCGTAAGAATATATGAATCATTTACTTATTTATATCTAAATAAATATATATATAAAAGCAACAACGATCATTAACAAATTTAGTAAATCATTTAGTATAATTTAACAAAGAAAAGCCTTAAAATATATTGTAAATACATCTATATTGTAACTGTAAATAGATATTTATATTTCAATATGTGTTTAAGGAATTTTTAAAATAAAACAATAATTTGTGTTGAATATTTTTCTTAACTATAATTGTACAGTGATTCCGATTTTTTCGGTAATATGGTCGTAGATGCTGCAAATGCAATTAAGGTCAGTGATGGCAAGGGTGGATTTGTATATCCAATCAAAGCTGTCAATGTTTTAAAAGCTCATGGTAAAAGTGTGAGAGATTCAATTATAATTCCAGGCTATGCGTTAAATTGTACAGTTGCTTCCCAAGCAATGGTTAAAAAGATTGTAAATGCCAAAGTAGCGTGTTTAGATTTTGCACTAATAAAAACTAAATTAATGCTGGGTGTCGAAGTACTTATTCATGATCCTGAGAAACTCGATGGTATTCGTCAACGAGAATTGGATATTACAAAGGAAAATGTGCAAAAAATATTGGGCTCAGGTGCTAATGTTATACTTTGTACTGGTGGAATTGATGATTTGTGTCTTAAGGTAAACAGAATTCTTCTTCCGAAAGAATGTCTTCCATGTAATTATAAAAGTTGCACAAATGTATTAATGTTGTTTAGATCAACAAAATTTTTCAACAATTCAATTTTATAATCATTGTTACGATTGTGTTCAACAAAAATACTTTCTTTTATAAATAGCATTTTAAAATTCGTTGTAATTATAGTATTTTGTGGATGCTGGTGCAATGGCTGTGCGTAGATGTAAAAAAGCTGATCTAAAACGTATAGCAAAGGCCACTGGAGCACAATTTTTAACTTCGCTCACTAATATGGAGGGCGAGGAAAGTTTCCATGCTAATTTCCTCGGTGAGGCTGCGGAAGTGTCCATAGAAACGTATTGTGACGATGAACTTATCGTTATCAAAGGGTAAATATCGATTTTTTCGACAATTTTTAGCAATCCAAATTTTTTTCAAGCATTAATTTCACTATTTATTTTTCAATTCTTTATAATTGCTTCTATTTCGTTCAAAATTATTTACAGACCAAAGGCAAGGACAGCAAGTTCCATCATTTTACGTGGACCAAACGATTATTATTGCGACGAAATGGAGCGATCTATCCACGATGCTTTATGTGCAGTGAAAAGAGTTCTCGAAAGCAAACGCGTTGTCGCCGGGGGTGGTTGTGTCGAAGCAGCTCTCTCTATTTACTTGGAAAACTTTGCAACCTCGGTGGTAATAACACAATAATTATTGATTAACAGCACTTGTCAGGTATTGGGGGTTATAAATTCATCTAAATAATTATAAAATCATATATTAAACAATATTTCTATCAAATTGTACTGGAAGTTTTGTGACATAGAAAACACTTTATCAAGTAAAAATAAAGTGTAGCGCAGAATTTAATGTAAAATAATGTATATTGTTTTTTTTGTTTTTTTAATTGAAGTAAAGTACAATTTTTTATTTAGGGTGAAAGCAGCAATGATCTCAATAATTCCCTTTTAATGTAAAAATTCAGGAGTTGTAAAGTTAATCATATACATTTTATAGTTTGTTATTTTTGAATGAAAAGGATTCGATTTCTTTTCTTCTGTTATAAATGCATTAATAAACGTAAAGAAACTTATATTACACAATTTGACAGAGCTCCCGGGAACAACTTGCAATTGCTGAGTACGCTAAGTCCCTATTAGTTATCCCTAAAACTTTGGCTGTTAATGCGGCGCAGGACGCCACAGATCTCGTTGCTAAACTTCGAGCTTACCACAATTCCAGTCAAATTGTTGCGGAACATGCCAATTTAAAATGGTATATTGTCTTTTATTTCTTTAATATTGCAATGAATCATAAATTCATTGCCTTGTATAATATGCATTAGAGTTTTTTACAATAAAACTTTTAATATTCTTAGGGTTGGATTGGATCTAATTGAAGGCACAATTAGAGATAATAAGAAGGCTGGAGTTCTAGAGCCAGCCATTTCTAAAATTAAATCTCTTAAATTTGCCACTGAAGCTGCCATCACAATTTTACGAATTGATGATATGATAAAATTAGATGCAAACAAGTCAAAAGATCCATCATATCGAGAGGCCATGGAATGTGGCCAACTCGAAGGATGAAAATAAATCAAATGTATTTAATAATTATTTCTTAAGATTATTATTGCTCAGACTGTTTTTACGAATGAGATTTTATAGAATAAAAAATGCAGCAGTGATTATGTCATTATAAAACTCGAATAGTTAATGAATTTTTTAACAAATTCAATTATCACCACAAAAAAAAATATATATATATATATTCTCATTATTCAGGAAACAATCATTATAATGCAGTCAACAAATCCTTTTCAGTATGTTTGCACCAATGATGGATGGAATATTTTAAATAAAGCTTTTTTAAATACTAAATGAATTATTAATTTATTTATTTTATATTCTTATCTACAAACAGTATAGTTAAATTTTATTACGGGATTTAAAAACATGGGATTTTGAATTATCGGTCAAAATTATATTAAAAAAAAAAAAAAATCAAAATAATATTCGCAGTAATCCCGTCTTATAGTTTTCCTTCATCTATTTAGTCCAATAAAAAATCACGTGAATTCGTTTGACACTGTGTCACACTTCTTTCAACATAATAATATATTACATCATTCGCTTCTTTAGATAATTCTACAACAGTATAGATTATCCAATTAAATTACATTTCTAAGAACGTAACATTCGTTATGTCGCACGTTTGATATAGCACAGAATAAAAAATTCTGCTTATTTGATCTATGAAGACTCTCACACAGAATCCATAATTCTCATGCACAAAATACTTACAATGAAAACGGACAATGTTTCATGAGTTTAATAAAGTACGAACACAGAAAAACTTAGGTTAAGTCTCAACAGGACAATAATCACTCAGTTTGTAGATATATAACGTTCTGTTTGATCATCCTTAAAATATTTTATATTAAAGAGTATAGTATAGTCAAATTATAAAGTTATTTTTTAAAGACAATATATAAAAATTTTTACATTCATCAATTATTTAGTACTTATCACTTTTCAATAATAATCTTCAGTTCTGTAGATATAGTATAAAACGTATTCTCAAAAAATATTTGCAAGTATTTAATTTCTTTCATTGTCTAATTACAATGTAAATGTATATTACAAATTCAATTAAGTTTTTTATGAAATAATAAATATTTACACGAAATTTTTCACATTTTTAAACAGTTTACAAAAAAAGAAGAAAATAAATAAATATATAAAAAAATATTTTTACAGAAACACATTTAAAATATTTGTAAATTTATTAAGTTTTTAAAATTGTATAATTATTGAAAAGTAATAGATAATTTTTAACTTATATTTCATAAATTCTTTAAAAGTGTTTTCTTGACTATACTGTCCCTTTGCAATCACGTTTTTACTTATATTGAGTTTCAACAATAACAATCTTACAAATATATCAGATTAATTGTACTCGATAAATTAATCGTGAACAATAAATCCAAATCGTCGTACTTGTTAAAACTCATTTTTAATATGTAATACATTTTAACAAATTATTAATTTTTTTTGGTAATGAAATACAAAAAGATATGCATTCGTTCTCAATTCACATTATGTTTTGAAATCTACAAGAAAAATTCGAATGTGTTATTCTGTAAAAAGTGTCTTATGAAGTTGACTGTAAAATAAAAGTAAACGATCGAATTATCTTATTTTGTTGCATCTAAGAAAATTTGTGTAGAAATATACTCTTCTGTAATCTTAAATATTTTTATAATATATGTATATATATCGAGGTCTTTTATTAGTATGAAATAAATACTTGTGGTCTGATAAGTTAGGTGGTTGGCGCTTGCTTATAAAAGAAAAGGAAAAAGAAACCATGCCATTGTGTAATTATTATTTGCACAGAACTTAGTAAATTCGTAAAAGAAGAAAAAGTGCGTTTATAGCGCTGGATTTTCGAACTTTGGGCCTTTGGTAACGTAAATGTCAACATATGAACATTCTTGATTGATTTCCAAAACTTGAAACTTTTTTAGAACTAATAGGGTATAGAATTTTTGTGCCGCCTGAAAAAAAAAATATTGCATAAAATGCAATAATTAAAATTATATTTTCATTAATCTTTACTTAAAAATAAATTTAATTTTAAATTTATATTGTTATGTAATTAAATTTTTTCGATGTTATTTATATTTTCAAAATTTAAAAATATTTTTGATCATGATGTTTATTAGATATATAATATTAATTTATATGTAATTAAAATCTGATTATTTAAAATTTTTTGAAAATAAATAAAAATTAATAGCTTAGAATTTTTGAGAAAGTTGATTACAAGTCAATTTTAATAATCATTACTAGTAAATTTTGATTCTATTTTAAAAACTTTAAATTTTTTTTGCATATAATTTATTTGTTTATATAAATAGCATTAAAAGTTATTTGAATCATATGTTATAAACAATACAAGAACTGAATTTTTATCATTATTAAATATTTTAATTAAAATATAGAAATAGTTTATTTTTATAAATTTATAATTTACATTTTGATATATATTAATTTTTTACTGATTAACAAAATATGTTTATCGCATACCTGTTTACGTGAGTTTTTGTGGGTCATTTCCGACAAAGTTAAGTTGTCCCTTGCATCTAATTTATTTTTAATAACATGGTACATATGTGCTGCACGTTTGTTTAATACACGCTCTTCAAACTGTTCATACGTTTCATCCATTTGTTGTTCTTCTTGCTATAAGTATATAAATAAATTATAATGCATCCAAAAAAATGTTTTTTATTATTATTTATTTAAAATATTTTTAAATACCGGTCCAACTGAAGGTGGGAACTCGTAGTCTTCGTGATTCCATGGTGTTGCTGGTCCTCTTTCTGATATAGCACCTGGAGTATGTGCTGGTGGATGTTGATCATCGTAACCCATGTAAGAAACTGGTGGTGCATTCTAATACAAAAATTTTTTTTTGATTACTCTTGGATTTAAAACAGTTTTTAATATAATTCAGTGGACTTTATATATCAACTTTACTATAAATAAATATTTTTAGTAATTTTGATTCATAGAAAACTTTTACTAAAACAAGAGTTGAATATCAATAAAACAGTAATGTGTATATATAATAAAGATATTAACTTTAGTTAAATATATTAAATTTTCAAAAAGTAATGGTTTTAGCAATAAGTGTTTAATTGAAATAAATTAAATTAAATATAATTAGATATAATATATATAGATAGATATATATATGTTTATTTACTTGATCATATCCCATATTTTCCATTTGTGGTAAATCAGAAGGTGGTAAAGCATCATCGTGATGATGCTCATCTGACTGCTCCTCGGTCGTACCAAGTAGTGAACTAACTTCATTTGCAGGGATTTGTGGCATTTCCATATTCATTAAGGGATGTTCCGTAGGGGTACCGGCACCAATCATATCAGACTGATCAACGGCTGACATGATGCTACTGATATCAGGTACTGTGGGTTCTTGTGGTAATGTTACATCAGATTGATGTACTGGTGAAGGTTCAGATGATAATTCTTGAACGGCCTGCATGCTTGGTTGTTCTACAGTTTCCGATATCATCGAAGGGTGTGCAATATCTGGTTGTAGTGGTGATGATGGCTGCAATAAATTAAAATTCTACTTAATATCATTTTACTTGAAGACTACCTTAAATTAATAAATATATTGTTAATATTATTTATTGTTTATGGAACATTAAGAATTTCTTTATTAGCTATTCAGTTTTAACGATATTTAAGACTTTAGATTCAAATAATTAATTTTATACTACTGCATAAATGCAATAATAAAAACAAATAAAAATAAATTGATAACATATTTACCTCTTCATCAGCAGGTGCTTTGCGTTTTCGAGTTGATCTCCTTGTTTGAATACCACTTTGCTCAAACACTGGCTCAGGTTCTTTTGGTTCATCTCTCATCTGCTCTAAAGGCATTCCATCATCCATTCCACCATCTAACCTTCCAAAGTCATCGTGATCGTATGTTTTGCTCGTTAAGTGTCGTTGATAGTTCTATCAAAATAATTTAATATTATTATGTATCTAAATACAATAACAATTTATTTATAGAATATCAATATGAATATTCAGATCTTTACTTTGAATAAAACTCTAGCTGGAATTGGCCTGGCAGGAAGAGCAAAAAGTTTCTCAACTCCTCCAGTTTCTTTCCAATGCATTAATCTTTTTGTTGGTGGTGCTAAATCTAATGTTGTTACAATATCACTGGTATCAGACAATTGTGCTTTCATTTCCTCTCCCGAAATGTTCTTGACTTCGTCTACAATCAGCTTTCTTTTACGTTTAGCTTTTGTGAACCCTATTGAAATGAATAATAATAAAAAAATTATTAATCATCTTAATTGAGAAATCTTTATACAGAAAACTATCAATTTTAATAGTATAAAATTATTAATGCAATAATAAGCAAACTTCTATTAAAAGGAACTAAAGCATTGTGATATGTTTAGTACCTTTAAGGGCAGAGGCATCGACTGGTGCTAAAGCAAAACTTTCTTCCTCATCATGTAACAATGTTGTTTGTTCTTGCAACACTGGTTGCTCCTCATGACCATCCATTGCATGGTCATCCGCTGCGATTTGTGGAGCTGGAGTGAAACGTCTACTTGCTACACTTATTCTACCACCAGCTGTATCAATTGTGGTTGCTGGTGTGGCTGGTCTTGAACCGTCACTACTGCTCAAACACACAAAAAATACGCATTACCTTAGAAACTAATGAAATAATATTTAATCTATTAAAAAAAATTTGTAATGATTTAAATAGAATTATGTTTGATATTCAGTTTTAAATTATATTTGAATTTGTAAAAATATTATATGAATACACATTAATAAACTTGTCTATTTTTTTATACCTCATTCCACCCATTGGTGATGGTGCACCACCAAAGTGATCTCCCATGTCTTCATCTGAATCATCATGAACAGATGGAGCTATTGCTGCTGCATTTGATTCTTGTTGTTCTATCGAACTAACATCGGGTACAGGAACTTCTCCCATAGGAGCCTCATCAAATAAACCACCTTCAAATAAGCCTCCAGCTATAATAATATTAATAAAATGCCTTTAAATAAATAAGAAAAAAAATGGTTTTACTAATTTATTTTATTTTCAAGTACTTACATATCATATCTTGTCCTAAATGACCACCAAAACCATCATCCCTAATAGGAGTATCAATATCCATAGGTTGTGTTGATGTTGATGTACCAGCAACTGCTTCTTTTTCTTGTTGTTCCAATGCAGCTTCTATTCCAGCACCATCATCAGTAAATAACATGTGTCTCTATAAAATATATAAATATTATGTAAACAAATCATAAAATTAAAAGAACTTAAAATTTTTAGTGAAACTGAATATTATACATACTTGATCCAAAGGAGCATCTATATTTGAGGTATGTCGTAATAATTCAGGTGGTTCAACATCAAAGCTCATGTCTCCAAAACCTTGATCATGTGTAACTAGAGATAGACTTCCGTAATCTTCTCTCATTGTAATTTCCTCAGCTCTTGATTGATTTAAACTAAACTGTGCCTCAATATCAACATCCCTATACAAAGTCAAACTATGATCGATAAGTCATAAAAAAGTTGCACATTTTTGGTACTTTCAATAATAATACTAAGAACTTACTTCAATTCAGGCATAGCTGTATCAAAGTCATGAAAAACTTCTGGCAATGTGATAGCATTAACCTCTGCCTCACGATGTTCTTCTGGTAAATCCACCATTCCTGGCCTAAAGGCCATTTTAATTTTAACAAAGGCTTCATTACAATCTGCTAATAAGTATTTTGCTTTTCTAGAGTAGATACGCACAACTCCTAACAACAGGTGACCTGATGTTCGCAATGCCATTTTGACCTGAAAAATTAAAAATGAGTTTCTTAAAAATAAACATTTAATCATCTTATTAAATTTTAATCTAAGACAATAAATGAATTCAAGAAATTTAATAAAAAAAACATTATAATTCTCATAAAATTTGGCAATGTACAATACTAAGTTTATATAAATATTTATTTTTACAATTTTATTTAAATATTATTTTTACATTTTATATGCATATCATAAATATTTTATTTAAATTTTGACATACATGCGCCTTTTTATCAATATAGAGTATTTATATTTTATAAATTCTTTTACAATTATAATTAAAAAGGTTGATTAGAAAGTATCATTGGTGCAAAGTAATTTCACAATTTAAGTATATTGAAATTTTATTAATTAACTAATAAAATAAATAATAATAATAAATACCTTAGGCTGCAAAATACCATCAACAGACTTTTCGATGTTGGTCTCAAAAACATGGGCTTTGGTTAACTTCTTATCCCAGTGAGCAGCCAACCAAATCCGGGCCAATGGCCCCTTTTTGGCCAAAACAAAATGTGCATAAAACATGTTGGATGTTTTAGATGTTTACACCTTATTCTAAAACAAAAATAAATCAAAATCAGTCAGTGCAAGTTCTACAGATATTTTGAATCAGAATAAAATACTAATTTAATTATGATGGAAATGTTTATACAGCTGTATTCAGAGCACGAATTATGCTCGCGGAAAGTATTTATTTTCTTGCACAACAGAAGCATAATATACAAGAAAATTTTATTTAAATAAATTTGGTGTTTAAACGGTGGCTTCCATTTAAAAATAATATATGTAACAGAGAAGGTGAATTTGTCAACAAAAACGATCAAGATGGCGTCGGTTCCAAAGAGATTTTGGCGGTTCGCGGTTATTTCCCGCGTATACATTAACTTTCTTAAATTCGATCGAATTCTCATCCTTACCCCGTCGAAGAGCTGACCTCTTAGCCTCTAGGATTCGGTAATCGCATGTTTCTACAGAGGCGCGCCGTCAGATCACCTCGGACGCCTCTTTCAGGAAGGCGACAACGTTGACATACGCGGCAGAAGCACACATAAACGAATTTTCAAGCGCGTCGTCTCATCGAGAGCTCAATGCACACTACCTCTGTCTCGCTCCCTCGGCAGGAACGAACCCATGTAAGCATTGCCCTTTCTCTCTCCTACTCCTTTCCCACCCGATGCAGTTATCTTTGTTCCGCTTCCCTTTCCAACGCAACCGGTATGTTGCGTGTTCACGAAGGCATCAACTTTGTGAACGCACCCAACCCTTTTGATTGGACCAAGAGCGCAAATTATGGCCATGTAGTGTATTGGGTATTAATGACTTTTTTTTTTATCTTTTAAACATTATTTTGAGCATTAAAATAGTATATTATAATAGTACAATTTATTAACATCCAACATAAAGTTTAATTTATTACAATTACACCAATTGCATAACAAATGTGCAAGGTATTATATAAGGAATAAAGTGATTCGTCTACACTGTATTTTAAGTGATTGAAATAACATGAATACAAACAAATTTTATTAGTGTAACAAGAAATCTGTACAAAATATAATGTTTAGCATTGCCGTAAGAGACAATTTGTTAAAAAGATAAATATGTCGACGCTTATTGTAAAGTATAGTTGTACAGATATTGCTTTTAAAAAATGATTTATTAACAATCAGTATATCAAATCAATTAATTGTAATTATTACAATTTATTTAATTTGAATACCCAAAACATATATTAAGCGCATACTTTTTTAATTCATGTGTTTATTTTTCATGTGTTTAGAATTAAAATATAAATAGAAATAAATATTAAAAATTCATTTAAATTCATATATGATTCGAAAGGAAATTTAGCAATGTGCTTTAAAATATTTTTTTATAAAATATCAAGATATATAACAATTAAGTAGAAATAGTGTTATTTTCACTTTACTGCTACTTTTGGCTTCATAATATTGGGTCGATGTCCTCTGCAATGAGGGCAATACCATTTACCTTTTGGTTTTTTAGTTAAAGCAACACATTTGAAGTGGAACCATTCAATTGTGCATGCATCGTTATCACACATAATCATTTTTCCAAATGAAATTTGCCTACAAGTACAATATATTGGTTCATCTGGATCGTCTTCAGAAACATTATCTTCTTCATATTTTTGGTTAGTATGTGTTTTTCTTTTTGGTCTTTTACTGCTATTTGTAAGGTTTGTTTTCTTTGAAGTTCCAGTTGACGTACTTGAAATATTTGACTGATTTTCTGATAATATACTTGTATCATTTGATAATTTTTCTGACCCACTTTGTTTTGATTTTCTTCCTCGTAGGTTGAACTTTGTATTTTTTCCTACATTTGAAGAATTTAAATTATTTGATCTATTGGAAGGTTCATTATTTTCTTGCTCATCAATAGCTGTGAATATGAAATTATTGTAAATAAAGTGTCTAAATAATAAATTCAAAATGCAAATACATACTTAAATTTTTTCGTTGTACATTTAATAGTTCTACTGTTTTCTCAACAATATTCTGGATTTTTTGTACTAACTGAAGCTTCTCATCACCAATATTTTGCAAAGATATTAACATTTTATGAATTTGTGCAAAAGCTTGTTCTCTCACAGTTTTATCAACATCAAGCCTTATTACGTATTGTTGTTGCTTGAAAAATGTACGTAAGAACTCTAAATAAAATTATATGAATATTTCATTATGAACTTGTATATAATAAAATATAAATATTTGAATATGTACAGTGTTTACGATCAAATTTCAGTGTAAAAGATCAAATTTTTTTCTTCAAGTTTTTGTATATACAATGTACTTAACAAAATACTACAATGATGTAACTAAAATTTTATTTCTAATTATATGTTGGAATTAATGATGAAACATTCTTTGATATTATTTTGAATGTGTTGAAAATTGTAACTCAATACACTAAATAAAATTAATAATTAAAATAAATTTCAAAATTAATATACATTATAAATAACTTGCAACAAAATTTGCACAATTATATTTTTAAAAGTATTCTTATCAATGTTCATTCAAATTGTTAAAGTAATTGTAAAAGATACGTGAAATACAAATTAAACGGATGAAGTATAAGATCTTGGAAATTTTCCTAAAACTGTCATTTTAATCTTACTTTGAGTTAAAACATCAAGATCCAATATACGTGATAATTGTATTTGTAGATCGTTGGGTAAATTTTCAAGACAATCCAAATAAGTATTTATGTACTCCACTTCGGCTGGATCGCTCTCAACTTCTATTTCATTCTCCATTTTAATTTCTAATTTATCGTTTTTAACAGAGTGTTTATATTTTGAAAGACCGTATGATACTTGGCACTGGCATTATACGTGTTGTGACGTACAAAACTATACACAAGTTTTAAATTCAAAGACGCGCGGTTACCATTTGGAATATTTGTGTAGGTGACCGCTAGATGTAACAATGCTGTTGACATTGACATGAAGTAAAGAAATAAGAAATATATTTCTTGGTGCAAGATTGAATAAATTAAATTAAATCTATATTGATATAAATTTTTAAATATGATTATTTTCGGGAATATGATTGCATGCATGTGAAGATAAAACTATGGTTGCAAGGCTTTTAACTGAAGCGAGTTAGTACAAATAATTTTTCCACGATTCTAATAATGATGTTGATAATAATTTATATTTAACTGATTTTTTACAATTGACTTGACATTTATTTATCAAAAACAATCGTCATTCTAATATTTTTAACTTTATCTATCAAATAAAAAAATTACATTAAAGTAATTAAAGGAATAAAAAAAAAAAAAAAAATTGTATGAAAAATTTTAAAGCCGTTTGAAAATCAGAATAATTTAAATGGTTGTCACAATATCAATTTTCAGCACGACATATTCAAACGTATACGGGATATTTAATTTAATAATTAATTTGTGCAAATGAATAATTTGTAGGCAAAAATTTATTTAATAATTTTTACATTGGTACGTAAAGTATTAAGTAAAAGCTATTAATCGATAATTAAGGAGAATTATTAATATTAGAAGAGATTCATTATTGTTTTTCGTCTTAAAATTTCTATTTGTCTAAAATACATTTGATTAAATAAATAAATCTGAGCGAATAAACGGTGAGTAAATAATGTGTAAAAGGGATGTCTAAAGGAAAATAAATGTAGTTGCAATGGAATAATTTTTTTAAATCTATGTATTTTTCTTGAAATTTGTATATTTCATACATATGACGTGTATTGACACTCGCTTTTAAAGCCATTTTTTTATTAATTTAATGGCCATTTATTTAATCCTGTGTATTATAATTATATACATATTTTAATAGCTGAATCTCGTTTTATCGGTGCATTGCGCGCTGCATTTTTCAATCAGTATAAAATCATAGAAAATATTACCGAATTTACAAAGGATGAACGTTGACAATGAAGAAGATTACACTTATTACTCTTTAATTATACACATGTAACAATTAATAATTGGTAAAATTTATTATCCTTATGTAGTAATACGCGGAAATATATTCATAAACAGTGTCAAAAAGTGTAATAGGTCGTCTACGAAGAAAATCATTTAATTCTTTGCATCGAAACACGTTGCGAGGCTCATCAGTACAACTCAGAGTCACAGTTCAAATGGAATGTCAAAAAAAAATATCCAACAAATAAACATGGGCGATACATATTTTTTACACGCTTTATAAACGTTAACATACAATGACAATAATCCTCATTTGTGATAAAAAAGAAATAAATTAATACCAACTTCCAATAAAAAAGATCTTTTAAGATCGATTGCATTTTCTTTTATCTGCGTTATCTTTTGCATTACACAATGTACTTATATCGATTTTATTTTATTTATTGATATTTTTTCCGCTGTTTTCTGTATTTAAGAACTATAGCTACCACTACCCTTAATACTATTCGTTAAATCAAACTTAATCTAAATTCGTTTGAAACTTTTCTTCTTCTTCTTCTTCTTCTTCTTTTTTTTTTTTAATTTAATGTGATTGAATTTTAACGAGTTTAGCTAATGAGTTTACTAATAACATTGTTATTACTTATTGTTGTGGTTTTGATGCTGTTTTATTTATTATCATATTATTTATTTATTATTATTATTATTATTATTATTATTTTATTATTATTATTATATATTATTATTATTATATTATTATTATTATTATTATTATTATTATTATTATTATTGTTATTGTTTTTATTATTATTTTCTTAACTTTTGACTTTTCTAGAGTCGTGCGATGTGTAAGTAATTAAATACATATTTTACATGAGAAATAATACTCGGCATTAACGGCATAAAATCCGCATTATCCACTTGTACTTGCTATCTATATTTATTTTTTGTTAGTAAACAGACAAAAAACTATCAGCTTCTAAAAATATAAATTATGATTGCAAAGGTGAAGATACATTTTATTTCTCTATGCAAAAATTGGATTTAATAATAATATTAGTAAAATTGTATAATTTTTTATTACTTCTTCATCGAAAGTGATAATATTGATCGAAAACATTGGAAAAAATTAATCAAGTATACATATGTAAATGAAGCTACTCCTTTATAATAAAATTGTGTTGTTCATTATAGAGATATTATTAATTAAAACATATTGGACTGATAAATGCTACATTTAGTAATTTTTTTTTCAAGTAGACATTCTTACAAGTAATGATATTTTATTATGGATCTTTTTTATCACATTTAAAGGTTAAATTTATATTTTAATAGGATTTTTCTTGTCTATAAGCTTTTTACGTATCTGTTCCTGTATATAAAATTAGTTACTGTGAACTTTTGAGTAATACATAATTAGAAATGACATTGTGCCAACTTCAGTATTAGATCTTTCATTCTTACATTATGCTATAACGCTTAACTACATGAAATAGAGATTCTTTTATTTTATTACTAATTTTTAGAATATTAAAATTAATTTACACTTTTTCTTCACTTTGGCAATCTATTCATTCAAGCGACAATATAATTAACAAAAAAAAAGAAAATAATAATGGCTTAAAAGATTTACTTTTATGTAATACATGAAGTTGAATAATAGGTGTAATGTAAATGTAAAAATACGTAAAAACATTTTTAAATATAATTCAACAAATTCAATGAATTATTTTATATTTTATAACATTAATTTATTATGTAAATTTTAAATGTTTATGATTTTTGATCTACTACATATCTTTAATTTATATGAAAAATCTTAAAGTAAAATAAAACATTTAAAAAAGTAAAATATTTTTAAAATAACATTAAAAACAAAAAATCATTTAATTGATTTCTTTATTTTTGCCTTTTCTCAGAATTAAAATATTATTTATTAGTGTACATAATGTAAATAAAATATTAAAATAATTTCTAAAATTAAATAATTACAATTATTAATTAGTGTCAATAATTTTAATAACATGCCTAAATTAAATATGTTCAAAAATATCAGAAAAGTTAAAGATTTTAATTCTTTTAAAGTTAAATATTTCAGAATATATTTTACAGCTCTTGTCATATTCATATAACACAACATTTGTAATATTTTAAGCATGCAGATTTATAAAGAAAATGCTTTTACTGCATCATTTTATCGACTGTAATTGGAATGTTATTCGCACGCAAAAAAATAAATTTTTAAAAGCTTCCTAATAATCCTTTTGCAGCAATATTTATGATTATATGCTTATTTCGTTTCAAATTTGTCACACGCGAAATTTGCAGCAAAAGTTAGACTAGACTAATGACTAGTGACTAGAAGTGAAAGCAAGTACTTGAAGTGGTAGAGCAGTCAGAAATATTTTTTCTTGTTTTTATAATATCCTTAATACTTTCTTCCATTCATTAGAAAAAGAAGAGTTTACTCACACTCGCGTAACATATGTAGATCTCTATGTCGATGCGCAAATTTTTGTTTTTCTTTTTTATACTCTTTATGTATACGCAATCGACGCTTAACTTTAGGGATAAGATAATTATAATCACGCTTACAAAGGTTTCTCTGGTTTATATACAACCTATGTACATCAACGTATTAACATATTTATTATTGAAATGCACACACTTATGGAAACACACATGAATATACACTTATACACATGGATGAAAAGTTACATAAATATATGACATTGACATGGAGAATTTTTAAAATTGATTATTTTTTGAACAGGTACTGAATACAAATAATAATAGTGATAATAATAGCGATAATAACAGTATAACATTACATGCTCGAAAATTATATCTATGTCATAAATATTAATCATATATTACTCAATACATTTCATAATAAATTTTTATACAAAGTTATTCTGTCTGTCGGTATCAACATTAGTTAGAATAGTATTTATTAATTTTATTAGTTTATTTTATTTAGTAAATGTTTTAAGAGTTTGACAGAGCAATGTAGCATTTCACATATTAAATTAGGAAGAGCATGGTTTTAATTGGAAGAAATTAATAGTTTAAAGAATGAACTAATTAATTTTTCCTAATCATGGCACTATTGAAAATTTTATTAATGTTTTTTGTTTTATTGTGTAAAAATGACCTTTTGTATTCTTTTTTTTGTAATATGAGATGTAATCTATTCTTAACTTTTTATCGTAAAGTATTAAAAAATATATTTATCAATTGTTTGAAATTATTCATTAATTTATTAATAAAGTTTCAAATACAATTCAAACACATGTAAAAGGATTTTTACAATCTTGCACTGTGTTTAAAAATGAAAGTGCATATTTTTATAAGTTTTTATATTTGCTGCATTTTATTACTTTAGTTTCATGAATAACGCCTTTGACATTTTATTTAATACTCTTTGTATCTTAATTAACTTTCAAATCTAAATAAAAAATTAAAAGTGTCAATTGTGTCGTAAATGAGTATTTTATTTAATGATGTTGAATGTATTGAAATGCTTCATCAAAAAGAATTAATTCTTATTTTATACTTTTTATTTATCACTTTATAAATATTCATAATGGAAAAGTTTTTGATTATTTACCGAGTATTATCTACATTATCTTGTATTATTGAATTAGTATATTTTCAATTATTTGTATACTGTATGTTCATTTCACAGTGATGCATGAAATGTGATAATCTTTTAAGTTTGGAAAAATTAAAATTTACTAAAAGTAAATTAGTAAAAAACAAAAACTTTATTCATAATTGTGTACAGGTAAAAGTTTTTATTTTAAATTTACTTTTATTTAAATTATATGATTTTACTGATATATTTGAATAATCAATGGCACAAAAAATATGTACAGATATAGAAATAAAAAATAACATTTTATTTTGTCGACGTTAAAAGATTTTCACACTAATTAAAAAGTATATCAATAATGATATTATTACATTCGTAACATAGATTTTACAATTAATTTTTAATTATATATTTTTTAGATCGTTTTAAATGTCTTAATTTTCATAGAATAAAATATGTTTTCTGAAAGTTATGAATTGTAATATAATTTTTCAAACAATTGTCAAAAATCAAAATGTACAGATTTTTTAATTAATAAAAGCAATTTAGAAAACAATCTTTATTGAATATTTATATTAGATTGCATTTTATAATATCTCATGATATATTAAATACAAATTGTTTTAGTCTGAGAAGCGTTAAAGTAGACGATACCGAGTTCGAATGCTTTTTTCAGATTGCATTTCTAAAGAGTTCGAGTGTGTCATTGTCATTTAATGTACCTAATTTTTTTTAGAGTCTTTACGCGGTTCATAATTTTCTTTTTATTTTTTGCTGTTTGTTATATTTATTTACTTTCACGTGTAATACTCTCCATTTTATTTATCATTTTGGTCCCTCTTTGAATAGTGTTTTTCAATATCGTCCTTTCTGTCTTTCATAAAAAATTATTTCAATTCAAGAAAAAAATCCAATATTTTATTGATTTCTATTTTAATAATATATTTAAATTCTTTTCTTGGTTGTGTTGAACAGAAATTCTTATTCATTATCAGTGGTTGATATGAAGCTATTTTCTGAGATACTTTAACTGGAAAGATTGTTTTTTAATGATAGTACAATCTTTGAAGCAAATGGTATTCAATAAACATTTTATATTAAATTTTGAAAATCTACTTATTAAGAATATTATTTTTTAGTCACCAAGAGTACAATAATATTAATAAGCCAAAAAATTATTTAAATAATAAACATATTTTTTAATTATACACTAATTTTTTTAATTAAATAACAAGTATTGAATAATGTAGTATTTGAGAAAATATTTGTAAATGTCTTAAATTTGTTTTTATATAATATTAAAAAGTTTAAATATTGTTATTATTAATTAAATAATAAATATTATTAAGTAAGAGTACATTGAATGTTGATTATTTTATTATTAATTTGTTTAAATTATTAATAAATAATTAATACCGTTTTAATTTGTATTTAAAATAGATACATGTAATCTTTTAAAAGTTTTACAATGAATATTATGTTTTAAGTCAAATAAAAAGTTTTTTAATGTATTAAAATATTCAATTTTGAAATACATATTTTGAAATTTATAAATAAAATCTTGAAAATATTTTTCGAAGGCTTAAAGAACTATACAAGAGAGTTTATTGATGTATATTTGCAAAATAATCCGTGCACATTCGAGAACTCTTTAAAGAGATTGGAAGGCTGTATTTTTTTCATTTCCTTTTGAAAACTGTTTGAGGCTTGTTGAATGAACTTTGTGAACGTGAAGCGTATTTTTTACGCTTTAGGCATCCTTTTCTCTTCTTTTACCATGTTTAAAGGATTTATGTGAATTAAAAAAAAATCATGGTGAAATGCCTTTGATATCTTATCAAAATACAAATTATTTCATCTGAATAGCCGTAATAAAAATATGTTTGATTTATCAGTTATTTTAAATCCATTAATAAGATATAATAGATTCCTTATTTCTTCCTTATAATATATGATGTTTTTTATATTGTTTATAAAGATATAAAAAAATAAAAATAATTTTTTTATTTATAAAATATTCTTATTAATGTAATCAATGAAAAAAAAATAATTTTACGAATCAAAAGATGCTATACTTTTTCAAGAAATTATTGAATTAATTTTTTTTTTTATACACTAAACAAAATCAATTTATTTTTATATTACAAAACACGTGTGAATTTAAATGATTTTCACATTTAAATTCAAATAATTATGAGTATCTAATAAAATAAAACTTAACACAAATATTTATAATTATGAGTATCGAATCAATTAAATAAGGAACAAATTTCAAAAATGGAAGATTTGAAAAATAACTTTTTTCTGTATAATTACGATAGAATCTTAAATTAATATTAATTTATCAATACTGTCACTAGTCTGCAAATGAATAAATAAATAAATAATAAAAAAATCCATAATTTTTGTACGCTAAAACGGACCGAAATTCATGTGTAGAGTCGAGTTTCCTTATTTTCGTTTATTGCTCGTTCCGTTTTTGTTCACATTTGATATTTCTCATCGATGGGACAAGAAATACCAAACCTCTGCTTTCACCCTCTTAGCTTTCAAATATTATTCATGATATAACCGTCTCGGTTATTTCTCTGTCGCACAAAATAAATAGTGCATCGACGGTTTTTTATTTATACGATTTATTATACGATAATTCTCTTCTTTCCTCTTGGTTACTCTTTTTTTTCTTTTACCTTTTTCAGTATCTTTCCCAGTAGTAATCACAGGTTGAAGAGGCGCATTTTCACTGACTTGTTAATTCAGATCTGTAAGATAAAAGAGACATTACTTTTGAATGATATTTTATACATAGATCGTACATACTTCAATTAAATTTTTTTACAGCTAGGTTTATTATGTACACACCACTGACTTAAAATTTAAATGCAAAAATAGATCTTAGTTTAAAAATAAATTACAACGAGAACATAGCATTAGTGTGAAAACTATATTGCAATAATGAATCATTGAAAAGTTTTTTTATATTTCATATTACTATTAGCATCTAAAAAATAAAATTTTTAGTCCGTTTTCGTAATATAATAATAATAATAATAATAATAATAATAATAATAATAATAATAATAATAATAATATAAATTGGCTTAAATTATTTTTATTTACTAGATTTTACTTACTTTAACGCCTTATATCGGTCTTTTTCGTGGTTGTTATCTGGTGGCTCACATTCGAAAGAAGCTAATGCTAAAGCTGTAAACAAAAAATAATTTTTTTTTAATCTTACAATAAAGTAAATATATTTTTTTATATTAAATTTATACTTTTTCTATGTCAATAAGATTACACTTATATATATATTTTTTAACAATTACATTTATTATTATCTATTATTAAAATCATTTTCATGCTTAATTCAATCAATACACATAGATTGTTCAAGGATTCAAAACCGTAAATAAAATTTGTCAAAATATTATTCTTTTTTTTTTAAAAATTAATACTTTTTTTAAGTAGGACTTAAAAAGTCGATGTGCAATGTATTTTACAAGTACAGTTTTCTTTTTTAATAAATAAAATTTAATCAAAACTATCTTTATATTTATAATAATTAATTAAAAAAAATTTTTTAAATGTATTATTAAAATTAATCTATTTTTAAAATTGTATATTATATACATATTTTATTATTATATTTTACATATTAAATATTTATAATTATTAAATCAATATAATTCTGAAAACAGCAGTCGTACATAAAATATGAATATAACGTATAATTTTAAACAATTTTGAAAATGACTGTTGCCTCATATCATTAAATTTTTGTAATAAAATTATAAATTATTCTTATACTAAAATTATATATTAAATAAGTTATAGCTCTGATAATAGAAGAAAAAAGTTGAGGATGTATTGAGACAATATTGATTCCTAGAGATGTTCATCTTCATTTTGATTGTAATGTATAATTATAACTTGAGCATCAAGCTTATCCAAAATATTTCGGAGAATTTTGATATAATTACTATATTAATTACTAGAATTGATAATTAAATTTGACAAATTTTATTAAAAAATGATCTTTAAAGATATCACGCAATTTATGGTGGGCATAGTAACGGTCATGAAAGTTATAATTCTACTTGAAACTTTACTTTAAAAAGCAAATACATATTTAAATTAATTTAAAAAGCTACTGTATCATTAAAAGTAATCTCATAAAATTAACTTATCTTTAAACTTTGAAAAGAGGGATTGATTTGATATGTTATTGACCACAAAAGTAGAAAACAAAAGTGGAGTATAGTTGAGGAGTAAGCTAAAATATACTTTACACGAATGTAATGATAGCCAGAGGTTCGTAAGCAGAGAAAGAGAGTAAGAGATAATTATTGTTAAAAAATAGATGTTTTAAAAACAAACTCCTTAGAACTTAATACGGACAGGAAGATGCATATTTATTTTATTTACATAGTTGTGAAAAGTGTTAATATTGAAGAAACGACTGAGGTATTGTGTATGTCATCGACAAAGTTTAAGTGTGAATTTGGTAAAAGATTGAGATTGCATGGATAGGAGAAATAGTAAAATGTTAAATTTACCAACCAATAATCACTCTACGATTATTAATACCCTATTGCATATCTGAAAATTATAATATTGATGCTTTTTCGTGATTTTAATTTAATTTATATATGTTATTTGAATATTAATTACTAGATGTATATTGTACGTTTAATTATATTGAAGTTTTTCAATTATCGCTACATTTTAATTTATAAAAAGGTTATACGCCCAGGTTATTTAAGTGGATAATAAATATTTTTTTCATTTTTATTAAAAAATAAAACATAAATTTTTAGAAAATATTTTTTTTTTAAATAACTCAATAAATACTGTTTTTTTTACGTATTTATAAATCTTAAATGATAATTAAAAAATAATTTCATGTTTGTACGAAAATAAAATATTATTTTTTATTAAGGTTTATGCTAGAAAAATATCATTTTTTAAAATAAAATTATGAAATTATAAATATTTGAAAGATGTACTATTTCATATAATGAAAAAATTTATTCAAGCGAGTTGCAAAGACTTAATTTTATAATTTCAAAAGTATCGAAATACAGAAAAACGTGAATAATATTGTACAGAAAATGTCTACTTTATTTGAAAACATATTACCAATTATATATATTATTAATTATTATGCTGATTAAAATATTCAAAGTAGATATTTATTTTATAAAATATTATATTTAACATTATTGTATATGAAATCTTTTTTTTTTATTTTTAATAAGCAATTGATATATAAATTTAAAAATGTAATAAAACACACCATTTTCCGTAAGCACTGGACTGGCCTGAAGGAAAGCTATGACCCTCGGATTTTTTTCAAATGGACAAACCACTTGCTTCCAGGCTATGAACTCTGTTACCTGTTTGGCCAACTGCCAGAATTTTTCAAAGTTGATGTGTCCATTCGGGAGTCTGAAATCATACATAGTGGCAATCTTTTAAAAAAAACTTTTTCTCATTACTACTTATAGATTTACAGGTGTAATCTGATAAGGAAATGTGGCCAAGTGTATTTTTTCCTTATAATTTAATATTAATATTACTATTCAAATAAAAACACGAATCATTGAACTATAATTTACGCATTACACGAACAATATAAATATAATATAAATTTTTCAAAAATGCTTTCATTTCATATTTACGTACTGAGATATTGTGATGATGATTGTTTTTAATTTTTTATTGCAATGTAATTGTCAAGTACGCAATATTAAAAAAAAAAATTCCTTGATAAAATATTGTTTTATATGCGAAAATGCATATTAAGGTAAAAAGAAAGATACAAAGTAAGAGTTTTTTTCTAAAAAAAGAATTTAAAAAATCTTTAGCTTGTTTGCACGATTTTTCATAATTTATCGGTGGATTTCCAGGTATGATAAGTAAGGGTTGGGCGTCTTCGGGATGATACTTATCCTAGCCATTTTCTCTGCGCTTACGAACGAGAACCTTTGGATAAGACGTGCGTGTTCTTTTTGTCTCGTCCCGCAACCGAGCCAAGAGAGGAGAAATTCCGTTTCAACTTTCGTCATTACAAGTTTAATAAGTTTAAAGTATCGGATCGTGATAAGCGATGGCTTGTGAAAGTCGAGGTGTCTTCGCCATAAGGTTAATTATACCGATCGAGAACCCAAGAAAATCGTTTTTCATAGCATTTTCAAGAGAAATGTGATTAACGACATGTGTACTCGAAGCTTGTAATTGTAACATGTTCCTAATCACTTGCAGAGAATATTCAGGTTTGAAGAATGTTTACCTTTTATTCAAAGCTGAAATTCAGGCGACGTGGATTTTAGTCATTTCTCAATAGGTGAGCATATTTCATCTTTGTGAGTCTGAGTCCATTTGTGTAAACAAATTTTTAAATTGAATTATTAAGTATTGTATTGTGTCTTTATTTTATACAGTATTTTAAAATAATAATTTGTTATATTTGTACGTGATACCCACTGATTAACATTTATTTTTTATATAAAACGTAAATTAATCATGTAAAAATCTCGCAAATAATAAAAAAAGTTTCAGATTAAAAAACTGGGTAATATTATAAAAAATTATATATATATATATATACATATATTATCGATAATATTCATAATGAATAAAGACAAAAAAAATTGAAGTTCAGTGTTTTATAATATAATGCATTAAATTTATCACGTTTAATTTAATATTACTGTTATTATTAAATTATTGTATAATAAATGTATTGTATTGGTTTAATTCAAGAGCAATACTGTGAATATGAAATAATTAAATGGATTAAATTGGATTGTATAAATTTACCATGTTTATAAATTAATTAAGAAGAAAACTGCAAATAAAATTGTTCTTAAAACTTTGTGCCTTGTAAAGGCATAGTATTTATTAGCAATTAGAAATATAATTATTAGATATACTTTTGAAGTAGATAGCTTTGGTTTGTTTAATTGTGCTAATAACAAAACAGTTAAGCACCGTCTAAAGCGAAAGGCAATACTTTAAATGCGTCGTTATTGGTATGGTTCGGAAATTAAAATAAAAATAAACTGTTGATATTGTTGGAGTTAACGGATAAATAGGAAAATAGAGCATAGTTTCGAACTATTACGTGAGATTGTCTATAGAATTGAATTAGTCATAAACTAAGGGAAGTTAATCGCGTTGGGTGTCGGTAACAAATATTAAATCATCTCTATAAGCTCGACGTGTTACTAAGCCGATTATAATGCGATTTGTATTTATATTTCTTATTGAATGGCCTATATTCACAGATAATGAAATATGATCAATAATGGGCGATAAGGGTCAAATTCGGGCAGAAGAAGCGCAAGGTGGAGGAGAGTTAAATAAATGAGACATCGGTGCCAGAGGCCGTCGCCGAGACGAGAGTCGACTTCGACTCCTGGTGTGCATAGTTCCCCGCTTTACTTACTTGTTACTGCATCCCTCGTTCAGGAAGTAGAGATCCTTGACGAGGAGACTGAAGAAGGGCACGACGATGCGTTGCCTCTCGTCGGTAGCCCCGGCGCTACGCCACATTGCCGCCTTCAAGGTGCTGCGGTAGCTGCTGAAGTTACTGCTCGGATCCATTTGGTGCTCCAGAATCGAGAACTTTGCCGACTGCACCTTCGACCACTGTAAACAACATTCCCAAAAAAAATTAGTCGGTTAAACAGTCTCAAGAAATTAAATCGAGAGGAATTTAAAGAGGAGTCCAACTGATATTTCGATCGGTTATAAGGAAAATCTAATTTCCATGTTTCTTTCTTTGTATTTTGCCAATCCGTGAATCCGAGGACGTGGGGGGGGGGAGGATTAGGTAGAATTTACTGTGCCGGAGTTTTAGGAAGAATATTAATTTATGTAGCAAACTACGTTGTTTTTTTTTTTTAATTTGATCGTGTTTGATTTTTGAACGAACTTTGATAACAACTTTTTGCTTTTAATATTTAGCCGCTTTACCAATAATAAGATTTTTTATTTGTTACTTTGAGTATTTTCTTCATAATTTTCATTAATTATATTTAAATTGATGTAAACGTATGCAACTTACGGTTTTCTTCAGTCGGGAAATCGGAGACATGTTCAATCCAGCGATAATCGCCATGAGCGAGTTAAAGTTACCTATGTTGAAACATTCTCGGGCTGTTTCGATCCAATACTCAACCACTCGAATTCGCTGTTTCTTTTTGGCATGCTAAAACAAAAATTTCGTAAATATTTTGAATGTAAAATAAATTTGTGGATTTGAAGTTTTTAATGAACTAACCTTGCAAACTTCGGTCGCTACGAAATAACTAAGCCTGTTAAACCATTGCACATAAGACTCCAGATTACGTGTTTTTTTCATATCTTTAAACGATGTCTCTAAATGTGGTGACTCCTAAAAGTGACGACAAAAATATTTAGTCTGATCGTAAAACTTTAAATGGATTTTATATTTTTATTGAGCCTGAAATTAAAGTTATTAAAAACAATATTAAATCATTTAAAAAATATGGTCTTCATTCCAATTGTTTTTCTATCGCAAGAACCATAATTCTGTGGATAAATATTATAAATTCAGTGATTATTCATCAACACATTCTAGTTATACAGGTAAATTAAATAATGACAAAAGGCTTTTATGTATTTTAATGTAATGTGTAAGTATTCATATAATATTGATCGAACAATAACTGGTAATTTTTTAAATAACGAATAAAATAAATAAAATACTGTGTTAACATTCCAAAATTACAAAAAATGGTTTTCTGGTAAAAATAATTCAAAAACATATGTTGTAAATGCGAAATAGTTGAAATATGGATACTTATAAATGTATTATGTATTACATAATTGATTGGTTTGTCGATTGGCAAGAAGAATTGTATTACACAAAATGTCTACAAACAAGTACAGTATTTTTATTTAACAAGTATAGTAAATAATGGCTTAAATGAACAATTAATAAAGCTATTAAATTTTAATTATTTTTTGTTAAAAATATTCTACTATTAATTTCATAAATCCTATATACAGTTGTAAACAGATAAATAAATAAAATAAAATAAATAGAGTGTACAAAATTTGAACATGCGGAAAGAGAATTAAGAAATGAATTCAGATTGAGGATAGAAAGTGAAATTGATATCGAAATCTTGATATAGAAAAAGATAAAAATATAGAACAATGTTTGCCTACTTTGGCGAAGGCCTGGACAAACTCCTCGGGTCCGATGTACGAGAGTCGCTCGAGCTCG
Organism: Eupristina koningsbergeri; assembly: GCA_018907245.1. Lineage (NCBI taxonomy): Eukaryota > Metazoa > Arthropoda > Insecta > Hymenoptera > Agaonidae > Eupristina > Eupristina koningsbergeri. The sequence continues at coordinate 1,293,336 of JACCHV010002775.1, forward strand.
ACGTGAGTCAATTGCTGGGCCAACACCGTAGCCAGGGGACAAAGCTCCGTGACGTCAACCTGGAACACACAACCAGAACGTTATTCCCATGAGAGCTTCTGCGTTAACCCCAATTGCTTCATTAATTCTTGGGCTACTCCTTACAAGTTTTTTTCACCTACCCTTTTTACCCGCCTCCCCAGCTTCTTTTTATCTTTTGACCCACATTTTTTAAATCCTTTTTGACTGTGCACAATATATTTACCACCATATTTTATGTATTACTTCTTTGAAGGCTCATAGAAAATAGTCAAAGCTTGCACAAACAGTTTGGTCAAAACAACTTTTAAATAATTTTACCGCTTATATTCGAAACTACAATGTTGAACGCTCCGTAATAAATTTTAAAACTTTTATTTAAAATTCAGTTGGTAAACAAAAACTTCAGTTTATAAATTTTTATTTATAATATTGTCACGATAAAACATGCTCCAACATTAAAATTTCAACAATTTTTATCGATTGCATAAAATATAATTAATTTTTTATTTTTGATACTTGGAAAGTAATTTCGTAAAAACTAAAAGTATTTGAGTGTATTACATTTTTTTTTTTAAATTAGATTTTTTTATTGTAAAATTTTTTATATTTAAACGACTATTTATATGATAAATATATTGTATATTATATTTTTATAGTATGATTGTCACTATACATCCATTACATTATACAATATAATATTTCATATTATACTCGTTCAAAATTAATTGTGGATAATAATCTTAGTTATATTCTAAAATATTATATTTTTTCAAAAAAACTTTTATTCATTTTAAATAACAGTATGTAAATAAAAAATTTCTTTAAATATAATTAACATCTATAGACTTTCAAATTTTAAAATTTTTTAGTCATTGTAATAGAAAAATTTCTTGTAGGTTATTTGAATAATGTGATTATTTAATGTCAATTCATATTATGTGTCACCCGCAAGTTTAACATACACATTTTCACTTAATTTAAAATCTATTTTCTAAACGAAACTCAATAAGAAAATCTAAATTAAAAAATGAGTAATATTCTTTATGAAGTTTAAAAAATATTTTAAAAAATAATTTTCTTTAAATATTCTTTTATTAAAATTAAACACTTGGAAAAATTTTCCGAATATTAATTTTCTATTATTATTCTACTTTTGAGGGTGTGCAGATCCGCGAAAACCCGAGTCCATCAGCCGAAGCATATTTAAGCGGGTGGGATGCTATTGGAATTAGCCATAGACGAGATCTAATCTGGTCTACCGTCGCATCAAATGTACCCCAGTGCATTGTGGCCTAATGAAATGAGTAGCGCAGCATCCGTTTTTGCCCCACTCCAATCACCCTCACGAGTAGACCAATTTATTGGACCAACTGGAAAATTGTTGAAATAGGGTACTTGGTGCTCCGTTGACTCTTATCGAGTTTATAAGGTTGGGGTTTTAAACAAAATTTTACATTTAACAAATATTATCCATCTTTTACGTTACTCATTAACGTTTATTTTTCCTAAAACTGTATCATTAATATATACCGAAACATAACAATTATTTATATAATAAAGTCATTGACAGACTAAAATAATAGGTAATCAACAGGGTTCGAAAGAGGTTGTATCACTCACTGGGATATACAAGTAACAATAGCGTATGTAAACAAAATAAAGAATGTATAATCTGTTTGTTTAAACAAAAAGGGTATATTGTAGAATATTAGTATACTGTAAATACAAATATATTTCTCAAATTTCAAATAGCATTGTATATCATTTTATTACATTTCATACACGTCCTCAATTATTTTTTCCAAAGTAAAACGAATATTATTATTTGGTTCTTTTATATTATTATAAGAAAATTAACAAACTGTATTTAATTTTAATAAAAAAAAGTTAATTAAAAAAAAAAAAAATTCATTTATTAAAATTATTTAGAAAACAATGAAAATGTATTATCCTGTCGGTTATACATCAACCCATTTAAATCGGTTACTTGTTTTTTAAATGATAGCTTTGCTGTTCAGTTGTGCTTAGGAAGAATTACAATCGGGATTAACAATCTGAGGGTATTATTCGGGTCAATGAGTCAGTACATCTGGTCAGTAGTTTGTGCCACGGTAAAATGAGGGACATGCAAAGAAGAATCAAGAAGAATGAAGTCAGTATTTTTATTGCTTTGATCGAATTATCATCATCTTGACATTACAATTTTAAATTGGTGTTCGTTATTCATGAATACTATTGATCTTAATTATGTGTTTTATTAAATACCATCGTCCTTTATTTATTTTAATTTTATATGTTTCTAATGTAAAATAGTATAAATAAGTATATCATTTATTAAACTGTAAACGATATTTGTTGAAGTTCATCGACTTTACGTATTTTTATCGAAAGCTTAATTGTATGAATAAATTTATAATTATCATCATTTTATTTTAATATGTATTTGATATATTTTCAAATAAAAATTGAGAGATAGTTTTAAAAAATGGTTAAACAGTTTTAAAAGAAATTTTAAAAAAAGAGAATAACAAAATTAATAATGAAAAGTGATTGTACTTTAAGCACATAAAAGACAGTTTTATTTTGTCGCAAAACACAATTTATAAGAAAATCGCAAATTACGGAATCCAAATTCTTGTCACTCTTATATTAAGATTACTATTTTTCTCTTCATTATTATTCTATTTTTTTTAAAAGCAAGTGCTAATTTGCTGAATTAACGAAATCAACAATTCCAAATGTCTTCGTCGAGTAATCTGTATATATTAGCCTTCTTTTTTATTATCTTTTTGTCTTATTATCTATTAATTCATCTTTCTTTATTATTATTTTAGTATGATATAACTATCTTTATCTTTCTATTATTGTTCTTCCGAAATACCGGTGTAAATCATGGAACAATTACAATTAACTTATTATGTGTAGTTACCATAGGTCCTACACATTTGTAATAAAATAAAAACAATGATATTTATAATTCTCTTGCTTTTATGTTTTAAATCTATGATCTTTTAATCTGAAAGCCAATAATTTTATATTTTGAATTTTATTGGAAATAATATAAATAAAAATTTCAAGTCGGTCATTTTTTGTAGTTTTAAAAAAAACGTTGAATTGAATTGATGATTGTATCGCTATTGAAGTATAATTGTTTGATTTTGTACAAAGTGAGTTTGTATTGATTTTTCACAATATCCGTAATATATGAAAGAAGATGTGTTGAAATATCAATTTCTATGATTAATATTCAATACTTTAGAATTATAATATATTTTATTTTTTATATTTTATATATTTTAAAGATTGAAAGAAAATTATTAAACTGCACATGTGATAATATTTTGTTAAATTTTAATACATGTTTTTGATATTTTAATATAACATAAAAAAATTTCAAAATTAAAAATATTACGAATATTAAATATAATACAATTATAATTTATATTATAATTATAATTAGATAATTATTATTATTATTCAATATTATTTAAAAAGACAACAGTTATATTTATAATTTTAATAACAGAAGATCTTTAAAAACATGGCGAAATAAAATAAAAAAAAAAAAATTCAAATACAATAAGAGTTATAACTCTTTTTTTAATATAATTATTTAAATTATAAATTAATGATATTTACATTTTTTAATTAATTAAATAATTTATTGTATTTATCATGAATTTATCGATTAAAAGTATAAATATATTAAAACTAATTTATTTGAGTATTCAAAATATATTTAATTATTGAATCAATCTAAATTTTATGTATTATCCATTATATTCAAGTAAACTAAAATGAAATTATGTAAAATTATTGATTATTTTTGACGTGAACCAATAAATTAAATTAAATATTAAACATTCACGTTTTAAAAAAATTTAAAATAATAAATTATGACCGTTTAATTGAGTCAATGCAATGTTTTATGAATTTAGAAAAATTTTTTATTTTCTATATGCATTATATAAAAAACTATACAATATCATTGACATTAATTTATTTTTTTTTCAGACAATTTCGTCAAACTAATATAGACATTCTAAAATATATACGATTCGATATACGTAATAACTTATTTATGCTATCTAATTAGATATAGTTTTACTTTAATATATTAATTATACGATAAACAAATAAATTTTTCTACTAATAGAGTATATTATCATTTTAAAATGAAATTTTTTTTCACATTTTTTAATCAGTAGATAATATTTATCGAAATTACATTTACTAATTATATTTATCTTCTTTTTCATAAAGTTAAAGGTATTTATTTTTCTTTATTGGTTTAATCTTATATATTAATAAGGTAAACTTTATAATAAGCGTTCCTTTTAAATAATTGTGTACTTAAACTTTATGATTTCTTTGGAATATCAGAGATATTTAAAATATTTACAATTTATAGTACATTTGAAAATTTTAATTAATTAAATTAGAATCAAATGCAAACACTATCTTATTTTTCTGTTTCTTTTTTTATATAATATATATTTTTACGTGATAAAAAAACAAATGAAAAAGAAATTTAAATTTGCATTAAAATTTGCAGGTAGTTGTACCTCTAAACTTCACTTTATAAGTTTTGGTTTTGTTTTCTAAATCTCTGAGTACAGTTTCGTGGAAAATTCACTTGAATCCACCCCGCATGGCAAGGGTTACACTCGGGTTAGACACTCTACTGTCGCTGTTTCCCATAGATTAGGGGAGCAGGCGCTAAGATTTCAACGAAACTCAATCAGAAATGCGTATTTACCCTTGTATTGTATTACTGGATTATTCACAATGACAATGAGTGCATAATTTTTACTTTTAGTTCTATCGAATATTACGTTTATTTCATTCTATTGAAAGTCCTTAACAACAACTTTAATTTATCTAATTAGATTTATATCAAAATTATAATTTAATTAAACGTTTAAACAACACTTTAATTGTGCCTTAATTATTATCCATACTTACTATTTATTATTCCTTATGGCAATAAAATAGAAAAATAAAATATATAATATATTTAATCGTATACGTGAGTGTTTTATTCATCAATTATTTTATTTTTTTTTTTTTTGTTTTTTTTATTTTTTAATAATTATCTAATAAATTTTTATTTTTAACAAATATTCTGAAAAAAATAGTTATTAAAAAAAACTGCTATATTAAATACATGTTTACTTGTAAATCATGAAAAATTTGTGTGATTCTTGTTGGTAAATTACTCGCTATAACTTTTTTTAATTAAATCATTAATTTATTACAAGTAAAAAAAAAATCATTGTTGTGATTAAATCATTATCATTTTAATTTTGAAAAAATAAATAAATTATATATAATATATTAGTGTTCATAATGTTATATCAATTTATAATATAATTGTTTGGATACATAGTTAATTTGTATTGTAATAATAATTAGTATAATATATAATTATATAATTAATATAATTAATTATAAAAACTTAATTTAATTCATGAAATAAATACATAATTCTTATGAATAATAAATGCATTAAATATTAATTTTTCATATTACGAAATTAGATTATAATTTGACGCGCGCAAGGGAAACGCGCTCGCGCACACGCCCAGACGCGTCGGTACGGGTCCCGGAGCGTCAGTACACGTCGGTCGCGCGGTTGGGGTTTTCCCGCCGCATGCCGACGCCTCCGGCGGGTCTTTTCTCGGGAATATAAAGGGGGGCCCGAAGCGGCCAACAAGGTAGACGGGGCAAGAAGACAGCGAGGGAGCGACCACCCGCAATCTCTCTTCCACTCGACCCGAACAATTGCAAAATATAAGGAGATTGAAACTATTTATTTCGCCACCCAACCTTCCCACATCGAGATCGTCGAACATCGGAGCAAATTCGTCCTTATCAGGACGATCCCTCTTACGTAGGACACGAGAACCGCCCTTCTTAGGGCGATATTTTGACGGGAGGCCAGGCCCATTTCAAATTTTATTAAAGAACGATATTTTTTAAATATTTTAGGAATTGAAATAAAATAAATTATTTTGTTAGAAAATTATAAATATTAAGTTTTTATTTTTATATTAGATTGGAAGTCATTTGTTCTCCAATAATATTTGATAATAATGAAATTAAATTTATCTCCTCCTAATTTTTTAGTTTTTTTTATTATATAAATGTTTTATTTGTTAGAAATCCAATATAATTTACAACAGAAAATATCGTTGGCATTGCATTGGTATCTTTATACAGCCGTTGTTTTCTAAATAAACATTGTCATAGGATAATTGAATTTTTATTGATATTTTAATTAATTTATCTGAGTTTCAGGATATTGTTACAAATTTATGTATTTTAATTTAAATTAATGAGTTCGATACTTCCGACTTATACTAATAAACTCAGAGCATATATGAAGTCAATAGATTAAATAATTAACAATTTATACATTTAAACTTATTTTTATTTAAGTGCTTTAGTACATTAAATCATCTTTCATAAAAAAAAGATAAGAATTTTTTTTTTTTAATCTTTGAACAAAACATTCTCGCGCAGTGGTTTTCCACTAATCGCTTCAGCGCACCGCGTCCAAAAATCGAAAGATACCCTTCGTGTGAAGTAAAACCCTGTCGCATCTAAATATTGAAAAAACAAAAAGGGGGGAGGGGTTGATGGAAAAAAACTTCTACATTTTAAGACCTCTCACAAATCGTTGCGACCAATATTCATCAAATGAAAAAAAAAATTGATACTTGGGGGACAGACCATGTATGTGCATTTCAGTGTTTATTTATAAAAATTAATTGAAATTACAATCAAAGATACCTCATATATAAGTAATTGGTACATCTAATTACGTGTAAAAATGATGATAAAAGTTACCTGGCTGAGCTGCTCCGTAGAAGCTTCGGTAGCAAGTCTCGCCAGTGCCTCCTCGTATCTTTCCAAGGCCGTGAGTTTGAGGAGGAGATTCTGCAGAAGGGCTGAAACTTCTTGTCTTGCCGCCGCGTCGACGTTGGCCACTTTCTGCGTTATAGACCTCACGTGTCCCATCACCCGCTCGTCCCGGAAGTCGTAAGGGAAGGTCTCCGTCCACTCGGCCAGAAGTTGCACCAGCCGCGGTACGAACCGGTGCAGTCGTTCCTGGGGAAGATAGTCAAATCAGTGCAATCATTTATGACAGAACGTGATATTCTGTCACCTTCAGACCACATGCATCAACTACGACCCAGCGATTTTATACTATAGATCGGTGGATCTCGGCAAAATAAGCGAGTGGAGTCGAGCTCATCTCTTGAGCTTTTTTCCTCTCGTGCCATTCTAGTCTTAGACATATTTGCAGAATTAAATACATAATAAAATTTCAATGAAAATTAGGAAAGTCTCTTGGGAAAGTCATGGATCACTTTATACGATTTCAATTTATACATTTGAGTAGCACTTTAAAATATATAAATATGTATAAAATAAAAGTTACTATTTTATTTTACGAGAATGAACGTCAATATTTCATTTACTTTTAAATAATTAAACGGTTATAAATTATTAGCTTTTTTATTATTACTATTATAAAGTAACCCTTTTAAACGAATTATAGATATTATAATTAAAGCATAGAAAGTAAAAAATATACTTTTTTGATTAATTTTGCACGAAGAGGAGAATTTATTATATTTCGTATTTTTACAGATAAAGTAATACATGTTCAATAACTGTTATGCTTCCATTAATTTTTTTTAGATAGCTTCAAAAGCAAACCAATAATTTTTCTTAAGTTATATCCTAGATTTATGTAACAGAGATGCTTTATATTTTTAACTGTGAAACTTTTTTTAATTACAATATTTATAGTGCTTAATACATTATTGTATTGTAGAAGGGAAAAATAGGAAAAGAGGGAAATTTGTGATAGGGCCGAGGCGGCAAGGATACCTCTGAGATTAGGCGGAGGGCCAATTATTGCCGAGCCCTCGTCAAGCTTGTATCAATCATTCGAGAGAGAATAAACGTTGTGAAACCGATTCAATTGTGTTTAACTCATTTCATTATTTCATTAGAAAAATAAGATTAATAATATTCTTTTCTACAGTATTATAGTTAATTAAGTAATAATACAACTAATGTGGATATCTATTATATTAAAGAAATATAAATTATTTTACGCAGTTTAAAATATCTGTTGAAGTATTTGCTAAAAAAAAATTCCATAAATTTAAGTGTAAATTTGAATGTAAAGCTATTCTATAAAGTTTTAAAATATTTATATATTAGAAAATAATTTTAATTATTATTTAAAATTATGTCTTGATAGATAAATTTTTTAGACTATTATATATTTTTAAATATTTAGATAATTGAACCTTTATTATTATATTTTAATCATAAAATATTTTTATATTTAAAATTTTCTGATATTATTCAATTGTTATAAAACTAAAATCATTTTAATATTAACTATCATTTTTTGAATAAATGTTGTGGTTAAGAATAATAGTCTTATTTATTATTAGATTTTATCTATATTGTTAACAATAGGAATTGATATTAAGAATCCTATTTTATAATATTTCAGATGTATTTGCGTTATTTCATATGTGACTAAGTATAAAGCTTTATGTTTTTATAATAAGTTTTTGCTCTTAGAATATAATTGAGATTCGTTTTTTACGTGAAATTTTCATTTGAATTTTGATTGTATTGAATATCTTTAACAAAGATTTATGTATTTTATGGATTAAGCAGATTGTAAAAGGCGGTTCTTGATATCACTAAATTTAATATGAAAATTGTTTATCATGATTGATATTCGAGCGAATTTGAGTTTTGGGAACGCACGAAATTAACTTAAACTATTAAAATTATAAATATTTTAAAAAATATTAACGGCCATGAAAAGCGCAAAATATAGTCTCATATTTGGCTTGATTGTTTATGAAAATGATACAGAGTGGTCGACGTATGACCTGGAATTGTTTCTCGAAAATAAGGAGACTGGTGGGGCGACATACGATCCAGCCTCCATTCAATTCACAAACACGAGAGAAGATTATGGAGTAGGATAAGGTCCTCATATTATTTTAAAAAGGCAGCATTTTTAGGCTGAAAAGCATTCTTGTTTTTTCTTAGAAAATCAAGCGCCACCTTAAAGAAATTTTACATATTTCAGTTAAATTACAAGTTAAAAATCTAAACCTTGTACATTAATTTTCCTGTACCGATTCATCATTTGATATAATGTAATAAAAAGGAATCTCATGTGAAAACTTTTCATATGGAAATTTCGATACTCTAGTTCATTTTTTAGATGGATTACATATCATTCTGAATCATATTTTTATACTTAAAATAAATGATATTTAATATAACCATATTTAAATATAACTATAATTAAATAGATTTATCTTAATTTCTATGTGATAAAAAATAATTAAAAAAGTCTATTGCAAAACATAATTTTAATAATTCACTTATTGAAGTGACAGTGATTTTTCAAAAATATATTATTAGTTATTTATAATTAATTAAATCGCTTTTCTATTTTCTAAACCTGTATTTGCTTTAATTTAAATTTAAATGCTCTATAAAACTCGAATCTACATACTTTATACAATTAATATGCCATGAAAATCATAAAAACATAAAATCAATAATAGAAAACATCCACATGAATAAGTTGATTCGGATATATGTGCAACAAAATTTAACACAAAACACGAAGAATAAATAATGAAAGCAGATCGTGGAATAATTGAGTGCGTCAAACAAAGTTAAAAGATATATTAATAGTATAGAAACAAAAAGTAGACTAGGTATAAAAACACAAGATCAATTTTTAGAGAGAAAAATGAGAAAAATATATTTCTTTTATATATTAATTAAAAAATTTAAAAATGAAATATTTGAAAGATTACAATGCTCGATTGTTATAGTTTTTCATTTCTTTCAATATACCAAAATTTTCAATAAAAATAGCGTTAATAAATATTTTAGAATTTTTAAAGTTCAATAAAATTTATTTAAATAAAATAAGAGCGAGAAGAATTTAACGAAAGTACAAGAAATGTGAAAGGTATATTAGAAAAGATAAAAATTCTATTTTTATATTTTTTTTGAATATTTAAGAAAATTTTACGAAGACATACCTTTCATATGGATGTATATATTTGTTGTTAGATTTATGCACATTATTTTAAGACTAACTATTACAAATTAGTAGATATGTTTGTTCATAAAATATACATACACATATATTGAGGGAATATTGCATTGCATCTTAAATGTAATCTTCAGTGCAGTTTCAGATATGCATATGGTAACGAATGCATGAGTTCGCAAACCATCTCATGTTAAAAAAATTTCTTTTATATATTTTAAATTTTTAGAGCAATTTGTGTAAATAAAAGTTTTGTAGATTTTATAAGAACTTGAAGATATTCTTTATTATCTTTTAAAAACTATGACATATTCAGATTTGACAATTCAAAATTGCTAGTGTTTTCTGTTACTTTCATAAAACTTCACTTGTATAATATAATATTGAAGCTTATATTATAAAATTAGATTCGAAGCACTTTCTATTTTTTATATTTAAATAAATTTTAGATCCAGGTGAGGTATAGTGAGAATAAAAATTCAATTATTTTACGCCGACGTTTTGACAATGTATCTCTTGTCCTTATCGAGGCTAATTTATTAAAAAATTTTTTACAATGTATAGTATATACATATGTTTAATGGATATAAAATTTGATTACATATAATTACCTCATTTTACATCAATAAATAATGGAGATATTCGTGAGCCCATTGGGGTACCAAAAAGTTGTTTATAAAATTTCTTTTTTCTTTTTTCTAAATTTTGTATGACTAATTCATAGGGTATTGTTAATTATAAAAAATATGGTGTCACAATTTAAATATACATGGCATTCAAAGAAAAAAAATCTCCGCCATCTTTAAGAAAAAAATATTCGATTATTTAAAGATTATTTAAAATCTCGCGCCCACTATTTATATAAAGTAATGTTAGCACTATACTGTTCTTTTAGCAATATTTTTTTATTTCTCAGTTATTTTCTCTTTCTCTTTATGCTATAACTTATTTAGAGAAATTACCAACATGAAATTTAAATGATAATTTTCTTATCTATTAATTTGCGAGACGTGAGATGAATTACTTAATAAAGAAAAGCTCAGGTATTTTTTGAGAACGTGATGGGTCCAGTTGGTAGTCGTACGAGCTGGATCCAAATAAAATAACAGAGTCAACGAGAAACTACAAGAAATCCAGGTGGCTGGGTTGACATACGAAACCATCCTGACAGGTCCGGTGGGTCAGTGTGTGAGTTGGACTTGAGAAATACACCTGAGCTCTTACGGATTCAATAAAAAATAATCATAAATTCATGACGGCGTAGGTGTTTTTTGAAGAAAATTTAGTTAAAATTTTATTTGGATTTTTCCTTCTCAGCAGAGAGGTTTTTTCTGTCGATGACCGAAGCTTTCTGTGTAAAGCTGAAGTAGGTAGAAAAAAGTACTGCGCGCCGCAAACCAAGAAATATATATCCGTTAATTAATTAATCAAATAAAAGTGAAGTCGCGATTAAGAATTAGGCGAAAAATTGAAAATTACGAGCGAGCGTCGTCAATAAAAAATTGAACGTTAGAGAGTCAACATGCTCTGAGACAAATTTACCTTTTTCTTTAAATAAATTGTCTGCAAAATCATTTTTACATTTATTCATTCATTTTCATATTTTTTATCATTATTAATATTTATTATTTATATTTAGGTAATTAGTAATTATCGTTTCGATTTAGTTAATAGGTACATTTACGAATAATGAATTTACATTTAAAGAAATTAATAGGTGGTAAAAAAAAAAAAAAAAAATTTGAAACTTATAGTTTCACTATTATTATAATACGCTTTGTACTCTCCTTCGATTAAAAAAAAATGGAAAAATATAAGAATTTTATGTCTATAATTTTATAAAATTTAAAAGCAATGTTTTACAAACATAATTGTATTAAATATCGAAATATGTAGCCAAATTAATTTTACTGAGTGATGCGCTTTTATTGCATTTAAAGTAAATATTCAAATTGTACAAATAAAAGATGTATCAAAGTTAAAATTTTTTATATTATTTCAATTTATTCAATGAGTAAAATATATTAAAATTAAACATAATTATAAACTGTAATTACTCAAAAAATAAAAAATTTTTTTATATTAATTATTACAAATTAAATAATTGCACATTTTCCAGCTCAAAATGTTTAAAAATGTAAACAATAAAATATGAAAATGAATGAATGAAACAAAACAATTTATAATTTTATCGTAAATATATAAATTTTTATTACAATCTACTTTTGAAATATTTAAAGTATTTTTTTCAAATTTATATATACTTTTCTGTGCTTTAAAATAACTTATCTTTCATAACACGGAAATATACACATGTATAGATATCGAGTTACAAGTGAATTACATTTTGAAGTATAATAGTCAATGAGTGAGAGTAGGTTGGTAAATAATAGAGAGTAGGAAACTGAAAAAGGGATAGAACATAAGAAAAAAAGTGTATCCTATGTAAAATCGATTTAGGATGTACGAGGGTGTTATTAAAAAAAACACTTGAATATAATGAATGAAATAGTTAAAAAATGCCGTAAAAACGTATGTAATAAGTATGCGTGAAAAATACATTCGCGAGAAAAGATGAAAATGATAGAATAAAGGGAAGAACATGTATAGCGAGAAAAACAGATAGACAACTGATAAGAAGCAAGCAGACAAATTGATAAGGCACGGTAGCAAAAGTTAATAGTTTTATTTCTTATTTTTTTTATTTCTATCAGAAATGTTCAAAAGAAGAAGATCTTTTAAATGATGTATTTTTAGTCGAAGGTGACGCTACATGTGGTTCATGTGGCTACAGATGTAGATTTTAATGAGATTTTATGGATGAAAGTGGACGTTTTTCTATAAGAATGTGTATTTGAAGGAATTTAACTAATAGTTTTTGAAATGCCTTTTTATCCATTTTCCTAAAATTTAAATTTTCCTAATTTGAATTTTGGATCTCATTTGTGGAGAAATATATCGAGATAATATTCTAGAATTCCGTAGTTTTTTGGCAATCATAAAAGTATATTTGTTTATTGTATTTGTTTATTGAATAGCTTTTTATTTTGAGATTAAACTAACTGTAAAATTGTATTTAAAATAAAATGAGAATAAATTTTAATTCAAATTCAAATTTATTAAAAATATTATTACTATATGTTGTTATATACATTTACGAAAAGTACACTTTATATCTCAAGGCAATCAAAATTTGTTTTTATACAAAAAATTTATTGAAAAATAATGATTATTAATCTGAACCATATTTTGAACTTGTGAATTGTAATTATATTTTTAGAAAATCTAAAACATATCATTGTTTTAATGAAAATGTTGTAATTAAATATATGTATATATATATATATATAAAATTTAAAATAATACAATTTATTAAAAAAATACATAGTTACGACACAAGTTAATTTTAAAAATAATATTATCAAGAATTCAAAAGCAATTTATCATGTTTATAAGTAGTTTGCTTTAGAACTATAGTTTATAGATTATGTACTATAATAAAGTTTTGAAAATTTATATCAACACTGGAAGAGTTTATCCAAGTGTATTTAAAGGTTTCATAATATCTTTTATAACTAAAAATTACTCACCAGTGCAATAGTTTCTAGAAACATTTTTTATCCGATCCGAGTTAAATATAATTATTAATAATTTGCACATTAACTAATTTAAGTGATGATTATTTTTGCAAATATTTTTATTAAATAAATTTCAATTTAATTCTTCTTTAATGGAAGTGGCGGAGTAAGTTATTAAAATTTCTGTTATTTTAAGTTGTACCACCTAAACATTGTTCCAGCAATTCATGTATTCTCTACTTATCATAAATCGTCTTCATTATTTCTTAAAAGTTTGTCATAAGCACTGATCAGACATATAACTTTCTAAATGTCTTTTTGTGTTAATGCTTCACTAAGTACATAAATGTTTCGCTCTATTAGAACAATCTGAATAGTTTGGAATAGTTTTAAGTTCAACTTTTCTTAAAGAATAAATTATAATCCTTTATAGATTACTTATATTATGTCAATATATAAATGTTATATAAATGCACAATAATTACATACATTTTCCAAAAGGCTTCCTAAATATTTTTTTTATTCCTTTATAATTTTCTAATATTCAATCTAATTTTGATTTTAAACTTAATGTATATAATTAATTCAACATTTTTATAAATTAATTATTCAAACAATAATTTAGATAGAAATGTAGATAGTGCATTAGATTCAAGAAAATTGCATTGTTAATTAGTTTAAATTTCTTTATTTTTTAAAAAAAAATTTATTTAATTTTTCATTGTTGTAATAGTAAAACTTCTGATTCTAAAGAATGTCGATTCCTGTAGAATTTTTCTTTTTTACTTTAATGGATGCACTTTACTGAATTTATTACCTTTCTTATCCATTCTAAATTACTTTGCCCACGTCTACTTTACTTGAAAGTCTATAATGTACCGAACATTTTTCTTTTGTGTATATCTATTTTTGCTGTAAATGGAGGTAACTTAGGTGATTCTAAGAAGTTGACTTATAATACAAAAACATAAACAGTGTTCTATATGCAATTGCCTAAGAAAGAGTTGTAAAATTTATAATATTAATAATTTTCCAAAATTTGCTTGTATAATATTTAAAAAGTTAATATATCAACAATTAATTAATATAAAAATAATAAGTAATTGCAAAATAGTTCATGAACTTATTTCATTCAATTATACTAGAATTATATAAAATAACAATCACACGAATCAAAATTCTTATTTTAATGCACAGTATTAATTAACTTTTGTCGTAAAATTTTTCTGATTTCTTTTATATTTTGAATATCAAATTATATTTGTAAAAATATTTTAATTTAATAATTTCAACAATAATTAAAGAGTATCTCATTATTATTGAAAATAAAAAAAAAAATTAAATTCATCAGCGTAAAATTAAGTTCATAATACAATATGTCATTACAATTATTTTAAAGAAATAATATGAAATTATGGTAGATGATATGTTTAAAAAATTTAGCCGTTTTTATTTGAAGAGTATTTATTGAATGGAAAATATTTTATTCAATATTTTACACGTTATTCATTCATTATTTTAGGAAATAATTAATTTTTAAATATAAAATAAATAATATAATTCATATATACATGTGTATAATTTAAATGAAAAACTTAAATATGTTACAAATTAATTTGCATTGTATTTTAGACGTTATCGATTTTATTAAATTTTAATTTAAAAAATGAAAACAAAAAAAAAATAAAATATTCTAGACTTGTTTACAACACCATTAATTTTACGCGTGAAATTTAATCAACAGCAGCAATAGTCGTACAATTAAAATTCCATAAAATATTTTATACATAAATACACATTTTAATATCAATTCTTGCGTGAAATGAAGGATTTTATTAATTTATTCAGCAATATCAATACAATTTAGAAAAATTTCATAAACCTTTAAAAGTTCTACGATATTGTAACTAAACTTTTTGATAATATTATATTATTCATTTGAATTTAGAATCATGTGAGTTACATGTATCTGTTGAAAAGGTAAATTCCTTGAAAAGGATTGTCCATGGTTTTGTTTCAGTTCACGTACATTTTCAGTTAGCTTAATTTGCGATGCACCTAATTGTTGGAAAATTTCACTCTAAGCTTTCAATATATGGGGAGAATATAATTTATTAATATATTTAGTTTGATTTTAGGGGTTATTGCATCAGTTTATGCTCTCGCAAATCAGCGAGTAACCATTTGGCCAACTTGAAGGAGTTTAAAAAAAAGGATAGGATGACCGAGTATCGACTAAAAATCTGAAGCTTGTATTAAAAGAGACTGAAAGGGTGCAGTATCTAGATCGAGTCTTGGCCCTTTCAGGCTGAGAAAGGGTCGGCACTTCTTGCTCGACCCTTTCTCAACCCTTCTCCAATCCTTACTTACCTTGCCACCCTCGCCGTTGAGATTTTGCTGATGTTCGCACAGCGCGCAGACCTCGCCGAGAAGCTCATGGGGCTTGATGAAGAGGCGGGCGCTCAGCAGGAAAGCGAAAAGGTAGGCCCGGTCGGGGTAATACTCTTCTGTGGGTACCATGTGCTGGACCAGGGCGTCCAGCGAGCCGGATACGAGGTTTCCGTCTCGGTAGACCAGTTCCTGTGCAAAATAAACATCGATCGGTTAGTTTTATCAGAGTCCTACTCTTTGCCCTTGGGGTGACCTCTAGAGCGCCTGTGGTTCTCCGATACCTGCGTACCCGCAGAAGAAAGGCTCTTTAATTGGGGGCTTTCGTTTTTATATGAGGGTTTTTTGAGGGATACAAGGGCAGGAAAATACCCATTTTGTATGCTTTCTTTGTGGCGAGTTGATTGCTTTTATTAGTAGTTTAAAAGCTGTATTATTCGCTTGCTGGCTACCGACAATCCAATCCCTGGCGCTCATCAAAACGCAGTAAAACTTTCTCGATTACACGTGGTCAATTTTTTACAAAGATTTTGGGTTGCGTCATAATTTTTTCCTTTTAATTCTCTTCACTCCATTTTGTTGGGGAAATCTCCAGTAAAATTATTATTAAATGTTGTTATACACTTCAATTTTTGCATCAATAGTCCTCTATTTTCTTTATTATATTTATTTTATTTTGCTGTTTAATTATTTAATCAAATCGCAATGTAAATTGATTATTAATCTTTAGATCATCACTGATTATACGTCATTTATTGTATTAAAAAATTTAAAAACTTTTTTTTTTTAAAACCAGTATCTAGATTATATTTCTTCATAAATTATTTTATACAATAATAATGTCAAAAGATAATTTTAGATTGGTAAAATTTTTATTTAATACAAAACTTAAATTATTTTATTTTACATTTTTTGATAAATAAATTTTTTTTAATTTTCATGTGTAATCAATAATATTTTACCTACGAGTTTAATTAGGAACATTAAAAAAATGGTTCAATTCATCAAATAATAAAAAAAATTTAATATAACTTCCACGCACAGCTACTCAATTTTTTAAATAAGCTATGAATAATGAATCTGTGCTCTCAATTTTCATAAAGCTAGATAGTGCACATTATAAAATAAATATTACGTATCGTAGGACTTTTAATTAAAAAAAGCCTAATTTATAATGCAAGAGACTTGTAAAGAATTAAAAAATTACAAGTTTTATGAATTACGTGAGTTATTGTAGTATGGAAAATAATGAATTAAAATGACAATTTTGAAAAACGACAATGAAAATATGTCATAAAATATTATGATCAGTTTATTGTTATTGTTTTGCTTTTTTCTGTGTCATAAAAAGTACATATAATTGATGATGAGATAAGTGTATTTTTCATAAATGCTCACATCACTTATAAAAATTTTTTAATGTTTAACTTTTAAAATTTATACTTGTATAGTAAAAATATCAAAAACATCGTGAAAAAGTGAAGGATGGAGTGAGAACCATTAAAGATTTGTCTTTATATTGGTCGGAAACAATGCCACATGTATGAGAAGTTGTTTGTTCAAATGTTTTTGCTCAATAGGAAATGAAGATTCAAATGGTTCCTTCATTAAGAAGGTGAATAAATTAGGCTTTCATATTAATCTCATAAAAGGACAATTTTTTCTTCCTCTTTCATCCGCTCGCTTTCTCTCTCTCTCTCTCTCTCTCTCTCTCTTATTTCTCTTTGACATAGACCCTCGTAAAAACTTCAGAACCGCTCCTGGCCAAGACGAGATTTAATGGCGTAACATGTTCACGTACACGTGCATATCAAAAGAAAGACCAAAAGCCCCGCGGGAGACATAACCACCCGCACGTATTTGCACGAGTATAAAGAGGGAACGGAGAAACGAGGATAGGGACATTTTTCATTTGCATGTTGATCGTATCGAAGAGGAAGAAACGGAGAAAAATGCTCTGCAGGCAGATACAGTCATTTGTTGAGGGAGTTCGGGAGATAAAGAGAAAAACAGAGAGAGAGAGAGAGAGAGAGAGAGAGAGAGAAAGAGAGACAGAGATGAACTTGCATTGGCTAGGAGTACGCGCGGGTCACTTCACAATGGAATAAATCTTTTACACGCTGATTTTGAGACGACGTCGAAAACATTAGCGATAGCGAAGAAAAGGAAAAGTCAGCTCCTTTGTAGAAGGATTATTGTGATGAAATACCGACGAGAAATATTTGGCTCCATTTACATTTTTTCAACTAATCCTTTTCTTGTTAGTTACATATTTTATGTATTTGTAGCTGAACAAGATATTGGATTTACACTTCACAAATTTTATACGATTTGTTTATTTATGAGCCCATGTTTTTAATTATGAAAATAAAATGAAAGTTTTTATTGTCTTTTATTCTTTAACACTTTCGTTAGTTTTCATACAATATTTATCGTTCACTATTACTTTTAAAACCAAGGAAATATAAGTCTAAAATTAGTGTGGAAGTTGTATTTATCAGAAATATTACAAACATTTTCTACAGTAAAAAATGTAGAAGTATTAAAACGAAAGAATCTTTTTATTAAATAAAATTTACAATAAATAATATCAAATACAAAGAAAAAATGAACAAGTTAAGTAAAAAAAATCGATTAGTGTGTTAATTGTGTTAGAAAATCCTTATAAAATTGTATAAAAAAATATAACTAAATTAAAAATATTAGTATTCAATAGTCATTTCAGTCAAGGTGCACACAAATTTATAAGTAAATGCTAATATAATATATATTGGTTTATATAATGATTAACATAAGTAAAATAATAACATAATACAATAATGTATATATAGATAATACTTACATAGATAAATATTGTGAATAAAAACGACATCAATTGATTATTTAAAGATAGATTGTAAGTAGAGAAGTTTAAGTAAAATTAAAGGGATATATTTGAATATATCTCTTTAATTTGAATTTTTTAATCAATGATTAACAATCAAAAAGTTACCCTGGAAAGGTCAGTCAATACTTATCTTATAAATAAAAATGAATAATTTTTTTAGAATATTTATAACCTGATAAATATTATTTAGTTCTTTCTCTTTCTCACTCTCTCTCTTTCTCTCTCTCTCTCTCTCTCTCTCTCTCTTTCTCTCTCTCTCTCTCTCTTTCTCTCTTTTTCTCTTTGTTTTTTATGCATCAATTTATTTTTGAAAATGGATAAAAATGTTTTAGAATAGACACAATTGATTTTAACGATTAAAATTTTAAACAATAGTCGATAGAGTAATGGTCGCTAAATAAATCTTTCTCAATATTTGTACACGGAATTGAGAAAAGATAATTTTGTAAGAAATAAAACTCGTTTAGTTAGAATTAATTAATTTATTTTATTTTATTTTACTAATCATTAATATTTTTCTTCACGAGTTGTATGCTCTGCACGTTTTGTGCGATTGTTTCAATTCGTTATAGTAATGATAAAATACAATAAAATAATAATTTATAATATTGTGCACCGATTCTTTGAAATGTTGACGAGTAGGCTAGAAACTCGACGAATATTGCCAATGTTGTAGAAAGTTCCAAACGATAGCGCCTCCAATGACGACCGGAAGAACTCCACTTGTGAGGGTGAAAATCCGCGGATTTTTCATCTTCCAAACTGAAAACATTTTTCTTTTTGAAAAAAGTTTTCTTTTTTATTTTTTATTGTGCTTCATTCATTTTCGAATTTTAAACTAAATTAGGAAGAATGTATTTTAACCGAATATTTCCATCCAATGTTTAATGAAAATTCACATATATTTTTAGCTGAAATTTTCATAAATAGTATTATTAAATCTCTATTTTTTATCAGTCTTAGATGGATTTATTTTTATTATTATCATTCACACATTTTGACTCAATTTGATAATTAAAAATATTTGATTTGTTTTGCAACGTTTTTTTACTTATTAGAATGAATGTTAAATTATATTTTTATAATTCATTAAAAAAATATGTATACTCATTATTTCAGTCAGATTGAAAAAAATATTTGTGAATCTAATGATTTGGATGAACTAATTATAAATTGTTTTTAATTATTATTTAAAGAAAAGCTTGTGTCAAAGTCATATAGTTACTCATTTAATGAAAATACGCATATTCTATTTGTATTATAAATAGAGTAATTTTACCTACCAATAAAACCCCAGTTTGTTTTGAAGTTATTTCCTCTTTGAACTATAAAACTCTTATGGGTAGACTGGTTTAAAAGATATTGTGGTGTTAAAAAATAGAGTCCAAAAAACATTTTTATTTTTATCGTATTATATATTTATAAAGTAAGTAAATAAAAAATAATAACAATAAGTAAATTTATTTTTTAAATTAATAAATGTATATTGTTTAGTGCTATGCCATTATAAATGAATAACGTTTTTATAATATTTGATTCAGCAAAGTATTTAAAAAGATTATAAAATTATGGATATCTATTTATATGCATATTTAAGCATTTTTTTTTTAATTTACTTAAAAAATGTATCAAAAATATATAGAGAAATTGTAGAATTATAAATGTTATAATTATATAAGAATTATAAATTTTATAATTATGTAAGAATTATAAATGTTATAATTATGTAAGAATTATAAATGTTATAATTATGTGGAGCTATAATTTATTGTATGGAAAAACATTTAAAACATTTGCATCTGATATATGTAATTCTAAATAATTTGTATGAGTATATATTATTACTAGAATTTAATTAATATTTAATTGATATTTTTTTATTTGTGTTATAATAGATTTAATTTTCATTAACGTTATTTTTTTTTTTGTAAGTAAATTATTATAGACTTAATCTCTATATATTAATCTGAAACATTCCTCTCTGAAATTACGATAAAGAAGTATATTTTAATTTTTATTGAATTAAACAATAGACATTGACAAGAGTTAAATAGATGTGCGTACTTTTTCACAAGGCTAAAACTAAACATTAGACTACTTAAAAAAAAATAAATGACTTGTAGGTGTGGAAGACATAGTGAAACAGAAGACAGGTAAACACAGTTATATGCTTAGGAGGTAATGAGAGATAGATAGATAGAGAGAGAGAGAGAGAGAGAGAGACTGATATACACGAAAAGAGGAGATAAAAATGTCTTGGGTGGCACAATGGGTTTTCGCTTTCATATTGCGTCTTCATCTCGCCTCGAATGTGGACATCAATCCGGGTGTTTCCGGATGAGTAAAGGCGCGGAGAGTTTGCTGCAGCTGCAGTTACAGTTACAGTAATGTAAAAAAGGTGCTGTGAATGGACGAGAAAATGTTGTTGTTATTGCTACCGATATAAAAATACCAGCAGAGTTCTATTGCGCTTCCTTCCTTCTTCTCCTATTTAGAAATATGGAGTAATATTTTATGTTGGGACGTTGAAAAATAACAAAATTAAAATAAAATTAAAATTAAAAAAAATAAAAGTAAGACATCGATATAGAAGTTTAATACGAAAAAATGGGAGTTACTATCAAACCATAAGGTGGAACTGCAATTTAAATTAACAAATAGTGTTCGCAGTGAGATTAAATTACTTTTATTCCAAAATTAACCTAGTTTTATTCACGCAAAATAAAAACATTTATTTTGATAAAACAATAGAAATCATGCAGACAAAAATATTTATAAGAGAAAAATTAAAACAATTGCTTTACTTTTAAAAAAATGTTTATGACATTATCAATTTATGTATTATTTTATGACTCAAAAGTGAGGATCTAAATTAAAAACTTTATTATAATATAAATGAAAAATATCATGAATTATGCTAAAGTTTTAAATTATTGATATATTAGCTCAAAACAGTCAATTTACAATAATCTTATAAATTCATTTAATTTTTACAAATTATGATCTTGTATAAATCAAAACTTTTTTGATGAAGGTAATTACTTAAAAATTTGAAACCATTGGGTATTTTGTGACTATTCATCACTAATTATATACGGAAGATTTTTACTAAATATATATATTTTTTTTTTAAATATTAAAATAACCGCTAATTTTTTTATTTGCAATAATCTAATAGAAATATTCTAAATGAGAGAAAAATTTTATCTTTATGTATAGTTGACATTTAATTAGTACGAATTCCAGTAATAGTTACAAATATAGGGTTCACTTACACATTCATAATTTCATCGCGAATTAGTTTAGAAAAAATCGAAAAGCTATTTTAATTAATATGTCTGGCATGATTAAAAAAAATTTTTTTTCTTCGTATTATTTGAAACTCTACTTTTTCTCCCCAATTAAAATTCGTATAATGATATTGATTTTTACCTTCAATACTTAGTAAGAAAAAGTGCTTGAAAATGCGGTAATTCATTCTTAATTAGATGATAGAATGCAATTATCAATTAATAAATACTATTTTTTTATGTCGATTTCAACAATCATATTCTCTAAAATTGAAATAATTTATATAAGTTTTTTTTAAACTTAAATCTACTATTTTAGTTTATTTTTTCAGAAATTTAATTTAATTGTTTATAATTATCAATATCACATTAAATCTTAACTATTAATTAACATTAGCATAAAAAATATATTATACTACTAAATTTTTTTTATTATTCAAAAAGTAACAGTTTAAATAATATTATGTATCATTAAACAAATATAAAAAAAATATAAGTAAAAAAAAATAATATCAAAAAAACTTTTCCATGTATAAATAAAATTTTTAGTTCCAAATCTTATTATAATATATTCATTATATATAGTGATAAAAAGTGAATTTCGGAATAAATAAATTAGAATTTTTTCTTTGCTTAAAATATATTTAAAACTTTCTATTAAATGATTTATATAACAATATCCGAATATCTGAAAATATGATATGTTCTTTTTCACATTCATTGATTAATGATTTAACGTATATTAAAAATAAATTAAATATAGAATAATATTATTATGGTTAATTAAAACGATGATTAATTTATATAAGATTAAGAATTTCGTAAAATATTACTGTATTTTAAATAAAATGTAATTATTAAATAGTTTTCAAAATTTTGTGATAATGAGTTCTCAAAATAAAATTATTTCAATTTAAATCATATTTTCATAAAATTATATTTGTGTGATTTCTTTATATTCAACAGAATTTTGCAAACAATAATTATTATTATTGTACAAAGATATTTAAATGTGTGTAATGCATATGCAATTTTTATTTTTATTTAATATAATGTTGATATATATTGTATAAAATTAGAATGAAAACTAATTAAAGTTCATGCAGTTGAATACGAAAATAAATTTTTTCAAATCATAATAATTTGGTATTCATAAAATATTGCTGCTCGCGTATAGGTCCATATAAACATGTATATATGCATCTTTGATAAAGATTAAAAAGTTATTTTTATAAATAATAAAATAATATATTTGATATAAATTTACAATGTTTTACTTATAAAATTTTAATCGAATTTTAATATTATGTAACCAATGTTTATTACAGTAATCTATTAAATGGTTAGAAGATAGTTTATAAATTTTGAAGTTTTTATCTGTAGTTTAGATAAAAATAATGGAGCAATATATTCAACATTAAATCGAAGCCTCTGAGAACGTAATTTCAGATTTTCATATATTTATAATATGAAATGAGGAAGAAAATAAAAATATATTTCAACATTAAAATACTTGAAAAACTATGATATCCATAATGATTCTGTGCATCCACTGTACGAACACAATGTGTAGGTTTTATCAAATTTTTCCATTTTATTTTATTGCTTTTCTTCGCATTTATGTGCACATATGCATTACGAGAATACTGTCGAAAATAAACAAATGTATAGATACGCAGAGAACTGGATTATACATCGTTGGTATAGTTGAAGAAAGCGTTGATATGCGGGACTTATTATGGGGATTTTCGTGGCTGCGACTACGACTATGATGATGAGGAGAACGACATCGACGACAACGACAATGACGACGAGCACGAGGACGAGGACGAGGATGAGGACGATGAAATGAAATTCTTATTGCGTTTGCCAAGTGTGCCTTATGCGTATGAGAATTTCACCGGTTCCGTTCCAAAGTATATACTCGCATAATATCTCATAGAGAATTTTGATGTGCGTTTTTATTCTTAAAAACATATTATTTTTTTTACTTCTTAAGAGACTTGATATTGCGCATAATGAAAGTTTGTTTAAGCTTCAGAAATATAGTTAGAATATGTATAATATTATTGTTGCTATTTCATGAATAACGTAACAATTAAAACTTTCCAGAATAGACAATTTTTTTAAACTTTTTTTGTTTGAATTTTTATAATGATTAGCTTTATGTTTTAAATAAATTTTATAATTTAAGTGTGTTGTTTGGTATAAATTTCACCAAATGAAATGAAGTGGACGAATGAGAGAGTATCAGTTTCAAGCATAATTTTTCAATAGTATTAGTTTAATTTTTGACATATTGCCAATTTCAAACAGAAAAATCTTGAATAATTAAGCTTTTCGTTAATAATATATTTGGTCAAGTTCAAATATTTTTAGTACATGATATATCACATACTTTCGTCAAACTTTTTTTGAGTTTAATGGAAAATAGAATTTAATAAAATCTATTAATAAAGTCACCAAAAAAGTTTATATACATAGTAATATTTGATATATTTTGGAAAATAATATAGAACAATGCCTTAATGAAAGTGCTTATTCTATGTTTATATGATGGATTTCAATTTAGAATAAACCATATCAAATGATTTATTCTAGTATTAAGGGTGAATATTTCTTATTAAATTTGTCTACATCATATCAACCATGCAGCTATGAAATTAGCAAAAGACATTGCGAAAAAAGTTTATTTTTTTAGTTTTTCTAGTTTAATAAACAAATGAAATAAGATTTAAAAGTATAATTCCACGTCAGTATCGTTTCATGTACTTTTCGAAATACAGTATACTTTTAAGCGAATCTTGGGTGCTATGAAAGAGATTTAGTGCCACCTCAACAAGATAGAAATGTGTCGCGCCCCTCTCTCTCTTCCGCAAGTAATTACAGGGAAAGCCTTTCTCCTTCTTCTTTTTCTTCTTCTCCTCTCATGAGAATAATTCAACGATCTAGTCCTTTTCAGACCCACACATCAAAAGAGATTTTGTAATAAGTCATGGCTTGTGAGTAATGTAGCAATATGGTATAGGAAAATGATAATGTTTCAAATACTATCCATAAATGCTACACTTGTAAACATAACAGAGAAGCAAAGAGAACCATATTCGATATTATTATTTTTGAAGTTTTCAATACTGATTGTTTCATGGTATAAGAATTTTAAATTTATGAATTAGAGTGAGCAATAGGTATTTGTTGTAAAATAAATAGTAAATTGATAATGATTTTTAAGCCCAATATCAAAGGCGATTTTTTATCACACCTTAGTATTTCTAAAATTGTTTTATTAAAAATGATTTTTAAATTTTAATAAAAACTATTCAACCTCGATAAGAGCAACAAACTGTTGTTGAAATCTAGACGAAAAATTGTTTCATCAAGTCTATTTTCTATTCATTATTGTTCACCTGTACAAGGACCCTCACAATAAAATATATAAAAAAAATGTCAGATGTCTCACATTCTGCATTTTAATTAAATTGCATTCAAATTAAAGAAATTTAGTTACAGTAACGTAATTGAAAAATTTGTTGAGTATAAATATTGGAATAAGATGAAAGCAAATGGATTGTTTTCTTTTTTTTTTTTTCAAAAATTCAAATAAAAATATATTAAATATGTTTTTGTATTTAAAATCTTAAAAGCAATGATTTTTTTTTATTACTTTGTTTTGTTTATGAGTTTTTTAATATAGATACAAGTAATTGATATATTTAAGTATGTATTGATTACTAAATTTATATCACATTGAGAACACTACGTAATATATTCAGTATGTACATTAGTTGTAAAAAAAAATGCTTTTTAATGTATTGATTTATATTTGTTAAAAATTATATTAAAATACACATTAATATTTTTGTTATTATACATGTACTAAATTTATAATTTAGATGAAATTGTACAATTTTCTCTATAAGAATTATAATGCTTTTAATAATATCCTGCATGGTATGAATTTTTATATTGTATTTTTACATCTGAAAATTAAAAAAAAAAAATAAAAACAACAGAAAAGGCGATTTAAGTAAATACAAGAAATTTTATTTAGCTTTCCAATTATTTTAAAAGTGGCTTTCATTTATAGTTAACATTCTTTATTCTTCGAAACAAATGAGAATTTTTTGTTCTTTAACTTTACGTGTTATTAATTGAGCGCATATAAACTTACGATGCCAAAAGAATATTATAATATTAATTTTATATATTAAAAATGAATATATTTTAAGCTTAATAATCGTATTGTAA
The DNA here is from genome assembly GCA_018907245.1 of Eupristina koningsbergeri. Lineage (NCBI taxonomy): Eukaryota > Metazoa > Arthropoda > Insecta > Hymenoptera > Agaonidae > Eupristina > Eupristina koningsbergeri. The sequence goes on from JACCHV010002775.1 coordinate 1,319,871, forward strand.
ATTTAAAAAAGAACTCATCACTTTGAAGATTAATTATTTAAGTATAAAATAAATGAAATAATAAATACAATATATATAAGTAAATTATAAATTGAGATAATTTAGAGATGTCATTATTTTCGTATTGCTATTCGGAATTAATTTTATTTTTTTATTATTATAAAATTTTATATCTTCAATCTAATCTGATTACAACAAAATTAATTTTTGTTTTACCAGTTTGATATTCATGATCCAATGATTATCTTTTAAATATTATTAATAATTTAAATGTTATATACAAAGACAGTACATAATTAACTTAAACTTTAAATTATTTTTTTATTTTTAATTGTTTTTTGACAACTAATTGTGATATATTTCAAATTTCGTAGTTATATATTAATTTAATTAGTTTGAAATATTCCATTTATTAAACATTAAATCTCATTGCTTTATTATTAGAACGATTAGTATTATACATCAAAAATCTGTTTTTATTAATTATTAAGCTTATATATATAAATTTTTTTACAAATTAATATTTATTATTTATACAAACAGTTTATAATACAATTTTTATTTTCTCAATTAGATCTTAAAAGTCTGGAGTAATTTTTATAATTTGAGAAATCCTGCCACGCCTAATTATCGAAAAACAAAACAAAAAAAAGGACAAATGCGGAAAGAGTTTGTCGACATTTTAAGACCTCTCCCGAATTTCTACGATGAATAGGCACAAAATGAAATAAAAAAACTCGATACTTCGTGGATGCACCATGTATATGTTGTATATATGGCTTTTATTGTACTGGGGGATAAATAATGCAAAAGAAAAAGTTTATTTATAATTAATTAATATTTATTTGATTTATTTATTATTGGTAAGGAAGTTGGACTGAAAGTTGTTAAAATGTTTATATAAATTTTAAATGATGTTGAAACTGAATATCTCTGGATTAAAAATGAATAAATGCATTATTGATATTTTTTATACAAGTTTGACGTTGATCTAAGTAAATAAAAGTACGAATATTTTGATCGAAAATTAGAAAGAAACATTTCTAGATAATATGAAGATTTATCGTTTGGAGAAGTGTTAGAAATGGGTGTGAGTGATGGACATTTGGGCCGCATGAATATTGTGTCGGTACTTAGAGAAGAATATCAGAAGTTGCCAGTTGGTAATTCAATCATAATCGTCCGCCAGATTTCCGTCGCAGATACCCACACGCACCCGCGGCCCATAGACGCCGAGGGTCTGATGGTTCACGAGTTGACGAGGACGGTGCAAGTCGAAACTTTATACCCAGGATTAAACTAATTTATCGCTACTAACTTCCGACTCGGACGGGCATACGTTCTCCTTTCACCCCCGCCGACGCGAGACCACCCGCCCTCAACCCCGTTTTGAAATGCGTTTAGCTGAAGAGCGATGGGGTGGGAGTCGGAGTAGGGGCTACTAGGGCACCGGAAGTCCTAAACTATGTTTATTTGCTGAATATTCCGAAACTTTAAACTTCCTCGAGATACGTTACGGAAATTCAGTTTTGCGAGAGGCGGAGAGGGGGGTTAGGCTGGAGCGGACAACGAAAGTTTTGCTGTCGTGCGAGCACGTACGCGTGTACAGAGTGCGAAGTCGAGGCTAGACGGATAGAAAAAAAATCAATAAAAAATTTCTGCAAAACCACAATAATTCTTGGCGTCGGTACAATTACTGCCAGGGCAATGTTATATTGATGATTTCTTTAATAATTAGCATTCTTAAATTTTTTTACAAATACAATAAATTTTGCCAGAATAAGAAGTTTGAAATTACAATTTATTGCTTCTTTGGGGAACCATATCATCGAATAAATCTTTGAACGAAATTATGAAGTATATTCATTTTCTATACGGACTCAATAATTCTTTAATTTTTTTTTTTTTTTTTTTTTTTGCCAAAAATGTATAAGAAAATATAAAAATGGTATTATGACAATATTATTTTAGCATGTATATTACATTGGGGAAAGTCTATTTAATAATAAAAAGTTTTTTAACGGAAAAATTTAAGCTATTTAAATTAAGTTATTTCATTAATTAATAATTTATTTTAAATAATACTACTTAATGTTAATATAATATTATAAGCATTCATTACATTTAATAAAGTATTATACTTTTAAAAATTTCTTTGATCAATGAAATTTTTGTTTTAAAAATTTTATTAAACAATAATTACAGATAATTAAGTTTGAGATATTGTGAATGTCTTTTAAAATAATGAACTATAAATTTTTCTAAAATTAATTATCTATCAAATTTTTTTAATCAATTGGTAAGTTGTTTTTATAAAACTAAAAAAATCTAAGCTTACTTTGCAAAGTCAAATAGAATATACCAAATAAGTTACTAACATAACATGTTGTCATGTTGAATAACCTTAAAGCGTTATTTCACCGTTTTTGACGTGTACGAAGTAATTTTTAATCTTTCTCATTTTCTTTTATTGTTCCACAGATTATTATGAGGATTATTACTTCAGAATTGTAAGTTTTCTCAATGGCATAGGTAATTAGCCAAAATTATGTGTAATCTAATTATACACAAAACCATACTCTATATGCAATTTTCAACGATGCACCATAGAGATTAGAAGAAACGTTTACATTAAACTTTTGTATCCTACATCAACATGCTGAAAACTTTGGAAAGAACTTTTTTTTTTAAAAAAAAACATTACTCAAGAATTTTTTCAGATAAATATTATATTTTATTAACTTAACTGATTTATATGAAGCTTTTTTTGTCATTCACTTTAAATTTTATCGAAAAGTACGCTAATAAAGTTTGGTCATTCAAATATTATTTTGAACTATATATTCATATTTAATAGAAATTTAGCTACACCCTTTGAAAATAATTAATTTTAAATAAATTTTCTGTAATACAATACAATAAAGTTCATTAATAAAATAATAATATTTCGCTTGCATAAATTTTCCGCAAAAGTTTATTATCACACATATAGATTAAGCGAAAATAAGATATAATGTAATAGTATAAATTATAAATTTACTTTTGAACATTATAACATAATTTTTAAATGTTATTTTTTAATTTGTAATATTATAGAATTATATTATATAAGTAACTGTTAAGAAAATGAAATGATATTTATTTCATAAAATTGCTTTGTATTGTCTTCTCTTTTTGCACTTACTCTGAATTAATCCACTAACAGTATAAAGCTAATAAAGTCTAGGTACATTGTAACACAAATTTAAAATTACAGTTGCCATTCATCTTAAGTAGTGGGACATCGGTAATAGAAAAATACGAATATTGAGTAAAATCAACATTAAAATAATAATGTATTATTGTTGTTATTATTATTATTAATATTAATAATAATAATATTTTATAGATTTTATGTAAACATATAAATTGAATCATAAGTAAATAGTTTATTACATAAAATATTGAATTGTTGATTCAATAAACTAATTAAAGTTTAAGTCTCACTGTAATTATATATTTAATTTATATTGCTTATTGTAAAAATCTATTTTCGATCAGCATTTTTTCATAAATGCTCGTATTATTAATCAATACGGATTATTAATTACGTTCAAGCAGGGATAAATCGCTCTAGACTCTCCTTTGTAATTGTATTGTTGAGGACAACTGTTCTTTTATATTTATAATCGTTTGAAAGTACATACTTTCGTGCTACGTATCTTTCTATCTCTTTCTTATGGTTAACTGAGCACACTATACATCTCAGTTATGGTTTTTCGACCCAGGAACTTGCGAGTGCGGCGAGTGAAGGGAAAAGCTTTTATGCAGAGGTCCATTCATTTTCCATAAAAAACCCATTGCGTTGCCCGTGTGGTCGCGGATGAACAGCTAAGAAAATATATTTACAGCTGCTATAAATCGTTGTAAATAAGAGTAATGTACATTGTGCGAACATCCGCGACACAACTCCTGCCCTATATAAATTTTATCGACAACATTCCAAAGAGTTTTTATTTTATTGCTTGCAAATATTAGAAAACGAATAAACACGCCGCTACACTGGATCATCCTTTTACATTTACACGCATTTACGCTTTAAACGTGTTAATTAGTGCATGCATATATATGTGTATGCAAGGAATATATATTTATAGTATGTTTAACGTTTTATCTTGATTAGTATGTGTAAAAATATTTTCAAACCAGCTATTATGCGTAGAACAATGTTTACTTGTTGTAGCACCTTGGTTAATTTATTGCAAAAAGCTTCACGGTGTATTCAGAAGTTTAAAATTAGTGGCTTGTAAAAACACTGTGGCTTAAAACATAATTTAGCTGTTGCACATTAGAAGTGCAATTTATTAACTTTAGCTATCTGATTATTCTTAAAAAATTAGGTTCAATTTTAAAGACAAGCTGATTTTATTAAAATGTTAATGATAGAAATTTCCGAGAATATATCATGATTTTACCGTGCACATACTTGAAATTATACAGAAAGATAATGAAAACAAAAATTCAAATCCTTTTATTTAACCCGTATATAAACTATTTCTTTGTATTAACATTATAATTACTTTTTTAATCCGAGTTAAAAACTTTTTTTTAGCATTTTTTAAATTTTTTAGTTTGCTAATTTAATTCTAATTAAACCTTAAATTAATTAAAATGTTTTCGTATTTTTGTGAGATTCTCTTGAGATAAAATAGTGAAATTTTAGGTTGTATGTAATTTTTTAAGAATGTTAAATCCGTATAAGTAAGTTTTAAAAGTGTAAAATCTACTTTTCTCTATAGCTATATATCCAAGAACAATTAATGCAAGAGTTAAAATTAGAATGTCTTTTTTACGAAAATTCAATTCAATTTGTTTAAATAATATTATTATGAAATGTAGATAAAAGCGATTTAAAATTTGTTTTCTTGATCAAGAGCTACATTTCTCCAAGTAGAAATAGTGGGAGTACTAAGAACATTTTATTAAGAACAAAAAGTTTTTAAAAGCACAAGGATAATCTTGGCTTGCAGGAGTATTTCTTTAGTTTAATATTGGTACAAAGGATCTGGTTATAGGCTGGAAGGGACCTAAAGCTACGAAATACATTGTGCCTCGCATGCGAAATTACAATTCACAAATCCGAGAGACAAAATTGATGGAGTTTGACAATATTGCTGAACACCGGGCATCCCTTCATTTCGAACAATGGACCAATGGAGTGAGGGTGGGTCCACCTTAGATTGATTGTTGCCCATATTTTGTGAATACCGGTTGATGATAAATGCCACCCATTAGGTGCATTCGGACGCACGCGTACTGATCCCATCAAACTCGAGCACAACACCCCCGAACACACTCGGGAAATTCGGGAAATGTGGGAAGACGCGAGAGCACAGCTTCCCTGGACTTACGTGTTGCTCAGCATTAATGGCTGCGGCATCTCGAGCGTCCGGATGATTGGCGCCGGATCCATTGACCATCCCGGTTGAGGAACCGCCGGCTCCGCTGCCCCCGGCCAGGGCCTTTGCGGCTACACTTCCGGCCGGCGTCTGCGGCAAACTCTGTAACCAGAAAACACACTGATGATCGAACGTTACTGCCCGGACCTGTATTGCTCCGGATCACCCAGAGCACTTCATCACCCTCTACTCGTCATTTGCACCCTGTCATATTACAAGCCCATTGCTTTTAATTACCCTGCCTTTTCACTTTTTCCTTTATCGCTTTTCGTTTATACCCCTTTCTGTGGGGGTTCTCTGCGAAATCCCGTGTCTCACCTCGAGTACAGCACGTTTTTTTTTTACAAAGGCTTAGTTTTCTGCATATCCACGATCTTTAATTTTGTTTTACTCGGATTGATGGGCTTAATATTTGAACGAATGATACATTGTTACCCTTTTTATTTGAGTATATTGAAACTTAATAAGAACTGATTTTTCCAACATTAAATTTATTTTAAATTTATGTCTTGTAGCGTTATTATTTTATATAATGATTTCTGTCCACAACCTTATCAATACTTACTTATTAAACTCATTTGTATTCAATCCTATAAAATTTAGTTTAAAATAATTAAAATTATAATATATAAATACCGTTATTTTTTTATCAATTTTTTTTTTTTTTTTTTTGCACGTATAAACAAAAATAATGCGCTGAATAAGTTATTTCGATAAATCAGTTGACACATATGGTGCTTTTATAAATTAGTAATAAATTAGGCTATTAAATGTTTAAATTAGATAGAAAAAAACGAATGTATTAGTATCACATTATCAAGTAAAAAAAATAAAAAAAGGAAAAGAAAGAGATCTCTTGAATACTTTTTGGTTCTTAAAAGCATTTTTAATGGTTTTGGAGAAGGAAAAAAATCAGATTCACAGAAAAAACAAAAAGTGGTAAAAGATAGAGAGAGAAAGAGAGAAAACGGCACAATAAGTAAAAAAATACGCATTTTAACAAGCTTTCCCCACTTTTCTATTATCTATACATTTTCTTCATGCAACTATTCTTGCAACACCTGCTTTTTATTGTCTCAAGAAAGTTCAATTACTTTTATTCTGTTTTTCACGTTATCACTTTGTTGTTAAGGTGCAATCAAAAGCTTACATTGGTTAATTTATTTTCATACATCATTGAATGCTTCATTATTGATTCATGTTCAGTTTATTAATCACGAAGAAACACTTTATGATATTTTAGAAACATTATCTATTACAAATGGATCATTAAAAATTCTGATTGTAAATGAATAAAGAACAAATTATAGATATTTATTATGTGTATTAAAGCTAATTCACGAATGAGAAACTTTATCATTGGTCAAAATTTGTTTCATATTTTATTTTTACAGAATAATGTAACGGCTTAATTTTTTTGAATACTTTCCATATATGTTCTTTCTAATGCAAACAATTTTCCGAGTAAAAGCCCAAGTTTTTATTATTTTAAAAATATTTTTCTTAATATTATTTAATAATTATGTAAAAATTAAGTTACTGAAAATATATGTACATATATATATTTTAATACATAATTTCTAACAAGAGTTAAGTTAATTTATAAATTTCAATTTCATGGAAATTACAATATTTTTTAAAAAGAGTTGAAATATAACAAATATTGGAACTAATATAAAATTAATTTGTTTTATAATAAAGAGCTATACAAAAAATAATTTGAAACAACTATAATTGTAATTATTCAAACATAAATATTTCTTAATATATTAAAATCAGTATTGTATACAATTAAATAATAACGTATGTCTGAATTGTATTTATTGTACTGAATAAAAAATATTATAAAAATAATAAAAATCATACAAATATTAGTTTCTAACATTTAATTGAAAAACGATGCTTTGTACTGATATAAATTCAATGACAACTATATTCGTATTACTATCTGAATACATTTGTATAGAAATATATGCATTCATGTGTATTTTTTGTAAATACATTAATTTAAATATACAATATTTACAGTATAAACATACATTATATTATTAATTAATATAAAAATATTACACATATTGGTATGACTATATTATATAAAAAAGATTAATTATCAAGTTTATAATCTAAAAAATTTTACAATTGAATTTTTTTAGGTAGATACAAAAAGTATTTAAATATATGATATACATTCAGATTAGTTATTTGTATGCAATTAATATTTTAAGAAAATTGGTGAATTTATTTTTTTTTTTTAATAATTTTAAATATATATAAAGGATATTGTGCCTAAAAATTAAATTTTGTCATGTGTATTGTATTGTGTAATTGTTTTTAAATAAAAATTTTGGTCAATAATTATTAATAATAAATGTGTTTTTTAGTTTGGATAATTTATTGCTATTTTTTATCAATTCATTAAAAAATTTTAAATATTAAAATAATATTATAATGTACAATGATTATTTAATTATTAATAATTAAATATTATATTAGAATTAAATAATTATTATGGATAGTTTATATTGATAAAATTTTTTTCCCAGATTGAGAATTTTCAATTTTTTTAAATTTTGAAAGAAACAGTACAGCTTGAAACGAATAATTTTATCAAAGAAAATTCCTTTTTAATAATCATCTATGTTTTCAGTAATTTGTCACTAAAGTATACATGTGTAAAGTTTTCAATAAAATTAATTTTCTAACTTATATTAAATGGCACTTTGTTTATAATTATAAAATTATATATAATGTATATACATATGATTGATATCGAGGGTCTTCAAATAAAACTATTTATTTTATTAAAGCATTAGGAACTGTTGACTCGTGTTAACCTAAACGAAAATCCATATAATGAAAGTAGAATTTTTGATAGTATCAGTTCGATCACAAAAATATTCAATTTTAATTATTGAATTTTATCCGAAGCCAATATTCTCTATAATTTTTTATACATTTTTAATTTTTTCAAGTATTTTTCTTAGAATTGTAAAAAATTATATTTACAATGTGGGGTTCCCCCAACGCCACACACCCACACACACACACACACACATTCACAAATTGGCCGCGCGGATTTCCCCGCTCAAAATCAGCAACGGCCAAATAGTTCTACGAACTATGCGGCGACAAATCCCGCGCCCGCCGAAATCGAACGGATCGGTTTCCGGGTACCGGCGTTCATGCCTGCCGAACCCAAGCTGTGGTTTAGCTTACTCGAACGCAGTTTCGACGCATCTTGAATAACGACAGAGCAAACTAAGTACAACCATCTGTGTTGTAACCTGGATACGAGGTACGCAATGGAGATCAAGGATCTCATCGTCAAGCCGCCCGCCAGCGCACAATACACGACAACGAAGACGGAGCTACTGCGACGGCTCAACTTGTCCCAGGAAAGTAAGACGCGAAAGCTCCTGGAAGACCAGGTCTTGGGCGACCGCAAACCCACTCAATTTCTCCGCTACCTGCGGGACCTGGCTGGGAACCTGGCTGACGAGACGCTATTAAGGACGCTCTGTATTGGCCGTCTCCCAGCAATGGTGCAGCAGCTCCTAACGACGCAGACTGCAGCGTCCCTGGACACAACGGCTAACATGGCCGATTCCATAATGGACACCATCAGGGCTACACAACCTTTCACCGCACCGCAGGTCGCCGCCGTCTCGGCGTCAACGCAAGTGAGTACGGATAGCTTGATAGTGCAACTCGCGCAACTAACAACCTCCTTGCGCGAAGAAATCGCAGAAATACGACACGAATGGCGGCCGGAGCGTGAGCGATGCCCACGTGCGCGTCAGCGTACGCGCTCGGCGTCCCGGCGGCGATCATCCTCCCGGCGCACCGACGGGAATCCGGAATTCTGTTGGTATCACCGGCGTTTCCAGGAGGAAGCCCGGAAATGCACCAAGCCATGCACGTTTCCGGAAAACGCGCGGGACGGTCGTTAATGGAGGCAAGCGACACCCGCCCGCAAACACGTCGCCTCTTCGTGACCGACCGTCAATCTGGCATCCGGTATCTCGTGGATACCGGTGCCGATGTCTGCGTGTACTCGCGTACCGCGTACCGTGGCGACGCCAAGAAATCCGGGTACGAATTGGCAGCCGCGAACAGCAGCTCCATCGCCACCTACGGCACGATTGCGGCCCTGGACCTGGGGCTCCGCCACGCCTTCGTGGAGGTTCGTGTTGGCCGACGTCCCGAAAGCTATCATCGGGGCGGATTTCATCGCCCACTACGGCCTCCTAGTGGATCTCCATGCCGGGCGACTGATCGACCGCAAGACCGGCCTAAAGTCCCGCGGTCACGTGGGTATATCGAATACCCCCACTATCAAAACCATCTCTGGAGTCTCGCCCTATCATCGGCTACTGGAAGGCTACCCGGAGATTACCCGTCCTGACGGGCGCGCTTCGCAAGTGCGTCAAGCGACGCGCCACCACATACTGACGGCACCAAGACCTCCGGTGACCAGCAGGCCGCGACGCCTGGCCCCGGACAAGCTCGTCCGCGCAAAAAGAAATTCGAGGCGATGCTACAACTCGGCATCGCTCGAATGTCGAAAAGCCCTTGGGCGGCGCCGCTGTATATGGCGCCTAAGGGCGTGGACGATGAGCGCCCGTGCGGGGACTATCGGGGACTGAACGCCCGCACAATCCCTAATAGGTATCCAGTCCCCCACATCCAGGATTTCTCGCAAGGCCTACACGACAAAAAGATCTTCTCCAAGATAGATCTGGTTAGGGCGTACAACCAGATCCCCGTCGCGGAGGAAGATATTCCGAAAACTGCCATTACCACACCGTTCGGGCTGTTCGAATTTCCGTTCATGAGTTTCGGGCTTCGAAACGCCGCCCAAACTTTTCAACGGTTCATGACGGAGATGCTGCGCGGGCTCGACACCTGTTACGTATATATCGACGATATCCTCGTCGCCTCGGACAGCGAAGTGGAACACTTGAAGCACCTCCAACAGCTTTTCGAACGCTTCCAACGGAATGGAATCGTGATAAACCCGGCAAAATGCATCTTCGGCCGGGACCAAGTCACCTTCCTTGGACACATCGTCTCCAGCGAGGGTATCCGCCCAACTGAGAAAAAGGTGGAGGTGGTGAGGAACTATCCACGACCGAAGACGGCGAAGGAGTTGTGGCGCTTCCTCGGCATCGCCAACATTTATCGAAAAAGCCTGCCGAACGCCGCGAAGGTTCAAGCGCCACTGAACGATCTGTTCGGCGGAAACGTACGGGGAAGGGACTCTCTGAAGTGGAACGACGCGGCCGAGGAGGCCTTCTCCTCCATCAAGGACGACATCGCCAAGGCAACCCTCATCGCACACCCGAAGGTAGGCGCCCGCCTAGCTCTGGTGTGCGATGTTTCCCACACGGCGGTCGGAGCCGCTCTGCAGCAAGTGATCAATGGCAAGTGGGAGCCGCTCGTTTTTTTTTCCAAAAAACTGAGTCCCACGCAAGCCAGGTAAAGCGCTTTCGACTGAGAGCTCCTCGCTTTATACCTGGCTGTAAAATATTTCCAACACATGGTGGAAGAGCGCAGTTTCACCATCTACACGGACCACAACCCGCTAACGTTCGCGTTTCATCAACGACCGGAAAAGGCGTCCCCGAGGCAGTCGAGACACCTTGACCTGATAGGTCAATTCTCGACTGACATCCAACACATCTCGGGGAAGGACAACTCCGTAGCCGACGCACTCTCCCGCCTGGAGGCGATTACACCTGTGTTGGACTACACCAAACTCGCCGAGTCGCAGAGGGATGACGGCCAGATTCAGCAGCTGCTGGGTCAGGGGTCCGCATTGGAATGCCGGTGAATTCAGCTGCCCGAAACCAACATCCGGGTCCTCTGCGATGTGTCGACGAACGCGGTCAGACCCATACTGACAAGGCCCTTTCGGAGGACGGCTTTCGACTGCATCCACGGCCTGGCGCATCCCGGGATCAAAGCGACGACCAAGCACGTGACTCAGCAGTACGTTTGGCCGTCGATGAAAAAAGACTGCCGATCGTGGGCACGAACATGCCATGAATGCCAACGCGCCAAAACCACCAGGCACGTGAAGACGCCGATCGGAGAGTTCAACCCGCCGTCGGCACGCTTCCAGCACGTGCACATTGATATTGTGGTGTTGCCTCACTCGGAGGGGAAGCGGTACTTACGTTACCTGCGTCGACCGCTTCACGAGATGCTCTGAGGCGTTTCCGATCCACGACCAGGAAGCCGAGACCGTCGCCCGCGCTTTCTACGAGTGATGGATGTGCAGGTTCGGCACCCCGCTCCGGATCACCATCGACCAAGGCCGGCAGTTTGAGTCGTACCTGTTCAGGGCTCTGAATTCACTGGCAGGTGTGACTCACCTTCGGACGACGGCCTACCATCCGCAGGCCAACGGGATGGTCGAACGCCTTCACCGCCAGCTGAAGGCAGCCATCCGATGCCACCAGGACCAGGCTTGGACGAGGGCCCTCCCGACGGTGCTGACGGGCATCCGATCCGCCTGGAAAGACGACCTCCAAGCGACGGCCACCGAGCTCGTCTACGGCGAGCCAATGCCACTACCAGGGGAGTTCCTCGTTCAAAAGGAGGACGCACTGAACGACCCGTCGATTTTTGTGAGAGAGCTACGTGAGCTCTTCACGAAGCTCCGACCAACACTAGTGACACGACACGGCGCGCCAGCGACGTTCGTTTTCAAGGACCTGGCGACATCCACCCACGTTTTCGTGTGACGTGATGCCGTGAAGGGTATCCTGGTGATGCCCTACGACAGCCCTTTCCCTGTCATCAGCCGGCAGGAAAAAACCTTTGTGGTCAACGTGAACGGTCGACCAACGACCGTGACAATTGACCGCCTAAAGCCGGCATACATCCTCGGCGGCGACTGCCGCGAGACTGACGACGCAACCATCGCGGAGCCACACACACCGTCGAATGAAGACGACACATCTAACCCGTCGGGACCACGACGCTCTGGCAGGCGAATAAGGTTTGCCGAGCATTATCAGGCTGGTTTCAAGTAGGCGAGAGACACAGTGAAATCGGATCATTGTGAAAGAACATAAAAAAAGTGAGAAAGAGACAAGTGCAATGTCGCGCAAAGTGTAAATACGGCGTATAAGTAAAATTTTTTTTTTCTGTCCCATCCTTACTTTCAGCGCTACAAATGTATATTTTTCATCTAAATTCTTCTGTATTGTGTATCATATTATAATTTTTTGTATATTTGTACTGTTTTTATTGGAAAATAATAAAGCAGCCTGTCGTGACTACATCACTGGCGAGGGGGTACATTGGGGTTCCCCCCAACGTCCCCCCCCACACACACACATTCATAAATTGGCCGCGCGGATTTCTCCGCTCAAAATCAGCAACGGCCAAATAGTTCTACGAACTATTTGGGCCGCGTCCCCCCGCTCTACCTCCTACCTGTGTAGGTGACGCCGGCAAGGTGGAAGTGGGGGAGATAAGGAAAAAAGGGTTTCCGCGCGGAAAAGCCAGGAGGAGTGACAGTTCCTTCTGGACTAACGTGACACGCACATTCGCACGCACGGCAGGACCCTCAAGAAATAAACGGACGCTTTTCTAAAACCCGCTCACCTTTTCACTCCATCCACGCCGACCTCCCAAAACAATATAAATATCAAATCGATTAATCATAAATTATTAAATTTAGAAGTAATAATTGAAAAATGTTTTCCAACTACTGATAACGTGGTATAATAAAATTCTATTGAATTAACTTAGTTTGATGCGCGGAAAGAAATAATTTAATCTAGTCGAATATTCGGCAAGGTATAAGCAATACATTTCCGGGTTAGAATAAAAATGTCCGTAAATGGGACATGCACTTTGTAATAAATCTTGAAATGATAGATAACAATAGAGTCGCGCAATAAAATTTAAAATGATTCTTCAGCAAGTAGTTCTATACAACTCGGATTATGGGCGCCTTGAAACGCAATTTCATATATATTCATTTTAAATCATGGGTGAATTAGAGTCAAACATATGTGTACACACACATGTGCTTGTTTGCATGCATATGTACATAAATAAGTATGCGGAAACGAGGATTCAACGTTAATTCGATATAAGTGGAATTTTCCTCATAAACCGCACTGGATATAAAAGAACGGATATATTGCAGTGAGATGAGGACATATAAGGGAAATTCTTAACAGTTCGCTTTTCTTTGTGTGCTCACATTTGGCACGAGCTTATATTCAGAAAGACACGAGTTTCCTTTCTTTTCTCTCTTGATATTTTGCGGTCCAGCGACGGATTGGGAGGGTATCTACTCTTTTGACAATATATAAAATGCATATCATTCGTGGATGGAGAGAAACCAAACGAAATTTGTACGTCGCCTTCGACATTTCGACTTGACAGCGAAACAAGTTTGGAAAATTAGATACAATTGCTTTACACATTTATTACTTTGCATAGTGTGCTCGAAACTTTAACCGATTTCGGCGATAATGAAATTTCAATGATTATTCTATTGGATGATTATTCTATGAATATATCGATACAGTGTATTATTATTTTCAAGAATATCTAATCAGACAAATTATGATTTATAGCTGATATAAAATCTATGAGGATGGAAATCTCGCGAATCTATTAATTAACAACTCCATTTTTGTATATTATATAAATAATCAAATTAAATGTAGCACACGTAGTAGACCAATTCTCTTTAATTTAAATAATAGATAATCATAATAAATGTAAAATTAAATAACATTTAGAATGTAAAATTTTTTCTTTTCGATCTCCAGTGAAAGGTTTTTTATGACAAATTTGTAAAATGATTTGTAAAATCTAAGCACATATAATTATAGCAGAAATTTAACGTACAATCATAAGGGAGATTACGAAATATTTAAATTTTACGGGTAAATTAGATAAAATATCATAAAAAGGAAGATTTATAGATGAAATAATAGAGAAGCAAAATTTTTATTTTAGAATTTTGAATTAGAGCGCAGTTTTTTATTAAGTTCAATTTAATTTATTCGGTTATAATTAATTAATAATATAATTAATTAGTTAATTAATTAACGTAAATAGTCTTAGTAATAAATTAGTTGTTAGAGAATATTTTATTAAATTGTTTAATAAAATTGTCTGAATTATTATATCAATTTTTAATTTTAGATGCTTTTATTTTAATTTTACCATTTTAAAATTGGTGTTCGTGTTTAATAAAGTTTTCTTTATATTCATCGAAGGAGTTTAACTATAGAAAAGAAAGAAACATGTATTTTAATAATTTATAGTTTAATAATAATAGTAATATGTATTGTACTCTACACAGGTACAATATTTATAAGGTGAATTATTAACTTTGAATTTAATAAATACTAGATCGTGTTCGATTAATAAGTTTAGCAAAGTTTTATTATATTTATATTCAGTCCAATGAAAATGGTAATATTTTCCAACACTAAGTGGATGCAAAATTATAACTGTATTCGTTATTACTAATTAAATACTTTAATAGATTTAACATATAAATATACAGTATTCAAAAATTTTAAATTGATAAGAGCAGTAAAAACTAAAGTGAAAAGGCAAATATTTTAATTAAATCTAGTTCAAAAATAAAAATCAAAAGTTAATGTAAAAAAATAGCAATCTATAAATGAAGTTTGTAACATACCTAAAAAACACTTGTTCTACAGTCAACATTTTCTGCTTAATCTATGAAATCTAAGCATTTTCCCTCCACTTAGTGTAACTCGTAATCTCTATCTCTGTGATTACAAAATTGAAAGCTTTTCTCGAGAAAGATTGATCAATCGTATTTCTAAGGACCCTGAGTAATCACATCTGATAAAATCAGCAAATGCACAAACTCGTGTGAAAAAACAGCGAAAGCTTTTCCAGACGTAATCGGCTTCCGCGATCGCGAAGTATCCAGTTTAACGCGAACGCAAATTCATGCCCCGCACGCCGGAAGTGACATTTATCGACGGTATTTCGCATAAGTCAATCGACCACTCATGGCTTAGCCTACCGATGGAAAGAGAAAATACGATTCCCAAAGAAAATTGGAGCGGAAGAGAAACGAGCAGGTGGTAAGGAAAATGTAGTTTGAACGGGGGAGTGATTCGATCTGCATAGATGCGCTTCGTCTACTCTAAATATCTAACCGGGTCATACGGTAATGGAGGAAAAACTACGAAAGTTTTCCCGATGGATACAATTAATATTGTTTAGATACTCGGTACAATTAAGCAATAAATACTTCGTATATTCGAAACCGCCTTTTAAGACGTTTTTATACGTGTGACTATAAACGATAAAAAATGTCTTGATCAACTTTTGTAGTAATGATTGCATTGTTTTTTTCTACCGAGTATGTCATTTAGAATATGAAAAAAGTAGCGTGAGAAGAAAGTGCACTACCTCTATGTGTACACTTAAGACATGCCATAATAAAATCCACATAGACACAATTAACTTTTCTCTAAAACTAGTGTTTAATTATAACTACAAAATTGCTTTCCAAAGTACTAGAATTATCGTTAGAAAAAAACATAAATAACGTGATGTGTTAATTCGATGACATGTCCTTGTTTCGGTAACTCTGTATAACAATTTTCGTTTACTAAATTCATGTTTTAACGTTATAAAAAATTATGGAAGATAATTTAGTATTCACGAGAAAAGAAAAGAGAGGAAGTGATAAATAATGATAGTAGCGCTGAAAGACCACCGCGATGTGAAGTTAACGGAAGACTTTGCATAGACGGGATTATGATGGCGAAGGTACGCAAATGATGGAAAAAATCTGCAAGCCGAGATATTTAGTTTTAGCTAAGCCTCAAGTTTTCGAAACGCATTTACAAATAGAAAGACTGTGAGTTGGTGGAGTATTATAAACAAGTTCTACATATCTACATACTATATATGAATATAAAAATACGAACATGAATAGAATATAAGCGAGAGAGAGAGAGAGAGAGAGAGAGAGATGATATACAAATTAATACATGCCTACATCTATTTATTTATTTATTTATGTATTCTATGGGTTAAATAATAATATTATTTAAATAGTTTTTATAAATCCATGCTTAAATCACCCATACGACGTATGGATTATGGTACTTGAAGTATAATGTGTACAAATTTAGTGTCAATATTAATATCTATGTAATGTATAAATCACTAATAAATGAATTTTGTGATCTTACGTTTATTTGCACGCTGATTAACATATTCTTTTTAATTTAAATTAAAAATCATATATTATTTATTAACTGTGATAAATTTTCCGTTACTTGTAAAATGAAAGAGTTTCAAAAATTAAAAGTTCAAAATACTTGAGCTTTAATTTACTAACAAATAAGTGAGAGTCTTGTATGTTCTTTATTCCATGCATTTAAAAGGCTATAAAATGGTACTTAATACCAACATTTCCTAGTTTACTGCATAACTTTGTACATGATTTTGCGCAGCTCTTTGTAGTTGGTGTTTGTGCATTCATATGCTCGGATAAATTTGTGTGGCTCAAGTACGTAAATCCAGAGGAAGTAAATTTTCTTTCCCTTGAACCTCGTGAGTGCAGTGTAAAAGACTCGCTAACTTAGTTCCAGTTGACTTTACGCGAGCTGCAAAAAGTCGAGAGCAAAGATCACAGCTACACCACTTATATGTGTGGATGTAAATGTAGTTTGTGCATACAAATCCTCTGCAAGTCCGACACAATCTTACTCAGAATGTCGGAAGACGGATGTTTAAAAGGATGACGGAGACGCCAATGATTTTATCAAGAATTTTACTCTTTTATTCGTTCATTTAAAATTTTACCACAAGTTGGGCTTTTACCGAATAAAAAATTAGATTTTAAGTTGTATACATATATCTGGCAACGTGTGAAATAAAAAGTTTTTAGGAGTATTAAACTTTTATTTACATTTAATATTTACTATTGTGCATATTTAATATTTTTTATTCAACTCAATTTATAATTGATGTGATTTTCTTAGACAATTTGAAAACTAGATTCAGTACAAAGTACAATAAAAAATACAAAAATTAAGATATTATAATAAAATAATTGACTTTATAGAATTGGATAAGTATTTGAAGAAAGTAATAATTATTTTTTTTTCATTGTTTAAATTTTAAGAAAATAAAGAAAACATTATTTTAAAAAATATATATGTTAATATTTATATATACGTGTGTAGATGGCTGATTGTACGTAACTTTATGTGAATCAATCTGTATGTGTATGTATACACATGGGTCTATAGTTAATTGTATTTGCATGTGTAAATTATTAATTTTTGAAAATCAGGTTATCGACATTTAAAGTGAATGAGATAATTGTTTTATATCAAATTTTATGTTCTAAACAAGTATAAATTTTGTACATGATACTTGATTCTAGGTTTATACATATTATAAAGTTTATATTATTTTGCATGGAATTAATAAATGTTTGGTATTTTACTACATTTATTTTTTTTCTCGTTATCTTTCTTTTTTCACTTATGTATGGAAATGTTTTCATTCTCGTTCATTGATAGAATCAAAATAAATGAGGATAAAAGAAATATTGTAAAAACGGCAGGCCGTATTAGTGCGTTCGTGTGGTTTGTGCGTGAAAATCCAAATTGGTTGTATGAGGCTGAAATGGTGGATGATGGTGGAATGTCAACGTCGATCGATTATCGTCGATCGAGTTACATAGCAGATGCAGAAATGCATCTCTCTTTTGGGTAAACGAACTTACGAGGTATGTTGCTGAAGGTAAATATGGTAAAACGCAACGAATCTCTGAAATCCAGGTGTCATGAACTAGTCGTGAAATATTCTGAATGAATTTTAGCTAGAATATAACTTTTTCTATCTAAAGGTAACCTAGAGATTTTTTTTACTTAGAAATTAAGATTTTTGTAAAAACTGCAATAAAAGAAAATAATGCGTTGTTTGATTATGATTGTCCGTAAGTGAAGAGTACAAAGAATCGTAAACTTATCAATTAGATAGTGATAATAATTTAAAAATAAAAGAAATCAATATTCATGAAAGTGATAGGAAACTTGAACAGCTTTGGTTTCTCGAGAAATTTTAGAAAAAATATAAGTACATCATGCGTGTAATTGTGCATTAAGTCCTAGCTTATTTATTAAAATTAAAAAATAATAGAAGTAACTATTCTTTTTATGTGATTATATTGCTCGAAAAAATTTATCAGTAATCAATACAAATCAGTAAAATATATCAGTACTGAATTTATTTATTTTCAAAATTAATAGTATGTACAGAAATGGTAACAAACTGCCAAGAGCTAAGAAATATATAATATATATCCTACAGTATACTAGAATTCACAAATTATTGTTGACCTCAAAGTTTTAATACTTTTGATTGAACGCAAGCTATTTTATAATTAAAATTATAAAGAAAAATACTTTAATTAAAGTGGATGCACTTTAATTAAGCGCTCCATTGAACGTGAAAAACCTTTAGCAACTTATTCAAACATACCCCTATCATGAATGTTTGACGAATTATTTAAAAGAAAATGCAAAAAAAAAAAAAAAAAATTGAAACAATCATTTGTAGGCATTCCACGCAAGCATACTTAAGCATCTAAGGACCTGTTATTTAAAATGAACAAGGCGAACATCTTTTCAACTTTTGTCACTGAAAAATATAACAGAATAAATCTGTAAAATTACCGAGAAGGCAGTCTCAATTTTGATTTGTTCCTTTCCCAACATTTAAAATTACATTACTCATTTAATACTTTTATTTTTTTTTTTTAGAATCTTGGTTTTCGTGGATGCTGGATCGGGATTTCACAACGCTGGTTTTTTATGTACATCTTGTGGTCAAAACAGCTACACATTTTTTCTTCTTCATAAACTTTTATTTCATTTTTATTCTTTTAATTACTTCCTCAAAATGATATTTTTTTATTTTGTTTTATTGCAGTTAGATATTGACTTATTCTTCTATTCTAAATTTTTTTTATTTTTTCTTTCATTATCTACTTCTGTTTAAAAAATTCTATTTAATTACAAAATTAACAATCAAATTTATGGCCAATTTTGTAATTTCTAATTAATTAGTACAGTATTAGACAAAAAATATATAAATTGTAACTTTTACTTTTCAATTTATAGTTGGTTTATATTTATTACATCTAAATCCATTAATTATTACTGCTGATTGTATTATATTGACATTTTTTAATTGAATAGATAAGCATAAAAAATTATGCGTTACTGTTTTATTTATTTTCAATTTGTTCCTGCACTTTTTTTAGTTGCATGGATAATGATGACGCTCAATCATGTAAATAATTGAAATTTTATAAAAAATTACCTAACAAATTTTAATTCAATTAATCGTTTTTATAGTTTTAATAAATATTATTGCACTTGTTTATTTTATAAAATTAACTTAATTGACTTAAAAATTAACAAGCATATAATTTTATTTTTAACAATCTATTATTTAGAATATGTTTTTAGTATTTTTTTTTTAATGAACGAATAAAATGTATAAAATTAATTAGTGTATTTTTAAAACAATAATTTCTCTTCTAAAATTTATAATAAAATTATTTTAATTTGTTTGAAAATAAAAAATTTTTTACAATTTATATTTAAGAAAAGATTGATTTTATCAGATGATATAAAGAAAAAATTTATTCAATTATACTTTTATATTCTCACTTTAGTACTATTATACCTGGCACCTTTTTAGTCTAGCTCTGTCTCTTTTGCAATACACTTTTTCTTACTTCAAATGCACATTATGCTTTTTTTCATCGTTTCTTTTTTCTGTCGTTTTCATTCGTTCTTCATCCAGATTTTCTTTTCCTATTTCTTCTTTTCTCTCTCTCTCTCTCTCTCTCTTTCTCACTTTGCCTATAGCTGTCTCGCTTTCTTTCTCTTTTACTTTTACTTTCGGGTTTTACTTTTCTCCCTCCATCGAGTCAGGAGGACGCAGCAAACTACAGCAACTCGACTTTACTACAACGTCAGTACCGACATTAATGGCTTTTCCCAGCTTGTGGGGCACAGCGAATTTTAATGAGATTTATGATTACAAAGCACGACACGGCGCTTTTGTATATGTTTTTTTTTTTTATATTTTTATTTTCTACTTCTTTAGTACGTCATCTACAGGTTTCTCTCGATTCTTCTATTTTTTTTGCAAATACTTCATCATCTGTGTCTCTTACTGTCACTTATTACATGAGTATAGGTGTCTCTTTACAAATGTCTAAGTCTGTTGCACTCTTCAATTTGACACCTTTTAGTCTATTTTTCCAAGCTACTACCTTACTATCCTCTGTTATTATGGTTTTTGTCACTATTTTTTTCTCTCTATTTTCTTTTTGTTCAATTTTTATATATTTACATTTTGCCCTCATACATTTCAATAATTTTGAAATATTGCATTGAAATAAACTTGAAGTATTTTAAGTCATTCGAATATTACATTATGAAATTATTTTTTAAATTTTTTTATTATTTTTAAACAGTATATTTAATGCAATAAAATTTTTCTTGCAAGTTCAGAATAAATTATAAATAGTTTATTTATATATAATATTTTTATAATATATATTTTAAAACTCATTCATTATTCTATTATTTATTGCACCAATGTAAGTACAAAAAAGGATAATAAATAATTTTATAATTTAATATTAAGTTAGTAATTGACTGAATATTAATTACACTCATTTTTTAGTATATTTTTTAAATATTGATCTTTCACGAATTATTCTTCGAATATAAAATGATTCTTGAATTCTTTCATTTAAAGTATATATATTTTGACAATAACATTTATATTGTATTAAAATTAAATAAATAATGATCGAGTCTTATTCTAAAGAGGATAAAAAGTATTTTTTATGTTTGTAGTGAAGAAGTTAAAAATCAAAAGCTTTAATACATTGTAAGATGAAAATAGGAAGACAGTATTTTATTCAAATTGAAAGGAGTGTAATATACTGTGACTTGGGAAAATTTAATGTTGCACAATAAAAATTATCTTTCTTAGATGAATGAAGTAGTGCACATATAGGTATGAAGTTGTATAAGTTTAATAACTAAATAAGATGAAACTCTAGGATAAAATTCCAATTTTATGTGGATATGATAATCCTCAATGAATTAAAAAATATTTTTGCATTGCATTGTTGCATATATTGCATATCTTATTCTTTCATTACTGTTTGGATAAAATTTCTTTTTCTTGCTTTGAAAATATTTTATAGTATATCGCATACAAATCATGCATAAAGCATACGAGCGTATGCATATGTTTAACCGTGCGCATGGATGCTGTTTTTCCTTGAAATCTTGCATGAAAAACAGTGTCGTCACAAGCCTGTAAAACTACTCTACATTATAGATGCGAATATAAAAGAAAAGGTAGTAGAGAGAGATGAGAGAGATGAGAGATGAGAGAGAGAGAGAGAGAGAGAGAGAGAGAGAGAGAGAGAGCAACATGCATGGGATAAAGAGAGAAAAAGGTACAGGTATAGTCGTGAATTCACTGAGAGTGCTTGGAGTCTTAATGTGTGTCACCGCTAGTTCCTGGAAGATAGAGTGAGTGAGAGCTTTACAGCATCCCCTAAGTTGACATTAATCTTTCCCCTTGTGTAGATCAACAGCGCGCCAGATGAATTAAGAACGAACTAACGTTTTGCAACTCTTTGTTTTTATCTAAACATTTTTTGTTTTATTATGTCTTTTTGTTCCTCTGCAAATTGCTCTTGCATCTTGATTGTGAGTAAATCCTTCGCAGAAGTGATTGAAATTTTTTTAATCAATCATCTTCATTATCTATATACTCAATATAATTATTCAAGTTATCATTAAAAATGAATTAAAACAGTATAATTATGAATTTATATCATTACATTTGTACTACTAAAAATTAAAATGAATATTAAATTATGTTTCTATATTAAACAAAAAAAATTTATCCTGTTCTGTTGAAGCAGGTACCTTTAATTGATTAATACAACATAGCAAAAATTGTTAATTAGATTTTTTTAAACAATTTAATTTTTTTCATTAAAATTATTTACGCATAAATTTGTTAGTATGCTTAATTTTCATGAAAAGCAAATCTAATCGTTGCTAACAATAATTATATTAAAATATATAGCGATTAATATTTTTATTATCATGAGTTTTGTTGCTTATTTGACAATTGCAAAGCATATTGATAAAGTAACATTATATATTAATGCATTTTGATAATGAAAACGACGAATTAATTATTTTTGTTAAAAACTATTTTTTGTATAAAATATGATGCAATAATTTTGCTGGTTTTGACAAGATCTACAATTGCAGTGCTTAAATATGGATATGTACACACAATGAAATGAAGTACATTTTATTACCTTTTTTTCGCTTCATTTAATAAAATAAGTCAAAAATATATTGAAAACTTTATTATTTATCCAAAGCATAGAGTATAAAAAATAAATATAAAAAAAAAATTTACATAATTTTCCTTATTCAGAAATTAAACCACAATTTTTCATAATTGTAATGGAATCTTAATTGGAACCAATGAAATCATGTTATTGAATTAAATTAGTTAAATTATTAATTATATTATACAAAAATAATTAGAAATATGTATAATATTTTAAATTAAATGCATTTAAAAAATTTTGAATAAAAATTAATTTTGATAACAATAATACAACATAATCTAATTTTTGTAATATTACAATACATTAATATTATTTATTAATAAAACAATATTACGGAATTAAATTATTTGAAATAAATTATAATTTCTAAAATTCCAATTTTTATTAAATAGCTTAATCAAATGAATAAAACATGGGTGCATAATTTAATAGCGAGAATATTAATTTTTCAAACTTAAAATCGGTATAAAGTACTTTAGGACAGGTTACAGTAACGATCATTAAAAACTTTGAAAACGTGATCAGCGTGTTATAGGTAGGTGCATTTTAACCAAAATGGAAAACATATGCCACTCGATCGCTTTATTTTTTTTGTTATAGAAAGCCTATGTATATTTAGATTCGAGTTTCTATGATGATGGGAATTACAAATACCCTTTGGTAACACAAAATATAATTTAGACACCGAACCAAAGACTTTTTAGAACCATATTTATTTTTCCCAACTTATATACAAACGTACTTGATAAAAAGGTATGGCATTTTATTTGATAAAATGGTAAATTTATTTAAATTGCGGGTTTATTAATCTTCATATTCGAATCTTTCATTTTACATGCAGACATTAAATGAGGGATGAGCGATTAGACTTAATTTGTAATAAAACCCTCTTAATCATATAACAAGAACATTGTATTCTGTATGGCTGCATAATCCCTCAAAACTTCTGAGTATTTGCACGTATACGACTCTACGACGATAATAAAGCATGAGCAAGGAAACTTCCCTTAAAAGCTAATTTTTAAACGATAAAAACAATTTTGCATTGGCCCTACGCGAGCAGAATACAAATTCTCGCTCTCCTTTATTCGTTACGCTCAATGCAAAGGGTAGGAAACGTGCAGAACGCTTTCTTTGTACATTTTTACGTTATTTAGACAGGAATGAGTTTTTTAAGATGAATTATCCAGCGTATAAAAGAAAAGTTTTCCTGCACGCACATCAAACGAATCTACATCCCATTTTATTAATATTTTCATGCGTAAACGCTTAATTTGTTACTAAATCCTAGCATTCTTTTCTTCAAGAACGTATCATGTATTCTTGAATAATTTGAAGAATAACTTCATTAAAATAACACATTGTACGCCATTCTGGCAATAATAATAAAATAGTAATGAGACTCATTTTTCAAAAAATGCTATTATAATTTTAATTAATTTTACTAATTAATTAAACTATTTGAGTTGTTTTTGATATGTTGATTCTTCTTCTTGAATTTGAAAAATATTTGATGAAAATGTGCATAGTAGTGAAATACATTCACAATATTGTAAAATATGTCTTATAAGAGCCATTTTATAACAGTACTTTTAAAATAAAAAAAAATATTTATATTATATTCTATCACATTTTTAGGTCATTATTTTATGAATGCTTTAATTAATAAACTTATGTCTATAACTGCTACAAAATAAATTGCCTCCTGGATTTACTGAATAGCAGAAAAGGGGAAAAAGGGGCAGAATGTTAATGACTATTTCCCGAGTGTATGAATCTTCTGCACATAATCACGAAAAGAGTGTAATACCCAAAAAAAAAACATAAGCGTCCTGTTAATATTAATGTACATTCAGCAAGACAAACAGGCTGGAGCGCAGTAATTTTCAAGATTTATCATCGCTACGTGGGCGAGGTTGGAAATTTTAATGGATATGCTTTTCCATGTCCAGAAATTAAAAAGTTATCCATGAGATGAGCACCAGAGTGTTCTGATGTGTTTTTTTTTAAAATTTCTAAAAATCTAAGACAAAAATCCACATTCCTGATTTCTTTTGAACTTCATAAAATTGACCATCCTCTCATTTCCAAATTTGGTCGG
Organism: Eupristina koningsbergeri; assembly: GCA_018907245.1. Taxonomy (NCBI): domain Eukaryota; kingdom Metazoa; phylum Arthropoda; class Insecta; order Hymenoptera; family Agaonidae; genus Eupristina; species Eupristina koningsbergeri. The sequence goes on from JACCHV010002775.1 coordinate 1,344,874, forward strand.
CACACTTAAGATTTCATAATACAAAAAATTTACTCCAAGTGTCGTTTAATTTCAGAAATAAAAATTAAATAAAAATGATACACGATTAATTTTTATTTATAAATAATTACAAAATGGTATTTAAGAATATTTTTAAATATATACAGAGTAGATTATATTACAACGAAAATTTATTATTAAGCAATTTATTTTAATAACACGGCACATTAATGTTACTCTGCAGATAACTATTTATTACTTAATGCTATATTCAATTTGCCAATCGAAAGTAATTAGATAAGTTATAGAATAATTATTAACCATTCATTATATTTTTATTAATTCATAATCAATTTCATGATGTATTTGGAAGGAGTTGTCATTTTTACGAGAATTTCATTATTCATTTTTTAAATATGTGTTTAATTGGTTTTAATTAAAATTCTTAAATCCTATTAAAAGGTTTTAATTCATAAAGATTTTTACGAGATTATTATTTACTTAGTTTACAAATATTAATATTATATACTTTTTTTGAAAAATTATTGAAAAAATTAGAAATTTCAAACATTAAAAATTAAGAGTTTTTTTATAAACATTTACAATTTTTAATTTTATATCGAATATGAATAACGTTTTTACATTGACTATCAAATGTTTTTACAATACATACCTTTTATTGAAATTAGCTACAATTCTAAAAATTTCATATTAACTAATGCAATAGCATTGTTTATTTTATCTGAAGGATAAATGATTTTAACAATATAACCATTTATTTATTAAAGAGCATAATATTGATGCTGTACTATAATCGGGTTAAAAATTCGTTATGAAAATAGAAATTTTTATATCTTTACAAGGTGCTGCAGAAATATAAGATCATTAAAAATATTATATCTTTAAAATATTTTATATCCTAAATGTTATTTTAAGAAACAAACAATTTTGTACGTAATTGTGTAATAAAAAAATACATCAATATAGTAAATTTAATGCCCTAAAATTATTCGTAATAACTACTAAATGTTTTATAATGAATATGTTGAAAAAGTCTCATAAACTTTGCAGTTTTCATTTCAAATTAAATTTTAGATGTCATCAATTCATTATAAATTACTATATTATTAGATAGTAATAAATGACAGATTATTTAAAAGTATATTATGATTTATTAAATGTATTAATATATTTGATATTTATTATTTAATGTGTTAAGCAATTTTTTAAAAAATCAAGAAATATAATGATTTATAAAAGATAGAAAAAAATTTTTGAGAAATTTGAATATTATTGTGAGAAATAAATTAGTAATAGAATGTTATTGAATCAAAAGTAGCTCTTCTACAAAATCTTACAAAGAATTCACGATAAATGGCTCTCGACAGTGTCAACCACATGTGTTTACTCGGAATGGAAAATTATTTTTTCAAGTATGAAAAACGGTATGAATTTAAGATAAAAATATGGTTAATCTTTTGTAGCTATAATTAGTCTCGGAGCTCGGATTTTCCGAGTGAGTCTTCGGAACTCATTTCACAATCGAATGATAATCATGCCCTTGGCTAAGAATACAATTTGACTTTCTCACTCATACCTTAAGGTCGAGCACCTTGTACTCAGAGGTCCAGCGACAAGAATTCAAACCTGAGTCAAACATTGTTCGCGATCTTTTTTTAATTTTTCCCTTTAAAAGCGACCTAACGCATTCTGCAATGTTAATGATTTTCGTAACCTTTTTTTAACAGGCAAATACCCTGATATTACTCTATGAGTCCGAAACCGATCGCAAATGCCTTCGCCTGGGTATTTCTGCATTGTAAAATCTCATAAATCACGTTTTTACACTGTCTTTACGAACTTTTGTAAATAGCGTAGTTTTGATTCAGACATCATCTACTATGCTCCTGCATTTGTAAATTGCCATCTATGGTCATTTACGTACAATTTTTTAATGTAAGGTAAATAAAATATAAGGTAAGGCTAAAGCTTCGTATCTACTCAATTTTCAAAATAACGCTCTCCTTAATTCATAAAAGTGTGAGTGTAATTTGCACCTAGTTTTTTCCTCATCCTTTTTATCCGAATATATGAAGATTTTTTAAAATTTATCTACGTTCGTTATTTTTTATACCTTTCTGTTGTTTTTTTTCGAATTACTAATTTTTAAAATTTTTCATTTGTTTTATGCATCACATTTATGGTTTAAAGTACAGCTTTTTCATTTATTCCATTCGAATTAATTTACTTTAAGCGTATTCTTTTTTGCGAAATTTCAATTTTAATACCGGCATAAATTTTCAAATATGACTTTAAAAAGAATTTAACGAAATAATCTTAATCAGTGAATTTCATATCTATATAGAGCAAATAAATAAAAATTGAGAAGATGCTAATATTATGAAATTAGTGTATAAAAATACATTAATGCTTTATGATATCATTTGAAACAGTGGAATAAAGAATATTAATTTTTTAAGTATATTTATAAAAAATTTAATAATAATATATAATAAAGTAATTATAGAAAGAAATTGATTAAGTACAAGCTAACTTTTGCACACTTCATTTAAATTTAAACAAAGCTAATCAATCAATTAATCAATTAATATTATAAGCACTTTTAAAGTATTTATATCTAATTTTATTATTAAAATAATTTAATTCAGGAATAGTGTAGGTTGATATAATTAGTAAACTTGATTTAAAACTACAAAAGAAAATTATAAAAAATATCGAAACTTTTGATTAAAATATAAATATCTCAAAGTTGTTTAAAATTTTAATGATAGGAAATTTGTTTAATTTTTATATTTCATTGGTGTTTTAACCAAATATTTTTATTTTGATTACTGTATTGTACAGTGCTAGCACTCATTGTGACTTTAAAAAAATTGTTTTTGAAAAATCATAATGAAAGTCTGATAACTTTTTTCAAGTAAGGAAAATGTAAATGAAAAAAATGAAGGAATAAATACAGAAATAAAAAAGCATGACCTTGCAATGAAAAAGATAATTAAAAAAAATTTTTATTTATTTCATTTTCATTTAATTTAACACGTACCTTTTACTGTATATTTACAACATTCAAATATATCTAAGTGTTCGTCGACATTTTATAGCTTCATGGAATATTTTTGTAGATTTATTTATCAACGAAACCATTTAACCATATTAACATTTTTAATTTAAAATTTGAATATTCTGATTGGCTATATATAAAACCACTACATTTGAAAAATATGCATCTAGCTAAATGATGATTAAATGTGTGTATGTGATATTATTAAATCAAATTTTCATATTGTTTAAATTAATTTTTTCCGAATATTTATGTTTTTATAATTTTTTATAATTGAATATAGCCTTCAATTCCATGATTTTTGTAACATGAATAATAAATACTTTAATAAAGCCAATGGAGTATTAATCAATTTCTGGTATTTATTAAATTTATGACAAATAGTAATTGATTAAAAATATATACAAATATTATTATGAGTTTTTTTAATAAAGGTGAAAAACAATCCAAGTGAAAAAATTAAAAAAATTAAAAATGTATAATAGAAATATTTATATATTTGAAAGATGTATTAATGAAATAAAACAGAATTAATTTGTTTTCGTCGGTATGTGTTCATTGCTTAATTAAATAGTTATGCATCAATACTTACATAATGCAACTTATCTCTATCTGATTGCATGATTATTGAACTTACCTGAAACAAAAATATAAATATCAAATATCAGTAATATGGTACTCACAAAATTATGTTTTAAAATAATTTTTCTATTATTAATAAAAAACAAATACATCATTTTAATTTATTGATTATTATTTAAATTAACATTATTTGCTATTTAATTAATGTGTGAATAATTAATACATAATTATTTATTCTAACTATCAAATATCATTTTTTTTATTGATCAAATGAAATAAATCATCTTAGATATACATGATAAAATATTTCAAAAAAAAATTTTAATACTCTTTAACAAATAAACTATTATAGCGTAACATTATTATTTAAAATTCAAGTTTCACATTCAAAATATTTAATTATTTTGTTAATTTATCCAAAATTTAAAAAATATAAAAGTAAAATTTTTGCTTTTAGATGTACACTTATTTTACTAATTAAATATAGTCACAAAAATACATAAAAATATACATAACATGATATATATATATATATACAAGATGTAGTTTAAATGATTTTATAAAATATATAAACAACACAACATATAACATGTAATTATTTTTTTTTAACCTTTTAAGATTAATCATTAAAAGATTTCAGATAAACGATTATTTAATAGTTCACGAGCTTAAATAAGTCTTTTAAATCTAAATTTATGACAGCTCCTTCAAAAGCTATTCACTTATTATACAATTGCAAATTATTATATGTAAGTGATGCTTTGATAAAATATGCGCAAACTTAATTAATAATAATTTAATTAATTTAGATGTAGCACACATGTAGGTCGATTTTCGCAATTTTCAATAAAAATAAATGTAAAATTGAGAAAGATTTAGAATTTAAGACTTTTCCCTTTCAATGTCCAGCGAAAAATTTTTATGCTAGTCAAATAATTTACATGAAAAGGAAAGTATGTTGTCGATTTTGTTTTCAAATTGACAGTATTTTTTATACGATATTTGATTTTAATTTTAAAATTAAAATCAAATATTAAAATTTAAAAAAAAATATGTTTTAATAAATTTGAAATCAAATTTATACGGTAAAATTAAAAGGTTTTTTTGGAAAGTCTTAATATTAGAGATATTATTGATTAATTATGATTTCTACTTATATTATTAAATAAGACTGAAAATCATAATTAAAGAAACTATAAATATACGACTAAATAAAATTTGAAACTGTTTAGTATTTTAATAAAAGTGCAAATTGCACGACAAAACATTTATGTAACGTATGAAAAAAGATGAATTGTGTAGATTTCATTTGATATGAAAAAATGACGATAATAAGTGACTTGAACAAAATAAAATTGCAATGATAGGAGAAAGTAGTTACTTCATTTAGACATATTTATTGCTCTCAAAGTATAATATATGTTCACACCCAAATTTTGATTCTCTCTTTATCCTTTCTTTTCTACTATTTTCCCTTATCCATCTCTTCCTTTATTTCCCTCTTTCCCTCTTTTCATATATTTCTCTCCACTATCCTCTTCTTAACAAATGCATAGTCATCTGAAATACATAAACCCTGTGTGCATGTCTCTTATTTGCCAAGTTTTCATGAGCAGCCTCTGGAAATGCAGTCGAGATTTACGAGTTTCGTGGTGATATAACAGGTGGCGGTACTTCTCCAAACCCCGGAAGGAACCTCCGTAATAGTTCTGAGAAAAAGAAAGATGAAGAAGGAGAATATGGAGAAAATAAAAAATGAGTGGAAACAGAGACTAACTAGGAGAGGGATGACGTGGTGGAAAATGATATGAAAGAATAAGAAAGAGAGAGAGAGAGAGAGAGAGAGAGAGAGAGAGAGAGAGAGAGATAAAGGGAGGAGGCATTATGCACAAGGATAAGAGGCTTCAGAAGAGAGTTAAAGTTTAGTCGAAATATACGGTGAGCCTCAAATGGAGTGGAATTTTTCTTTTATTCCTATTGGCGAGTCCTAAGGAGTTTGTTGTGAATGATTTCTATAGCCACGGTATAGATTTAAATTAAAATTATAGCTGTTGAACTCAAATGCGATTTATGTGTCATTGGAAAAACTATTAATGGATAAATCAATAACGATAAATTTTACTTTTTTTTATCTTGGATAACTTAATGGTACTTGATCTTTGATATTATTATTTTGACAATATAATAATGTCCGAACAACATTTTAATTTTGTATTTGTTTACGTAAAATTAATAGTGCTTGTAGTTTTTTAGTTTCTTGCATCAAAGAATTAATAAATGTAATTAAATAATGATATATTCAGTCCAATTCTCTGAAATTAAAATAATTAAAAATAAAATTAGAAATAAATTTATTTAGAAATTTGGAGTAAATCAAATATTTTCAATTTTCATTTTATTTGTTGAGGTCTTTTCATAAATATTAAAAGGCTTTTAAAAACAGACAAGAAGAGATAAATATCTTTCAAATGAAAAATGATATAGAATAAAAATAAATATACAGGATGTGTTATAAAAGGATTGAAGCTAAATTTTTTATGACTGAATGATATGTTGCAGTATTTTCGGAAAAGTCAAAAAATGCGGGAGACAGTTTTTTTTATCTTTCTTTTCATTTTAATTTTTTTTTTGAGATCAGTAGAAGCCTCAGGTTTTTTTTCGCGCAAAGCCTATTTTTGAATGTTATAATACGGCACGATGAAGCAACTGCCGAAACAGCTTTATACTGGAAGATTTTGTGTGAGGCTTAACAAGAACACTGTGGGACTTTTTAATCATAAACGAAGAGTTTCATAAAAGGGTAAATTGATTTATAAAACATAATTAGATAATTGGTATAGGACCCCCAAGAAGATTACCGAATATACTCGCTGTGGACGTCCAAAAACAGCCCAAACCGATGCCAACACCGAGCTTGCGCACAAAAATTTAAGTTTAGACCTTCGCTTGTTTACCAGAACAGTTGCTGGCACTTTCAACTTATCAATATTTGCATACAGTTTTTTTAAGCATCTTTCTTAACATTTAAAAAGTCTCCACAGGGTTTTCCCAAGTCACACACAAAATTTTACCCCTTCATGCTGTTTCACCAAACACTGTATCGCATTGTATTAGAAACTTGAAGAACATGTTTCATGCGAAAACAAATCCTGTCACTCCTAGTAACCGTAAAATTAAATAAAAAAGGAAAGATAAGCAAACTCCCTCGCTGATTTTCCAAACTTTTCCAAAACACAGCCTCAATATTTTTATAACAAATCTTGTTCGTGTGAATATTTATATGGTCAAAGAGAGAGGAATAAATGAAGAGACAACAAATTTCATGCCAAAATAAATGATAGTAAAAGCTTGGAACACATTTCAGGTATATCAATTTATAACGCAGTGGCCTAGCAACCGGTGCTAATGTCGCATTATATTATATTTTTCAAATGGCAATGGCATATCCTAGAGCATTATTGCTGGATACAATAGCTTTTCTGAAAATCAATACATAATACTTCTGCGCCCTCTTTATCGATCATTTTTTACGTTTCTTTTTTTTTATTTTTTTTTTATTTTTATATATTTTTAGTTCTGTACACAAATTTTTTTCCAGCGAAACTTGTTCGTTAAATCGCAACTACAAAACTTGAGCTCCGGTTAACCCATAATCCATTGAATATTAATGAAGAGAGACACACAATATGGAAAAATTTTAGTCTTGATCGTTTAATGATATTTATATGTGTATTCCACTATTTGTTTTTTTTCTTCCTTTGCATCGAATGCAAAGTGTTGTATTTTAAAGTTGCTCTATTCATTCTCATCGCACATTTTTAGCTTCTTTTAAATACTGTAAAAATATTTTCCAAAATTACAATAATTGTAGTGAGTTACTTTATGCAATGAATTATCGTTTGTTATATGTGCATACATATAGCCTTTAAATATCATAAAACATATTTTATTTTTAAAAATATTGTAAAAAAAAATAAATTTACTAATTAATTTGTACACATAAGGATATTTAATGGGTGTAAATTATATCCATCGGGTACCTCATGTCAAAAAATTATTTTATTTAATTAATATTTATTAGATCATTCTTATTTTAATTATGTATCAATTGTGAGTTAAAATATTTTTGCTACGTTAACATTCTATAATAATTCTGAGGACATAGTAAACTGTAATGCATTACTAGAAATGTAATTATTTGAATCATTTGATTCATCTCCTCTTTAATCTTTTGCATAATATTTCTAGAATATTAAAGAATATTAAATAAATTTTTCTTACTATCTGTTCATACAAATACTCATATTTGTAGAGGAAATAATATAAAGTTCATTTGGTTTATTACTTAGTTAATTAATTAATATTTAAAAAAAATATTACATTAACATACGCAATATTAAATTAAATATCTATTAAATGAATTTTTAAAAAATAATATTTAAAAAACATTTGTAGAGTTTAAGAAAATACCCTCCATATTAATATGAGTATTGGGAAATTGGTTCCTTAAGAGTGTAAGTTGAATAAAATACATGTTTTAAACGTTGGCAACGTTTCAACAAATTACTTTACCTTCATGAGGCTTATTTTTTAATATAAATTTTTTAATATTATTAAACTGTCACATTTTAAATAAACATGAGGACACCAATATATTAAATTATCAATATAAATATCTGACGTTAGTGATGAAGCGACATATAATTGAGATATAAACTCGACTTAAGCGTACCTTGATATATTTAAATTTGACGACTCGACAACATAAGTTGTGCGAAATTATTATATAAAGTATTAGACCAAGGTGATAAATATTATTTATTTCAATTTATATTGTAATTTGTAATTCAATCATTGTTATAATCGTTTTAATTTATATTAAAAAATAGGCCTGATGAAGACAAAGTAATTTGTCGAAACGTTGCCAACGTTTAAAACTTGTATTTGATTCAACTTACACCCTTAAGGAACCAATTTCCCAATACTAATATTTAAAAAATATTCTGTGAATTTCAAAGTGAGCTTATTACTGAATTATAGATAGATCTGGGGGTCGGTCAACGAAAATCTCGAGATTTTCTTATTAGTAGATGAATTTAAACAGATCAATTAAAATAAAGAAAATTGTATATAAGTATTTTTTAGGAGTCCACTTTTACGAATATGTACTATAAATAAAGATTTTGTATTTTTTGTCAATTTTGTGTTCCATCCTTATTTTTCCAAAACAAACATTCAACAGTTATTTGATAAACTTATTTATTTAATAACTGCTAAATTCTTCTGGTAATTTATTTATTCATTCGTGTAGTAATAATTATAATAATTTATTCAATTTTTTAATTTATAAAAACATCAATATAATTTGGTGTTAGATTCAATATTAAAAATTTAAATGATACAATTATTCAATAACATTTAAGTAATAATTATTTTTTTTATTTTTTCTAAAATAATTTATGTGCATGTGTATGTATATTTTCATATTTTTAAATACATATATAAAAACGTACATTATTACTGAAATTGTAAAAATATAAAGTTAATTTATAAAGCTTTTTGGATGCCTTTACTCAGTTTTGAAGCACAATAGAACTCTAGTAGTTCAAACCAAATAGGATTCAATAATGCTGCATTAAAATTCAATAATTAATATAATAAGTAATAGCAATAATAGAACTTTGTAGGTAAATTATAAATTTTGTTAGATATAATAATTAGTCATTTAATAGCATAATCGTTTTAAAGTTTTTGTAGAAAGACTCATAAATTCTGCTTAACGAGGACAGTTATGGTGCAATATATATATTAGAAGTTAAAAAGAGATTGTTTCAATAATAGTTTCTATTACTGTAATATTCGCTTTATAGTTGCATTTACAATTTAATCTAATAATCACTGCTTCTTCCGAGTTTTAAATAATGTAAATGGAACTCATTTATATATATAAAGTGAGTTTTGTTAAATGAGACTTTTGCTAGGACGCATAGGCATTTGAGTCACAGTTATTAAATTAGGGGATTGAAAACTCAAGTCTTAGCAGTGCAAACTATCATGAATCATAAATATTCTGCACACTCTCTTCGACTTTTACTCCAGTAATCTCAAAACTATTTACATACTTCTTGACAAAATACGAAAACGATTATGAATGTAAATCTTTGGTTCTATCCTGAGTTGACAAACTTTCCACCCGACTTTTCAACTTGCCCTGTGAACAACCCCTCAAAATTATGTCCTATCCTCTTGGCCAATGCCAATCAACTCTCACCAACGGGGGATTAAACACATAAGGCCGCCGACGTTGGGGGTGATTAATTGAGGACGATGGTCGGATAATGAAGGCTATGCAGTCACCCTCGAGCTGGTGCAGCTTTGAATGAATTCAAAATCATTCAAAATGTATCGGAGATTCGTTTTCGAGTTTGAATGTAGAAATTTCGTGCTGAACCACTATAATATCGGGTGTTCGACCAATTGTAAACTGATTTTGTTGTGGTTAATTGCTGTATCTCATTGTACGAATAAATGTTAGAAAGCATCATAGTTATTCAGCAACCATATAACTTTTCTTTGACCAGAATTATTATTTTGTTACATTTTTTCAAATAAAGAATTTTATTCCGTGGATCAAAAATAATGAATTCTGATATAAATTTTAATAAATTTTACTCATTGCTTTAATTACCTTTTTCATAATTGATACTTTTGTAAATTTAAGTATTTCTATTTATTAATAAATCACATATTTAAGAATGTTTATATTTTCGTTGTTTTAAATTATTCAAATTTTCATTTAAAGTATGCACATTAAAAAAATCCTTTTTCTACAATGCTTGTTCAATGCTAATAATTATGTGTGTAGAGAGAAAATCAATAATTTATTTATAAATGTTTTTTCATCATTAAAGATAAGTAATTACTTGATTTTAATACTTTTCTTATTATAAATAAATGATATATTAAATAAGAATCTAAATAATACAAGTTATTAAATATATTTTGTCATGGGATAAACAAAATATATATATATATTTATATATATGACACTTATAATGACAATGTTGGATTCTTTGTAATAATACATTTTATGAAGGATATCTGCCGAATGTTGAAAACATTATCAACATACTTTTTATGAAGGAAAGCAGATTTAGTGGGGAATTTCATAACATGGGAGAGAATTGTTGCTTACATAGCCCCATATTAAGAGTTATTGTTCGTTTTTTTCCTAAAATTTTGTTTGACCCTACTCATATTTCAGTATGGAATGTTAAATATTTTATGAAGATTTTTCAAGACCATATATCACGAAGTATTTTTTGTCATAAATCCTGTTACTAATTTAAAGACAAACAATTTTTTTTGCATTTTTTTATTTTTCACGTGAAATTTAGAAAAAAACACCTGTCAAAAACAAAAAAATTGAGCAATAATTTAATAATAAATAACCCTTGTACAATCACGCAAGCTACCACACTAATATTATTTTATATTAATTTTATACTATATTGCATTCCTAAATAAAATTTTTAATTTTGAAAGAAAATAATTTTTATTATTAATTTTTTTATAAAACCAAATTAATAAAATATTTAAAAAATAAAATAAAATTTTTTCATATTGGTATCGATTATTAAAACGAATAATAATGTGTTAATTACAAAAAAATCTAGGAGTTCGTTTGAATATTTATTCAAACATTTGAAAAAAATAAGAGCTTTTTAAGTAAAAAATATTTTCTTTTTATTAATAAACTATTAATTAAATATCAAATAAAATAAATGTTTTTTTTTATATATAATCTTCTAATATTATATGCTAATAAAATTAAATATCAGCTTTTGAAATTGAATTAAAATTTCGAAAATGAGGCTTTACTGCGCTTGTTGTTAATTACAGTTTCCAATTTTCATATTATTACAAATTTATTAATTTTTTTTTAAATTATTAAAATAATTTTTCTTTTAATAAAATGGTATATTTTATATCTAAGAAGTTTTTGTGAATGTAAAAGTTAAATAATATTATTATTGTACTAATTATACAATTGTATTTCTCATTACTGTTTATAGAAATATAAATTTTTCAATAATTGTACTAAGAACAATAATAATAGATAGTTACATGGAAAATTATTATATCATTGTTTATTCTACTACTGATTATTTTATTTTTATTAAATTAAAAAAATAAAGTTTTTCAATTTCATTTTTTTTATTTATTTCTATTTCTTGTTTATGTACGGCTATTTTATTTATTATTATAAAAAAATATTTCATATTTGGTATATAACATTGTACATGAATAATTAATGTGTTACATGTCTAATTAAGGAAATAGATATTTGTTTATACATTTATTATTATTATGAATATTATTTTTATTCATATATATCTATTTATTTTTAATCAATTTGTAAGATACGACTAGATTTAAGGGAAGGGTGAATTAAAGTACGCTCGATATTTATCAAATCAATCCTTGGATCCGCATTTATTCAGGTATTAAACAACTACCGGGCTGCACGTCAATCCTAACAAGACTAACTCTTCTTTTCCGTGCCGATCTTACTTGAGAACGCACAATTGACCATTGACCACTGGTCGACCCGTGGTCAATGGTCAATCTGCAGACCAGATATGTCACCTTTTCCATCCTCGATGCCCTTCGAGGCCGTGACTAGGAATGATTTACTGCGCGTCGTAATTCGATTTTAGCTTGGTCAATAAGCAACTCTTACACATATTGCTTTGTTATATAATTTTTATTGTTATTTCTACTTTATTTATTTATTTCTATTTAATTTCTAATTTTTTTTTTCTTCTTCTATTTTCAATAATATAATTTTGAATAAAATAACATTTTTTTTATTAAAAATATTATAAATAAAAAACAATCTGAATCATATAGTATCCTCATTAATATACATGTATATTAATAATACGTGCATTTAAACGATTTTATGAACAATGATAATTCTATTGTAATTAGAGAGTACTTTTTTCATTTGAAAAAATTCATGTAATATCTATCAGCCAATTGTAATATCAATTTTCATTTTAATACAAATTATACATTAAATCGAAATAATGTTTGCGAGAAGTAAATAATTGATTGTGTTTTGATGCAAAACGTCTGCTTTAACTTTAATTACATCGTTATAATATTCATAAATGTTCTATTAGCTTGGGAAAATAAGTTATATTCGAATGTTAAGAACAAGGTGCTTAATGTTTTACAAGCAAATAAAAGGTAAAAATTGTGGGAGCTCTTATATGTTAATACTTTAATTTTTATATTTTACATGATGCAATTGTTTTATGACGAGTAAACGGCACATTGTTTTTAATTGAATAATTTATGTGTAATTTGATTTTTTTTTTATTTTTATTATTATTAATGATTTTATGTTATATTGATATTTGATGTACAAATATTGCATTAAAAATATGATTTATGAGAGATAATAATGATATTTTAATTTTCTTAAAAATTTATCCATTATTTTATAGTTTTAAATAAAAGCTGTTACTCTTCCACATGTATTTTTATGAATAATAATCGTGAAATTATTATATTGAATGTATGAATATAATTGAATTGAAAGACATGTATTTTTATGCGCATATATTGATTAAATAGAGAATTAAAACTCTTCTTTAACTCTTTAAGGGAGCCTTTTAAACGGGATATATTTTATTTAGCACATGCTCTTGTCTCGTCTTTCTGTGTAAAAATTCATAGGTGCATAAATGATTCTGCTGTTGGAAATAAAAAATGATATACATGGTGCATCCACCAAGTATCCAGTTTTTTTTTTCATTTTGCTCCTATTCGTCGTAGAAATTTGGGAAGGGTCTTAAGATATTGACAAACTCTTTCCGCGTTTGTCCCTTTTTTCTTTAGTTTTTTTCGATAATTAGGAGCGACAGGATTTTACTTCGCGCAAAGGGTGTTTTTCAGTTTTTTGACACGGCGCCATGGAGCGACTACTCGAACAGCGTCACGCGATAAAGTTTTGTTTGCAATTAAAAAAAAAAAAAGTGTGGAAACGTATAAAATATTGCAAGAAGCGTACGGACATAATTGTATGTCAAAATCGCAAAATGAAAAATGGCACAGAGCTTTTAAAGAGGGCCGAGAAAGAATCATCGACGAGCCTCAATTTGAGCGCCCAAAAAACTTTCGAATGGTTAGGAATACCCGGCGCGTGTTAGAAATTTAAAATTTGAACTGTCGATTAACAGATAAAGCAATTCAGAAAAAATTGAATTTAACACGATCTTCAGTGTACAATATAGTGCAAAAAAATTTATAAATGTGAAAATTTTTGAAAAGCAACAAAGCTGAAGAGTTTGAAGATGCATTTGAAATTTGGGAAACACGCTTTCAAAAATGTGTTAATACAGGAGGAAATTATTTTGAAGAATTGAAAATTTTTATTTCACACTGTTTTTAACTCCACCAATAAATCATTTTTCAAAAAAAATAGATAAGAATTTTTTTTTTATAATCTTTGAACAAAACATTCTCGCGTAGTGGTTTTCCGCTAATCTCTTCAACGCGCCGTGTCAAAAATTTGAAAAACACCCTTCGTGCGAAGTTAAATCCTGCCGCGCCTAATTATCGAAAAACAAAAAAAAAGGACAAATGCGGAAAGAGTTTGTCGATATTTTAAGACCTCTCCCGAATTATTACGATGAATAGGCGCAAAATGAAAAAAAAACTCGATACTTCGTGGATACACCGTATATATATAAATTTATATGCGCTTCACTTGCTTTATGAAAAAGCATTTTTATATTCGTCTTCCGATCTCAATCATTCTTCTTAGTTTTGCTTGTATTTCAAGTCATAGCGTAAGTATTTTAGTGTTTTCTTCTGCTTAGCCCAAATCAGATGCACAAATTCGAGTTTGAATATGCATAGTTTCGTTCGCACAAACACTCATTTCTCTTTACCTTTTATAAGTTTGTATTCTTGTGTAAGTGCACGTGATATTGAATCTTGGTAGGTTTGAGCGAATGGATGGAGTGGGATTTTTTTTAAGCATAAGCATAAAAGAAATTTCGAGATGCTCAATATGCAAAAGTCACAGATTCAGAATTTTAATGCGCAAAGTTCTCCGTATTCGATATTTTGAGCTTTACTCTGGATAGTTATACTGGGTTATTCTGTATTCGCACGTACGCTCATATGTTGCATTCGACAAAAACATGTAAAAATATTTTTTTTTTTTTTTTACATACATTTTGTTTACTATAGGAAAAATTCATATTTATATAACCATTGAAGTAGCGTTTGCTAAAATGATTTGTTTACAATGCATTAATATAAAGTGTATAATTAAAATATTTATAATTTTCTCATTTGTAGATTTAATCTTATACATTTTTATAAACATATAAATATTCATGTAGTGTATTTTATAAAAAAAAAAAAAAAATGTTTTTACCAAGGTTAGACTCGGATAAATACTAGTTAATTTGGAATTAATATTCAATATTCATTTAATAGTTAAATATTAAATCATTAAAGCTAAAAATCAAGTTATTTGATATATAAAATTTTACATTGTATTGTTTTATCACTTCACAGAGTTACGTAGTATTACGTGAAAAATCAATATAATTTTACTGTATACTGTTTAGAGAAGAATACAGATAAATTGAGGAAGCATATATCACTTTTCATGGTGCAGAAAATCTATAATTAAAGAAAGTTAATCCTCGTAAATGAATGAAAAGTCGGATAAGAGGCTGATAAAAGTCTATCATTCTAAACTTTTAAAGTATATTATAAGGATAATGACAGTAATATACTTGTACAGTGCTTTTAAGACTATAAGATGCTTTCATTGCTAATTAGGAATATAAAATTTTTGTTAATTTAAACGTGAAATTTGTATTAAATAGGGTATAAATTATGAAATTTCGTTATCTTTTTACACGAATTTCTACAAAATAAAAATAATCTCATTATTAATCTGAGGTAAAATTTTGAGAAACTGACTCACCCATCACAATCTATGCGAAATTTCAACTTTTTGGATTGCCATTTAGTTCTTTAAGGAAAGGTATACATTAGCCTTAAGGAAGGAAATATGGAAAACAAAAGGCTATTTTATAAGTAAACTATTTGTCTCTTTCTTATCTGCCTGTCTGCAACTCTCTGGCTCTGCGCCTCTTCATCGCAAGGACGCTGGAAAAGATATAGATGGACCCCTTGCGAATTTGCATTATGCATCGTGTTGGGGCAGTTCTCCACATGTCCAGGGGCCTTAGTCCCCGTGGTGAAAATGCAGGAAGCGGCATGACCATGTTTCTTGTACACTTCGTGCCAGGTGTGCCCTGAAGTCGAGTACAGAGCCCAGCAATCCGGGACGACGCCTTTGTTCTCTATTTAATTTATTCGGTGCAGAAATTGAGGAGAATAAAATATCGTCGCATGTTGTGGAATTGTGAGGAATTAAAAGACTCTGTTTTACTTTTTTTTACGGTTATTCATGTACTGAATTTTTTTAATTTTCTGTTTAAATCAAACCTGAATGTCCTCAAATATAAAGGCACAAGCTTTTTTTAATGTCAGCAGATATTATCCTGTATAAATTCTTGTTAATTTATTTGAGTACAATTACATCATTGTCGAGGAAATTGCTTTAGACTTTGTATACTTTATTAAAATATATGACTAAATAATCTCACTTCAAATAACAGAATAAATACAAATTAACAAACAATTTTATTTAACAATTAATAATTATTAATTTAATTTAATGTAACAAAGAATGGATCTATTTTCGTAGACAATTTAAAAAATCTGACTTATTTATAGAAAATAAAGTATTTCTATTATTGATCATATTACTTTTCGATAATTTTATATATATTTGCTTGTTCTGCGATGCTAAGTACATTTTATATTGTTTTAAATTCAACATTTCAGGAGATATATTAAACCCAGACATTGGATGCCATAATCACTCAGTTATTTCATACCTTTAAAATTCGAAAATAGGTTTATAGTTCCTTACAGTTTCCGTGCACCTAACAACACAAGGCCAATAAGAATAATTATTTAAATATCTAATTTTTTTTATTTAAAAAATAAATAAATTAATCTATACTTAAACAAATTTATGATTCTTAACCATTATAGAAAATACAAATCATCGAGCGACTTTACCTTGTGCAGTTATGATAAAATTAAAGCTTTCCTAAGATCTAAATTTGAAGTTTGGTAAAAGTACGATAGTCCTTTAAAAATGAATCAAACGATTACATAAAATAATAATTTCCTTCAAAATCACATTAAATACTAAAATAAAACTTTTCATTTACATTACAATATTCCTTTCATCTTAAAAAGCGATGTTGTTTGCCACAGTGTGCATGAAATTTGGTGAGAATAAGAAATCGTCCGATTTGTTCAGATGATTCGGATCAACTACACTTTCGAAAACTTACAAATTACTTTAATTTTCTCAAAAGTTAAACCTAAAAATTTAATATTCTAATAAAATTGTTAATTATCTACAAGCTACTCATTGTTATAATTATCTTAAATTATTCATGTTTGATTTATAGTAAATGATGTAAAAAAATGCATTTTTTTATTAAAATTATTTGTAAAAAATTATTGGGAAAATATTTCAAGTTGAATTTTTAAAAATAAGAAAGTAGTTTCTTTCTCCTTGTTTGTACATTTAGTTCGCTGTTTTTAATTACTGACCAAAAAACTTCTAATTACTTAGATCATAATCAGTAGTTGAATCTAGTTCGATGAAAAACGCCTTTCGACCATAATAATTGGTTGGTTTTCTCTAGTTTCCCTCACCTCCATAACAACGGAAGAGGAAATTCGTTGTCGCATCTGCAAAATATGCTCGAGAACACATCAGTTTCTCCCTCTTTCATCTGTCAGCTCTGTCTGAATTTTGACTCTAACTCATCCTCTAGATATTCAGTCCTCCCAGACGTGGAAGCAATTGCGTATGGTCCGAATTCATTCAGACATCGATGAGTAATCGTGGGGTCCTCACTTACCCGAACTCTGGCGTGGCTTTCAGAGATATACGAGGTCCAGGAGATCCACAGAATCCTTGTTAACGGATATTCAGAGCTGCTTTGCAAAGTTTTTGGAGTGAGTGCTGGGAAGTAACCTGCAGTCGATGTGGGAGACTGATGCTCCTCGATATCATTCACTTTAAATTTACGTGAGTCGCCTTGAAGATAACATTTAATTTTGCACAGACTTTGAATTTCATTATTGATGTCGCAATTTTCGATTTGCTTTCTTCTTTCCTTTTTTCTTTTCTTTTTTTTTTTCTTGTCAGTTTCCTCATTCTCAAACCGATCAGTGAAAAATATTGGTTATATATTTTATTATTGTTTCTTGTTTTTTAAGTTGTGTAATTTTTATATTAGATAGTAATTTTTTTAACATTTCATTTATATATTATTATTTTCAAATTTGAGTCGGTACTAAACTTTCATTTTTGCACATTATCGTTAAATGACTGCTCATAAATTTACATTACATATAATCGTACGATATACTGATAATAAGTTCAAGCAATAGAGCACCTTTTAGGCCATAAAAATAGCAGTTACTGATGCATATCAAAATTCTTAAAAAAATCAGTAGATTCTTATTTTTTTAAATTTCACTCATGATATTCAGAGTTTTTTTTAATAATTTTAAGGAAAAAAATGCATCTTTCTTTACTTTTTTGTTAGAAAATGAAATGTTTTAATTTTAACACTGCAGTATTAATGGGCGATATGTAGCTAATAAAATTGTGAATAAAATTAATTTTTTCATAAACCCATCGAAAAATTAGAAGCTGAGAAATTTTCATAAAATCGGAAAATATTAAAATTAATTGAAACCTTTGTAACTTTTTTATTTTTTAATATTTAGAACTCTAGTTATGAGAAATAAAAATTATTGACATGCACTTTATTTGTACAAAATATTTTTTAAAACTGTTGAAAAAAATAAAATCATCCGGTAGAGTAAGCTGAAAATAATATCGTAAATTTTTACATAATTTAATTAACATTAGTATTACTCGAAAACAAATAATCCATTCAAGTTAGAATTTTATACAAATAAAGTGCATATCAATCATCTTCATTTCTCATAACTAGAGTTCTAAATATTAAAAAATAAAAAAGTTACAAAAGTTTCAATTAATTTTAACATTTTCCAATTTTGTGAAAATTTCTCAGCTTCTAATTTTTCGATGGGTTTATGAAAAAATTAATTTTATTCACAATTTTATTAGCTACATATCGCCCATTAATACTGCAGTGTTAAAATTAAAACATTTCATTTTCTAACAAAAAAGTAAAGAAAGATGCATTTTTTTCCTTAAAATTATTAAAAAAAACTCTGAATATCATGAGTGAAATTTAAAAAAATAAGAATCTACTGATTTTTTTAAGAATTTTGATATGCATCAGTAACTGCTATTTTTATGGCCTAAAAAGTGCTCTATTGCTTGGGCTAAATGTAAAATTCTTTTAGTGGCCATTGCTAAAATATTGCTATTTAAATTATACATCTTATAGTTTTTAAATAAAATTTTATTTCTTAATATATAAAAGCAAAAAATTGACCTACATCAATAACCCTTCACATGCTTTTCATTTTTTCTTTATGCACTGTGAGCTTTTATAGACTTGTAAACTCACGGGTTCTTCGATGATAAATGTATCCTTTACTAGTTTTTGCTTCTCTTGGATGCTTTTTTGTACTCTCCCTCCTCCATCTCTTCCCCCTCTCTCTCTTTTATTCTTCTTGTTATCTATTAAGACGGCATTGATTAATGTCAGTAAAATTTATTGGTATCCGATAAGAAAAAAGGTTGCACCTGAGATCCACCACTGATCTTTGCAGTGCAATAGCATGTATGATATATATGTAAGTTTTAATTATTATTTTATGCTTGTTTTTGGACTTTAATTTCATTTTAGTTTTTGCTATAATATATTACTTTTATATCATGTTTATCAAGAAAATATTTTGTAAAAAACTTAAAGATTGTGAAGTTATAGATATGTTTTCTTTTTCTTTTAATAATAATAATCTTCATAAGATGATTAAAAAAAAAAGAAGAATTCAAAAGTTACTAAAGAAAATACAACGACTTTTTTTAGTTTATTGTTAAACTTCAAAAAAAAAAAAATAGAATTGCTTTCATTACATTAGTGGTAAAAGCTTAATCTTTTTAAAAGTATTTTTGAAATGTATAAGTTATTATAGTTGTAAAGTCCTTGTCCATAATATTAAATTATATATAAAATAATTATAATGTTTCATTTAATTGAGAAACATAAACCTGTATACAAATGTATTTTTATATTTTAAAAGAATTAAATTGTAGCACAATCCTTAAAATATTTTTGAAATTTAGCTACGATATTAGTATAGATTGTCGGTTAATAGAGCGTAGGGCTCATTGTTAATTCCAATGTCGCCTACAGTTTATCACTGTAAATTCTCATTACTTTCTCTTTATCTCTCTTCGCTATTCTATGCTACTATATATATGAGATAATTCACTTTGTTTGCTTATTTAGTGATACTAAGTAAATTAGAAAATTTTGGAAAGAGCTATGCTGCGATTTTGAATCCTTTGAAAATCTTTTCATTGGAAATTTCTCTGGAAATTTAAATTCGAAGCCATGACGAGGCTTGACTGTAGCAAACTCCGTTCAAGCTAGAACAAACGTTTATTTTCATAAATCAGCCAAGACGTCTCATTATTATCTCTCGTTTCGCAAAGGGTAGGGGTGGATTTCTACCCTTATCCCTATTTTTTCTTTAAAAAGAAAGCCACTCCCCTGGTTTTCTTTTTCTCGCCCTTAGATTCGACACGATATTACGTCTTTTGATAGCCCGCATGCAGGGGCATAAACAAAGGTAGCTCATAAAGAGGCTTTTGTCAGGTTTCTGGCTTTTATTGGAAGCTGTTTAGTGAAAGGTCCGGGGGTGGTTGTGTACCGCTAAAATGCACTTCCCGTCTTGTTCTCGTGGCACATTTACTGCACCTCGACGTTTACGAGCTTTGAAATTTCAATGGCCTTGTTCAGGGCTTGATGCTGTTGCGTGAGCGGGGACCGAGGCCAGGGGCGGAGGCTGCGTCGCGGAAGGGTAAAGAGTTGAACTGCAATTTGTTGGTGGTATTTAGAGGTTGCTCGGGGCCCGGAGACTCAATGATGCGTTGCTTTTTTTTCTTTATAAAATGAAGGCTCGTAATTATTATATTTCTCGTGCATTATTAATATGTTGTTGGGGGAGGGATGATTTATTGCTCATTCCTATTGCTTGTTCAAAACTCAAATATACTATTGTACTGATTGTACCGACAAAACGTACGCAGACTGATTTTACTAAAAAAAAGTGTGATTTATTTCCAATTATTTTTTAAAATTTACCAAGCTCATTAATAATCACAAATTTATAATTGATTTTTTAAATTTAATTTTCTTGGTAAATTATATAGGTTTTTTTTTTTAAAAAAAATTTATACATAAAATTCGTATAAAAATTGTTGTTCAATAAACGAAATTTGAGTTTATAAACAGGATTCAGTTGGAATTGAAATGGAATCTTTGGAATTTATAAAAAGTATTATAACAAACTTTAAACATTTATTCTTGAGTGCCAATTGTGAAAGATCCCATATTTTATAATAACCTAATTTTACATAACCACATTACAAATATATACAAAACTCATCAACATATACATTATTATTGGTTTCCACAATCAATAGTGAATTAATAATATTTTTTAATTTTATAAAGCTTTCGTGACATTCAAAATTGACATTATTTTATAATTAATTTTCAGACATTTTTGTATTGTTTTTTAATTTAAATTCAAATATATTCATGATATTTTTAAACTTATTAAAATAAGGGAAAACACGCAATATAAAATGTTTATTATATCAGCTACACACAACCATGAGTATCTCGTTGACTACAGATATAACGTTAGTTTATTTTTCCTGTAATAAATTTATTTATTGTAAAATTTTTACAAAAGACGTTAATAAAATACCTATATATCAGAGTAATAAACAATAATTTTCCTTTGATAGCTTCATTCGCCAAATTCTCGATCCACTAACATAACTTACATTTATATTCTGAGTCACTTACAGTTTTTCGCTTTAAACGCCGATGACAATGATGTGATTGAGTGCGATTAATTAATGAATATCTATTGCAATAATGCAACATCATAACTCAAATACATATATTGAGATACCTTCTTTTCTTCTTCCCTTTTTTTCTTCATCTTCTTTTTATTCTTTTTCACCGTAAGACTTCATAGTTTCCAAGTGCTTGTGTTTTATTCCTCCTCGAGTATTTGACATGGCCACAGTAACGCTCAAATCAATACAATTTTATAAATGGGGATCCATGAATTTAATCCATTTCATTTCAAATTAATCAAGACGGTAAATATTTAATAATATGCAAAGACCAAAATTAGTGGAAGATGGTACATTTATTACCTATGTAGATTTTACGAAGGTAAAACTATTACAGTCATTCCTTTTGAAAATGAAAATAATCAAATAATAATATACTTAATTTTAAGTACAACTACATTCCACTTTAGAATTTTCTATATAATATCAATTTAAAAATATAATATTTTCAATGCAATTTTATAACCTTAAAAAATTCACATTCTTAATTACATCATTTATTTAAATTTTTTTATTAATTACCATTTGTAATTTAATATTTTATAATATTCTTATGGCATGAGCCGTTAACCGATATCTTTTTTTATAAAATGAAATATAAATTTAAAATATAATATCAATATGTACATAATAATTTGTCCAAGAAAATGCTTATCGTCGAGAAAAGTGAGCTAGTTAAATCTACCATAAATAATTTAAGTAAGATTAAGAAACCTATGCTACTTACACGCGTAGATCACCGAGTTGATAAGAAGTCGAGGTGAGAGAGAAAATCTCAATACTCAAAAATATGGAAATTTTTGTCAGTAATAAAATTATAAATCCGTGCTAGGATTAAAACAATTTCGAAATAGTCTTAATACCCACCAGAAAATTACATTAAATATGAAAATGCAAATATAGTTAAAGATACCGAAAAATCATTTTAAACCGGGAAAACATTAATAATAAATCGACATTAAGAAACAATGTTAATAAAGATTTCGATAAAAATTGATTATGCAACGAGTTTCGCAGCTCAAAACAAACTATATTTAATAACTATTAGTAAGAAATAATTTAATGAATAATCTATGAATTAATAATGAATTGTTAAACAAATTAAGTAATAAATTCATAAACACACTATTAACAACTAATAAATAATATTTATAACGAATTAAAAAATAATAGTTTTTTACAATAAATAATAAATTAACTTGCAAATAATTCTTTTAACAAACAGTAAAATTTCAACAAATAGTTTCTGAATAATAATTATTTCAACAAATAACATATTACGTAAAAATTAATAAACAATAAACAAAAGTAAAATTAAAAAATTAATATCTTTAGTAATCAACAAATAACTAATAAACAATAAGTTATTAATTAATAAATAACAAATAAATCATGGATTATTATAAGCAATGGTTTAAAAATAATCAATTTTTATTAAAATTAAACATCTCGATTTAGTAGGCTGTGAACAATTGAGAAGATACGATTGAACAGAAGGGATGACGCGTTTCTATACACCTAAGGTTATGAAACTGATAAGACCTCCTCTTCTCCATTATGATCCAATATATGCAAATTAGTTTAAAAAGGGGTGAATTTTGAATACAAATCAGCTATTTCTAAGAACAGTAGTTTTTGTGCTCGAATTTCATTTTATTGTATTCATCGCGAGTTAATTTGTGACTCCGAGGGTCCATACCAGTCGCCCTTCTCTCTCTCTCTCTCTCTCTCTCTCTCTCTATCGCCCTCTTGCACAACCATGTGAGCAAGGAGAATCTGTACATCAAAACAGGTAAGACTTATTAAAATTTTTTAATATAATTATGCAAACTTTTTTTTATTTCTTATTAATTTTATTTTCTAATCCTTTGCATTACTATATTGCTCACGTTCATTCATCTTCATTTCAAAAAATAAATTCGCTATCGTCAACCGCATTCTTCTGTCTAAGAGCTATTGCGCAAAAGCGTAGACTTAAAGTGGCGAGACTACGGAGAAATTCGGACGTACGGTAATTTTATCCGGGGTTAGTATGGTTGTCGTAGACTCGAGAGTGGATAAAATGAAAAAATGGCCGTTCCTCATCCGAATTTTTCGGAAATTTAACGTGATTTTGACGAAAGACAAAATTCATATTTATATACGTTTACGCACGTAACATATTTATTTGATATTTGATAATATATTTGAATGTGATTTATTTGACTGTTTTTTAATTGATAGTTATAATATATTGTATTATAATTATATAGTTATAATGAAGAAAATTATTTTTTATCATACTTTTTAAATGAAAATAAATAAAAAAAAAAGATTAATTTGTTATTATTATGATGGCTAATATTCAGACATAATTTATTATTAAAAAGTTAAAATTAAAATATATGTACATTAATCAGTACTATTTCTTGTTTATAAAAATTTATGGTTATTTTGTCATAGAGCTGAATTGTTATTATATAAGCTTAAAATTAATTTAATTAGTCTGAATCCATGGGAATGTTTAATAGTTAATTAAATATTCCAATGATCTACAAATGTCAAAAATAAATACTATAAAACCATTTATTGACATGTGTAGCATAACTTAAAAATTTTTCTTGGTAAGACTAATCATAGATATTTGAAAAATCTTTTATATAAACTTATAAAATTATTTTCAATTGTAATTATTTCAAATCATTAATCTAGATTTTGTGACAATATAATTTGAATTAGGTTTTTTTTTTTTAAACAATTTTATTTAAAAATAAAAATAAAGCGAGATATATTTAAAATTATACATAAAACTCATTTACTAAAATAAGTTTATAAAAAACGTTTAAAACTAAATCCCATTTAAAAATCGACCAAATACTGAATTGTATTCATATTTGTTTTAAATTAGTTTCTTCTAATATTTTTTTTTCTTATTTAGAAACAATGCACACTTATTTGTGAGTGAAAATAATTATGTAAATACATGCTTACTATAATACAATTTAATTCTATTTACGAATTTATGCAAATCAAAAATATGATTTTGATATATTTATCCATGTTATAAAAAGAATAATAATTAATATATGAATTATTTATAATAAAAAAATATTTTAATCGTGATTACATACATTTTTTTAGTAATTTTTGTTTTATTTTATGTGTAGGCCTTTTACTACCATTCATAAAATACATGGTATAAAAACTAAATTATCTTTAAAAAATTAGATTCTTCAAAATACATAATAATAATAAGCTAATCAATTATTATTGATGTATTTAAAATGAATTTGAATACTCAATATGTATTAATATTAAAGTGATATTGAACTTATTTTCAATATATTTTTTATAGGAAAATTGATACAATCTTTTTCTATTAGATAATAGTAATATATTTTAAAATTTGTCTAAAAATAATTAACGTTTTAGATGAAAGTGTCAATTTTTAATTTTGATGGATTCCAAGAAAAATATTCTTCGTGTCCATATGAATTAATTTTCAATAGTATATACTTTACATTTTTTTAAATGGCGTTTCATACTCAGAAGAAGAAATTTCAAAAGCACATAAAATGTATTGAGTATAGTGAATTTCTACAGTTAAATTATTTCGTTTAATCTGTCATACTTCCTTTTTTCTTTTGATTTATTATTAATGAACCTTTCCTATTTCACTATATTTTTATAAAATACTTTTATATCCAAAACGAATAAAATTGTATATTTTTTATTTTATAAACTTACAATACAAATATTAAGAAATTACGAATAAAAATATGAATTCTTTTTTCTATAAATCCTCAAACAATTATCAAATCAAATTCTTTTTTAACAATAATTTTTTTATTAAATATTTACAAAGAAACTCTAATAATCATTCGATTACTGTTAATAATAATACATGAGAAATATTTTGAATAAATTGAAATAAAATAATTAAAAATAAAATATATAACAAAAATAATTGATCGAATAAAAATAAATTCTCACAAGTTTTTAATTGTATAAAAAAAATAATAAAATAATAATAATAGTATTTAATATGAAAAAGATTAATTATATAAATATTATTATTGGACAAAAATGGTTTACAATATAAGTATTTAAAAATTTACTCTTAAACTTAGGATGATATGAATCTTATAGATTAATTGCGATTTAGAGGAATTGCTAATTTTATGTGGTGATATCTTCGCTGACTCTTTGTTTTATTATAAACAGAATTATGTTAGTCACTGAATTTTTCAGTCGATTACATTTTAGACTTTTTTTTCTAAGTAATGAAAACTCAATATTATATATTTTACATTAATGTTGTTATGTATACGATCCTTAAAATAACAAGTTATAAAGCTTCGATTATTGAAATAAACTATTCCATATTTATGATCCGATTTATTATATATAAAAAATATTCTTTTAACTCTGAATTTAAACACCTTATATTATAAATTAATATACAGGTATTTTTTACCTTCCTTTATTAATTATTGTTTTTTGTTTAATTTAAGCGATATTTTTGTATACATGATATCGATTTTTTTTCTATAAATATTACTATAAAAATATCTGCATAACAACTTTTTTTGAAGTATTTTTTCGTATTTTAATATACATTGGATCTGATTCGTATTTTATCTCAGTCAGTCTGGCTTTAGAAGCAAGAAATTCTTTATGTAAGTTACATTGTGGTAAATTTTACTTCGTTTATAAATATTTCCCCTAACTTTAAAATGACAAACAATCCAATATTTAAGTATATAATAAAAATGGTTTAAGTATTATTTAAGTATATAAGAAAACTGATTATTTTAAAAATAAATAAATAAATTTATATATATTTTTATATGTTCTACATTTTGTAATATGTAATTCCCGACTTGACGAAGCAGGAACCTGTATATTTTATTTTTTAATTGTTTTATTTACAACTAAAAAATATAAAAAAGCTTTTGAGACTGAAATAAATAAACAATTTGTAAAAAGAATTTCTTTGATTTACAAAATTTTTCTACGTGATAAAACCAGGACAGGGGAATCGATTTTATTTACCACAACATTTGTTATTTTAAACTTGACGGTTCTATAAACGAATCTTTGATTCTTTGTGATTCTAACGGTGTTTATTTGTTCTGTGTAAGCTCAAAAATATTATTTTCGAAAAATTTATGACTATTAGAAATTTTTAAACATATTTTCTTTAATGTTATGACTGTTCGTGTTAATATCTTTTCTTGTCATACACTCAGTGAATCATCTTTATCTTTCGTATGATATATTTATATTTTGTTTGAAACAAATATTAAATATATGATTATAAACTAATTTTATTTCTTTTATGCATACATAATTATATTTAGTAAGAAAATTAATATCTCAATAGAAGTTAATATATGAAGTGTTTTAAAAATAATTTGTAATTATAGAGAATAACTTTTTTTGACAAAAAAATATATGTAAAATATAATAAAAAATTTGTGACAAATTCAAGTTTTAGTAATTTGAAATTAATATAATTATATTTAACATTACAAAGCTATACACAAAGTGAGATTGTTTCAGTTAAATTTGTTTTGATACTGCCAAAAATTTGTTAATGTGTATAATTTATTTTGACGTCTTTTCATAAAGAATAATAGTATGTATGTACAAAACGTATGGTTTGTAAAGATTTTTTTAAAGTTAATTGTTGATTATAATTCTTATTTCAAGTAGTGTGAATCAATTTTTTATTATTATAACTTGAAATTAAATCATTAAAGAATAAAATAACAGAAAATTGAACATTTTATAATAAGTACTTAGTAATTATCCATGTAAATTATTTATAAATTTATGTGTCAATGAAAAAATTATTTATACTAAGAATTACATTTTAATTTTTAAGCGAATGGTGTATATTTATTACATTTTTCAATTTGAAATTAATAAAATCAAATGTATATAAATCTTATAAATGATATATAGTTAGAAAATCATAATAAAGATTAATATTAATTGCATATATAAGATAGAATAAATTATTTACGAAAATAAAATATCTACGTTATTCTATTAAACTTATTTTTGAGGTAAATTTGACTTCTGATATTGTTGGAGTTATATTCATTTTATATTCATTTTTTTGAAGAAATTTAATTATATAATTTTTATTTTTATAGATGTATTATATAGATGTATACAAAATTTTAATTTAGTCTAAGGTAAAATAAAAACTTATTCAGGCATATCATCAATATTTGGCTTTTATATATCTCATCGTGTAATAAAATATATGATATATACAGGTAGATTTAACGGTGTGCATAAAATAAACTTATTCTGATTTTATATACTTTTTTTGGTTCAACATAATGCATAAATTTTACGAAATGAATCTTTATACTTATACCTATAAAGCATATAAGTGTGTATAAATATACATACGAAAATTCTCTCACGCGAGTTATAGGAAAGAGAGTCAATTTTGTACCCAGTAAATACACAAACATCTATCAAATGATAAAACAACTCAAGAAAATACATATAGATCTTAAATTGGTAGAAAACGAATTTAAAGATAAAAATTTATTCTTAAATAATTAGCATACGAAATTTATATGATTTTTTGAAACTTTTTCCTACAGTAATAAAATTTAAATAAATTTGATGATATTTTATTGTAGTACCTGAAGTTTTTAGAATAACCACGATTTGCATAATAAAAATGGTATTGATCTCTTTTATTTTTGAGTAGGTAAAATAATTCTTGATGCAGTAAAGTCTTGATGCTTGGTATAATTTAGTTCATTTTTTTTTTTTTTTTTTTTTGTAATGTAATAATTCAGAACTTAAGTTAAAAAAGGTACAAAGGATATATTAATTAAAAAAATATATAAATTTAATTAATAAATTATTTTCTAATTAACCTAAAATAATTTGTAAATTTAATGATACAACGAAGTTAACTTTTATCCATTTTGCATCAGGTGTATTTTTAATTATGAACGAAATATTTGGAGGACACTGAGATGATTAAAGTAAGAACTGTAGGATTATAATCCTTTTTTCAATTGTTCTAATGTGATGCGATGAAATGTAAAGAGAAGAAATAGGATAGTTGCAGGCGGTAATAAAGAAAAGGGGAGTACGTGGACAATTTTATTGGAGTAGTTGCAAGGGAGTCAGCCCAGTCATCCAATAAGGCGGACAATTTATTTTTCAAGCGCGAACGACGCTTCTAAGTCTCGGAATATATTGTCGGCCCTCAGAAAAAGAGAGTGAGCGAACACGGAGAGTTTGAAAATTAGCTAAGTTGCAGAAAGGATGGGAATGAATTCAGCTGAAGCTTCTGTACCAGCGATTGCGAAGTCGTATTGAGTTTCAGTTTGTTCACCGCCCGAATAGTCAGACAGCACTTTTTCTCCAGATATAGTAATGCCAAGTCTTGAGTTTATAACCAAATTTGTCCAAGAGTTTTTTTCTTCTTTACGATATATTTTTTTGAGCAATGATTTTTTACGAGTCCTCTGATTAAATGTGATGAACTCCAAGTGAAAACTCAATTATTCGAAATTGCAATTTAAGTTGAAAGCCATCAAAATATAAATGTATGTAGTTTAAGAAAATTATTAAAAGTTGAAACAATTGAGGTGATATAAAATCAGAGAGTACACGAATTATAAATGAGCATAAAATAGTAATACATTTATTTCAATAGTTTGAAAAATTAACCGTTAATATTTTACACTTGTATTGTAGTCTAATCAAGCTTTTGTAAGGTCACACAATATTTTGTTAAATGAATTGTAATTTGAATTACATCTTGGAGTACAATATAAGAATATATGTAAAAATTATATAAATTTCTAAGTAAATCTTAGTTTTGTAATGTAAACGTACATAAGAAAAAAAGCCGCAGCAATTGGCTAAATGATGACATGAATTTAAGATATTTAACCTACCTGAGCGTCAATTCACGGCTCTAATTAATACCTGGAGATAATGGCCTAATAAACAACAATGACCTAATTTATGGGGTGTATTAATATATTTATTATCATCATAAAGGAGTTCTAGCTAATATATTTGCAATATGTCTAGACGACATAGTTTTTAAAATAAAAGCTCTTTACTCTCTCATCCGAATCTTGATGATTACATTGAATAATATTTGAGCATTTCTATTATTGTTTCTATTTATAATAGTCGAATATAACTATTACATTTATTATGTTTTTAAACTTTTGTAATTTTAATTTTTAATTAACGTGTATAAAATAGATATTTTATAGTTGAACATGATTTATTATACCAAATAAGCAAGTTATATACAAATTTAACTTAATAAAACTGATGTATCAATAGTTGTGGTTCATAACTAACTCATTATTTTTAAGTTTGTAGATAGTATACTAGTGTTAATCAAAAGTTATTATTGCTCACGTATAAGATTTTTAGTAATTTTTATGTTTTCTCAAGAGTCGTCAAAAAGCTTCTCGAGTAATTTATGTATTAGTGAAAAGCTATTGTTTAGCATGATAATGAATAGTGAACATGATTAAGTGAATTTTAAATTTGATTAGTTACAAAAGTTTTGGAAACTATCGATCATAAGGATATATAGTTAAATCATTTAATTTTAGAATATTCTTAGTCCATAAAAATACTTTTATGTTTCATGATAATTGTTATTATTTACCACAATATTTATTCATCATTTTCTATTTAGAATATTACAAGGAAAATTTTTTATTTTTAAATATAACGAAAAATTTATTTTATTTATTAACATATATTTTCCATTTTCTTAAATTAATTATTTTAGTTATTAATATTTTTTTCTTAAATTAAAATTTAAAGTAAAATTTTATGATTATAAATATTATTAAAATTTCCATGAATAATAATATTTAATTAATGCCTTTATTAATTTGATCAAAATAGAATAAAAAAGTTTCCATTCAATAAAAATAAAATTTAATGCACGAAAATTAAAATACATTTAACATCGAATCTTCTTTCATTATCTATTTAACGTAGTTTTGTTTGACTGATTGTAAAAATTGTTTTTTGTGTGCTATTGCAATTAAATAAGTTCAGTAATGGAAAATTAATGTCTTATATTTCTTTGATGACAATACAGGAAAAGGAATCTTAAATGACTGAAAAGGACTGGTACTTAGGAAGTTAATGTACATCTAATGTATCGTTTCTGTGTATCCAATCAGAAAAAGTGTTTTAAAATACAATCTCAATTTTTTCTTGTCCAGTTATTAAAGCATAAACCATATAAGATTACTTATTAATCGTTTCCCCTCTTATCGTTGATAGTCTTACGAAACTTTTTGAAAACATGAAACACTTCGCTCTATATTATATCTTAGTACACCGCAACATCAAATATCAAAATAAATATTTGCAATCCCATAATCTTATTAATCATATAATTCAATATTTTTTTCAGGAAGCAATAATTTTTTTTTTCTTAATTTATAATTATTTAAAAGATTAAATATAATTATTGTATAAATTTAGTGGCATATGAATTTTATTTTTTACTCAAGACAATTTTATCACATAAGTATAATATTTTATGAATTGGTTAAGTTTTATATAATTTGAAAGTCGAAAACCACAATACCATTATAAAATATCTGTATAAATATTAATTGTCAATATTTTTTATTTTTTTTATTATTTTTTCTATTTATACTATCGTTACTTACTATTAAGAATAACGTTGCATTGTTGATTAATTTAATAGAAATGAAATTGTAATTTATGGCGTATTGTATAACCAATTTACAATATGTATATATATATATAAACTATAAGAAGTATACATTTATTTGAATTATTTAATAATAAATCAATTTATTATTTCTTCTTCAGAATCCTCTAACAAAGACTGTACAGAATTTAATTTTTTCTATTGATTTAGTACATCGATCAAATTACTTTGAATAGATAAATAAATATATTTTAGTCAGATAAAAAACGTTATTTTTATCTTCTAAAATTTTTAAATAACTTTTTTTTATTGTTTCATTTTATATTTTATAAATAAATTTAATCTTTGTATATTTTTATATAATGTATAATGCTTACAAAGTTATATAAAAGGTTAAAAATGGAACTCACATTATGAAACTTTTAATGCGAAGATAAAACTTTTACAAATTTAATAGTTTATAAGTGAAAAATTTGCTACTGGAGGATGTATTATGGATATTTTATTATCGTGACCATATAATAATAAATCTATATAAAATTTAGATTATAAACTTAATTAACTATACATAAATAACCATTTATTTTTACAAGAATCAATATTCCACAAAATTTTCTAAAAAAGAGAAAATATTTAATAAAACTTGTATTGATTCAATGTATATTTATATTCAATATATATACATATCTTCAATATGTATATATAAATGTTCAATAAGTAATGAATAATCTTTTAAGTTAAATTTTTTTAGATTGAAATATTACTTTCTTCCAGAAACGCTATATATGGATGATCGTGCTATGAATTCGAGCAATCTAATATTATTTTCTATGCACCAGCGATATTTTTCCAATCAGGGAATAGCTGAGGCAAGAATAACAAGGGGTTAAACATAGGTGGCAAGCTTAGGGGGAGGGGCAGGAACCGTGCTTAAGGTGTTTTTGATGAATCATACGAGTCGTCATATTACTGCAATCATCTACGCAATCGGAGGGTGTCTTGAAGTATGAAAAGCAGTGCAGATGTTGCTGTTAAAACATAAGAGGTACAAATTTCATAGTGCAAAGGAAGAATATAAAACTGCATAAGCAGACATAAAGGTTTATTTCCACAAGCCTTGAATGTGATTGTATTTTGAATACTTGAACTAAAAAGCAAAGAGCAATTTTTAGAAAAAATTTATCTTCTTCATATTTGCGAATATATTTGTTTATAAACGGTTTTTTAATTCGGATTCTGGAAATCCTGTGTTTATGATAAAAATAATTTTGGTGGATTTTAATTAAATAAATATAAAGTCGACTCTAACCATGAATGGTTCGTATGATTTGAATTATGTTCGTTGAACTATAAAATTTAGGTATCAGTAATTACTTAGAGAAAATATTTAAAGAATATTTAAAGCAATATTTAGAACTAGTTAGTTCACAAATATTTTTTACGCCTGATGCCATTAAATAAAAATCATTGCTCATTTAATATTTAGGGATAAAATAATGAGAATTAAAAGAAGGTATAGGCAAATGACTTTAGGAAAAGAAAGTGTAGCATTATAATATAAAGGAAGTATAGTAATAATCATATCTATCTTCTTGGAGTAAAGGCTATTCACTGAAAAAGAAAAGCCAAAGGTTGAATTGGAAAGATAAACGTTGGGATGGTAAAAATGTCAAAGACCACATAGCCACATGGTAATGGTGAATGAAAATTAGGACGATCGAAATGAAATAGGAAAGCGCAACGCCTAGAGAAAGACGCAGAGATGGATGAAAACAGATGAAAAAAATAAAGGAAAATAGGATTGAGAGTGAACGCTGCGCGAGTCATGAGGGCACGTACAGATCTGATGGCTGTGTGCGCAGTCGTACATTTTCCAGTTGCGCGGTCGACGATGAAATTTCCCGGTGCAATAAAGATCCCTTATGCAAATATCACAGCCACATATTTTCCACGTTAATCGTCCTATTCAGTGGCAGCAGTCGCCTGATCGCCATTTCTTCTATTTTTTTTTATATTATATAACATGTGTGCAAAATGAGATTCAACGCCCAAGATTATTTTTTTGAATGTAAAGAAAAAATATCGATTGAACTGACAAAAATAAGTATATTGCAGACTTATTTACATTATTATCAAGCACAAAATGTTTTCAATATAAACTAAAATGAATTTTTATTAATAATTTCAATATTTTATTCATTAAAGAATAAATCAAATTACAGGCAAAACTGAGATGAGTTACGATATGTTATTTTTGCAGAACTAACATTTTTATTTAAGTTAGAAAAATACCATAAGAATAACTTTTATAGATAATTTGAAATATTTCTTGTATATTCGAACATTTTGTGAAATTTCCTTTGGTATTTTAATGTTGAAGTATACTTCAAGAATGCGTAGACGTGAAAGTAAGACGCTAATGAGATCGAGAATTTTCTTTTTGAAATATAAGCCTTTGAATTGGCACTGTTGTAGTTGACAGCTAATTTCTTGACTTTAAAATTTAAATTATTTTTATGTCTTCATAGCTAGAAAATTAAATAATACGAAAGTATAAATAATTTATGCATTGTTTTGAGTAAATGCATATTGACTTTATTTGGGTATGATTGGTAGTCAGCAATATCATCGTTAGAAGAATTATTACAAGAATTTAAGAAATATGAATAAAAAAAGGTAAAATCATCCAGCTGTTTGTCAACCCGACAATATTGCTTCTTTCTCTCTCTCTCTCTCTTTCGTTCCATCATATTCACCTTAACACATGGGTAGATCACCATCTGGAAGCTGTACAGAATGGAACAAAGTTTGAATCGCCATATAAAGTAAGTGTGGCAAATAAGGAAAGACGTCTAAGTACGCAGACGTCCGTACTAAGCAAAAACAAGAAATATCGGAAAATTACTGGCGAACAAACAGTAATACTCAAATAATAAAATGAAATTTTCTACTGGACAATCGATAGGTATTGCCGAAAAATAAATACTATATAGCACTGCCCAAAAGGTCGAGTAATGTTTTAATTTTGGACCGAAAGCGACCGCCCCTTAAGGCCGCCCTGCGGTGTTCGTGTAATATGATGGCAATAGTAGCGACACCTGATTGGATAAAAGTGTTATAGCGAAACCAAATTGTGAGAGAGGGGTTAGTCCCTGAAATGGAATTCGTTTTTCTGTGCACCAGATCTTAAAAAATCGTCGGGACGTCAATTCCTCTCATATTTTCGATTTATAAACTTTTTTTCATTTTGACATCTTTGTACGTTAACTAGATAATTAAAAAAATAATTTTGAGTTTACTCAATTTTTTAACGTCATCATACCTCAATTTTGTGTTAATACCATCCAAAATTTACACAAAATCTAATATTTTGTATAACAATGATAATTGTATATAAAGTTACATAAACTTGTTGCAACTTGTAAGAACTCTGAAAATATAAATATGCTGTTATATTTCAAGCGTTGAATTAAAATTGAAGTCATTTTATAATTTAAAAATTTTTTTACCAGTAATATTGACGTTATAGATCGTTACATAAATTTGTAAATATATTAACGTGTCATTTGTTATATTAGAACCACATTAAATTATATTTGAGTCATTATTTTAGTACAATCACACACATCAATACTAACAGCAATACAAATTTTTCCAATAAAATAATTAGATATTAAATTGATAAATGTACAACTTTTCTTTAGACTCGAACAATTGCAGCACTATTTTAATTCCATCTTAAAGATATAATATTTACGAAAAAATAATAGGATAAATAATAGAACCAATAATGAAACAGTCAAACACAAGCCTTATTTAATAATTTAAATTACGCAAAGACGAAAAAGAGAAATACGACCCGGTGCAAAGAGAAAAAGATTGTATATCGAGGGCATTATTTCATCGTCCAGGATTTTTCATCAAACTCCGTGACTTGCCGGAAAAGCCCGGGACAACCCCCGGCTTAAGTGAAATATCCGAAGGGTGGGACCGGGTGATCGCCACGTTGAGACCGCATAGTTACTGAAAGATAAATGAAGCTGCAAGGTTTGCCTCCGTTTGCCGAAGGAAGCGCTTGGGGGATTCACGTAGATGAATGAAAAGGATTCCAGACGAAGTGCAGTTTTTGCCTCGGGCGTATGTTAATCGCTGTTGGCCCTTCCTGACCACCCCTTTTTCTTTTCTCCTTTCAACCGGGGAATTGATTCTTTAGGTTTTGCCAAAAATCGAGAGCTGAGCCCAATTCCTTCGTATCACCCCATCGCTCACATTCTTTATTTTAAAGAAATATAGATTTTCAAAGAAAGAAAGTCACCAAAGCAGATAATCATCAATGTTTTCACCTAACTACATAAAAAATTGCTTTTTATATTTAAATACTTATTTGAGTCATTCTCATGCATGTTGTAAAGTTTAAGAATTATGGAATCACTCACTATGATTTACAAAAGATTTTATGAAATTTTCAAGAGAGCTTTTAGGCATATTTGTTAAATAAATTTCTCTAATACTAAAGGCTCTTTAAGTAAACGCTTTTATTAATTGTGCCTTGATTTATTAAGAATATGAAATTTTAGAGAAAAGCATAATTTTTGATATTTATAAGTAATAAAATATTCTTTAATAGTAAATTATATTGTCCCGGAATACATAAAACTCAAGCTTCTATTTAATAAAGTATATTTTTAATAGTAATACATTATAAATATAATGTATGTATTATTTCATAATTGATTACTTACGGAATTATTTATTGCATCAAATTTGAATGTTTATGAAAAGTCATTGTTAACTCACCTAGAAGTAAAGAAAATAAATTGATTAATCATATGGCATTTAATAAATACAAATAGAATTTTATTAAAATTTTATTTAATGTTATATGGTTGATTGTAATAAAAACATTTAAAAACATACAATAAAACTTGCAGTTTTTAATAATATTTCAGCAGATTATTTGAAAAAAATAAATAGGTTATCCTATATTTTTTAAATATATAATATAATTTTAAAATGTGCTTATTAATTATTAATAATTTAATTTTGTGTTACGAACACAAAAATATGTACAATAAAAATTAATATATATTTAGTATTAATTTCATCATTTTAAAAATATTTTTAATAGTTTAAAATAATTCGATAATCAATCTTATAGTGTACTAGTTGATAACTATAGATTTCAGTATGGACCAACTACTATAGGTTTTAAAGCCATTCGGAGAAAATTGACTCTTTTCAAATGAAGTTAAAATTTTTTAATAACGTAGAATTCAATCAATCTTATTCTAATAATATTTTGTGATTTAAATTTTAAGAGATTCAATACAAACAAGATAAATATTAATTTTAATCAACTATCCAAATCTGTTTTTGTATTTTTATTGTGAAGTTAAAAAAGATTAAAATGTTTTTATTCTTCAAAAATAAATGAAATTTCAATTTACTTTACATATAAAGATAATATAGAAAACATTCATTACAATTGTAAATCACGAATTATACCGGAGGCTACTAAAGCTTAACATTCTTCATTAATTATCCTTTAACTTTTTTTATTCAAGATTTCATTTTGCACTTTTCAGGAATTCCAAACAATGAGAATAATGTCAGAAAAATATTGATAAAGTTCGTAATAAAGATTTGTGGATTATAAATTATAGAAATTACTGTCAAATAGTGAATGTTTCATTAGTTGGCTCTGTCTATTATTTAATTTAATTTTTTTTTTTTTTTTTTTTATTTTTTTTTTTTTAAGGTAAATGAATTGCGAGTTCGTTGAGATGTTGTTTAGATGAGAAAAATGTAGTGATTATTAAATATTTTGAATATAAATCGACGTAAATAATATAATATCCACTATTTAAGAATTCTATGTTATATATTCTTTGAAAAATAGATTTAATTTGATAAAAAATAAAGCGTTTCAAAAGGCAATGGAAACTTGATGTTGATCGTAGTTTTATGAAAGAACGGAAAACATATAAATGATACACAATGGTTTAAAAAGCTTGATAACACATACTATTTTTGAACATTTGAACATTGCCTTTACTCTATTATTTCGCATGTAGAAACAAGTTTGGCTCATTCATCAACACTCTTGAAATTACATTGCATTTTAAAGCTCTAGAATTGGATTGCGCTATGTATTAAAGATTTTGCAGTATAACAAAATTAACTAGGATAAGATATATCGATCAACAATTCTGTTAGGTATTGTAGAGAGCATCGATCTCAGTTTGTTAAAGTTATTTTTTGAGCACGATAAGAATTGAAAAGATAACATTTTTCCATTCACTTCCTATAAAATGTACGAATGTTAACTTGGAAATTGCAACAAAGAAATCACTGGCAGAGAGCTATGATTTCTCTCTTTTATAACATTATCTTTCAATGGCGTTAAAAGAGGTATAAGTAGATAAATTTTTATAATTTTATCTGCTGTTTGACGTATTTTACTTTATATCAGAATGAATCAATATTATAAAATTTTGATGATCATCAGTTAAAGTATAAGAGATATGATATATCTTGAATATTTATTCTGCTTTTATTATTTATAACGATATGTAAATTCATTATTACTAATGGTAATTATATTGCTAAATAACTTCTAGAATAATTATTTTATTTAGTGAAATAATGCCTATCGTATGACGTTTGAAATTTATAATAATGTACGTATTACTAAAATATACATATATATTTAATAAGTTATTACATATTTATAAAAAATCTATACGAGATGTGTGCTTACAATTTTAGATGAGATTATTACGTGAAGTAGGTATTTTTAATTTTTTTTTTTATTTTTTTTTTATACTATGGATAAAATATGACAGAATCAGAATCATAAAGTTTATATACAATCTCACTAAAAGCTGAAAACAGTGATATATATAAAGAAAGAGGAAAAATCTTATCCATATAAATTATAACTTGAAATTATTATAAAATTCATTTGATTTATAAGAATTTGAAACATATCTCCACGGACTGTTCATTATTATGAATAATAAGTAGATTTTTATTTTTTTAATTTATTTTGAAATAGAATCTTAAATTTTCGTTTGATAAATAAAATATCCATTATAATTTTTTTTATTATTAACAATATAATAAATATTATTTTGAGTCTTTAATATACATTAATATATAGATTTGTTTCTTAGATGATTAATTTATGAACTTGAAGTAAAAAAATATATTGTATACTCATAATAAAATGGTTTATACATTGACTCGTTGCGGAAAATATATTAATTTATTTTCATGATTCTTACACGTCGTAAAAATGTCAAAGGCATTAATGATGTCAATAAAAATGGTTTAACTATTACTATTATTAAATTCTTTATCAAGATAACAAAATATAAACTTTGACCTTATTAAAAAATAGGATGAAAAAATGAACCCAAAAATTTACGCAGACCAGAAATGAGAGGAATTATTCATCTATTCCTCTATTCATTGTGAGCATCCTTTCAAGTCGAAGGTTCCTTTCACTAAGATCATTAGGCAGTCGCCAGCGATAAGATGTTCTCTTCTATTCAATTAAGACTCGTACCTGTGAGCCTCAGCGGGAATAATACTCTATGGAATACAGAGGATGCTTTTAATGCCTTTGGGTAAAAATCGTATCTTTAGCGTAATTCTTGATATTTTCCTTTAACTAAATATTTATTAATTTTCAGGAATATGTAAATTAATTATACGTAATAGGTATGGAAGACAGTAGCGTGCACTGGATAGCATACTCAACTAGGTAAATTAAATTTCATTTGGAATAATAATATTTCAATAAATGAAGCATTGATTATTCAATTATACGCTTGATGGACTAGCATCAAAAGATAATGAAATTAAAAAATTTGTTTGTATTTGTCGAATTAATAATCTTTTGAGATGCGATAAAATTTCAATAATTATCTCTCTCAATGATCCATTCATATTAAAACTATTTTATTATTGTGTCTAAATTATCTAAAATACGTATAAAAACTTAAGGAGCACGTGGTATAACGGAAGATGTCGAGCTTAACCGTTACCGGAGGTGCATCTGTAACTTGAAGGGATGGAAAGGAGGTAGCCAGGGGTGAGCGACACCGCTGCGCCTACACTTGCACTCGCGGGGTAGAAGTACCGAGTTCTTGCGGACTAACCCTACCCTACCATTGTACATTTGAAAGGGCATTGTTTATTTAATACAATGGTGGGAGTTGTGGATGTAAACTGTAGCCGATTTATCCTCTCCTCGAAACTGTTTTCATTAATACTTCTACGGGTCTCTGTGCGAAATGTTAACTTACGCCGACTCGGCCAAAAGAAAAAAGACGATGATGGAAAAAAGGTTCGTAGAGAAATGTCACATTAAGAAAGTAGATGTCCTCTGGTGTAATAAATTGCTGAACGGATTTTAGGGCGGATACTGGTTTGTTGCGTGTACTTGTTACTATTACGTGCTATTTACGTGCAATTTTTTGCCACTGTTTATCGGAAATGAATGATCGGTGCTCCATTATACTTTATTAGAAATCTGATCTATTTCGTAAAGTATAAGATTTCATTTACAGATTGTATATTTCTGTTGTAAAAATTTTAAAATTTTATTAAAAAGATTTCTCTTTATTTATACGAATTAAATTTATGAAGGGTTGAAAAGTTACAGCTTGAAAAGATAATTCTTTTTTTTTTTTTTTATACTTCATTTTTCTTTCAATTAACTAGTAAAATTTTATGTAAAAAGTAAAAATAATCAAATACTCTATATGATAATTAGTGCTACTAAATGAATTTCATTTTAATTACACTTAACTCGATGTAAGATAAGTAAAGAGGAAAATATATATATATAATCAATTTGCGGATGCTATGTCGCAATTTGTTCACACCATTAACGATCAATTTAGAGTCTCTATAATTATATATGTTACATTGAATGCATTTTAATTAAGTTACAAACGAATTCTCAACTCTTCAATTACAAGCTTATTTTCCAATGTACTAACTGAGACTCTAGTCTGTATTGATTAACTATTTTATCGAGTACAGGTGAGCCACAGTATTTATAAATATCCAAATATTTATAAATATTTAAGACAACATTTTTATAAAAAAGAATTGATTAATTATTTGATAAGCTTTAGTAAAAAATATGAAGCTTAAGTAAAATATTTGTATTTAATGAATATAAAAATATTCGTAAGATAAATGTACTCTTTTTTATTGATAAAGCATCTATAATATTGTATAGTACGTTATTGGTTATTTATCGACTTCCCTAATTTTGATCATGTTATCTAATGCATATTTTCCAAATATAAATTTCACTTGAACTGTTTATTTGTATATGGAAATTTAACTGAGGAGTGCAATTGTCTTTTTAAAACATTGAAATCATAAATAACAGAAAATATCAATAAATATTAAAGTTAAAAAATAATATGAAAATAAATTTCTTTATTAATATAATTTGTTTTTAAATTAATTTTTGATAACTAAATAATATAATATTTATTATGGAAAACTTATTTGTAACAAAAAATTTTAATGTATATGTTATATAAAAGTTCTAAGCAATATAGTGTAAAATGGGGTGGAAAAACCTAGGATTAGATAGGAGATTGTCGAATCTAATAAATATAATTTTCATGTTATTCATGAAAAGTCGATAGCAGATATTTTTAAATTAATAGGGATTATGTGATTTACAAGAGTCGTAGTCAAATCCTATTTAATATTTTTGGTATTTTACAGCTATTTTTCGAATTCTGTAATAATTCCAATATTTTTAATCAAGGAAATGTTTCGCGCCGCATATTATATTATAAAAATCTATTAATATTACCCAAATGAAAACAAGGGTATCTGAATTTTATAATAACATAATCATTTAGAGTATAAAATTTTTTGTTAGATTTTAGATTTGAATTATATGTAATGCTGTATAAACATAAAGATAGGAGGTCATGAACTTTTATAATAAAAGGCACTTACCTTCACGCTTTTACTTCGTGCCCGATGATGAGTGCTAGGCATTGGATTTTCAACGCACGCGTTCACGAACACGTGTTCCGGTGTACTTTGAATCTTCTGCAAACTCGTTTTCGTCTCCGAGAGTTGGGAGTGTGCTTTGTGCCTGCTTGGGTGGTGGTGCTGCGGCAGCATCCTTGTGTAGTGGTGGGGCGACTGGTGCTTGGGCTGTTGTGGCTGCTGACTCGGAGTACTGGACGTGGAAGAAGAGCCAGGTGACTGGGATCGAGGGTGGCTTCTTTGCTTCTCATGGCAGCGGCAAATGGGCCCGGCGCCGATGCCCTGACCGACCTCTCTGCCTCCAGCACCTCCGCCGACCCCGGGGCCACTTGAGGATGCCGAGGAGAAGGTACCTCCGCTCAGGGCCGCTGCAGTCAGCTTGCTGGCGTAATAGTACATCGCGCACATTTATACTGTGCTGTGAGCTCAACTGCACGGCCCGTACGCACCTCCACTCCGCTCATCACTGAAGCCGGCGATGACTCACCCTCTCACAAGCTCTCCTCCACCCTTCGGGAAACCCGGGGTGGCGATAGTTCAATTGCCGAGGTGACGATTAGTTCACACTTGCCGGTGGTGATTCCTTGCTCCCAGAACTTAGGAGTGGAATCACCAAATTGATCGCCAACGATAAAACAACTAAAGACACTGTATTCAAGTTCGCAAGAGGTATGCAAAAGGAGGAAGAACTACCTTTTGTTTTTCAAATGTTGTGTGCGATGAATATGGTAAATTTTGTTTGGTTTAAACAAACTCTTCCATTGCCAAAGCACTGTTCAATATCAAAGTGACACTAGGCCAAACAAATAATAATCGTTCACTCTTTCAATACCAATTATTATAATATTGAAGTAAATTTTTCTTACATTAGCCTTAATGCATGATATGTACAATCAGGAATTTACTTTTAAAAAATATTACTCGTGCATTCGTTTACTTTGTACAAATTTAAATGCTTGAACCACTAGATAATGTTATTTCATTTGCTTTAGACGTGTGAATAAAATGGCGTATGGTCGTTTCTAGAAAAAAATAAAAGCCATTTCATTTGTGGATTGAATGGTATTTGAAAACTTGCTATGAAAAAAAAGAGAAAAAAAAAGATAGATTGGGATTTTTTAAAAGTGGAGCAACCGCGAAAAAACGAAAGGGAGGTAAATGTGCTTGCTTTAGCTAAAAGTTTTCCTCGCTTACCTCTATAACCTCACTACTTATCCGTTATCCTTCAGTTTTTTTCTTACTTTTTTACCATCATTATATTGAAAGGAAAAAATTAAAGTGAGAAGATTTTCGATAAATGAAATTTATTAACCTTCGATTAAAGACACTTTAATGCAATTCAACAAATTTTTACAAACAATCAATTCTACCATCTTTGTGCCTTATAATATAATGTGACTTTAGAACATTGATAAATTTTTTTTGCAGACATTTCTGATCTTTATTAGCTACAATTGTAATAATTATAAATCAAAAGTATTTGAAAAATTATCAAAAGTTTTGGAAAATAGAAGTATGTGAATTATTGTAAACGACATTACTTAAAGAATATATACATATTGTAATAGAGAAAAAGATTTAAATATTCATCAAACAATTGATCTATATACAAATAATAAATATAATAAAAAATATAAAAAAAATTTATCAACTGTATTTAATAGGAATTTATATTTAAATAAATCTGAATTCATTAAAAAATATGTTAACATTTTAAAAGATTAAATACTTAAAAACAAAGTTTAACATCAATGAATAGCATTTTAAATACTTGAGTATAAACTCTTCACACATTCAATAGTTTAATAAGAAAACCAATAATGTGATCAGGATTCTTCATGTGTACTTTCATAAATAAATAATAAAAAATAGAGTAAATTATACAATATATAAAAACTATAATTATAGAAAAAAAAAGAAGAAGAAATATATAAAGAGAATTGATTGTATTAATTAATTGATTATACTTCTAATTTTGTTCATAAATATTAATATTTTCTTTTTCTTTTATTTCTTTCAGAATTCACATTAAACATAAAAAGAACTTTATGAGTGTTTGAATATCGTATCTTTATTTTATTACAAAAAATAATATTTTCAATCTCTAATATATTCAACTACTTAGAAATGAAAAATGAAATTACAAGTATTTAAGAATAGAAATATTAAAATATACATATACACATACGCTTAGCTATATCACTTAAACGCATAATAATATAGTTTTTAATTCTGTTTTTATAATAATTAGATCTTAATTATCATATGTATAATATAATAATTTATTTATAATTATCTAAATATAATGTCTAGATTTTATATTGTCATTTTTTAAAAAAAAGATCATTTTAATCAAATTTATATCATTTAAATTATATTTATATTATTTTTATCATCCCTTTTTAATAATGTACATTAATTTAATCATTATTATTTATTCTACAAAATTGATTAATAATCAAATATTAAAATATTTTCTGACTCCATGACTTGCACGATTAGGAGAATTTTGATTTTAGTCAAATATTCTTTCAAATAAATTAGTTATAGAAAAATCTTTGGATTTTATTTATACGATAATTGTTTTATAACCAACACGAAAATAACTTTTTAACTAAAATTATTAATTGTTTTTATACTGTTTAAATTAATTTATAATTTCAATTTACCTACGGGTTTATGGTATCATTTTGATAGGATATATTATTTTTTGTTAAATTTTTATTCTAGCAATTTCTTTTTTTAAGAGACTATTTTCATATACATATATAGTTTATAATATGAAAATATAGATACATATGTAAATAAAGTTTTTTCAAAAAAAAAATTAAAAACCTTATTTTTAAAAATAAAATAGAAATTTTTATATTATTGAATGATTCGTATCATTTTCATTTGTGACATTAATTATAACACCAATTCATATTGATTTCTTTATACATTAAAAGATTGAATAAATTACATAAATTATTAATACTTACAACATAGAAAAATAGTTAATTATTATAAGAATTCAAAGCTATTTTTGTTGAAATTTAAATGAAATAATTTTTTGAGTAATTTGCGGAGAACAATATAAAAATTATGTTATAATATACTGTATTAAAAAAACTTTATTACACCATTTTTTTAATTTTTTAATGAAATATCTTAGATTTTTATATTTTATTATAGCAATAAACTATTGTAGATTTTACTGTATTGTATACAAAAGCTATAAAAATCTACTTTCAAAAATTTTATTTAAAAATGTAATTTTATTT
This sequence comes from Eupristina koningsbergeri, assembly GCA_018907245.1. Classification (NCBI taxonomy): domain Eukaryota; kingdom Metazoa; phylum Arthropoda; class Insecta; order Hymenoptera; family Agaonidae; genus Eupristina; species Eupristina koningsbergeri. Next base: position 1,389,744 of record JACCHV010002775.1, read on the forward strand.
TTCAGTTATTTTACAGTTTACCCTCATTATGTATAAAGTAACAGAGAATCTTACATAAAGAATGTTTTTAAGGATAAATGAAAAAAATAATAAATAAGTTAAAAAATTTGAGTTCTTAGTTATAATTAATAATTAATAATTAATCAACGTGTATTTATTAAAAAAATAATTATGAAAATCCTGAAAAATTATAAAAATTATAAATTATATAAATTATTGACTATTTGATATTTACAGTTTATGTTTCGATTTTTTTGAATATTTTAAAATGCTTTCGTGTGTATCTTTGCTGAATGTAGTCCCATCTTTATTTCTTTCCTGTACTTTCTTTTAATTTTTTTTTATTTAAGTCTGAAAGGTTTATAACTTTAAGGTACTCGTGTGGCAAATTCATTGAAACTGAAGTCCTGAAAACGACATTATCGATGCTACTGTAAAAGGAATGCGAATCAAGAGAATTGTATCAAATTCATTTACATCAGCCATTCGAAAAAGTGAAATCTAGACCATATAATTCATTCAATTAATCTATTGTGCAGATTTAATAAAGAATTACTTATTATAATAGTATTTTAAAGAAATTTTTATGTTGAAATCAATTATTTTAAAAAGGTTTTATTTATTAATGAAAAGGTAGAAGTATGAATTTCTGTATTGATATTAATTGAAACAGCATGTGAAAAAATATACTGATAAAGTTCTTTATAATATTGCTGAAGAGAAGATGAATTATTTAGATTTTATATATATCTTTGTCTTAGACATATTTCGCATAAATTGATTTATTCTTCTTGTAAAGTACAGTCAACATTTTATTTCTTGTTAACTAATTTTAGGATAATTTAAATAAAATTTTTATAATTGGTTTTATTTTTCTAATATCATAAAATTCTTTGAATTTTAGGGTTCAGTTCAATTTTGATTATTTATAAATCTAATTTGGAAATAAAAGATTAGTAAAAATTAAGAAAAATTTTATGAATTATAAGTGATAAAAAGTGATCCTTTGATATGTTTGAATAAATAATATATATTATCATTATTTATTATTGTTATTATTATTAATATTATTATTATTATTTATATAATTTTATTTATTAAGATTATAATATATAAAATTTTTAATAGTCTATTTTTAATTTAAAATTCAAATATTAATTAAATTCTACTATTATTATAATGAATTGACCAAGTGCATACTTGGATATAGTCATATATATTATATTTCTTATTACACTAAAATAATTATTTAAATTTGCACATTTAGTATTAGCGAACACGGGTCAATATATTTCTTTTTTTAAAAATTTAACGTAGGAACAAATTTTTTGGGTGGCCTTGTTTTAGTAAACGTATAATATATTAATTATTAAAATTTATTATGAAACATTTTAATAATTATTCTATACTTTTTTTAATTATTTAAAATTAAACGAGTGATTATTGTATCTTTTTTTTCTTTTTAATTAAATCTGTAATGAACATTTTATAAAAGTAGTTATATAATTCATATATATAGGTCCAGTAACATATTTCGAATAATAACTCTTATGCAATATAAATCTGATTTCATAAATATAGACATCTATATTTGATTAGGTTTCTGCATATAATTATTGTCTTTACTTAAATTTTAAATCGAATAATTACCACAATAATTTACTAAATTTACAAAATAATTAGTTTTAAATTTTATATTTAGTGTAAATTATGATTCTATTGTTCAAAAATAGTGAACATGAATAAACACTATAATATTATAAAAAATTAAATGACTATAAAATATAAGATTAATTAAGCATTTTCGATTTTACTTATTTTTACAACCAGTGACTTCCAAAGATAGTATTAAAACATATTTTATCTGTCTTTGGAATTTCCATTCAGCTTTTCATTAGCAAGACAGTTGTTAATAGTCATCATTAGGTTTTATACAACATCAAAATTTTGTGATATTGCATATTTTTAAATAATTGAACGTTAAAATTTATAAAGTTTTTTAGCATCCTGAGAAATAAAGAAACATTAAAAATATGAAGAAAATATAAAATGTAACGTCCCAATAATTTAAATTACACTTCCACGTCTTATTTCGTCCATAACTTTTGCGTAAAAAGTTATTTAAGTTCGTAATCCCGAATTGTAACCGTAAATAAATAATATAATGAAAACTCTGTTTTATCAGAATTCCGAATTAACGATAGTGAAAAAAGGTCAAGTGCAGCAATATTACAAATTAGACTTATAAACAAATTAGGAAATCAGTATTAATTTTTATTATAATATAACACGAAAGACTAAAAAAGAATTGCATAATCATAAACAAAATTATATGATTGGCTCAAGTCAACTATGAATCGAAGTTAATAATTGAGAAGTACCACGGAAGGGATAAAATTGCTAATAGTATAAAAGAGAGAGAAATTAATAAAGAAGCGCTTTTTACTCCTGGACTAGTATATTTTAAAGATTTGAGGACACTCCAATCTTGTCAATCTGGAATGGTGACAGATAGCTGCCTTTAATAAACTTGCCACATAGTTCTTTCAAATCAACAATTGCTAAACTACAGTCACTGAGAATAACTATCACGCAAGTAATATTAAGAAACTATCGATTAATATTTTTTAATATTTTGTAACGACTCTATTTTATTGTATTATTCTTACTAAAAATACCAACAATAGTATATTGAATTTGTAAACTAACCAAAATATTAAATAAACAAATAATTATTGAATTACAAATATCTTAACTATTCATATTTATTAATTAGATTCTGAGACATAAAAAAAAAACAAAAAATAGATTAGGTAACTATTAAATTGTAATGAGATAAGAAAAGTGTGATGCAAAAATAAAAAGGAAAAAATTAATTAATTTTTCTACCAGCTAAAGATAAATTTATTCACACTTGAGAAGTAAGAGCCTTAAGTAGATCTATATAACAAAGTTAGGCGTGGAATCGGTTTTCACCAAAAGGAGATTGCATTCGAATAAAATGGAATATTATTAAAAAAGTATGCAATCCTAACAAGGTATGTATTCGTACATTAAAAATAAGCTATATGTCAATAAAAATGACTGAGCTCGAACGAGTTAGTGCTAACGAAGCATTGTATTTAAAAATAAGCGATTATATTTAGTAGGCTTCGATTGGAGTATTTTTTTTTGGAAAATAGATAATGCCAACGGCAGTGCTCATGTTCGTATCCAGAATATTGCGCATAACGAAGGAGGAAAATATATCGCTCGAGGATACAATGACTCGCGATCACGCAAACATGCTGCCAAGCCCCCACATCCGTAGTACTAATTAGTAAAATTGGGAAGGGGGTAGGGAAAGGGGGGAGGCATATTTGCGACCGCGCGGCTGCTTATAAATGGCGGAAGTGCGCCCGAGCCTCCACACTCCTTCCCACGCACATGCACGCTCTATGCGCGCAAATGCACCGACGGATCATTATTAGTGCTCCTCGTGTCGAGGACTATTTCGATAATTAATTGATATTCATCGATCGGTCTCCACTGCGTTAAGCGCGTTCCTCTCCCTCCCCCTCACCTGCGCCCTCTAGGTTTCCTTCACCCGTGCAGCCCAGGTACTTTGGTTCTGTGCCGAGCTTCGTTGTATCCGTTTCTTCGTAATTACGGGATTTCGTGACGGGATTGCTAACGCGTGATACACGATGAGCTCGCCAAGGATGAATAATGGCACCTGGTTCAATGAGGGTCTTTACCCCATTTTCGCTAAACATTTTGTTTTTGAGCTCCACCGATTGGTTTACCGTTTCTTTATTTAGTTTTTCACCATAGAATTCGTCGTATCGAAACTTGATCATAGCAAATATTGATCATTGATTTGCGCTTCATTCCTTGATTTTTATTTCTGATCAACGGGCGAATCAGTCGTTCTCAATCCAAAGGGCTTACTTACACCTGAGTTATATTATCTAAATCGTATCGAGCCTTGACTAAACACGAAATTATTAATATTCCTTCGTTATTTACTTCCGATGTTTCTTTGAAAAACAAAACTACTACGCTAGCGAACGTACATGAATTCAATTCTTAAATCTACAATACCGTAAAAGAAATTTTTTAATATTATATACACATTACAAAAGATTTTCAGAATAAAAATTCTGCCCAATTTACATAATACAAATTTTAAAACATATTTCAACTTCCTCTAAACTACAACTACCACCATAGTTATTGTAAGAGGAATGTGCTCTTTACACTGTACAACTCACATTAATAAGCTATATCTCAATAATTATTAAATCAAAATCAATCAAACATAAAATCGAAGTTCATTATTATTTATATTTAACTTGTATTTATAATATGAAATCTAATAAAAAATAAATATAAACTTCTTTATTCCTAGTGTCGATAATGAAATAACTAAGCACACCGTTAATACGTTTACCATTAAATTTTCAATTAACATCTTTACCATTGTATTTATCATTAGGCGTGCAAGATTAGACGCGCATCTGTAGAATTATTCAGGCGCTATAACGGAAAATGATCATGAGAAAAGAAAAATAATGAATAAAAAATAGATTAATCTAAGATTTTTAAAGTTAAATCTAAGTTTTTTGGAATGGCTCATGATTCAGCATGGAAAATTTACATATTTCTGTTCTATTAAATTTATTTTACAATATTATTTTTAACAAATTAAAGAGTTGAAATTATCATTAAACTTCATTTAGTATTGTAATACAATATTCTTCGGTAATTTTTTTTTTTAATTTTACATAAAAATTATTAAATTAGTCAAAACAATTTTTTTAGATTAATCGTAAGAAATTGTATATTTTTATTTATTTGTTAAGAATTTTGTCTTATTTAAACATCATATAAAATGAAATATTTTCTTGGAATTTAAATGATATTTTCAAATGTATCATAAATACTATATCAATATTAATTTCACTTTATTATTATAGTTGTAAAAAAATTTATTAAAACACAATATTAAATAATATATATAAAATTTAAATATCCAATATATTATATATTGTATATAATTCATGATATTCTATAAATAATTATGCCTATTATTCATAAGATTTAATATTTCATATTTATTTTATTATAGATTATTATTTTATTTTACTCAATATATTTTCACATTATATTTTTATTTGCAATTTTAATTATATTTTTAAATAAATTTTTTCGCGAATAATTTATTAATTATCATTTATTTTGAAATAAAAAATTTACAAAAAAATTGTAAATTGTTAAAAATTATATTAAAATATAATTAACTATAACAACAATTGAATATTCATTTCGAAGAAATATATAGATAATTGTTGCGAAAAAAATGTTTTGGAATATTAATTTAAATACAGAAAAATATTAATCCAGTTACACTACAATGTGAAAAAATACAAGTTCATGTAATGTGGGTTCATTTAGAATTTATTTATAAAAAATTTTTTTTATAATTTTATGTATTATATATTCATTTCTATTTCGATTTTGTGAATAAATTAATTGATAAAATCTCCCTCATCATTGACCTTTTGTAAAAATTAAAAGTATAACTAAAGGTTATTCATAACGTTTTCCTACATAAAAGCGACTAAAAAACCTCATCAAAACTCTCTATGGTATTCCATTCATAATATCAAATAATAAACTACATGAAATGTACAATCAAAACGTATTCATTATTGTTTTTATTATGTCGACAAGTTATTATTAACAAGGTAATTTTGTTTATCATTGAACTCACTATATATTAAATCGATTAAATATTATAAAATTACCATAGTTACTGAGTTAATTCCAAAGAATATGTAAAAATAGTTTTTGTTTAATTTCACCTATGTTTTACACAATTAATATATTATCATAAGATGTTACAGTAATATAATATAATTACTATAATTTTTAGGTACAGTAACATATTGAGAATAGAAACTCAAGATTACATCATCTTTCACTATATAAAAATATAATATTTTGTTACTGTGTATTTACTAACTACAGGAAATAAAGCTCTATACATATACATGTAGATAAATACGTGCGGAAATATATATTTATAAAATCAAATTCTTAAAGATCATAAAAACATACGACTTAATTGTACACGATAGATAACTGTAACGATTACTATTATTTTAATAATATTATATTTTATTCGGATTCTCAATTTTACTTAATTTCATTAATAATATTAAATACTTAAAATAACAAATATGATTTTTTAATGTAAACGACAATTGCGAAAAAAAGCTTATAAAAATGATAAGCAAGTCGAATGAGTGATTAGGGATATTGAAGAAAAAGGAAGTGTTGTAATTACGGGTCGTAACGAAAGCAGTTGTAAGACAAAGACAACTGCAATGAAGTAGACAAAGACGGCCAACCGGGCCTACTCAAAATTATAAATACAACCTCCTTTGACTCCTAATATCCCGATAACTGTACGCGAGTAAGGAATCAAATCTTGAATAAAACAGAGCTATTTAAAATAATATATAAAAATGTGAAAATAAAACCTTTGTAAAATGGCTAAGATATTTGCATGCGAATCTATTTTTCGTGCTCTCGCTCTCATTTTCGAATCTATTATCGCTGCTATATTTTTGCAATTAATTTTTTGAAAAATCAATGTCCGTAGGCAAATTAATATCACCGAATAAAATGAATATGAAAGGGCTGACTTTGGGATCAAAAAGAGGTTTCCCGAAGAAAACCAGCGCGTTGGGATGACGTGCGAGACGCGTTGGTGGGATGTGTTAGACAAATCTCGGCTCGATACGAAAGTATCGAGTCATGGAAAATTGCAGACGTGCAATGTAAAACGGAAACGGTATGCTGGTGGGACATCGTACGATCCAGCATCCCAGATACAAAGTCAGACGCGGGAAAATTAATAATAATTTAAGAAATGCAGATGGACAGTGATAAAAATTAATTTAGTATGTGTTGGCTTTTTCCTCCTTTTGCAGGAAGGAGGTTTTTTCTGCCAAGGACCGAGGTTTTCTGCGAAAACCAACGTAGGAATGCGTTCGCGAAAAACAATCGATAAAAGTTCATTAAAATAATTTTAGGAAAAAATAAGCGAAGCGTGAGAGATGATGAGGAGACAAGAAAGCGATCGAGAGTCACTTTTGATTTGTACGCGAACAAGACAACTTGTAACGTGCCCATTGAAATAAATTTATAAACTGCATAATATTTTTGTTTTAATAATTTATTATTTACAATTTTTCATTTTCTAATATTAATAAAATAAAGGTCAATCCAGAGGAAGCAACAACAGGAGAATCGCTCATCAACATTTAAGTTATTTATAGTAGTAAAATTCAAAATTTTGAATGTTATTAATATATTTTTAAAAATGTTTTTTATATCTGAAAAACCTTTATTTTAAATGAATCTAAATAAATTTGTTATTACATTTGTAGTATGTACTTACTAACGATGTAGTTTTTCGTATGTTTGAATATGCAACTTTTATAAATACAGAAAATGAATAAAAGTTTTTAAAGTATAAATTAAAATAATGTTATCGATAAAGACGTAAAATTAAAACTGTGTATTATCGAAGCCAAAACCATATTTCAGGCAAAATGTATACCAGTTAACAACTCGGCAGTACATATTTGTTTTTTTTACATTTTAGTATATTTGCATGACCTTTTTTCAGGTGTATCGAGTTTTTATGTTAGGAAAAGAAAGTTAGTAATAAATACAGAGAGATGTAGGCAAATAAGTATGACAAAAGAAAAAAATGAAGGATCAAGAAAAGCGAAAAACACGCAAATAATTGAAAGTATCAACTATATTTTAGCTTACATTTTTGTAAAAATTTAAATATGAGATAAAAACTGGAATATAAAATAGATTATATCTTTAATAAAAAAAAATTTGACATAAGTAGTTGTTTGTAATATGAGAAACATAATATATGACTGTAATATTTACGTGTCTACTTGAATTTTTTCGTGATTTAATGTTGAAAAATCTCTATTATTTTAAAATTATTAAAGTAATATTTTTCAATTTTTAAAGAAGATTTTTAAGATTTTCTTGAAAACTGAAATTTCATTAGTTCAAATTGAACTACAAGCTATTTTAAAGAATAAGAAATTAATAAACATTAAATAATTGTAATTCCAAAAATAATTTTCAAAAATGAAAATGATAAGTTAGATACAAACTCAGTGTTATTTTATTAAAGATTTTATTATTATTTTGATGTTAATTATTTTTACAAAAATTTTATGAATTTTTGAAAATTTTAATTATCAATGTATAAAAATGAGATAAACATGAAAAACTTTTTCGTTTAAAATTATTTAAAAAGTACATGTTAGGCATTTTTAGATTTAAATAAATCCCTTATAAATGTTACTATTTAGAAATCTAAAAGACATCAATCATTTTTGTTGAATGTATAAATTAATATTAATAAAAATTACAGATCTGATTTTTCTTTAATATTTCATTGTTATTCATACTCATTTTTAACGCATACATGTCACCATATCAATTATTTACAGTATCGAAAAATCTAAAATTCTATTTTACTAATGAGATTAAATAGCCTAAATTTAAGTTTTTTATTATATTTTGGGAAATTGTCATCGAATTTCAGTAAAATATCTTCTCTTTACTTCGATATTTGCAAAATTGCAAACTTGGCAGCATAAAAAATACCAAAAGTTTTGAAGTAAGTTACATATTGGTAATACTACTTGGAAATATTTTGAAATTTTAAGTGCATTTTTCGAGATAGTTACTTTTTATCAGATTATGAATTGATTAAAAAATTAAAAGTATGATGGATATATTTAAAATAAATCATTAACTATTATAGAAAAATGTATGTATAATGATAATTTATAAGGTTACAAAATTCACTAAAAAATATGAAAACAAAAATATGATCGTAAAAAATATGATCTTAAGAAAATCGTAAGAAAAAAATATTAATATCGTTCTATCAAAATTAAGCTATAGTATAATAAATCTTTTTTATAACTTTTCATTTTACAAGAAAGATTTGAATAAACCAGTTGTATATTATAAATTAAAAATAGAATTTTTACATAAAATACATGGCGTTGATCTGAGGCAACAATAATTTGAATATATTAATATTAATATAAATATTAGTAAATCTATTTCAAATTATGTGTCAACTTAATGAATTTTACCAGCAATTATTAAATTTTACCTCAACATTATAACTTTAATCGTAAAATAATTAGTACATATATTAATTCTTCATAGAAATAATTTATAATTTATAAATAACTTGACAGAATAAAAATTATTGATTATAAAGAGGATGGAATGAAAAATAACAAAAAATAAAAGGTAACTGCACGAATGAATTATGATCGAGTCTATTTAATGAGCACTTAATTTGCCTAGAACCATCACTTTATCTCTAATGTTAATAAACTTGGTGTCTTTATCATTGCTTAAATTGGACGACAATAATTATTTATCGCTTGAATCAAGTAATTACATCATTTTTTTTTTTTTTTTTTTTATTTTCTTCTTGACTCAGACAAATATTTTATACATAGTCATGCATAACTAGATTTTCTTAGAAATATTGAATATATGTTCTGATAATAATGTTAAAAATTGGAAGGTAATATAATGTAATCAGTTTTAATAAATGAATAAATAATTAATTCATGAAAATTAAATTGTTCAACGTTCCATTGGTATATTTATTTATATTTTTTAATTATTTTTTTGCTTTCAGTGATTTTCTTTTATTTTGTTTTATTGAAAAAATATGATGTGTAAGTTTTGTATACTTGGCTCATAAAAAATAATAATTATTTACAATATATAGAAAATCTTCTAACCATTATTTTAAAAACGATAACACAAAGGAAATTTTAATAATTTGAGATACAATAACTAAAAGGTTTTTTTAATTTATTAATTGTTGTTCATTTAAAAAAAATAAGTCCATTATTATAGTAAAATATATTTTAGTCAAATGCAAAAGTAATTTGTACACAATAGATACATGTAAATATGGCGTGGTTTTGACTTTGCCAATGAAAAAACAATGTTTTACTGAATTCAAATTAATAACTAGGATTTCTATAAATTTATGCAATTTTAATTAAAATTTAATAAATTTTATTAATGTAAAGATTATATTTAATTTAAGTTTCATATATCAAAATAGATTTGCTTCTTAACATTTTTATCATTATTTTAACTACTATCAAAATAAACTGGACACACGAACAAAACATTGTTGAACAAAAAATTTCAAATAAAAATATGTATCATTCACTTATTTAGATTTTAATTTTGAAAATATGCAAATAAATTAAAGTAAATGTAGTAATCGGAATAAATAATCGAGAAAGACAGTATTTATGATACAAATAAGTAGTTTAACAGTAAGTTGGGTAGGTTTTAGTTGAAAAGAACCCATTTTTTAGCATCAGTATGAATAATAGATCAGCAGAGTGTGAAGCGACATCGGAAGCCGTCGATTGATCTGTTGTTTGTTTACTGAAGCAAAAAAATCATCGATGATAGAAATCAAAAGAGAGGATGAATATGAATAGCACAGTTTGTCCATGCTAATTTCGTAAAGATGTGGAAGAGAGATACTGGAGGTTCATGGAACAGAGACAAATAGAACCGAGTTTGCAAATGCGTCCAAGATGCGTACCGTAAGCCTCACCTCGATTAGGATCGATTAGATCCGTGCTCAAACGACCGGTAGATCAAGTAAACAACCTTTGACCTCGACTAGATATTGTGATTGTTGATGGATTATGAATCAAATGGTAAGTACCGGTTAATTCTAGCACTCTCTTAGTCTTGTACAATTATTTTCACACAAATTACCGGCAATTGTAGTACACCTGTGATTTCTATCTTTTGGATAAAAGTTATAGGTCTCAGTTTTTGATATTGTGCTACTAACAAGTATGTAAGTCAAATCTAATTGTTAATTAGATACGGTAGTTATACAATTAGCTTTATCGAGTTTTACTTTTTTTAATTGAGATTTTTGTCCTCGCCATTTTGAAGTTGTGAAGTGAATTTAAAAAAACTTTAATTAAAAATTGAATCTATAATGACCGGTGAATAATATGTTCCCGTTAAATTCTGTTATTCTTTCAATGATTTGTATCAAGAACAGTAAATGAAATTGCTTCTATTTATGTACAGTGCAATATAATTTACAAGACTCACAATGCAGTTTCATGCGAATGCTAGCAACATTTATTGTGAAAAAAGAAACAAATATAACTCAGTAAGAAGTAAAAAATTTATAATTTAAAGAAAATATAAAATATTAAGATAATAAACCTATATATTTTAAATATATTGTAAAAAATAAAATAAAACTGATATGTTTAAAAAAATTTTATATAATATTTAAAAAATGATAAATTTTATGCTTCAAATTTTGTTTCGTAACGATTGAATACACATGTTTGAATGAGCTATTTCTTTCGATAAGAACTAAATTTAGATTTCTTAGATATTTAACAATTTCAGCAAAATTATGTTTCAAAAAGTTATAAAAAGTTGTAGATTATGTTTTAAAATTTTAATTTAAAATTTTAATTTTTGAAAAAATTTAAAACCAATAAGATGTTATTTAAATATCCAAATACTTTTTTAATTTTTTCAAAATAATTGACATTAAATATTTCATCAAGAAGTATGTATCTCATGATTAAAGGAATATTGGTAAATCTCATCGACTACGTTATCACATGTCATAAAATTTACCGTTATAGAGATCAAGATTCATAATAAAGCCCGTGCGCTTATCCCTTTGTACTTGGATAAGCGAATTTCAAAGATTCCTCCTTGCGCCTTGGGAAAATTTAAAAAAAAAACTTAAAAAAGAAAAATAAGGAGTAAACCTCATCAAACAGAGAAGACATAATAATGTATGATATAAGCCCTTTTCGACTTTCATCTAGTACACTTTGCCACTCGAGTATACACTAATTCTCTCTCTATTTCTCATCTTTGCTTTTCTACTTTCTCTCTCATTCTTTTTATCCCTCCATTCGTCTCTTCTATATTCCTTTCTTCCTCACTCATTTACTCACGTCTCTTGATAATCTGACAAAGATTTCATCTCTCTCTCTCTCTCTCATTCTTTCTATTTTAACGAATAACGAAATTACTCCATGTTCTTGTACTCTTTTCCGCCCTTCAACTTCCTTTAATTTCGCTTCTGTTTGCAATTGCCTTATGTTCTATCTGCAGTCTACTTTCGATCGAAATAGTCAGCATCCGTTACTATGCCTCAATTATGGAAATGGAAGAAAGAGTGCATGTCTTCTCTTCTTCATTCCTCCAAGAAAAAAAATTAAAGAAAGGGTCGGATCGAAGAGGTTAACGATTAGAGTGCGAAGCTCCTGAGATCGAACAAGAAGTTTTCGCAATGGGGTTGTTCGTAATGACTTCAACAATCCTCTCGTATTCGCGTAAGTGTCAAGATCAGTTTTTCTGAATCGATTACTATTATCAGGGACAACTATTTCAGATGGAGTAGATTAGGCGTAGCTGAAGCTGGCCTCAATTGTTATAATATTTTCTAAGCATCGAAGAGAAAAGTTTTCATTTTAAATTTCAGGGTGTCAGCCAATTCTGTGTTGCAGTATTCAGGTGTATTTTCTCTTGTATTGTTTAGAATGTCGATAGCGAATTACGAAAAAGCATGGTTTTTCTTTGGAGGTGGTTTATTTGAAGCCGCTCACTAAGCCGCCTTCACGCTTTTATGGACAACTACTTGTCGTTTTAAGTTCCTTACTGATTTAAACTTTAAATTACTCTAAAGTCTTCGTTTTTTCAAATGTTTACCTCCAAGTTTAGGAAAATTATTATTTTTTAATACGTGATATTTTTTATTATGAGTTTTAGATTTAAATACAGCTTAGTAATAATATTCTAATTATATAAATATATTTTAGTTATCAATATTACCCTGTAAATTTCAATACCTTCCAACTCTATTCAAAATTATGATTGAATATATATCGAGTTTGACTCATGTTTTATATTCTTAATATCAGATGAATCTAACTGATTTTTTGATTTTCCAATTTGAATAAAATTGAAATATGTTTCACTTTGGTAAAAATGAAAAGATTTATATCCAAATATTATTTTACTTCGTATATTTTAATAAGAACAGCAATTATAATATTTATAGCTTATCGCTATATAAATCATGTTAGGGACGGGACTGGGCATTGGGCCCAGCAGGCGCACATCCTGGATGTGGGAACGCCCGCAAAATGAAATCTGCATTAAAAAGGGCCATTAAAACGCGCTGATTGTGTTGTGCGCTTAGCTGTGCATATGTGTTGTGAAGAGCGAAGTGGCTCACGAGGACGTGCGTGTAGTTTCGCCGATGTGGAGAAGGGTTGGGTTGCTAGTGTGAGTGTGTAAACTGTATATGTGAGTGTGTGCGGGGGACGACCTATGTCGAACTCTCCATATCTCTCTCTCTCTCGCTCTCATTTTGATCGCTCGCTGCATGAGGTGAATTTCCTTGCTTTTCTCTATAACTGATATCTTATCGGAGACAAAGGCGTTCCGTCAAATTTATGTACAATTTATATAAAATCACGAGTGTCGGGCTTTTTCTCCCGTATGTCAAGACGGGATTTTTTTATGCCACGAGCAATGATACGAATGTGTGATCGCGTTTCGTGGTATCGCAGGATTTTGAAAATGCGAGAAGCTACGGTGATCGAGATGATAAGGTCAACCGTTCATTGCTTCCAGGAAAAACAAAGGAAATTGATCTCGAATGGCGGGACAAAGGCCAAGAGGCCCTATTGTGTGTGGAAGAAAAAATTGTAAATCAGATGCGCTGACGCTCTTGACCGGTACGCGTATTATTATTTCAATTGTGCGTTCTACGAGAAATTTGTATTCGTGATTTGGTGATTTGTGAAATAAAAGTTGTTCGTGCTAGAAGAAGCTTTCTTTCTTCGCCGGAATCTCTCGATCCTGAATCCAACAATTAACAAATCATTAAATAAAATATTAATAAACCGTATGATATTTATTGCCGATTGCAATCAATCTTTGAGCTTATTTAAAAAAAAATATTTTTACTCGCGCTAATAAAGCGAAGGAAAATTACCGCGAAAAAAGAAAAGGTATACCAGCGACAAGGAGTTATCTGGTGGTAAATTCGCAGTTATGATACAGATTTTTAAAAACGTGCTTTGTACAACTGTACCACGACACTGTCGGAGTCACGAAAAGGTTGCGGGAAAGCGATTTCTGCGGAACAGTTCGAGAGTTTCTTTTGAGCGTTATAAAGCAAACACCAAATTTATTTGTGCATTCAAAATAAAGATTTGGAATGAAAAATAAAAATTATTGTTTATTATTTAATAATATTTCAACATCTCCTTTGAATCCTTAACAATATTTAGTTTAAATGTATTTAAAAGTAAAATTAAATGTTTTCTATATTAGGATTATAAATATTTTTAATTATCGAAAGATTTTTTAATGTTATTTTCATGAAGGAATTATGAAGTAGAATATTTCAATTGAAAGTCATAATTATAACACTACTAGAAAAATAAAAGTCTTAGAGTTTATTATAGTAACCTTTAAATAGTTCACATATATACTGTGAAAAGAAGAAATTTCGAAAGAAGTGTTTTAGAAACATCATCTTGGAATTATTTTTTAGTATGCAACATGAATAATGGCACGTATATAATTGAATTTATTATTTTTTTAAGCATCGTATTAATTATTTTATTTACAATGGTTATAATTTTTTATTAAATATAATAACTTGTTTAGTATTAATTTGTAGGACTTCCTTATAAAACGAGTCAAGTACATTAATTACCAATAAATATAAAAAGTCATACATACAGCGCAAAATCACATATACAGTCTCACACAATAATAAGAACTTCGACATTAGTATCTTTGTCTACAACAACCCTCACTCCGAATTTTTCCAGCACGAATTCCCTCCTAACATCACTCTAGTCCTATTCTTAAACACTGACTTAGACACTTATGGTAAAAGTTAAATTCATCGAACATCTCAGAAATAAAATTTTCAAGGTTTATACCAAAATGCTCAAAAATTTATACGTTGCTTTTTAAATAAACAGTAAATATTATCAGATCATCATTATTTATATTATTAAATGAATTATTTAAAAAATATTTTTACAACTGCATAATAGATATCACGTATATACAGTATAAACACAAAACGTGTACAAGTTACGTTCAAATATTTGAGATTATTTATATTTTATATATAAAGTGAATATGAATTTTTAAATTAACAAAAAAATGGATATTTAATGATAAAATACATGTTCGAGTTGATTAAAATATGAACAAGAACTCCTTGAATTTTATAACCTTATTCTTCAGACAATTTTGCAAAATGATGTACATATTATTGTAAATGAATAGTAAAGATAAAAAATATTGTGTACTTGTGTATATTACTAACTTTTCTTTAATGATATTGAATAAAAAAAGTACTTGATTTATATTCAGATCTTCATCTTTGCAAAGCAATTTTTTTTATTTTCATAAAAAGTTGACGATAGATATCAAATAGACAAGATAGACAAAAAATACTGAAAAATTTTTTTGAAAGATGGAGACTTAGAAAGTGCAATTAGGTAAACGAGGAAAGAGGTACATGCAGCTTTTGAAATAAAAATAATCCAGTCTCTGTTATTTAATATGAGACTTCCCTATTTGCTCTTTTTTTGAGCTTTTCTTAATTTATGTTCAGTATATATATTTTAAGTACTTATTAGATTAACAGCTGAATAAGAATAGTTTTCGCTTTTGCCACAAAGAATTGTCTATCATATAAATTTTTCTACATGCTATATCAAAGAGAATCAATTCTGGCTTAATAAGGTTTAAATACAAACAAATTTAATGAATTTCATAGCTAATATTTGAAGGAATACATTCAGTATATACAGAAGATTTACTTTGTATAATTTTATGATGACCAAGATATCTCTCAAAGATAATGAGAATACTTTGAAGATTAATAATTTTCTATCAAAGTTTAAAAAAAAAAATAATTATTAAATAAAAAATTATATATATATATATTGCTTATTGTTACGGAAATATCCCGTATTAATACACGCGGGTATGAAACCCGAAGCCGAGTTCCGTCTGGATATCTGGAGTTATCGCTAACTCCTCGGCGGAAGGTGAAGTTTACAAGAAGCAAAACAATTTAATATAATATATGGGTCACTGGATGTTATTATTTTATACCAAATTAAAAGAGGAGATGCGGCGCTAATGTTTTCCTAAAATACCGATATTAATGCCTTTCAAGATGTTCGCGTCGCGGTAAAATAATTAAAGTTCCGTATGAACTTTAGGTTTTTAGAAGGTGTTGCGCGATCCGCGGGTCCGTCACGAATGACTTCCAAGTCGACTCGAGAGAGCCGCGGAAAATAAGTTATCCACGGTTTTGGGATCATCCGCGAGAGCAGCCGCGGGTCCGCAGTCCCACGGTTGGGGTGCTGAGTCCGCGGATTCCTCTGGCGCCTGCCGTCGGCGCGCATAATCGGGGCGACGAACGCCGGCCCTGCGAGCCGCGTAGGCTCCGATCATGCGCGTGCTCAGCAAAATTCGGCGTGCGGGCCGCTGACCGCCTGGAACATTCTTATCTATGTTCCCGTGGGTTTGCAGTCCCTTTCTTAATTTAAGGTAATACGTTGATATGCAGCGGATGCAGCTGCATAGCGTACGTAACACTTATAATTAAATATTATTACAAAATTTTAAAAATTATATTTTTCGTGAATTAAATAAGACTAATTTCAATAAATAATTATACTTGTTGGTAATAAATAATTAAGATTTTATAGTATTAGAAATTGCTGTAGATATTTTTTTTATAATTTTGAAATAAGATATATATTTTAATTTTATTACCTTCAATTTCCAAAAAAAAAAAAATTGTAGTTTTCAATATAAAATAATTATTTCCGATATAAATTTAATTATAAAAAATATTTTTGTGACATTAATGTCAATGTTTAAATTAATTAAATTTAGTTATATCTTAAAAAATTTAAAAAAGATGAAATAGAACTTCCAGTATAGATTGTATTATAGAATATCTGACGTCTATTTAGAAAGTAATTTAAAAAATGGCATCATAATTTTATGACAAGTATCCATTAGATTGCCCTTTTTCAGTATATATTTTAAGTTGTAAAGATGCCAAATGGAAGCTTTCTGCTTTTATGGTTATCATTGTAAAAATGAATTTACTTTATTGAAAAAATTTTGTACCTTGAATATTACATTCCAATATTTAGATTACATGACTGGATGGTTAAAATTAGGTTAATCGTAGAAAATATTTATTAGAATAAATATTATAACAAAATTATTTAAAAACGTTTATTTTTTTATCGAATACAAGTTGATGAAAAGCCCAAACAAAAGTTTGGGACTCGGGCAACACTAATCAAAGATTATATTTTTGAGCGAAAATTCAAATTTTTGAATAGCATGAGATCCCACAGTATTATCGGGGTTTATTGCGATAATTGTGAAATAAATAGTCCTAAATTTTAATGGCTACAAACAAGTGTGCAAACTGACTCTAGTTGTCTCGATTCCTGAGTATTGCCTCCGCTTTATCTCACCCTGGACGAGTAATACATCTACACAAGTGAAAGCATGTGGAGAGTTCTCGGACTGAATTCCTCAATTTCCCGAGTTTCTGTGGATATTGCTTTCCTGTTTTTCTAACTCTTCCGTATCGATAAATCCATATTTTTCCGTAAAAATATGCGAGACATCACAGCTGAAAAAAGTAGTCAGAATACTGTAGAAATAAAAACTTCTTCATTTCTCAATCTCCTTCTTTGACTATATTCTCACGATGGCGTCAGATTATTTCACAAATGCGTATGGAGTGAAATTATAAACTGTTAGAAGTGTTTTTTATAACATTCTTTTGCTTTTTAGCCAGTAACTTGTTTCCACTTTTAGGCGTTTATGTTTATTTCTATCTACAGTATTCCAGTGCAATGTATTTATTTATTATTTAATATACTTAAAAAAAAGTACTTGCATAGTATAGTATTTGTATTATTTATTATATATATTATGAAGGTCAAAATATCATAATTTAGTAAAAATATTATTCATAAGAATTTTTAAAGTTGCTTTATTTTTATATTTAAAGATGAAAAATTTGTTATTAAAATAATTACATTTATGCAAACATTATGACTTTTCAGTATGTATTATTTACGATAATTTCTCATTAAATGAAAAATGTAACTGAATATTATTTACATGAAATTTATTACAAAGTAATTATATTATAAATATATATATATATATATATATATATTTTATTAATTTGATGCAATTTGATAACAAAAATAATATCTCTCAGTTTTAAATTGCAGTTCGAACCTACTTGTTCATGATAAAAATATTATAATTATAAAAAGGTATAATATTAATTTTATTATTCTTTATAAATGATTTAAATTATATTTTTTTGAACTAGAAGTGAGGTTTTTATCAAGTACATAATAAAGTGAAGTTGACATTTTACTAGAGAAATAACAAAGAAAAGCGAAAAATTACACAAATCAAAGTGAATTCGAATGAAAACTAAAATGAAATTGTTTTTATTGTCAAATTTTCTTTTCATTTTTATGTTTATAACTAAATCAAGTTATAAAGAATAATGCATTACAATAATTGATTCATTCTAAATTTTAAAACGTATACTGTAAAGCTACTGAGCATAATTCACGTATTCATAAAATATCAAAATAAGTTGGATAAGTTTAAGATAGTACAGTACATTATATTAAAAGCTTTGAACATTATTTGGAACTTACACCTACACTAGTTTCTGGTTTTCGATTAACAGTTGCTGAACATATCGCTTAATACTCACATCGAAGCATGGAATATTTGTAACTTGTGTTCTTTCAATCTATCACAACTTATCCTCTTGCAGTCGGATATCAGAGTTCCAACGATCATCTACATCTTCACGTCGCGAATAAACAATTGCCTTCTACAGCAGAGGAATACCCGCGAGTAGATTCTCGAGACATGAATGACAAAGGCTCGGAACAGGATAAAGGCTAAGCGGCCGACACAACGAGGGTTGAAACCACTGGCGCGTGGCTGGGGCTGTAGTTACGGTGAAGCTTCCTACGTACGTGGCTACCAATTCAATATACGTATAAACGATTGTCAAGGGAGAGAGAGAGAGAGAGAGAGAGAGAGAGAGAGAGAGAGGGGGAGAGAGAGAGAGGGAGAGAGAATGAAAGAGGAGATGTGCGAGACGACACTACCTTCAGACGACTATTGAATAGGGTCGTTCTTTTCGACCTGGTAGATAATTGCGTCTAGGAAAATGATGTGCTGGAAAAGGATTTATTGAGAGACAGTGCATTTGTAAAGGACATTTCAATGTTGAATGTATAAAATTATAAATTTTTATAATGAGTAGAAAATTGAATTTAAGAATTAACTTAAAATTAAATTAAGAAAAACTTAAAATTTAACGTCTTGTTCAATGTGTATTCTTGAGAAGTTTATTCTGTAAGAGCTCCAGTTTTTTCGTTTAAAGTGACGCATACTTTTCCACTTTTGATTTGTAAAGAAGTTATTTTTAAGCTTTTCGGTTTTTAAAATGAATTCTAAGTAATATACTTAATTAAAATTTAAAAACCTTACACAGATGACAAGGAATACGTTATAGAGAGAAAATTATGAAATGTGGATAGCTTAGGGACCATATAATATTTATCTTGGGCACATTTTCAGAAATTGGTATGTGATAAAAGTACTATTTTATTTTGTTTGTTCTGAATGTAAAATTTTAGTTTTGTATTTCTATAGCTTAATTTTATTAAAATACGCAACTTTATACTTTTAATAATAATATACTTATAAAAAATTTTTTTTAAATTAATTTTCAATTAAAATAGAGCTTAATTTAAAATTAAATACAAGTGATTAAAACGTATTTTATAAAGAAATTTTTTGCAATTAATTTCAGCCACTTAATACAAATTATGTAAAGAAGAAATATTTATGAAACTAGTTAGAATAAAAATACTAATAATATTAAAAATTTTCTTTCGTAAACATAAATGCTATAAAGTTGCAAAAGTAAATAGATAATTTATGTTGTTATAAAATAAAATTATTCATGATCAAATAGTTATAGTTTCTATCACAAATTTATTTGTATTCCATTGATCAAAATCATAAATTTTTATACAATCTTGATATACAATTTACATATATGTTTTATTTAAATTTTTAACAATATTTTTATATTTCGGTTTTAAACCATGTACTGAATAAGAAGAGAAATTAATTATAACCTATCATATTAGTTCGACATATATTTTATATTATTTTCCATTAATCTAACGATTACATTGTTTTAGATATGTATTCAAATATATTTTTGATACACCTATATATGAGTGGCAGTCACTATTAAATATATTATAACATTGAGATGAACTACAAACATTGTGATAAAATTTAGTTTGACAATAATTATTTAAAATTAGTTGGGTAATTAAATCTAAAAAGTTATAATATAAAAAAGCTTTTATTCAATTATTAATTTAAAATTATTTTTCTATGCAGTTAAATTACTGTTTAGCATGAAAGGTGGAAAATTATTGTTAATATTGATTAATAAAAAAAATCGTATTATAATGAGATATCAATGGAGCGATAATAACATATTTTTTTGGGCAAAATACATAATATGACAAATAATACTCTGTTAGTTTTTTCGCTATATGATTTTTCATTTATAATCTTCTTTCTTTAAAATTTTCTTTCTCTCTCTCTCTCTCTCTCTCTCTCTCTCTCTCTCTCAATTTTGTTCTCGATTCTTCTTAGCCCGAGTCACCTTAATTCTAAATATACACGACAGTCTGCATAGGGTTGAGTTAACGATCGTGATGTACAGAAAAATAATTTGCAAAATAAGATGAAGCTGCGAGTGGAAGATAAAAGTGAGTAGATAACCCAGAAGTCACCGGAGGCTGTGGTACATCCGATAACCAGATACGTAGAAGAGTGGAAAATTCATACCATTGTAGCTGTTCTTAACAACGTCATGAGCTTCTCCTTATTGTTACAAATGTATCAAGTATTTGGAGAAAAGAAGTGGTAATGGATGACACTAGGAATATCACGGGATTGGATTCCCTTCATAATCCCATCCAAAATTTTTAAATAAGCAAGATATGTCCTTCTAAATGGAAGTTAATCTTCGATCATATATTAATATTCGAAAAACTAGTTGTATTATTAACGAATTTTCATCCTCGTTGAGTTGTAAAACTAATTTCTGATATCTTTTTTTCATTAAAAAATGTCATGCAGGAACTATAATTTTATCATCTACAACCTTATCATTATACATATCATGACCAATATATATTTAATCATTTATTGGCTGTTTTTAATATACATATGTGATCTTCAATTATATTCAGTTATTTTTATTATAGCAAATCAGGTTATCTAATCACAATATATATTTACTGGCGTACTAAACTTTAAATTTATAATGACTAAACTTTGAATACGGAAATTATAGTTTTTACTTTGAAAGAGATTAGCATAACTTAATACATCACTAAATTAATAGTGATTTAGTGTATGTCCAGCTTTTTGTTCAAAGTACAAGCAACTATTTAATTTTTTTGTTTTCATTATTCAAGATTAAAAAAATATGTTTACTCAATACGTGTATATAATGTATTTATACATATTTTTTTACATTTATGTTACTTATTTGTTGATATTTTCATACTAATGTATAATTAAAAAAAAATTTATTTTAATGTTAGAGATTTTAAATTAAGTTAAATAGAAATAATGTATTCCTTATTATTTCACAATTTTTTAAAAACTTGTAAAGAGTTTATTTTATTTATTTTTTGTTATTTTTAATATTTTTTCTTTTTATAAGTAAAGGCTAAGCTTATAATTTATTCAATTAACTCTTATTGCTATACCTCATGCGGATACTGTCCTAAAAATGTTAAAATTGAATTTATGCTTCCAACAGAATTCTAAATACGTGTAAGTACTGTTCAAAAGCAATACTTTTTTTAATGAATCTTAAATACGTTTAACACACGAAATTTTTTCTAATATTTATAAATAGTAAATTTATCGATCGATACTTGAGAAAACTGCTTTTTGTTGTTTTACCCTCTTTTGTTACTGGGGATGACAAAAAGTGAGTTTGGATAAATTCGCCTATTCGTTCGAAAAGTAGATTCGTTCAATCCCTGAAATATTGCTTAGACAAGAATGCGCACTACTTATGGAAGTGTTTCAATAGACTGGGGTGTAAGGAAAGAGAAAGGCAACAAACAGTTTTAATAAAAACTTTTCCCTTATATTTTAGAAAACTATCGTGTTACAAGAGTTGTGCCAAGCGTTGTTAGAGCCCAATGGAAACGAGTGAAAAGAAAAAAGGAAGAAGAAAAAGAAGCTAGACCTGTTCATAGAATAAAACAAAGAAAAAAGATGCGTGACTCGAATATACTTAAACTAAATTGTAATATATTTTTTTATTCTTTTGTACAGCTGTTTGAAAAATTATAAATGTTTAAATCATTAATGAGAAGTAACTTTGACATGTATTTTATATTTGTTCAAAGTCAAATATCAAACTTAAAAGTGCATCAGCAATTCTCTATAATATCTATTTTGTATAAATACACATCTGAATACTTTCGTAATTTATTCATAAATTTTATAAAAAATATGTATAGAATTTCGAATTTGATTCGAAAATCAATATACAACTATTATTGATAAATAATTTTCCAACTTCAAATTCCTTAATTAATCGTTATTGATTCTATTTGCTTAATAATTTTCCACTAAAGGAATAATTTTAATTAATATTAATTTATAAATACTTAATGCTTTCATAAAATTCTTTATTTTAATAATAAATACTTTTTCCGAAAAATATAAAATATATTATATTAAAATTACTTGATAAAACAGTATACAATTAATAATATATGATCCAATATTTAAATTAAAACTCCCATTAAAATATTTAACATTTTTTTAAAGCAAATTTATTTACCTTTAAAATAAATGAATTGTAATTTTAACGAAATAGTTACAATAATTATATTATACGATTAATGATATTTTTTAATAACGGAAAAAAAAATTAGATACAAGTATTTAAATACTATAAATTTGCGTAAGTATTTTCCAATATAATAAAAATTCATTTAAACACAACTTTTTTAGATAAGTAAAATAAATAAAATAAATAAATAAATAAAATAAGGCAAAATATCTAAATTTTTATCATATAGTTTCACTACATAATACAAATGATAATTACTATTAATTAATCTTTTTTTTTAATTTGACGAGTTTACATGATTCCGAAATGTTCAGTCTTAAATTTCCTTCATTCTTCAAATTATTTTGGTTTTCAGTTAATCAAAGCTTATCAATTATTTATTCAATTTTCACTATTAACGAGATTTTTGGTTAACTTATTTGTTTTTTACTCCAGTATTTGTACTTTAATTCCTATTAATCACAGTATAATGATTTTTATAAATAATTTAATTATATGAATGTCATTGATTTTTTGATATATAATTATTAAATTTATTTATCGGTACACTAAACTAAAATAATGTTCATATAGTAAAAGTTCTTCAATGCTTGAATTATTTTTTTATGTATTAATTTTTAAAATTATATTTTTATAAGGTTTTTATAGTATTCAATGAATTTTTTTATTTTTGAAAGTTAAATAGTCGATTTTTATTTTTACCCATTCAATAATAATCTAAAAGTTTTAGAGTTTGATAGGTAAAAACTTAAAAATTCCATTACGAGGAAAAGTCTAAAAATATTAATTATGTCTTTAATTTACAAATAACGGTTTATTAAAAAGAAAATAATTATTGACTATAAAAAAATAAGGTTTATTGTGATTTTAAATAAAGCATTACTTTATTCATAACTTGATTACAGTTGTTATTAGAATCAATGGGATTTTCACAGTTATTCCGTAGTAATATGTAAAAAGTACCTCACTCAATATTTAGTTTGATCGAACGATAAGGAAAATAACATTCAGATTGCGATTGATTTTGATTATTCATTTAAATCACCTTTTTGACACCATATTTTCTTGGTAAAAGTCTACAAATATTTGAACCCTGAACTTTTATTTAATTAAAAAATGCAAGTCATTTATATTCTTGTGATCCAAAGTTTATAATTAATTTTTACTTGTGTTTTATGTGCTGTTTTTTGTTTTCAAATTACAATATAATTTAATGTTACATACATACATTATTATTATTAGTAAATAATATTACACGAAATTATAATTTAATAATTTTGTATTATAATAAAATATTCTTTATAATAAAATGATATTCTTCTAAAGCTTATATTTTTATTACATATGATTAATATTAATACAGTTTTAACTGCAATTATTAATTTAAGTATATTTTAAATCCGTAATTAAAATAAAATAATCTTTTAATAATATTATCATAAGTCTCTCGGAGTTTAGAAGTTAATAATAATTCAGTATATTAAATAAAATTTTGTATATAATAAATCAATTATTTATTATAAATCATGTTTTAATAGAAATTTTTAATCAGTAGCTGATATATATATATTAATTGAAAAAATAAGCAGGATGATAAAAGAAAAAAAAATTTTTTTTTGAACGGATAAGTTATGATTCACTCTTTACTATTTGCATGTTATAATTTTTTAAATTTTGCTTTTTTTCTTTTATTTTGTTATTGATGTTGAATGGATTAGTTTATATATTTTAACTTGCACAGTGATTTATGTATTCTAGAAAATAATGAATAGATAAAATTTATCAGAGCAGAAATCACTTTAAATTTGAATAAAAATAAAAATTAAAAGTATTTCAATGTATTTCCATCAAAACATAAAGTATAATCATTATATTGTTTTTAGTATATTTAGTTAATTTATAGAAGTACTTTCTATATTTCTTTTTTAAATTATACAATCTCAAAAAAAAACGAATAATTATAAATAAAATAAATATTTTACTACATTATTCCATAAATTGTTATGAAAAGTAAATTATAGGTCATCTTAATAATGATAAATTTAAAATATTTAATTTTAAACTATTACTCTAAAAAAATTTATTTTATTTTATTAATCTATATAAATATTGTTCTATAAAATTTAAATTTAATTTATACGTGATATAAATATTTTTAGCATATTTAAAATTTTTTTTAATAATTCTAATAAAAATACTGCATTTAATTTTTAAATTACTTATAAATTTGTAATTTTTAATGAATATTTTGGTGATATATATTATCACCAATTTCTAGAATTATAAAGAAATTGAAGTATATGATATAAATATTCTAAACATAATTATCGAGAGTATCTTTTTTTAATGTTAGCTACATTTATTTATTCTTTTCTATTACTAAATATATTATCTCTTTTTACAATCATACATTTTATTAGTTAGAATATTTTTGTAAATATACATAATTGACAAATTATGAAGCATACGATTATTTTCAAATGAATTACTACTTAGTGCTTTATATGCTTTTAATATAATAAAATACTATTTTAAGTTAAAATAAATTATATTCTTTGAATATCTAAAATACATTCAAATATATTATCAAATGTATCATTTACAAATTTGATTACAAATTTTTATAGAAAATAAATTTAAATTTTTAAAAAAAAATGTAAAAATCTATTATTTCTACATATTTCATTAATGTATTTAAAATAGATAAAATTAATTATAGAATAATAAATATATGTTTTTAAAAAACTAGAATATTATTAATGCCTAATTCTATAAAATTTAAAGAAGATTAAAATATCTTTTAAAAGTTTGTTTAAAGAAATAATATTACAAGGTACAATAATTTTTTTGCGATAGAAAAATTTTATTTATTTATAAAGTACTTATATTTTTGTCTCCGAATATATAATCAGTAAATAATAATTAAATTTTATTTGCTTAATCGTTATTAAAGTTATGTCGCTTTTCTCATTTTCTCATTATACGGTATGTGTATATATACGAATTTATATCCATTTAGCTTATAAAATTCATACTTCAAATGATGATGGAATTTTCATGCACGTTCTGGCAGCTCTCGGTTATGCGTATATAGAAAAAAAAGGAAAATGTATAAAAAAAAAGAAGGAAAGATAAGAGCCTATCTCGAAGGGAGAGAAACAAAAAAAAGTCACTACTTGCACAGAATCACGTAACTCGCTTACTCATTCAACTAATAACTATGTTGCATTTTGTTTTCTTCACGCACGCCCGCACTTAACTATAGACCGGAACTCCACTCACTTGTTATGCTTTTTTTTGGTACTTTTTCCCCTTTTTCTTATGTTTCTTTATGTTCCCTTATTCAATTTTACATCAATTTTGAGAAGTATGTCTTACAGTACATTAAATAGGACTGCAAACAGTTTTTTAGAAAGAAAAGCTAAATGTCTGTTCTTGATGTGAAAAAGTAAGAATACTATCATTATAAATTTTTTTAAATCAGTTTAAGAAAAATATGCTTTGTGATAAAATAAAATAGAATTTGTGAACTTAATCGTTATTTATTTTAAGCTTTCATAACTGGAATAATAATTCAACAAGATGGCTGTGTTTAAGCCAATTTAACAGAAATGAACATTAACTAATTATTTTCTCGAATAATTTAAATGATAAAATTTAATTTGTACTTCACTCAATAATTTTCATAATTAAAAGTCAGCAGTATTACTATATAACCAAATGAGTTTTTCCTTTCTTCAAGTATCATTAAGATAATTAAAAGATTCATAATACTCAACCTTGGTAATGCACAGTACACTCTTGACTGTGAAAGGCAAGTAATAAAATAAACGTCATTCACAGCCATTTGTGTTGAAAATTTACAATTTACTTGGGGCTAAAATAATCGACGCCCATAACTAATAAAAAATTCCATTCGACTCTTCTTTCATCTTCTTGGAATCTTTTATCATATAAACGCACACAAGTCGTAACTTAAGCTTAAATCCTCTTTCTTTATAATCAATTATGGACCGTTATTTTTTTTTTGTAAAAACATTTATTGTGACTGAAAAATAAAATACGGTAACTGAAGCATTTTGGACATACAAAATGGACTTATATAAAAAACAGTATTTGTTCTATAATTTCAATGTCCCTGTATAATAGTTAACTTGCTTTCATAGTATTGATCTAGTTGCTATTCATTTATTCTTTTAAATAAAATTGTGAATAATTAAAAATACTCGTGAAGCAATTAAGAGGTAAACATCTATGTGTTTAAGTACTTTAACTGGAGAGAATTTATTTTCAAAATTATTTCCTTCTTTGCTTTTAAGTTATAAGAGTTAATTTTGAGCACCAATATTTTTATACAATCTATATTTTTAAAATTTAATAAATCATACAATATTTTATGAAGAATAATATAAAATTAAATTGCAATAAATTAATTTGTATATTCCATATAGTAATTTTTTAAGCTGTCGGTTTTATAAATTTAGTTTTAAATAAATTTATAAGATAATCAGGAATTACCCTTATGTAGTTAGTTCTATATAAATTAATATTATTAAGCTCAATTGTTAAGCATATTTATTATATTTCATTTTAACTAATTATAAATTAGAATAAAACTTATTTTTTAAATTCATAATGATGAAACTTAAATAAAAGAACAAACAAAATATTGATAATGATTTGAAGTAATATACAATTTTAATTTTTAAGCGATCTGAAAAAACATAAACAATATATAAACATATATATATATAAATTTTTTCCTCCGAAAAACCTATATCGATGTTTACAGTTAAATGCAATTTAAAAAATAATTCAAATAATTCAAATAAATTGAAAGAGATTCTTTTATGAAATTAAACTGTTGAAGTTATTATTTAAATTGTATATTATGAATCTATTACATATTTTTCATCGAATATTACTTAATGTGTTATGATTTTTTTTTAATGCACCACTAATACTTTTAAGCAAATAGTTTTTTTACATAGTAACATTCTATTAATTCATCAGGTTTGACTAAATACGCACAATATTACTGCGGCTTTTCCGATAAATCCACGAATAACTAGATGAATTGAAAATGTAGAGGAAGTCTGAATGAAAAAAAAATATTCCATAGAAATTTGTCGGACTTGTTTACTCAAATCTATATTAACTAGATAACGGCAACATATAAATGAGCGCAAAATTACTATTAGAGCTCTTTTTCAACATTGAATTTACTAAATAATAAAGTTTGATTTGTGTACGCTAGTATCATGACCTTATTTAAACCAACATATTTAAATTATTTTTATTTAATGTAGTTTAAAATAGAATAATTATAATTCAGATTTTTTCATTGAAACCTTTTCATTTTTTCTTCCATCTCTGACCAATTCTTACTAAATAAAATTAATAAGTAAATTTGCACTACACGTAGTGGATATTTTAATATAAAAAATATTGGCTTCAGTAAATGCGTTTTTTTGTAGTACAAGTGATACAAATATTGTATCTTTCAAAAAATTTAAACGTGAATCAGCATTTATTCAACAAATAATTATAGATGGTGTAATTAAAAGAAAAAATAGTGGTTAGATGCATTGTCACCATTAATTCTAGTGCAAGAGAGCAACTTTCTAATTTTATTAACAATTGTGACCTTTTCTTTAGTATGATAATAACATTATGAATATTATAAAAATATTTTCCTTACAATCTGTATAAAAAAAAAAAAAGAAATGATTTTACATCCATTTTTAAAAATAAATTATAGAGATTCTATTAATAATAATAATAAAATAAAAATAATAATAGAAATAACAATTAGTAATTAAGAGAACCACAAAGAAGCATGATATCCGCTTCTAAGGAGATCATAAATAATTAGCTCCAGACATAATTCTTACACCGGAAGGATCACCTATACGATAACATACGATTACTAGTGCAAAGTACGAATCATAAATCGCTGTGTCAAAAAGGTGAGAGAAGAAGTAATGCAAACTGGCTGTATTCTTCCACATCATGCCTCCCTACTTTTTTTTCTATTGTCTTTTATTTACTTGTGTTTATTGTTTACTGCTGTCGGCTTATGACTGATGGTAAAAAAGTTATAATACTTGAGTGTTTTGTATTATCATACTCAGTTCTTTGCCTAATTAGAGCGCAGTTTGCATAAAATTAATACCAGAGAGAATTCAATGGTACTCCGAGTTATAAAGCTAAAGACGCTAATATATTGTAGTTTTATTAGTAATAACATAACTACGAAGAGCAAAAATAGTTTTCGTCCAATGCAACTGTAAAATTATATAAAATTTTGTCAAATACTGCATTATAAAACTTTAGTTATAAACACAATTATTTCTAAGTATTATTATAAATATTTCTTAAGAATATTTATAATCTATTTATAAATTATATTATATGACATAACATTAAAGTAGAGAGATGTAAAATGTTTATGTATATAAAATACAATTCTAAATAACAAAAAAATATTTACTCCTACAATTTAATGCAGGAATTATAAGTTAAAAATTATATTATTAAAGATTTATTCTGTAATATTCTTTTTAATTTTAATTTCTTTAATATCAAATATTTAATTACTTATATTACCTTTTATGCTTCTCAATAATTATATCATTAATTTTTTCTATTATTGAACTGGACTAAATAATTTTCCTTTTATATATTTTCTTTATTATTATTTTTTCTGTCTAATATGCCGTTTTTATTAATACATAATATTTCCTTTAATTAACAAGGAGTTTTTTAATATATTACTATGAAAATACTTTTTTATTTACATACAAAATCTTATATTTAATAAAAACGTTAATTATCCTTCATTAACATTGAAAAAATGGATATTATAATCAATAATTTTCTAATCATAATCAAATTATAAAAACTTTTTAATTTTAAATTTTATGAAATTTAATAAAATTTAAGGAAAAACATAATCATCACTTAGTTTTTTACTGGGATTTCTGTGATTTATTAATTTTATTATACATATAAGTATCAAACCTATCATGTATTATAGGTTAATAAATGCAGTAAATTTTATAAAAAATACAACATATTATTGTTTGTTTTGTGCATTCTTTAGTTTGAATTGAAAAATGATCGGCTTCTAGATGAAAAATTGAATTATCTGTACTATAAATTTTAAATTATAATCATTGTAGAGAGTTGGACTAAAAAAACATTTTTAGCTATCTATACAATTCTTTTAGTATTAACTCTTTAATATTGCTTGATTTTTGCATTATCAATATTTCTGACTAAGCCTTGAGCTATGCTACTTCGACAACTTCAAAAAATACCTTCGGCTCATTATAGATATATCATAAAAAATATATTACGATCAGTGTTGTAACTTTTTTTACTTTCGTGCATTTTTGATCCTTTAACTTTTATGAATGTATCTGTTTGAATATGTGTTTGTTTTTATAACTTAATAGTTTCACTTTTCTTGATTTCTTTGGATTCTTTACTTTGGAACTCTTTATTGGTATGATCCTTTCATGTAGTAGAAGGTGAGATGAAAAGGTATATTGAGGAAAAAATTTATCGCACTTATAGTTACTACGATAAAGTTTCGTCTTTCTTGATTTAAGTGAAGGACTTCCATATTATTATTCTTCATCATTCATAAAGGCAAATAACTTTTGTAATTAAGAAATCCAGCCATAAATATAAATAATTTTTTTTTATTAACGATCAAGTATGTACCAAAATATTTTGTCAATGTTAAATAATTTTTATTATATATCAACATAGGTTAAATTAAATTTAAACTATTCATATTAATATGTAGAAATGGAATATAATTTTCCTAACACAAATACTTTTGTTACAGAGAGACAGATTACTTAAAATAAACGCATAATTTAGTGAAAATTTTTAATAATTCTACAGTTAATACCGGTATAATTTTTATAATTTATATAATGTTAAATTTTTCTTATAATTATAAAAATAAATGTACATATTTCTTTAGATTCTTATTAAATCCAGTCTTATGTATTATAAAAATTATGAATTATTGCATTTCTTAAGCGATCAAATTCAAACTTTTTAATTTAAACTTTTTTGAATAAAAGAACTTTTTCTTTTTATAAATAAAATTTAATTTTAATATTAAAAATTAAAGATTATATTTTCATAATTCAAAATAAAATGTTTACTTATTTATCAGGAATATATTTTATAATTTTAATAAAGTAATTACAATGATAATATTGTACATTGAAATCCAAAAATAACTTCAATACCAGATAAATTGATTCGATTTTTAAAAAAAGAAATGGAGTGCTCAGAAAAATCAAAATAGTTTTAAACTTCGATAATACTATTAGATAACAGCAAGTAGATAAAATACGATAAAATATCGGGCGAAAATTACATTTTCTGATTAAAAAAATCCGAAATGTAGTCTCTTGAGAATTGTCTATCATATAATCATTGTTGAAATTTCAATAATAAGCTAAGGAAGAGAAAGAAAGTTAAGTTAAGATATGTAAATAGAGGTCAGATGTTTACACCATGGAAAGTATTTTAAATTTTCTATGCTGAAACTAGTTGTCATCTGACGCATAGGGAATCATCGAGAGTTTCTACAGAAAAATATAATGTGACATAATTCAGATATAATACTGTCAGATTAAAGTATTTTTTAAATAAAATATACTATTAAAACATTTTCAGTTTTATATAAGATGACTCTTATTTAGAATTTTCATAGTAAAGTTAATTACTGTCACTGGATACAAATAAGAATAATTAACACTTATTTTTTCGTATAATTTTATAGTGAATATATATAATAATGTTAGCTTTTAGAAAAATTGTAATAATTTTTTAAAAAATTCTTTTTTTTTTATTATATTCAATAAAGCTATCTATTAAATTTTTTATGAAATTCTAGTTTAAATTATAAAAAGTGAAAAAAAATGATATTGAGGAATGAATAATATATCAATTTATAGCTTAAAAAACACGGAAACTCGGAGACACATCTTTGTTGTAAAAACATTGATACTATAAAAT
This sequence comes from Eupristina koningsbergeri, assembly GCA_018907245.1. Classification (NCBI taxonomy): domain Eukaryota; kingdom Metazoa; phylum Arthropoda; class Insecta; order Hymenoptera; family Agaonidae; genus Eupristina; species Eupristina koningsbergeri. The sequence continues at coordinate 1,421,977 of JACCHV010002775.1, forward strand.
TTCCAATTCAAAAGCGCCGGCAATAACGTCAGAATCTCCAATTCATCTCCCTTCACGACTTTTCGCTGCATATGCGAGATTACAGTTTAGTCACCTCATCACCTGTCGACCACCATCCCCTGCACTTTGCCCCTTGACACTTCACTGAAATTCGCGAGACACCACGGTGCACCATAGGAATTACGTTCACCATTCACCGGAATCGCAGAGCGTCTCATAAGGACGAGACGCGACTGAAACTAGCGATTTCGGTCCAAAGGGGTATCAACCCTCGATTTTCACGGGTGGTGGTGGAAAATAGCACCGGGCGGCGTCGGCGGCTTCGTGGAAACTGGAAAGGGGGGGGGGCGAGAACATCCAGTGCGCTTGCGTTACACTACTACGTGAATACGTGTGAATCTCTTTGCTATTTCATTATCCTTTACGTTTTTTGCTACGATCGTATTGGGAAGGGAATTCAACCCTTCCAAAGCCCCTACTTTCAATGCACCATTATAGATTGTTTACTTAGAAATGTGATAACTACGGATTATGTGGGTTAAAGTTTTCCAATTGTAAACATGGGTAAATTTTTAATCAAAACTATAAGGAAAGAAAAGCCTATAAGCATTTTACATAGAACACTTAAATTCAATATAGATATTTAATCAAGTACAATTTATTTACTGCGTAAAATTTTCAAGTATATTTGTATAAAATACCTTTACTTATTAGATTTTGGTTCATTATGAAATTAATATTAATAAACATTGTTTGAATAACTTATTTTCATTTAAAAATTTCTTTATATCTTCAAACAAATAAAATTTTATATAAATACAAATTGATTCTAAATTTGAATTTGGTTATCGCATAAAATAATCATTTTAATTCATGATATTAAAACATAGAAAATTTAAATAAATGTTTATATACAATTATTTTGACAACAAATTATATTGCAACTTAAATCTTGTCATATCTGTTATTAAACTTTCACTATTATTACTGAAGTTATTGAAAATTTACGCGAATAGGTATTTAAATAATAATGACATATGAAGAATTAAAATGCATGATTACTTTTATAATAAAAATCTTTACTGCTAAGCTACATTGTTCTTTACAGCGAAAGAACAAAACAAAAAAATATATTTCTCAACTAACTAATTGTTCACCCCACTTTTTTAAAAATAAAACATGAATATTATTAAAAAAGTAAATTTATAAATAAAAAAAAAATTTTTAATTATTGTTAAGATGAATAAATTGTTTATTATTTTGATCAAATAACTTACTCTAATAATTATAATTATTAAAATGAGGTACACAACATTTCAATTTTATTTATATAATATAAATTTTAAGACTGATACATTAATTAAAATAGAATTATTTTATAAATTATATTAAAAATATTCAACATAAATGTTAGAAATTTAACAAAAATTAACTTGTAAATTCATTTTTCATTTATATATAATTAATCAATTTATAAAATTTTATAACGTATAATTATCACATACTTGTAAATGGCGAAGATAGATTAATCAAAGATGCTTACCTGTAAGAACAACAAATGATTTATTTATATTAATAATTGTTTATTTCATAGGAATGTTATATTCAAAAAGTTTTGATAATTAAAAATATAACATGACTGTATAGTATACACATGAAATTTTAAGTATTATTACGGGAAAAATATTTTTATATTTTACTTATTATGTTATTAGTAATTAATAGTACATCTGTGTGATTTTTTTAATGTATGTGTGTGTGATATAATTGAATAAAGTATAATTTATGAAATAATTACTCTTTCAAAATGGAATGAAAATCAATTTGGGAAAATATCCGTTCAGAATTTGATTGCTTTTTCACAATTTGCTTAAACATATTATTGAAATACAAAACGTGTAAATATATATTTATTATTGAGCATATATTTTTATGTAAAATGTCACTAGGTACTAATAAAGCAATTTTTTTAATTTTATAATTTACATAGGTATTGAATAAAATAATTACATGTATACATTATGTTTTCACAATTAGATTAATAAAATTATTTTAATGAAAAATGTGAAAAATCAATTTGTAAATTAATTAACATATTAAATAATAATAATATTTTACAAATCTTTAACTATGAATTATTAAACTGGTATAGATCTTATTAGTAGAAAATTAGAAAATGTGGAAGTTCAATATTATCGGACATTGTAAGTACCACGTACTAAAACTTTAATGACAATAAAAAGATATTTTACGATATTAAAAATGTGTTACTTATTAGTGTATCAATTTTTTCATAATATAAAAATTATCGAAATAATGTATATATTTGGTTGATATCACTGATTTATGGCAATTTTGTATTCATAATATTATATTGAATAGTGATGTTCTGAATACGGCAAAATATCTTTTAATGTGCGTATTTTATCATAAAAAGGGCGAAATAATTTGAATAAATATTTCAAGTATGAAAAGCTTTTCTCGCTAAAAATATAATTTTACATGTTATTTGATAAATTAAAAATTAAAAGTCCTGTTCAGTTACCTGATTTAATAAATAATTTTTTATTAACCTACCATGTTTCTTATAGAGTTGGAGCTTTGTCAGAGTAAATTAAAGTATATTGTACAAAGAATTATTTTAGTGTCGTAACATCTGTTCATAAGACATTTACGTGGTGGGAAATTGTTTTTTTTGCTTGTTAGATATTTGGAAAAATTCAAAATGATAATCAGTTGGAAGCCTCTGCAATTAATTGTCAATATTCCGTTATTTTCTCCAAAAAAAAAAAAAAAAAAAAAAAATGAGCACAATAGCTGTGGGAAAGGTCGATTTAAGGATAATCTTTTTGCCTCAATCCACTCACGCACTTGATCGAAAAATCGAAATCCCACGCAGAGAGAGAGAGAGAGAGGGGGGGGGCGGGGAGAGGAGGAGGAGATACAACGAGATAGAAGCTACTCCCCAAATCGCCGGAAATTCGAAGCACGTCCTAAGACTCGAGCACTCTGTTAGAAAATCTGGACCTGTGATCCCAATCCTATCTAGCCCATCCTCTTTCACCTCCGTTTCCTCCACTTCGTCTGACTTATGCGCGCATTCGGACTGCGACTCGGCACTTGGGAAGTGTATATCGATTCTACTCCAGTCGACTTGCGAGTTTAATTGGATTGTATATTGTGGTGTAACGGATGCTTTCCTCTGGCGATTGACCTTACCCTCTCATTCCACTGAGGTCGCGATAGCCAATCTACGTCTTGACAAACAAATAATTCTCATAGGAAAAAATTACCTGTACTACCAGTGCCAAACGCTCCGAGTTCTTGCATCTACATTTTCAAGTTGTAAAATGTGTACGATTGTTTCTTTTTATACTTCACGTACGCATGTCCATTTTTTTTTAAATGTACCTAGCATTGGTCTCTAAATTGTAATAATTTAGTTCATTATCGTTTAAATTTGTCTTTAAATAATATATGTATCATGTAAATTATTTTTTATTGCATAATTTTTTATTATATAATATAATTTTTTTATTTATAGTATAATATTCATGACAAAGGGATTGAGTAAAACAATATTTATGATCTATTAATGTCATTTCAATGAAAAAAATTTAAAAAAAAATTTTTTAAATTCGTGCACTTTTGATTTATTATTATTTTAGTGATACACATTTCAGTAATCCAAATCCATAGATTTTAAAGTTTTTTGAAATAGCAAAGATAAATTGTATAATTTTGCGACCTTTTTCATATTTTTTATTAGGCATGAATAAAATGTTATTACAAATGTTTCAACAAATTATTGTATATTGAATTAGCTATGAAGTTTTTAATGCAGTATAAAATAATTTAGATGATAATTTAGAGAACATTTTATAATTATATAAATTCAATCAATTATTCTTATTAAAAATTAAAAAAATAATGTGGCACAGGGATAGATCTTGATTTAGAATATCGATTAAAACTGTCTGTTCTCTCTGCTTGGATACATCTATTAGTTTAATAACTTTCACTCGCAGCCGATTCCAATTTACAATTCCTTTCAATGGCTCTGGGGTCCTATTTATACCTTAGTCCTTAATACGAATAAAGTAGTATTTTTAGTTTTGTATAATAATGTCACATCAATAATTAAAAATGATTTTTAAGTTTCGAGATTATTTGTGAAGAATTGCAAGAGGTAGTGTTTAAATATTGTTTAATCGCATAATAGAGGAGATTTGAAAGCGAGAGGGCGAGGCAAGGATTTGGCAGAACGACGAGTAATTGGCCGAACTAAGTTTTTGGGAACAAGAGCGAAGCCAAGCCACGTGCGATCCAATTAGCCACTGACACGACTAATTTATCTCGATCTATTCTATCTACTATCACTGGTACTCAATTCAACTCTGCTTGTTTAATTAAGTGTAATAATCGTCGTGACATATCGAAAATACCGAGCCAATGTCGGCAACCGCACGCACCCATACCCACATGACGATTGGCTTTTGAAACACAGATTTTAACGCCATTTAAAAATGTCTTAGAAGTTCAAACATGTTTCATTACTCAAGGTTCTCTTTATTCTAATATTTAATTAATAGCATTTTTATAAAAAAAGTATGTTGCTCAATATTGTTTATAAAAACTAACTGACAATAATATCCGGTTAAAATACTGCCCTTTAAGATATTTCGTTTTTTTAATAATATAACATTCATTCACATTGTCTAATGATGCTAGTTATATTTCACGTTTCTGTTTTAAACCGAATTTATAATAATAATAAGAAGAAAATGAAATAAGTTCAGACCAGTGCAAACAATACACGCAAATACTTTTTATTTCTATCGGATTTTGTTTTATTTTCTCATATCCATAAATTTTTTTAAAAAATAATTAAGAGCAGGTTTTTATCAGATCATTTTAGAGAAGATTAAAAAGGTATGAGTAAAAATTTTGTGAAATGTTTGAAAACAGAAAAAATTAGACAAGACAGATTGATGGCGCTTAACGAATTCAATGAAAATAAATTTGTCAGCAAGCTATGTTTTAATTAATTAAATACCTTACTGTACGACAAGCAGTATAGCAGCATTATTCATTTTTAAAAACCCTTGGTGGCTAGACCAAAATTTATCAATAATTGAATTATTTCGTTAACGCTATATTTTATTATCATTGATTTTATAATTTAAAGATGACTTGTTATAAAAAAATTATTATTTACGATTGACACAATATTTATTGCATATCTTTTTCTAAATATGTAGATTCAATTGGTAACATTTAAATTAAATATATGTAATACCTTTTATGATAAATGTTCTAATAGAAACTTTATTTTATAAATGTTTTATCTATACATAAACAAGGAAATTATTTTTATTTCATTTGTTGATAATGAAATAAATGTATTAGATTTAAACAATTTATATTATTATTATAAAATTCATTTTTATTCTTATATTACGTTTTTAATGAAATGTAGTTTGTAAACCGCGTGCATTAAAAAATGGTGTCACCACATATGAGCCAATTCTTAAAAAACACACAAAAAAATGTAATCGGTGTGAAAAGTGACGAGTACATTATAAAAAATAAAGGTAAAGAATAGAGCATAAGACCTAAAAATATGCACACCCGTGACGTAACATTAAATAGACAAACATCGACATTTTGCATTGTAACTTATTTAAACCATTGATTTATGAATAAATTGTTGATATAGTTTTACAAAAGCTCCATAAATAATATATTAGTTAATCTAATGTTATTGATCTCAAATACGGCTTTTAATTATAAGAAAATTCAATTTTTTTTTATTTTAAATTATGTTCTTTAATATGAATAGCCTTGTTCCTTTCAATCATTTTTATGTTAGGACTCAACAAAGACGAGAAGTCCAATATGTGATCTTTTAAAAACTCCGTACATACATAATTATAGATGCAAGGTGAGAAGGAAAGGTTTTTTCTGACTAATAAAAATGGTCATCGGTATATGTCCGATAAAGTCACTTGTTTTCCACATTTGAAAGAGAACCTTCTCGTCTCGATCGAAATAAATTTTTAATGGAGCAAATGATTAAAATTTTTAATAAATTTCTTGTACTTTCTATATTCGAACTTACTGTATCTCTTCATGAAAGTTACGACATTATTTTATCATATTTTTATATTGAAATATCATGTAAAACAATGTAAATCAACAAATCTTTTTAAGTTTGAAAATTTTTTAAATAAGTGAATTTTTGAAAATCATTCCATAAGCTCATTTTCCAAATATTCGTTTTTGTATTCATATGCATACACACTTTAGCAACAAATAAAATTTTTTTGCTTTTACTCTCACATCTTTAATTTTTTTCTTTTTCTAAAGTTGTTAAGAAAAATAGATCATCAGAAGATCAAAAATTATGAAAAATATATAAATGAAATAAAAAGCATTGATTATAAATATTGATATTTGCAATAATATATGACCTAGGTAATAGATTAAAAAGATGTATTTTTTTCAAGCATCCAGTTGCTGAAACTGAGATTTTTAATACTACATACCTCTCATAGATAGAAGTAAAATTTTTCTTTATTTTTAATTCAATAATAAAAACTTTTTTAACATTTATTATTTTTCGATAGCTAATAATATTCAATTCAATGATGAACATATAATTCCAATTCATGGTATCTAATTTATTCTGACTCTATAAATATATCTATGTATTTTCTTATAAAATTTCGAATTTTGAACAAATATTTACATGTAAATTAATGAATCATGGTACACAAATCAATATTTTTTTTATATTTCATTATAATATTCATTTCATTTTCCAACAAAAAATAATTTATGGATTATTAACGTTTAATTAAATCTTAATATTCTGAAAAACGTTGTTAAAAACTCGATTTAAAATAAAAGTATTCTCACAGAAGACACATTGTATTATACGAAATAAGAAAATACACAAAAATTAATTCGCGAGAACAAAGATGCCCAATGGTTTTGGAATCAACAGGGCGCCCAAGGGCTTATGCATCTAAGTTAATCTCTCCATTCAATATCCTCAGTCAATACAATATGTTGAATCGCTGTTTGAGTTCGTTAGTGTCGTAGCGTCAAACATTAATCAGCCGCGGAATTCCGAACTAAAGGCACATAAACTTCCACGAATGTGACCGCAACACCCGCTCATTCCCATTCCCCGCGCCAACCCACCCTACATCTTCATCTGGTTTTCCTCTCCAATTTCCTGTCGCACATGCAGCTAGCACAATCACTTGGGAACGATTAAATTTTCCGTTTACTTAGTGGATTGAAATCAAACGTTTGTGCAGCGAGTTTGTTATTTTGTATCAATGCATTTATCGGCTCAATTTCTGTTATTCATAACCAGCCGATGTCTATCCCATTGGAACCATATTCTCTCTCTATGCTTTGCATTTAATACCTGTGCCCTTCAATGAGAACGTATTTCGTTCGCTGATTTATCATACACTTTGATGAATTTCTTACAGTGTACATCTATCTACATTACCTTCTTTCATACTAAAAAATCTTTCTAATGAATTTCGACGAATATCAATTTTCCTATTCGTCGAAGCGAACATAAAGCCTTCGTGCCATTGCATTTTGGCATTGAACGAATTTCTAAATATTACTTCAAAAATAAAAATTCAAATCATAATATTATAATTGCACTTATTTTGTAATACTTGAATAAAAAAATAAATTCTGGCTGCTTTTACCAATTTTAATACTTCAACTTCAGGACGATTTACAAAGTAAAATTGTTTTCCGCGTAACTAAGCATCGGAAAGTCGTCAAACCAGATAGTTTTTGGATTTCATAATTTTAGTGTTTTCATGGTCAAGAGTATATTGGCTTTCTAGAAAAATTCTGATAAAAAAAAAAAATATAATTATAAATAAATACAATAAATCTAATGTACATCTATATGCATGAAAATTTGACAAAAGCTTTTCTATTTCATTAATAATGTAAAAAAAAAAAATTGTATACGTTTATTTTATAAAATTATGTTGAGAAAAGGCCATCCTCTGGGGAAGCAATAGTCTCTGCACCCGGACAAGTAGTCGCCCTAAGAAGGGCGAGTGGTTGAAATAATAAGTTTGTGTGATACGTTGTTTTGCCCTGAGAAGCGCGGCTTTATCGGATAACTCTTCGATCACGTTCTGAGAAGGCAATTTTGCCACCAAAGGGTAGAGGCGACTAGAGGTAAATATTTGTAAAGAAAAGCCGAGATGATTTGGCTGGTGTTTTTCGGTTTGAGGTGAGAGACGAGGAGTGTTTCTGGCCTCGACGACTATCTCGATCCTTGATGCTCTCCCCCTTTTGCGAAGCTCTAGCGCTTCTACCGAAACTATCGGCTCACCCGGCTTCCGGTGGCAATACCCAACCGCACCAGATCAGATGGTATCTACGTGTCAGGACCTGTATGAAACGTGTCCGTGTGAACCAGCGTCCGTTCTTTGTATGTGAATGTAATACAAAATATGTAAATCAAATTAGCATCATGAAAAAACTTTATTAATAAACTATTAGTTACTGTTTAATTGTAACGAAAGAGAAAAATTAAACGGAACTCTACAGAATATTAAGGAATTAAATGAACAATGATTTTAAGAATTAGTTCTTCTAATTCATCAGTGCAATCTGAAAGAACCTGCATTTAGTTAATCCTCCATCTCCGCAATCTTAAATAATAATATTCTCAAACTAAAAATTATATAAAAAGAACTCGAGTTTTATATATATTTATTATATGAATAGCATGTATGATGTTAGTTTTATATCATAAATAAAATTTACTTCAAAGTTAAAATAAAAATGTTCAGAGCTAAAATTTTTTAATTCCAAAGGACAATTGTTTATAGAATGAATGCATATATAAATAGTAAAAATAATACAAAAGTATTTTAAAATTTAATCTAATCCTATCATGATCGGATACCGAAGCCACAATTTATAACACTAACTATTATTGGGGATTTTGGAAAGAGAAATGAAAAAAATCAAGTGAGATATAATCCACGTGAGACCAGTCGTGATGATATAGCATACAATATTACTTTTAGCTACAAAATCTTCTCTCCCACAATATCGTTCACAAAGAAATACATATGCAAATACAGGAGAACGAGAGCTACTATTTGCATCAATTCAATTGAATCATCCTGATCGAATGTCCTTCCACAGGTTTCGAAACCCTACAGGGGATTTATCCTGGACAGAGTCCGAAAATTGTTCTGGCCTCAAACGTGCCTAACCTGTGGGTGACCAAACCACGATGGACTCTGGGGAATTGAGTATCGAACAGGAATAGAACAGCCTCTCTCTCTCTCTCTCTCGATTTCTTTCTCTCATTTTCATTCGTATACGTCTACTCTGAAATATTTCTGTTTATTTTTGACATTAAAGAACGTTAACTTATCTATGATCCTGACGACATGTCTGTTTGGAGACACATGTATAGAAAATTCAAAACGCTCTTTAAATAAATTTAGAGTAAGGAAAATTGATTATTTATGGTGCACTAATTGCATTTAAAATTTCAAATTATTCCACTAAGTCTTTTGAGTATTTAATATATAATTTAAGTTCGTAAGTATCAGTATAATATGATTAAAAGGTCTTTATTATATATCAATGGAACGTTATAATCTAAAAGACAGTTACATAAATTTTAGTATTCAATATATTATGAAAGTAGAACAATAAAACGACTAACATCAAAAATTTTCATTTGCCAAGAGCACTTTTGACAATATTATTAAAGTACCTTTAATTATATTCATTAAAATGAGATAATCATATTATATTTATTAGAAATTTTTCATAGAATATTGCATATGTAAATATACTATATTTTTTTTGTTATATTCCTCTCGTGTTAAAATAAATGTACTCAAACTATATGTCATAAAAATCAAAGAGATAAACAAAATAATATCCTAAGTTTCTTTTTTACCCAATTATTTATTATTTTTTCTACGTACATTTTATTTAAAGCCAAAGAGTCGTTTGAATTATACTTTACTATTATTGACATTCATATTTTTTATAGTAGAGTGTACTTTTATTTTAAATATTATCATACATCATAAAAATTAAGACAAACTATTTCACAGTAAATATGTAATTCAAAAAATAATTTTAAAAAGATGTGAAAAATATTTTTTTGAGATATAATTCAAACTGAAATATGGAGTAATGTTGTGGGGTTAGATAGTAAGCTTATTTTTCCGGTAGTGTTTGTAAGGTAGCAAACGCTTTATTTTCAAAACTTCTAATAAGATTTGTCTGAGGTGATACAACGAACAAAGGCTAGTCACCTTATCAGTTTACACGAAAGATTGATTTAGTTTTTAAGACATTGAAAATTAAAGATTATCCAAAATGCCTTTGATTACGATTACGATTATAATTGAAATCTTGTGTATTTACTTGAGTTAAACACTTTATTTTAGACAATTAGCCCTGTTCGTTGTTGGGTAAAAACGTTGAAGATAGTGTTTTAATTTTTTTTTTTGAAATTGATGTATGTTTTTTTAACATACATCCAGGCATCCATAATATCTGGATCCTTCAATATTTTTTGGTTACATAGAATAATAAAAAATACGAATAATTTAAAAATTCGCAAAATTAATTCTATCTTGATTATATTTCGAATTTATTGACCTCATGTGGTTGCCACGCGATTAATTGGAATTTTTACTATTTGAAGAGTTATAAAAAAAATTTCATGATAAGTTAAAATAAAAATATTCTTCACTACACTAAAATGATTATATTCCATAATGTGCAATCTTCCAGATACCGTGCACTTACATTTAAGCAAGCTTTAAGCCCGCATTCTCTCACGAACTATTACAATCTCTTTCTTTCTCTTGTTCTTTCTCACTTTAAAATATTTCTACACTATCCATAAATCGGACACCCATTGGAAAGCTTCACTTAGATATCAGTAATATTCTCGTTCAATGCTTTTCTTGAGTCCAAAGCTAAAAAACTTTTCGTTTTTATGGTTCAATTTTTAGCATTTATTGAAATTAATACCTTCAAATGACTGAATAATAATAATTATTTTTAAAAGAGAACATTTATAAAGATAAAAGAATGATTATTAGCACTCTTTTACATTAATAAAGCAATAACTTCACAGATTTCGTGTGCACAAAAAGATGAAGATAAATTTCTAAATTATCATAATAAAATATCGTTCAAAATAAATTTTTCATTTGTTTAGCCACAAAATTCAATTATATTTATTTTTTATTTTTTTTTTTTCTAAAATGACTACAATAAGTTATTCAGAAAAAGTAGTTGTGCATTTATCAACTGCCCTGTAGTTAATTTAAATTTAAATTCTAGTAAACTGCAAATGTAAGGTGACAACTTCAGGTGTGTATGAATCCACGTACATTGGACATAATTGAATATACTAATCTTATTGTATTTGTTATAAAGAAGAATGAAAAATCAATTACAATTTTTTACATAAAACATATACAATTAATAAAGATATTATATATTTTATAATATCCATATAAATATTATTGAGATATTAATAAATATAAATTAAGCAAAATATTAATGGAGACTCTTTAAAAAAATTATTATTTTAAATCCCTTTTTAGATAATTTTAGTATATACATGTATGAATTAAAATTTTATTTAACTTCTAAATTTAATATATAATTAATATTCTAATGACATCGTTGAAAAATTTGTTGCAGTAATAAAAAATATTTTGTCATATAATTATTAAATTAGCTTAAAAGTAAAATAATACAATAGCACTTTTTTATTAATTTAGAATATCACAATTATTAGTATTATTGATGTAATAAAATAAGTTGATAATATCATTCATTTGTATTTTTGTGACATATGAAATATAAGGGTCGGGTAGCTTAGCATTTAGTAAGTTTTTACGTCAATCTCGCATTATAAATGATCATATTTATACTTTTAGAATATAATTTTTTATTATTTTATCAAATTAAATTTTAGAGAAGCCCCCAAAATCTTATCCCAAATATCTCATCGTTTACCGTAAACGACTAAATGTTGACAGGTTATGAAACTCTGACTAACCTAAAAGAATTTGCGGTTATATAAAATTTGCTTATGAGGGTAAGAAAATGAGCTTATGCTAATTTGAAAATTAGATACAAATTCATTATCCCCAAAAATCGAAGAATTAAAATGAATAATACTCGAACAATACTGATGAGTATTAATAATATTATATGTACTTTGAAATTGGTTTTAAGTTATTTAACTTTAAAAATTTCTAGTTGATAAATTTCTAGAAATAATGAGAGATTTCCAATTTGCGTCTTTAACTTTTGATTTCAGACGCTACGTTAATTTTCACAAGACCCGATTTTTTTCAAATGCTCTGTTAAATTAACGTATAATCTGAAAAAATCGAGTCTTGTGAATTTGAATGAATACGAATGTATTTGATTCGACTTTTGAAAAAATTTTTAATGTATAAGTATCACAAACTGACCACTACATGGTTATATGTTTGATTATTCGAAAGATAAATTAAATAATTAAAAGATTTTTTTATTTATCAGTGTTGGTGGGAAGAATATTCCCTATTCTACTGGTGGAAACTGCAATTCGAAGATTTCAAAATACTTAACCAATCGTGCAGGTAAGCTAACTACAAAGCATAATTTTATCCGAGATTTACTGAGTTCGGGAACATGGTCTTCCCTCAAAATAGCTTAAAAAAACATATCTTTCTCTTTTTTATCATATGGTTTTTTAACTATTCATTTTGAATATATCGATGACTGATTATGATTCTTCTTTAACAACTTACTCCAAAATTTTTTTTGGATATATTGTGTACGATTCCATATTGATAAGGAATTAATAAGTTTCTATTTACAAATTCATTTATCAAATTTTACTTATGCTTTAATATTGCAAATAACTATAAAATCGCAAATGAAAGGAGAATCTTACGGAAATAAACAACGTTGGTTTGTTCTCAACGCTTTTTCTACTAATTCCTTTATATTATGCTCTCATAGATTTCCTCAATATTTCTTACACTTTGGATTGATTAATCCGAAAAAATGAATTTCATTATTGACAGATTCACCGATGTACTTATTTACTTGCTTCTTTCATCGATTACTCTTGCTTTGATTGTTCATAATTAAAATGGTCGATTTTCAACACTACTCTTCTTTAAATATTACGATTCTAATGACCTTGTACATTATTTCCATTCAAGTATATATTAATAAAAGTTGTAGTTTTGTTTACTAATTTGAATTTATTTACTTGATTCATTATGAAAAATCGTATGTATCACTTCTCTTTCCAGTTAATTAATTGTTTACTTAACCAAACTGTTTCCAATTTTTATTCACCGGTGATTCCATTATTACTTTTTCAGAATGTTTTTTTATAGATCTATTTCTTCATTCACAAGATGTGACTTGAATGATGAATATAAAAAATTGATTAAATATTTCGATTCCGCGTCTTTAAATTCTGATTCTTTTCATTAGTTCTCATTAATTTGTCACAAAAGAAATAAGGTTTTTTGAATTAGAATGAATAAAATTTTGTTTCATTATGTTTTAAAAAAAAAATTATTAAATAGATATTACGAACTGTTTGCCACTCAAATCTATGCCTGAATGTTCAATAAAATTTTCAAACAAATTTTCAATCATAAAAATCTTGTCGGTGACGGTAATGAAATTTATTACCCTAATGATGAAAATCTTGCAACTTCGAATTTGGCTAAAAATTCAGCCTACTTACACAGGTAAACCTACTATAGCGCATGGATTTTCTTCATTTTTCCATGATGGGAATTGCCGGGTATCCCGTCATATTAGTAGTCAAATTTACCCGGTCTCGATAAATTAAATTCTTTTATTACCAATAATGGATTTAATCTATTTTTTTTAAAGTGAACATTAAGAATATACAATTAACTAAAAGTAAATCAATAAAGATATTTTAAACTCAAATTAATATTGTTAAGTTCGAAGTTCACTATCTTTATTAAATCTTGTGGATAATATTCTTATTCCAGTAACAGACTTGCACTCAATAATTTTGATGTTCTTGGATAATATTCATTTAACCATTTCTTTAAATATTAATATTTGTAATTCAATTAAGTAAAATTTTAAAATTAATATTTTATAACATTCGAAATTATTTTTTTACAAAAGCTTTAAGTTTAGATAAAATTTAACATCAAATTCAACTAATTCATACATCACTCTCAAAGATAAAATTAGAAAAAATGTCAATAAAAAATGTACTTGGAAAAAAGTCAATTTTTCTCCCAAAAAGAACCGGTATATCATTTTGAATGCAGGTTAAAATGAAACAAAATGAACAAAGTATTAGTCTAAAAACGGATAAAAATAAAAAGAGACACCAATTTTTAACGAATGAGCAAAAACGGCCACCAGAGAATTTTCAGTATATCTGTGAGAAGATTGAGAGAGCTTTTTGACGGGTGAAAGTACGAACACTTCATATGGAGTTGAAAACTTCTCTATTGGGTTGTACAGACTGTATTGTTGAAATAAAAAAAAAGAAGAAAGGAAGCGATTCGTACTTGTTCTAACTCTTGAAAGCGCTTACAATTGTTTAAAAAAGAGAATGGGTTCCTTGTTTTATTTTTTCATTTGGTAGATAATAGTTACTTTATTTACATACAATAACTTAAGAATAATTTTTAAATATTAAATGATTGAGATTTAGTAAAATTATTTTTCTTTTTAGCATATATTCTAATAAAATTAATTTGTATTTAAATATCACGAAATTCATAATATTATGCCAATTAATGGATGCAGATTTGTTAAAATTGATTATAATATTACTTATTATTTATTATTGGCATAGATTTCAAATTTTAAAAAGCATAAGGCTGACGTATATTTTTCTATTAATTATGAATAAAAATATTAATTTGTTATAAAAAATATGAATATATGTATATGTACACACGCGCGCGCGCGCGCACACACACACACACACACACACACACATATATATGATGTTGATTTAAATTATCATTAATATAATCAAAAAGTGTAATGAAAAGAAAAAATGCGTAACAATGTAATGAGAAAAGGATTAGTTATAGAACGGTACAAGTGAAGAAATAGTTTCGAAGTTGGTTATCTTCATTAGATTATATAGTCAAAGCTTTTTCCGGCACCGAATTAATCCTCGCGCCGCTAATATTAATGTGAACGAGTTTTGCGATCGACATCTGCTTTCTCCGAGTAACTTTTTTGTATTCCAGCCCCCGCATTGGGTCTTAAACCCTTTCCGTAAAACTTTGCCGTGGTCGTCGCTTCAAGTGTACGAATAGTGTTCATGTTGTCGAATTAAATCTGAGGAACTATCAAATGATAAGACCAACCTCATAATTTTGTCGACTGTGCTTGGGCCGAAGGTTGGCAAAGTTTCTTGCCGGATTATCTACGCCAGTACCGTTTTACTTGTTGCGTGTTCTCGGCGATCATATGGAGATCCTTTGTAACATGTTAATATAAATAATTTGACTGGGGTTTATTAGCTGAGACTGAGTGCAGAATATTCTCACCTTCGTTTTTATTCTGTCATGCTGTATTCATCTTTGTTACACGTGCAAATTTCTTATCATTCTTTGATTCATAAGTTGCCTTTGAGCTTAACTTTCCTCACAAATACCATTATTTATTTAATTATGTTAAATTACGTTAATCTATGATAGTAATATACTGAATAATTTTATATAATAATAAAAAAATAGAAGATTATATTATAATTATTACTATAATTTTAAGTAATCGAGTATTGATATCAGCATTTAAAAATTTTTCTTAAAATTTCTTTTTATTTATTTTGTATGAATATAAAAATATTATTAGTCGGACATTTATAATACATTATACAAATTTTTAAATAGCGACATTTATTATTGTGCTGTAAAAATAGTCAATACTACTCAATTTAGTGACTATAAGTTTCAAAATCTCTAGTATCAAGAGTAAATTTGTTCGTCACTTCTCTAACACTTTCAGACTTCATGAAACGTCAAAAGCATTTTCAGGTTACTGGTTACAATCTGTGGCTTTGTAAAATTTCGTCAGGACAAGATCTTTTATTATACTGGTGACGCCTAGGGATATATACAACCACGAAATCTGACATTTCTTACACCTTTATTTTTAAATCATTCATAGTAATAAAATTTTTTTAGAGAAAGTACGAACAAAATGAATATTATTTCACGAATAATTTATTTAATTAAATACTGTCTGATTTTCTTAAATTTAGGGATTAATAAATTTCAGATAAATTTTATAGCTTTGTATTATTAATAAAAATATTAAAGTAGAATTGACATAATTAATAGTACAATGTAGTACGGTTTTAATGCGATAAAACTAATAAAATAAACAGTACAATAATAACTATGTTGACAGGACGTTTATGGTCTTTTAAAAAATTCCAATAATACGCTTCACTTAATATTAAATTAGTATTGTTAAGAATAAATATATATAGATTTTTATATTTATCTTTAAGCTCATATTTGATCTTAAGCAATTTTCAAGTAACAAGACATGCAAGTAAAAGCTAAACATAAATTGAGTTCAAGACCTATTTTACACTTTATGTGTATTCGAATATTTATGTTTAAAAATGAAATACGATTCTTTTGCTCTACTTAACCGATAGAAATCGTAACTCCTCTTGTACAAAACTTATACAACACTCACTGGTTTAAAAAGCCTATAAAAATAAAAATACTTTATAAATCAAATAGATCGTTAGATTTTCACGCGTACACAATACCTGTCAAGATAGAAGCAAAGCCGAGAACAAAAAGTACAAGCCACTACAAAACCATCGGCAATTCAACGACCACGTTAATGACAAAAACGCAGATGCGTCGTTTGCACATTTACTAGAAGAGCCGGCTGCGAGCCCATACATGGCAAAAAGAGAAGTCAATACGAGAACAATGGACGGAGAGAGATATAGATGTATATATACATATATAGATGGATAGATAGATAGAGATAGAGATAGAGAGAGAGAGAGAGAGAGAGAGAGAGAGAGAGAGAGAGAGAGAGAGAGAGATAGAGAGAGAGAGAGAGAGAGAGACAGAGACAGAGACAGAGACAGAGACTCGTCTCTGTGCACGTACATATGTCTATGTAGTGGTTGGGATAAATTATGGGTCCCATAGCTGAGCGTAGATTCCGCGGACGTAGACGTACTGCGATCATTATCTCGAAATTTATGGTTCCGCGCTTGCACGAACATACACCTACCAGTAGCTTCACCTCCACCCTTCTTCATTTCGGCCTATTCTCGCGTTCGGATAGTTTATTCTCACGTAAATCGTACTTGCAAAAGATCATTTGGATGGCTGGCATTGGAAAAAGAAACCATTGGCTTATGTGATCTGCTCTGCATTTCCACGCAAAATTTCTTTTATGGCAGGGTAGATTACATAAACAGCTTTTATATCAAGTAGATGTACTGAAATTATTCATAATTCTAAAATTTTTAATCGACGGTTTTACTCCTACAATTTCTGTTGAATTGCTGATTGTGCATTATATTTCAAAAGTAGTTTGTTTGTCATATGTCTGTTTGTCACTGTAAATATTGAAGCGCAGCAAAATCAACTTTTTTAATGTTCAAAAACCTTTTCTTGGCGAATATTTAATTTAAACCGTAATAATTTCAGTGATAAATATTAGGAATATTAAGATCTTTCTATTATTGTTGTCGTTTTCATTCTTTAAAATTAAATCAATTTAAAGGTTAATATACTCAATTGGTATCATATAGTTAGTACATATTCGTCTATACGTATAATTTTAATATTGATAAGAAATGTCTAATACACACTGTATTTATTGTAAAACATTATATTTTCATTTAAAAAATGTTTATAACAGAATCATATTTCTATATTTGGGAAAGAGTTTATTAACAATATTCATTTTTTCGTATCACGTATATTTTTAAATTAAAAAAAACATTGGCTTAAATAGGTCAAGTACAATTTTTTTTATTATTTTTACTACAAAAAATAATTTTCAACACTCAATAAACGATATATAAAATAAATTCTATCGTGGTACAATTTTTTTTTTGTAATAAAAAACCGTTTTGTATTTTACTTATTCACTAAACGTACATTTTATAAAACGTGATTTATTAGTATTAAACTTGCAATATTTATATATTTTCAATTTTGTATTTTCAATTTCAGAATGAATGGCATTAATTTTCACATTTTTCGAATTTCCACAATTTTTGTAAATCATTTTATTGTACAAAGAAATAAAAATTTCTAATTAATATTTGTTCGATTATTTTTACATTTAATATTTAATCAAAAAAAAAAAAGAAGATATATGTAATAGTAAAATAAGTTTAAAAAAAAAAAAAAATTGAGCCCTAAAAAATTCGTTTAAATTTAAACGTAAAAGTATTTTTTCCAACTGGATTTAACATTTCCTTATCCGATTTGCTACACATATGTTGACTAGTTTCAGTTGTTCATATTATACGAGTATGTAGCAAGTATGTCGTGCAAAATTTGTTGCGTTTGCACAAATTTTTCTTCCTAATGAGTAACCTATTTCTCTTCAACTCAAAACCCTATCAAGGGGACGGCAAAGAGTGCACATATACATAGTAAAATGAAGTCATCTATTCAAATTATCCAGAACTGCCCTGAGAAGTTATAAATCCGAATTTCCCAGAAGTCAAGGGATTCTCGTTCTCACACTTGGGGACAGTTAAATCTAATATGACTGGCGAATTAGCTACTACTTCAACCACGATTAATGACTAGTTATAACCCCACCTTTCCAATCCACGCATGGACACAAATATACATATACAGAAAGATGTGTTGGGAGAGAAAGCAATGAGTTTGTGAATAATACAATTCTCTATCAATATAAACCTCTAGCGTATAGTTAATTATTCCAGTGTCAAGAAGTATATCCCTCTCGTATTTCTCAGATTAAAATCGTCACATGTTTGATTTGGTTATTCCAGTCACGATCGGTTAATTCGACCGTGACCCTTCATATCAATATAGGTGTTTCACATGCAATGAATTCCTAAGATAAAATTCTAAAAAAACGAGCATAGTGTAAAGTATGGTTCGAAAGAATAGAGTTGATAAAATTTTGAAGTAACATTTACATTTATAATCACTTAACTTACTTTACCTTAAGAATAGAAGGTTACTAACTGTACAATTTACTCAATCTAACAATGACAGATAGATTTTCCAGAGGAATTTTTTAAAATTTTAGGTATTACTATCAATATAGATAAATTATCATTACAATTTTTTATTTAACGTAAATAGCCTTTTCTTTGCTCAACAACAACAAATTTGTTGTTTTATAAAATAATTATTACAAAAATAATGGAAGTTCAAAATATAATTATAATTAATAGTATGTTCTTTTAGATTATGATATGAAACATCCTTTGTATTTATGAAAGTTAAAAATAGAATCCTTAATGGGTGTGATTCAGTAAAATATAATTGTAATTTTAAGAATAAATTATAATTTTCTGGACGACACTTCTATAATACTCAGCTGTCTTCATCAAAGCTAAATTTATTTAAATTCAAAGAAATCATTACAAAATTGATAATTTTTTAATACTCAATATAACAAATTAAAAATAAATTATACTTTTTTTGATTATAGTAATAAATAATGGTATAGGTACTATATTATAGTATTATCGAAATTATATACTACTTAAAGTTAAAATTTTTAATTTTTCACAGTAGCTTAATAATAGAAAGATTTCTCCTGAAATTCTAAAAAAAGTGATAATATCTGTTTGAATTATTTTCGTTCTCTTTTCGATTGCTAATATGATTATTAATTTTTATAAATAATATTTCTGATATAGAATACTTTTTATAATTGGTTCACAGTCGAGGATTGAAACTTTAATCCTGTTAATTTTATTATTATAATTGTTTGAATGCGTGGATACAATAAATTGATTATTTTTACTTTTTTATATTTGTTTATTCTAATGAGTAGACTAGAGTTCGTTATTTATGTTGCTGAGCAATCTAAACATTTTTATTCTATACACAATATTATTTTTATCCTATTTTTAGGTAGTAGTTTTTCCTGATTTAATAATATTAACAAGCATATTGTTAATTAGAAAAACTGAAAATATACTATACTTTTTTAGTTAGTTTGACTATTTTTAAAATATGTGCATTGTCTAACAATAACTGAGAAAATTTTCAAGTTATTGTTAGTAAGTAAATTCATTCCTTTATTTTTATTTAAAATATTAAATATAAATGTTTAAATGATTTGTTTAAAATTTTTTGTAGTTAAAAATGCTCCATTTATACGTATAAAATATTATTGAAAATTACACATTGCATTTATCACTATTAAGTGATTTAACATCTATAAGCTCTTCCATCATGACCATCATTATATATCCTAACACATGTTGGAAAATACTATAACTTCTTATTACTGCTTTTAGTTGCTTAATTTATGTATTGATAGAAGTAAATGCAAATTACCTACTAAATTATCTACAAATTTACAAAAGATTTAATTTATAATTATAATTTTTTTTTCATTACATTGTAATTGCTTGCATGCAATTGATTGAACTGTGTTATATTTACGGTTCATTAATTGATTTTTCATGGTCTCTAAAGTATTGAATTACTTAATGTAAAAAAGTAATTATATATAATTTTAATTAAAAACCAGAAGATTGATTGGTTAAAGTATATTATAAAACTGATCAATACATTATATGTTTCTGAAAGATACAGACACATGCGTTCAGATATAGAGATAATAGGGAGTAAAAATTTTTGATGGTATAATAGTGAAGTTATACATATCGACTCTAAACTTTTGAGCCCTAGTAGGTTTGTTATAATAACTGACTGAACTCAAGCAGACAAATTCGAAGACAGAAATTTATAATGCTGACTCTTCTTTCGTGCTAAAACCCCAGGAGTCCAAACTGACCTACTACTGGTAGTACCTCCGATTTTTTCCGATTCTTCTCTGGAATTCCCTTGAGACCTACTCATACTTCCTCGCAGGCACCAATGCACGTCGCAGCTTATATAAATGTCAACGAGTGCCTGGGAGTAATGTGATGATTAAATAAGCAACAACCGTGGATCACCTAGGACACTATACAGCCCCACCGAGCTGCGAATGTGGTTGTGCTCTAGCTTCTGGAAAGTAATGTACCGTTATGAAATATTTTGTCTCGATAAATTACAGTTTGCTGAGACCCTCAGAAGATTGTTTGCGATCTGCGAAGGAATCTTAGTAATACCAGTGCCAGCGTCATGCACACTCTATTAACTCCGTAAATATCACATAAATACACATTAAAATTGTAGAGCTTAGATTAACAGTGATACTTTGACCAGTCTACTTTACCAAGCTAATTATTCGATGTTTCCGATTACGTTTTAAGACACATTTTAAAATTTATAGAATAATTTTAGGAAATCAGAAATGTTACCTTTTAAGCATAATTTTTTTTTCAATGAATACATTCAGGAAACTTGAACGTTATGGAAATTCGAAATAGAGCAAAATCATATAAATAAAAATTTCACGGATATAAAAATAAAGAAGCTTTATTAAAATAACTTTTATACAGTTCAGATGTTCAAAATTTAAAAAACTGTCAGAAAAAACTGTCATATGCCAAATAGAACGTAGAAAAATATTTGAGAACAATAAATAATTGTTTTATTTGATATGCGAGAAAAAAGATAATATAAAGAATTTTAGAAAGAAACTTTATTTAAAATTTTTTTTTATCTTCGTAATCATATATCTATATAGTTTTTGCCGAGTTGTATTTAATTTAATAAAAAAAAGTTAAATTTAATTTAAAAAGTTAAATAGTTTAATTCTAATTTTCCTTTTGGTAATTTTAGACTAATATAATTATGAAAATAATAATAATTACCTTTTTACATATTACATTTAATTGCATTAAATAAGCCTCAGTATTTATGTAAATAACACCTAAGCAGAAAAAACTGAAATTTATATACATAATCGTAAAAATTATGTAACAAGTAATATTTAAGATTGTGAGCATTGTATCCATTGACTTATAATTGTCAATCTAGTTAAAAAATAATTCTTTATGATGCTCAGAAAAGTATATCCGAGTTCGCTGTAACGAGACGGAAACATGCGGTTATAAATCGCAATGAATCATCAACATTCAATCAATGTCATCCCTGTCTTTGAATACACGAGGTTTCAGACTTCATGTCGTTCCACATTGTAACATAATATTCAAGATGTTGTTTTAATAGTTGATGGCAGTATTTGCAAGGTTTGTACTCGGATAAAATAAAGAAATGAAATGACTGTAGTTTAATGACAGAACTGAGTATAAGTACCGAAAGATCGAAAGCAATGTCACAATGGTTTTAACAAAGAATGAGAAATACAAGTACATAAAAACTTCTGTGCCATCGCATGTTTTGTAAATGTGCCTTTAATGTCAATTAAATTCAAGATGATCACTTAATTTTCGAAAATTACATATATAAGCAAGAGGTGAAAATCATGCAGTCAAGGATAATTATCCGTAGATTAATTAGTTTTCAATTGTAATACAACTACATCTATATTAAATTATATTAAAGTACTGCATTCAAAAGACTATTATTTTAATAAAATGGAAATTATTTTAAATTTTAATAGAGTTTATGAGTCAAAATAAATATTAATATTTTTTTTAAATTTTTTGTAATTCACTATCAATTCATAACTTTAGCTCTTAAATTAGAAATTCGGATTTTCTAAATTCTTGATGACATGTCACTGTAATAGTTTTCCATTATGATTCATGTTAACTAATTACTTTGCCTAATAAAATTTAATTGAAAAATGAATGATATTTCAAAGGAGTACTGAACTTTTCCACAACTTACGAAATATTTTCACCAATATTATAAATTAAAGAGATATAGGTACACGAGTAATCGGGTAGAAAACAAAGCGCAAAGGAACAAAGTACAAGACAGAAAATGGGGAGCACATGAGGTTTGAGATGAGGTGGAATGGTGGTGTCGGCAATAATTCGGTTAATGTACTATTAATTCGGCAATGAGATTACGAAATGTTATGTGGCAGCATCTCTTCTCCCTCGTAATTGGACATATTTCAAAAGCTCCCTCTCGCGAATCCTATAATGAAATACATCAAATGCTTCGTACACGTATAAATTATCTAGTGGCACCGCCTGCGATTTTGCAACTACTAGCCTTTTCTTTCCTTTAAAACCAAATTGTAACACATTTTGTATGTTATTTCTAATGTTATGAATTTAGTTATTTTTTTCTAAAAAATTATGGAAATTACGGAAGTTTATACTATCCTATTTACTTTCTATCATTTTCGTATTACGAAATTTCATATTTTTAGTGCTGAGACTTTAGATGTAATAAGCTATATGTTATGTTATATGTTTATATTTAAGCAAAGTACCATTTTATAATTACACACGAAATTTAATTTGTAATTACAAGATGTTATTATTCAGGACTTATTGTAAATTCTAATTAATTAAAAAAGCACATTCAAATAACGACTAAAATAATCGAAATGAAATATACATATGTAATTTACATTTAACTTATATTATGCAAGACGTATTTTGATATATTTCTTTTTTTAATATTTTATTTATTATATATCTTTTGTGTACAACTATATTATTATCATTTCATGCTTTCCCGTGTTATTTGTAAAATTGATATGCTAAACATAATTTTATGATTACAAGACTACTAATAATGGAAATTTTGATAAAATCATCGCTATTTTTTACTTATTTGTAATTTCTTAATAAATCTTCATCTAAAACTGAAAATATGTGCATCTCATTTGCAATTATTATTATGTTAACATTAATTATGTTAACATTAACTATGTAAAATACTTTACATAGTTAAATATTATCTATGTAAAGTATATAATATTAATTAGTATATAATAATAAACACCGCATTAAAATAGTGCCACTCATGATTTATTTGTGATTTTTTTAGTAATAAGTATAATGATGTGAAAGTAAATTACACCAAAATTCGATTTTTGTCAAAATGCACGAATAACCGTTAAATTTTAAATGCAACTCAAATGAATGAAGCGCTATTTTTATTTATTTAAAGTTGAGCATTACAAAACTGGTTTGCATTGTATCTTATTGAATGCCATATAGTATTTGATATAACCTATATGTCCTTTTATATTGTTAAAATAAATAAGTCAGAGGACAAACAAAAATATGTTTATTTAATTAGACAAACTTCTGCAGAATGAAGAAAAAAGATTTTTTTATTTTAATAAAAATTATGTGGTCAAACGAGTCTTTTGTTTATATTAAAATATCGATTGTACAACTCGCTCATACTATTTAATAGAGAAGTGAGGAGTCACAAATATATATTTATATATATTAATATTATATATAATAGAAATGTATACTTATATTTTAATATATATTGTAGAGTAAAATTAAAACATTCTATATTTATAAGGCTTTTTATGAACGAAGGAAAATCGAAAGATGATAAAGAGAAACGACGAGGTCTCATACTGTAAAAATGATAAGAACCTGAAACCATAATTTTTGGACAAGAAAGGCAAAAAGAACACCGAAAAGAAATAAAAAAGACAAAGTGATCTACCGACTGAATTTATAATGTTTCAATACATTTTATGAGTCAAATTGAGAGTGAAATGTAGTCTTCTTAGGACTTTTTACAAATAAAAATTCGCGTATTATAATTCAGAAGTACATTTTTTTTTGTTATATTTTGTTTCATTAGTTTTACTTTTCATGTTTTACGATAAGATTATGCCCATATAATTTTCTTTCGTTTATTTTTGACATTAATCATTTTTTATTTTACAACTTTCACTTCCTTCTTTCGTTTTAGATCTCATGATATCAACTTATTTCTTCCAATTTTTTTAAACCATGTTTAAATATTTTTTGTATAGCTTTCTAGGCTGGTTTTCATATATGATAACACTTACATGATTGTATTATGTTTACAATTTAATTATTATATACAGTCTAATTAATGTTTTGCAAACGAAAAATTTTCCAAAATTAAGAAGTTAAGATAATAAAGAGCTAAGATAGATCATTTATTGAAAAAAAAATCTTAAATGTTACACTACATAGTGGCATTTGCAAATGGTCATAAAATAAACTGTATATTTAAAAGTAATAGTGAAGCGATGATAAATCAGTGATGCAACTGAAAATATCATAAAAGTATCATTATTATGATTGATTTATTAGAGAACGCGTGTCTTGAATTCATTGAAACAGGCAATGCGTACCAGTATTCATAGCGTTATCTAATGGTGGCTCGGTATTTCGAAGATCCAGTTGCCAAAAGCTGGGAAAGTATTTAAGGAAAAACACGCACGAGTCTCAGTTTTCCCAAACTTAGCCTTCAACCCACCGAGGAAGATTAAAGAGCTCGAGAAAGTGGTAGAAATGGTCATCCTGCTTCCACCCTCAACTGAGGGCGTCTCGAGCGGCCCGAGTTTATGTAAAAGTTCCGAACGACTCCGAAAGCTGCCGAACAACCCCCCGCGGTAGTGGGGATCCGCGCCAACGCCCTGAACTCTTCGGACGAAACAACAAAGCCAGTGCATTTCCGAGGTGCAATCGCACCAACAAATAACTCGCCAACGGGTGACCTGGAGCACTAGGGGAGGAGCAGGGGTCCTGAATTTCGACTCACTGCTGCGCGAGCCTTGAAAAACTTACCTCGGGAAAGTTCTGGATCTTGAATTTTTGTACTATCAGCATTGAGACCTGTTGGTTTTACTCCATTTTTCCATTTCCACGTCCTTGCGGCGTTATTTTTTTACGAAATATTCGATCGATTTTTAAAGAAGGGTTTTGGGAGAAGTTATTATTGTAAACAACGTATAGCTACGTGATGAAACTACCTAAGTCTACATTATTCCAATGAATACAACCACTGAAATAATTAAACGAGAGATCTCTGAGAAAAAATTGACAAAGTCGATAGCTTTATTTAATGGAATCCTGCCGAGTGAGATTTATATGTGGAAAGCAATGGGCTTAAAAACTTCTTCCCTCCAGTATTGATATTGTTAGAATCAATTAAATCAGCACTTACTTACTGAAAAATATTCCGTAATAAGGTTTAGTTATATGTTTTATATTTCAATATTTATAAATTTCCAGAAGACTTACTCAATTATATATTATTTTGCGTTACTCCGTCATTCTTTTATCTTGATTCTCTTCTGATCGAAATTCTCTGTTTCTTTTTTTTTCATTTGTGTTATTTTAATTTTAATGATCATTCAAGAGTTTTGATATTTTATTATCGATTCTTAGATCGAATAGAATATTATGTAACATGTAATTTTATACCGTAAATCTAAGCAAAGAGTTAGAAAAAGCATTGACGAAGCATGAAATATGCAAGCACTTTTTTCAAGTGAAGAATTTTTCTTCTAAAAAATGTAAAATCATTGTAGTTCTGAATTTATATACAAATAAGACGGTTAATTAAATGAAAAATGCATTTTTCTACTGAAGAATTAAATCTTATAAAACTTGAAGTTATAATTCTAAATAATTATAATTTATAAAAAAAATAATATTTATTGATTCCATTTTTAAAGTTCACATATATAAAATAATTTAGAATAAAAAAGAAATATTAGAAACTTAAAAATTTTTCATGCGTACGTAAAAATAAATATTTTACTATATTTAATTTTACAGAAAAAATTCGAAGAATAAACTTCAACATATTCACTTTTATTTTATACGTCATATTATTTTTAGTATGAGGATGTAACATTTTGAAATTCTGTGAAAAAGAAGAAACATTCAACATACGTTTGGTCGTGATCGTATGCATGTATGCATACATAAATGTATCCAAAAAAACTAGAAACTCAGAGAAGTGAATAGTAGTTTTTCCTTCGTACACTGGTTACATCGAGATGCATATTTGCGGTGAACGTCATCATCGGGGATTATACTAGGTGTAAATAACGTTATATTTTTTGTTATCCTCTTATAAAAAAGAATTAAACCTTGAACTTTTGAAAAAGCAGGAAATGAAAGACAAGTTACTGATTCAATTAGAAACATTTTAATGAATTTATTTCCTACTGCTGAAATGCGATCGACTGCAAAATGAAAGGACAAATTTCTTCAAATTGTTTAGTATAGTATTTTTTATTTTGCGATTTATTAAAAATTAATTTGTAAAATTTAATTAATAATTAATCGAATATAGTTCTCTACATTTCTTTTTGAAGTATATCATTTATAAGTCAATAAATATTTTTTATAATTGAAACATTCGGTTTAAAAATACAATATCTTTATATTCAATTAAATAATTAAAATAATTATGTTTCTAAATTCATCTAAGATTAGATCTAAAATACAATTAACCAAATTCTTAAATTTTAACAATAAGTTAATTATAAAAGTACATATCTAAATATTCACTAATATATAATTTTTCATAAAAAAACAGAAACTACTATATTTATACAGACAAGTACTTCTTTTGACTGTATTTATAATATTATTACATACATAATTCATGAATGAACATTATTTTCCAAATTTATTTGTATTTTCCTAGCGAATATTACTTTATATTAAAATTTCTTCTCTCATTACAAATAAATTATAAAAAAACTAAATATTTTCAATTATTTAAATTAATGTTAAATTATTTTTAAAATACTTTAAATTTAAAGAATGTTTCATCCTATTTATATAAGTTTTACTTTAGTTCAAATATTTTATTAATTTAAATAAAAGAATTTGTGTTTTAAAGTCTCTTTCTTAAATATTTCGTAAGAATATTAATTATTAAAACATAATATTGGTTTATAATTACAAATTAAAATTTTAATTATAAATAAATTAATGTTTTAAACATATATTCTGGACATTTGTAAATTAGTTTTAATTTACAATTAATTTCTCTTCATGTTAAACCAATTACATAATTATTATAAGATATATTCGTATATGTAGTTCAATCAATAATAATTAAGATAGAAATATAAAGAAACTGAATTTTTTGAAGTTTGATATGATGCACCTTCTCGATAAGGGCAAGTGATACTTGCCGAAACGTCGACGAAAATAATAGAATAGACTTGTTTTTATTCACCTGCACTTCTTGGGATCACCAATTTACAATAATACAAACCGAATTTTTATTTAACACAAAACTTAATTAACAAGATTTAATTGCTTATAGCCCAATTTATTTTCTATATTATGCATTACAAATATTAGATTAACATTTTATATAATGATAAGTAGTAAGGAAATAAAATAATTTTCTAAGCAATTCTTATGCTATTAATACAGTTTCAGTATTCTTTATTTTAACATTTATACTGATTTAATCGAATAACACTCTCTCCTTTATTGATATTCCTGTATTTCTGCTTTTAAAACGTGGTAAATTTGCAAATCTCGATTCTATGCTTACATATGTAAATTTTTTAGACATAATTTTCTTATTGATTTTAATTGTTTTGCAAATTTTCTGCGTAACAAAAAAGCGTTGACTATATTTCTTCTGTTCATCCATATTTTCACTCGTCATAATAAATACTATTATTAACCTCATACATTTTCGATTGACAGTTAAAAATAATATCTCTAAAGTTATTACGCTGTATTGTATTCATTTCGATACAGTTTTGTAAATTGACTTGAATGGTACACTGTTTTCAATGAAAAGCAAATAAAAATTATTTCAACAAAGTAATAAAAATAAAGTAACAACCGAACGCGCTAGCCGATTGCGCCACGAAGGCTCTCTAAAATAAAGTATATATGAGTCAAAATCCTATATCTGAAATATCATTCTTAGTGTAATAGAGGGAAAAAGCTATTGTTTCATGTAAAAACTATAAAACATTTCGTATAATCGTGTGAGCACATTAGACTTCCAACGTCATAATTTAACGTTCATGTATATATTTATACCTATATACTGGATAAATTGCCTCAGAATTTAAATATTTCTCTATGCGTGAATAATAAAAGTATACACTGCTTCATCTTTCATTTATACTTTTTAAACCACCAATTTTTCTTTTTTATTTTCTATTAATTTTTTATTTTATCGAAACTTTACACATTTAACATTCAATGATCTATTGTATAGTTGAAGCAGATGACTGTAATCTTTTATAAATATTCTTATTTGCTTTTTTTCTTGAAAGAAATGTTAGATAGTAATTTATTTAAAGTTTTAATAATGCCTCCATTGTATCAAATTATAATTACCTTCCGCAATTTTTACGGAATGAAAAAAAAATTATAGCATAAGTTTTACTTTAACTTTAACAAAACTTTTATAATCCTATGACTATAGTCTTATAAAACATCACTGCTCTTATCACTGTATTCTTAACTATGAAAAATATCCGAACAAAATGAATTCAAATTCGTAATGCGCAGCACAATTTATTTACGTATTCGTAATAATTTTTCAAGCACTACAAAATGTATTTTTATCATGTTTTTTTTATGTGTACAAATGACCCTAAGCACCTCATGTATCCCAGTTTATTAGTCTATTATAAGGTATTAACGTAAAAATGCTAGGCTCGCAAAAAAGCTAATATTTAAAAACTGTAATGACTGGCTGACGGTATTATTACCAAAGTAAAAAAAATTTCATTCTTAAATTTCTTGTTAATTTTACAAACATTGGCGGCATCTATGCGGAGCATTGATCTTCGTCCTTTGCGCTAAATATAGACGACGTTGCAATTTGTTCTCTCGAGCTAATGTAATTGTAAAAACCCGTTGAAAAATTACAGTGAGGATAATTATGGAGAAAAGGAGAGGGGCTTTTCGTACATGGGAGAAACTCTGTGAAGCACAGCAAAGGTCGCGACACTTTTGTAACGCCTAGAAGCCACTGATTTCAAAGAAAAACGACTTTGGACAAATTTTGGTTTGAAACGGAGTCCTTTAAAGGACGTATAACTTATTTTTTTCTGATTGAATAGTCGAAAGCATCGAAATAAGAAGTTACGAACGAGTCGGAAGGGTAAAAAAGCTTAAGGGAACAAATCGATAGCTTGAACAACTATGCAGAGATTTATGTTGGATCTAAGAATTTTAAAGTAGTAAGTGACAAGTTTTATCAGACATGCAAGTTTAAGACGCAAATAAAAGTTTCTCATTTATTTTGAGAATAGTCACTTTTTAATTTTTTGAAATTATATTGTTATTTAATTTCATATTTACAATTTACAAATGTTTAAGATAGTAACAAATCCATTATTGCAGAAATGAAATGAGATTTAATTTTAATGTTATTACATAAATAAAACCAATATAGGTCTGATTACAAGGTTGTAAACATAATATTCATATAATGAATCAATGTAAATCGTATATCCAGGGATAATTATATAGAGTATATTATTTATAGAGCATTTTATGTGAAAAACCAAGGACGATGAATTGTATGTCGGTTACAACACAAAATATTACTATCAATTTTTTACTAACTTAAGACAAATAAATATCAATGATAAAGATAGTTGTTGTACTACAAGACTTCTATGAAATAAGTGTATCAAATTATATTAATATTAATGATTGATATAAAAAAATAAATTTGATTATATATTATGATAACTGTAGATGAATATAGTTTGAAAAGAATAATATTATTGTTGCCGAAAATTGACGGATTTCTAAGCTAATGTGCAGCCCACTTATAAATAAGAGCGATAGTCGCTGAGAAACCTGAGTTGTGGATGCGATGTTGTGAGCAACTCAGCGGAACCGGGGGAGCCGACACAACCCTGTCTCGAATGGTGCAGATATGCGCATGAGGAGGTATGAAAAGATCAAACTGACCCTTTATAGATAGTGGAAATGGGCCCGTAAATCCGTCTAATTCTGCGAAACGAAAATGTTAATAGCGAGAGCGTCATTTTCCCTCGTGTCGAACACTTATTGTAATCCTTACCATTTTAGTTTAGTTTAATTTATTAACGATAGTTTAAGGAACTCATTGTAGCATTTTTTATTAGTAAAAAATATTCTTTTGTTTATATTGCATTATATTATTTATTATTAAGTTAGCATGAAAAGGTTTTTCCCTCCGCGCGCCTAAGATGGCTTTTATGCGTGGTTGTGAAAGGTCAAGCAGCCCGGGCACGTCCCATCGCTAGGGATGCTCGGCCCCGACTGACCCATCCCTGATGAGCGCTCGAAGGCCCGTCGACCGAAAAGAGGAGGTGGCCAATATGGGCGAAATCGAAAATAATAAGGTCCCTCTGGTCGATATCATTATTTAAAATAACTAATGCGAAAGCTTGAAGGAAAAGGAGAGAGGTGCGAGAGAAAATATTAAATAAGAGATCTAATCGTGGATAGAACTCACTTTTTAAAAATTTTTGAACGCGTTCTTCACTTCGCTCCGGCCTCCTTTAAGTGTAGCGACAATTGTAACGACGGGTAAGTATAAATCTGCGAAATCAAATCATCGTTTTGTTTATTCTAAAAATATAAGTCAACGTTTTCCACGCACCTTCCCTTAAAACTTATCCCGCCGTAAGTAACAATTATAATAAGTTTGAGAAGCATTTTTATAAATTTAATTGAATTTATGCTTTCAACAGGTTAAAAAATAAAAAATGAAGATAATATAAAATTGGATAGTGATAACTAATTTCCTTGAAAGTTGATAATTAACAAGATTATTAAGAATTTAATTATTTTTAATATTCTGTTTTATGTAGTTATATTTATTGTTAACAAATTTTATGAATAAAATATAAAATTTATAGAAAATTTTACAATTAATTACATACAACTTATAAGTTATTGTCAATATATTTTTTAAATAATACAATTATATTAATTATAAACAATATCAAGTAAAATTGTAAACAATTGTGAATGTTGTATTTTAATATTAATTAAATTTTTATTTCATTTAAAAATAATGAATTAAGTTAATAAGTAAAAAAATATTTCTAATTATTTATAAAAAAATAAAAAAAAAATAAAGTTTTTAAATATTAATAAATAAAGAAGTGGATATAAATGAAATTGTGTTTGTTAATATGTATATTTAAGTAGGTATATATTTTTTGATGTAAATAAGTAGTTATATATGAATATATTCAAATGATCTTTTATTTATTTTTGTATGATCATATATTTTATGCTTAAATATTTGTATATATATATTGCAACGCCTCGATCTCTCGGCAGATCGGGGCCGGGACTTACTCAGTCGGAGGATGGGTCCCACAAATAACAAACTCTATATTTATAATTTTTATTTAACAAAATGTTTATTGTAATTTTAAGTACAATAACGATATTTAAATGTTGGCGGCTATATTTTGCTGTCGATTGCCGGTGACTCCTCAGTGGTCGTCTGTAACAGAGGTTTATTCACCTTATTCAGACGTAAATAGTAAATAAACGGTCGTGCCTGCAGTTATGACACACAGCACGTCGTTTATTTATATTGAAACCTAACTAATACACGGCGCCCTTGTTGTTATGACGCAAGTGACGTCGTGTATTACTTTTGATACAGCGATTACTGCTGTTATGACGCAGCACCGAAAATTATCTTAATTTTTTTTATTTCGATTTTATTTTATAATTGTCTCGGTGTAATCACAGAGACAAAATAAAATACAACGAATTTTCTTATATTATAATTGATTAGACCCTCGTGTGAACACGATTGTCTCGATCAATTATCCAGAGAAAAAGGTCCCTTCGTAGATTCATTCGCCTGTTTATATACCCGTGCTTTGCCGCGGTTTCAACTTTTTCCCCTTCTTGCGGAGGGGTAACCGGCGTTAGTTTCCGTGGGGAAGGTACGCCGTACGCGTGTGATTTGCGCGATTTGAAATAAAGCGTTGGAAAGCGGTATCATATTCAAGTCGACAAATCGCGAATTAGTTAATGATTGTTCCATCCCACTAGATCCCACACTTTTCTCACCTGTGAGGTGATTGAACCGGCCGGTCAAGAGGTTAATAAACTGTTAACCTCAAATCGGTGTCGCGACGAGGTGTAATATCGTCGCAATATATATATATGTGTAGGTTATAATTTTTTTAAACGAATGAGAATAATTCGTTATATTATGTTAAATATCTTATTATCATTTCGGCTTTGCATTTATTTCAAAAAATTTTATATTATTAAGAATGTTTGGTATTTTACTGTATCTATTTTCTCTCCCATTCTCTCTCTCTCTCTCTCTCTCTCTCTCTCTCTTTCTCTTTCTCTCGCTTTTTTTTCACTTATGTATGGAAATGTTTTATTCTCGTTCACTCATAAAATCAAAATAAATAAGGATAGAAGAAACATTGTAAAATGGGAATGGCACACATGTCTATTTATCGATGTAGCATGTGGAAATTTAAATTGGCTGTGTGACGACCAATTGGTGCGTAATAGTGGAACACCAATGTCACAAGATCCAGTTACTCCATGCAGAAGTACATCTCCCTTTTAGGTAGATATACTTAGTAGGTATAGGGGTCTAGGTAAACATGGTAACAAATGCATGCAACCTCTGAAAGCCAGATGTAATGGACTATTCGCAAAATATTTTGAATAAATTTTGGTTAGAATATAATAGCTTTTTCGATCTGAAGCTAAGTGGTATTTTATGCCTAGAAATTAAAATTTTTGTGAAAGCTAAAATATAATGAAAATGGAAAGAGTGCAATTGTCACGTTAAGCTGACGTGTAAGTAGAAAATCAAAAAATTGTGCTTATAATTATTTTATTCTAACAAAAAAAAATTGAATATATTGATCGAATAAAAATAATTATTCTAATAAAAGCAGAGATAAATAAAGTAACAATAAGTTTATGTTCTTCTAGTTTTCATTAAGAATATTAGCTTTTTCATTAACCAATTTGCCCAACTACGTTTTTGTACGTATTAGGTTTTACTAAACTTTTTTGTCGCTAAACAATTAATTTTTGTAGACTTCCAATCGTACAGTTCTTTTAATTTTTTTTAAAAAAACTTAAGTTTTTAATAATTTTAAATATTTTATAATAAATTATTTACAATTTTAACTTGGTATTATATTTAAAAGTACTTATAAATATATTTTTATTGCCAAACACAAATACCCATTATAATAACTTGAATTAAAATTTTTAAACTTTCTATAAAAATAAATTATTTATTTAAAATATAACAGGATATTACAATTAAAATCAAATATATCAAAGTAGATTTTATAAAATCGTTTAAAAATTAAAAATTTGAGGATATACTTTTAATTAAAAATAAATATATTGCGTAAATGATTTGAAAAAAGATAAGTATATTATATTAAATGTAAATAATTAATAATTACATTAAACTATGCATTAAATCTAACTAAATACATTATAATAAAAAATTTACAGAAGTATTGTCAGTATTCAAAGATTCATAGAAAAAGTAAAAGATAATAAAAAAAACTTACATTTCTCATATGGTAGCAATCGCATTTAGAAACCGAAAATTAGACATCAAATTATGCTTACCTGAAACATAAAGAAAAGAAAATATTTTTATAAAGTATAATTAATAATTAAAAAATTTTAATCTTAAATAATTTATAAAGTAACGGATAGCTTATATAATAAATTTCATTTACAATTAAAAGCTTTGATTCATTATTAAAAAAACTTATGTCTATAAAAACTTCTGGCTTTAAAGAGTTTTTATATGAATATTAAATTATCCCTTGTGTCCCATTTCAGGATATATTATTCACTTTCCTAGTTCACTTAAAATGCATGCATCGTAACTAATCTGTTAAAAACAGTAACTTCCTATAATAATCCATGAAGCCTGGTGGGTGTCGGTTGGTGAATCATCTCGAAAGAAATTGCAACAACAAAAAATTAAGAAAGAAAAAGTAAAACTGAATGCTGACGATATTTAGTCTTGGTAAAACAATGAAAGACAGTGCAGGAAAATGAAATGAGTGCAATATAGGGAACACCTCAATGATTTAACCATTGACTTTTTTATTCTTAGTTCTACGAACCATTTGTATCCCGCAATCGACAATTTGAAATTCGACGTTCGTTTCTTTAGACGACCTATTCAATTTTTATTCATTGAATATTTTTTTTTATTTTTTATTTTCCTTGCGTTATAGTTATTAGGGTAAATATGCGTGAATTTTATTGGAAGAAAATAGATTTCACGAGTTCTTCAAGTACGACAAAGTAAAAAACAGCCATTACCAATATGTTAGTGAGTGGATCAACAGTAATTTTACAAGTTAAAAAATATGTATGTACATTTATAGATAGCATTATATATATAGATATAATTTAGTATTTAATATGAAAAAAAAAAAATTGAGCCCATGAAAATAGGAAAAATAAATAAAAAAAAAAATTTTAAAGATAATAATTGAATATCTAACATTTGTAAATAATACTTATATATAACAAACATTCTGAATTTAATTGAATGTTCAATGTTTTATTCAAAATTATTTTGATTTTTTTTAAATTTCATAAACAGTACACAATATAAAAACAGAAAATAACATTTGCATTAATTATGAACATTTCTTATCTTATAATATATCTTAATGGATATTTTACTTTCCTTTATCATCAATTAAAATATCAAATTTTAACTTTTCTACATAAATACAAAAATGGATAAACTTTCAAGATTTGTACCTTTTACTGTACAACAAAAAAACAAAATAAATAACAGAAGCTATGAAATAACTGAAACACAAATTAAGTATATTTTTAATAGTACATTCCAAGTTTTTTTTATTTTTAAATTTATAAATATGAATGGCTATGTATTAATATATTTATAAGTGAGTTTACAGTTATTTAATTTTAACCGATGACACATATTTATTCATTTATTATCTACAGTAACCATTTATACATGATCTGTCCTCGAAGTATCGAGTTTTTTTTTCATTTTGCGAGTATTGTGGTAACAATTTGGAAGGATCTTAAAATGTGGAGGAAATCTTTGAACGTTTGTCGCTTATTCTTTTT
Source organism: Eupristina koningsbergeri (assembly GCA_018907245.1). Lineage (NCBI taxonomy): Eukaryota > Metazoa > Arthropoda > Insecta > Hymenoptera > Agaonidae > Eupristina > Eupristina koningsbergeri. The sequence goes on from JACCHV010002775.1 coordinate 1,458,188, forward strand.
TATTTGTTCGATAATTTGAAGCGGCAGGACTTTACGTTGCGTAAAGGATGTTTTTCAGTTTTTGGACACGCCGCGATGGAGTGACTACTGGAACAACGTTACGTGATAAAATTTTATTTACAATTTAAAAAAAAAACAAACTTTTAAAATATTAACAGAAGCTAATCAAGATAATTGTATGTCAAAATCACAATGTGCAAAATAGTACAAAGCTTTTAAGAGGGCCGGGAAAAGATAATCGATAAGTCCCGATCTTGACACTCTAAAAGCTCTAGAATCGCTGCGAACACTCGCCGCGTGATAAAAATTTTAAATTTCAATCGCCGATTAACAGTTAGAGAAATCGCGGAGAAACTAATGAATTTAACGCAATCTACCGTGCATTGTATAGAACAATAAATTTAGAAATGCAAAAAGTTTGCGTAAATATCAAAGCTGAAGGGTTTCAGGCTGCCTTTGAAACCTGAAAAACTCCCATTCAAAAATGGATTGATGCCGGAGGAAATTATTTTGAAGAGTTTTAAATTTTTTATTATAAGTTCACCGGTAAATCATATTTTATAAAAAAGGTAAGTGTTTTCTTTTTTTTTATAATGTTTAAACAAAACATTCTCGCATAGCGCTTTTCCACTAATCACCTCCGTATGCCATGTCCAAAAATCGTAAAATACTCTTCATGCGAAGTAAAATCCTGTCATTTAAAGTTATCGAAAAAAAAGGGATAAATGAAAAAAGCTTCCCTCTACATTTTAAGATTCCTCCCACATTGCTACGACTAATATTCGTAAAATGAAAAAAATACTTCGTGGACAGACTATGTATATCGAATTCATTCAAGTATTTAATTTAAGGTGCCAGTACGATAAGTAAACAAGTAAATTATTAAGATCCAAACAAATAAAGAAGTAATATAGATAAAATAAGAAATTATATATAGAATTTTATGATATAAAATATATCATTTTTATTGAGGCAATTTTTGAGAATGAAATTAAAATATGTAATCACCCTGCAACGCGATACTCTTTTCAGTCGTGTGACATCATATGTGGCCCGAGTTCGAAACACGATTATCTTCTACTGTGAGGGACGACCGGCCTAGGGTCGCGACTATGAGGCGTCGGGGTGACCGATCGGGGAAGAGATTCCCGGCGGTAGAAAAATGTTCGGAAGGAACTTCCAAGAACGACGGAGGGCAGTTCTCTGAAGGCATAACTGTCGAATTGTTTGGATTCACTAAAACCACCTTAAAACTAATTCTTGTTGCAGCTTAAATATTTATAATAACTAACAAAGAAATTAAAATATAAATGTAAATATAATTAATTCAATGATAAAATAAAATAATGTTTAGAAAAGTTTTTTCCTTTTTAAACCTAAAACCTTTTATACGAGATAATGTCTTGTAAAATACGCACATATTATTCTAATAAAAATTTTATCTCGAATGAGAGAAAAAAAAAATTTTGAACCTTCGTATTCTCATTTTGAGCATTAGCTTACAATTTAATTTGATTAAAATGTATCTTTTAAATTTTTGACACATAACTATTTTATAAATAAATATTATTCAATTTTTGAATAAATTATATTATGACCACAGGTTATAATTTCAATTTTTTTGTAGTTGTTATTAGCCTCATCCCTTTCCATTTAAATAGTAGAAAAATAATATTTTTACATAATTATATAGGATATGAAATGAAAAATTAAAAATATGAAAGTTACATTTAAAATTTTTACATAATTTCATAAGTTTAGAAAGATTTTCTTTCATTGTAAAATTTATGTAAGATTTCTAATAAATTACTATTATAGAATTATTAAATAACTTTGAAAGTAATTATGAAAGAGAATGCATTAAAAATAAATATACTTTTTACAAAATATCTTATAAAATATTAAAAAAATTTGATTATTATTGCATTTTTAAATTTATATATTTAACGTTTATAATTCGTATATGAGTTTTATTAAAAGCTTGCAATTTCCCTGGTAAATAAATGAATTTTTTTTTAAAGGCCTTTCTTCACAGAAAATTTAAGTGCAATGATTAAATTAAAAATTTTTAATTAATAAACTCTATATTGTAGGATCGAAAGCTTGCTCAAAATAAAAATATCTCTTGCATTAAACAGTGTTTCAGACATAAATAAGAGATTCGTCGAAATTCTCCAATTATGGATGGGAGGACGAGATTGTCCGGGGAATTGGCAGAACCTTATCCGAAGCAGCCCCAAAGTCATCAGATGGTAATCACCTGGTCGATTATCGGATTTGCAAGAACCGTTGACGCGATCATTCCGGTTGTGTGTCCTACACTTCACACGATAATACAGCCAATGCAATTTTCGAGTTTTCAGCGATACGTTAATAAAATTTACGTGGTCAACAAGACACGAAAATCTTTCATTAGCGTTACTAGAGTCAACATACAATGAAGGCGAATTTCGAAATTCGATATTTTTAGTTAATGTACCTTTTCAAATGATTAATATCTAAGTTATTTATAGCTGATTATTTTTCAAGTGAATTGTATCCTAATTTTTAGAAGACCGTGTTTAGCTTCGTAAATAATAAGGTGATTAATTTTTTAATTATGCAGTTAACGATTCAATTGCAAATTGCAATTTCAACAAGCAATTTACATTTTATGATTATGTAAACTGCAGTGTATATTTTATGCAAATACATATGTTTACGTAGAATAATTAAATTTATTTTTACTATTAATTATAAAATATTTTTTTTCAATCTTATTACTAAAATATTTTCAATGTTTTTTGTTAATCTTAAATTAAAGATAACATATATTGTATTAATGAAAAATGGTAATTTTTTAAAGCATTATATTAATGATTAGAAATATAAAAGTACAATGCTAAATGAATTATTTATTATTATTATATTATATAATATTATTAATAAATTATTTAGAATAAGATAACGATCAAACAATTAATATACATACATATTCATCTTGATTAGTCATTTATTTATATTTCTATTACTCTATTACAATGAAAGTATAATCTATCAATTCATTCTAGCATCTTATATAAGTATAAGATTAAAATAAAATATCTTATTTACTAAGTCAATCACTTAATTTGGTATCGAATCTCATACTTCAAAGGGACAAGTGCCACCTTTCAAAATCAATTGATGCCCACAATTTTCTCAATAAGGAAACTGTAGACAAAAAGAGGAAATCACCTTCATCGTCTTACGTACAACTACTAACCTTTCTATCAAGGCCCGTAATGAAACTCCCATGCACGATTCTAGGAAAAGTTTCATTTCCTCAATCCTCAACTCTATCTGACTTTGTTCTATTCCCTTTTTCTCGGACTTTTTATAGTTTTATCCTTTATATTGACATCATTTTCATCGGAGTTACTACATTTTCTTCACTCGGGTGTCACCGTACAATTTTTTTGAAAAGAACTGTATTTTGCAATGATGATGCAAAGCAAACGAGTTGTTTTATGATTTTTTCCAGATAATGGAAAATCTTGTAGTATCTAGAACATATTCTAAACGTTTAACTTCTACAATACCATTTTATAGATAAGATATACAAAACAGAATAGTCTTAAACACTTTTTACATGACAAAACACAAATGTGCGAAAAATTTCTGATGACAAATTCCACATAGTAGTTTGTTGTTATATTTTTGGTAAAAATTATTTTCCGTAATACATTTACACACATAAGTATTTGTGTATCGTAAGTTAATAATTTAATTAATATTTGGAAATTTATTGTTATTTTTTAATATTTTTTATTATTAAGGTTACTGCTTAAATGACAAGAGACTTTTTAAAAAGAATATAAGAGTATAAATAGAGGTTTTTAATTCAAGTTGAAAATTCTATTTGATTGTTTTTGTATCAACTAAATTACTAAATTTAATGTAAATAAAATAAATAAAAATATATAATTATGTAAAATTGAAAAATATTTTGATTAGGACGCCAATAAACTATTTAGCCAACGTACAGGAATAATAGAACAATCATTAAAACGTTGTCCACACTTTTAGAATTCACATGACCCATCCACTAGTATATCCTTATTCTTTCCTTCCTTGAAACTGAATGAAACGGAGGTTGGTGAGTAATTGTCCTTTCGTCACCTTCTCCATTACATCGAGTCCTTGAAGGGGAGGGGGAGCAAGGAAAAAAAGCAAGGGCGGGAGGGATGGTGAGGTATAGATTGTCCATAAGTCAACCAAGAGTCCTTGAGCCAAGAACGAGTTGTGGCACCGACCAGTCGAATCACATCTGACACCGAGCCTTCGAAAGTTAATTTTCTTTGGTTGGGCACACCTTCGGTAAATAAGACGAGGTTGGTTTTTCGACTCCACTCTACTCGATACTACTACTAGGGTTGCAGTTGCTCAGAATCTTGAATGGGGTATTTCGAAACATCGATCAGATTTATTTTTGCTATGAAGCTAAAAGGATATCTAAACTGTAATCGTAATCGATTTGTTACGGATTACCACCCATAGAAATATTTTTATCTCGTTGCCAAGAGGTTTTTTATTGGCCTTGTTTGATTTTAACAAAAAAAATTGTCTTAAATATAAAAAGGAGTCCTCCTCATTTTATATGATTAGCTGGCTTTTCGCGTCACATTAATAGATTTTTGTACACGTGTATTTTTGATTCTACCTGAGAACAGAATGAAACATAAAAGTTTTGTTAAGGGAGATTATAGCAGTTGTTTTATAGTTGTTATTAAAAACGAAACTGGGAGATTGATCCTAGTTAGGCGTGTGTCCAGGATGCGGGGACGCCCGCAATGGACATTTGGGGGTCATTAAAATGCGCAATTTTTGCGGAGCGCTTGACCATGTAGGGCTGAAAGCCCACACAGCCACACGTATAGCTTCGCCGATTGTGTGATCGAGGAGGGGGGACTCGGTATGTGTGAAAAATGAGTATGCATGAGCTGGAAGGCGCACTCGTGAACGTCTCCATATCCTCATTCTCTCTCTCTCTCGCGAGCATAACTCGGTCGAGTTCTGCAACCTCTCTCTCTCTCTCTCTCTTGCTCGCGCCGCATGTCATGTTATCTTTTCTCGCCCTTTCTGAAATTTTTCGGAGACGAAGACGTACCGACGTTTATACTACAATATTATATAAATTCGCGAGATTATTTTGGCTTTTTCTTTCGCCGGAAAGCCGAAAGTTTTTTACGCATGGGGTAATGTGTGAAGTTTGTGTGTACGCGGACGCGAGGGCCGGAAAATTTTCGTGATCAGAAAGTTCGAGATGCTGTAACGGTTGAACCAAAGAAACCAACCATCCCTTGATTAAGGGAAAAGACAACCGAAAATTGAGTCGCGAGGCACGGGGTAAAGTTTAGCAGCCTAATTACGCGAGAGAAAAATTTGTAAAGTCAGACGCTCTGACACCACGAAGCTGTGCGATTGTAACAAAATTATGTTTTGGTGAATAAAGTGTTCTATATTGCGGCTTGCCTAAAAAAGAAGTCTTCTCCATCATCCTCCAATCTCCAATATCCAACAAAATTACAAGTTGCGTTTGATCCGTTTTTGAATTAATATGAGAAATAAATTGTACGGAAAATAATGAATTTGCACAATGGACTTTACAGTCTTCTAATAAATCTTCTTTGATTCTTTAATAAGATTTAATGTAATTTTACAGAGTCTAAATATATATATCGATGGATAAATGAAAAATCGTATTCTCTTAACCTTTTTTGAATACTCAAAAAAACAAACAAATAAATATGTTTATAAGATTAATATGCATTTGCAGACAACATCTATATTTTACTGTCTCTCCATATCTTTACTTATTCTACTCAATCAATTAATTCGTTTTTACGTAACCTTGTATTTGATTTTATTAAATTTTAACAAATTTTAAATTTTATAAAATAATAATAGAGTAAAAATGAGAAGAATAAAAATAACAAAGCATAAATTAGAACTATGATTAAAAATCGATCAAATTACAAATAGTATTTAATAAAAGTGAATGATCTTTTCTTGTATACTATTTAGTGAATTTTGACATTTTTACTTTTAAATCTATATTTTAAAAAAAAGTTGTTTATTTGAATTGAAAATGTATTGCATTATAAACTAATATTTTTTTTAAAGTGATCTACTTCCAAATTATAAACATTTTATTTCTTAGTAATAAATTTTTATACTTTTTTCGTTTAATAAATAAATTTATTGAATAGTAAATAATTGTTAATTGTATTGTATACAAATTGATTTAAATAAGCAGTTTTAATTATTTTTTGAAAAAAATTAAAAAAATCTATTTTCTTTAATTTTCTTAATTAATATTGTTGTTGAGTGAATCTTCCAATGTTGCTTCCTCTGGTTTGGCCTTTTTTAAAATATTAGAAAATGGAATATTATGGTAATAAATTATTGATACAAAAGATATTCAGCAGATTATAAATTTTATTATTTTGAATCAGCACGATACAAGTTATCTCGTCCGCGTACAATTCAAAAGTGAGTGTCGATCGCTTTTTTCTCAACCATCACCTCTCCTAACTTAACTTATTTTTTCTTAAAATTATTCTAACGGACTTTTATTTCGCTTGTTTTCGCAAACGCACTTTCTACATTGGTTTTCGCGGAAAACCTCGGGCCTTGGCAGAAAAAACCTCCTTCCTGCTAAATGAGGAAAAAGCCAACACATACCAAACTAAATTTTTTCATTGTCCATCTGTATTTATTAAATTATTATTGCTCCTGCGTCTGACTTTATATCCGGGATGTTGGATCGTACGATATCCCACCAGCATCCAGTTTCCGTTTGAATTGCACGTCTGTAATTTCTATGGCTCGATACTTTTCGCATCAAGCTGAGATTTGTCCAGCAAATCTCACCAACGCGTCTCGCACGTCGTCCCCACACACTGGTTTTCTTCGGCAAACCTCACTTTGATCCCAAAGTCAGCCCTTTCTTATTCATTCATTTTGTTCGGTGATATTAATTTGCCTATGGACATCGATTTACCAAAATAATTGCGCAAATATAGCAACGATAAATAAAATCGAAAAGAGAGCGAGAGCATGAAATAGCACGAGAGAGGGGGGGGAGGGGGGAGAGAGAGAGAACGTTTAGTGTAAATGAATTAGAGAGAGAAAGAGACAGAAAGAGTGAGAGAATGCTTTATCGTGTATAAATTAGAGAGGGAGAGTGAGAGAGAATGAATGCTTCGGCGTGCATGAATTAGAGAGACGAAGAGAGAGAAAGAGTGAGAGAGTATGATTTCTATCATGTCTGCATGAACTAGAGAGAGAAGAATTATATTTGATAAGCTTATGAATGATGAGTGCGAGAGAGAGAAATAAATGGATGAATATGTGAGTGCAAGAAAGAAAAAATATATTCGCATGCAAATATTTGAGCAATGTTACAAATGATTTTCGCTTTTACTTTCTTTTATGTATTATTTTAGATGTTATTTTACGCAAAGTTCGACTCCTTGGTAGTGTATATGTATCGGGATATTAGGAGTCAAAGGTGGTTACACTTAAATTTTGAGTAGGTCCGGTTGAACGTCCTTGTCTAATTCATTGCAGTTATCTTTGTCATTCACATGCTGTTTGCTTTAATGTTAACTATGACTCGTAATTATATAATACTTCCTTATTCTCCAATATCCCTAATCTTTCACTCGTCTTGTCTATCATCTTCTTTTAGACTTTTTTACGCTTTGTCATTAACAAATATTTTATTTGAAGTTAGTAATATATATATGTTTGTCAGTTTCTCTTAATTTAAAAATGAATTCATAAACCTACAAGCAAATAATTAATACAAAAAACATTTCATTTAAAACTTTATATTCGATACAAATTTCAAAATAATCTAAAAATAGAAAACTTTGTAAATTATTGTTAATATGAGATAATTTTTTACTTCAAATAGTAGTTACAAGAAGAAATTATGTAATAAAAAAATTAAACTATATTATAATCATACGTATGTGTCAAACTAAAAAAATTAAAAATTAAATATGTAATATTTAATATTTCAATATTTATCAATCATAATTAAATTATTACGTTGGACTAAATCACTCAGCGTGATTATACAAATTTGTGCACAGTGATGTCATTAGAAACAAAATTGTAGTTAAAAGATTGTTTTTGAAAATAAATATATATTAATAATGTAATAATTTATTACTACAATAAGTTATAAATCTCATGATTAGCATATTTAATGGAACGAATATACTATGATTGAATTCGGAATTGTCAAAATTAAATTTTGGAACACACAACATTTGGGATTATTTAATTAAATTAAGTTTGTCAATTTGAAAGATGAAATGATAAATAAAATAATTTCTTCAACGTTGAATATTATTAATATTATAGGTCATAATCAATCATTTTGAATGGACATTACACGTTTGGATATTTTTACGATTTATAATAGCAGTATATGCAATATTAATCTGTATTATATATAGCAGAAAATAGCTTTTTAAGCTAAATTAAACTCTTTCATATGGCGTATCAAATGATCTGTATTTAGCCATTAGAATTATATTTTAAATGTGCAAATCAAATAAATAGCCTTCGAGAATTAGGTTTTACGTCCACTTTCTAAAACCATATAGAATGTTGACGAATATACACAAAAACTAAAATAATTTATTTGCACGATCAGCTATTTGATTCATGTGTTTTGTATATGATGGTTGGAGCAAATCCTATCCATTCGTATCTGTAAGCTCAATATGTACTGGTACTTTATCGACATTACATTACTCTAAATTCATGCTATTAGATTTTAAAGTTCGTGTTCGGTCATAAATTTCAATGACCTAGTAAGGACGACGTGCAAGGCGATAGTGTTAACGAAACTGTAGCTCCGGTCATAGAAATCTGGGAGAGATACGACCAGAGGAATGTATCTTCCCGTTCATTATCGTTTATCCTCCATAGGTTGGGCTATTCAAACTTCCACATCCAAAACCGGAAGTCTTTGATAAAATACCCACAAGATACACCACACGATTTAAATTGTTTTTACCGTATCCATGCCCCAATGAACCAAATGATTTAGGTGAAACATGTCGTCATCCTTGATTCGGACTCGTTTCATCCACTATCACTACTATTACTTATCGTGATAAATAAGAGTGGAAACGGATAGCGGCAATACGTATGCACACTATACGATCACAAATTTTATACATTCAAAAATTGTCCTTGACCAACGTCAGTTAAGGAAGTAGACGAAAAAGGGAGAGAAATAGTAATAAGTAAACAAGTGATTTAGGAGTTAATTCACTGAATTAGCAAGCGGGAGATAGAATAAATCACCTTTAAAGTTTCGAGTCATTCAGCAATCGTCCCTCGAGTGAAGAAGAAAGGAACATAGATAAAGGTACTGGATATGTGGTGTACGCAGAGTAATATTAGAGTTTGATATCTGCGTTACCATTTTAATGTAATGTAATGTTCTCTTTTGATAAGACACGATAGCTAGTGATAAGCGAGCAGAACTTTAATTTAATTATTGTAGCTGTAGGAATTTTATTTCTAATTTGCTACATATCTCAATTATATTATAAAAATAAAGATTACATTTATTAAATTTAGATCAAAAATATTTTAAAAAGGTATATAATTTCTATCAATTACAAATTTTTCAATAACATTCTCAATATTTTAAATAAATTTATAATTTGCACATAAAAATCTAAAACGGCATGTGCACTTTAATTATTAAATTGAAAATGTTTATTAATTATACTCATTTACAAAATTTTATTGACATTTTTATAATTATTCAAATATGAATTACAAAAATTATAAAGAATATGCATAATTGAGTAAAAAATTAATTTTTTTTAACAAGATAATTTATTTAATAAAACAATATAAATTGTAACAGCTGTTCCGCTACATATATAGGTGAGATAAAGCGCACTCTGTCCACGAGAATTAACGAACATCAAAAACGTAAGAACAGTTCCTCAATCATTTTATCACGTGCACAAGAGTGCACACACAAAATAGATTGTGGAAATGTTTCGATCCTGGACAGTGAAAATAATTACAAAAGGTGGTTAATTTCGGAAATGCTGCATATAAAAACAAACAATTTAAAACACAGAATTTGAATCAGCACTAAAATCATATGTTGTACTTGATTACGTATAAGAACGTCATCTCGATCAAACATGTAAACACCTCATTTATCGTAGAGCTAATAATTAATATATAATCTTTGATTTCGCATGGTCAACATGGAATAGAATAAGTTGTTCTGTAAATATTAAGGTATTTATATTTAAAAATTAAAAATTTTAATATTGTTATTTAATTATTGTAATTTTAAATAATTGCACTAATAAATAAATTTCAATAAACGCCTTGGCAAGGATGGCAACCACATCGTCGAAACGTTGACGTTACAACTAATAAGTTGTAATATTTTTATTTCACCACCCACACCAAAAAAGGATATTTTTGACTTATTATAAATATGGAGGATATTTTTTCAAACAATTTTTTTATAAATTTTCTTCGTAAAAGATTACATAAAATAAAATTTCCTTATTATTACGTACAATAAATATATTTTCATATCAGTAAACTAAATTTAAGTAAAATAGAAAACGAATTTCCATCGATAATGGAATAGATAACTTATTTCAATGATTTATTTATTTCAAATATTTATGAAGAACCCGTGAATGATAAATAATTAATTATCACCGATTGAACGTAATTTTATCAATCAATTTAATTGAATTGACTAAGTTTAAGAAAAAATATAAAATAATTAAATTTAATAACTAATAACACTGTTTCTTATTAAAAAATTACGTACAGTTGACTAGCTATAAACTTAAGTAAAATCTAATTAAAGCAACTTTTTACCCCAATAGTTATCTAATTTATATTATCCTTTCTCTTCTGCGTAAAATTAAAGGAACAAATTCTATCAGAATTATTACTCATAAAACTGCACAATGAATTGCATTAGGAAATAACTAATACATCATAAACTACTAATACTTATACAATTTTTAAAGATCTCATTGGAAAATGTTTGATAATTTTAATTAATTATTTAAGTATTATTTATTTCAGTCAAAATTTTTTAAATTAAAATAAAATATTTTTCTATATATTAAACTATATAATATATAATATGAAACTAAAAATAAAAAATAATTTTAATTATAAAAATATATTAGTTGATAAAAGTATCCAAAAGTATTAAAGATTCCAGCATCATTCTGTTTTTTAAAATTAAATTTTGCTTTTAAATTTTTTTTAAATATAAAGTTTTTCAAAATTAAGCAAATGCAAATCAGTAATTGACATACTCAACAAAAAAAAAATGAATATAAGTTGTAGAATGTTGAGAGTGTATAGAAAAGGTGAAATGAGTGAATGAAAAAAGTAAAAAAGATAAATATAGCGGGATAAAGTAAACGTAAATTCTTTTAGGTTTTACGTAGGGGAGTAGATCGTAATTCGCATTGATCAGTCAAGGAAGTCGTATCAGGACAGTTGCGTTGCTGTACCTTTCGAAAACAAAAAGTAAAGAAGCGAACAAGTGAAGAAAAGAGAAAAGTCAGAAAGAGACCATGACTGCACAAGGATTAAGGCTGGAGGGGATAAGAAGTCGTAACATGTCACTCGAGATAAAACTAAAGTGATTGTACAAATTCTTTTTACAATTTTTTTGTATCCGTATTTGAAAATATCTTTTATTTTCACTTGTAGTTCCAATATTTGTTGGAATTTCGTATACTGCATTTTAAATACTAACTATATTACTATTTTAATATTTCCATTTTCAACGCAATTCCTCTTTCACACTTTACTATATTTTTTAAAATAATTTTTACGTACATATTTATTTATTTCATAATTATAAAAATTAATCAGGTATTTTATCTTTCATACAAAATCATTTTTGAATATTCATATTTTAAATCAACTTAAAATTTAAAAAACTAAAATTTTTTTTTTAATTTGATGTAATTTAATTTTCTATTCATTAAAAAAAGTATAATTGATGCATTTTATATCTTAAAAAATTGAAAAGAAATTTTCTTTGCATTTTTTCAAAATTTAATAGATGTTTGAAAAGTGATTTGGTATTGAAAATATTCATTTTTACAAAATTAGATTGTAATAATTATATCCTTAAAACATTAAGTAATTAAATCATAATATTTCGCACTTAACATTTTCATAAAGTTCCTCATATGATGCAAGTGCTATTTAAAGTAAAATTATTTAATTAAACATCCTGATAATAGAATTCAATTATTTCGTTTTTAAGCTTCAATTGAACTCAAAACATATATAATCAAATATTTAATTTTTTGTTTTTTTGCAATATTAGATAGTTAATTTAAAAATAAAATGTTTAAAATTATACCAATTATTTAATATTATTTTACAAAACAAAACCTTATTTATTAAATGAAATTTTTCCAAAATTTCGATTTTACAGATGTAGTCATTTTAAAAAAAGTTGTTTTTATTAGCGTTATTGAATATCATGTATATTAAAAAAACTTGAATAATTCAAATTTTATAATTCTAACCTATAGATAACACTGAATTCACGTTTATTTATAATTTTTATATTTAATATTTTTATTACTAAACCAATACATTTCTAATATTTTAATTATTTCAAGAAAGGAATTGTTTGTGAAGAAAAAACAAAAATGTTTTACGACTTTCTATTCTATAAGAAGGCATTTGTCAAATTAATAGTTATATTTTTTTTTTCTAAAGCAGATATCAAAACTATTACATTGAAAATGATTTTTACGATATATAATGTATAACTAATATAATAGCTATCAAAATGTAACAATATTATTAATTAAAATATCATTAATAAACTATTTATAAGGTTGTTGAAAAAAGAATTTAGCTATTTTTTAATTGAAAATGAATATTAATTATATTTCAACAATAAATTGTATCTATGAATGTTTTACTTAAGTACATACAGTACTATGATTCAATTCAGTTTTAGAATATAAGTTTTCCAATTAATGTAAAAACTAGTATTAACCATTCAGTTAAAAAAAAATATTTGAAAAATTTAAAAAAAAATTATTTTAGTAAATAATTTCTTTTTCTTTTTGGGTGAAGTAATATTTTGTCCATAATATATATTCAAAGTACCTAAGCAAAAAGGTATTTTTATATACAACACGTTCCATGAATGCATATAGGCCAGTATTATTATATATAGAATCGTCATAACATATGTACTTATACCGACATATGCAAGTATGAATTCACGTAACGTAATACATATAAAAAATATCATGTGCTTTGCATGAATCCCATGGAATAAACATTTTTTATCAAAATACCCAAACAAAAGCAAAGGGTATAAAATACATGGTGTAGGGGTTATGTTGAAGAACTAAAAAAGCAACATGAATACAAGTTGAAAATCTCAATATTTTTATCGACATATAAATTATCTAATCTTTAAAAATATAGCTGAAGGTATTTAAATACATGTATTTCAAGGTATATGGTGATTATAAATTTTAATACTTAAGCAGAGCACAAATTTTCGATAAATCTAATTGTATAACTTCTTCATTTATAATATTGAGAAAATTTTAAATAATAATAATATTTTATTTATATTTAGGTTAAATATTAAAACAACGATCTTTTAAAATTTAATATATAAATATTATTTTAGTTACGAAAAAATATATGATGAATGTGCTATGACTAATAAACTAAATCAAATATTCGGTATTATTATGAACTATTAACTTTGCACGATATAAGAATATTGAAAAAACATTATATCTTTATCTATACTAAATAAAATTTAATAAAGTATTAAATACTTTTATGCTCGAATAAGAAAATGTTATTTTGAACGTTAAAAAAATAAACTTTTAAAGTGTATTTTATTTTAAGTGTGACTAATAAAATAAATTCACAATTTATCAATATATTATCTTTAAATAATGATTAAAATTTTCGTTTACTAGTAAATAAAAGAAAATAATTATAAATTAAATTTATTTATATTTATTTAGAAAAGTGTTTAAAATTTTTTGAAATAAATATTAACTGTTGTTTTATTATAAAAAATATTATTTATGTTTTTCTGAATGATAGACAGTATTTAAAATTATTTCCTAATTACAAAATGCTAATATTTTCTGTTTTTCTTATTCATTTATATTATATTTACTGATTTTTTTGGATTGATAATACTCTTTTAATCCTTATTTTTCACTGGGTGGAGGAGTAAATTTTACATGTAAAAAAACAATATTCACAATATTGAAAGCGATTTTTAAGCATCTACACTTTTCTTCCACAACCTAAAACCGTAATTTCTCGTTATAAATATGAGACTTCAAATTAGTATAAAAGCCGAATACATATTGTTACGGTATATAATGTGAGAGAGACCACATAATTCGTTAAAGTCAACAAAGCCAAGTAAACCACAAATCGCACAAAAGTACTTACCGCAGAGTGGCTATTAACGAAATTAGCGGTTGTCCCCCTGATTCGATCGAAAATCTATTTTCTTCATCCAGTCTTTCCTTCCGTCTTTCATTCATACAAATATCTGTGTACATACATGGTTTGTTCCCGAAGCAATGATTTTTTTTTTATCTTGCGACTATTAGTCATAGCGAGTTAGGAGTGGTCTTAAAATGACAAGAAAACATTTTTCCATTTGTCTCTTTTTTTTGTTTTTTTTCTACAATTTGAAGGGACAGAATTTTACTTCGCGCGAAGGATGTTTTTCAGTTTTTTTGACATGAGGTGATGGGGCGATTATTGAAATAACGTTACGTGATAAAATTATGTTTGCAACTTAAAAAAAAATAATGCAGAAACTTTTAATATGTTAATAGAAGCTTATAAAGATAATTGTATGTCAAAATCGCAATGTGGAAAATGGTATAGAGCTTTTAATGAGAACCGGGAAAAGATTATCGACGAGTCTCGATCTGGATGCCCAAAAAGCTCTCGACTTACTAAAAACACCCGCCACGTGCTAAAAACTTTAAATTCAGGCCATCGATTAACGATTATTTTTTAACAATTTAAAATTTTTATTTCAAACTGCTTATAAGTTCAATAATAGATAATATTTCATTAAAAAGGTAATGTTTTCTTTTTTCTTTAGAAAATTTAAACGAAACATTCTCAAATAGCGTTTTCCACTAATCGCTTCAGTGCTCCGTGTCAAAAAATCAAAAAACCCCCTTCGCGCGAAGTAAAATTCTGCCCCTTCAAGTTATCAAAAAAACAAAAACAAAAATGGACAAATGGAAAAAGGTTTTCTCGTCATTTTAAGACCACTCGCAATTCGCTATAACCAATAGTCGCAAGATTAAAAAAAAAATCTCGTTCCTTCGGAGACAGACCCTATATCCATTCATACATCTCATTTTAGATTTTTCGTAGTCCTACCAGAATTTAATCGGAAACAAATTCTACCGATGTACTAAGAAAAATTCTCAAAAGTGTCCCAATCTCCCATCCATAAATGTATTCTGATAGATAGGTGATAGAAGTAAGTTCCATTTGGTCTGAAAATTATAGAGGATATTGTGATTTGCTTAAAGAAGAAAAAGGTAATTTGATTTGGCGATGGAAAAAAATCTCCAAAATATCGTATAAACATCATTTGTTTATAATCATGTCACATATAAATGGAATATATTTCAAATTGATTCATAACAAAACATTGTCAAAATATTAATAATACAAAATGTTCGATGCATTTTTGTTTGCCGTTGCCGGAAAAGAGAAAGTGGACGAAAACCTATGTTTAGAAAACCCGGAAGAAAAACTGACCTTCGCGGGATCCGATGCAGGGGATCTTCCTTACTCTTCTTCTGATTTTCTTGTGCGACCGCTCCCCCAATAATTCGACATTTTGCTTGGTATTTTTGTGTTTTCGGCTTTTTGTAATTTTCGATTGAGTGCGAGCATTCTGTATATGTGTTTGAGTTTTTTAAGCGCTAATTTCTCTGATGGATACAAGGCGGCGGGTCTTCTTTAAAGCTCTTCTTTAAAGAAGTGCCCAGCGCTCGACTTCTGGATGGGTATCGACGGGTACCTGGATTTTAATTTTAATTTAATTTTAATTGGACAATTGTAAGTTTTTGTAATTATTTTAATCGGTGCAACAAGTGCTTTTCCCTCTAATTAGCAGAGGATTTTTAAGCCGCACCCATCAAACTTATTGTCTATTCTGGTTAGCTTGCGCAAAATCTGGTATTTTATTTGCATCCCAGCAGTCTATCCCTTATTCACTTCACTACATAATTAATTATTTTATTTTTAATTTACTACAAACGTAAGCAATATTTATAAATATTTTAAATATTAAACTTTATTTATTGTAAAATATTACATATTTTGATTTTTTATCAGACCTATATTAAATTGAAGTCATTAGTCAAAAGGAATGTATTAATAAGTATTATAATGTTTGATATATAATGTATATTATAAAATTTTGGTTATACGATTACCATAATCCTATAATTATCTATCTGTTAAAAGAAAAATTTATTTTATTTTCTGTTAATCTTTCATTTTTAAATTAATATTCCCGTGCTTTAATAAATAATTCTAATAATATGCTTCATTTTTATTTTGAAAATCAGAATTAAATATCAAAAATTTAATGAAAAATATTGCAGCGAGACTCCTCGTTCCTAGAAGTTTCGAGAAGGTTACGTGCTCCCTCTCGAGACTTCAACGGTTAAGGCCCCCCGCGGACCGCCGCGTCACGACCAATCGGCGTTCGCGATTTACGGCGCAGCAGCGGCTGCGCATCTTCAACGCCGAGTAACCGAGGTGATGTAACACCTCGGAGTGTTCAACTCGGTAGCAGAACCTTTCCGCCTTTCTACCGACCACCTCCTCTCCTAAGTTAATCCCGCTGTTCACGCTATCGTGTCAGCAAACCATAGCCAAAAATTTCCATCGTCACGCTACCGTGACGGTAAAAACCTCTGACTCATACATGCTACCATGTCAACTCAATCCTTTAATAAAGGGCGTTTTTAATAAACCCTTTATCTTTCCACTTTCGGGCGAGCAAAAGTTTTTCTGCGTAATTTAGAGGCAATATAGCGATTACGCGATATTGTATTATTTCGATATCCGTTCTTTCACCGTCCGTTTTGGTTCCGTTACCAAATCTATTTACCTGCAAGTCGTTAAGCAATTATTTTATAATTTCTCGATTTAGTTTCGGTATCTAAATCATAAATAATTGTCCTGAAACCGGTGGAGAAGTGAATCATTGAGATTACTTTCCCTAGTCCGCTTAATTATTTGTTCAGCAATTTAATTCAATTGCTCGTTTCTTGATTTGAATGGTTCCTTGCAGTGCGGTCTAAGATATCCGAAAAAATCATTGTTAAGCAATTCAATTTGATTGCTCGTCTTGTATTTGGATTGCTCTCTGCATTGCGGGTCAATATACTGCATCCACTGCAAATTTACCATTTATAATAACCATCCGTAACCTTAGCTCGTGATCTGTATCCCCTGTTACACCAGGAGTTTATCTTTTTCCCGTTAACCTTTCGTAGGATACCGTTGCCGTATATTGAGCCATCCCGTATCTTTCATTTCCCGTCATGTATTATAATTTATTTACTTCTGTTTGTTCAACAAAACAAAATTAATAAATCGAAATCGGTAATCTATCCGAAATATCTGCGCGTATATAAAGTTTGTAAAGTAATTATTTAAGATAATTACTCGGATTTTGGATAGTCCGCGAGATTTTGTGTATCCGGGTCAACCTTATTATTGTTTATGTACATGACCCCTTATTGCGGTCATTAAGACGAGTAAACGAAATTCTAAATATTATGAGAATCATATTTATTCAACGTGTCGTTGAAATTGTATTTATTTATGTGACTGATTTTATTAAACGACACCTTCCCGGTGACATTTATTTATTTAAAACGTATTTTTTTTATTTATGACACCTGTAAGCAACGTTCCGCATCCCTGGCAGACCGGCTGTCACCTGTTCCGGCGAATTCTATCTTTTCTTTGACGAGAGCTCGACTCTGCCTTTCACCTATGAAGGGCGAATGGAGCCACCTCGTCACAATATTATGAATTGAATCAATATTAAAAACATAATCAATAAAATGCTCAATTTTTAATACAAAATAGTTATTGGATTTGTATATATTGTGTGTATATAATTAATAATAAATGGACTTACATATCGAAGATAATGCCTAATAAAAATGATTTTGTAACTCACCTGAAATTTAAAATTAAATAAATATTTAATTATAATTTAAAGTAAAAAATTTAAATAATCAAATATATCATATTTTTTATTATAATTTTTATCAATATATTTTGAATGTAATGAATGTTCATTAAAATTTTTCAACAATTATAAATGTAAATATATATTAATATTTTTTAAAAATATATAATTTTGTATAGATATCTAAAACATAAATAAGACATAGTAAACTACATGAAATACAGAATGTCTTTCTTATTCACCACAATCATTTTTTCAAATGTGGTGAAACTAAATTATGTTTTTGTATGCGTGGTCAAGTTTACCATCATCCATACGCCGTCCAGAGGTCTCGTAAATTAAATTGTACACTTAAAGTTCAATTGTTAGTAGATTAGTGCGGGCCAAAAGGAGATTGTTTGTGTTAGTGATCTGGTCGCAGATCTACGAGGGCTTCTTTCGCGTTATTCGCAACCGCCCGGTCGATGAGTCTGCCGGTTACAGGAGCGGTTACTGTCCATCTTCAGCCCGTCCCTCCTCTGTGTTGGGACGTGCAGTGCTCACCGGACTTTTTGTAACTCGGCTTTTTTCCTCCTACAAGGGAGATTTTTATGACCGTGCTTGCCCTAACAATGAATAATAAATAAATATATTTTTATCTTTCTGTCGCCTAAATCGATGAAATTAACTCTTTTATTCTGTTTATCCAAGTACAGTTCGTTGCTATCCTCAAATCCCATGAATAACAAATTATGTTAAATAAGTAGATCTCTCTCTAATTCATTATATATATATTTTTATTTCTATTGATTATAAACACAATGGAAAATTAGTTATGTTTTTTAAAATTTATCAAAATATATTTTTAAAAATTTGTTTCATAATTGAATAAAATTTTTTCAATAAAGAATTATTGCTTTAACTGTATTATTTATTTTCATTAGACATCGTGAAATATACTATATTTTATAGAAAAACTTAATCATAAAAGTAGTGTTTAGGAATTTAGTATAAAAACATCATTATTTTTTCGTAATATTTGAAACATTGTGGTTTTCTTAATCTTTTCATGTGCGATCAAAAAATAATAGAAAAAAAAATAATAAGAAAAGAAAAAGAAAAGAAGAAGAAAAAAGCTACTTGGAATCAAAAATGGGTTCTATCTTGTTTTAAAGTTTATCATCACTCGCCATTTTTCTTTCTTTCTTTTTCTTTCCTCTATACTTTTTTGAAACTTTTTGATTCTTTTTTGATTTTTTCTTCTTTCCGTCTGTAGTATAAAACTTTATATTTTCGTTAACTATCTTTTAGAAAGATGCAGAGCTTTGAAAAAAATGTTCGCCTATAATCGTTATTAAATAGTTTAAAATAGTATTTATTTACCAAGGTTTTACTTTATTAAATTATTGCAGTATCGATATTTCTTTTATTGATAAAGCATTCATCACTCATTAAAATCAGATATAAAGGATAATAAATTTTGTTAAATACAGAAATAGTTTTACATTTTAAATATTAATAATATTGATAAATAATTTGTAAAGAAATTAAAGTAATAATGTCATTTTATAAACATAGATATGTATATAATCTGAATGCATGACAGTCTGAAATTTATAAATCAATTCACTTCTCTATCTTTTACAATAGAATGTTAAAATAAATAAATAAAATTTGTTTAAAATAAAATGTAAGCAAAAGTGTCTTTTTAGTGTAAAAAATTTCAATTCCTACCCTATTTTCAAAATGCATTTTTAGTTTCTCACTTTGTCTCTATAATTCCCTCTATTTTTACGTAGTTATTCCCCGTTTTTACCTATCTGTATTCGTGTATATCTATGAGCGATGCGGCTTTAATATCATTTTAAAATCAAAGTTTTTCGCTATGGAAAACTTTCGTTTATTATTTACAGCTTGTCTACTGCTCTAAGAACTCGTTCTCTCTCTTTCTCTCTAAAAAGTACACACTACTTAATTCTTTTTGTCTGTAAGCTTTACTATCAGTATGTATCTTTGCGCAAACTTTGCTTTTCTTGTTCTTCTTCTCGTCCATCTTCTTCTACTGCTTGCTCTCTCTTTATCTTTTGTATAGTTGGCATATGCAAGAGTTGCGCGAACCCAACCACGTGCGACCCATAACCCTTGAACCGTGCGTTTTCCTGTCCTTCCTTCCTGACTCCCTTCGCGTCTTTATACGGTCCAGGAATTTTTATGCACGTTCAGGAAGCTCACTCTTTACTGGATTTTTACTTTTCCTCTTTCAGAGTCATCAAAGATACGTTTTTTTGAATCATGATATTCGCATCAATATATTAAAATTACCCGTAATAGATCTTATTGAAAATTAGTTTGAAATGAGAAAAAAATTTCAATAAACACAATTAAATAAAGGGTATTTGTATTAACATAGAGATTTTATTCAATTAAAATCCAATTTAATAATTTTGAATTTATATATTTCAATGTATTCTTCAATTTAAATACATCAATTCCATTTAAATTTCGGATGTTACTCAAGGTGCTTTAAAATTCTGTGGTAATGTTTGTTTCTTATTTCTACTAAAAAATAAAAAGCACCGCAGATAAAACATAAATATTTTATTGTAATTACTAATAAACACAATAAATTTTATTTTAAAATGCATTTCAAGCATGAACAAATAAATTTTATTATATGAAACATATAAAAATAATAATTTTTAAAAAATATTTAACAATAATTTATACTAAAATTATATGTTATTTAGCATGATTAATTTAATAGCTTTAACTTATTGGGTTATTTAGTTATGTATAGTGTACTGTATAGTATTTTCTCTACAGAATCATAAAAAGTTTTAATACATTTAAATTATAGTTGATTAATACTATCTATAATATCAGTAAATTTTTTTAACTAACTGACAGAAAACTAACCATGCATAATAACTTTCTAATAATAACAAATAATTTTATAGTAACAAAAAGTCTTTTAAAACTAATTTATCGACCACATGTTCTTTAAAAGAATGTATAATTAACAAACTGAAGAACGTTACATAATTATACATAGCTGTCTGATAATATCGTCAATATAATAGAGTAAATAATTAATGAAATAAAGTTCTTTATTAGCCATACTTGCATAAGTATAATTTTTTTTAATTTTATAAAAAATATATGAATACACATTATGTAAAATATTGCATTTATAAAAAAGAATACTTTTTATTATTAAAGAGCTTTCTAATGATTAAATTCGATTCTTATAATTATTCATTGAAGATTATTATATATTATAATAAGATTCATCTCGCTTTTGAACAGAAAAATTAACCAGCCATTTACTGTTAATTTTATTATACATATCACTTTAGAACTTTCTATAAATAAAGTTTTTATTAAATATAATAATATTTAATAATATCATTATAAAATCACTCAAAATTAAAAAATAATTTGGTGATAAAATTTAATTTAATTAAATTGATGCACATTTGAAGTTCGTATATTGTTGCTTTTAAAAACGTAGTATTAATTCTAATAGAATTCATGCTTACTTAATTCGTGTCATTTCCAAAAATTTTTTTAATCAAATATTCAAAATTTTCATAAAATATTTTTTAATAAATAGCTTGTAATTACTGTAATGAATAATAAGGACTAACTTCTAATTTATGTAATCTCTATTGTTAATATCATTAATACTCATAAATATATGAAACGCATCCCATGAGGACGATTTTAATAAGTTTTGTTCAACATTTAAACTAAGAAATATATTTAAAATATTTTTATGTTTTTTGTGAGATATTTTTATGTCAATAATAATTACAAAATTATTGAATAATTAATTTAGCTCATTATTTTTATAGGATCTCTCAATTATTATTAATAATCAAGTCATCAATTATGTGAATTATATTTATTCATTGCCTCATACATGATAAATATATATGAATTTAATTTTTTTTTTTCAATTAATTTTAAAAAAAATATGTATTCACACGCAAAAGTTATAGAAAATTTATTTAAATAAATTTATATAAATAAATATACAAATCAACTATTCTGCAGTATTTATAAATTTATTAATTATACTTTTACTATTTATTTGAATATATTTATTAAATTATAAAGACTGTAACACCTGCTTTTATAAAAAAATCTTGTATAATTCTTGTATAGTCCAATCAATAGAGCACTTTTTTGGTCATAAAAAATAGCACTTAATGATGTATAGCAAATTTCGTAAAAAAATCAGTAGATTCTTATTTTCTAAAATGCCGATCATGATATTCAGGAATTTTTATTATTAACAATATTAAGGAAAAAAATTTTTTTTACTTTTTTTATTACAAATTGAAAGGTCTTAATTTGAATATAATAGTATCGATGGACGATTTATAGCTAATAAAATTGAGAATAAAATTCATTTTTTCATAAACCGATCAAATAATTAGAAAGTTAAAAATTTTCTAAGAATCAGAAAATTTTTAAATTAATTAAAAAAATTGCAACATTTTTATTTTTTTATATTTACAACTTTAGTTTCGGTAAATTAAAGTGATTAATATGTACTTTATTCCTACAAAATTTTAATTTGATCTGATTATTAGTTTATTAATACTAATGTTAATTAAATTATGCCACTAAATATATTACTATATATTGATAGAATATTATTTTATATATTTTATTTATTTATTTAATTTATTATCAAACCCTATTTTTTATATAAAAAACATATAAATAATTAAAAAATATTATTACAGAATCAAAATTTACTTTATCAATAATCTTATTCAAATTATCTTTGGACTTTACAGCTGGAAAGCGGAACATTATATTAATATAATTGAGTTAATGATTAAATATTATTTCGAAATCATTTAAATTCATTTTGTGAAAAAATTTAATTTAAAACCGATCTTTCTTAAGCATATATTATTATTTTTATGATTATATATAAAATTATATTATATTTCTTTTAAACAGAGCAGACAGATTAATTTTTCAGCTACGAGAATTTAGTTTTTTCATTAAAAGTCGCATAATTTCCACTCAAGAATTTCTTTGAAATTTTCTTATCATACGCTCCATTATTCAGATTTTGCAATATAGGAGTTATGAACTATTTCATTACATAAAAAGTTTTTTGTGACAATTGTACTTATTCTTGTTACAAACCGCAATATGAATTCAACTTGAAACTTTCTACGTTTTAGAATAGTAATGGTACTGTTAAAACATTTTTATGAGAGCTGAATGCAATCAACAGAAAGCTTCTTCAATTATTACTTCACGAATATCATCCTTTAGACATATTTTTAAGATATAAAACTCAATCTCTCATAGTATAATATAAATTCACATCATAAGAATCAATTAATTAAATAAGGATGAAAAAAGGACTAAAGGATAATTAGGCAAATAATATAAAAGTATTTAGTTTTTAATAAAAGTAAGATCAATTAAAGACTCAGAACTAAATTTTGTTTATATTAAAAATTAAAACTTTATATTATGAAAATATTTAAATAATAGAAATCGATTAAGAATATATCATTGATCATATTGTTTATAAATATATTAAATTTGATTTTAATTTTTCAGCATTCTATTTTATTCTTTAATGCACATATGTAAGTCCGCACATGTGATCTAAAAATTATTTTCATTTTAATTTATTAATTTCAATTAATAAATTAAAAAGAATATAACGGAATAAAAGTAGATTAGATGCATTAAATTATTAAAATTTGTAACAAATAAATTATATTAATTTTTTTTTATTTTTATTAATTTATTAATAAAGAATAAAATATTATATATTAATTAATTCTTATTTAGGAACATTTTTAATTTAGCACAACAAATTCTATTTTATGTAAAAATTATATAAGCCAATAAAATATTATACAAATTCTTGAAACAAAAAATAATAAACAAAAAAACAAAAATAAATTTTAGACAATTATTATATTTGAAATATTTTATTTTTATTTTTTGATGTCATTTATTGATGTCAATCTTTTGTTTACACAAGTTCTATTCATTTCTTTTATAATTTTTGTTTTGAATAAATCAACTGAAAACTTTTCTAATTTCCTATTTTATTGTACTACATGACTGAATAAACGAAATTCAATATCAGAAAGAAATAACGATTTTTGAGCTTTTTATTGTTTTTAAATTTTATTAAGATAGATATAAAATATCAGTAAAAAAAATTGTTGAAGTTACAATAACTAGAAAAAAAATATCATTAAATAAGATAAACATATTTTAATAAAAAAAATTAAGAATATATTTTATAAATGCATTTATTTAAAAATGTTTTAATATATAAATTTCGCAAAATTCTGCCACTAATAAATCATTTAAAAAATAAAAATATAGTTTTTAAATTTAATAATCGTATAAGTTTAAAGTAATATAATAAATATAATCTTATTATTAATTGAATATTTAATATTAACTAACCGAATCAGTATATTCAAAAAATATTATTTTGCTATTCAAAAATTATAAAATAAAAATATAATTGGTTTAAATCGAAAATAAAAAAGTTTATATCTTAGAAAATATAAATTTAAAGGTATATATCTTGTGTAGAGAAAAAGTAATAAAATTCTTAATTCAGATTTTTTGAAAAATTGTTCTATACTAAAAAAGAAATATCATTTTCTAAAAATACGGTGATCTATTAGCTCAGGATTTGTGTGTTTGTGTGTCCTAAACAAATAGTTAGATCGTAACAGTTATATTTTTAATAAATAAAGTATCATGAGAAATTATATTCACAGAAATGTCATTTGATAAATTAAATTTAAGTAATAGTTAATGTAAAAAATATGTACGCATAATTTATGTAGAATTATAGCATATGATTTTATTTAAATATTTTATCAATCATTTAACTGCCTAAGCATATACTGACAATGTTATACCTGTTTTATCAACATTAAATTCAATTGATATGAACGATAAATGATCCGAATGGATTACCAACTTAATAAATGTGTTGTATATTAATAATAATTTAATTCAATATTGCTTATACAATTTAGTACAATGATATTGTATTTAATATAAAATTATGTTTAAAATGCTTTACAGTGCCGAAGAGGTAACTTGATCGTTGCAAGTTAACTATGTGTGTATATGCGTGTGAGATACACAGATAAGAGAATGATACTGTTCCACTGCGGGACTACATGTGCATTAAATAAACAGTTACCGGTGAAACTCGAAACAAACCAATAATGGATATACAATGATGCCTTTAAATTAAAATTCTGCAAGGAAAAATACATTAAATCGCAGGAATGGTCGGTGTTTTAAATATGACGTTATCCGGTTTGGCTTAATTCGATCAATCTAAACTTTCTCCGGGGGTTTAATGAATGGAGAGCTCGGGGATGTCTCACTTCATTTAAAAAGCAAACAGGATTTCACCGGGGGTAAAATAAATCGACAGACGCACCAGGTGACAACCTCCGGAGGAGGGGTGTACTTTGTGGACAATGGACACCGGGAGTCAAAGGGTCGCTTACTCACTGCGAGAAATTGAGCGGTCAACAGGCCTGTCCCCGCACATCCAAGGGTGATCGGTGGCCTCGATTCTACATATGAGCCCGAGTCCATAAGCACCAGGTCATTGACTTCAGGATAAACACAGAGAGCGAATGAAATTGGACCAAGTGAGAAAATATCCCTGCAGTAAGTGCGGGGACAAAAGAGCGACCGGGAAAGTTGGACGGACGTTCGCAAGTGTGGAGAAACAGACGTGGAACTGTAGAAATGATTTCTGGAGTTGGTGGTTTGGTGGATGGTGACAACGATGACAAGAAGAAATTAATAATGAACCGAGTCCAATCGCTCGGGTGGAATATCGAACTATCGTACGTGCTTCGGACCCCCATTCTTCTTTGACATGTTTTTATTTTGATCGATAAAAGTATTTGTTTACACGTTTCGTCGATATTTTTAAACATCGGTCAATGCAAATGTGATCACTAGGGAATTTTGATTGAGCTTTAGCAAGATCCAAGTTGACATGCACATACAATGATAGTTTAATATAAACTTTGTTTAACAGGGGAAAATAGAAAGTTCACTGCTACAAAATTTGTAACGATTATTTTATTTATTGAATTACACGTATAAATTTTGAGTGACAGTTTATTTATACCGAATACGTTATCCAAATCATTAAACAATACTATGTGCAGTGAAATAATTGATAACTATTTGATAGCCTTATGTATCTGGACAAACTCGTAATTTTTAATGGACTAATTTAACCCTAGGTAAGTAGCGAAAATAACTTTACTTATGAGAAAGAGTTTCATGAAACTTCGAAATATATCAGGGACAGAGTATAGGGAATATAGGAAAAACTTAATAAAGTCAGTTAGATAATCGAAGAAATACCAAAACATACACAAACTATTTGAGAGAATTGGCTCTTTAATCGCAGGAATGAAAGTAAATAAGAAGCTGTAGATAAGTTTAGATGTAAATAACTTTAGCTTCAATGTTTCTTGGTGTCGGCTCCATAATGAAGTTATCCATAGTTTATCTAATAAGATTAATAAAAAAAGAATTTAAGTAAAAGTGTTGGACAGTAAATACATAAGTAGATAAAAATAAGGAGATTCAGGGGGTAGTATTAAAAGTGGAGAAAAACTACTTACATAGAAGAGATGCATACGCAAATGAATGAGAGGGGTTGAAAATCGAAGTATTTTTATTGCTGATAGATCAACACGTCGTATAGCGAAAAAGACAATGATAACGATAGTCGTTACTGTACCTTATAATCATGTCATTTCCGATAATCCAACAAGGTCCTGACGAGTTCAAAAGCAATGGTCAACGTCAGAATCACCCACCTTTGAAGCACACATTTTCTCTTTCTTTACGAGAACATTTTTATTTCTCATGCGTATTCCTATCTGAATTTTCGTTTCATTTTTTAAATTTGTTAAATTCGTTGACGAGACTTTGATACGTTATGGCTTCATTTCCTAGATTTAGTAACCTTGAATTATTGGGTGCATTGCAGAAAATATTATCTTTTTCGGTTATCTTTTAAATTTGCTATTTACAATTAATATAAAATTTTTTTAATTGATTTTTTTAAAACACATAAATAATGTAAGTGATATAAAATACTTATTGTATAATAAAAGAATAAATTAAATTATAAATGTCCTATTTTAAATAAAAGTAATTTGTTATGTTCCAAGATAAATAGTTTTACATATAAATTATATATTTGTCAGTACAATATATAGCAATATATTTTTAATTTAAAAAATGATGAATATGTCGATTGAAAATAATATTTAGTTAAAAAAAAGAATGTTTTAAAACAATATATTATAATTTCTATGAATTTAATTTATTGTAAAAGTTATAATTTTCTTTAAAAAATATTTTCAATAAAAATAATTTTTAAACTATTATATATGAAGGAAGCAAATATCAAGCAAATTATTTACAACAATAATATGTATTTGCAAACAAAATTGCGTGTACAAATTTACAGAAATAAAAACGAAAATACCTTAAGTTCATTTTACATAGTAAACAGTATATAATTGTGCTTGAAACATATACATGTCAAATTTGGTCAGAAGCCATCTGATCGAATTCGGTAGTTATACACAAACCTAGTGACTATTTAGAGAATTCCAAACTCATTTTTCTCAACTTCTCTATCACTTAAAGATAAAATAGGTTCTTGTTTAAAACTATTTGTTATTATAACCGTAGCAAAAATTTATTTTTTTATTTACATTAAATTTTAATTAAAAAATAATTTATGACTATTTAACTAATAAAAAAAAAGAAAATATAAAACTTACAAAATATATCCATACCTATATACATTATCACAAAATTATATAAATATATATTTTTTACGATAAAAGAATAATTATAAGAAAAGAACACAATAATTTAAAATAAATAAATATAATAAATAAATATTGTAATTTTAAAAATTTAATCATTATTTGCAAATTTTTTTGAATAGATTGTATAGTTCTTTAACATAAATCACAAATCGAGGAATTAAATCAAATGTATTAATTAATAATACTCATTATTTTTTTAAAAAATTAACTTAATTCTAAAAATCATTGATACATATTTTTGTAAAAAATAAATTAAACGAAAGAAATGCACATTCCTGCTTTTAAGATAATGAGAGATGTATAAACACGTTTACATATGTGTACACATATAAAGAATTTTTATTTTATACTTTTATTATTAAATTTTCTTGACAAAATATATTTATCAATGCATGCCATCATAAAGCTATCTACAAAAAAAAAATTAGTTTCAGTATATATTTGAAAGAGTCTTGAAAGGCGTAAAATATAAAACGGGAAAAAACAAAAGTAAAAAGTAATGACGTGCGTAAAAGAAAAATATAAGAAATTCAACCGTAAAGCGATCAATTTTGTATAGAGCAATGAAGAAAGATACAGTAACATCGTATCTTTTTTTCTTAAAATATGCAAAAGAATATAGCCATCTTACTGTCACATAACTGTGTGTAGAAGAGGCGTGAACTCTCGCGACGAAATAGATAGAAAAAGGACGACGGGGCTTTTCCGCTGCAAGAGAAAGAGGCGACAGATTCCTTGAAATCCAGGGGTACGATGAAACTTGGAAGTAGAAAGACCTTTTCGAATCGAAGAAACGAGTCGGAGATGTACAGGAGCTGACAAAGAAAAATCACTCGATAAAAGAAGAAGAAGAAGAAGAAGAAGAAGGAACATGCTGGAAAAACATAAAACGAGCAAGCGTATACGAGTGAAAGAGAGAGAGAGAGAGAGAGAGAGAGAGAGACAGAGAGACAGAGAGAGCAAGAGAGAGAAGTGCAAGAAAAGAAACACGAATCGGGCACCACGATCTCTGCGGAAGATTCTGAAATATATTCATTTTATCTGGAGCGAAATCGCCAAAGATATATGCAAGTTGGATATATCTCTTTGGTTTTGGTCTGGTGTCGCTCAACTTGAAGTCAGTCTCAACACCTGAGCGAGCTTCTGCTGGATCCGACATAACACACGACATAAAATATAGTATAAAGCAAAAAATATGAAAAAATATTCTTGAGATGCTAGAATTTGTTGAGCAAAAATACATGAAACTGCCGATGAAAGCCGATTGCTGAAATTGTAACGGATCGGAAAATACTGATCATAATCATGATGTTGTTGAGATTATCAAACAGTCATATTTCATCCCTACAACTCGATTATCGTTGCGCAATACACATATTCTTGAAAGCACATATCATTCAAAACACTACAACATGTGCCTTTGCAAGATCATTTCTCAAGATTATCATAATGGATAATCTTTTAGAACTATTAAAATATAAAATACATTTTTATTATACGTTATATTAATATATGTAAATATATATATACATGTATGACTCCCCACTCCTCTTTAATAGTCCGAACGAATCGCGTAATCAATATTTAAAAAGCAACTGACTTGCTTGACTACGCACTTTTGATAAAATAAGAAAGTCTCACATATTATGTTTTAGTTTGTTTAATTAAATAAAACATGTTATTTTTATTCTCTGCCTTTTTATTTTAACAAGAACTTTATTACATCATATTTTATAATTATAAGAGTATTATTGGTTTCGAATAGTGATTATATTTATATTTTATAAGTTTAACATTTACTAAAAATATTATCATTTTAATAAATAAACTTTTGATTGATGAAATACACTCCGACTCATAAATAAGATTTTTAATTAGAGAAAAATTAAAAACTACTTCTATAAAATGAAATTTAAAATACAAAATATATTTATTTTAAATAGCTTGGAAAATCTTTTTAAATGCAACAATCTATTGTTTTGATAACATTTATTTTCTATGTACTAAAAAAGATTTATTTTAGAGTAGAAAATCACTAGTTTTGTTCACATTAATATTCCAAATTTCGTATTTTTTAATCGAATAAGGTTGAAATAAAATTTCTTGTTTTATAAAATATAGATAATACTAAAATATTCTGTTCATATTTGTTCTTTGTAGAATAAGTTTCATAAAATAATATTGCAATAAAATTTTTTGTAATCACATTATGTTTACTTGATGTTTTTCACTACTTAAAAAAATCAGCTAAATGCCCAAATTTCCTTCCTAAATAGCTTAATTTAACTAGAAATAATGTTCACGTAATGTACATAAATTGTCAAAATGTTCTTATATCACTAAAGTTACAATACATTATTTAAATTTACCTGCAAACTGGTGGCGTATAAGTTTCATAATCATTAGATATCAATTTAGGAACTATTTTTGCACTAATAAATACTAGTTGCAAATATAGGAAATACATATTATAATTTTTAAACAAGTCATAAAAACATCAATGTAAACTATTCTTCTTTATCAAAATTACTTCTGTAGTAAAGGCATTACTTGAAAATAACACTTCCCTAACAATAACTACCATATAACTGTCGTTTATTTTTAGCCAAAAATATTGCAACTCAATTATTTTCTTTTATCGTAAAATATCATAGCTTGCGTATCGTGTAAAATTTGCTACTTGTAGCACAATTTCACAAAATTTATTTTATCAGCACATAGTAAATAAAATGGTATTGTAAAAAAAAGATAAACATTTCAAACTATGCTAATAAAAGGATATCTAAAAAAGTAAAAAGGTAAGATGTATTATGCCGCAATCCCTTGTAAAATTTTTATGAAACATCTGTTTCCATAGTACAAACTCACCTGTTTCACCAGACGTCGTTCAATTTCAACAATTATCCATTGATTATTAACATTCACATGTACGTTTAGCCGCTTTTCATAAAAATTTATAAGAGTTAAACTATATTTAGATCAATATTTAACGGTTCTGAAATATATATTTAAAAATTGTTCATTTATTTATTTATTTTCTTTTTAGTATGGTGCATAAAATTTAGTAAAATAACTTTGAAAGTTGAAGCAATGTATTTAAGAAAATATATTTCGTATATACTATGAAAAATTGGTTTCAAAATTCATCACCCAATTATTAATAAAAAAAAAAAAAAATCAACAATAATAGCATATGCATTAACGTGAAAAAGAATAAAAAAAACAAAAATTATTAGAAATAATTTTCTAAAACACATTAGAGAAAACATAATATATGAATCTAAAAATAAATTTTACATTTTTCATATTATCTAAAACATAAAAATAATCAATATAAGTGTTCGTATGTAATAGGAATAAACGTGTGAAAGGTTATGATTTTCTTACAAAACAAATTATAAAAATTTCATTAAAATTCACTATTATTTATAATACAATAATATTATTTCGAAAATTAATAAAAAATATTCTTTCTTAGTTTGGTATTTCAGACTCTCTCTCTCTCTTTCTCTGAAATAATGAAAAACTTTTTTTAATACACGAAAATAATATTTAAATATATAAAATAAAAATGAAATATCCAAATTCATATTTATTCAAATAGTCCAGACAATTTATATTTTATTATTTAATAATATATTTTATTATTATTTTAATAATGTACGTATATTCTCGAGAAAGCCGAGTAATTTTAATTGCGTTAAATTAACGATTTCACTCGAATTCTATTTCTAAATTCAAAATTTTTCCTTTTGGAATGTTTTTTCTCCAAATTTTTGGTTTTAAGTGCTCCTGCATGGCATCGAAATCGCCTGCAAAATAGACATATCTTATAATATAATTATAATACAATTATAATGGATTATAATTGAATGATAAATTTATGTTTTATTTATACACACTAGCATTTTATAAATTAGTCGCGTGGCGTTGCAAAATCTATCGCTTGATATTAAAAGAAAAAAAGTCATTACCTTCTAAACGTTATTTGATTTCATATTTATTAATCATTTATAATCGCGAAAACTGACCAATTATGTGGGCTACATTTAAATTATGTAAATGTAACTCCATATGGTTTTTCTCATTAATGTTCCTGACGTAGTCTACATTATTTAACGCTTTCTTATTTTCATATTATATCATTCCAAATCTATGCGTATGTTGTCTTGTTAAAAGGGCAGTTTATACCAACATTTTTTAATAATACCTGTACGGATTCGGTATATACTGAATAAAAGTCCATTAACAATCGAATCGGTTTTTATAAACTACATAAATGCAAAAAATAAAATTTGGAGGAAACCCGCAAAGTAGAAAATTTCACCCCGAACGCGAAGTAAAATCAATTGTATGCGTATAACAGAGAGAGAGAGAGAGTGAGAAAATTTAGAAAAAAGATAGTAAAAGAAAGCAATTCCACGGTAGTATCGAGGCCGGACTTGTCAAACTAACGAACACATGCAATCCTTTCACTAAGGTACTAAAAAAAGTTAATTTATATTTAATACGTCCGTAACAAATAGAACACTATAGAATACAATATGATATTAATTATATATTGAAACTTAGCGTATGAAATAAAATGTAAAAAAACATAATGTTTATAAACTATAGCTCTTCAATTAAAATTATTTGTACAGAAAAATATAATAAAATCTTTTTTAAATAATAAATAAAATAATTAAATTAGAAATTGTAAACAAAAGAAATATAATTTCTTGACCGAGCCATGCTTAAATTGAGACTCTCTCTGTGTGCACATAGCTATCTGTGTGTAGGTATAATTGCACAGTGTTTCAGTAGTTTAAACGCACGGTGAGACATTAGAGGACCTAGCGACCTTCGATAACTTTAGTGATCTATCAAAAAAATCTTGTATATACATAATAAATTGTGTATATACATCTTCGCTCACAATTCTAGTGAATTTGGAGCTTTGAAGTCATCCCTCCTGTTCGGCTTACTTTGATTCTGAGGTCGTCATTTCTGTCACATTGGATCGCCCTCTCCTACTTTCACAACCTCATCTGTAAATTCAGCAACTTGCATCCATATGTAGAATTACAATTTTCAGTCAGCCCTAAATGGATGGGCGAGAGAAGAGAAAGTTGGCCATATCTAGTTTTATGCTACTATTTCCCTCTTTTGTTCTTCTTTCCTGCATGCACGAGGTTTTTTATATCATAGATTTTAATGGTATGTGCATCGCTTTAAAGTTAAATATGTTATGATTCATACGAAAATCATCTTATTTAATATATAAATACCATATAAGAAGATAATCTCTTCCATGCTACAAATTATTATTATTATTATTATTATTATTATTGTTGTTGTTGTTGTTGTTGTTGTTGTTGTTATTATTATTAATCATATATTGTATTCATTCGCATTAAAAGTATTGCTCTCTAATTTTGATGTCAATATTTATTTTTTCTAATTTAACTTAGCAATAAATGAGTAAATTGAATAAATGTTCATCAATTTTATTATTATTAATTTATTTTAATTAAATAATTTTATTCATATTAAAACGGGTTTACCAATGATTAATTTATTTGATTTATTATTGATTTATTGGGAGTTTTTTTATCAATACATTGATTAAATACTTTTAAATGTATATTAGTATTGTATAAAAAGTTTAAAAAAACTAATACTTTAGGCATGCAATCTATTTTTATGAACATTATCTGCATTTATATGTGTACTTTTTTTAAATATCCAATGAAAATGGAATTTTCTTAACTAATAAAAACAATTTTCTTCTGAATTTTTTTTAACTAAACACATAAATATTACGGCAAAATTATATTTTAAATTTATAGAGGATTATAAAAATGATAAACTAAGTATGATATATTGGATAAAATGATGATAAATCAAAATATATTTTCTAGGATAATAAGTCAATTGTATTATTTACGAAAAATTGATAACATAAGAGCAATAGTTATAAGTTAAACTCTCGGTTATTGAGAATATTGATCATTTCCGTTACTCACACGTGGTGTTAAATGAAAGTTCCTCATTTTCACATGAAACTACTGAAAGCCACAGACTCGTCAACTCCACGAAATCAAATCTGTATGAGGGCGACACACCGAGTCTTTCCCAGTCCTCTTTATCCCTTTCTCCTGTCTAATTTTCAGTAATCAATATATCAATATATAAGTGAACACAAGCGCCGTAAATATCCCAACTCCAGACAAGATAATTAATCTGTGTTGGACCAAATGTTGAGCAAACTGAACTACGGCAGGTCTTGAGGTGACAAATTGAATGCCGACGAGCATATGATTATGGATCGAAGGTATTGCACCTGATTGCAAGGGAGGTCCCATCAAAGATTGAGGGTCGATAGAAGGGAATTTTTTCATTTTTTCATCGCAGTGAATATAATGCCAGTGATAGTGATGTACGGAAACTCGCCCCCGTTATCATTAACGAGTGCTCTTATGATTCGAATATTTTTTTCAGAAATGGGCGCGTAACGTAACATTTTTAATGAAAAAACAGTTTGACGTCATTCTTAAGTGGTTGTGTATGTGTTCATGATTAAGAATTTATTGTGGAGAAAATTAGAAATAAAAGAAATATATATGACTTTTTACTTGTATATTTCAGTGGTTGATCAAAACCATTGAATAACAAAACAATTTCAGAAGAATTTTTTTAATAAAAATTGTTAACTTACTCATTGTTATATGTTTAATATCTTAAATTTATTTCTTGTAAAAATGTATCAGACTTATTTAATTAAAAAGTCATAAATTATAAATTATATTAGTAATTGGTATTGAATACAAACTATAGAGTTCTTTTTTAAATTTACAAAGTTTTAATTATGTTGTGTGAGTTAATGAAAGACAATAATACCATTATTTATGAAATACTTTTTAATATAATTTTATGCTTAGGTAAAAAACACTTGAGAAATAATCTATAAAAAGTTTTATTTTAAGTTGTGATAATTTATATTCGTACATCAGAAGTACATTTCAGTAAGGTTGTAGTAAAATTTTATAAATTCAGCTTTTGTATAATTACAATTTTGAAAGTTTGATAAGTATAATTAGCTAAGCTGTCATTGCGAATTTAATTAAGATTTATTTACTTTTGCAAATATTATAAATAAAACACAAAAGAATTTATATATTTAGTAATAATACGAAAGACATTTCTGCTTTTAATTCACGTATTATTTCTTGAACCTAGTAATAATCTATATATTTATTAGAAATAAGTATGTAACATTTTTTTATTTATAAAAATATGTCATTGTGATATACTATTTCATAAAAATAATTTGTCTTTGAAAAATTATTGGAGCAGAAATAAGTACTCCAATATTAAGGCTTATATTCAAGAAATTTTTTATAAAAAAGAAAAATATCAAAAAAAATAAGAAAAATATACTCACAATTTTTAATTTTCTACTGTAGACCAAATAGAAAACAACTTTAGTACAATATAAATAAACTTTACGTCGTATAAAAAATAAAAAAAAGTTAAATAATATTATTTATGTAAATTTAAAAAAAAAAAAAATTAATTAAATATTTTTTATGTTTCATATAATTGCTATCAAAAGATGTAATGATGAAATTAAGGTAAAGAACAATTATTGTATCATTAAAATTTTTAATAATCTAATTTAAATATTTATTAGATATATTAAAATTATAAAATAATGTATCTATTTCAATTATTGTCAAAAAATAGTTATATATATTACTTCAAATTATATATTTCAAGTTTTTCCTGTAATTAATTTACTCGTCTTACAACTCATACAAATTATTAATAAACTGGTAAAACATTGAGATTCTTCTATAAAATTTTAAATATATTTGCTGAATGGGTATCGAATCTTTCGTTAAATGTACAGAATGTCAAGCTACACAATTAAAGTTGTACAACAAGTAGCGTCGGCTCTTTGATAAACTGCACTTTTGACCCAATCGAACGAGACCTCTACGACCATCCCATGGTACATGTAATTCAGAGGAAAGTTTTTTTAGGGAGAAAACATGGGAGCTTACGGTTAGATCATCGAAATTGAACTCAAAGGTGATGACTCCTTTACGCAGTAGTGCTTTCAGCTCAAAGGTCACTACTCCAAATAATTAGCCTCGATTTTGCAAAAACTAAAAATCGAACTCATCGCTCTGTTTTCTCCCTTTGCTTCTCCACTTCCTTATCTTGATTCTGAATTTTCTTATATTATCTACCCTTTTTTCCTGGAATCTCTTTCTTGCGCTTATTTTTTTGCCATCATTTCAATTTCTATCCTTTTTATCTTTTATCTACTGCTTTTTTCCACTTTCGTCCTTTTCTATTTTTACAATCTTTTTAATTTCCGTTTTACTCGACCCCTTTTTATAAATGTTTCACTTTTTTTGCCTTTCTTATTATTACTATTTTCATCCTCTTTGTACTTTTTTTTTCTAAGCTTAAATTTTGTAATTAAACTATTTTATTTTTTTCATTACATATTCATTGCTTACAGCATATATGTGTATATATATATATTTAATTTTTCATAAAGTTTATTTTGCTTATGACATATTTTGAAAAAATAAGTTCAAATATCTACATGGAATATTTTCATAAATAATTAAAAAAAAAAAAAAAAAAAAAAAAAAATTATTCTGTAATAAATACTATTATTTCAGAATACGATGTTTCTAACTTATTCGGTTCCGCTGTTAAAATAAACTTTATCAAGAATTTTTATATTCTTATCATCAATTTTTATAATTTATTCTTTAATATAAATGTCATGTCAAGATCTAAGTTGTATTAAATTATGATAATTAAAAATAGAGAAGGTTTAAGCAACTATAATTTTATACGTGTAATTATAAGTGCTTCTATAATAAACTGTCATAATGATATTTGAATTTGACATGAATTCCAAAATGTAATACAGAGCTTGCATAAACATCCTCTAATCCTGAATATGAACGCTTTTTATTTGTGTTTAATGCAAGTTTATCACAAGGACTCGTAATACTGTAAAACAAAACAATACATATAGTCTACCTTACATTTAAAATCATCGAGTTTACATGCAAATAATTGTAAATTAAAGTGTTTAGTTAAAATTTTCACCGGTCACCTCGCCAATAGCTCAATTTTATTATTCGCCTCCTATTCGTTTTTTTCAACATCTCATTCACTCTGTACTACAAGTATATCTCACTTCGCCAAGGGATGGCTGAAGTAGGAGTTGTGGCTGATTTTCGAAAATGAAACTCACTCACTCCTTCGTAGATTGCAGCTGGCATACTCTGTAACACTGTCGTCCTCGTATCGAAAGAGACAGAGAGAGAGGGAGAGAGAGAGACAGAGAGAGAGATAGAGAGAGAGAGAGAGCGAGAGAGCGAGAGAGCGAGAGAGAGGAAGGACGGGAAAGAGAGACGAAAATACGCGCACTAAAATCGATTTGACGGGCGCGGCTTCACTATTAAAGTATCCATTCCAGCTTCTTCATACATATCACACTTTTTATCCTTGTTTTTACGATATACTTATAAAGCTTACTCTCATTTTTTATCTTGATGTCATGTGTCTTAAGGTATACTGATAACTAGTATATTTCTTTTCCTTTTTCCTTTTTGAAATTTTTATTTCTTCCAAATAACTTGATTCAACCTGCATTTTATTTTAACATACACAGTTAAGGTAGTCGACACTTTTTATTTATTATTAGTTATAAATGAAGTGGATGCAATAGTTTTACGATAACACGTTATTTCCCTAAAAATAAGTGTTATTGGTTATTAATTCACCCGCTAAAATGAAAAGTAATTATCTTTCAACAATTTTCCAATATATGTTTATTATTTATTTTATAAGATTATTATTCAAAAATTTAATTTCAATTGTAGATTATCTTTTATTCAAATTGGATTCTAAAATCACGAGATTTTATTTAAAAAATAAAATAAGCATATTGAAAAAAAATATTTAAATGATGTATTAGAAAATTTTCGAACATTGTATTTGAAAACATATAAACTATAGTGTAATATCCTCTTTAAACATTTGTTGAATAGAATTATAATATACCCGTTGATAAAAATATTTAAAAAAAAATATTCATGTCCTAAACTTTATTTAAAAAATCCAATCTTAAAGGCAAGAAATGAATATAAATAAACTACAGTTCAAAATAAAAAAATAGTAACTGGTATTTTTTTTCTATTAATAACACTGAAATGTAAATATAATTTAAAATTAATTTTGAGTTACAATTTAACTACAATAAAAATTTTAGGATGAAACATAAATTTTTTTTCGAAAAAAATTATATATTTTTAAAAATTAAATAATAGTTTAAAATAAATAAAAATATTAATATACAAAGTTTATATTTAGATATTAATATGTAGAGTAACATAAAATTTTTAGTACGTTAAATTCATTGATTATATTTGTATATTTTTTATCATTTTATTTAAAATAATTATTTAATGTTTTTTTTATATTAAAGTATACTTTCTTCATTCAATACAGAATTTCAATTTTTTAGATTTTGCTATTTTTTAAATCTTTTTTATTTTTGTTTTCGAGCAATCCATATTACATGAATTTTTGTAAAAATTATTTTATATTTTTTAAAAAATCTAATTAAAAAATGATAATTTGTATCAAATCATTTTTTTTTTAATATTTGAAAAGTTATTTTAAATATGCACCCATATAATATACGTACAAAAAATAGAAAATGTATATAATATTGTTAAATCAAAAATGAAATATGGATACAAAATACCTTATAGAAAACATGTATTTATAATTATCCTATGCATTCCTGTATAAATAATTTTTTAGAAATAAATACAATAAATAAACGAAGATTATGACAAATATTCGATAAACTATCGTTAATTTGACAACTGTTATATATTATACTACATAATAAAATATATATATATTATTATATATTATATTATACTACAGAATAAAATAAATAAATTCTTGTAAAATGAAACTTGATCAGCATGGGCTTTTAAAGCTTTTAAGTATCTAAATCAAGAAAACCGTAAGAGCAGAATTTAGTTATATTCAAATGAAATGAATTTACTAATGTATACGATATGTGACAACACATGGTTTCATATTTATGAATGAACTAAGGCAGTTAATATATTCGTTAAACTAATGAATTATCTTCCATGTGATTTTTCATCAAATCCGGAAGCGCCTTCAGATTACTATCTTTTTAGATTAATTTCTAAATTACTTGTTAAACTAACAATTATGAAAACTTTTTAAGGACTTTATAATATCTTTATAAACTATCTATATTAATATTTAAAATATTAATAAAATATTAATAAAAGAACAAAATTATTTTTATCTATTTTTATGATCTTTATAAAGTAATTAAAATTAATGTAAAAAAAAAAGTGTAATGTAAAGTTATTCAATTTTAGAAAAATAAATTAAAAATGTTTTTTTACGTAATTTTTATATAATAATAAAAAATACTTCCTATAGTTATGTTAACTTTTTGTTAAACACATTCTGAATTCATTAAAATATATAAATTTTAGTCAAAATGTTCTTTTAGTGAGGAAATTGGTAATGCTCTTAAAACTTAATAAAGATGTACCCCAATATTGAAAAAAGAACTTAGAATTAAATGTTAGAATTGAAATAAAAACTTTTTAAAATATACTTTAAAATATATATTTTTAAAATATATACAAAATAAAAAAACTAATGCTTATTAAAATTTTGCTTTTATGCCCTGGCCGTCAAATAAATCTTTTATCCAAATTAAAAGGAATTTTCTCAACGTATCCCATAATTTAAGCTAAAATAATTTATTAACCTATTAAAAAGAGATAAATCATCTGTAAGAAAATGTATTCGACTTTC
Organism: Eupristina koningsbergeri; assembly: GCA_018907245.1. Lineage (NCBI taxonomy): Eukaryota > Metazoa > Arthropoda > Insecta > Hymenoptera > Agaonidae > Eupristina > Eupristina koningsbergeri. The sequence goes on from JACCHV010002775.1 coordinate 1,498,307, forward strand.
TTCTGGTGAAGAGACAACAAAAACTCATGGTAATAAGTTCAAGTTTATTTCAATATAACCAACTCCAGATAAGGAAGCTGATAGAAATAAGACTGTGGCTTATTTAAAATAGAACGAACGTCTTTCAATTATTGACTAGATTTTGTTATCATTATATTAAATCTTCATTTCAGGCTTAGCCATCTCAGCTTTTATAATCATTATATCTAATTTGCAACTTGTACCCGTGATAATGGACCTCGTTGATGACGGCGGCTGACGATAATACGATTATTTCAAGAACAACGACAGCGAAGTTCAAGGAGAGTTGACTGCTGAGCACTTAAGGTTACCTACCAAAAGTTTCACCCTGATGTTGACGGCCTTGGATGCCAAGTACAATATCGCCGAGTGATTGACATCGTCATTACTTTTTCAGGATAACATATCCTCAGCCGCTGTTAGGAATATCAATTTTGGCGATGCCCTTAAAGAAATTTTTTTCTGTTCTGCAATTGTGACCCTCTACCTTTTATATTATTTCTGATTGCTACAAAAATGCTACATGGAGTACTAAAAATCTCACGTCTTAAAAAAATATTTAATTGATGTATTTCATATAAAAAAATATATTTTTATATTAATATCATAAAAAAAGATTCGTTTTATATATTTTCTCATTAAATACTAAGATTTATGATTTAAATATAGTTTAAATAAAATACATTTATTTCTCTTTTCATATCCACTTCAACGATCAATACTTTTCTTTGCTTTTTAAGAATAAACATTACTCTTCAAAAATATTTTGTATTGTATTACAGTTACTTAAAACGGACAAATAACATATATTTATGTGTATACATACGAATACATGTAGATATACACAGATTATACTTACCTAGTATTACATTATTTATTTAATAAACTTTCCTTTTTATTTTATTCCTACATGTTTATTAAATTTAAAATTATGTTCAAAACGTATTTTTACTGCAGTAAATCCTATAATTACTTATGTCGTTATGTCGATTAAATTGTATCAACAAAATGTCATTCGTGATTATCAGGTGTTAAAAAATTTATTGCGAAATCCATGACATTAATGAACGTTACGAAATATCAAAATTTATAATCAGTTTATTATTTTTAACAACAGTTTAAGAATTTGACCGGAAATAAATTATAATTCTTGAATATTCTTGACTTTGAAACCAACGACACAGAGATCTGATTATGAAGGGCAATATAAATACATTTGCATTCATCATTGCAGTATTAATAAGATCCCTTAACTCAACGAATAAGGTAATTTTTCACCTTTCAAAGGAAAGTCACATTGATTATTATATGTCCGATATTGGCAGATATCGAGAGAGTCGGAGAAACGAAGAGAAGAATAAACTGAAGAAGACGAACAATTCAGTATCTGTAGAAAGCGAAAATTGTGTGAAAGGGAGGAAAAGAAGATTCGATCGATATATCGGTTTCCGCTCGCATGTGATGTAAAATGAGATTTGACAGGTGTATGGCATGCAAGATGATCGAAAGAGAGCAATATTTATCTTGTAGATACCGGTGTATATTATGGTAGTAGTGACAGGAAATGAAGAAATGCATTTTCAAATCTTTTTAAGATCGAAATATGTTGCTGCAGCTATTTCTTGCTATTGCTCGGACATTTCAATACTATTTTTACAAGAATACTAAATTACATTAGTTCTGTTTCTATAAAGTTATTCTGATAAATATCAAACGTGTAAAGTTCTTGTCAAATTTCCAAAATTTGCACATAAATTATTTAAAAAATGAAGAAAATGAAGCTCATATTATTTATTACATCAATTATAATATTTAATTTGAAAAATTAAAGCTATTTTTATTGATATATATTAGAAACGAACAACTGTATTTTACTCAATCTTGAATATCCTAAAATTATCCACTCTTTCCACTATTCTTGTTCTTTCTTAGTTAACGAAAACTAAAAGACTTTCTCCAGCTTTCAATTTCCGTTACCTTTTATAAATGAAAATCGTTTATTGGCGTTGCACTTCTAATACTGTATTTCTATATCTTCTCATTTACAATGTATTGATCAACTCTGGAAATATGTCAGTAAAACCATCCTGTTACATTTTTGAAATTTCTCAGTGCTAAATTTCTTTTAGTATCACTTATTATAATTAAACAATGTAATACAAACATTTTTATTTTACCATTAAGTGTTGATAAATAAATTATACAGAGAAATGATGACTTTATATTTGTGGATTCATAGATTGATCTCGTATAATTATGTAAATAATCCTTACGCGATATTGTTAACCATCATAACGTATGAAGGTAAGTAGTTAGATGTGTTGATCATTAAAATAATTAAATTTTCAATAATTGTGAAATAAATAACTGTCTATTAAAATTGTATTTTATTAAAAGTACAATTTTAACACATCTCAGTAATTTATGAATACATTTTTATGCTATAACTTTTTCATTTTATCTAATAATTATTTTAAATAGTTTAAAATAGTGCATAAAAATATAACATTTTATTTTACTATCAAATTGTTTTTTTTTTTTGTAATTATTTATATTTGATTCAAAGAAAATGATATCTGAGTTTTTTTAGATTAATATTTGGTCAAATTAAAAAAATCCCTACAGCTTTATATGAAAACTCAAAAGCTTGTTTTATCCACAAAGATTTCTCCAGTTCTCGCGGTCCATTATATACTTTAATAATTTAAGTATGATAATGGAAATGGGATTATTTCGTGAAAATTTGTGTATACTAAAAGCTTTCATACCCTATTTGTATATACATCTATTTACGTGGCTGGTTTTATATATCTGTCGTATTACAATCAGCGTTATAAAAATTTATTAAACGTCATTTTAAAGTTTTTTAAAATAGAACAAATACAATATTACTATTTTTATTGAATATGATGTATAAGTTACATATAAGTTCTATAGTATAATAATGTTGAGACGAATTATATTATTCTATTTAATACAATCGGAAATATTTTAAATAGCTTTAATAATTATGTAAGGTTAATATTTAGAAAACGTTATGTCTAAATATTTTATAAATTTTGCAAATTATAAGTAAATTTGGGTTATGTTAAGTTGAATAAAATAGTTATAAAAATTTAATTTGGGCTTGGAATGATTTAATTTTGAAAATGAAATTATTTATTTAAATATGAAACAAGTTAATATAAATTTATGATTTTTGTATGGTATGAAAAATGATAAAATAAAATTGAATCGAGAAACCCTCGTTACTGGAAGTTTCAGCACAGCCACGTGTGCCGCCCGGAACTTCGGGAGCATTTAGGTCGCCATGTTGGCACTTCCCGAGCCGTGCGACGGCCCTGGAGTAAGGACAATAGACCGCTCGAGTTTTTTCGTCGTGTAGCCCGATGCAGTAGTCTACGCAAAACTAATGACTCATAGCAAATCGTCATCTCGGATTCCCTAAATTGACGAAGATCCTCGAGCGGCAAGATACGCACCAGCATCCGCATACACTTACCCCCGAGATCCCTGTGCTACTTAGCACCCTGGCTAGTCTCGGCAGCAGAATCCTTCTGGTCTCGATCCCAACCGGACCATACTTTCCACTTACACAGCTGCACACGATTCTATTTCAGCAAACCATTACCCGTCTCCGCTGTCACACTTTCTTGGCAGCAATCACCCGGACCGTTTATATTTACGTGGCAACCCAATCCTTAAGAGTTTAACTGCTTGCAGTCAAACCATCCTATCTATAGTATTCTGTGGTGAATATATAAATTTGCATCCACTGCAAATTTATCATTCACATCCGCCGTCCAAAACCTTGACTCATAATGAGTCTCATTTTTTCACTAGGGCTTTTTTTTCATTGATCCTCCCTGCAAATTGACTCTCCCTGTTCCTTCCATTTCCCGCCGATTTGGTACTTCCGCCGTTAGCAATACCGTCAACTGGTTCTTTGCTATTGCGTTATTATGCCTCCGGATAATTTTTGTTCTCGCGTCTTGTGTCAATATTTATTTATCTGTAAATGTAAAAAAATTTCGAAAGCAAATAACTCTCCGAAATATCTTCGCGTGAATAAAGATTTTCTAAAGTAATTATTTAAAATTAAAATTTAATTATTTGCTCCGGGGAATACCGACTTCGAAATAAACTATTATATTATTCTGTTTCAAATATTATTTCAATCGACTGGACTCACTATGCCATTGATTTTGAATTTGTTTAACAGAGTTGTTCGTTAAAGGATACCTGCCCGGTAACATTTATTTATTAAATTTTTTTTTCATTGACAAAACCTGTGAGCAACGTTCCCGATCCCTCACAGACCAACTGTCGCTTATCCCGGCGTTTTTTTCTGTTAATTTTTAATGAGCGCTCAACTCTTGCCTTTACTTATGAAGAGAGAATGGAGCTGTCTCTTTACAAAAGAAAAATTTGGTCCACAAAACTACAATTGTATTCAAAATCCCAAATTAGCTTTTCATTAGTACTAATTATGGTATGATATATATTAAGATATATAAAATTGTATAGTTCATTTTATAATCGTATAAATTGTAAAATATACACATTATTTTACAATACTAAAGGACCACAATAAAAGCAAATTGGTTTATGTTTTTTATGGCATTGTAGATTAAGGAATTGTTTAGAAATTACACTCTTCAGAATCTTAGGAATTAAGAATTTCTGTAACAGACACTTGCATGTACGAGATAAAGCGTATATTTGTGGATATGTGTGTCTCATTGAGATAACACGAAGAAAAATGATACTATATATATACATAATACAGGTGCTAAGGATTTTTATGAAATTTGAGGTTACGTCAACCCAAATTAATTATTAAACAGTTGAAAACATAATCACAAAGAAATAATTCTGATTTATAATTTTATATAATAAAAATATTTTTATAAATCATTAAAAATACTATTAAGTTGAAAATTCTTATACAGGACTGTACACAAATACAATTAGTTAAAAAATATTTCTGTTCGTGGTATTATTCATCATTCATTATAATTAAGCTCTACTTTAATGTATAAAATATAAAATGCATTTTTATACATAAAGCTACAATAATGGAAAATTTTGTATTAGAAATTAATATATAATACAAAAAAAAAAAAATAATAACAAATATAAATGTATAAACTAAAAAATTTTAATAATAATTTTGTTTAATTAACAATAAGAAACTACAGTAAGTTTCTTTGTATATAAAGAAGCTTACATTACAGTCTTTAATCACATCTTTTTTTTATATTTAAGTATTTAAAATCTCTATTATATTTTATACTTTATATTTCTATAACATTGTATTCCATATGTTCGCTTTTTTCAAGCTTCTTTTATCAATAACTTCATGCATAAGATAATCAAAGATTTATAATCATATTATAATTAAAGAATGCATATTCATAAATATACAAAGAATTATAAAAAATAACAAATTATTCATTGTAAAAATTATTTTTTTTCTTATAATAATTTATGAATAATGATAATAATTAATAGCTAATAAACTAGAACAAGATCAAGCATATGTAGATATCAATTTTGTTGAACTTATTTCAGACCTATTTATCAGAAGCAAATATAAAAATATATTTGGGGAATTATATCATTATATATAAAGCACTCGTACAGGTTTAAGCTTGCCTAGCGCAGGAAAATTCAATCGGCCTTTGACCTGTCAGAATCAATAGAATCTCTCTTGGCTCCTTGTGCAGGACACATCAGAGCAGCTCTCATAAAATTTTGCCTATTCACTAAATTTTGACCAAAATTTGTATTTTAATCTTATGTAAGTGTTCATGTGAAGGGGTGCAACTTTTTGGCAATGAAAACTGTGCATAACTTAATCTGACTATAACTGACTCAAATTACTTGATTTATGCTACCATTAAACATTTCGTCAATCCAAAACTCTTTTAAAGATGTTTCGGCATACAATAGCCACTTTGATCGTCTATACTTAACGTTTACTAAGTATTCCAGATATTTATGAGTAGCCCACACGAAATAAACAAAATTTGTAACTCGAGAAATCAAAAAGAGATCAGGAAAGAGTATCTAATTTTCGAAAAGAAATGAAGTGAAATCACTCTAAAATTGGCAACTTGATGGGACATAACAGATTAAAAAAGTGTCGATTTATAGATAAAATAGAATTCTCTTGTTTTAAAACATATCAATTTTTTTTTTCCTAATTACTATTTTAATTATTGTTATAAATTAATAATTCATAATTATATTTTAAATGCATCTTAATTATTTTATATCATTATTAGATAGAATACCAATTAATATCATTCATTTACTAGAAATTAAAATATTTTCTGTTAATTCAGCTTAAAGCAAAATAAAAATAAAAAGTTAATATTCATGGAAAAGGTTAAGTAAAAAATACCTATATTCTTTCAAATTCTACGGAAAAACGAATATTGAACAATTAAAGATGGAAGAAAGTTTCAAACTTATTATATTTACTTACCCTACGACTGTTGCCATCTTTAGGATTTAGATCCGAAGCTACAGTGCCAAAAATTGTTGGCTGAAATAAATAAAAAAGTTAAAAAAGTTAATTTTTATACAAATGTCTTCGATATTTTAAAAATTTTCATAATTATAAAGTATTATAATTAAAAGTAATTAATTACTTAACTTATCATATTATTTAAAGAAAAAATTAAAAATATATCATGATGTTAAATATTATATTCTTAATTCATTTAATTCAGTAGTATGAAAATCATTTCATCAGACATTCCATTAGATAATTATATTTCACTTAACTTTTTTCAAATTATAATATTTTATACATTATTCTTTTTGACGTAATCCTCGAATTATAAAAAAAAAAAAAATTATTGTGTACTAATTGTGAGTACGTATTTTTTTAAATTCTTTAGATCGCTGTACAATTATTAAATTAATAAAGGAAAATAACGTCTTTTATTGCATTTGAAGACGTAGCTTACTACACAATCAGATCAAATAATACTCCGCTTTTTAGGTTATAAAAAGAAGCAGCTACTGATACATATCAAAATTCGTAAAAAAGTCAGTAGATTTTTATTCTCTAAAATGCCACTCATGATATTCAGGGATTTTTTTATTAAAAATTCAAATGAAAAATAGCATTTTTTTTTACTTTTTTTGTTATAAAATAAAAATTCGTGATATTTCTTAACTTTCAAACAAAAAATTATATAAAGTAACTATTGGCACAAAAATTAAAAGGAAAATTTATCACTGTTTATTACTGTATTTGTGGACGATAAGTACAACATCAATTTCCCTCACCAGAGATAGAACTTGTATTAAGAATATGCATAAAAATAAAGGGTTTTATTTATTATATATTTAATTATTTTAATATAATCTTCTCCCAAAATCGTGTAATGTAAGTTTTATTACATATCGACAAAAGTAACGTGGAATGGTTTCATCGGTAACACCGTAAAAAAGATTTTTCTCAATGTTTTGGATTTAAGGAAAAGAAAATAAAAAAGTCTATCTGACGGCTCGCATGTCTTAACAATTATTGCACGCATGATTTTAATGGATTATATTTACTGATAGTTGAAGTATAAAAGTGTTATCTAGTAGTAGATTTAGAATAATGCGTTTTGTTTCGTGTCAAAGTAAATACAAGAGATAATATATATGTAAAAAAAAAAAAAAATACATAACTTTGAAAACAAGAATCATCTTTCTTTATTTATAAAATCTCCTTTCACGTAACAAGAGTAATATAAAGAACATTTATTGAATCATTTTTATTCTATTTTGTACAAAAATAATTAAACATTTTTAAAAAATTTAAATTGATTTTGAAAATTGTAAGTATGATAACAATATGATATACTAGGTATAAATATCTAATATATCTTTAAGAAATTTATAAAAAAAAAAGTTGAGTACTACTACTATTACTGATAATAATACTAATAATAAAATATAATATTCAAAATCATTTTCAAAAAGTAATTGTTAATACGAATATAAACATATAAAAGTTTTTATTATTTAAATAGATTTTAATACATTCTTAATCATTTATTTATTTTATATGTTTTTCTGGATATCTAGAATAGTCTTCAATTACTAATTCTAATCCGGTATGGTCTATAATTTGCATCTAGACACCACAGCATAAAGACCTTGCGTCAATTATTTTTTCTTAACCCTCAAAATTACGAGCTAACCTTAGCAAAAATAAAAATATACTCATCACAAATTATAATTTATTATTCAGTAATAATTAAGTGTATTTATATTGACATCATAATTTAAGATTAACTTCTAATAGTAATAAAAATTGAAGAATTCAATATCAATAAGATTAATTATGTACAATCTATAGATGAGTAACAAATTGTTAAAAATGAACAATTAAATTGTTAACAAATGATTTCAAATACAACTATAGATAATATTTCTTCTAATATTAATACGTCTTACACAACACAAGAAATTCAAGCCGAACTATCTGAAATTGTGCCTAACCTAAAAATTTTAAAAATAACAAAATTTAACACGAAAAAATCAATAAAAAACAAAATAGAGCTCCAAATATTTATTGTTTAATTCGAAGCCAATATTCAATTAAACGAAATTTATAAAATCAAATATGTACTCCACCAAGCAATTAAATGGGACAAATTAAAAAAAAAGATATAACTCAATGTTAGAATTGTCAATCAGTAGGCCATACAGCTTCTAATTGTAATCTTAAATATCGATGTGTAAAATGTAATTTCCCTGGTGATTGTAAAATAAATAAAAACAATAGTATTAATAAAGAACTTCTATTCGGTGTAAACTGCAACCAAACGGGCCACCCAGCATCATTTAGAGGATGCCATAAATTTATAATATTAAAAAAAAAAAATTGGGCAGATAAAATTAATCAAAACAGAAACATTAATATTAAAAAAATTGAAAACATAGCTAATAAATACAATCCTAATATATCATTCGCTGACAGAGTTAAAAACAATATCAGCGTAAATAAAAAGTCACCTATCAGCCCTCATACACCCGCAGACTCAAACAAATGCTTTAAATTCAAATTCCATCTTCGAGCAATTTCAAAACAACATAATTAATTATTTTAACTCTAAACTCAACTCGATTACAAAAGCCGTAAAAATAAACGAAGATCGCATTAGTGCAATGTTCGACATATTTTCAGGTATCCCTCAGACCAACCTTAAATAAATTCCATGGCTAATTTAGTCACTCATGAATATAATTTAAATTTCTGTCATCTAAATAAATTAAAAATTACAGAGTTAATGTTAACTCAATAGTTACAAATAAAAAAAGGTGTGATCTAAACCATTTACTAATAAATTTCAAACCTGATATCGTCTAATTAAATGAAATCAAATTAAACGTTAAACATAAACCCATGTTTGAAAAATATAACTTAAGAAAAAATGATAGGTTAATCTCCAAACATGAAGGTGGAACAACTATACTAATAAAAAAAAACAGATAAATTTCTCTACAATATATAACCCCAAGCCTTTAAAAACATTGAAATATCATCCATCAAAATTAACATAAATCATAACGGAAAGTTAATTATCGTATCATTATATTCTTCAAACACAAGTGCAAAACAAATTTTTTTCAACAAGATTTAAATAACCTATTAGATAATTTGAAACTAGAGAACATAAACAATTATTATATAATAGCGGGCGACTTCAACGCTAAACACCCCAATTGGGAAAATATAAATTCCAACTACAGCGGAAAAATTTTTGCAAACTGGTTAAAAAATAAATCGATGAAATATAGAAATAATCTCGGTATACCTGACAAATCTGCCTTTCCATCAAAAAAATCCTATCTAGATCTTTGCCAAATTGATAATAGACTTAACATTATTAACACTAACAGTCTTAATGAAATAAAAACCTTTCATTACGACAGTGACTATAAAGGACTGCTGTTAATCATAAAAAAACAACGATATCTTTAATATCGATGGAGCCACCAATAATAATTCCTTTGACTATCTCAAAACAAACTAGAATAAATTTCAACTTAAATTAATAAAAAAATTCAATATCGACATTACACAAACATTCAACTTATCCAACTCACAAATAGACTATTTTATAAACCTATTAACAGAAAACATACAAAAATTTATGACAAAAACCATTCCAACTCACAAAAACACTAGCCATTTCGATATATATATTAACAACAAAATAACAAAAATGTATAAAGATAAAAAAATTCATAACAAAATGCATAATGAACCATCATAAATATAATATAAATAATTCCAATTTTGACAAACAACAATTAATAATAAAACTCAAAAATATCAACACACGATTATCAACAGAATTTAATAAATCTATTAATATATACTGGACAAATAAACTAAAAAATATTCCAATTAATGATTCAACAAAAACATTTCTAATTATTAATAGATTATTCAGAAACAAAAACAAAACCAAATTAATACCACAAATAACAATCGAAGAAAACGAGTTATCATTAATAACAAACTTAAACATAAATCGCTACACTTTAAAAAGAGACATAAATAATCGTTTCATTATTAAAAATACAGTTGATAAACTAGATATTATAGGCTCACATTTTTCTCAAATAAATACAAAAAATTTGAATCTGGGTAACGATAAATTTAACTCACACATTCAAAAGAATTTCGAAAACTTCTTAAACTCCATTAATTCAAACTCACACACAATTGGCACTCTATCAACTTTTTCATATAATAAACCAGCTACTAATTCCGACAATTCTGAATTTGATCTTTCATATTTCATTAACACAGCAATATTAATATAAATTATCAATAAACTTAAAAACAAAAAAATCAACAGGTTTAGATAATATCCCCATATTGTAATAAAAAATCTACCCTCAAACATAATAAAAGTTTTAACAATTATAATTAATAATGCCATCAACAATGCATATTTTACTCCTCAATCGAAAAAAGCAAAAGAAATCGCGCTCCCCAAAAGAAGTAAAAACTCAACGTTATTATCAAATCTACGCCCAATAAGTTTACTCTCAAACCTAAGTAAAATATATGAAATATGCATACACAACACCATTACTACCATCTGCAATAAACATAAAATAATCCCTGATACACAATATGGCTTCAAATACAAAAACTCCACTATCCACGTTATAAACAAATTAACATACGATATCACCTGGGCTTTAAACAACAATTAACTTATTGGAGCATGTCTAATAAATATAGAAAAAGCTTGGACATGGTTTGGACAGAAGGCCTTATAGTAAAACTCTTAACTATAAAATTCCCAACTTATATAATTAAAATTATTTATAATATGATCAATGAAAAATCTTTTGTAACTTCTGAAAAAAACACAATTTAAAAAAAAACTTACATGATAAAAAATGGCCTTCAACAAGGATCTGTAACATCCCCCATACTTTTTAACATATTTAGCAGTGATCTACTAAAATTTTTCGACTTAAACTCTACATCTGTTAAAAACGCTATCACCTTTGCAGATGATTTAATAATCTACATAAAACACAAAAATATAAAAACTATCCAAGAAGAATTAAACTCTCTATTTAATAAAATTTCAATTTTTTACAATAATTGGAAATTGCAAATAAATATTTATAAATGCGAATCCATTTTATTTAGGGACAAATTCACTAAGTTAAATAAACTCAACAAGTTATATGCAAAACAATTTCAGTTAATTAATACAAAAAACGAAATAATTTCACACAAAAATATAGTGAAATATTTAGGCGTCTTACTTGATGAAAATCTTACGTTTAATAACCACATAACTGTTAAATTAAATCAAGCAAAAGCAGCATTCAATGAATGTAACAAACTGTTTCACTCAAAAATAATAAATAAAAAAATAAAAATACTCTGTTATAAATCATTAATATGACCTATAATCACTTACGTTTGCCCAATTTATTATAACATATCTAACTCAATAATGGAAAAACTAAGAATTTTTTAAAAAACTTGCCTACGTAAATGCCTCAACATTAATAAATCATTTGAATCTAATTTCACCAAATATATAAACATTAATACACTCTATTATAATACGAATTTACACAGAATTGATTGTTTCATTCTAAAATTAGGCAGGAATTATTTTGCTACATTTCATAAAATAATTGAAAATAATTTAATTTACAGTTCCATCTATCCTAACGATTTATACTTTACCAAATGCATTAAACGTAGGATATGCCCCCCCTGAAGCTTTTGTATATTTAGATAGCTCAGGCGTCCTACAAAATCAAGATAATATCCCAATAATTCATCATGTAAAAAGATCTCCTACAGATAAAAGAATTTTAATTTATCCTAAAACATTCAACTCAATCAATTCTTTAAGATACAGTATGGTAATTACTAAGTTAGATTATATTGACAATCATCTCAAAAATATTGGTGGTTGCTTAAAACCAAAAAAAAAACATTCAAATAAACATCTAACAGCTAAACAAAATTTTTGTAAATATTATACATAATCCTTTTAACTCTTTATACCCCCTCATACACTTAACAATTAAATACATATTTTATATATTTTATATATGTTTTTTCTTTTTTACCTTATTTTCTGTATTCTCTTTACTACAAAAATGCATAATTGTAAAATATTATTAATATTATTATTACCGATCATTATGTTGTTATTTTAATATTTAATTTAAAATTATTTTAAATTTATTATATTATAATTATAATATTTCACGAAAATTTATATGATTTGTATAAACTGCCAATGCAGTATTTAGTACTTTTAAAATCTATGATAGATACTAACGAAATTCATTTGTTTATTTATGAATATATTGTAAAATATGTTTGTACCACAAAAGGTATAAATAAATGCTTTAAACTCAAACATACTCCGGTATGGTCTAGTGGCTAGGATACCTGGCTCTCACCCAGGAGGCTCGGGTTCGATTCCCGGTACCGGAACTTTTTTTAAACTTTTTAATTATTTAAAAAAAAATAATTTATAATCGATATTAATAAAACTATTTGTTGAATTTTCAAAGAATATTATTATTTTTCAAATGAAAAAAGCATTTTTCAAAAATATCATAATTCTTCTAATTATAAAATATCACAATTGTTGATGCTAATAAACAATTACATTACAAAATGGAGCATGTGAATCAAACAATTGTATATATATTAAAAAATATACAAAATTATTATTTCTTTCATATTACTTTGTATATACATTATTATGTAATAGAGGGGATAAAATAAATATATTTACAAGATTCTTAGTAATAAAATTGTATTTGTTGTGTATAATTGGGTTTATTTTATTATATATATTATTACATATATATATATATATATTATAATAAATATATTGCTTCAAACAATGTTGATATAAACAATTCAGCTCAAATAAAACAAAAATTATATTAAATTTAAATTATAATATAAAATATTAAAATATAATTTTTTTTATTAAAGTATAAAAAATGTTATGGAACGAATATAATATTATAAAAAATTATCTTTTCTGTATTACTCATAAAATATAGTATTTATACTAATAAATATCAATACTTTCTATCAAAAATTTCGTTATCTTTGTTTATATTCTACTTTATGTTATAATTAACTAACTTCGAAAAAACTTTAAAAAACTAAAATTAAAATCTAAAATTTTTTTAAAATGTTTTTTCTTGTATTGAATATTTTTTTTATATATATTAATAAAAATTTTAAAATTAAATTATTAAATTTAAGAACACAATAATGATTTATACATACAGTAATGATTTAAATAGTATGTAAAATTTTCTTTTAATTTTAGGGCTAACAAGATTCTGTAGTTATATTTTTACAAATGTACATACTGCTTTCTTGTTTTACAAAGTATTTATGATGAGTAAAATACCAAGAATATTTTTTCTAAATGTATAAAAGGAACCGAGTGACAGTTCATGCATAAACAAAAAGAAAGGGATATAACCTCGTCGTTTTTCACTTTAATGTAACTTTACGTCTTTATTCAAAATTATTTTTGTTCATATTTCTTATATATAATAGACTTGCTGTTTTATCTTTCGTGTCTTTTCCGAAGTGGAAATCAATCAGCTATATTAATCCTCTTTAACTTTAATCCATACGATACAATTAGGAATTTATTAATGTGCATCTATTTTTCTATTTGTGTAATAGAAAATAATTTAATATATTATTCTTTTATAAAATAAATTAAAATTAAAAATAATGAATGTTTGTCATAGTAACGCAATTATCTATATATTTTCAAAGAATAGTTTGAGAAATAATTTTATTTTATTTTATTAAATATATAAAATATAAAAATTATATACATGTGGATTGAAAAAAAATAATAATAAATGATAATAGGCCATTTATTATTAATTAATGTTGTTAAAAATAAAATTGTTGTAGAACGAAAAGAATACTAGTTATTTCAAACGTATTTTTACAATCAATACTTATATTTCTTTAAAACATCGTTTTAATTAATGATTACTATATAAATAGTGTTGCATGTTTCAATAAATTTCAAAATATTTATGTTTCGTGAACTTAAAAACAAGTCGTTACATATGCCCATCACGTATGTCATTTATTTAATTATCACAGTATATTTTCTAACGATTTTATTATTATAATTTTTTTACTGGTGTTTTCATTGGTGTTTTTATTTTTTAGTTTGTTTACTTAAAAATCATAATCTTAGCGAGATTTTTCTTATAATTGATGAATCAATTAACAAATGATCGTAAAAAATTAATATAATATTAATAGTATTCTATAATTTACTTAAAATATTAAAACAAAAAGTTTAAAAAGAAAGATTACTATTTATAATTTGGTGAGTTTTATATTGTATTTATAAATACCAATAAATATTCAACATATTAAATTAAGTAAATATAAAATACTTACTTCTCTCTTGTTCTATAATATTATGTATATATTTTAGAATTCAATCATACATTACAGATTCCAATTATCACATTATATACAGTATTTATAAAATAACAACAATATTATTTATATTATATACTGATTATACATATAAATATTTCTAATTCGATATTTATTGTATCATTCTGCAGCATAATGCTTATTAAATTCATGTACGCAAAGTTTAGATACATGAATTTTAAATAAATCATAAATAAGTTTAGATAAATCTGCAGATCACGCACGAAGAACTAGTGTCAAGATTGTGAAATTGAGAGTTGTGAGTTTTTCTGTTTCAGATGGATTTAATATTTCTTTGGTACGAGTATTCAACTTATATATAAAATTCATTTTAATTAATTGATTATAAATAATCTCTAATAATCGAGCTTTACTAGATAAATAATACCGTATTAATTCAATATATATAAGAGACTTAAAACTATGTTAAAAAAATAAAATTGATATTTTTAAAGATAATAATAACAGTTACCAACATATTTACACTATTAATTATTTTTTAAAAATTCTTTAAAATAATAATTGTGTTATAAAAGTGTTATAAATTAATAAAGTCCATAAGAACGTTTATAGTCGTAATTTAGTTCAGTGAATGAATTGATTTATTTTTCTGATAATAATTAATTATTTAGTATTTCTTTATAATTTACATAAATTTTTTAAATAATTATAAAAACTTTATACCTAATCAATATATTGTACAATTCAATATTTCAAAAGTAAATAAAAGTGTATTCACAGTATACATATATATGGCCAATATTCATTTAAATGAGTCCATTTTTAACCTTTAAATACTTGGTTTTGGAAAAATAATACTAAATATGTAATAAATAAAATCATTCTTAAAGAAATTCTAGTTCTAATAAAAAAAATACGTGGTTGAACTAATATTTGAACAGTTTAGACTATTCTTTAGTAGGATATAAGTGTTGTATTTTTTTTCATTAATTTATAGTCTACCTTTTTATTTCAATCGTTACATTCTTCTGTATGGGGGATTTACGTTTTTAGCAATCCCGATGTCATCTATGCACCGGTGTTCTTGTTCGAGGGTGGTGCAGCTTGAAGTCTTGCATACGTTTGGGATTGCACAAGGAAAAAGAGAGAGAGAGTGAGAGAGAGAGAGAGAGAGAGAGAGAGAGAGAGAGAGCGGAAAGTTGGACCAATCGGGTTGACCGTGTATGCACGTTAATTGATTGCCACCGAGACACTCGAGCACAGCACTCAGCCTGGCTGCCATTGTGTCTCGTGAGAGAGTGTACGTGCTTTTACTTTGTGATACTTTTTTACTCCATTCTTGGGGTTTTTTCGACGTTTGTATGGTAGTTTCCCCGTTTAATCTTTTAGAACTCAATTCACTTTGTACTGTTAGAACATACCGAAATAATGAAAATTAATTTTTGGAATTTTCTGGAGGCTATTCGACTTGTCCCTTACGACAAGATCCTTCCTACAGAAATATACATGGTGTATCCACGAAGTATCGAGTTTTTTTTTCATTTTGTGCCTATTCATCGTAGAAATTCAGGTGAGGTCTTAAAATGTCGACAAACTCTTTCCGCATTTGTCCTTTTTTTTTGTTTTGTTTTTCGATAATTAGGCGTGGCAGGATTTAACTTTGCGCGAAGGGTATTTTTCAAATTTTTGACACGGCGCACTGAAGCGATTAGCGGAAAACCACTACGTGAGAATGTTTTGTTCAAAGATTAAAAAAAAAAAATTCTTACCTTTCTTTTTTGACAAATGATTTATTGGTGGACTTATAAACAGTGTGAAATAAAAATTTTAAATTTTTCAAAATAATTTCCTCCTGTATCAACACATTTTTGAAGGCGTGTTTTCCAAATTTTAAATACATTACAAACTCTTCAGCTTTGATGTTTTTTAAAAATTTCGACATTTTAAAATTTTTTTGCACTATATTGTACACTGTAGGTCACGTTAAATTCAGTTTTTTCTGAATTGCTTAATCTGTTAATCGACAGTCCAAATTTTAAATTTTTAACACGCCCCAGGTATTCCTAACCATTCGAAAGTTTTTTGGACGCTCAAATCGAGACTCGTCGATGATTCTTTCTCGGCCCTTTTTAAAAGCTCTGTGCCATTTTCCACATTGCGATTTTGACATGCAATTATGTCCATATGATTCTTGCAAATTTTATACGTTTCTACACTGTTTTTTTTTAATTGCAAACAAATTTTATCGTGTAATGCTATTAGAGTAGTTGTTCCATCGCAGCGTGTCAAAAAACTGAAAAACACCCTTCGCGCGAAGTTAAATCCTGCCGCGCCTAATTATCGAAAACCAAAAAAAAAAAAGGACAAATGCGGAAAGAGTTTGTCGACATTTTAAGACCTCTCCCGAATTTCTACGATGAATAGGCGAAAAATGAAAAAAAGAACTCAATACTTCGTGGATGCACCATGTATATTGTACGAAAATCGTAAAGCCTATGACACTTAAAAATTATAAAATATAATATTTTTATTTCTTTTCTCAAACTGGTATTATCTGACGTTAATTGTTTATTATTAGTAGACAAAAACTGTCAAATAAATAGTAAGTACATAATAATAACAAGAAAAATAAAATCTATTCAAGTTTAAGGAAATTACTGTAAATTTCAGCGATTGGTACATTTTATATGAACAGAAAGAATCAGTGAGATAATTATTTTCAAAATTTTTCAGCATAAATAGAAAGCATAAATATAAGTGACAAATTTAATGAAACTAAAAAATACTGCTATCTAAATATAATTCTAAAGTTTTACAATAAATTAATAAATTAATAAATTACTTTGTTTCACACTTAACAAATTATTTGAAATTTTTTATATTTTGAAAAATAATACGGTCAAAACTATTGATCAAAATTATTTATTTCATATACTTTTTATATAATACAAATTTTATTTCACAATAAGTTCTTTAGTTTTATTGTTAAAGTGAAACTTTTGCTTCTGAAAACTTTGTATCTAATCTGATTTATTTATTTACCTCAATATATACGATTGTGTCTATGCGATTTTACAGTGTCATATTGTGTACGAATGTTTACACACGGAATTTATAGACTCTTACTTTTTTGTTGAAAAACTTTAAAAACAATAAAAATATAAAAATATCAATTAAAATAATAACAATGTATTTATTTTAAATGAATTATTAAATAACCATTAAATTATACGTAATAATAATTACATTATATAATCATGCAACACTAGCTACTGAAGTTCAAAATTTTAAATAAAACTCATTGATTAACAAGTTCAAAAACAATTATTAATCTAAACAAATGTTTGTAATACAATAATTGATTAATAAGTAAGGATTGAAATACCAAAGGTAAGGACCAACATGTCGCACAGTGAATCACTAACCAATTACATACTATGCAGTGTAATATTCTGTAAGTTCGTTTTCCACAGGAATTACTTTAAGGTAAAGCAATACGCTGCACCGAATTATTAGGAAGCTTCGATTTCTCAAACGACATTCCTATTTTTTGTGAAAAAGAAAATAGAGGTAACTGGTAAAATGAGTATGTTACAAAGAGAATCCCGAGAATTCGAGAGACCAAAGGACTTCTTTAAATTAAAGTGAACGAGTCTTGAACGTTTCAAGTATCAGGTGAAACTACAAGTTTGAAAAGATCCGACAAGTGTTTTTATGCATCGTTAATAATATAGATGTATGTAAATTTCTCAATTTTAACTAACTGTCATCTTTGATAACTATGCAATGTAATAAGAAGAAAAAGAATTTACAAAAAAAAAAAATTCGATTTTTATTAAATGAAACAATATGGAACAGTAGTTGAATTATATTAATTATTATAAAATGGGACAAATATTTATTTTTTTAAATTTTCTTTTAAAACTAACTTTTTAGTAATAATTGTTTTTTTCAAAAAAAAACTATACAGCCAAATAGTAGATTATAAATGAATAGGATTTATTATAGAATGTTTTTAATGATTATAACATGTTTTACTTAAATATGTAGGATTCTAATTGATTCTATGTATAATATTGGATATAAAGTATCAGGAGATTAATCGAAAAAACCAAATAGAGATTATCTTCTTGTATATGCATATCTCAAAATTCAAGAAAAATTCCTTGGAGTAATAGCCTAATTAAAGCATAAATTGAGTACTGATGAAATTATTCTGATGTTAGTAGATCCTACCAAAATTTATTTGTAGCTATACAAGTACATTTTTCATAAAATTATTCATTTTTATTTCTAAACAATAAAAATCATTGCCAAATATCTATTTATAAAAAGTAAATATTTTATTATCTTTATTTGCTTTCAGTTTTATTAATTTTTAATGTAATTTTTAAACCTAAATTTCTTTTAAAATAAAAGTTTGTATTGAATTTTAAATTTTAAAAGAATGTTAATTAAATAAAATTTCTTAATAATACAAATACTTGTATTTTCCAATAATTTTAAAATTTCTAATTTTAAATTTCTAATGAAATGGAAATAATAATTTTATTGAAAAAAAGAATTCCTGTAATTTCATGGAATAAATTTTTTTAATTATATGATTAATGATGATTGAAATATGTTTTTATAAAACTGTATTTAAAAATATCTAATGTGTTATTAATAAAATGTTCACTTAATAAAAACGTGAAAATTTAATCCGCCCATTGGTCGAAAATATTACAAAGCACCTAAGCATTATCTTATTTCCTCTTTTTATTTTTATCTACTTTATAGAAATCGTCTTAAAAAAACTCAAAAAGACTGATTAGCATTCCCAAGCAAGTTAGCACACCTCCAGTTTTTACACGTAGACGCAGATTATTGTTTGGTTCAATTGGTTTAATGAGACTCATCTGCATTACCATTTTTCTTGCATCCAAATATAGACAGCGGCAAAGTAGAGGTGAGTATTCAAAATTTTCACATGGAGGTGAGAAAGTCAGCAAAAATTCAATGTCCAACCTCCAAAATTTACACAACCGTGATGCCAGTGATTATACCCCATCGAGTAATAGACAGTGAAAAATAGGTACTCATCCTTTTCTTATTAGCCCTGTACAATATACATGCGTTAACAATAGTATATTAATTAAATGTATTCTTTTTCTGTTATTAGCTTTTTTATTCAAGCCGATAGTTTAAGTTCCTGGTGTAAGTCTCTCAAGCAACTTATCTTATTTTTAAATTTTTAACGGGATATGAGATATTTGACTAGTTCTGGAAAATAGAAAGCTCGACATTTATATTGAAATTTTATAAAAAAAATCAAAACATTCTAAAAGTACTAAATTGGTTTATATGTTAGAAAGATATTTTGAAAATTCTAAAAAACGAGTTACGATCATACACTACAAATCACTTAATGCATAAAATTGATCGTTACACATCATTTACCTACAATCTATGTATGAATACATGAATAATTGTAGGTAAACACAGGACAATAAATTATTCGAAAATTTACCAATAACCATCGTAAACACTGAATTATTATTTAAATAATAACCTTATGACGGCTCAGTTATAATACTCTATACTCTAAAATGTTTTAAATAAAAGGTAAAAATTAATATAGCTACATATTAAGTATAATTCAAGGCTTGAAATTCATTGTTAAATTAAAAAAAAAAAATTTTTAATTACGAATCAAATTACTTTTTGATAAATATATGCTAATTTACATTTATATATTAAATTATTCTTAAAATTAAATGAATATTTTATATTTTTCAACTTATAAATCAAATTTTTTGATGAAATACTTGAAATAAAATAATATTTATTAATCGATTGTATTTTATAAAGTATTATGGAAAGTAATGAAAAGTAATGAACATCTTACTTTCATAAAGTGAAATACAAAAATTTGATATTTGTATTTGCAAGATTCTTTAATTAATAATACCTATAAAAATGACCTATAAAAATCTTTTAAAATACAGAATTTTATTTTATTGGGTTTTTTTAATGTTTCATTTTCACATACATTTGAAAACAGTTAGTACATAAAATTCTTTATGAAACTCAAAAGAAATAGCAGCTTAATTAATACTTGAAATATAAAAATAAAAAACAAAAAACAAAAAACAAAAATATTGTTTGAAGGACAATGGAGCTATTACACTGATTCAAAAATCATGTAGAAGACGCTGGGTTAGAAGGGATTTGAATGTAAGCCATTGGATGATGCAAGCTAAAGTTTAGTAATGGATAGGTTCACCTCGCAGGTAGGCGAACCGTCACGAAGATGGAGACGAGCAAGCAAGAAGTTTTAGATAAGATACGCGCGTGGAAACATGATACGTAATTTAGGGACAAGCGAATTCCTATTAAGTTACTGTATTGTTCTAATTAAATTGAGCACTAATTGCACGTTGTCTGGCTCCCAGCGTGTAAATCTTATAAAGTACCAAACGTGCTTGCGTCAAATAATTAGAGGGCTTTATTCTGAGTCAACAGGAAGTAGTTATTCTTATTGTTGTACAATTTTAATGATTTATTTTCTTTTATGTCAATGTTTTCGTAATTTTGTAATCATTTATTTGTAAGTTGATAAGTGTAAGTATAAGTATTCAATATTTTGTGGGCGGATTGATTATGTATTTAAATACTATAATGGAATACTAACTTTTAAAAGAATAGATGTCAAGTTAGTTTTTCCAATAAAGTTATAAATTTGATTCCATTTCATCCGATCACACGTATTGATTATTTTATCAATAAGGAGTCGTAATATAAGCTGTAGTTTCTTTATAAATAACTCATTTAGCCTATTAAACGTTTATTCAAACAACAATTTCATCTTATAATATAATTTATAAACATTTAAAATTTTTAAAATTCAAAAATATAAATTAATAATAAATAAAACATTTATACAATTCACTCATAATATTAATCAAATTAAATTTTTTACTATTTTTTATTATTAATAAAAGTATAATAGGATCATTTTTAAATATATCAGTGTAAAAATATTAAAATTTTCAGAAATTCTAATTATATTACTAACGCCTATATATAAAACAAAACTATCTATATTTATAAAATAAATTTACAATAAAATTGAAAACAATATTTTTTGTAAAATAATAAAAGGATTTAATATATTTGTAACGTGTTTATATTTAAATTGTTATTCTTATATATTATCGTTTTTAATATTATTCAATATTTATCAAATTTCTTGCTTAATCAATTTTATGTCTATAGCACGCATTTTATAAAAATCGTTATTTTAAATGTCGAACATAACAAGATTAAACGAGGAAAATTTTGTCGCGATATTATATATTGTGTTATATTAAAATATTTAATTAACATGCTGAAAAATAGATGAGAGTTACCGAGCGAAAACAAATTCATACACGTATTTGTAAAACTTGAGATTCAGCGGATGATCTGTCAGATAATTTAATCTTTTAAAATGTTCTTTCTTTTACTGTCACTTCTTTTTTTAGGTCTTTAATCTTTTTGCCTATATAGATATTCCTAAAAATCATCACCATTAAAATTACATTCTTATCTGAGTACATAATGAAATTCGTGACAAAAATTAATAAAATAAAAAAGTATGAATTATAATCTTATGCGAGAAAAATTAATATTCAATGTAGAACATTTTGATACTTTTTTAAACATTAAGTTTATTAAATTATTAAGGTAAGTAATTCTGAATTTTATTCTATACATCAATGGTTTTGGTATAATATTGACAGTTGATGTATGAAATACTTGTTTCATTGTGATGTGTTTACATTGAAAATTTATTATTTTCACTTTTACTAAATTTATAAATTATATTAACATCTTCGTGTTATTAGTAAAAAATTCATTTTTCCAAAATGCGTATGTAAGGCAATTAATTTTCCCCCGAACTAAGATAAATGCCTATAAAAAGAGGAACTAATGCCGAGTTAGTAGTTGGTCCATGAGTAAACCTCTCTACAAGAGCTATTATAACTTTGAGCCTCTGGACCACTTCTGCATTTCCTCGACATCTCCGACCAAGACGAAAACGTAGATAATGCCATTTTCTTCATCCCAACAAAGTGAATGGTAAATCCCTGAACACCCGCGCTCGCAATTACATTGACGACAATCGAGCCTTCAGAGATGCAGTTCCGTAATTGCATCCCAAGTCGGACGATCGATTCTGGGAGATTACAACGCGCGTTTATGCACCCGCCCACGCATTAAGTCACCTGCACACGTCGTTAAGTCATCACCTTTGTTATCTCGTCTCTTACACCCTCTTAAACGGGAATAATGACCTTCCGAAAAGTTTTTCGAATTTTATATTATATTTATATTGACAGGATATCTCGTTGTCGAAGAAGCGGGGACTGCTGAGATCCAACTTGCAACTTTCGGCCAAGTGCATATTGACTCTAATGGAATAGCTAACACCTTTACCATCAAAATTTTCCAACTGATTTTTGTTAGAATATTTGACTGAGAGAGCGGATTCTTCTATACATTTAGAATCTTCTTTTGTTTTCCAAACTTCAAAACATGCAATTGTAGATCTAATGAAACCTTATGTATCCTATTGGTTGTACTCGAAAATAACAAATTTATTATAAGTAAATTAATGATAGCTTGTAGAAAAATCCGTATTAAAATTATATGCATCTTCAAAAGCAAAAAAACTTTTCCATTTCAAACCGCGTCTGTAGTTTATATTTAATTATTTGAAAAAGAAAAAATTATTCTTTTTAAAATTTTTCACTGCCCTTTATTTTATAAATTATTTTACTCCGAAATACCTAAATAATTAATAATTACTATATTGAAGTAAAGACTTTAAATATTACAACTAAGTATATGACTATAAACAAATTATCGCTTAATAAGATTTCGAATCAGCATAAACTTTAGTGAAGTAGATAAAATTAAAAAAATTTTAAATAAAATAACTAGCCATCTTGAGGTTATCTAGTCAGCTTGAAGTATGATCACACTTTTATTGAAAAATAATGATTAATTTAATTCATTTTCATTGCAACACTAATCCGCATTACTTTCGTTAATTGGACAAGTCCTCATAATAATATACTACCCCTTGAAGATTCTAAAGAACACTTTATATTGAATTGAAAATTAAATTAAAGTGACTTTTCGATTCTAAGAAACTTCAATAAAACACTTGAAAATATTATAATTCACTATAGTTTTAACACTATTAAATTAATAAATCAAGTATAAGAAGGATTACATGGATTTTATTAATTTAAGATTCTGAATATTGTATAATATTCCTTGACAATACTCTGTAGATACATTTTTATCACTTTTACGCAATAAATTAAATTGCTGGTTTTCGAAAATTTCTGCTCTTGTAAGATTCCAATTATATATTTCGAAATAAAACAATGCTAAAATATACGGAAAAAATAGTGGAAAAAGCTGCTATCCGAAAAAAAAACAAAATAAATTTCAAGAATCCTTAATGACGCACAAAAGCCAGTTAAGCATTTTTCTAAAAAAATATTGCGGGGATAGTGAAGTATTTTCATTTTTTCTTTATTGCGAAATAAGCAGTGGTTCTAAAATTTTGTGGCTTCAGTCCCGGATATCCCAGAATTCTTGGTATTAGTTAGATTACCCGGAAAATCAAAAAGCATCCGGAAACGCGCGCAACCAAATGAAATTGGCAGCGACTTGTTTGTTGTAAAAAACTTGTATCTCCTATATATATATATATATATATATATATATATATTTGATATATCTTATGGATTTTTATTACTCCTGCAACTATCAAAATTATAATATTCTCGAGGGTTTCTTCAATTAAAAACTATCTTGTTCAAACTGATGTGCGAGCTTGGTTTTACAATTCATCCACTGTTGCGGGGACCATTTCTTTCCTTCAGTACTATTTATCACTTTTATTGCTTATCTTAAATCAAGTCCACTTTTACTGGTGAATATCTTACAATAAAACGTATCTTTTGCTTAAATGTAACTACTTTTCAGAAAATCTTGTTAAAAATATCTTAATCAAATTGTAAATTACTATCATTACTGCACCGCAATATTTATCTGTCATTTGGTAAAATTTAATCTTGCTGCATTTGAAAAAATATGTTTAACATATAAATAAAGGTAAGAAAATTACGTTTAGTTTTTTATTAAAAATGTCTCGGTCACACAATTATTAAAAACTTATACACTTTGAAATATTTTTTAACAAAACATTAAAGTTTATTTTGTACACACGTATACTATCAGAAGAATAAAATTCAAGCTGTATATAATGTTCTTATCGAAATATCGATTTCTCAATTACTCATCTTCATAAAATCGTTATCTTACAATTAGAGTGTAGAACTACTGATCAATGGGTTGCACTCACCCAGAATACGTAGCCAAGAAGACCGACGACGAAGGCGATCACCATCCCATAAATCGTCGGTAAAGTTTCTTTTTGACTTTCATCTAACGGCATCTTTTGAAATCATACTAGGTTCTTCCGGTTATATCATAGAATTCAATGGGCGAACCATAAGTAACGAAGATTTTTGCATTATTAATGTAAAAATTATCCGTTACGATACTTGACAAGTTTATTTCTATTCAGATTTTTTTTTTTTTTTTTGATACAAAAATTATAATGATGTATCCAGACTTAATCAATAACTAACTAAATATGAAATTATTATAAAATATCTATTTATTTTTTCACAATACTACGGATATCCATAAAACTTTTATATTTTTTACTTGATTTATATATTTTTGAAGCAATAAATTTTTAGGCCATTAAATCTTCAAAGAAATCCGTAACAAACAGCTTTATTTCCCAATATAAAAATGATTTGACCTTATTTAGATGAAATTTTTTGATAATTATTTTTATAATTTTTAAATCCAAATACTCCGATTCAGAATAAATAATATCTGTAGGATTAATGAATACCTTGAGAAATGTAAATATTAATTGTAAACACAAATAAAAAGGCAAATAAGTAATAACCGTTATTAATTAAATTTCAAGAACCAAGCAAATTGGATAAATACATACACAGTTATACGGGATGATTTTCATTGATCTTAAATTAATATTTAAATTCTATTTTTAAATAAATGAATAAATTTTTTGAAAATAGAGCTATACTTCAAAAATAAATAAAAGAATCAAAACTAAATAGTGATACGCAATTCAATCCAAATGCGTATAAAAACCTTTAATTACTTATTATAAATTATGATGGATCTAATTGATATTAATTAGTTTGAAGCAATTTAATTATACGCTATATAACCTCGAAGTTAAAAAATGTTAAATTTACCAGAATCTATAGAGAGGGAAAAATAGCCGAGGTACTTTTTATTTAAAACGAGATTTCCGCACGACTACTGAAAAACCAAATCGACACTAATTCACATTCCTTTTCTCCGGGTCCACATAGAGTTCACGAATTCTAATTACGTACACGGAAACGCATACGGCTGGGACAAAGAAAAAAACTGGTTGAAGAAGCTCCGGGATGTTGTTTACGCGACGGCTGCGTTGTTGCACTGGCCGACCGACGGAGCGAAGCTCGACGAGCTTGCGCCTCTTCTCCATCGCCTATTTTTGAAAGCAAGGCTAGGGAAGGTTCAGGCCACAAGCACGATGACCTTCTGCCGTGTAGACGACGCCTCTTGTCTACCACTAAATTCACGCCGCGAAATCTTCCTCTAGTTGCCGATTTCGTATCTGCGCCCTGTTACAGGCCGTTGACAATTCGAACAAATGTCTTGTTCCCTCCTCACTTCTCCTTCTCTCGGCCAACTCGAAATCCTCTCTACCACTCAATTTTTTCATAATTCTCAAAGGCAATTCTAAATGTTTACTCTAGTCGTTTGTTTACTTCGTTCAAGTCGCTATTATTTATAAAATATAAATAAGTTGTGCATATTATATTTTAACGCAACAATTGTATTTGTCAAAAACCAAAAGTCAATGTCCAAATATTTTATGCGCAAATCAAACTTTTAATAAAGTTTTTATTCAAAGAATATCAATATAAATCGCGGCGATAAGAGACTTGATTGATATAACCACATTATTTGACATTTAATGTAGTAGTCGTTTGCTGTTCAAAGCTCTATGAATAATTAGATTATAACTACGCAATCGCGTACTTCCACGAATGCATTAAACCGATGCATCTTGACCCTTTGATCTTAGCAAATATTAGAGGATTTGCGATTAAATATAAACAATTGAATTATAATGTTCGTTCGAGTATTATCTCAATGGTACGGTACAGATGGTATGGTACTACCAACTCAATAGAATGGGTGTAACTAAAACTAATAAAATATTAGCAAAGCACTTGGTTATCGAACGGAATACGTAATTACCGTTTGTATAAAAGAAAGTTTAAATATATTTATAAGTATTTATTTGTAGCTCAGTTAAATACAGTGATGATACGTATATTTATATAAGGATTATTCAAAATATTATTTGTGACTGATATGTGTATTTTATAAAATGTAAATTTTTTAAAATAATAAAATTATCATTTTACAAACTACACTGCTAAACCCACAAAAATAAATAAATTAAATGAATGTTTCCGTTACAAAAAGACTATATTCAGTTAAAAAAAAAATCTGTCTTTAAAAGAAATACCAACGCAATTAATTAATGCAATTATGAGCATTTTAAAATGTATGCGGCTCAAAATAGAACTAGTCATTTAGAAGGATAATTAATTTAACATTAAGTCAAAACAGAATAAACTATATAAAAATTAAATTATAGTGTCAGGAAAATACCAATACATATTTTTATCACCCATTCAAATATACGTTATTATGCATTTATAATTATTTTGTTTTATTACAATATCGACATTGCTCGATACTTCTGTTTACACTTTAATTTTCATTCAACAATCTTAAATCATTTTAATACATTATGAATTAAATCCTTGTAATTCATTTATTTTACATAGAATACATAGCTGTACATGTAGAATTATAATATTATACTAAAATAATTTCTAATTTGTATTCTATAATTTTATTTGTAATTTTACCCTTAAAAATTATTCTTTAAATTGTTGAGTTCGTGAAGTAAATGATTTTAAATCAGATAATAAACATTTATTTTATTTATAATACAAAATAAAATTTATATGTAACATTTTAATAATAAAGAACCAACAGTAATAATATTTAAAAAATTTAATTATACATGACTTGTTCATAAGTTATAATAGATCAAATAGACTCAATTAATTAAATTAAGTCATATGTAAATCAAGTAAAGAATGATTCAAACATGAAGACTCTGAATTATAAAAATTTGAAAATAATTGGAAAGCAACGTTATTAGAAGAGAAGTATATTTGAATTTAGATGTTATAAAGGTACATGTTAATTGATGTTTTGAAGGAAAGAGGAAAAAGACTTTCTACGCATGAATACCCAATGACTGATCAAAAGAATGTACACTGGGACTTGACAATTTTTTTCTGATTTTCTTTTAGACTTATACGTAGCTACATTATCGAAAGAAGCCGCAAGTCTTTATAAAAAAACTAACTCTTTTTCTATATCCTTTTAATACTTCCAAGTATAATGTCTGAATCTAAAGAATTAATTAAGTCTTCGAACGAAAAATTGATTATAAATAGCATTTTTGATCTTTACGAATCTGGGTTAAAGAAATAATTAAAACGTAAGTCATATGTAATCTTACAATTTTCAATAATCCAACGTTACCGAAGATTATCAAAGAAGAAAATTAATCAAATATGAAATAAATATATATTATACAATTATATTCATAATTACCAAGTTTTCATACAATAATTTAAATTACCTTAAGCCTTAAGTTTTAATCTTTATCACATCTTTATTAAACTTAAATTTAAAACTTTACTATTGTTACTACTTTTAAAATTATAAAAGTAATTTAATAAATTACAAAAAAAAAAAAAATAATAAATACGTACCTACGGTCAATTTTTTATTTTACTAAATCATTTGTTCAGTTAATATAATAAAAAATTCTAAACATAAAATAGTTTATTGGAAGATTTTTCTAGTATCCATATAAGTATATGAAATACTTTATTAAATTCGGGTAAGAAATTTATTAATAAGTTCAAAATATTTTTTTAATAGATAATTAAAATTTTACAATTCATTTTCAGCATGAAACTTTTGTGTTTGATATTGATAGATCGTTACTTTATCATTCAGCTATTTAGAAGTTATTTATTTTTATAAATTTCATAGTCAAAGATAATTAAATTCAAAATTTGCATAAGCGTTAATATTGAAAATTGATAAAAACCTTTTTTAATGGATTTATGGACGATAAGAAGTAATTACGTGATTGGCAGTAGGCGTACGAGATGAGCGGAAGGAAATGAAACTTAGGATGGTGATGGATGTATAGTTTTGGCTGGATGTGATGCCAAATTTAATTGAAATTAT
The DNA here is from genome assembly GCA_018907245.1 of Eupristina koningsbergeri. Classification (NCBI taxonomy): domain Eukaryota; kingdom Metazoa; phylum Arthropoda; class Insecta; order Hymenoptera; family Agaonidae; genus Eupristina; species Eupristina koningsbergeri. The sequence goes on from JACCHV010002775.1 coordinate 1,527,807, forward strand.
CGATTAGTCAACTCTAATACTTTCTCAATTCTTGCAAAAGGTATCTTAATCGAAAATCAAACATCTCATTTATCACTTTAAAATAAAGTGAATAGCCATAAGAAATAATAACAATTTTTAAAAGAGTATATAAAATTATTAAGATAGATGAAAAAAAAAATTAAATATAAAAAAAAATAAAATAAATAGAAGTATGAAAAACTATAGATGAGAATAATAAGAACGTACCGAATGGAATTAAAAACAATGTAACTCGATGCAGAAAGGTTTTGAATTTGATCAGGTCAAAGGCATTATCTTTATTATATAATGGATTTAACGAACGTATTGATATCCATTAATCGCGCTTATTTGGATGTGGCCTCCAACACTTGAAGTCACAGCTAGAATCAGTTGACATAAATGGCCACAAATATTTGGTTTTTTTCAAATTTTAAAATTGTGTAAAATGTAGTTACATTTACGAAATCTGACTTGCATTATTTTTGATTAATATAAGTCTCTAATTAATCCATTTAAGTTTTAAATGTATTTATAATTATTTATTAATTAAACAATTTTGTTTAAAATTTGTGCTTGCGTAAAATTTATATAATTCTCATTTGAATAATGTAGTTATTTATCCTTATAATTTAGTCTAATAATTTAGTCGAACGTATTTGTAATAGTAATTATTTGTAATAGTTGTACTTTTTAATTAAATCTTAAAATAATTTAGAGTAAATTTAATTCAATTAACATAATTTTTACATAATTATATATACAACGTGTAAATTTATAATATTTAAAGCCACTTAAAACTTCAATTAATAGAGGAATTATATGTCAAATGTGAAATTATTATCGTATTTAGTCGTAGTTTTGATGTGTCAATTTCTACTGTTGTCCATTAATAAATAATACATTCTATTCATCAATACTAAAAATATATTTTAATTAATATGCATGTACTGAAATTGTATGTTAGCAATTGTATAGATATATAATAGAGATACTGATGGTTTGATAAATAGTGATAATAAAATTTTATTGACTCAAAAAAAAGATTTTCGAAAGAATTGCAGATGTTTTCTTCCAAAGTCCATAGTTATGAAAAAAAAAAAAGAATGAAAATGGAGATAAAAGTTCACTGTATCGATTAGAAACACGTAGACGACTAATAATAATTTTATAATTTCAAAGACACATGTAAAGAAAAAGTGGAAATCTCTTTTTTACATTACGGATACAATGAATATTTAAATTTTTAATCGAACCCGCCATAACTCAAATAGTAGCTATGAAAGCTGACAATAAAATAAAAGAGCCAAGAGAAAAAAAATAGTTAAACTATTCACATCACCTATTCGGTAGTTGAAGCATAATCTCCGGCAAACACTATATGTCTATTCTCCTTGGAATATCTGGCATTCCATATCGCATATAGGCAGGTAAAACCACAGATAGCATTCGAAAATTGATATCTACCGACATGAGTGCATCCACCGCGGAAGCAGAAAGAGAGCCGGGGGAATTTGCAAGAGAGAGAGAGAGAGAGAGAGAGAGAGAAATGAAGACCGCAAAGTCGATGAAACGAGAAATGCACGTCGGTCGATACAACGTGAGTTTGACGCGCCAAGACTAACTAAGCTCGAGGACTCCTACAAAATGGATTCTCGCAGGCCGATCACGTTTTAACGGCTGTCAAGTGCGTTTGTGGCTCCGGTGGAAGCCCTTCCATGCCACATCAGTGGATGCATCAGCTGCCAAACGTTAAAGGTAAGATGTCGGATGCGAAAGGGATGACCCACGGCTAGAGAAAGAGGAGCAACGCCGCATGCAGAGCCCGGAATTTTTGTCGATGAAGCCACCTTTTGGCTATTACGAGGATTGGCAGTCACAAAGAAATATGTGCGCATTCGAAAGTACCCCGATTATCAAGACTCGCAAATGGATGGCGCCTTCTTAAACGAATGTCCTTCGTGCCGCTCGACACTCCCTTTCCTCACAAAAACCTATTCTCGCTTTAAAAAAGGGCTTAATTTTTTTACAAAGAAACTTTTCTCCGCACCCGTTCTTTCTGAACTGCCGGGCTTCCGGTGAGTTAAGTTTTCTGTGCAGAAATATTACGGTTCAATTTTCTTAATCAACTCACACAGAAAGGCTTTTAAATCTTATCGAAATGAATGTCACCTTATTTACAAGCATTTTTTCATCAAAATAACACATTCTTTCAAATAGATTTTTCACCTACAACAATTTTAAGAGGATGAATCTGCTTTTTCTTTATTTCCTACCATGTCTAATCCTTGTTGCGATTAATGCTACAATGTTTATTCCAAAATTTGAGAAAGACTTGCATCTGAATAAAGTAAATGCTACAACTATAATCACAATTGAATTCTTGCGAGAAAATGCGTGTCAATATTCAATCAAACTATATATCACTATAAGTGAAGATATTGATTACAAAGCTTATAAACAAATAAATTATAAATGTCAATTTAAAATCTATTTTGATTCACATGAAATCTCATTTAAAATTGCTTTGATTGATCACTTAACATTTTAATCACATTTTTCATTAATATACCATGTCACTTCAACTGAATTATTAATTTATATAATTCAAATAAATTATTATATTTATATAATTTATTATTTAATTAGTATCGATTATTATCTTAATAATCAAGTATAAGCTCGTAAAATTAAATATTATATTGATTACTTGTTTCTTTTCTATCTATTATGAATTCATGGATAAAAACATATCAAAGACAACTATGATTATATAAAATTTTAATTATATGTTAAACTAAATTGATTTATCTAAAATTTATATACAAGTTACAAGATTTAATCAAATTGTATTATACTTGACTAAAAAATATCCACCCCACAAAAATAATTAGTATTATCATTATGACAAATTATTTAAATGTTATTTGAATTACTTTAAAATAATTAATGTTTATCAAATTAAATTTTCTTAAATCAAAAAATGTATAAAAATTGCATAATTGAGAGTTATAAAATATATTGTTCGATTAAATATTTAACAACGAATTAACAACATTTTAAAAAAATAAAAACAATCGAATAATGTCAAACTATTCTAGTTTTAATAATACTAATTGAAATATAAATACACTATACTTTCAACATAAACATATACGACTGGAATTTTCCAATAACATAAATTTAAGGAATAATTTTTTGATAGTAAAAATTTATTTTGAGATTTTTCCTTGATCAAACGGTATAATTTAGACTAGCTTTTTGAGTTGAAAAAGCACGGAAAGCTAATTGAACGTTTAACAATAGTTGATCAAAAAGATTCATATCTATACAGTACTGAATACAATTTGTTTACCCCTTCGGAACATCATTTTCGAAGATGATAATACATATCCTCTAAAGGTAAGATGATAATAACAATTTTGAAAAGTACTTGAAAAGCAACACCAACTGGTAAATAGTTTCAAAAATTACTTCCCAATTGTTACATAATGCTTACCCATTGAGAATTGAAATTCCAAAAAAGCTCTTTTGAAAATGATGTCGGTAAATTTATCCCACGTCGATAAAGAAGAATTTTTGGGATGGTTTCTGCTTTATCAGTTGAAAATACCTGCAGTGATTAAACAAGACAGTGTATTAAAAAAAATTAAAAAAGAAATTTTGTGTACGTTGATAGGTAAGAGTAGAACTTTTACTGCATTTCTTAAATATTAATTAAATTATGGAAATTAAAATTGAAGTTCAATTTTGATTATCGAAACAATATTATCGCCAAGAATTTTATTCATAGTAAATATTAAATTAATAAAGATGAAAGAAATTGTATTTACAAATAATCAATTAATAAACATTATTATAGCGTAAGAAATAAGTTTTTTTACTGCGGGAGGTTTTAGGTGTCAATACTTGTATACCAATGAGAAAAGGATATGTAGAATAAATGCCTTTGAAAATAATTATTAGTAATTTTAGTTTATGATTAGTAATGTTTATAAGTGGTAAAATATTTGCAGAATAAACATCCTTCAGTATGCCAGGAGCAAAGCATCAGGCGTAGCTGCGATAAGAGAATTACATCATCACGCGACATCATATGTTAATTAGATTTGTTTGTCACTTTTAATGATCTTTCGTCACTCTAATGAAATCTAACGTTGAATCGGTTAAACGAAATCCCGCTTAATTTTCATTCTCATACAACTTCCCTCGGCTCAGCCGTAAAATTACAAAGATAAAACGACGGAAGAGCAAGCTCGCACTCTCTCAGGAAAGCGAAAAGTGAAAAAAGGCGAAAAAGTAGGATGAGGAGATGGAGCGAGAAGCAAGAAGAAAAAGAAGAAAAAGAATGGCGTGACCTCGTAGGGGAATCCAAGGCAACAGCCACGTGTATTACTCATAAGAACGTGAGTTCTTTTTTCCAGGGGAGCAGCAGGATGTGGCGGACACGCGAGGCACGCCGAGTCCGACGCCAACAAGGATGACCCCGTATGAGAGGCGGCGCCTCCCGGACTCGACTTCGTCCTCGTCGCCGTCGCCAGTACCGACGCTGGTTAGAGAGAACGAGTTCCTTGGCATCGCCGAGCACGAACTCGACTTTTTCAACGTGGAAAGAGATACCGGCGAGGTCTGCTGCAATTTTTGCAGCTGTCCGGAGCTCCCTGTAAGTCCCGCCGCAAGGATGTCGCCTCCTCTTCTTTTTGTGCTCCCTCGGGCTCTCTCCTCGCTTCGTCTTCTATTTTTCGAGATCGTGGAAATCCAAGGAAACCTTTGTCTCCCCGAGGATACGGAGGCACTTGCGAAGGATCCACCGATAAGCCGATCGATTTCACGTCTTCTCGGATATGGTAATGCGGTAACTTGATAATGAAGGTGTGTGATGAGTTTCAGGCTAGTGCATTTCAAACGTGTGTATTGTACTTCACATCTGGGGCTTTTTCTTTAAAAACAGCATAGGCATTTCGCCGTAATGTCATATAATATATATACATACATCAGTGAGTATGAAACACCCTATTGTTTACAACTACATTTTGCGAGCGATTCGTTTGTTTTTGAAATTATCATTTCTTCATCTGTTACATTTAAATATTAAGAAAATAAGTAGTAATATAGATTAATATTAAATCATGGCAATGATTATTGCAAATTGTTCGAGCATATTTTAATACAAGTAACAATGATGTGATTGTCGAAGATTATTATTTTTCATCGAACATTCATCATGATTTTCTCAGCGCTTTCCTTCTCTGTAATGATTGGTGTGAATGAATTATTCATGTTAATCATCTACCCAATGAAAAAGCGATACTATATTAAAATACGACAAAAAAAAAAAAAATGAAATTGCTGCTAATATTTATTAATGGCTTTAAGAAAGATTACCGAGCTGTAAATATATTATCCGAACAGTATAGACCATATAACTCTGATGTAAGTAGTGAAATGCATAAATGATGTAGTATTATTACATATTTTTAATGTGATTATAAAGCTTCATTAATAGCGTGTTGAATAAACTATTGGTACATATGTTTCAATTAACCTTTTAAAAAAAAAAAATGCTATTTTTGTTTTTTTATTAACATTGTACTAATACTGAAACATACCTTGAATTATATATAAAAAATGAAGAAAAAAAAGCTTAAAAAAAGATTTGTTAGAGAAAAATATTGTTTAACTCAAAAAAACTTTTAAGCAATTAAGTTTAAATTAACAACATTTTAATCCTTAATTTGAATCGGAATTTAAACAATATGTTTTTAAATAATATAATCCTTTCTAAAATATGGTTTTTAAAAATACAATAATATTGTTACAAATAAATTGTAGGAAAATTTATATTCCATTATATTTTTAAATCAATATGATCAAACCTTCAAATCACTAGATGTGTTCTCTATAACTTGCATACGCATAATGTATGAAAATAATAAAAAATGTAAACATTGAATTTAATGATAATGTATGTACGTATATATACATACATGTATATATACATGTACGAAGTTTCGAGTTTTTTTTCCTTTTTACGACTACTGGTCGTAACGATTAGGGAGGGATCTTAAAATGTAGAGGCAAGCTTTTTCCATTTGTCCCCTTTTTTTTGTTTTTTCGATAATTAGATGCGGCAGGATTTTAATTCGCGCGAAGGATGTTTTTCAGTTTTTCGACACGGCGTGATGGAGCGACTAGTGGAATAGCGTTACACGATAAAATTTTGTTTGTAAATTAAAAAAAAAAACAATGCGAAAACTTTTCAAATGTTACAAGAAGCTTATAAAAATAATTGTATCTCGAAATCGCAGACCATATATATATATTAAATTTATGAATTATTATTAAACTCATTTAACACAAACACATAAGAGAATAATGAAACTTAGAACAACCAATTCAATTATTTGAAATAATGAATGTTTACTAATAATAATTGTTACAATTTTGAATTAAAAATCACGTATTACATGAATATAAGAATATTTTTATCTACGATATATTCTAATAATAATAATTATGATGATAATAATACAAATAATAATAATAATAATAATAATAATAATAATAATAATAATAATAATAAATAATAATAACGATAATAATAATAAATAATAATAACGATAATAATAATAAATAATCATAACGATAATAATACATAATGTTTACAATATAATTATAACTTTCGTAAATAAATCACCTCAAAATATAGAACTAAACCAGTGGGAAACTTTATTTTTACCACAGGTCGTTTAATAAAACATTGGTTTTAGATGTAATTGAATTTAAAAAAAATTGTATAAGTGACAGATAAATGTGGTTTGATGTACCATCAAATCCAATATAATTCTAAGAACTGGCTACTGTATTAAAAAATCCAACATACAAGCGTATTCTTCTGTAATTGAAAAGACCAAATAAATGTGTGTGAGAGGTAAATACTTGCATTGAAATGGAATTCAGCGAGTGAATCTCCATACAAGATTATACAATTACGTACAAGACAAGTCGAATGGCTTCGCCATACAAAATCTAAGCATCGACAATTGCCGGGAAAGCGGTTTATTTCCCACGATAAGACCAAACTCACATTCCAAGGAAAAATAGTACTTTCGTGTTCTGCCCAGGAATACTTTCAACAAACCAGCCCTCAACACCACCTAAAAAAGCATCCACCTTGAGAAGAAGGAACATCGTGTCTTACCGCAGACGTCGTGTTGTGCACTCCGTGAACTCTGGCGCTACCTTCAACCTCGTGTATGTCCTCCAGTCCCAACCCGGAAAAGCGTGCCAGGCAGCAGTCGACAACCTCGCCGTTCTGAACGATGCCGCCTCCTCCTCTCTCTCTGAGGACGGTGTTGCTGCTGGTAGTGTAGCCCTGGTCCGAGCTCGCATTTGAGTTGGGCCGGGAGTCGTCCGAGCTATCGAATGGCTTGAGGTTGCGCGGGCGCTGGATCACCCCGACTGGCTCCCAGATCTCGCTTGTCGTCGAGGAGTAACTGTTGTTCTCCTTCGTCTCGCGGCTGCGTTCGTCCACGATTTTCCCGTCCCGGGCAACCGTCACCTCCTCCTTCGTCACCACCGAGGATTTCACGTTCAGCGATGTTTCCAGTCGAACTGGCACCCTTTTCAAGATCGATTTCATGCTTTCATTTCTTTTTGTTTAGCAGATCCCGTTTTTATTTACGGTAGGACTCAAGTGACTTTCCAAATAATATCTACTCTTTTTTTCTCTCGACAAACAGATTCGACGTTTCAAATGGTTCCAATATTGGTTAACCGAGTTTCAATGCATCAGTACTTCCGGGTACATTATTAACTAATTAGAACTTTTTCATTAAATCGGTCTCACATTTCAACTCACTTATCTGTCTATTTAAATTAAAAAATTGTAAACTTCATTTTATAAAAACTTAATCTAAAGATTTTAATTAAAATATTACGTTTGTTTCCGAGAGAATAAATGTTCACATTATTCTTAAGCTGGATGATCAAACAAATGATTCTAAATCATTGCAAAATAATTTTAATTATAAAATACAAAATATTACTCAAACTGTAAAAGCAATCAAAAGCTATAAAAATTAATATTCTTACTCAAATTTACACCGAGTCACTAGAATCCTAACAAAATATTGGTTTGTTTAACATTTCATTTATTTTAATAATGGTTTTAGAAAAGGATATTATATAGAGAATTCATCTATTTATCATTTATGAATGAAAAAGTCCAGATGATTTACAGCATAAAAATCCCGAATAAACTAAATTTAGTAAGAGTGTACTCGAGTGATTTACAGAGCACCAGATGCTTCGTCTTTTGTTCATTTTTCAGTTTCTATCTAGACTTTGTGCATGGGGCTTGAGATTTTTTGATGAAGACTTAATCATAGTGGAAAGAATAATTGGGTGCAGGAAAAGGTTTTGGTTGACTTCACATTTCATGCAAAGCATTTCTCGTGACGTATTTTAACATGTTTCTTCAGTGAAGAAGTTTATCTATTTGATTTAGTAACAACAAAAATGTTCAAACGACATATTTTTCATTCATGTATTTTTTCAACAATTAATTCACAACTTTTTAATTATAAAATATACCTATATTATCTTCAATATTATTAACCAACTTTTTCAATTTTTTAATATTTTTTTTTATTTTAAATGTATATGAGTATTTGATGATGCATTAAAATCAATTTTTTTTATTAAATATTAATAATTTTTTATAAGGCTTGTGATTGTATATCTACTATTAATGTAATTATGTCTATTATAATATATTGTTTCCTTTATTTTTGTGTATACGTTACTTTGGAAGGATAAGAATAAAGATTGTTTGCAATAAACACGATTAATTTTATGTTTATTACCTGCTATCTACATTTTTATCTTATCTACATTTAAATTTCCATTAATGGAAATGTAAAACATCAACATGATGTACTTGTTATTGATATCATACATCTTATTTTAATAATTAATTCAAAAACTTTTTACAAAGCTATCAACCTTTATCTTTTATTAAGTTAATTAATCTTTTAGTGTTCTGAATAATACTTTGAAAGTCAATATATTATGTAAATATCAATGTTAACAAAAAATTTAAACGTCGGATACTCATTTATACTTTTTCCAACGAAAGTTCGTAACCTAATAATACAAACTACACCTGCAAAAATACATGGCCCCCTGGAATTTCGAAGAAACTTAATAAATTAATTAAATACAAAGGAGATAAAATTTGAAAAGGAAAATTGTAAGATGAATTAAATTCTCAAGAATTCATCCCTAAGTCATTGTTCGATCCCAGTTTGCAACTCGCACTCCTATCATCATCTCATTTTACGATCCAGGACCTTTTACTTTCCTTCCTAAGATCTTTAAACTGACACATCACTTCAAGTTTTTATCCTTGTACAAGTTTTTGTCCTGGCTCGGAGACACTAGCCTGTCAAGAAGAATGTCGAGTTCCAGTCGGTTTCCAATCGAGTAAAATCATTTTGAAAGTCCCGACTGCGATCGATACCCACGTCGCAGACTGATTCATTTGGCCAAAGATGCTGCATCGGAAGGATATGAAAACTTATCAAAATACTTTTGTAATTTTTAATCATTCGAAAAGAAGAAATGACAAGATGAAAAAGCATACTACTAACTTTTTCATACCGGATTAATGTCTAGAAATTTTTTAGATTTAGTTGTCAGATTGCAAAGCAAGCGCGTGTACATTATTTTCTCAAAAATATTGACTAACAAAAAACGTTACAACAAGAAAAATATTATTTTTTTATGATATTACATTTTAAAAGAAGTTTTATCCAATTATATTTATTTTATAATCGAATATGCAATTATTTTAAGAGCAACTTTAAAACTGAAATCTATTCCAAGGTGCTAGATATAAAGTTACATGAAAATGGCCTATTGAACTTAGCTACTGTCAATGGATAACTTGAAATAGATCCGGATGGATATAGTAAAAACTATTATAAATAAACAAATGAAATTAGTTTCAATTGCCACTTGACATTTTTTAATGCATTTATAAACAGAAAAAGAGAAAAAAAGAAAAGTTAACAGTCATAATCTCAAAAAATATATAGTATTTTTGAGAATTCATCCATAGTTCTGCTAAGCAGTACTAATCATTATTCCGAACAAGCAACAATCTATTCACGCTTTTAATTACGAATACTTAAAATGGCGATCGGCGATAAGCAAGTAAACGGCTCAGCGAGCACAAAACGCTAAATATAACGCCTATATTTACATTTTGCAGCGCCACATTTCGATCCGATCACCAGAATCCAAAATATTGCGATCAGAATGCGATTCATGTCCGAGAAAACGGTGTTACCCGTGGGTATAGGTTTGTTCCGGAGAAACGGGGATACCAGTGGCAAGCTCCCGCGCGACGAAATGATTCATTAGTGTGTACCAAAGCACCGAACCACCGAGTGACAGATTCCAAATAGTTTACGAGGACATCCTGGACAAGGATACCGACATTGGCGATTTATAGAGATCGGTTGCTCGGATCTGGAGCGAGAAAACGGATACGTTGCCAAGTTCCTTCGATCGAGAATACGATAGGATTGATCTTGCTGTGGTATAAAATTTAAATTAAAATCTTAAAAGACGTCGCTTAGGATTATTGTTCGATTTAATTACTTATCGATCGGGTTGCAAGTGCTAGGCCAAATGTGCTTTGAATTTTTTCCAATTGGGAGCGTGACTGTTTCGAGGAGAAAGTTTTTTGAAAAATCAACCACTTGAAAATTTATGAAGTTATCTGAAAGTAAACGATGGAAGTTTATTAATACCTCCCGCAAAATAATTTTCATCGAAAGCAATATTGTGATTTACAGTAGTCTTCAAAATTCCTTTTATGCTTTTATTTCAATATTGATATTGCAAAATTGAATAATGATGTAAAATCCAAAAGTTGACCGCTTCATCTTATGTGATGTAAAACAGGTGATGGAAAATAACTGTTTTTATATTTGAAATATCTAGTGTAATTTTTTTTATCTCCATTCCTATTAAACTTTTTTAGCATCATGTCAATTAAAATAATGAATCCAATTGAGAATTAAAGCTTGATGTAATTCAGAAATTGATTCTTCTATTTAAAATTCATTAATTAAATTTTCGGGATACAGTAAAATATTTTTTAGTATTCCGATAAACGCACAAAAACTTATTTTCAAAAATCAATTTCCAAATTTGGGTATTAAATAAAGAAGTCAACCAAATCCAAGGAAAAGATGTCGGGGAAAAGAAGCGTCAAGTCACCCGATTTTCCAAATCACACCACAGAACCCGGATAACACAGCTGGCGCGCATTATCCTGAAAAATCGGACACGTAAATCCAAGTGTCAACGCGTTTTAAAAGGGCGTGTCAGGTTTGGCAAGATCTAGGAGTCGGGGATTGATGACTTACCTTTGTATGCCAGCTCGGATGAGGATGCGGTTGAGGAGATCACAGGGCGGCACTTGACCTGTTATCATGGCTTCGCGGATGGCGATGCCGTCAGGCCCGTCGAGCGTTATCGGCACGCCATTTATTAGCAGGACCTCCTCCTCCTTCACGCAGGACTTTTTCTCGCAGTCGATGATCTTGACGTCGGGGCCGAGGATCGATTCCACAGTCGACTGGATCTCGTTGTCGTCCATTGCTACCACTGTTTTTCTCTGCGTCTTTATGAAAGCTAAGTTTAGCCGCTAAGGCTCTTAAGCTTTTCCGAGGCGAACGCCATTTAATACGTATCAAAACGTGCAATTGGAAAATTATTTGCTTGACGTTTTAGCGTTTGCTCCTTTTTGCGAATAGAGAGCAGTCAATCTTTGTTATCAGATTAATAAAATGATAAAAAAGATGATTTGTTTTGCGGTATGAGTAAATTTATTTACCAAAGCACGGCTCTTGGTAAATAAATTTATCTGCATTCTGGTGAGTCATTAATAATTAGTTAAATTTGAACAATTTTATGTTTTATATCTCCAATTAACCAATTTTTAAAAATAATTCTTTAAACAAATACACCGTTCAAGCAACTTCCAATATTTTAATACCTAAGACATAATTGACGTTACCGCTTCTTAAAAAATAAGAAAAAGCTAGCTGGATGCTGGTTTTTCATTTGCACTTACTTTTTATGCTTTTTGTCATAAAATCGCAGTGAACGCATAGCGAATGTCATCGTCAAGGAAAATATTTTTTTAATGCTTCGTTGACACGTCTCGTTTCCTTTTTATGAGGACGGAATTTAATATTGCTATTATGCAAATGCGCGTAGTTCATAGCACATAGTTTATCTCGCATTCGAAGAAGAAAAGTGCGAACGCATAAAATTATCGGGCTTTAGGCAGTCAAGAACGAACGCGATCTGAATTTCTAATGAGTAGCCACGATTGATAAATAGTTTCTGGTAAATTAAACGCAAATTTACAAATGTTTTTCGAGGAACATTATATTAGTGCTACTACATTTTACAATAACTAACTAACTATTAATTGATTGGACCTTCCTAAAATAAAGATTGAATAAATACTTTTCCACGGAAATGGTTGCACTAACGAATAATAATAAGATATAATGGTGAATCTCTTTACCTAATATTATATAAATATAACATCATGTTATAATTTTTAATGTACTTTATTAAACTATTTTATTTATTCCAACATTGAAGTGAATACACGTTTTGTATTTAAAACAAGAATTAAGTAATTCTTTTACTCAACAGTGAATAATATTATTATTTTAGAAAGTACTATTGTTTCAAAGACAATAATTATGCATAAAATTATAAAAATATTGATTATTTATTCATTGGTCTTCTAAATAAATAAATAATATTTAGAATTATTATTCATGCATAAAGACAATGATTAGTGAAGTAATAAAATGTTGAATTATTATCCGTTGAAATTCAGTTATTTAAAATATAAATAGTTCTAAATTTAATAATAATGTGTAAATTATTATGAAATATATAAGGATATAATTTTGATTATCCAATTTATATAAATATTTATTGAAACAACAAAATCATTGAGAGTTTGTGCTTTCAGTATTAATTTTATAGTAATCTAAAATAATTAAAATATTTGCAATTTTATGCAATAATTTTGGATAATGCCTTGTAAACAGAATTTCAGTACATGGTTTTTTTTTTTTTTTTTCTTTAAACAAATATTACGGAAAAACTAATTATATCGGAGTAGCTGGTGCAAGGTATTGAAAAAGGTTCGTGAACATAAACGTGAATGACAAAGACCGGGATTCCGCTTTATTTCGAATTGCATTTCGTATATTAAGTCGTAAAGCAACCTCCATTTCAAGAAAACTGAAAGTGCATACAATTCTGAAGGAAAGAAACCCATACACAAAAATTGTTCTCGGTCCAATGTCAGCCACTTTATATATCTGTAGCTCCTTCGTTTCATATTCAGAATCATTTTACAATTTTCATTCTCAAAAAAGTTCTACAAAAAACCATTGTATTGTTTTTTACGTATTCATAAATTAAATATGTAAGAATTCTTTCTGTATTGCATTTTATTATTATTCCAATTAAAAGACAAATAATTTATATACTTTTTTAATCCTTTTTTAATTTAATACTTTTTTAATTGAAAATGTCGGGTACGGATTATTTGAATTTTAAATAAAAATCTTCAATAATAATTTAATCAATGTTTTTATTAATTCGTTTTAAATCACCGATAAATTTGTACATGGTATTCTCAAATAAAGTGAGAACATTATTAAATTGTTCGGAATAACGTCCCTTTAGAAGGAAATCCTCATTTGTTCTCATTTCACCATAATTTAAAATGAATTGAAAACTAAGTTATTTATAGTATCCAAAGAATTTTATGAATTGGAAAATAAAATTAATTTTTGAATATTTTCGGTTGATTAGATTTTATTTTATTAAAACATGCAATTTCTCAATACGATTTTACACGTTATAAAATATATATGGAGATATCTCACGGGAATACTTGTTTGCAGATATAAAAAGTTGGTATAAGTTTTCGGTTATCATTCAAAAGGAATGGAGAAAATTATTCGAACTCCATAGTGTCCTCGAGTCCAGGCCTAATTACACGCAAGAGAATTGGAAAGAAGGGTTGAACACCCTCGTCAAGACTCGAGTCTTCTTTCCCTGCCTCCCCCATTCTCCTTCTAAATTCATTACACTAGGACGATCCCAGAATTGTGTCTTTTCTCTCTAGGGAGCAAAGAAATTCTGAATTTCTGTACTCAACTTTCCATGCTCTCTTTTGCTCTTTCTACCTTGTTGTCCCCCTCTCTCTTTTATGTGTGTCTAATTATTTATCAAATTGTTATACGAAGGACTTATGAACCTCTTACGGTTGCAAGTGTATAAATTTGCTTAAAATGTAAAAAATAAAATAAATGTGAAAAACCTATTTAAGTTTATAAAAAGAAATTTAATTTAACACTTAAAATCCAAAAAAGAATAACAAAACAAAAACAAAACAAAACTTTGGTATCATAATCTTATACATAAGAAAATAAATCTTAATACACTGTTGTAAAACAAGATACTTTAAGGATCAAATGAGTATTTTATGGTCAATTTTTGTAAGTTTTAAGTGTATATCATTTGAAAGTAAAAATATGTTTTCAGATAGTTTCACTTCGGAATATTAGATAATTTATGTGTCTGGTTTATGTAAGATGCTGATAGCATACATCAGAGGATTACTAAATCAGATTATTGAAACTTACACATTCATTTATTCAATCTTTAAAGCAAAATCTGTTATTCTAAACAATAAATTTAATATTAAATATAGTTTCTAAAATTTTTATAAATTTCATTATATTTAGTTTCACTTATATTAATACGTAATTAATTTAAATAAATAATTTATATTAATAATTTTTTAATGAAAAAATAAGATATACAACGATAAAAAAATATATATATATAAAGTTTAAAGTTATTACTGCTAAGGTATTAACATAAACTTAATTCTTTAATTTACGTGTTAGGTTGAAATTTCATAAGAAGTAAAAAAAAATTAACAATTATTTAAAAAAAATAATATTCTGATATAGCTGGAAGTTGTGCATGAGATTGAAAAAAAGTTATTATTTTATTTTTGAATTATAAATAACTTTATTTTTTCTTTTTCCTTAATTGAAGCATGTAATTATTTAAAGATAAAAACGAGTTTCTTTTCCGTTTATAAGACTTAAAATTCAATTTGCTTACATAATTACAGAACAAATCCGTATATTACTTTTAAACAGTTTTCTATTAAAATTGTATTTAATAAGAAAGTGATCTTTTATATTCTTATAAAATTTAATTAATTTGAAAAATCGAAAAAATATGTTACTAAATAAATAAATTTTTATGTATAATATAAATAATATAAAAATTAATATAACAAATAAACATACTCCAATTTATCGTAGGGTTTTAAAGATATTCATAACTTAATATTCATATTTTGGTTTATGATACTATTAGACGATAATACCAAAGATGTTGACTAACAAAAAAAAATTTTTATTTTTGCAAAGTAAGTGGCCAATTTCCCTACAAGCGATGTTAAAAAAATAATCCAATTTCCGAGTTATAATCACATTTCATTTCGAACAATCTTTAGTACAGAACGAAGTAAAAAATTTGTTCTGATATGCTATGAATTTGAAAAGTGTCTGTACATGGAGGAGCTTTAAAAATATTTATAATACATATGTATAAATAATCGTTAAACCTATTGCAATAAGTAATTATTACAGATCTATTATACTTTTCTAATATGTGGAGTAAAAATAATCAGGAAAATTATTAATAATTAGATAAGTATTGCAAATCCTAAAATGAATATGTTAAAATAAATGACTAAAATATAAATTATCTCATTAAAGTTGTGAAATTGGAAGAGGATAATAAAGCAATCTTTTGTATGATTCGAAATTATGAAGTTTTAGAATGTCGAATTGATTCAATGAAGAATAAGATTACATTGAATCGTGATCAGAGCACGGATATAAGTATATTAAGATAAATAAAGGTAAAGAATTATAATATAATTGTTAGGGGTGCGGATTTCGGCATTCGAAAGTCAGCACTGTTCTAACACTGATGCTTTGTCGCACCGCATTATGAGGGAAAGAGACAGATGGAAAGCTGGACAGGTGAGCTGATGTCACCGAGGGTACCACAAAAATTATCCACCAACTTGCTAGCAGACCACCCTATAACTGTAATTCTTTAAGTAATTCTTATTTCCTTACCTCCATTTCCCTAGCACTATTTTATATTCCGATATTTCCCGCACTGAATTTCTTTATTATACATGTATTGTTTCATAGTCTTCATATTTTTCATCATTTTCCGCTTCTGAACACTCTGTGTTTGTCATTTATTTCAACATCTTCTTTTCACTCAGCGATGTTGATTTCATTCAATTAATATCAAAATTAGTTCATACGTAATGAGTTGTTAAGAACATACAGTTTATTACTACATTTATTCACAAAACTAAATATTATAAAAAATAATAACTTTATAAATTATCCGTCTAATATAATAATCATATGCATCAAGAGTTGCATTATAACTCCACAGTTATTTCATTCATGATTTGGATAATATCAAGATATGAAATTTGTACATCGAATTAAAATAAACCGCCCAGCGATAATCAATTATTAAAATTATTTTTAAAACATCAATGAAATTTCTCTAATAATATTATATCATGTTTATATATGTTTTTTTTATCTCCCTTTATTTTATTTCTAAAGCAATATTTTATCACTGCTTAAATTTCCTACATATATATTTACTGACATAAAATGTCGGCATTCATCAATAGTTTATCACCGTTCTCTTGAAGACAGTCAATGGGTCATAATCTCTTTTTAAAAGATTTATAACCGCGATTGGTATCCTAGTATAATAAACACGACAAAACCATTCTATCACTGAAAATTCGTATTTTGTAAAATTATACACCCTGACAGTTCTCGTGTCGCATCACTATAATAAAATGATTCACCCGATTAGTTTCTCTGATTATGTCTTTTTTCCCTGCATTTTCAGCTCCGCTATCTCTGTGTTTTCGGCGGGTCCTTATTTCTCTCTCAGCTCGACTTCGCCCTTCTCCTCGCAGTTGTACACTCGTTTACTCACTCATTCGCTATCTCGCTCTATTTCACTGATACACACGGTATCGATCTTTTGCCTCGACTCGCTACCCTCGTTTTATACCGTTCCATTCCCCGGATCGCTTCCCGTTTCTCTTTCCATCTGCTGTTCATTCTCTTTCCTTTTCTGGCCCTCGAAGGGTGCTGCTAGACTCCTGTCACTTCCACATATTACGCGTTCCTGACATTTACACACACGTACACGCGCGCACGAATATCGATTTCTCGCGGGTTTTCTCGGGATGTGTGCACGAGATCTCTTTAGGGTTCGCTCGTGCTCATACGCGCAGCTGACGATGCGAGCTTGTGGGTTGAAGTGAGGGTCGGGGGCGGGGGCGGGGGAGGGGCAGAGAATAAAGAGAATAAAAGAGTCGCTGCGAATCTGAGAAAAGTTATGCGATTGCATTCTTCATTTTATTTTGCAGCAGCGCCGTGGTCCCTTTATTTTTGTTCTCATTTTGCTCTTCGAGTAGAGGAGGGCGTGATTAGTAGGTTTATTAGACGTGACGAATGGAGACTCCAACTCAAAATCTGTTGGAAAGGAAACGATATACGTCCGTGATGACGATGAGCATTGCGGCTAAAGCCGTTTGTTAACATCCGTGAACGCGTGTTTCACCTTTTCCTGCTTCACACTTTTGCGAATTATGATAATATACGAGTAAAAAAACATAGAGAAGCTGCGCATTTTGATTCTTCGAGATAAGCGGCGGCAGTTGATCGTGTATTTTTACGGAATGCCCAGGGCATGATTTATTTTAAAAATAATTATTCATTACTTTATGAATTATATTTTCAAGATGAATTCTTACTTTATTGATGGTAATTTGCGATCGAGCAATAAAAGCCAATTTTTCACTGACACTATACGTACTTTTTCAGTAACATTCTCTTCTTGACAATAAGTCATTCATGTCGCGTTATTTTCATTTAACAACACTATGTAGAGGAATATATCTTTCCATTTTCTTGATAAATCAACCTGATAATATCTAATGGAACATCAATAAATATTTCTGTGGATCGTAAAAATTTCAAATGGTGTCTATTGATTTAACGATTGTAATGAATGTGTCAATCGTTGTTCTAAATAAGGATTAAGCAAAAAATATTGTACCAACTGGTCTTGAGATTTTAAGTGTTTTAAAATATAGTAAACTTTATAACCCACTGCCAGACATATACATTTATTACAAGAAACCATCAAGTCCGCAAACCGTTTAATACATATGCAATAAATGCGTTGACCCTTGTGTGGAACTTTCTTTATAGGTTTTTCCCGCGAAACTCAGACGCCAGACAAGTCTGTGGTCTATCAAGTACTTCTGTTTTCATCTTTCTTTCTCTTCTTCTTCTGTCTTTCTTCTTGTACTCATTCTCCTCTTTTTTCGCGTGAAATTCTTTTTACAGACTTTTTCTTTGTTTGATATTATTTTCTTCGATACGAACTTAAAATTTGAAATAATGCGTCATTAAAAGTGCCTAATTAGAAAAATTACAAATTTCAAAGGGATTAGTGTTAGAAAAATGTTATACTCAAGTTATTTTGATTTGAAACTTTTATTTTTATAGCTTTTGTATATTTAAATTCACATGTAAAAATGTCCTGAAGTTTATTTTGTAAATTCAAGAGATCATTTTTCATTTTTTTTTACGATAAAATTTCAAATTTTCTTTAAAATGACTTTTAAAAACATTGAACTTCTCTTTTTGCATTTACTATGTTTCATTTTTATTAAAAGTAAATTTTTAAAGATTATTTTCATTTAAATATTACCACTGCATGATAAAAATGTTCACTTACGAATCAATGAGAAAAATAATATTATAAACTGTTATAGAATTTTATATTTGAATTTATAATCGTTTTAAACAATTAAATCCATAATACAACCTTCGATAAAAATAATTAAAAATTATCAATTTTAGACATATTGAATAAAAATATATTGTTCCATTTATACAATTTCTTGAATTTATAAAATAATTTCTTTGACGCAGTAAGTAATAAGTGTAAAATTTATAAACGAGTAAAATTATAATTAGTTTGTTTTGCTCACATAAAATCAGTAACTATAAAAACAGACCAGAATCATAATTGCAACGAAAATTAACTAATTAAAAAATGATATTTTCTTAATTATGTTTCTATATTCCAATCGAGATGTTACGATGATATACGATATGTTTCAGTAAAGTTTTTTTTTGCTCATATATTTTTCACCACCGATAGCTACTCAGGTTTTTGCTGAAAAAACTAGTGGCTTTTTTGTTACTACACGTTTTTTGTTTTTATTTAAGATATTAGTTTGGAAAGAATTACTAATTGCAACATGGTGATTAATAATATTAGAATGAAATTGTATTACTATTATTTGAAGATAAAACTATTTAGTTATGGCTTAGTAAGAGAAAAAGTCCGTGGGTTTGCATAAATTTTTTGGTAATAGAAAGCTGATATAGTTTATTCAGAGGCTGACATAACAGTTAATAATCAATTACTAGAGTAAGTGCGTAAAAGGCATTGTATAAATAAAACTAAAACTAAAACTAAAATCGAAAGCCAAATGCTGAAATTTGGCAGGGAGAAATGGAGAAATGAGAATTTAAACGAAGTCTCAAAGAGTTTTAAAAGAATCAGGCGCGCGTGCGCTCAAGACAGAAAAAGTTTTGGTTTGCGACTGGAGCTCGCGCTGAAAGCATTCTTTCCACGATTATGTACGTAGCTCGCCATTACTCCACCATGAGCTGCCCTAAAACATATTCCGCCTTTGACAAAAGGAACAAGAATTAAATCGATCCCGGCCAACTCGTCGCGCAGCTTTCTCACTCCCCCCCCCCTTGTATTTCCTATTATTCCCACTCTGTATTTCTGCTCACTCCGTTCCCGACAACTTCTCGCTTCATCGCCCATCCCCCTTTCCTGCATATCGCGTCGCACAAAAAACCGATTCGAGTCCCTTCTCCCTCTCCTCTCTCTCTCTCTCTCTCTCTCTCTCTCTCTCTCCCTCCCTCTCTCTATCTCTCTCCACCACCCCACTCCCGTCTGACGGGCATTATAAGCCCGAAAGGGGGGCGGGCGTTTAATCGGAGCGCGCCCCCCACACCAACAAATCCATATTATCCACATTTCACGGGCATAGCCTGATCGATATCTCGTTAATTACAAGAGAGCCAGACATGACTTCTGTCCTTTCCGTTAATATAAATCTAGCGCTTATATTGACCGTGAAGCCGGACAGGAGACCTAGAGGAGGGGTTGTGGAAAGAGTGAGAGAGAGGGAGAGGGGGGAGGGGGGGAGGGGGATAGACAGAGAGACGCGAAAGGGCACCAAGTGTGCGCATTGAAACAAATACGAACGCAGACCGAGACAAATAGGGAAATGGAAACAAACACGCGCGCGCAAAGCTTCGCAAACAGAGACGCAATGATTCTATGAAGATGAGCGAAATGAGAAGGGAGAGTCGGAGATGGAGGGATAGACGAGCGTGATGGCTAGGACGACGAGGACGAGGACGACCCAAGTCAACGAACACTCTAGTATACCTAAAAAAAAAGCTTTCTTCAGCATCTTTCTAAAGCTAGTTGGAGTCTTGAATGATAACTGGAATCAGCAGTGTTTTGAAGTGCTAGTTAATTTTGCAAAACTCCGACTCTTTTTACCTCGTTTCTTTATTTTTTTTATTTTAAAGCCCACGCAATTCTAGACGTATTTCCAAGGGAAGACAGAAACTCACCGGAAATTGCAAATTATGAAAATAAAACTCACCTGCATCTCGCTCATAAAAATCTTTGAATTTGAATTCTTCGATCATTTTGATAGCGAATCATTCAATACATTTTTTTAAAACTTTAATTAACTCGTTGCTATTAAAATGTTCACGCTATTTATTTCCCATTATTATTTCTCTTTAAATCTTATCTATAATATACCCTGTGCTTATACTAGTTTTACGGTAATTTTTTTTTTATTCTGTCCAAAAAATAATTGCTTCTTAAATTCAAGATTATTGGGGTTAAAACTATTCCTAATAAAGTAAATAAGTTTTAAGAATAAATTACAATGACATAGTAGAACGAGCAAAAACAAAGTTATAAAGTCTCATTTGTTGGGAGAACTATTTTAATTAAATGGAGCATTTAGAAAATTTATATTAAGCGTTGCTTCTGCTATTACTATTAAAAAGGTTTAACCACTTTTTACTCCTTGCTTTTAAAATTTTAATTACTATGTGAAATGGTAGATTTTTTCGGAAACTCTGTTTAAAATCGATTGTTAAATAAGAGTTGCAAACTCTTTTGAATATTCTCATTAATTCAGTAAAAGTTTTTTATTTTTTCAAACTATCTCAAAATTGTTTTTGTTTGTGAAAATATTGCGGGTCTATTGTCCCGGAATTTTGTACTTTTTCGAATACATATAATACTTATTCGTGCACGCGTCTTATCCAAAAATTTCCTATATCTCAAAAATTCTCATAATCTTAAAAGGATTTTGAAGCAACAAAGAGGCAAAATTGACGCGATTATCCAAAAAAAACTTTACAATTGCCATGCACAAATTAGTAATAAAAATGCTTGAAAGTTGCGCAACGTCCGTAAAGTGAAAAACCTCCCAGCGTGAAAAAATGTTGCGGCTTGAAGTGTCGAGCTGAACATGGAACATAATGCACGTATTCGCTTAACAATAAAAATGTTGTAAACGTAATCGTGCAGCCACTCTCACCTACAAAATGAAGTAAGACTAAACAAGCACGAATGAACGAACGAACGAACAAACGAAAACTTCAGGCACACGCACGCTTTGAAAAAAGTGAAAGAAGAAAAGTCGTTGTTCCCCATGAAAATCTCCGGAGCAGAAAAGTCGATCCGTCCGAGAGCTGTATTATCCCTTGGACAAGGAAGCATCCGGAGCCACAAGCCGTGGGGGTGAAATGTTTTAGGGGTTGTGAGGAGCAAAGGCCCCTCGGAAAATTCCGGGACTGCGCGGTTATTGATCTGCAGCCCCACGAACACTCGGGCTGAATCATCGCACTCTCAGT
Source organism: Eupristina koningsbergeri (assembly GCA_018907245.1). Classification (NCBI taxonomy): domain Eukaryota; kingdom Metazoa; phylum Arthropoda; class Insecta; order Hymenoptera; family Agaonidae; genus Eupristina; species Eupristina koningsbergeri. The sequence continues at coordinate 1,550,054 of JACCHV010002775.1, forward strand.
CGCATTCTCCTCCTTGTGTGGGTGGGTCGAGAAATTGGAATTCGAAAGAATCATCGGCAAAAGTCGAAAAAATCGGGAAAATAAGGTGTTGAGCGACTTTCCGCTGATTGATTCGTTCCGTTTTTTTTTTGCAATCTTCAGTCTGAAAACTTTGAAGCTCTAACTCTAAAAATAGAACTACCGCTCTTGGTTTAATACAACAGGGTAGACTGTGGAAGGGGAGGATCATTTTTTTAAGCTTCAAAGCGACCCCTTTAATATTTTGCACGCACAAACAGGTTTACGAAATTTTTAAATTATTTCTCTTTTTAAATTTTTTTCGGAGGCTTATTTGAAACAGACGGCTTTTATGTACACAATAAATTTCTAAGTGCAAGCTTTATTTGTGTACGTACTTTTTCAGTCTACTCAATGGAAACTTTGACTCTAATCTAATCTAATCGGATATATATTGAATTATAAATAAAAATGAAATTACTTTTTTATTTCGGAGTCAACAATTACTGAACTAGTCTTTGAAAAACTTTTAAAGCAATCAACACAATTGTTAAATTCAGCCTATTATTACAAAATTTATATTTGAACAAAGTAATAAATAGAGTTCAATGGTGAAAAGATTGTGAATAGAGATACAAATGAAAATATTTTTAGTTGGTTATATCGAAACTTTCATTAAATTTTCGTTTGCATCATTGTCATTTTTATGTATACTCGTTTTTTGCGAATATGGTACATTGTTAAGTTATAAACCACAAAATATTTTCTCCGTAAATTTTAAAATTGAGTGCAATATCTCTAGAGCACAAATATTACGAAGTGAATAATGCATACGAAAAATAATAAAGAAAATTATAAAGGATTATATAAATAATTTTAATTATAATAATTACATTCTCTTATTCGTAACATTTTGTTATGCCTTGTGAATGCAGAATTGATGAATAATTAAATATGCTTTTTATTATTAGTGTTGTGTAATTTTATACCTCACAACTATAATAATCAATATTTTAATAGTTTCATAAACTCTTCTCTTACTTTACATAATAAAAAGTATAACATTTAAACGCTTTAAAGGTAATAGGATAAATTTCTAATTAAGTTTATGTCACATAGATTATGAGATATTACAATATTTGTAATTACAATCGAAGTACAGAAAAATAATGTAGACGAAAATTTATGAACTTGATGTTTTCTTTGTTTCAGGAGGAACAACATGTGGTCTCTGTTGCAATTACATACGCATTTCTCATTATTCATCTTCATCTCGGTCTCAAAACAACATCACGTAACATCCAATCCAAAACGCAAACCAAAAAATAAAAATAACTCATAGCCGCCATAGAAATGTGCGAAAAGGAAAAAGAGAGAGAGAGAGAGAGAAAGAGGAGTTCCATTTTTGAATTTAAATAATAAGAAAAACCTTGTGAGAAGCAACCTATTTTACCCGTCAAGGAGTTATGGGGCTTCGCGCGAAATGATATTTGTCTTGAAGATGGCACATATTACACAGATGAGGAGGAAAGTGTCGTGCGCCTGTCTCGTGCCAGTCGAGAGTTTGCCGAGGATTAACCGAGACGTGTGCCCGCTTTTCCACGCACTGCAGAAAGGGGGAGGGGGGAGAGGAAACTCAGGGTCATTTTTCCGTTTTCCGAGTGTATCAGCTCCGGAATTGTGTGCGTGCATAATAGCTTTTCCGCCTTCTCCGCATTTTCCTACTTTTGACCCCTAAATGGACTTTTTTCACTCACAGTTTTCATTAGTGGCTTTTAAGGCATGTGGAGCCATTGGCCTGCCGAAACATTGTCGATGATATAATGAGAACCCTGACGTTGACTTACATTCTAACTCATTTGTATATTTGGTAAATGGATTACTGAAGAAAAGTAATATAATTTCGAGATATATGTAATGGCGCTTAATGCTCGCGTCGACAGCTTGTGCTTTTAACCTGATTTTTCTGAGCTCGGAATTGCTCGAGAAATGTTCTTTATGAATGCTCGAAAGAAATTTTGAACGGAAACGTGATAAGTTGTCGGAGATTATTGATTTTAGTAGTCTATCTTTATGTATTTTCTAGAGAATATTTATCTTTTAATTATGATTGTTGCAACGTCGGAGACAAAGACTGATCTCTGAAAGATAAATTCGGATGTTTGTTTTTCGATTAATCAAAATCAATATAGAAAAAAAAGAAATAAGAATTATTTTATTGTAAAAGCATTCTGAACAACAAATATTGACTTCTTTAATATTTCAAACTTAATTTTCCTTATATTCCTAGCCTACCCCCTTTTTAACCGATATAAAATATGCAATGATGATATAAAAATTGAATTTTATAGCTTTTATGAAATGGAAAATAATAGATTTAATTATAGCAATTCACGTTCGGAAAATAATGAACTAATTTTTAAGTTTTAAAATAATTATAAACTCATTAAGTCATTTATTAAATTGTTCATGTTGATTTTAATGTTTATTATTAAGCAATAAATAGAAAAAAAAGAAGTAATATCAATAGGTATAGTGTTTAAATAATGACCACCGATCGTCTGAAAGATTATTGGCAGTTAATTTACATTTTGTAACAGACTTGACTAAACTTTCTCTTTTCAAAATAAATGTCAACAACAATTTGAAATAGACCATCATAATTTTGTACATTGTAACTCTAACTAAACTATAATATACGAAGTCTTCTCAGGCGGATTTAATTTAATTTCTGCGAAATTTCTCTACTTATAATCAGATCAAGTCTACTAAGACGTAAGGATAACAAGAAATTTCTTCCTCGTGACACATCAAAGACCTAAATACACCTAAAATAGAAGCTTAGAATCGCCTAATAAAGCAAAAAGAGGGAGTGTCATTTCCGCATGTTAAATCTCGGGTTGATGCGTTGAAAGGCTCGTTAACCGCGAGATGTTTTAACGACGTCGATATATTTCTCTTTCTCATGTGGCTCTAATTATTGTCCTACAGTTCCTTCGTACGCCGATCGATTCAATTCGTTTGCGAAAACGTTAAGACTGCTTCAAAACTCGACCCACCGATGGATCTGGTTAAAAATATTGTATCCCATTTATAATTCCTTTGTTCATCATTAAACATCTGAACCACTTATGAGGGATACAGGACTTGCTTTCTGTACGAGCTGTACCAAATCTACACTAACCACTTAATATATTTCATGGCGAGTAATTTGGGGCATATCGAAGAGCCGAAGAAGGAAAGTGCTCTAATAAAATAAATTGTAATTAGCAAAAAGAAGATGAGATTCTTTTGCACCTGCGTCTACTCTGCGCGTAAAAATTTTTCATTCGATTCTTGTGAGACGTGCGCTGAATGCGAATATTCTTCAGGGGAATAATTTGGCTAAGTAACTTTACCACATGAATATAATGTACGTGGATCTCTGGCATAAATATTCTGAACTGACAATTATCCGATCGAGTACTATTAATTACTCAAGGAAATTAATAATTTAATATAAAATTTTATAGGATAATTGATGGAATTTCACACTGATCAGTTTACAACTAAAAGGAAGAATCAGTTTTACCCAGCAATAATTGGCTTAAGGAAATGAAATAAGCAACAAGAGAACCGAGGAGTTCTAGATCCAAAGCCGGAGGTATAAAAACACAAGTCAACCGGCATCGCAGCTCGCAAAAGTTCGCGCCCAAATATTTCCGACTGGTAGGTACCGTATGCGTGCCTTACCCAAACAAACAAACAAACAAACAAACAAACAAACAAACACACACACACACATGGGTCCACTTATGAAGGTGCGAGGCAAGGGCCACCACCGGTCGGGTCAGTCCTGCGCGTCTGGTCTGGTAGAGCATCGTGGGCAGGAACGGAGGGAGGTGGCAGATACATGGGAGAGCGCACGCGAGGACAAAGAGTGGATACGAGCGAAGAGAGCCATAGGAGAGGGAGAAAGCAAGACAGAGAGAGAGAGAGAGGTAGATGCGAGTGCAGGTTTGCACGGTAGCTACGGAATATTCGTGGTCCTGTCAGCGATTACCATCCGATAGTAGGACGATAATCACATGCACGAATCGTCGGTGCTGCGATCGAGTTTTCCCTCTCTTTCTATCACTTGCATTATTGTTGTCGACGGGCATTTTGTCGTGCTCGTCGGTATTGAGCGTAATAAAAATTATCCTGTGTGGGTGTTAGCCGAGCCTCGGATTGCGAATGAGAGTGCATGCGCATTCGCGACATGTTGTCCAAGTCCAAATCGCTCCTGCCGTGGCGTAACCCGCGGGTCCTCAGTCAACTGTACTTCCTCCGAGGCTCGATCCAAAACCTTTATATAACCTCCCGTTTTTCCTCTACTCGTACACGTAACAGTCTGGCTCGCGTTTAACTTGCTCTGACGTGCATTCAAGGATCTGCCGGACATTCAAGCAATTTCACATTTTGTTTTTAGTGCAATATCAACTGGATTGTTCAATTTTGTGTGACAATGGATTTGCCCGAGTCCTGCAACTCCCACAATGCTTCAAATAAAATAGTTAATTTCCTTTTACTTGCTTCAAATTTGCTTTTACTGCTTTCGCGAAAGATTGTCCAAACTTAATGCTAAAACGACGATTTAAATTTATGATTTAAATAATGATAATATCTGCGGTGCAAAATTTCCGGAGAATTAAGATGTTATGAGATAAAATTATAAAAAATACGCAATGGCTGTTCTGGAATATTTATCTGTATAATGGAGGATTTTTTAATTGTATATGATTCGCGGCTCCCGTCGAGCTAATTAAGCAGGTGAATATCTAAGTTGGGTTCTACGATACGATAGGGACCTTAAATATGTTATGCATACAACGAATTGAACGTACAAAGCCTTAATTTTCTACTCAATGATCAAGTGGGAGTTCTGTTTTACAAAAGCTAAGCTCGTTAAAATTTCACGAGTCGCTGTGAGAAAGCGAAATGTTTAAAAAAAATTGGAAGCTTACTGAGGGCGTGAGAAGGTTAAAGTTCCAGAGTGAATTTTATCATAGAGATAATTAACATTCATTGATCCGGCAAGCAAAATCAGATAATTGCTAAGCGCTAAGCTCGAGCTTTATTTAGTTTGACGATATTTTTAAATCTAATACAAGTTGCAAGATGCTGACGAGTACACCTTTGCAGCTATCTCATTCATATTTATAACCATTTTCCGTGGTTGTGGAGCGAGGAAGCAACCAGGTTACTTGGTATGAAGTGGCTAAAAATACGAGGCAACGACGAGGCGCCACTCTTTGCACGCTCCTGCACCTTTTGTACGCGATATTTATTTTAGAGTGTCGTAAAACCATTCGTGATCTTCGGTAATTCATTGTACTCGCTTGTTGACGGCACTTCGGGAAAATCATTTCGAATTCCACGTTCGAGGAAGATTTCTCGCGTATTTGAGGGGCCAAAATAAAATCATTTCCTAAAGAGCTGCTTCGGCTTGCGTTGAATCTGGCTCTTCAGAGTCGAATTACAAAATGATTTATTCATGAACATGCCGATGTCTCGAAAAGGTTGCTTGTGCTGTTTATATTGCTTATGTAACTACGGAATCCAATGATTCCATTCTAATCTTCATGGACGAACAAGTTCTTCTACATTGTTGACACTGGTTACGTAAAAATTTGCTTATCGGCAATTCGAGTAATTTTTATTAATACTTCGATATCGTTATAAATTTAATATTGAATGAATTAATGGAATTTAGGATATGATAATGATATTCTTTGTCTTAGCATTCGTGCCGAAAAATTTCAAGCTATTTAAATGAGCACCAAATGCAGGTTTATTCGTAATCGACTCACTATTTCATTATAAAATATTTTAAACTATTGCTTTAAAAAATAAAGCAAGAGAAACACATAAATAATTACCGATTTATGTTATCATATCATTATTTGTTGGTTATATAAAGGACTCATTTGCTCAAAAAAGCGATTCCTCAAATTCTTTAACGTCTTCAAACTAATCATTAATGTTGCGTATTTGTAATGTCGACTATTTTAAAAGATTTCTTAATAAGGCTTTAGTGGTCCATAATTCACTATGGAATATGTTAATTATCCAATACCTTTTGGCCTTTTCAATAAAAATACTTTATTATTTTCATGCGAACCAATTATTAAAACAAGTTTATTTAATCATAAAACTGAGCGTAACATTAAGAATGGATCGCTCCTTAAACATTTGACTGTGCATTTTTTTCTTGTATTTTCACGTTTTGCATCGCTCGTATTAACATATTTTTTATATATATGAACAAAACTAAATAACAACGTGTCATATGAGTAAGCTATCTAAATTGGTACATGTCGAGTACACGTTACTCGTATTTTAAATTCGTGCTATTCGCACACGTTCGCTCTGTCCAACAAAAAAGAAGAACGAATCCTGCGCCTCGGAAACGATTGCATTAGTGGAATTTACATTCTAATATACGAATCGCCTCTTTGAAGTCGCGACTCCGCGGTGGTGCACTTCTAGTGCACTCAAATTCGAGCTACATCAAATGGTGTAGGCGGAATAAGGATAGCGCTAGACAGGAATGAAATCACACGTATAACGGTCCAGGAAAGATTTCTCGCTCCCTGAGACACGACGCGTGTTAAATTCACAAGGATAACTGTCCCTGATAGAATCTCGGGAACAATGCGGCAAGCGATCCTCCGTCTCTCTCCCTCCGCGATCCTCCTCCAGTAGATGACGCATTCGCGAGTTGTGGAGGGCCCAGGGTTAACGATCACGGTTCTCCGTCCGTGTACAGGAGTGAACGCGCGACACGGATTCTCGATTAGCACTGCATTTTCGAGCACTCCCATATCCCCCCCTCTCTCTCTTATTCTCTCACTCTCACTCTCACTCTCACTCTCTCTCTCTCTCTCTCTCTCTCTCTCTCTCTCTCTCTCTCTCTCTCTCTCTCTCTCTTTCTCAGCAGTGGAGACGTGACCTAAACACGTGTCGACAAATTAAAGCCTCGGAATGCAAAGTTATTTTCGCGAATATTGCGCTTTTTTTCGTGGGTTGAGGTGTTCGCGCTCTGAGCGACACCCGATACACAAAATCCACTTATCTTCGAGTCATTCTACATATCGCACAAATTTTCGCATTTTGCCTACATTTTTACGAGGCTTCGAAATGTGAGCGCGCAAGTTCGCTTCCCTTGGCCATTGACCGGTCAAGAGTTAAGGCCGTATTTTCGCGCATGGAAGTCGTCTATTGAATTTGTACTGTACGTAAATATTATGTTCCCACACACTGAAAATCACTATTAATAGATTAAGTTTTACAGTGAGGTCGTCATCATGGACAATGATTGCTCATAAAATTTAAATAGCTCCCTGCTTAATTCTGTTTTTTACATCAGTAAATCTACTGCTCAGCTTTAAATTTTTTATGATGCATGACTTACTATTATTTCGGTCATATTGTATTCATGGGCATTAATAAGATGGAGCTCACGGTAAAATTTGTAGTCAACAATTATAATTGGATTCTTCATTTTTAAATATATTTTATTTTTTAACAAAATCAATAAATTGAAGCCTAACTTTTAATCTTAATTTATCTTGTGTATATGTACTTAAAAATCTTTTGATGAAAGTGGCACATAGAGTCTAAGCTACACCTTATATATCAATTTCTAATACCATAAAAAAAGATATGATCTAATTTCCAAAGAATGAATTCTAAAGAAGAAGCCTATAATAATTTATTTGTTTTATCGTCTGTAAAACAAGCACTAATTCAAGTGCCAACTAATCTTTCCATGGCTTGCGGGACACTTTAAAAGACATGCTGCATCACCAATATTTTAACGCTATTTACTATACTCGACATAAATTGCCATATTTTTCAGATACGCAAAACATCCACATAATATGATTTAGGTTGAATCGAGTATTTTGAATTACTAATTTTACAAAGAAGTGAAGTTTTAAATGATATTACGGAAGATCAATATTATAATGCTGCTATTTTGCGGAAATCAGCGGAAAAGTTGAATATTGAAAAGGATTGGACGAAGAGTTGGAAAATCTCTTTACGTAAAATTCAAATTCATTCAAGGAAGAAAAGCGAAAAAACGCGGGTTCATCTGCAAGGAAAACTTTTTGGAGTCGAGGCTTACAAAGACGAGGCCTGTCATAAACATATGCTCGATCCAGCAGCACCCGAGCACGTTAAATGCGTAAGTAGGCGAACACGAACGAACCAAGATAAAAGAGTAAATCTCGAGAGAAACAAGGACACATAGAGAAATTGCAATCGCGAGGTGAAGTGGACAATGGTGTAAACGCATTGGAGCATACAAATTTTTCTTTTTATTTTGATGTTACAGCATTGTAATTTTAGATCGCGTTGTGTAAATATTTTTTAGCGACATTTTATTACATTGAATGTAACTTTCAGAGATGATTGAAACGACTTCCTGCGCCTGGCTTTAGATTAATATTTTCATTTCAGATAACGGATCGCATACACGTTTGTATCAGATTTGTCTCAGTTGTTTAACTATTTAATGAGAATGAAAAATTTCACTTGTCAAATATGAGCAAACATGCAAATATTAAATGAGCGACAGGAATTAACACCGAAGAAGCAAATTATTGTTTTTTGAGAACAACACTTTGCTGCTTCTATTTTTCAAAGTCATTTTTCATCCAATACAAATTGAATTAAATTAGAGATATCCACTTGGAATTGTCATTAGTACGTATCTTTTTCACTGTGACAATGATGTTTTATTTTAAAACTGTTGCACGAAAATACAAGAACATTGTAGTAATTACGGGAAATGATATTTTATAATGTAAGCCATTAGTTTGTGAATGCAGTCCATGTTTTATTATTTAGAAGTAACCTTTTGCAAAAGTTTACGAACTGGTGCAGAAAGTCAATAACAGTGCCTCTTCATACTTTATCTAGCAAAAAATGTAAGTTATGAAGATAACTTTAAGTTCATATTTGAGAATGTAAAAAAAGTTTTAAGAGTAAACTAAACTTTGCACCTATGTAGGAGATTTTTGTAAAATAACAAGTTTTTTTATTTTACAAAAATGTCCTACGTAAATATTGATTGCGCGAAATACGTTTTACGTGATGAATGCAATATTTTTGCACATTTTTCAATAACAACATAATTTATTTCCATCTAATGATCCAAGTTATTTGGAATGATTTATTAGCTTTTGCGTCTTTAATGCGTGGGCATGCAAAATTAATTCTTTTTCAAAACAAAAATTGCGCACCTCTTACATTTAAATAAAAGTATATCTTGTTTTTTATGAAAATTGGACACATTACACGCGACTCGTGCATTTTTCTCTATTTATACGCCCATAAAGATAACAAGGAAAAAAGGCATAAGTTATCCGAAAGTGCCCTCATTTCTACGTATCACCCACATAGCAACACGTGTTAAAACCTATGTTGCAAAATTTAACTTGAAATTATGTGCGAGCGCTCGCAAATTTCGTCCCAAGGGAGTAGAATGTCCCCGGTGCATCTGTGTGCGCGTTCATATCCGTCGTTTCGTGCGCGCGCGCGCGCGCACTCTCACACGCACGCACGCACGCACACAAAAGCACACAAGCACAGATCACAATATCGGTCGCAGACCAGACGTACATCGAATGAAACATCGACGTGACTCTCATCCAGTGATGCATTTTCGCGTGGGCGTCCGAGTATATGGGCGTCTAATCGCGCGAGTGGCGCCCGCGTCAAACGGTGGCGCTTGGCCCGGCCACGACGACAATGATGCCGGTGAAAATGATGAAGGCGATGATGAAGATGATGGCGATGAGGAACGGTGGCGGCGATGATGATGCTCTTTCCGGTCAAAACATAGTTCATTCCATTATCGGATCCGGAGCTTTTGATGGACTATCGAGCCTAATTGCCCTTTTCCAGCACACGGATAAATGCACTTGACACGCTTAATGAACTTTATGTAATGCTTGGCGTGGAATGGGTGTGTCCTCGATGATTAGGTGATTTACACGAAACGCCACTTTTCGACGAGGGAGTAGATCTATTGTCGGATGAAGCAAAGGCATTTGTATAAGTGCGGTGAGATAGGTCGGCTCGTAATCATTGATTCGGCACTCGCATGTGCGAGCGATGCGATCGAGATTAGTGCGGATAAAACGCGGCAACCAACCGAATTAAGATATAACGAGGATGCCGGGCTCCATGTTAAATTAAATACTCTATTTAATTTCGTGTTTTTGCTTTTGATTTTTCATTCTGATTCTCTTTGTACATTTAAAGTGCAATTTATGCTATTCCTAATACTCGATACACAATTCAAACATTCATTTTCTACTGTGATTTTACATATTCTGCATTTACTTCGATTTTTCTATTTTTAAATTCATTTATTTCAAATAAAATTTTATATTTTGAGCAAAATTTTTTTTATTCCACACATTTGACACGTTTAAATCTGGTCTAAAGCCAAAACTGGTGTTTTTTTAATTTATTAATTGGTAACCTCCTACATCAGTTTTTACCTATATTCACATCTTAAAATAAAAACGATTCGCATACGTTATGTGTTATATTCTACATGTTCTTTATTTTACCATAGATTAAATTGGATTTTTTTTCGATTGAATTGTACATTTTATTTGCACTTATGAAATAAAACTGAAAACGCATTTTAAACATTGAAATTAATTCATCGTTATATTATTAAATAATATCGTATTCAATTTTAATAGAACTTAAAGTGAAATGTTATGCATCCGTTAAATTTAAGTAGTCTACTAAAATTACATTAGATTTTGTTCAGTCTATGTAGTCTTAATTTCAGTAATAAAATAACTAATCCGTAGGTTTAGCACTGCTCTACAAATAATCAAATTCTGATTATATAGATTTTCAAATCAATAAATTTTGATATCTTGTGCTTACACACAGATTAAGGGGAACATAATTAATTAAAAGGTTTGAACATTTAATTGAAATATTAATGCTGTCCGGAAACAATTTCAATTTATTTTTATGTCCACTTAGGCATTTTAACTGCCTTTGAAAACATTGATTTTCCTATTATAAGATTCGCTATAAAATATTATATAGATAACCTCTAGTTCGAAGCCTGAAAATGTGAAAATATGATTTCATGAATTGTTGAAACACATAAATTATTGGTATTACAAGAAAAATTTTTTTATCCATATCAATCATAAAGCCTGTCTTAGGGAAGAATTTACCCAAAGTTATTGCGATTCGATGTGCCAATATACGAACAGTATAACTATCGTTTCAATTTTTATCTATATTGACCGTATATGTGCTTTCCAGTATTGCTTGCATTTTTCAATAATCTACTGTTATATTTTTTCTAATTTAGAGTACATAATTGTTTTGAAAAATAGTTAATTTAATTTACAATACAAAATATCGTGGTTCTTTCACTACATTTAACATTATTAAAATTATTAAATTTTAACAAATTTTACTATAAAAATGCATAAATAATATTTATATTTATTTTACGAATAAACATTTTCTTCAAATTGTTGGCTAAATAAAAACGAAATTTTATATAAAATTTCAAATTAGAAATGTCTTTAATATTTACTAAAAAAAAAAAAATTTTGTCATTAGAAATAAATGAGATTTAGAATATTTTCGAGCAACTGATACACAGACACTCTTATATCACTCATATACAACTATTTAACGACCGGCATACAATATAAAGGGAAAATGTGTCGGAAGTGTGAGCATGGCTTTTGAAGTGGTCATTTTCTGAGAAAAAATTTGTACGACTGCGCTCTTTCATAATGTGAGGAGATATGCACCTATCTAGGTTCAAGATTTATTTCATGTATCTGCATATTTTGCAAACGTAACGATATCAATTTTTAAGTGTACAATCGCACGAACTTTAGCAGTACCTTTTAACAATATTAGTGAGTAATCTTTATCGACGAATACATAACATAAATTTATAAAAATCATTTCTTCGATAACTGATAAAGACATTTCGCAAATAACAAAATTGAACCGTTGTATTATCGAATTTTTGTAATCGCGATGTATCTACTAAAGTGAATATGACTTTTATGTATTATTTTTACAATTTAAGTTGTTAAATATAATTTGGCAGGCCGTGGTTATTTATTTGATATATAACTTTGGTCTGTTTATATATAGTCTGTTTATACTCAACGTTAAATATTTAGACGTATTTATCGTGTTTTGTAAAAATGCAGCATTTTCATTGCGTCTATATACATATATATATATATATATATATATATATATATATATATTATATTTACATTTTCTAATTATCAACATCAAATTAAACAAACGTGTCACTCGAATAATTACACTCGAATAAATACACCTGATAATTACTATAAAATTTCCACGGATTGCTTGTTCAAAGAGAATGCAATTTGCACTATATCAATCAGAGGAAGCATAAAAATCTTAAAAATTGTTAATAACTCAGTTTGAGCAATGTATGAAAATGACTACCAAATTGCTCGTATGATGAGGCTAACCTACTTTCGCGACACACATAAGCCGCAAAAATCATGCATAATAAATCTTTTGTTGATGGATCCAGGCATCTAATCATCAATGAGACAATTTCCTTTTAGCTGCAGCCTCAACTGCATCTTAAAATTTTATTCGCGATTATTCAACTTAGCGATCGGTTAAATAATTCGAAATGAAATTTCATCGAGACTCGGAGCGATTGCCGCACAAAGTTCCCCTATCCTGCCCGAGGCCCCGCCGCATTTCCATTTACGAGCGAGTCCACGGAAACTCACGAGGATAAGCTGCAGCGCAACAACTCGTAACGTCATCCGCGTCACTCGATATTAGGGTCAACGAGCCTCTCGAACTCAAAGCGAAGCCGCCGTTGATCGACGATTTTCCTTGGGACAAAGATTCGAGGAGGAAAAATGGGGGTATCGCATTATCCGAATTCGAGACACTCGCACTCGATATTATGATTCCGAACATCTCTAGAGCCCCGAGCGATTGCCGCACAAAATATAATGATCACGTGGGGAATTATTCTGCGAGGAGGAAGGAGAAGAAGAAGAAGAAGAAGAAGAAGAAGAAGAAGAAGAAGAAGCAGAAGAAGAAGAAGAAGAAATCGCCTAGAATCTGATGGTTGTGCAACCTCTTCCTACTCCCGCGGATTAAGATAGAGTCGCACCAGCCACTCGCGGATGAAAAATTGAGAGAGCGAGAAAGAAAGAGAGTCCGATATTCCCTTTCTCTTCCATTTTCCTCAGGATTTTTGCGTTCGTTAAAGACGCATTTACCGCTTCCTCCAGTTACATGCCGGACAGATTCCTTTAGGACATTATAACTGGGGAAAAGCCATTCCCGCGCTTTTCCCCATTTTAATTCACCTGAATTACGTACCTTTTTTAAAAATCCTTATTTATCGGGGAATTCCATTTGAATAAACACTTTTACATATTTTACTATTTGCTTGAAATTTATATGTAAAGAAAACGCATAATGGTTTTGTAAAACACCAGCATTAATGTACTGTATAGACTTTTTATTCAATAGTTTTTAAAAGTATACTCAATGTTTATAGCATAACACGAAATCCATACCTTTAAAAGCCACATAGAACACACTACAACACCTGACCACCTACTTAATGCGTAGACCTTTCATTTGGTTAATACATACGCGCACGCACGCACGCACGCACACACACATATTCCCTGCATTCAACTCAACATTCTCTCAGATTAGAAAGCTTGCTCATGCTCACTGGAGTTTTACACGCAAACATCATTGAGCGTTCAGTGTTTGTGAGCAATTACCAATGCTACAATTGCAATTATGATCATACTATTTCTCAATTGAGTTTGTCGCGATTATTTTTTAACTATTTTAACCTATGCACTCAATCGAATTAATAAATTAAATTATTTCAGTCTGGAGAGTTATTACAATACTAGACGATTCCATTCTACTGTGTTTACGATTACTAATGAATTTTTTTAATGTTTTCAATATTTTTACAATAACATCGTTTTATTTTGATAAAGCGTTTTATTTGTATTTACCATTGCTTTAATATGATGAAACATTGAAAAAAAAAAGATTTTAAATTGAAAAATAACCTTAGTATCGTACATTAAGGTATCCCAGCGTAATAGAGTATTGAAGAAAATTGCTATTCTGCTATTTGCAACTCCAAATATCTCGTTTGAGTCAAAGACAAAACTTAAATCAACACCTATACTTAATAATATTTTTCCGAAAAGATATTCTTTTTACACTTGCATGAATTTTCAAAGATATATTGGTTTGCAATCTAATAACACATTCCGCCAAGTCTTGTGAAACAGTGACATGGGAAAAATTTACCGTGGTCTCTAATTATTTCCTTTTAAAATGATATTATGAAAGAAACAATAATTATCTTAAATATCGATGTGCTAAATGAATGTATAACTTGTAAAGTGCGTGTAGTGGTGATGTGAAATATTATATATGATACTCAGCAAAATTAAAGTCTACTTTCAAGTAATTCGTAATGACTGATTGAATACCTTTATTAATGGATTGTATAATATTTGCGTGTTAGAGCTCCATCTTCCATCTAATAATTTCCTCCAACATTCTGTTCCTTATGTTCTTCATAGCAACTTGATTGTAAAAAAATTCTTTATTATGATGTGAAAAGAATTAATTTATTAGTCGTTTTATCACCTTGTCAAGTAGCCACCTTTAATTAAATAATTGACACGGCTCGTACGTGTTTTATCAAATTGATTATTCCTGTTATACAGAAATGAAAATAAAACTCGAGTATGATTTATCGTGAAGCCTAAACAAGTGTTTACGTAAATTGGAGTTTGTTTTATTAATTGTGAGATATTTCATAAAAGGTGAGTATTATGACGTCCACATTTGCTAATAACATTTACTATCGTATATCAGAGCTGCACTGTATAACTTTGGTACATATTTACAACTGGTAATGTGTAAATCTTGAATGATTAAAACTAAACAATGAATTGTTAATTTGACACAGATAGTAGATGCATTCCAGAAAATAAATTAATTACAAGTTAGAAATAAATCTACATGAGAGTCTATGCATTTTTCCTCAGAATCTGAAAGCCTGGATGAATCGCGTTGAAATATAAGTTGATGCTTGAGAATGGATAATTCGGTAAAATCCTAGTCTCGTTACGGGGATCCAACGAAGAAAGAGAGAATGAGTGAGAGAGAGAGAGAGAGAGAGAGAGAGAAGTGGTTGGTACTGATATGACCTCGAGAATCACGGGACATGCGACTGTGTTAGGAGCGACAACAGGTGCGCGTGTGCATCTGTCGACGAAAGAGTGGCCATGAGTTGGGAACACCCGAGGTATGCCGGTTCGCTCCTACGGCGAGGATGGAGCGAGACAGGTGAACAAACAGGCGGGGGCGGCGGCGCGGGGCGAGAGACGTGGGATGCCGGGGTCGAGGTGAGCAACGGCCGCGGGGGGAGAGGTTAATTGCAATAGAGACGTTACTCGCGGTGCGTCGTTAGGGGTCAACTAGTAGCTCTCCCACCGCACCCCACCTCGTCTCCGTCCCAGGTGACTCTTTTTATTTCGCTTTCTTTTATTTTTTTCTCTTTTTACCATCGTCTAAATTATGCGAGTGCTCTTTGCTTTTAATCATTACTTTGCCTGAGCTTTATTTCCTTCTTGTCCCTCTTCTTTTGCTTTTTCCTCGAATAAACAAATTATTCGTTGGTGCATTAAGATACTCTGATTGTTTTATTAACAGATAATTGTATTATGTAACATAAATAAATGTGTAATAAATATTTACAACAGAACGTGTTGTTGCGTTGTTGTATTGCTTGTATTGTAAGTTTTAACGTTTAAAGAGAATTCAGCTTTTTTGCACGAAGTAGGATGTCTTATCATTTCCTATTTGTATTTTCAATATATCTTCAACAACATTTACACTTAGAATAATAAATTGAATTTATATAATTGCTCTTAGATCAATAATGAATGCTGAAAAAATATACGAGTAGTAATTTTCTCTGAGCAAATAACATAAGGAATAGCTTGGATGGAAATAAATATACTTAAGTACGCTTAATTATGAATCTAAAAAAATAATTGTTCAACGTGTTACAATAATTTTAAAGTCGGTAAATGAGAATGTGTAAATATCACAATGCTGTTTAAATATACCATTAAGATAAGAATAAGTATGTGTCCTTGAAGATAGAGGAGTTTTATTTAATAAAAAACTTCCGTTGCTATCTACGGAATAAATTATGAAACTTAAAAGAATAATATTACCCTCAAAGAATGAAATGGATACAATTCTACAATATTTTATTTTTGATGAAGAAACTATGATTATTATAGTAGTTATTAAAGATTGTTTTTTTCTTTTTTGTGGAGTCGAGGAAACAAATTTTAGTAAAATGTATTGAGTAATTAAATATATTTATTCAAAGATACATTTATTCATTATAGGCTAAAGTTCTTTTTTGAAATTATATTCAATTAAATTTTTATTGTAACATTAGCCAATTTTAGTAATTTAGTTTAGTATTTCAGAAATTTTATCATGGTATTAAATCCTGCGATTAATTTTGGCATGGTTTTTTTTATCAGTTTGTTCATCAGTTGCAATATTTTTTATTTGTATTATATTTATTATATTATACTATATTATATTGTTTATGAATCCATTAGGAAAGTACATTTTCATAAATGAAAATTAATTACATTTCGTAAAAGAACTTTTATTGCTAAAAAAATAAAATGAAATATATTAAGAAATATAAAATTTTGTATACAATGGGACACGGATGGGGCCTTTTTGAAAAGGAAAAAAGAAAAAAGGAAGGCATTACGAGCTCCAAAATATATTATTAGATCGGATTCATAGTATTGGTTCGAAAGGTCGCAAAGAAGAGTTTCAGGTACAATATTTTACTGTTTTATGAGTGTAGTTGCGGTGTCCTGGCTTATTCAACATGAACGTGTACGGAATCATCGATGATCAACTTCAGGTAGAAAGCTTCCAAGTTTTATGAGTGTAGATACAGTATCAAGTTATATTTAAAGTTTGCATCGTAAAACTACCGTGTGATTTACTTTTGTAGGTAGAAGAAAATCTCCGTAAGCAAAGATCAGACAAACACATCCAAGTTCACGAAATTGCTTTCAACTATTTCCTTTTTTCCACTCAATTCCAGTTTGAAAACTTGACAAATACATTGCAAAAACTCTGTTAAACTCTAAAAAACTGGATGATTATTATTACGAGGCGCTTAATCTTAATCTTAGTCAATACATAAACTTAGTGATTAATATCGGCATTTATGTTAAATATTTTCCTTTCAGATTTCATTAAAGTGTAAAATTAATTTATAGTTTAAGATAAACACTAAGAAATTCTGTTTTTACCAACAATAAATCAATATCAGCATTAATTCATTAATATGTAAATTTATTACTGTGTATTATATGTATACATAATATTTATTGTAATTGAGCTCGAATTTCATTTTTTCTCATCGTAAAACTTTAATTACTTTTAAAGTACATGACAGAGAATTTTAAAAATGTGCAATTTTAATAAGATGATGTATGCAATAAATGATAATATGATGATACAAGCTTCTCTTCGTAACTTTTTAATCGATTGAAATCCTTATGAAATCGTGTAGGAAATACGAGCTTTGACTGAAATAATAAAAAATCTTAAATTTAAATATCATTTATTAAGAGGGACGAATATGGCTGCATAAAGAGGCTAATAAATTTTTTTCTCAGTCGAATGTTATTGAATGTATTGGTGTGAAAAATATCGAGTCCAAGAAAACATTATTACAATCTTCTTCTGAACAAATAAGAAGGTATCTTCTGTATTTTTTCCTCTTGTAGTAATAAAAAATTAATAGTTTTTTTATGGTGGCAGTAAATCGTCTCCCTATAAATCCTTAAAATTGCGTCGTCAAGAATGGAGCAAAGATTAAATCCCTGTCAAAGGTATCGGAGAAGATCGCGGCTGACCTTAATAAGAAGCGGGTTCGGACTTAATTTTCCGAGAAACAATCGAAGCCACTGGCTGTACTCTGGCCGTTGCGGTTGTTGTCGCTGTTGCTGTTGCTGTTGTTGCTGTTGTTGTTGTTGTTGTTGTTGTTGTTGACGTTTGCTCTCGGTGTTGGTGCTCCCGTTCCACGCGTTTTCAGTGCACTTTTTCCCGGGCGAGTGTGCCGTGCCGTAAAGTAAAGTCGATCGATAAGCGCGGAAATGCTTTTCTCTCTCGAGCGAATCCGTGTGTCCCACTATCCCTAGAGTGTTCGACATTTTAAAAAACGAAAGTCCTGACAGCTGGCGCTTGACGGCCACCGAGCCGAGACTGACTCCTTCACTCTTCACTCTTTCGGAATAAGCGAGGCCTCGCACCTTTGGCATACGTAAGTCATCGAGCATCGGCCACCGAAGCCAAATCTTCGTCTTCCCTCTCACTCGCACGTACGCCGACCGAAAAAATTGTGCGTCGCCGATGAGTTATCGGCTTTCCTCTTCCCTCTCGCCTCCGCTCGATCCCAATCCCAATCCCCTTTCACTTTCTTTTCCGACGCTCTGGATATCATTCTTTGTCTTATAAATGCACACACACGCGCCCGCACTCACATGGGCGTGGGTAGCAGCAGAGATGTATTTTGCTCACAATTTCTACTACTTTTTTACCCATTTTTTATTCTCGTTTTTTCGCTCATTAATTAAATCGAACTTCTTGGGAGGTTCGACTTCAACTTTAACGGAACTGCAACACGTGTTGATCATTTATACATCTATTACACATTTATCTCTAAGTCGCTTTTGTAGCTTTATTGCACATGCTAAACTTCAATCAAACAAACGTTAAACGTTGTTACGACTGCCAATAGTTATTACATATTTCTACATTATTTCCAACATTTGTATCACTACTGTTTAATAACATTCTCGAAAAATTTATTTAATTTTTCAAAAAAACAAAACAAAAACTTTTAGTAATTATTTAAAAAACATACGATTGAGCTTTAAATAAACTAATAATTATCAGTGCATAAATAATTTTAGATGAAAATTTGTTCATAAGACATAATAAAATTTACCAATCATCTAAATCACTTTATATGGACTAATTGCATTGTGTAGATGAAACAAAATAATCTTTATTTAAAGCTTTTAATTTTATACAAGAGATGTATCTTTATGAAATCGAATTGTAATAAATGTTTAAATGCTATTTTTAAATTGTATGGTTCGCATAAAAATTTCAGCAACATTTTTTTCACCAAGAATTGCTTTAAAACGTGCTTTATTTTCATAATGTTTCATTTGAAATTTTCATTTTTCCGTATGTGCGGGGTTTTTCTTGTGTAAATAGAGATTTCATTGTGCATGAGACGTTTTATGTTAAGAGAACTTCAATGAAATTTCATGTAGAGAACGTTTCCTTTGAATAGATAAAGCACTTTAAAAACGCATATAATAAATCATATGTACATTAGACTCAATTTTTTCGTTTATAAATATTAAATAATATTAATATATCAACTAATTCAGTTTCCATAATAAAATCAATACATAAAATGAAAAGTTTTCGATTGATTGAACGGATTAATTTTATTTCAAATATATTTAATGATAGGTCAAGCATTATCAAGGAAGGAAAAAAATTGTGGTTCAGACTTTAATGAAATAATGGTTATTTAACTATATAATCTCACAAAGCATAAAAGTAATTTCAATGTAAAATTTAGTTTTCATATCAAAAGTAATACAAATAAATAGATAGTTATCCTTTGTAAAGTATATTTAAAATAAATTTTATTTAGAAGTTTGTTTGGTAGAACATTTAAGAATATTTTTTAAGTTATGCAACAAATTCAATATACTATCCACTTTCCAACATTATTGTAAAATTATTTTTGTATGAAAAGCATATACAATGTTTTTTTAAATATTGTAGTAGCATTAAGTAAATATGATTTAATTTTGGCACAAGCTTCGAATAATTTTATGTTCGTAATATTATTTTGATATGTAGTATATTTATAGATTATTTTGATGAATTACTTCAAAATTATAAAGTTCGATATAATAATAATAATAAATGATACATTATTCATTAATACTTATAAATGGATAAATTTCATTTTCTATAAAATAGAAAAAGGAAATAAGTAATGTTAAAAACTATTTCTTTTACAAAAAAAACCTCCTAATATAAGAAAAATAACAGTGCTTTACTTTCAAAACAGCTATACATATTGTACATGAAAACAAATATCAACCATATTTCACATTATCATCCAAAATATATTTACAAATAATAGAATAGAAAATATAATTAACTGCTGAGTTAGTTTCAAATGATAAGATTAGTAAAATGTTAATTTTAAAAAATGCACATTCAATTCGTCAAACAAACAATTCAAATTATTTGTAGTTAATGTGTATAGTTAAATCTTATATTTTAATAATGATGGGTGAGGTAAGGTGCATAAACAATTTTAAAGTAGGTGGTATTCGCCGATACATATATTCCGATTTTACTCATCGATCGTACGAATAAAAAAAAAAAAAATATAAAACATATAAAGATTATTAGTGATATTTTCAAAGAGTATAGATACAATAGTTTACAAGTATTAAATACCATATTATTCTCTTTAATAATAATTTATTACAATACAAAAATACATATGAGTCAATGTTATTTTTATATCTGCATATGCATTTCCCATAAAAATTAAAGATTATAAATATTTTCAAAGTGTATTTTCAGCAGTTATTTATTACAAAAACTTGAGATTATCTACACGCAAGATTAAAAGAGAAAACGGCTCATATGAGAAATTGATTTAATTGATTCAATGTTTTTATCATGGAAAAAACAATATAATTCAGTAATAATATTTTTCATTTATATTTTTATAATATTTTTCATTTTATAAAGATACGTGGCAATTTCAATAAGTCAATAATGTATCCAATTAACGACATAAAGGTTGCAATTAACGAGATTTTTCAGACAAATTCATTCAACACCTCGAGCAAACTTACTGCAATTGCAACCAATAATAATAATAATAATAATAATAATAATAATAATAATAATAATAATAATAATAGAGGATAGCGTCCACGGCGAGTAAATTTCTTAATTTCTTTAATTTGTCTATTAAATCATAGTGATGTGCAACTACACTAGGAGGGCTATCTTTCGCGGGACGTCGAACGTAAAAATTATTTTTAATAAATTTCGTTGGAGTGCAATGGCCTCCCACATTCATAAAGTAATGCAGACCTCGCCGTTCTCCCAAGACTAATTAACTTTGAGGAAACATCTTTGCTGCAGGAGTGCATGTGCAGATGAGAGTCGAACAGGGAGTCTCGTGAGTGCAACCTCTGTAATTGCCAAACCGAAATAACCCAATAATCCATTCGTCGAGGTCGGGGGCAGCGGAGAGGTGCACATGGACCAAGAGCAGAAACTGAGAACAGAAAGCTGGAGCCCGAGATCATGAGGTGAGCTCGCGAGAGGTCTATGCGCTCATAATGAGCCGTGAAAAACGACAGCGTAGAACTCTAAACAAACTGGGGCTTCGGTTGTGCATTCGCACGCCCATGCAGGGCGGGAGGGAGTGGGCCCGACCGCGGGTATTTAAAAAGCAGCAGCGAGAGGGAGGAAATGAGAGGAGAGTGGGAGGGAGCGTTAAATGCACAATTGGCTTTGTTGTTCCAGGCTCGCTCGCACTCACACACAAGCGCGCCCACCAAGTACCTGCCTCGGGTTATGTCACGAGCAATCGCCAGCCAGCGTGACGTGTATATTGCACGCGGGCGCGAGGGGGAGGGAAATGCTCGACTTCCGTCCGGCGTGCCGCTCTACCCGATAAGGTGGAGGTGGAGGCGGCGGCGGCGGCGACGACGACGACGGCGACGACGCTTTCTCATTGAAAATCGCGAGCTAGTGCCTCGGGTTGGGGCTCTTATCGCTCGAACCCCGAGTGTATACTCGAGCCCACACCTCGCGGCTGGGAGAGAAAGCGAGGGACGGAAATCGCGAGTGCGCTTGCGCAAGCGCCAGACGAAGTTGCAAACGTGCCCCGACGCTTGTTCGTTAACCCTTCGGGACGTGCGGGGATGGGCATCCGCATGGGCATAGGTAAATATGCTTCGATTTTCCTCCCATCGCGACTTTTCTACTCTTCTCTCTTAGAAGGACCATCTACAGCTCCTCGACATTTCTAAAGGTCTTGAACATTCGAGAAAAGATGAATTACCCCCCGTTGCATTGTCACACATTCGGCTCGAAGAGGCATTTGAATGTGTTTCCTTCGAGAATCTCAATAGATATCCAACATATACGTATCAGCGTGTTTAATCAATTTTGAGTAAAACATTTTTTGTGATAAGCATTAACGCATCGTCACTGAGGCAAATGTCCATCTCTGGCTTTTAATTCAGTGTTTACCAAGTACTGGCTGAAACATTCGATCAATATTTATGTTGCTCCCCTTGAGATATTAATAAGAGCGCGTACTCGAGAATATAATTTTTATGGTTGGTAATCGTCGAATGATTGCTGATAGGGATCTGAAATAAGAGAAGGAGGAGGGGGAGAAGAGGGAGGGCATGTGCACATGGACAGCGTTACTCTGTACTGAAAATACCGATTTTATTTCTTAAGTAGCACTCTCTCCCGCTGTTACTGTACTCGTTTGGGTTTGCATTTCATTTTAATAAATTTTAAATGCTCTTTTTCACAAATAAAACATGTAATTTCACGGATGACTGATTGGGAGATGCTGGCCAAGCGGCGTTATTCTAAATTAATGGATTAACGTGGAAATCTCGGGCACTTTGACTTTTAAAAATCTCGAGACTCGGAGCGATATCTCGAAACTTCGTCCCCGATAAAAACTTTGACATCACCGGCTATCGAGTTTTAACTCCAAACTTCTTTTACAAATATTTTACGCTCTTTCAGGCTCATTGTCTGTTTTATGAATTCAATGTATAAATAAAAATATAATTACTAATAAAACAAGTTTTTCATTTTCCCCAATTGAGTAACGCTGTTAAAAGTTGAACTCTTAAAAATAATTTCGAATCTTAATCACAGTCAATAAAATTCATCAGCACATAGAAAACTCGTACCAGTGAAATATGCATACATTTTAATGGTGTAAGAATATTAAATTTATTAATAATCTTCATAATAAAATAAAGTTATACCATAAAATATCGCTAAATAAAGACAACCACGATGATACTATCCATTAAATAACTGAATTCTATTAAACTGATTTTTATGTCACTCTCAAAGAATGAATTAAAATTTTTTTTTTTTTTTTTTTTAATAAAAAATATAAATTTTCTTAAGCCTCTAAAAACTTTCATTTTGTGGGCAGATAAAATAGAAGTTATTTGTGTAAAAAATCTCAATTTATATGTAGTGTGCATTAATAAATTTTTTAAATAATTCTTGATAATTTTTCAACTCTTTTTTGGCTTGTGATTATTATATTTGTTATTATTTTGGTAAATTTTCAGTCACTTAAATACTGTATTCTTTTTTAAATTAAAATACTTCTGTCGATTGCAACTATAATTAAAAAAGAACAAAGCAAAATTATAAAATTGCACTCATCGGTTTCATCAGATAATTAATTATTATTTTGTTACTTTCATTTGTCAAGCGAAATTTATTAAGTCTCTAAAATAAATCACATGGAATAATTTACTGCAGTAAAATCAAGTAGTTTTCGAATATCTCTGCAATTTAATGACATTAGATCATTTGTTAGAGGTAGTATTTTATAAATCTGTAATAAAACTTCCACATAATAAATTTTCATAAATATCTGCATTGGTAATACTTAAAATTATAAACGTTAACATTACAAAAAGACAACATTATAAACGAATATATGTAAACATTATGAAAAACCTGTCATAGAAACATATACGACAGAGTGATTTTAATATTTGGGATAATGCAATTGACAAACAGCATAATTGATCAGTAATTGTAGCAATAAAATCAGCAGCAGCATTATGCAGAATGCAAGGAGCGCATCGTCCAAGTCAGAATAGGCGAATGAAAGAGGTTTTTTGTGAATTGTGTGATATGTGTAAAACCGGTTTCCATTGCTCTCATGTATAAAATGCACAAATATAATAATTTACCGCCAACCTGTATTTTGCGTGAAAGTATTAATTCACCCTGACCTACAAGACAAAATGATTGAAGCCAATTGAGTTTCTCGAACTGGATATCCTTACATCCTTACAGAGAAACCCTAAGAGTAAACCTTGAAGGCGATTGGGGACACCGAGATACGCCAAGTGCAACATCACTGGCGAGGCAAAGGACATAGAAGGGCAACCGAGGACGAGCGCGAGCACCCCTTAAGCAGCGGAGACGGAGGGGGTGCGATCGATTGCCGCGGATCGGATGACATTCGCCAAGGGTTCCGCACGAGGTGCGACTTGCTTCCAGCTAGACGTCAAACACTGGCTCTTAGCTCCAGGTCGTACCTATTTGCGGGATCTCAAATTGGAGTAGAGGACTACAGCTAGTGAAGCCCAAAAAGTGTTTGTTGACGATTTGTAAATCTGAGTCTCCGAGAACTGCTAGCGAGGCCGATAGAGCTCGTCCTTACAACTGATTGACAAGCACAAAAGGCGAGTGTGGTCCGGAGCTCAGGGCCGTGTTATCGGACAGCAGACGACGTCTCCGGCGGTGCATCCTCGGCGACTCGCATCCCAGTCCGCACTCGAACTCACAAGCCGCACTTCACTTGCGCACGCGCACACAACCACACACGTCGAGCCTCGTCACCAGGGAACTGAGCGCGAGGACGCTCAGGCTCGGACTGTCGAGGACGTCGGTGGATTTCCCAGTTACCACTGCGCGGCCACCTTTCCTTTGCATTGCGTCCGGCTCTTCCGGGCCAGCGACCTCAGCGCCGCCTGCCGACCGCGGCACCGACCGCTCCGATCCGGAGTACACGTGAGTCTCATCGACTCCGACGAGTAGACGAAAATTTAAAAAGGACCGCAATTTACTCTTCCTCGATTAATTATTTTCCCCCGAGGCGAATAAATCAAATTAACGGTCCCCCGGCAAAGAACCCTTTCTCGGTCATCCACATGATTCACCACTTTTTTTGCACCAATTTGCACCAATCCATTTTTAGATTTTAGAGGAATGTGATTTCTTGTCTGTAGCTAAACAATACCTTGGTTTCTATATCAGGGCTATTTATATTTTCATAAAAAATTTCGATATTCCCTTGTTTGAGCATTAATCAAAGGGTCTCCTCTCTCTCTCTCTCTCTCTCTCTCTTTCTTTCCCAGCAAGCATCAAAGCTTAAGTTGTAAGAAAGACTAAAGTATGATATTGGCGAGGGGGTAATGTCTGTAAAAAATTCAAATTACAATTTTAGTTGTCAGCACTTTCATCGGCACTTGCGGAGAATTTACCTTCGAATATTTACTTCACATATCATGTATATGGCGTACAATCTAAGTTTGGTATATTGGAATTTTTTCAACTTACGTAAACTTGCTTTTTAATCTGAAAATTGTTCATTACTCACTACTTTTAGAAATAATTTTAATGTAAGAAGAGTAATGAATATGTATGTATATATATAATAATACCCAGAACATTTAATTTATTTATTTGAAAAGTTTATGTGACTTTACATAATTGCATTTATAAGATACAAAATAAGAAAATTAGAATAGCGTTTAATTGGTTTGATTCATTTTAAATTGAACAAGATATTTAGTAAAAATATGAAACAAATAAGTAATAGCTGATCACTATTTGTTATTAAAAGAAGTTTGTTTATTTCATCTTATATAACAATATTTATCTATTTATGTATCATTGCATTAGCTAATAAGATACTTATAAAAAACAAAAATAGTTAATTTAAATCAATAAACATCTTATATTAATAGTAATTATTATTAGTTTCAAAGCAATCGAAATTACCCCTTATTAATATACTGGAAAATTATGAATTTACATTCTCAATAGTAAAAAATTCATTTCAAGCAATGCACACTTTTCAAAGGTAGAATTTTCAAATGAAATATTATTATTGTAAGAATAAAAGGATGAATAGAGAGCGACAGAAAAGAAAAAGAAAGGAAGAAATATAGAAAGAAAAATCAGGAGAAATAACGGCAGATAGACAAAAGGACATACAAATGTTATGCATTAATAGTTATTGTATATGAACAAATCTTTTTCAACATACTTCCTCAAACTTCATTATATCCCTTTTTCATTACTTTATCATTTCCCTCACTTTTCTTGTCCACAGTAATACAAAATTTTTTCCTTCTTTGTTTTTGCTATCATTATCCATTCTTCGATTCATATATACCTGAGTATTGCTTTTTGTTCTTGTACTTTATACCTGTTTCTCTCCTTTCCTTACTATCTGTCTTTCTAGTATCAATATTATTTTGTTTTTTTTTTTTTGTAAAAATTAACAATAATATCTACTTTTTTCGCATTGATGACGGTGCTCTGTTAAAAATATTCGCGGTACCTTTTTACTTTTTTTCATCGTTTTTGATTTTGTTTTTTTTCTTCCTATGTTTATCCCACGGTTACAAGTGCAATGAAGATAAAAAATCTTCGTTTTTTTATCCTTCTACCCATTGATTTATTATTCAATTTTTTTAAAATTTAGATGTAGGAAAGTTAGAAGTATTTTCATAGGACTTAAAAAAAAAAAATACACTTTCCTATGCTCAGATTTTATATATTGTTTTGAAGATTGAAATTTGCCCAAATATACTTCAGATAAAATATAATTTATCGACTGTCGGCACAACAGGAAAACTCAAGCAAAAACTAGATTACGAGGATTAATATTTTGTTCAATTTACACCGGTAGATGGCGGTGCTGGAAAATAATTAAATAACTTAAGCTTAGGAGGATTGACGGCATATGTTATTAATAAAAATTAATAAAAATGTTTGTTAAATTATAATAAATAAGAATACATAAGTCAATTTTTAATATTTCTACCTATATGTTTATGGTATATAAACAATTATTTTCAAGAATTAATATTACTATACTGATAACTACAACAAATGGAAGAAAGTAAGCAATTTTTGTATAAAAATAGATCTCTGAGTTATCCAGTTCATATTATCAGGTTTTTTTGACATACTTTTTTCTTTTAAAATTTGTTACTGTAAAATAATGTATTCAACACAACAGCTCAAATCGTTATATATACGGTTTTTTAGCTCTCTTTGTACGTCTTCTATCTCCCTCATTTTCGGAGTTATGCAAAATGATTAAATTACCTACTTTATGATTTATAATTATACCAGATTTTAAACTTATACCTTTCACTTGAATTTTATTTACTATGTTATTTTTAATTAATTAGTTTTACAACACTGGGATGTCAATTTTTTCTACCTTGGATTAAAATACCAATAACTGATGCAAAACATGTGTACTACAAAAGAAAGTATTTACAGAATTTTTTACGTGAATATTATAAATTTATATATTTTTTCTTATCATATATTAATACAATAAAAAACTATTAATTACAAAACTCATTAACCTATATTAAATGTAATAAAATAAAATATATGAAAAAAAAACTTATGGTATCAATAGTAGGAGAAATAAAAAGATCTAAAATAATCATTTATTCTCATTTACTGATATTTCATTTGAAAAAAATTTAAATAAATTTTTATTACACTACTATAGTTTTTTTTCAATTTCAATGAAAATTCAAAAATTAATTTACTGTATACAAAATTTATATCACAGAATATATTTGAATGTATTAGTTTTTTAAATATTCATTTAATATCTTTTTTATCAAATTTTTTCCTATACATGTATAAAATAAACGTTAATGGTAAAATTTGACAGTCGTAATAAAAAGTCCAGACTTTGTATATGAGTTCGTTATTCTACTATCGGTTAAGTGCTACTAGAATACTCACATACACGCCCGCACACACACACGCGCACACAGGCACACGTATATACTGCAACTAGAATCTAAATTTACATTTATTAAGTTTGAGTTAAAAAATGGGTAATTATTAGAGTACTATCATTTTCGTCATTTACTTTATCTTATCTTTTCTATAAAATTCCATGTTTAAAAAATATTGACTATTACAAATTAATATTTAGATTTTCAAATTATTATTCCAATAAATCATTAACAAAAAGTCTTTATAATATGTATTAGTAATTGTGTTAGCATACTATATTAATCTTAAATAGTGACTAAATATAAAGTTATATTTCGTAAAAAAATATTTTGTAAAAAATATTATAGAATTTTATGCAATATTTTTTAAAATATTTTTTTCTTACTATTAGAAAAGTTGAACTTACACATTTTAATTATTATTCCAAAAAATTACTATTTCAGAAAGTTAGAATATTAAATATTCCTCAAATATTTCAATTATTTACTATATAATAATTAATATAAAAATCTAAAGTAAATTTTTTATCTCGCGTGTAAAAAAATTAAATTGTAAAAATTTATTAAGTGTAGAATGTAAAAATGTAATATTTAACCAAGACAATAATTTAAATACCAATAATACATAATAAAATAATATGAAAATATTTTGTAAGATTTCAATATTGTTTATTTTATTGGAAATTAAACTAAATACAATTGTAAATGCAATATTTCGATTAAATCTAAATATATATTAATTACATTGATTCATAGAGTATCCTGAAACTTTTACAAGTGCAGTTTCATTCGCTTATTTCTATTAAATTAAAGTAATATTTGATATTTTGTTTAATTCCCATGTCAAATTTTAAAAAAGAATTTTATTCTAAGAATATAAAAACTTTAGTTTTCTCTGTTGTAGCTATTGGGCCAAACAAGTCAATTTTAATAAACGTGCCAACAATAAAACATTACTACGGAAGGAATACTATATTTTTGTTATAAAAAATGATAATCAACCCTATTTTTTTGTTTTTCTTCCTCTTTCTTAATATTCAAATAATTTTCATGGGGAATTTCATTAGATAACATAACCATGTAGAAAATTACTTTTTCTGAAAAAAAAATCAGGGAAGCTTTATTAGCTTTGTTAATGAAAATCAACGTAAGCAATATTTTGAGTTAACCGATTTAGTCAAATTTTATGGAAGTAGATATTGTGACTTCATTTAACGCGCCGTAATTACTCTTGACTTCAGCAATGATTATATTTAGTTGAAATACTGCTTTTACGTATTTCTTATACTTCAATTAAATAAATGTTATAAATGTGAATTTTCAATATAGTCCATCAAAAATTTAAATTAATATACTTTAAAATTAAATTATCTGTCATTTGAATTCTAGGATGTGTAATATTAAATATTTCAACTATTTTCTTACTTTTAATGCCTTTCATTTAATCAATTACTCTTTTGTTTTACTACCTATAAATTATTAAAAATGATATAAAAAAATTTACAATAATATAATTAATAATCTATGCATCTATATAAAAATATATGTATCAAGATAACTACATTTTATAAAAACCTCTTCGATTTTCTAATGAAAACATATGTTCATAAAAAATATCTATAATACGTGTAAAGATATGCATAAGGGGATCATTATGTAAATGTGTTTGTAACAGAGCTTGATAAATATGAAAGACAACAACGTAAATAATAGTTTAATAATGTACATGAGTGTATGTTTATGTGTAAATATATCAAGATATGTATAAATAATTTTAGAATAATTTTGTTACTAAGAAGTTTTTATGTTAAGGTTTTATATTTATTTAGTTCCAATTAACAGTAATGCATAGTTTTGAGTCTAATTTTTTTTTTGTATTTTCAAAGAAGTATTATATTTTATGATTCCATATCTTCATATTTACTATAAAACTTCGTACAAAGTACAAAATTTTTCAAGATCGTGACATACTTATTTCCTAATATATTCGAAATATTGACGAGATACAGTAGTTTGGCAAATGTGAAATAAAAGACAGAAATTATGCTTTAAATTTTCAGGACCATTAGCTTATGAAGAGTAGATTCAATTAAAAACTGGAACTTAAAATAAGATTATTTTCTTTTTATAATATAAAATATAAAATGATAATATAAAATGATTTTAATTATTAATGTATAATAAGATTTTATATATATTAGAAATATATATAATTCACGTCATTTTATAGCTAAAAAAAATATATTTTTATTAAATATATTTATTAGATAATATCAACTTAATTTTTTCATCAATTAAGTATAATATTAATGTATTATAAATGAATGAAGACTCATTATGATGTTGATATATATAACACATTTATGTAATAAAGTTCATTAGAACATCGTCCATATAAAAATATTTATCATATAAAGGATTCACTAAAATAATTAAATATTTATATTAAAGATAATAATTTATAAATTTCGTACTTTTATTTTAAAAGAATCATTTTTCGAAATTTTAATATGATTAATATAAATTTTGTATATATTAAAATAATTGTTTTTGATATTTAAAATATAACATGTATATTAAATATATAAATATATATGTAAAATTAAAATTATTATTTTTAGTATTTTTTTCAACTAACTAATTATTTAATTGATCCAAAACTAATAATTGTTTAAAACAGTCCTTTTAGTATTAACTGTATTATGTTCTGATATTAATCAGTGTATATTTGCATAAATTTAGGAAAATATATTTTTAATGTTGTTCATGTGCATGTATTGTCTGAAATCAGATCACTCCTTACGGACTTGGTACCGTAGAATCTTCGAATAAATTTGACAGTTAGAGAATATAAATCAATCCTAAAGAATTAAAGTCCATAGTAAATGAATTCAAATGATCGATTAATAGCGAAACAGAATTAAGAAGCATTACAAAATATAACTTGGGTTTTTCCAATCTTTTCAGTCGGTCATCCCGTGATTACACTTATAAAATTCATCATTCGCAAAAGAAGAATTGAAAATAGAACTTATTAGTTTGTAATCTTTTTTTTAAGAAAAAGTAACAAATAGCATATTACTAATTTAAATAACAATTAAGTTGTTCTGTTTATTTTTCGAATTTAATTATAACAAGTATTAAAACTTTTTATTTCAGTAACAATCAAAAATGCAAAATGATATAAATAATAAAAATAACACAGAAAATTGTACATGTTATGAGGAATAATATGTTATGAGGTATAATATGAAATTTTGATAAATATTAGGCATTTATTTTATTTTTGATATAATTTGAAAATTTTGAAAAATTTTGAAAAATAATTTGAAAAATTATTTTTATTGGGTGAAAATGTTTAAAGAATTAAAAATATTATTTTTCTTAATGATTTTTGTTTTATGTTTATCAATTACTTTGATTAACTTTATATTTTACTATTTGATTGAAATACAAAAAAGTTTCAGTTAATGCTGAAATGCGATAATCAGTTTTTATCGATTTAGAAAACATTTATAGCTATAAAAATGAATTACCATATCCAATGTGAATTTTTTTATTACAAAAAAAGAATGAAATTAAAAGTTGATATTTAATAAAAAATAATATTCACATATTAAATATGTTTTATTAGTTAAAAATAAAAATTCATATTCATATATTATAATTTTATTGTGAACGTTAATTTCAATAACTAGTAGGTAAATGAGATATTTTTAATGATTTTTAAGAACTTCGTTGCACTTTTCGTTTTAATCAGGATTATATTATTAACACTTAATTGACTATTAATAGGTGAAGTTGGTTGATTAAAGTTAAGAATTCCGTCTCCAAAGTAACTGGGCAAAAAAAAAAAAAAATTAAATCTTCATTAATAATTTATTTAGCAAATTTTGTGTCAATGACGTTATCAATTGTGCTCAAATTTTAATTAATGATAGCAAGTTTTCTTAAAACTACTATCAGTTTTACTTTATAAACTTTAGTCAAGTTTATACAATTTTTTATTATATAGTGAAAGTCATTAAATTACAAAATTTTTTGGTACGAATATTTCAAGTGTTATGTTCTTGAATATATTACTAGAATATAAACCACAAAACATTAATAGAATAACTTAAAGTGAAATGTTTTAAAAGTATTCATTAAAATATAATACTAAAGAATGCCTAAAAATAATAATAAAATTTAATTAAATATTTACAAAAAGTAATCTGATTTATGGAATAAAAATTAATACATGTGTATATTTTTCGAAATGGATCTCAAAGCCAATGTAATGTATTATTTTATGAATCGAAATTTTTTTTATGAAATGAACAAACTATATTTTATATAATTATTATATAAGCGATATTATATAAGCGATATTATACAATCCCGATAACATATTTATAGAATATATTTTTATATTATACATTCATCAAATTTTTATGACATTATCTTACCATGTATTGATACAATCGAATTATTATTTTAAACGTACTTGTGTCCAGAGTAACATTATTATTTCATGATTTT
Organism: Eupristina koningsbergeri; assembly: GCA_018907245.1. Lineage (NCBI taxonomy): Eukaryota > Metazoa > Arthropoda > Insecta > Hymenoptera > Agaonidae > Eupristina > Eupristina koningsbergeri. The sequence continues at coordinate 1,582,639 of JACCHV010002775.1, forward strand.
TTTATAGATCATAAAATTGATGTGGTTCAACAATATAAATTGGCAGGATTAGGAAAAACAAAAAACCACTGTTATATAAATAATAATTAAAAAGTTCATCATTTTTATTATATACATTTAAGGAGTTTCATACATAAAGAGAAAAATTTAAATATATAAAGTAATAAAATATTCAAAAATATTCAGTAAAAGTTTACAAGGTAATATAAATGTACGGGAACGTAAATACATAGGAAGTTTTGTTGAATGTAGATCAAATAAAAGTTGACAGGATTGTAGGCATGTGTACAAATATTTTATTTGTACCAAGTTAAGAACTTTGACAGGATATTTTTCATATTCGAATATTTAAATATTTCATACATTTCTTATCGAAACTTAAAACTTGTTTTTCGTTTAAAAACAAATCTCTTTCTTTAAAAAGGCTTTAAATTAATTGATTAAGAAATGGAATTTTATTAAAATTCTCTTCGCATAATTTTAATAATTTATTTGTTTCGTTTACAATATTAAAAACAGTTTTTATATTAAGCCCAAGTAAAATAATGTTAATGAACGTGGGGAATTAGCACTACAAGTACTTGTAGTAGTTCGAAAATTTAAGTGGTTTAACAGAACAGGAATGTTTTCATCATTATAATTTGATAATTAAATTGTCACTTTATTTTAAGCTATACAGATTTTTACTGTTAGAAAAGCGCAATATGACCATTGACTTGCATCAATTTAATTAATGAGAATTTTAAAAGAATTTTAAAGAGAACTGAATTCTTAAAGTATCTTTCCATAAATATTCAAAAAATGCATTTTGTTTACAACGATGATGATTAGGGCAGGGATCTTGACATCTCATTTGATGTTAAATTGAATAAGAACAAATAAAATTTGAGCTGTTTGTACATAAAGAGTTGTTTGATTATTCGAAAAAGGAATGAAGAAAAAAAAAGAGGAACACGTAGGATGATAAAAAAATCTCGTTATAATTTTCATGAAAAAGTTATTATCGAGGAAAGTGCTCTTGTGCGTGTAGGAGTTGGATACATCATCATCTTATTTTCGAATAACAGGCTAAAGAACGATTGTGCATAATGGCAGAGGGTCATATTCCTGGAAACGCGTGAGAGAATTGGGATCTTGAGGGCTCTTTTCTTAAAACGCTGTGGCCCGAATGCCGATGGAACTGATCCATCGATTACGAATTGGAAAACAGAGCAGTTTTCACCAGCGTGTGTACCTACATACGACACCCTCGTGAGAAAAAGTTTTCCACTCAGCGTAGCAAAAATTTCCTCCGAGTTCTCTTATCTGGGCGCACACATGCACGGGTGAGAAAGACGAGCTGCTGATCTTTCATCCGAGAGGGAAAAATGGAGAGGATGTTTCTCGGTGCAATTGCCAAGCGTTGGTGATTCTGAGTGTGTACTGCAGGAGAAACGGTTCAAGTGAAAACAAAGAAAATCGATGGGAAGCTGCTTCAAGAATTTTCGCAGTCGGATTTTCGAATGGCTCTATTTCTCCGGAGATCATGGCACCAGTGTCTTTTCCTCCTTTATATGGAAGACACGCGCGTTAGTGTTGCGACGCGTCGCGGTGTCGTCGCTGTCGTTGGTGTCGGGGTGTCGTTGGTAACACTGGTGACGTTGATGTCCTCTACGAGTTCCGGCACACGTTTCGTAAACTACGTCTCGTCTCTCGGCAAAGGACCAATCTAATCCCTCACCCTTACAGGGACCGAACTTCTACATTAAAGACGACAACTGTCATTTAAAACTATTTTCGATAATTTTCCCTTTTACTCTTTACTCCTCCCTTTTGCTCTTTTACTTCATTAAATTCAAACTTAAAGATCATAATTTCCAATTTAGATCTTGTCTCATTCCCAAGAATTCGCTATAAAATGTTACGAAAACCCTCATTTATTTAAGAGTTTAAATTATTAGCACAATAAATAATATTCTTTCTTGATATCCAATATTTTGCTGTAAATTTATATTATTAAATGACTTTAAGACCTGGTAAAAAACCTGGTAAATGAAGCTTGAAGTTAAATACTGTATTATATAACACATTAGTATTGATAATACTTCCTACAATATAACATGTGAATTGGAATTTTATACACGAGGCAAAGCTTTCATAGAATAAAACTAGTGTGTAGCTGACATATTTTTCTGAAAACAATATTGCATGCTTTGCACTTGATTTAACAATGGAATGATTATTAATATAAACATCAAATTCAATAATATAGTGATTTTAATAAATAAAAATAGCGTAATTTGAATATTTATTTATTTATTTTATAAGATTTTATAATTTAAAAATTTAAGGAGCATTAATGAAATTGTTTCAGTAAATAATTTTATTTGATATCCAATTTGTTTCACTGTAATTTTATTATCGTAATTTACTAATTTACTGTAATTTACCTATTTGGTAATGAGAAGTAACAATTTATTAATTTTCAATATAATAAAAATGGTATAAATTCTATTCATGTTTTACATATTGGAAAGGCAAGATATTTATAGTATTTTTCAAATACATTTTATGCTACGATAATACGTTACTAGAGGAATACCCAGAAGAGTTTGAATTCAAATATAATAGTTTTTTCGATTGGAAATATTAATAGATATTCTGATCTAAAATTGTATCTAACTCTCATCCGTATTTTAAAAGGAAGTATGGTATTTTCTATCCTAAGTTGGTAAGACTTTATTCCGTTACATCTCCCAGCAGGGAATCTTTATTCCCATTCGATAAGTTTACTTCAAAAGTTTCAACACAACATGGATCAGATTTAAGATAAAATTTTTTACAAATGATTATTTCAAATTTAATGAGGGTTGAAATTTCATGGATTTATTAAAAAACACATTCGTAATTAGTAATCTAAGACTTACACTCACTTGAAATTAATGAGTTTAAAAGGGGATTAAAAAACAGAATTAATTTAAATAGTTATTTTTTCTTTGATTCTATGATATTATTTAGAAACATTTTTTACATTTTGTACATTTTGTACATTTTAAAAAATATGACCCTAGAGAATGGTAAATAGTGTTCCTAGATGAGGAAGATTAAAGTTTGTAAGAATTATTAATATTATGAACAAGACAATACAACACATAAAAATTGTAAGGAACATTTAACTGTTTTAATAACAGAAGGGAAGAATTTCTGAAATTAAAAGAAAATCATGTTACGAGGAGTTGTAGGATATTCATAATTTTGAAAAGGAATTGTAGGTAATATATAGCTTAAACTGTAAATTTTTCTCAAACTCTATCCTCGCCATATTTCAGATAACGTACGTTGCCGTTCATTTCATGTACACAAGCTCCATTACATGCAACACTCTATCGAGTAAAAGAATACTTCAGCCCGTGAAAGTGCACCTGATTCAAGAAATATAAAAAATATCCTTGAGAAGAGATTTTAAAGAGCAATAATCACCGTCATGAATGCTAAGAGATTGAAAAAAAGGAGAGAAGGGCGAGGAGGAGGGAAAGGAGCCGAAGTAAGAGGAAACACCAAGAATACGTACGAAAATCAAAAGCTGAACAAGGTGCACGAATGCATGTTCAGGGCACATAAAGTCCTATAAAAGGAGAGCAGAAAAGACGGGGAGAGCCACGGAGAAAATTAATTACAGGATATACATTTAATTAGCCATTAAGCGCTTGGAATTAGTAGAAGTGCCACGACATAATGGCGCACGACCGTCGCGTCAACGGCGAAGGATTCCGGGAACCTGGACACGGTGACCCTCAGGACTCCCACCCACTTAACATACGTCGGTTTCGTTCCTTGGCCTCTCTGCCCTCCATTTTGCGTCGGGCAAACGAGGCCATTCCGAAGGGACGGTGACACCCCCGCCCATTCGTCCACCCCCCCCCACTCCAACGCACAACCCTCTCGCACACCCCCGTGATACGAATTATTATTTGTGGTCCAGTCTTGGGCGATCCGGATACGGGAACCACGATGCAGTTCTTTGTAAATAAATTGATTTTAGTGAATTAGCTCTGCAGCTTCTTTCTTTCAGAAGGATTCACCTCGGGTTGTACGTGCTCGAGGTTCCCGTTGATTAGACATTTTTACCTTACTTTTTTCTCTTCTGTTTTCTTTATAACCAGCTGTCAGAGATTAATGAAATCCGAAAGGATCACCGAGGATTTGCCTTGTTGTCATTTCATTGTAGAAGCAATTCGGATTCTGAACCACTTCAGCATGTGTAGACAAGACGAGGAGGCACTTTTTCTTTTTTCGGACCTTCTGACAATTGACAAGGAGAAACCAAATACTTATTAACTCGGTCATGTGCAAACAGGTCAATTCTCTCCCTATTTGAATATACATAACTTCTTCAAATGCTTTTTACCAATAATAAAGATATTAAACTATGTGGCACTATTGCGCATGTGCCCCACGGTATCATAATATTACAATGCAAATCTGTTATGCAGGTACAAAAATCTAACCTATTCCAATTTAGAAAATAATAACACAATTCAAATTTACTGTAGCTCCCAAAACTGATATTAAAAACGAAATATTCTTCATTATTACTTTAAAAATAAAACATTAACAAATAATAAAACTGCTTACGACAATTGTAGGTTGGCTCATGCTAGATTAACATTTTTTTTATTTATTATGATTTTTCTTTGAATAAATATAAACGTACTTTTGATGATACATAAAGAAAATTCAGACAATTAACATGTTAAATTATTTTTTAATACAAATCAATCTTCATTTATTAATCAAAAAATTTATGTTCCTGTTTTATAAAATAGAAAAGTAAAAAAAATATTTATACATAATAAGCAAAATAATTAATTTCTAAAAATATTTCTATATATTAATACATATTGCAAAAAAATTTTTGACTAAAATTTTTTAATTACTTATCATACTTAGATTTAGATTTTAAATTCATATTTTTGTAATATATTAATCAACATTATGCCTAAAATATTTATGTATCAAGAACTTTATGAATATTCATAAATATTGTTATACATCTGTCTAATGAAAATTTTAATAGTTCTATATTTCAAACCCTAATTAATAAACTTTTTATTTAATTACAAAATTATATTTTTTATAATTTAATAAAATCGAACAATAATATTAAATTTATATATTGCATTATTTTGTTTAGATATAAATAATATTCGATTATTGAAATTCTGTGAAAATCGGATTAGCTATTTGGTTACTAATATTATTATAAAGAAACATTTTTATTATTATATTATAATTGCTTCCAAAAATTTTTTAATGAAAAATTTATTGATAATGACATTTTTACGTGAAAATGACAGGTTAAATTTTCATTTCAGTCTATGAAATTTCAATAATGTGATATGTTTATATTGAGCTTTAATTCAAGAAAATTCAATAATAAACATTCTAATTACAATATAGTTATAATTTATAATAAAATTTAATTCATAGAATATCATAGTATCAAAATACAATATAATATATAATAAATTAATAAATATCATCTTTTGGCGTATTATTGTGTATTATTGAAACAAAAATTAATAACAGTAATAATAGTTAGATTAGAATTCTATTATCTTATATTTCTAAATTAAATAGATAATGGAAGAATATAAAGCTTCCAATTAAATATATTTTTATTAATATTTTGCATAAATATTAATATTACAATATTATATAAATATTACACATGCATTATTTTCGAAAATGTATTGATTTATTTCTGATATTTACATATATAGAAATACTATTAAAAAATATGTGCCTAAATGGTACTTCAATTTTTCATATTTGATATGGAGATTCATACGTGAACCGGAAGTATTTTACGTCAGTATTCTAGGAAAGAAAAGAAAAAGAGAGAAACTTTTTTCCTTTCATCCTCTTTTTGATCTCTATTTCTTTTATTAACTCTATTCATTTTTATTTGTTTCAATTTTTTACCTTTCTTTGTATAGCTTTCCCATGTTCTTTGTTCTGAACAGAAAATTCAAGGAAGTACGCTTGAGCAAAATTTACTTTTAAAAAGATGATTGGGACATGATGTTTCGAAATTGAGAGTAAATCTTCAATAGTAAATGTTATGATGTGAAAATTTTGTTAAATTTTTTAATTTGGATTATAAATTTGATTAAAAATTTCCATTTATAATACGTATATTTTTAAAATTGTTATATCAATTACAGTAAAATGATGAGTAATAATTAAATATTTTTATCGTAAAAATTTCCTTACCCTCGCCTTTGAAGTATGCTTCAAACCAATGGCAGGTTGACTTCGATTACTCTGTAACATAATGAAATTTCAAATAATTAATTTGCTTCATGAGTTTATAAAATAAATACTTGTGATTTAAATAAAAATAAGTATAATTGTAAATATAAAAGGGAACAAATAATGACTAAAAACAAAATACGAACGTGTACAAATATTTATAGAACTTGCATTTATTCTGAAAATAATAAAAATGAATGTCATAACATTAAATATTTTTTCGTAAAATTATGTTATTATAAAATAAAAAAAAACTTTTTTAATAAAAAATTTAAAAAATATTTAGTAATTCTACTTTACCTCCGTTTCTGGTGATTGTACAATAAGTGATGTTCTTGGTGGTTTTTCTGGTGGAATCTTTTTTAAAGTTCCAGTGAAATTTAAACTAGTTAAAGATGCTAAGTTTATTTGTGAACACGGAATATTCTCGATATTTTCATTAGCTGATTGTAGACGTTGGAGTTGTGAGAGAGATGTACGCGGTAATATATCAGCACGATCGAATTGTGAGAGATTAGGTAGAGGCATTTGAGAAATATTTGGTATTTGAATAGAATTATTTATATCTGAGTCATCGCGGGTCTGCTGTTGAAATTGTAACCTTGGTGAAATGCGGTCGGAATTATAATAATTGGTACTGTGAAGCTGTGGAGTTACTGATGTTAATAAAGATTGTTGGTAAAGTTGTCTCGATGCATTAATGCATTGGTTTAAAATCGATTTATTTGTTTCATCTTGATCATTGTGACTACTGCTTTGAGAGAACTCTGAGCTTTGTCTTTGACCTATTTTTTCCGCTATGTGATTTTGTAATTGTAGGCTATGCATTCGTGAATGCAATTCATTTTGATGATATTGCAACTGGTTAACTTTGTCAAGAATTTCATTTTGGCTTTGCAAACTTTGCAACTTCACCTGTAAGTCATTTTGTTGTCGTTCACATTGAGTAAGTTTTTCTGAAATAAAATCAATACTCTGCTGGTTTTGCATTAATTGGTTGGATTGAGATTTTTGGGGATCAGTCTTATCATTAATTTGTTCGGATTGATTAAGTGTATTTTCATGATTCTTATTGTTTGTATTTATTGTTGAATTTTGGCTCTTTCGATGACTATGAATAATATGATCTACCTGTTCGAGTGATTTTGATGTAGTTCCATTAAAGTCCGATGCAGCCATTTTTGTATCTAATTTTACCTCATTCATCATTGGATGTTGATAACATATTTTAGGGCTTGCACGCTGAGAAATATTTGTTGTAGATGTCACTACTGATGTACCAAGATTTACAGCAGAACCTGTTAGCTGTTGATCATCGTATTCCTTTCGCGAAAATTCCATATGCTTCGTAAGATCAGCACTGACATGACGTAAATGACGACGTTGTTCCATAATTGAACTTTGACTAATATTTGCAATTGGTTGAAATGCTGATGATACTCTATTTTCAGAACGTCTTTCTTCAGAAGAATTACGAGAACGAGGACTTGTAGAAAGCATTTCACGATTGTGCATTATTCTGTTTTCCATTTCATGCCTTTGTCGTTGTTCTTTCCACATCGCTAAATCTGTTCTGGTTTTTTCAAAATTTTGATTTACTACATTATTAGGACTCTTCTGATTAATACGATCTGTAGCATTTGTATCTCGAATTGGTACAAAAGCCATGGGAGATCTTCGAATTTCTTCAAATCTTTTACCATCTACTGTCATTGGAGATCTTCGATGCTCTTCTAAGTATTCTGATCTTCTATTTTCTTGAGGAATGATATTTCTTTGATTTGAATTTAAATTACTCCATTCAACAGACTTTCTGTCACCTGTAAGCAAAATACCTTTGGTTACTACAGGTAATGGAGGCAAGACAGGCATTGGAGACATACGTAAACCCGCATTTACATCGAATCTTCTCTGATCTGTAGAAAAATTTGAAGCATTTACCTCAATTGATTTATTATCTCCAATATTTACAGTAGTGACTGGATTGCGAGAAGTTAATAACATTGACTCTTGTACATTATTGTCTCCTGGAAACGCAAACGTTATTGTATCATTGCGTCTTGAGAAATTATTACTTACATCTACAGATTTCCTCTGCTCCGATCTAGAGACATAAATACTACGGTCAGTATTTCGAGTATCGTTACCAACTGTTTGCTCTCTCGATGAATCTCCATTTGAATCTACATATAATCCGTCTTGTCTTGTACGTGGATTTTGATTTATGTTGATTGGATAACGTCTGTCTTGATTATCCGAACCGGTATTGATTTGCTGATGTTGTAATTCTTGTACAACTTGTTCTTCGACAGTATTATTTTCAATTACTTTGGATTTTGGCCCTATTGGAATATCTATACTTGCTGATTTGTGATGTCCAGAGTCGTGTGTAATTTTGGAATTTACACGCGGTGGAACCATAGGCTTTGGTCCACGAGATGAACTTCTTTCATTATTACATGTCAGCGCATGTCCGATGTTTTGAGCAATAGGTTGTATTATTGGTTGAGCTTGATATTGTGTAATATCTTGCGAAAATCTTTGTGGATTTGGTGAGTGTTGAGCAGATGATGGCTGTTGTAATTGCTGTTGATTATATTGTTGAGTATATATATTTTGTTGAGAATTATAAGGCGATGCATTTACAACAGATTGGGGATATTGATTATAATGAATCTGTTGAGTAAAATGAACGTATCCTGCAGCAACAGATGGTGGGATTGAAATACCTTTATTATTATAATAACTTGTTTGCTGCCCAGTTATCGGTTGTGAAGGAATTTGGGATTGTGAAACTTGTTGAGCATAACTACTTGAACCACTCGCAAGTGCTATGTTTTGAGTATAAAGTGTAGATTCTCTTAAATTAAGATCTCTTGAAACATATTGGCCTTGATTCGGATTATATAAAGCACCGTGAATTTGTGGATATTGTAAAGAATCACCTGGAGGTGGTATTATATATTCTGGTGTAAATTGAGAAGTATGTACAGGAATTGTCTGAGCTGTACCTTGTGGTAAAAATTTTAGTCTATCAATTACTATATTATCATGATATGGTTGGTGAGTAAGTAAAACTGGAACAGATGCTGGTCGTTCTTCTGTACGTGGATGATTTTGGTGAAGTGGTTGAATTTGATTTTTTGCAACTGATTGTTTCTGTTGACTTATATGAGTTTCAACTCCTTGAACTTGTTGATTACGAATTTGTTTACAACGATTTTCAAAACCATTGGATAGATCAGTCTTAGGTATTTCAACCATAATATCGACTGATTTGCGACTATTTTTTTGTCCTGAATTGGTTTGATCGTGTATAATCGATTGAGACTGAGTAATTGGTCTATCAGCACCAAAATTTGAATCAGTACTAGGTTGTGACATGGTGGGGCTCACCGGCTTACCGCCGATGAAGCCAAAAATACGCCCCAGACCACACACTGTGACTAATTTTATGATCCAGGTAAAGAACTAAAGCGCCTTCAAATCAGCGCATCTAAAAGACAGCTGTTCAAATCGAGTTTTATGGCTTCGCTTCAATATAATTTTATAATACGCTTTTAAATTCGTTTTACATATTATTTCATCTTGGATTTATTATCATTCTATTTACACACCGATAATTTGATATTTATTATTTTAATTTGCGGAAAAAATAACAATTAATATTACGAAGATATTTAAGAACATTTTTAAATTACAAAATTATCATTTAGATTTTCTAGTCACTGGAACATTATTGAGACCATATATTAAATTTTATATATTTTTAAAAAATGTATCGTATACACGATTTTAAATTTTTAGGTCATCTGAATTATAATTTTATTAAGATTACTAGAAATTTTTGGATCATCCACCATCACATTTAATTGCCTTACAGTTGAACCAAAAGCTGTAACAACGTGTCATGTTTTATTTGTGGTCAGCTGCAACGACATTGTACTATGCAATCTCAATGATTTGTTATTGAGGGATGACGAATCTTCATCCAAGACTAGCATCGTTCAATGAACTATACAGTTGGTTTCATGAACAATTCATTCATTTTTTTGGTTAAATAATTAAGCTATTCAACGCCAACGAATATGTATGTACTTTTAGTAGTTCTCTTGCTTTTATCATCTTCTGGTGTTTTCCAATTAAACATTTCTAGGCACATGCCTGGATTAGCTTATCTGTGAAATAAATGAATTAAAATTTAATAAACGTCAGTGAGTGCACAATAATGTACCACATTGCTAGGTTTTTTGTGAAAGGTGAGCAAACCCGTCCACGTCCAGATACACAAATGTACAAGAATAGCCAAAAAATGGATATGTCAATTATAAATAAAGTGCAATACAAGTAATAATCGTTTCATCTACATTTTTTAAATAGTGTAATAAATTTTTCCACTAAGTCATCAAAGTTATTGTATTTCACATCATTGCTCAAATTATATTTCATACTTAAATTTTATTAAGTATTTTATTTTAATTACCCTGTATTTGTAATTTATTATTTACGTATTAGTTATTTATTATTTATGTATTATTTACGTTTGAAAGGTAATTGTTAAATACTTTTTTATTGTAAAATATTTTATTAAGTAAGTAAAAAATAAATATAAATACATTTTGTTCATGTAATTTAAATTTTTTTTAATTATACTTAAATTTTATTTTTTTACATTATTCCAAAAATTAATTTAAATGTACATGTAAATTATTTAGAAAAATTTATTTATATTTTTAAGATATATTCTTACAGTTTTTATTTTAATTAATAATTAATAAACCTTTATTATAATTAACTATTAAAGAATTTAAATTATATAGAAAAAATTTAAGAAAATGAATTTTTATAAAACTAAAATCGATAACTAGTAATATTTAAAATATTGTCTTGAAATTAGAGAAGAATTATAAAATATATCTAAAAATATTAGATTTGAATAAGGAATGAGAAATAAGAAAAATTTTTATCTAAATGTTCCAATTGTTTCCAATAATGTTGAACAATAAATTTGGGTAAGAAAAGAGGTATTCTCAATAACAATTTCACACCTTCCAATCGTAGCAACGAGAAATAGAGTAGGACGAATATCAGACGTCTCAAAGAGATTATGTCAATAAGATATTTTGTGCAATTACTTTCAAGCCTTTTTAATCTATATTAGAAACTCAGTTGAAATAATGAAAAGACGAGTAAAAGAAGTTTCAATAAGAAAAAAGATGAAATGTTCTGTAGGAGTAGGTGAGACAGAGAAGCTGCTTCCGATATTTCCGGCAATTTTCCGAGAACTGGGGTCTTCGTCTGCATGTCTGAGCGATATGGATCTCACAATCTATTCCACCAGTCATCGAAACTATGAACGAGTAACGAGTAGCTAGTAGCGACTCGAGACTAGCGCCTACTCCCCAAAAGAAATCTCTTTTTCACCAATGAGTCGACGGAAAACCCATTGAGCACCTACTCTCTGTAAACTCCTGAAAAAGGAAAATTCTTTCTCTCTGTTCTATTTCAATTTTATCGCCAAGGTAGCACAGAAATCTACTAGATAATCTTTCCATACGACAGAGATACATTTCCCATCATACGGAAAGTTTCTCTCGTGTGGTAAGTTATTGTTTTCTCGCTTTTTTCGTTCTTCAAAGTTGACTGGATCCTGGCAAAGGTTTTGATAGCGCCTCCCGGTGCACTGGCATTTGCTCATTGGCTATCCTCGAAATATCTGTCTTTCTTCGTGTATCTATTCTTCTTTTTCTCGCCACCTTTTTGTCTTACTTTTTCAACCTCGAAGCATACAAGATTAATCGGCAAAATTTGTAACACATTTGATTTTAGTTTTTTATTTTACTTAACTTCTGCTCAATCCCAGCCAAGTGAATCTCTCAGAGATTGAGCTCGTAAAACCCTGTAAATGTGTCGTAATGATCGCTTTTCTCGTAAAAACACTATATATGACTCTTCGTTTCGTTGCTTTTGTCTCAACGTCATTGCACATTAGTCGCACAACCCAATTTACGGTAATTCTTCTATTTTCTCAAGTAACATAGTAAATATATTTACTGGTCTAAAAAGATAATGTATTAACAAAATTAATACTCTAAGGACTTATAATTATCAAAGAAAATTTTTATTTCATTTGAATATTTCTATAAATAATATATACATCTATAAACACAATTTAAAAATGTTGAGTATTTAAAATAAACTTAATTTTAATTTTATTCAATTATAAATATGCCCATGAAATCTTAATTGCTTTGATTTTTGCATTTCATCATAATTTATTCTAAATTTAATCTCCAGCCGGGATGTAATACTACATATTTTAGTAACGAAATCTAATATTATTAGTTCTTCAATAATTTGATTTATTTATTATTTTTTATATAAATATATATATGAATATAAATAAATTTATTAAATTTATTTTAACTTTAATTAAATTTTTTTAATTCCTTTACCGCATTGAATTTAAAATATTGCTTCTCGAATGTAGAAATTGAAAAACTGAATCTAATCCATTTCGACTTTGAATGCAATAAAGTCACACTATTAACTGTGAAATAATTGAATAATACAAACAAACAAAATAACTAACAATACATTTCATCAGAAAAGTTCATTAAATCATCTGCGTGACCAAAAATTTCTTAAATTTTTTCTAGCCCCTAAAAAGGACAAACTAGCAACCATTCATCCGGTAAGCGCATTTTTATAATATCCGATCATCAGGAGTTAGGTCTCGCTTACGCGACTGAGTAGAAGATCTAGGAGCCGAAAGAGATAGAGAGAAGATCAGCGTAACAGAGAGAGAGAGAGAGAGAGAGAGAGAGAGAGAGACGGAAACCGGAATAACGAACACGTGCAACTTGCACAAATTCTTCAGAGTTGAGATTTCTAGTTTTCCCGTATGCTTATTCATTTCGGCAGTTCTTTACTCGATTCTATAAATGCTTGCGAGTGCCCATCCTTTTTTCCTTCTTATCTTATCTCTCTTCTATTTTTTCTCTTTCGTAACAGAAAAAAAAAAAAAAAAAAAAAATTCAGTTGCGCCACAGCTAACGAGGCCCGATCCATCGCGTTGCACGCATCCACGAATTTATGACTTTTGCTCAGACGGAAAAGCCAAAAAAAAGTGGACATTTGACTTAAGCCGATAACTATTATCTACATGCAAATAAACATTATACGATCAAATATTTTTTAGTCCCAATAACAAATATTTTTATCGATAAACTTTTACGTCAATATTAAACTGTGTAGAAAGTTATTGTTGCGACTTTTTTGCAATCATCTCGTAAACTTGTTTATGGTACAAGCACGTAAAAGTATTACTTAACTCAAATTTCAAATATCTATATTTCAAATCAGTATTTATTACTTAAAATCCAAATATCATTTTGATAATTAAAATTACAACAAATATTATATTTGTTAAAATAAAAGAAAATTTCATTAACTACAAGATGTTTTTTAAAAAAATTTTATTATTAAAAAAAATTTATTTTTAAAAAAAATTTATTTTTAATTATAATACAAATATAAGATTAATTTTTTGCATATCAAGTTTGTACTAATTACATAATTTAAATAGTTAATCGAAGGAGATACATGTTTTATAAAGATATTTTAAAAGCAATTGAATTGAAATATTAAAATAAATTATAAATGACTATTGCATGAATTCCCATTAACAAATATATATATGTTAATGTATCTAATATCACTTTAATACAATTTTAATATAATCAGGGATTTTTTAAAAACAAAATACAGTAGAATTAAATATTATCGATAAGATTCCAGATGCTACAAGACATCACATACAAATTCAAAAACTAATTGTACATAATTTTTATTTCATTACATAATGCATAAAATATTTAATGTACTTAATTATTACATTAAAATAGTCGATAATTGTATTAAGTTTTAATTTGATTTTATTTTTTAATTTTTCATGCTATTTTAATCTATATATATTTACGTACAGCATGTAAATAGAGATAAATAAAATATATTAGCCAGTCGATGAATAGTATTTTAATTTTGTGTGTATGCTACAAAAAATTTCTGTATGAGATAATTTTTTTTGTAAATTAAGAATTTTACATATAATTAAAAAAAGAAAAATCGAATTTTCTATACAATTTACTCAAATTAAGATCAAAGAAATTTGTTTGAAATTAAAATTGACAAATGTGACCTAAAAACTCAAGTAATTTAGAGGATTTTACTTTACGTAACTATGCGTAATTTATTACGCAGATTTTCATTAATAATAGTAATGATATTTTTTTAAGTTTGTCTATAATGCATGAAAAAATATGAATCTTTGATTGAATCACAAAAAAGTAGTAGGTCCCTTCCATCTCTCTCTTTTAATTTCCATGTTGGCAGAGTTTAAAGTAACAAACGACGTGAAGTAGCTACCACTTTTCATTCTTTAAACAAAGAGTAATATTCAAGATTGATTACCGATCCAGTTGATGATTGATCAGTTCCCTAGTGATTTTGCTCAATGGACGTTTAAACCTTTTATTATTGCTTACTATAATTTCAGAATCAACTCGAGATTACCAAGTAACTGAATTCTCTTATTCATTGTTTATATAAAATCAAAATAAGTAGAAAAACATTAATTTTTTTAGTATAATATTTGTGAGATTTTCAATTTAATCATGACTTTAGTTTTATGTACTTAGTTTTAATGAAGATGCATAAAGGAAAATTAATTGATCATGCAAGAACTAATTGTTTTGATAAGTTTCATAAAAGCCATAAAGGTTTGAAACTCATAGATTCACTATTAATTAATTTTACTTTAGCAAATTTCTCTAAAAGTTAATTAATTTTTTTTTCTTAATTAGAATTTTTCTACTACTAAAAAAGTAACTCATAATTTTTAAAAATAAATTAAATGTAAAAAAGTATTAATGAAAAAAAATGTTAGTATAATTTAAAATAATAATTATATTCTTCATAATTATTTTAAAGAGTATATTTTTTTATATTATTTTGACATAATTTTTTAGTAAAAGAATTAAGATTTTACATAATTTATAATATTAATTCGAAAAATAATTTCTTTTCTAACAATTTTACATCCACTTCTGGATAAATAAGGTGTTTTTAAAATCTTCGTTCATAATCGTGTATAGCAAAATTATTATTATTCATGAGTTATTAGATAATGCACGGAAATATAAATTCATGCTTAGTAAAAACTTTTTGGAATCTTTACTACTTTAGAATGCAGTTATAAACTATCTTTAAGTTCAATTTGCATGTGAATAATTTCTTAACAGTCGGTTCAAATTCGACGAACAATACACAAACACCTAAATTTCGAGGGGAAAAAAAACAAGAAAAATTACAGAATAAAGAAAACATTTCTCATCATATTAATAAAGTACATGAGATCTCGGAAAGTTTGTAATGTTCTGTAGGACGATGAAAGTACTTTCAATGGGACCTAGAGTAAGTTCACCTTACAAAAAGATGGTCTTTCTTCAATTTTCATATTTATCAGAATATTCCACGTCTTGGCATTACTCTAAAATATTTTAAGATAGCTCTGAGAAAATTTTTTATGCCCATGCAAAATATCGAACAGAATCGTTCAGTTTATAATTATTTTCTATATTTAAAAAGAACAGTTTTGCAAAAATTATAAGATTCTTATTATGTGAAAATGATAATAAAAATGGTAATAATAATTATATATACTATAATATATTATTTATGATATATTAAAATTTTTTACATAAATAGTGCGATTTTTCTATATTTTATAATTAAATTTTACTATCAGTACTGTGTTTTTCAAAATCATGAGATATTTATTTCAAATATGTAATTTTATTGTTGACATATACGTGTTTAATTAATTTTTTGTTTATTTATTATAATCGCTATATTTAGAAAAAAAAAGATTATTTTACATTTTTCATACTTAACTCTAATATAAAATTCTACCCTATTATAATTTGAATTTTAAGAAAATTTATATTGATTATTTATGTTCCTACTTTTATTATATTTTAATTGTTAAATGATAATTACAGTGGTAAAAATTATTTAAATAAAAGAATAAGTCCAATAATAATAACAACTCTAAGTTTCCATTTATAATAAATTATAAAAGTTATATAAAATTAACACTGATATTAATACTTCTATATATGTATACTAAATATTAATGTAAATATGAAATTATATTACTAATAGTAGAATAGCTTTTAATAATAAAAATAATTCATGAAACGTAAGATACTAAATACAATTGTGGAGAACTGTACAAGATATTAAATACAAATGAAAATGAATATTGAATACTTAATAAAGATAGAAGTAAAAAATTGGAACATACTGCCATTAATTAAATAAATTTAAAAAAATTTTTATTATTTTTTTTCATAAAAAAGAAGAAAAATCACTAAAATAAAAGAAAATCAAAAAATCTGTGACTGTAGAAGACGAAATATATACATGTCCAACTCAGTTGCGATAATAAAATAATTTACATATATATCGATTCACAATACTGTTGTATACTTACGAATTAATCTTTACAGGAGTCATTGAAAATAATTTAATAAAATCGATATTAATTAATTTTATCAAAAATTTTAGTATTAAAGTAAAATTTTATAAAAATAATTATAAAAATAGAATATTTGTAGGCGATTTATTAACCAACTCATAACATTATATAAAAATGTATACTAATATTTTAATTATTAATATTATTAATATTATAATAATTAATTATTAATAGTTACTCATCACTAAACATATTTACGTAAAATTTAATATAATTTAATACTTTGTTACAAGAATTTTTATTTTAACACTCAAATTGTCCTGAATTTGTATGTAATCAATAAATTGTATAAAATGTTTAGTATATTTAAATTTTTTATAGTAACATTCGTCTATTATGAACACAATTGTTTTTTCTAAATAAATTGAATTTTATGCAGGATCAGAAATATGAACTACTTTTTAATATTAAAAAGTTCTATTAAATTAAATTTTATCATGAATCAATCAATAGAAATTAATGAAACGGTTCATTCAATTAAATTAGCTGAAAGTGTTTTCTATGATTTTCTCATTTTCGTAAATTGTAAATTATTCAGAATCGTGCAATGTCATTCACAATATTCTTAAAATAATAGAAATAGTTAATGAAGTTTATACTGAAATACTAAATCTGATATACAAATTTATTTTTAAGAGCTTTTGATTGCACATAAAAAAAGTATTTAAAATTCAGAAAAATGTGTAGAATATTACGCACGTGTATTGAATTGATATATTACCATTTTAAAACTTTTTTAACTTAACTTTTTTTCGCTTATAATTATATTTTACTGTAACATATCCAGAATTTAATCTTTGCAAATAAAATTTCAATTAACTATTTAATTTAGAATTATTAAATAATATATACTTTCTCTAAGAATCGTATTAAATATAATTTTCTTAGCATTTCATATAAGTTAACGTTTTAAAATTTTTTAAAAAATAACACTCACCATATATTTATTAAATTATACTAGGATATTTATAAAAGTATGTGCAGCAAGTTATGAAAAGAAAAAAACAAGTAATTTAAATTATACTTTAAAGTGGTCACGTGTAAGAAAAGTACAACTATTATAAATGAATGTTACTAAATGCGGCTATAAAAAAAAAACTATAATAACCATTAACTAAAATTTTCCTGTTTTTTTTTTCTAAAATAACTAATAAATTTATTCACTCTCCTTCATTCATACGTAAAAAATCTTGCTAATAATTTAAGAAACTATATCGTAAATTA
Organism: Eupristina koningsbergeri; assembly: GCA_018907245.1. Taxonomy (NCBI): domain Eukaryota; kingdom Metazoa; phylum Arthropoda; class Insecta; order Hymenoptera; family Agaonidae; genus Eupristina; species Eupristina koningsbergeri. Next base: position 1,600,757 of record JACCHV010002775.1, read on the forward strand.
CAGTAACCCTGAAGTCGTATATTGGTTAATCTCTCCCCGAGGAATTCACATACGTCCGCAGACGAAGTTTCACTAGTTGTTCGTTAATATCTCGTTTCATAATTTGTGTGTTCGTGGCTATCTCCACTTTTCTTAGCATTTTTCTTTCATCTTGTACAATCTCCATGTCTGTTTTATTTTATTTTTTATTTTCCTGAGAGGTGCCTCGAAGAATTCGAAGTGTTTCAACATGTTCACTTTAATAAAAAGTGTATACTTGGAAGAAGATTTCTTATATCAATAAGTGTCTTTAAAAAAAAAAACATTCGTGAAGAGATCTTCATAGTATATTTTTCAGCGTGCATTTTATTTTTTGATTGATTTATTTCTTCTCGCCGTCAATGTTTTATAGACATTAAAACTTCATAATATTTGATATTATCAGAGTTCTAGGCTCTTGCAAACCCATCTGATCATTTGTCCATAAGAATTTCAGTCTTTCAATTTGGTTTCTTTAAATGTTTTTACTCATTGTCATTTTTCTTTGATATGGTTAAATGAGATACCACCGTGACGCGATAGTTATTTCAAAAATACTCCAAATAGAAAACGGATAATGGATTATAATTCCTATTTTCTAAACCAATTGGGATCTCTAGTCTTTGAGATAAATAGACGCTCAACTAATCATTACTTTACTCTGAAAGTACAAGAAGAGCTATCAGTGAATAAAGGAGGGCAAAACAGTTTAATGACAGAGAAATATTCACATAAATTAAATGCAGTCACCGCGTTAATTCTCTAGTATAACTAATAATGTATTATAACATTAGTTAGGACAACCCTCCATAAACCGAATAATACCCCACCGATCTGGTATACGATCTTATACAATGCAATTATATATTTACCATTATATAAAATGTAAATTATCATTGTAATCGATGAAAATGTAAGCTCGAAATAATTTTACAACTATAAAATAATATTGAGTGTGTACTTTAATAAAATGTTTTTTTAAAAAATTTTGAATTTCATCATAATCTGATTATAATTGAATAAGCATTTCTAATTAATGATTTTGAAATAAAGATTTTCAATGAAATCGTAAAAGAAAGATTACTATAATTTGAAGTATAATATTTATTTCGTGATTATAAATTTAAGAAATAGCTGTATTTTTATCAATTTTAATATTTATAATTTGAAGTATTGTTGTTTTTAAGACAAAGTTAATGTTACCGCTTATAAATTTGTTTCTTAATTTAACATAAAAATTAAATAAAAATGAATAGTCAGTGTTAGCATTTTGTCACTTTCAAAGTGGAGCACATTTTCCGAATACGTAAGCTATGATTAGTCTTATGGCTGTTACGGCAACAGCCGAACGAGCATTTTATTACTAATTATTAATAAAAGAAAAACGAATTTAGAATAAAACAATAATAATAATATATGAATAAATTATATGAATAAATAATATATACATATCAAAACATAAAATGAAAAATTTACAAAAAATTTATTATTATAAGAATTATTATTAAATATTAAACAAATAAGTACTCTTAAAATTTAAGGAGAGAAAAATATTATTTTCTCTCTCTTTCCCACCAATACAAACTTTAAAAAAAAATGAAAATAGTGTCACCAGCACAAGTCAAAAATTGACCTGTGCACGGATATGCTTAAACCCTATGTATAAAAAACAAAACAAAAAGGCACAAGGCAAATGCAAGGTTAGAAAGAGATAGAGAATTTACTACAGAAACATTCCAATATGCCACAAACAAAGAATTATAACCGAAAACAAAGAAACCCTAATAAAATAATTATTAAGCCCTTAACCAACCTGTTAAAAATATATCTGTCAATTGCACATCATTTGCAATGGTCAAATAATATAACATTAACTTAAACACACTAATAAACATGAATATAGAATTTTACACTTTAAATACAATAAAAATAAAGAAATTATATTAAAAAAATGATATTTTTAACAAAACTTAAGAAAATATAGTTAAGAATAAATATAATAATTCATGAGAATACTTATAAAATTATAATATTAAGTATAATAATAAGAAATAGAAAATCAAACTCATCAAACCCTTTTATGATGTACCACAAACAATTATTCAAGTTTTCACCAAATAAAAAGGTGCGAATAAATTTCAAAACACATATAAATCACACTTTTAACATAAAAACACTAATAATTATTATATCAATTAATTTAACTTATTCAACAAATACAAACACCAATAACTAATTGAAAGAATTTGAATATTTTATATAAAAACTGACACAAAACTGGCACTCGACAAATTTCTTTGTCAATAAATTTATAACAAATCTTTAATAAATACAATAATGACAAAACTAAAATTGTAAACTATCAGGCATCAACAATTTTAACTATTATATCAATTAAAATTTAACATTAATATTCAAATTATTATAAATAAATGTATTTTATTAATTAACTCACTAAAAATTAAGATATTTTGATGCGACAAAATTTATCATTGTAAACAAAGTTATGGGCAAGATAACTATTTAAATGAAAACTTGATTAATTAATTAACTCTTGTTTTATTAAAGAAAATAGGAAAAACCATTGTGAGTTTTCCTAGAAAAGCTATTAAAATCCCTACCTTGCCCATACACTCTTTACTATTGAAAATGCATATAAGGGGATGAAAATGCTTGCATCGATGCAGTTGTTTTTTGAAAATTTTTGAAGCCACTACTCTCCAGGGCCCCTGCCACCCTGTCAAGCATTTTCTCCCTGAAAAAGTCGCCTGTTCTTACACAAACAAATTATAAAGTAAGTCACAAATACACACATTATTATTTTCTTAACAAGTGTTTATTCCTTATTATTCTCCTTTCCACTCTTAATAATCAAACCTCTAAGCTAATTTACAAGGGAATAGTTAAAGGGTTATAAAAATCAAATCTGAGTTTCTTGAAGTCTCTTTGTTTAAATTATTTTGTAACCAATTTGACTGGATTGCTCCTCCATACAAGAAGCTAGTGCACTCAATTGTAGGCTTAAAAGGGAGGAAAAACCTATATTTTCCGCACTGTTCTTTTCTTTTAAATTATTTTTTTTTTTATTTAAATTTCGTTTCGGACGTAACATGGCTAAATGTCAAAATTAATTTTTAATTTAAACCAAGAATCTCATGTTTATTTGATTGAATCAGTAAAGAAAATTTGTTTTATATAAATAATAATTAATTTTTTGAGAGTGCAAGAAACATCAGTGTAAAAAAATACATTCAAAGGGCTGTAATCGCGTAAAATCAAATGTGAATACGAACAAATTGATTAATCAATTATAGGAGTAATAGGAGCTCGCGAATAGTGGTTCTGACTAGTAAAAGGTATATTGTGGGTCACAAATCATTCCAAGACAATCGCTCGGAGTGAACGGCATTTCAAAATTACGGGCCTCCTGCTGGAGCAGTAACGTTTCCTCACACTTGGCCTGGAGCTCGTAGTTTCGGCACTGGCTTCCACAACTATATTTCCTCGGTAAATCCGACCACCTAAATAATTGTCCTTGATCCTTCTTTATTAGTTAGACCTTTGAATATTCGAATTCAAAAAGTTCATGTGCCATTTCGTCAGTTAACCGTGGGCTCAAAACGAAATCCAACCGAATTTGTGCGTAAGTTCGCAATCTTACCAAAACTTCACCTCCTACTGGGAGAAACAACTCGCGCTTGGATGTCCGGTGGTTATTTCTCAAAAAAATTCAATGGCAATATCTTTCTCTATGTCGCTTAATATTTTCGCTAAATGGTGTGTTTTGTGTAACTAGTATGGCTTTCTACAGTTTTATCGCCCAATTTTTGCATTTAATCGTATTCGCCCAATTATTCACCCGATGATTATTGCTCCATTATTTATTTTATTATCCATAATTTCCAATAAATAAATATATATAATTTGTCATTTTTTATGATTAAATTTGATTAGTTATAATTTATAACTATTAACACGTATATCATTACACTTATAATAAATGATAAATCTCCACTTTTGATAATAATACTCAAGATGAGTGTTTTATCTTATTCTAATATATTTATAGAATACCATACTTTTTAATAATTATTAAACACGGAAAATTAATATTGAACATATTATGCATAAAATTTAAAAAATTAAAATCGATTAATGTGCATTAAATCAAAATTTATATTTAATTTAAATACCATCAATTATATTCACTTTCACGTATCTTTCTAGTTTTTTTGAAACTAATATTACATTATTTCGGAATCAATTTGGTTAAGCTCTCCAAAATTGACAATTTTATAAATTATGAGATATTAAAGTTACAAAGTTGAACATTTATGTTAGCAGATATATATCGTGATAAAACTTCTTAGTAGAATTTCGTATACAAAAGCAAAAATATTTTAGTACCTCATAATTCAACAAATTTTGCATAAAAATTAATATGACCAATGATTTGAATAGGTCTAGATATCTTTTAAGTAAATTTATGATAAAAAGAATAGTTGTTATTTTGAAGTTTCCTCTATACTCTATCAAAAACGTCACTTGATCTTCAAATAAGTATCTTCAGTTTTATTTAATTGAAAATACTTTCTTTTTTTAAAATTTTTATATCGATCAATTATTTATCATATCGATAAACTATAAAACATGTCTTTATATTGTTTTGTAATATAAATGGTTTTCATTTACAATTGACAATATTCCAGTACTATTATGATATGTAATGTAATGCATAATACATAGTTATGTTAATATTTATTTTCATAATTTATATTATAGTTAAAGTATTATTATTTTTTTAAAATTATATTAAAAGTTACGAGTGTTAAAAATTTAAGATGAATAATGTAGTAATTATAAAAAATTTTTTGAAAAATTTTCTTTCACTAATCATCCTTAAATAGCTATAATAAACACTAAAAATTAATAAATAAAAAATGTTTTATTAATATTTAAGAATTATGATAAATTACAAATTTTTGTTTAGAGAATCCAAAATGAAAGATTTTCATGTAATTAAGAGTATAGAAGCATTTTTTTTAACGCAAAATTGAAAATGCTTCTAATTTTTTTAATTTTTTAATGAGCATCTACGATAAACTCTAAAAGAATTATCGGTAATATTAACAGTCATGCAACTATTAAATAGTTTCTGTTTGCCAGAAGACTATTACAAAAAAATAAGTTTGACATCTATTATGTAAAAGAGATCTCGAACATTTGCCAAATTTTGATCAGCAAAAAAGAAAGGAATTTTTGCGTCAGATTATAATTGGTTAAGAGAAGTGAGTATTTATCGATAATCCTAAATGTCCAATCCTGGATAAAACCAGCTGAACCAAGCCCATCAATGCCAAAGCATAATATCCATAGATCAACAGTGATGCTTGATATCTAGTGCGGCAAGAAGGGCGTGGTTTACTGCAATTTCTGGCAACCTTCAGAATCTATTACAAGTGATAGTTATCAAACCCAATTAATATATTTCGAGAGCTTTCATGCAAAATTACATAGACTGGAATATGATATTCAATGTAGTAATTTTAGATAAAAAAGAAGATAGTACCTTTTGAAAATAGTAACAATGAAAAATTAGTTGAAAAAATTTGGACGAGAAGTTCCATCCTATCGGTCATTCATTTCATATTGATTTATAAATTGTTCATTTATGTCAAATAATAAAATGAGAATGATTCAAAGAAATTTTTAATTATTATTGATAATTGAAAAATTAACTATATAAGTGGATTTTTGGAAAAACAAAAGAAAAATAAATTAGACTTCCTCTATTGAAGAATGCATTTACTGTAATATTATGAGAGAAAAGTATACTTTCAGATAAAGCATACTTTAAATAATATATAATTCTGCTTAGAAATACAATCAATACATTCTTATGAAAATTAAACTAATATATATATATTCAGTATAATATTATTTACTAAACATAAAACAATGATATGACATACATAGAATAACATTTTAAATATAAATGTATTATGTAGTATATAATTGAGTGCAAATTCGTTATTTCGAGCAAAATAAATTGTTTTAATAAAAACATTGATTAATAAAAAGTTATAAAAATATTTCTTTTATTTTAAGAAAAATTTTAAATTGTTGAATATGCAACTTGAATGAATGCGTATATGTAGATATATTGAAATATGTATTTATATTTACACGTGTGAGTATAAATGACTGTAGATTATAAATGATCTTTCTATAGTATAAGTATGCAAATGATCAAGTAAGACAACTAATTCGATCGTGAATGTGTGTCTGTGCGCGTATGTGTGCGTATATATACGCTCGAGTGTACGAGTTATTAATTTTTCAAAATTATATGATATTGATATTTAAAGTGAGTGAGAGCTTAATGCCAAATGTCAGTTCTAAACAAACATTTGTTTTTGTATGTAATGCATAATTCTGGGTTTATGCTATTAAAAAGCATATATTATTTTACATAAAATTAATGAATGTTTGGTATTTTACTGCATCTCTTTTTTATCTTTTTCTTTGGCTCATGTATGGGGATGTTTTTAAGCTCATTCAAATCATAAAATTGAAAAACTGTAAAAACGGCAAGGCGCATTAGTGTGTTCATTGTGGCTTACGCGTGGAAATCCAAATGGTGTGAGGCCAAACTAGTGGATGGATGATGGTAAAACGTCAACGCCACAAGATTCAGTTACCCGATGGAGAAATGCATCTCCCTTTTAGGTAGATGTACTTTCCAGGTATAGGGCTCAAGGTAAACATGGCAACAAATGCATCCAACCTCTGAAGTCCAGATATCATAAACTAGTTGCGAAAAATTATGAGTGAATGTTAAGTTGAATACAATGGCATTTTTTCCATCTCAAGACAAGCAAGTGATTTTTTTTACGTAAAAATTAGACTTTTTATGACAGCTAAAATAGAATGAATAATATATTAATGTATATATTAAGTAAAGTTTTATTCTTAAAAAAAAAAGAAAAATAATTGAAATTAAAATTTACGAAAATTATAAATTTTAAATTTATTATAAATTTTATTAAAAACTTATTGGATTTAAACTGTGCAGACTGGTCAAGAGAAGCTTTCATAGAATATATATTTTTATAATATAATTAATTTGCTTATTTTTGTTATGTTTCCTTTGTTTACATAATATATTTTTACATATAATTAAAATTATAAAATAAGGTAAAATATTTTTAATAAAAGGTATTTATACATAATAATGATATTAAATGTAACTAAATCAATTATAAGAATTAATTCATATAATTAATTATTTACATAAAGTTAAAGTTTAGGCCAAAAAATAGAGTCATAGTTTTTTTTAGTTTAATAATAAATACCATATTACTAATGAAAAAATATATTTGCACATACTTTTAATATATTTAGATATAATTATTAATAAAAATATATTTGATATATTAAGAATGTATGTTGCCATTTCATATAATTTAAAATTAAATATTTATAATGTATTTATTTTGCTTGAAATATTTTGTAATAAGTATCTTTAATTAATTGAATAATTAATTACATCATTACTTCCACACTCTTATACTAATGATTACCTACGTGTACATCTCCGGTGATTACCTAAGATGGTTACATAAAATAGTTTATAATCTTCTTACTTGATATTCTAATAATGTTCGTGTCTTTCTTCCATTATTTATAAAAAAAAAAAATTTAATATAATATATATATATATAGATATATATATATATATATTATTTACTACCTAGTCTATGAGTTTGAAATTCTCACTTCAAAATTTGTTTGTTATTCAATACAACCAAGTTTTTGAGCTTATCTTGATTTAATACCCTATACTAATGTATATATTTGGTATTATTGTAATATATAGTATTACATTGAATAGTCTTATAAGCTTGTTTTGTTTTTCATCACAGTAAATGGTAACTATTCACTCCATTAAAAATGTTATATGCTTCGAAATAACACGAAATGTATTTTCATTTAATAGATTGGTTTTTTTAACCATGTATTTACAATGTTTTTTAAATTATAATTTACAATACAAAACGACTTTATGTAAACTACATAATATATATTTAATATAATAAAACTGAAAACATAACAAAATCTGTGTGTATTCTTGGCTAATTACTTTAAGAATCAATTGCACATAAAAAATTCGCAAAGTATACGTATATATATATATATATATATATATGTATATATAAACATAATTTATTCTACTGAATAATAATATTCATTCAATTTTATAAAGAGAAAATTAAAATATTAATTTTATATCGATCTTACTCGAAATCAATACGATATATAATTTGACTTTATAAATCATACATCAACTAAATGATACAAGTTGAAATTTAATCAGTATAGAATATATTAAAAAATATTGTGACATAATCAATATAGATAAGTATTAAAGCTAATAACTTCAATATTGGAAATAATAATATTTTGATAAAAAAAACCTTTCTTAGTTTGTAATAATATGATAAAATTACTCGAAAAATTTTAAGGTTATAAGTTATTTAATATTTAATAAGAAAAATGAAATTAATGGATTTTGAAATTACATTAAATTTTATTATACAATTTTTAACGAAATTATTTTTATTCGTATAAAAATAATTATAAAATAATATTTTATATTATAAAAATGTAAAAAATTTGCAAAATAAAAATATATTATTATAATATCATGAAAAAGCAAATATTTATTTAATGTTTATAAAAGAGTTCATAATTTTAATGGATATCTGAAATGTTTATTATATAAAACATGTATTAATTAAATTGTTTATATCTAATGAATTAAAGGAAAAAAATTTAAATGAGTTTTTATATGTAATTAAATAGAAGTAACACATTTATATAGTGATTTAATTATGCTGTAATATTGCTAAAAAAAAATACAAGAGTACGAAAAATGGAAATATAATAACTGTTAACATTTTTTAATAATAATTTATAAAAGTGGTTATTTGTATGATTCTAGCAATTTGCACCTTTTTGAGTTAAAAACTACAGCATGAGTTGAAAAACTTACAATTGTGAAGAAAAGTTTTTTTTAAAAGAAATCTCGTTATATACATATATACTATATTAAATGTAGACATAGCAGGTAAAATTTACTTAACTATGAACTTAAATCCGCTTAAAAGTTTTTAATACATCAGAAAAAAGAGTTTTGGAATAAAATGTATTTAAAAATTGGGAGGAGTACTAATTCTTAAGCAAAGCACAAACGAAAATTCAACTGACCGACGTAACAAAAAAAGTGATCTTAAGTTAAGTAAAATCAACTTCAGAAATATTTTCACTCATGATTTTCAAACAAATATAATACATAATTTTCAAGTTCATCAAGCATTTTTCATAACTCTGGAAAAACATTATTTTCTCATATTTTCCTTGATTTTAAACTCTCTTTTTAAGCTCTCGCCATTTACCTGGTGGTTCGGTGTGCATGCCATTGGCAAGGTACCTGCGAGAAAATTATATTATCAGACAAAACGCCCACGACACCCTCTTCCCACATCTTCTCAACGAATTAATTTATGCTCCATCGATTTTTCGCCAAATTTAACCTTCGCGACTGGAATGCTCGCGTTACACTCGCCCCCTTACATCTTACTCTCCCTCCAAGCCAAACGGGAAATATTGACACCAAGTAAAGTATCATTATTACGTTGGAAAATGTAAAAAGATCAATTCCTTCGTCATTTATGGGCTTTACTTGAAGATTTTTGTTTCGTATAGAATATTGGATGAAATGAAATAAAGAGGTATTGAGATTGATGGGAACAACTATCTCTTTATAAATCTGTTTGTATGCCAATATCGAAAAATATTATTCAATTCGAATTAGTTTGGTAGGCAAAAATGGCATTTCCCTCATTTCCAATTGCCAATTGTTACAGCTATAATAAAAGATAAAAAGCAATTTCGGTGTATTTACTAGTATCACTGACAAATTCAAGAATAAAATAAAATCATAAAAAAGAAATTTGAATAAAGTTGGTTTTTCTGAATACTTAGAAGGTATAAAATTAATAATTGCCTTATATTTTCCGAAAACAATTCACTAGATTTTTCTCAATATTCTTAAAAAAGAAACTTCAAATATACGAACATTTCCAATTTCATCGAATGTTTGGTTTTGGCGGTTAAGTAACATGCACTCTTAAAATATTAAAAGAGAAATAAATCATAAAAGAATTTTATCAAAACAAAAACGATGGTATATTTTTATTTCGTATTAAACAGCTAATATTTTTAGTTAAAATTTCTGATACATAAGTACATAGGTAAAAATTTAAATTATTCTGCGAATGAAAAGTAGAAATAACGATTCACTACTTTCTGCATTTATTAAAAAAAAAAAAAAAAAAAAAACCAAGCTTCGGTACTTTTTATATAATTATAATTTTCATACGTGATAGATAAAAGGTTTCATAATTAAAATGTACCAACTATAATGACTAAATATTTTTTAAGCAGCTCATTAATGTTGGTTTGTGTATGAACACTAAGTAATTGTTTTCCATACACGTTGGCAATCCGTACAATGAAAGTTTTAGAAGCTCACAGATGTGCGAAATTGTATTGAGGTTTCTCTATATAGGAAAACTGTACACCGAAACTCGAATTCTAAATGCACCTCAAGTGTAGAAATATTTATAATATTTTATTATAAAATCACATAATTTTGTATGGCTTAAAGAAGCGAACTATTCCTATATTAACAAGTTTGTCTTCTTACGTGTTTTTTTCAAAAAAAATGTATGTAATCGAAATGATACTTGAATAAGTATAAAAAGTTTCATCACATGCTTTAATTTGTTATTAAATTTTCACAAAAGAAATAACAAATACACTAACATTTGATAGATTCAGGTTTTATAATTGATATTTGGAGTAGTGGAATCATAATAATTAATAATTTATATTAAAAAGAATTTTTAGTTATATATAGCTACTGAGCGTTTTAAATAATATCAAATAAAATTTATCTTATTATAAATTATATAAGATATATATATATATACATATTGAATATCATTGTACTTTCAAAATAATTTTTAATATTAAATAAATATTTCACACATAATAAAAAAATGTAAATTACCTTGTATTTCATAAAACACACTTTTAAAGTATGAAAAAAATAATAATTATCATATCAAAGAAAATACTACTTTTCAAAGCGATGATTTATAAATGTGTCCATAATAAATATAACCCCACACTTTCATTATAATTTTATAATTTTTTTTTAAATCCTTTCAATCAAAGATATAGTAATTAGTTTATTCATATATTTTGATCAAATTATATATATAGATATTTTTTCTTATAAAAATTTTTAATCAAATGTGTAAAAACTACTTGACATTTTTTAAAAATGTTTCTTTGATATTGACAAGATATTTAAAAACTTACTTATATTTCTATCATACTGTATGACACGGTATTTATTTTAAACGTGTAATTTATATAAAAGTATTAGCTTGGAAATTTTTTACTAAATTATTTTTTTGATTGTAAAATTTTTAAAAGTTAATATAATTTACTTTATAAACCGTAAAAATTTTTATTAAAAATAAAAAAATTTCAATTTGATAATAAAAACAAATAGTTTTTGAAATAGTATAATCAATATTTTTAAAGTAAAATTATTTAATTGCAATTGAAATATTTGGTTAATTATTTTTAAAGAAGATATTGCTCGGAGTAAATTTTTGTTTAAAAAATTTTTTTTATTAATGAAAATGATTCATACTGTATATTTTTTCATTAGAATATTTTTTTAATCATTCTCACTATATGTAAAATATAGTAATAAATTTCTTATTTTTAATGTAATAAATAGTGCGTTTGTTTAAATATTTAAAAAACTTTGATCAATTAAGTATATATATATATATATATTATAAAAATCATTAAAGTAAAATTTAATTCACTTTTATTTACATCTACAAATTGGTTTTAAATGATATAAAACTAAGAATAATTTAAATTTGAATTATTTTCATATATTTTATAATGTAATATTAGTTTAGAATAAACATTAATTTTGAATTTTATCGATATCTATTATCACACATTACAAATATGATATTGCATATAATAAATTAAAAAATTAATAAAGTTTTATATTTACAGAATGAATTTTTTTTATATTGATTTATTAATTTTTTTTAAATAAACTTTTTTAATAAGCTTTTCTGAATAAAGTGGGTTTTGAAAATAATGCAGAGATTAATTTAATTTAATTTTTAATAATAAGAATAATTGGTATAATATATAATTATGTAAAATGGTATTGAAAATTTTGATGGTGCTTTAAATTAGCTTTAAAAAAAATTTTAAGATACTTTGAATTTTTTGGTGTTCAATAGGGTATTCAGTAGTAAAGCCAAAGTTTATGGGTCCGATTAACGCCTAGAATTGAACTGCATACAATTTCAGAAACAGGTTTAAAGTAAACATAAATGCTAATCGTAAGAATAAAGTAGACACAAATCTAACTATTGGTACCACAATATCTGAGAGTTCTATTACTGGAATATTCAAGAAGGATCTAATTTTATACAAAGATTGATTGGTATTTCTCTTAACGTGAAGTTTGTATTTATATTCGAAATCTTTTAGAGATATTATTAATGTTTAGTTATAATAAAATGCGATTAATAAAATATTATCTAAAATAAAATGTAAAAATAAAGCGTATTCATAAATTATTTGCGTAATTATTCGAGTCAAATTTCTGTTATTTGTAATTAGCAGCAACGTTAAACAAACCTACAGACTCAATATTATGTTGCTATTTTTATACTCATATTTTCCGAGAACGTTTTACTACAATATCTTTTTCTTGCATTTTTGAAGAATATTTTATGAAATTTTTTTGAAAATGATAATACAAGTTTGATATTTGAGGAACGTACAATAGTGTTTAAAAACGCATTACAGAATTTTGCTCGTAAAGCAATGCAATTTCCATAAAATTTACGAAATTTCACATGTATATACAATGTCAAACGTTGTGTCTTTTGACTCGGCATATTGTCATGATGAAAATTCTAATTTATAGGACATAAATGTCGGCGTTGTTTTCGTGCCGAGTCCTTTGGAAAGCATATATAATTAAAGCTTATGCTGAGAAACACATGCGTGCAACAAAGTTGCAACAAAAGCGAAGTTACGTAGAGAAGTTTTTTATTAGCATGATAATAGAAGGAGGGAGTCGGATTCGCGCAAATTCGAGGCCAAAGTTTAACGATAATGAATATATACGCAAACGAGTTAACCTGTGAGAAGTCGTGCATTTCCTTCGTTAACTTGAAGCAGATTCCGAAGGCGTAACCTAAAACTTGGCCATATCTCAATCTCTGTTCCACTCTATACCTCTCTTTCTATATCTGAAGAAACACCGATTTATCCAAAAACTTGGCAATAAAAAAATGGAATGCTGCAGAAGCAATTGTCACTTTGATTTTCTTTTCTTTTTTTTTTTTTTTTTTTTATGCGCTATATCTTTAATGGGCAAGTTTAGCACCTGTTAAACAATTTTTACTTGGCAAAAATTATAAAATTACTTAATTTATAGGAATAGAAATGTTGCGCTTACCCGACGGAACTAAGTAATAACATGGTTCATTTTAATCATTAAGGAACCTCAGCTAAATGTTCATGAGAATTACAATTTTGAAGATACTTCATTTTAATAATTGATTAAATTAATAATTTTGATACTTAAGTATCTTTGAATATTCGCATAAAGTTCTGGACAGAACTTATTGAAATTTTCAAAAAATCAAAAAATATTTTTTATGACATTGTAATCCATATTTATCATTTTATTTGGATAAATTAAATTATTTTAAACTTTATATCTAAATAAAAATACATAGTATAATATATTAAATTACTCAATAATTTTTTATAGTATGATTTAGTATTTTTTAATCACATTCTTGATATATACATACATGTATACACATGTTAAAATACGTACTTAACATATACGATATAAATCATTTTTTCCACGCTTATTTATATTTCTTTTAAAATTTTATTTTGAAAAATTTAAAAAAATGAAAAATATATTTTTATTTCAGTATATGAATATTATACTTAATATTACCCGTAATATTACACTTATTTCCATAGCGATAAATTTTATATATTTCTTCTATTTCTTAAATGATAATAAATAATTTTACGTAACATTGAATTAAAATTTTTAAATTATTTAAAAATATAACAATTTTATATAAGTATAATTTTAATTTTAATATGGTTTTAAATATGGTTTTAAATCAGTCTTTAAAGATATTTTTTTTAAAACTTAAATCTTAGTACAGAAACGGTTATTTCATCCATTAGGGCTCACGAAGTTTCCAAACATAGTAAATTTACTAAAAGCTGGTTGTATATAAAATTGTTTTTGAGGTACTTAAATTCAAGGAACATCTTCATTATGTTAAAATTTTGGTTGTATTTTTAAAATTATGTATACAATTCACACGTTATTTTTAGTTATAAAGTTAGAAGTACTTTTTATTCTAATATATTTCTGATTATTTAAGCTTCAATTGCAAAATTATGAAATATAATAATGCATTTTATAATGCGATACGAATTTTTACTTTAATTTAAATTCGAAATAATATATGAATGTATAATGTGACATTTTACATTATTAAATATCTAAAAAAAAGTTTTTTATATAATCATTAATAATTATAATTTAAAATTTTTAATCATAAAAATAAAATTTTATTTATTTTTCTTTTATTAACCAAATTCAATTTTGAAACTTTGTTTTTCATGTAGGATTTACTTTATTTAGTTTTAAAAAATGTTTTTTTTTTTGTTAAATATAACTACTGATATTTTTACGTCCGTTATCCATATGATAGTATTTTATACTATTTTAATTTCAAAGCTTCGATATTTTTAAATCTAAACTGTATATTTACAAGCGTTGTAAAATGCTCAATTTACTTGTCGAAAATGGTAATTTTATAACACCAAAATATTATAAATTTATTATTATATTAAAGTGCATATATTAAAATATTATAAAGCTTAAATTATTGTTTTTAAAATATTTTAAAATATAAACAATGTTTTATGCATATATTAAATTCTCAATTAAAATTCATTTTAAAAAAATGATTTTGTTTTTACAACAAATATGAGGATGAAAATGATAAAGTAAATAATAAAGAAATTCTGCCTAAAATAATGTCGTTCAACTCTAAATAATGGAATTATTAGTTATCCCCATCTCTCAGCTAATGTTTTTATTCACATCACGTCAGTTTCCATCAAGCCTCATCTTAAACAAGCCTTTCTTATGCACGGGAAAAGCTTTCAAACCTCGAATACTAATTCGAAGCAATCACGCGGTTTTATGCACCCATTTTACGTATACATTGTGTACAATGCCATTACAGATTTTCCACGATTTACCAGCAAGCTCTCAAACACAATCAAAACTCACATACACGAAGCCGTCCATGTTCAAGTCGTTATCAAGGCGCTTTCTCCGCTACTCAAAAGCTTTCCCGGGCACGCGGTGAACCTTTCCGACCGCGACCTTAAGCTTTTCCTGTTGATACTCGCCAATCATCTAAGCTCAGGCCCAATTATCATTCACCAATACCGTGGCACCATACGAGGGATTTCTAAGGATTGACTATTATTATTCCAACTGGAAAAAACTTTAAGAATTCTATTGAAATCATGAGTGCGATCGCCCCTACATTAATGCAATTTCCATTTATTCAAATACTATTATATAGCTATGATTTACTTTTAATTGTACGGCATCGTATTTCTATTGGATCGTCATCTACATATTCTCTTTTTCATATTTTTGTTATACATTGATGAAACCAGATTGATATTATGCTGCAATAGCAATTTTACAATGTTTATATTATAAAAAATCTTTCTTAAATTATTTTCTTAAATTATTATAGTAATTTTGAGAATTCAATCATTATAAATTATTTGGTATTAATTTTAAACTCAAACTTTTCATAAAAATTTATGTTTTTTTAGAAAAATATACGATAAAATTTTTTATTTAAAACAACTAATTAGTATTTATATTTATTTATAATAAACAAAATATATTTATAATTAATAAAATATTCTATTTTAATCTACAATTCAAATTTTTATAATAATTTAAGTGAATTATTTTACACAATATTATATTTTGAATGTTACTAATTTAAAAATATTTTTTATCAATAAAAATGAATATGGCTTCAGACTCTTTTATAAAGCTTATTGAAAAACTTATACTATTATTTTATGATGTGAAAGAGGTTAAAAACTATGCAATTTACATATATAAATAATGAAAAAAAATTAAAAAAATTGGTATTGAGCTTATTGAAGATATTATTAGTAAAATAATTCTTGCAGGTTATAAAAAACACTCCCACTTAATGTTAATTCTCTTCAACGAAAAAATTTATTTTTTACAAAATCGCTGTTTTGTTAAAGGCTTTTTAAACAAGTCATCTAACTGATTTTCCGATTTTACATAATCGATTTTAATTTCACTTTTGTTGATTATATCGCGAACAAAATAAAATTGTACATCTATGTACTTCGATCTTTTGTGAAATTCAGAGCTCTTCGCTATTTTAGTCGCAGATTGATTGTTGGCATAAATTGATATACAATCGCATTCATATTTTAAATCGCGCAGCATTTGTCGCTGCCATACTGCTTCTTTAGCTCCATTTGATAATGATATATATTCTGCTGCAGCAGTTGATAAAGCTACCACAGATTGTCTACGATTACACCATGAAATTGGACCATTATTAAATAAAAATATGAACCCGCTTCGAGATTTTCGGGATTCGATGAACCTCGCATAATCAGCGTCAGTAAATCCAGTTAAATCACTAAAACTCTCACTGTTTCCATACATAATCTCGTAATCACGCGTGCCTTTCAAATAACGAATTATTCTCTTTAAAGCGTTCCAGTGTTCTTGTCCGTAACAATTAAAAAATGTGCTGATATAATTAACGGCATATTCTATATTACGACAGCATACACATGCCGCAAATAATAGTGAAGCTACAGCTTCTTGAAAAGGATGTATGTTCTTATTTTCATTTTTAAGCATGTATAATTCCGGATCTGCCGGTACACTTGATAAATTCGCATCATTCATTCTAAATTTATCTATAATTTTATCTATGTAATCACGCTGAGTTATATTAAATTTACGCATTTTGCGATCTTTTGTGATTTCCATATTAACAAACACGTCTGCCCGATCCGCGACTATATTAAAACAGAATCAATTGTACATTTATTTTCGCATATTATTAAATCGTCATCGACATATAATGCTAAGTATGCGTTAAAACTCTTTACAAAACCAATGAACACGCACTTATTACTTTCAATATTATTAAAGTCCTTCCAAAATTTCATGAACTTTTCATTCCAACAGCGAGATGATTGTTTTAATCCGCAAGGCATCTCGCAGCTTGCACACGTGATTTGGTTGTAGCATTCGGGTAATTTTAAGTATATTTCCTCTTGAAGATGGCCATACAGGAATACCGTCTTTGCATCAAACTTTGCGATCTCAAGATCATCTTTTGCAGCAATTTCTAGCAGCATACGCACGGATTCATAGTGAACCACAGCTACGAAAGTTTAAAAAAAATCGACACCTTCTCTTTGGGTAAAACCTTTTGCGAATAGTTTTGCCTTGTATCTTGGTTCACTATTAACAGAATTTTTCTTTATGTTAAAGGCTTACTTCGAGCCGATAGCCTGTTTGCCTTTTGGTAATTTTACAAGACTCCATATTCCGTTTTCTTCGAAAGCTTGTTTTTCTTCTTAAACTGCTATTTGCCATTTTCTTGCGTCTGCACTGGAAATTGTCTCCTCATATGTCACCGGAACATTTTCAGCAATACAAGCCACGGGAACTCTTAATGTATTGGCGACTTTAGCAAATTTCTGTTTCGCAGTACCATGCTCTCTGATGCAGTATTAATATTATTTAGTATTAATATACAGTTGAATATTATTATCATTTGTAGTTATTTGATCGACAACATCGTCACTTGCAGATATTTGGTCATCAGCTTTTTCATTGATTTCAGAATCTTTTACGCCAAAATCAATTATAAAAGTTTCCTTTGCTTCTTCTTGTATTCTTTCAATTTCACGTATTTAATCATGCTCATTGAAATAAACTTCACTGCTAATGAAGATTTGTTTCTTGGAAGAATCCCATAATCTACATTTTGCTGATTCATCTTCATATCCAACTAAAAACATTTTTTTTTGTTTTTGCGTTTTCGCGTTTGCTTACCGATCAAACAGTCTTCACATTTTACATTACTTGTATTATCACTTAAAAAAGTACTAAAATGTAAAACATTATTTGTATTACTGACTGCCTTATAATTTATGTGTCCAAGGCGCTTATGCCACAGTTTTATATTATTTTCACATGTGTTTGATTTATTATCAACTATGTTACACATTTTAAGAACTTTAACATTATATAGCATTTTAAATAATTTGTTATACCGCACTCCATGAGATGTAACTCTTTCATCACTGTCGCGAACTTCATACGTTTTCTCATAAACGTAAAAAAAAACTTCTTATCATTAATCGCGCCGATTGAAAATAAATTTCTTGTCAGTTCCAGCACAAACAGCATATTTTGTAGTTAGCATTCTTGTTTTCTGCCGTTTATTTCTCCGACGATTATTACAGTGCCTATACCTGCTAATGCTGCGAAAACCTTATCATTTGCAATTTCCACTACAATTTTTCCTTGAATTGTTCGAAATTATGCGAAATACTCTTTTTTAAATGTCATGTACATACTAGCACCAGAATCAGCAAGCCAGATATTTTCATCGCTATTTGACGTATTAGAATAAAACTTTGACACGTCGCAAACGAGAGCAGAAACTTCATTTGCTGATCCTTCTTGCCAATCCTTACTAGCATTCTTGGGAGGACATTCATGTGTCTAATGTCCTTTTTCCTTGCATATAGCGCATTTCGTTTTTTTCTTCAAATCATCGATTCAATCATCTTCTTTTTATTCAATGCTTTATGCTGTTCTTCTTTTCCAACGTTATATGTTATATGACTTTTGATTTTTGTCGATATTTAATGCCTGAGTCTACAGCGCTAGAATTTTAACAGTTTCTTCAGATTCAGCTAGACATTGATCTTCTCTAATTAATCTTGCAATCAATGTATCCTTTTTCCTTTATCCTTTGAAGTACACTCCCACGCCATTTGGAAGATTAAAAATTTTCTCGGCAAGCATTTTAACAATTTGGTTTCAATTGCTATATCTGACGGTTTCTCATTTGCATTTGCAAGTGTTTGGTAGATATTTTCGAATTGTTCGATCTGTAAAGCAATAGAGGTACCGCCAGTGTTTCGAAACGCGTAAAATTGCTCCCATACATTTTGTAGTATATCATCGTCGCAACAACTATACAAACTCTTCAATTTATCCCAAAGTTCCTGTGGGGATGTACAGTTAATAAGATATGTGTGAATGCTTCTATCCATTTGAGCTTAGAATGGCTAACGTTGCTTATGCTTTTCCATATTTTCCACTCTACTTCTTTATTTAGTTTATCCGTTACGCCCCAATCAATGTAATCTATGAGATCTTTTTCTTCTAAAACAATTAAAATGTAAAAGTTCCACAAATTATAATTCTTTCCGTTGAGTTTGGTTAATTCTAAAGTTTCTCTCTTCGCCATGTTGGATCAAGAAACTGCTCTACATAAAACACAAACAGATCATTCACAAATTCGGCGACGCGATTTCTGTCAAACTGCCAAACTCTCTTTTATTTTACAATAAAATTAACTCGAGTAGTGGACGCATTGCTGGGCCTATAACCTATTGAAGGTATTATTAGTAAAATAATTCTTGCAAGTTATAAAAAAAACACTTATTCATAAAATAAAAGTATGCAACTGTATATACGAACAAGACAAGTTTTTCTAAAAGTGAAACAAAATTGCACATGCAGGTCAAAAATTGCAGCTTGTTCAATAATGGAAAGACCCATATGATATGATATGCATTTTTCCAAATCTTGCTAACTTGACGAAAGGATTAAAATTATATCGTTAGTATACTTTGTAGGTCTACTGCTCATTTTCAACAGAGCTATTAAAACGATATTTGAACAAAATTCCGATAAATTGTACAGAAAAATTTAAACATTTTAAAAGATAAATAAATACATGTTATTGATGATGAGATTGCAATACGAAATCTGGATTTGATGGGGACTTGGGTCCTGCCGCCTCACCAAATCAACGCCTTATCGATAAGGCGGTAGAACCTGACCTCGAAGGCGAGACTACGTGTGCGCCAGGTGTGCGGTCAGGAAAAACCCAACATGCTACGGCACGAGAAGATGACCGAGTGTAAAAGGCTAGAGCACGGTCGCAAATTTAAGTTTATTTTAAATTTATATTTTTATTTTAATCTTATTTTAAGTTTATATTTTTGTTTAAGTTTATTTTAAGTTTTATATACACTATATGTAAGCGGTGAGGTCATCCATGGTCCCGGTATCCCCGGACCACTGATTTATAAATGTCTCAGCGATATGATCCCAAAGCAGGCGGTTCGTGGTGCGACAAGACCCGAAAAATAGCTGGAGGAGACCGCAAAGTGATGGCAATGGCGACATGGTTTGTAAAGAGCGAGAGAAGAAAGGAAAAAGCCGTAAAATTAAAATAAAGGGGAGGTGGAAAATTAGGAAAGCGAAGAATTTTTCCGTTTTGCGAAAACAGGCAGATCGCCAACTAAGGCATAATCTGCTGGAGTCCTTGTATCGAAACTGAATTATAAAATACACAATTAAAACTACTTAAAAAAAGAAATAGTGTACATTAATTTTTAATTACTGACCTTTCCATCAAATCATTTGAAATTTTGAACGATTTAAATATATGGGAACTACACTTATTGTATATGGTGATAAAATCAAAATATTTCTCCTTATCAATTACTTGTATATATTAATATTAAAACAATTTCTCACGGTCAACTGTTTTTTTCAAACGACAATGAATTGCAATAAGTTTAAATTAAAATATGACGAAACACAAATGCAACTTCTCAAAAGACCAAAGAGACATAGGACAAGGATAGATCTGGTAAAGAACGCCAACAGCTCCAAACACCTGTTCATTTTTTTTTTTTTTTGCTTTATGTAACTAAAACCCACATTACCATAATTGTTCTACTATTGGTTTTGTAACTCGCGTTTCAGAGTAATCAGTCTTCGACTTTTTGATACTATCTGAAAAGAAACTCTTGATAAGCCTGTTTTCAAATCCATTTCCCTGTCAATTTGCAATAAGTTGCTGTAAATAAACGAGAGATGGCCGCATGCAAATCAAAAGCGAAGTACAGTACTGCATTGCAAGTTATAGAAGTGTGGACTATAGTGAGGACTAGGAGGCCACACTCAAAGAAATAAGTTATTATTAAAATAATAACTTATTGTTATAATGATGAAATAAGTTATTATTCTAATAATAACTTATTTCATCGGGCGGCAGGTTTCAATGTAGAAAAAAGTTATTATCAGTTACAATTTGGATAAAACGAAGAGAACTGGAATGTAATAAAAAATTGGAGTATATTTATATCTATATATGTATATATATGTAATTTTACTGTTGTCGTTGACAATGACGTGCAATACATGTTACTCCTTATATCCTATGAATTACAGTTTCCATATATTTTTCATTTTCTACTAAATTAATCGCTGCAAGTACTTTTATATTATTATTCACATATCTAGGCTTTTTTTGTAATGAAAAAAGCATTTATTCATCTGCATTTGATATAAACTTATGCTCGAATGTACGCTTACTTATGTACGAACCAAATTGAATACAAATATTCATATGTAAACGTGTACATTAGAAATGACACATACATGTCTGTGTGCATTTGATATGTATCGCTGTAAACATACGTATATATCTATATAAGTATATCGATACACTTGCATGTACCAACTGTAAAGTTGCACTGTAAATTGTAGTACAGTGCATTATGTTTTATAAAGTAGAGTATCTAGATATCTCCAGAATTTACAATGCTTAAATAGTTGCTCTTTAAATAATTAAAGTATCTATCACGAAAAATTTTTTCGTGAAATATGATCATTATATAAAAATATTAAGCTTTGTGGTTTGCCGGTAACTAGGGAGGAAATCCAAATATTTTACACGCAAGAATAAATATGCGGACATCTGTGTGATCTACGAATTTTTGTAGACACAATTTCAGAGTGTTGGTGTTAATAAATACATACACGTTTCTTATCCATAACGCGATCTTTACTAATGTTGAGTAATAGAAGGGTGCTAAAGATAGAGTGAAACGTCAACGACGTATCATTAATAGCTCCGTTGTCGATCAATCCAGTCACTCCCGTACTTTATTATCACTCGTGCCTGTGAGTATAATTGAAATTCTACAATTTCTCGTTCTGCATTTTTTCCCCCAAATGTACATGCAAATACTAAGATTAATTGCATGAGAAATCGTTATTTATTTTTTTTATTAACAAAATTTAAAATTTTTCGCCTATTATACTATCTCGAATAGTGTACTTATGTAACTTTATAAAATATTCGTCCACTTGATCAGTTTGTGATTAGTAACTTAGCAAATCTTTCTTTTGTATAACAAAAGAAAGAAATATTATGGAGTAAACGTCAGGTCTATTATAAAAGGTTTCATTTCTCATAGAAATGTGATTCAGAGTTTTCTATCGTTATCTGCAAAACTTTTAACTACGCCATCCAGAAAAGAGTTTTTTAAAATAATAATGGTAGTTTTGTATAAAAAGAAATAGAATGCAACCCAGAAAAATTCAGACTTGCATGAATGAAGTTACACTCTGAATCAGTAAATATAACAAGATATACATATACATAATTTTATATGCGCTTGTATTTACAGAAACTTACATATAAGAAAATAATGAGGAATGCCTAAATATTGCTGTAGTCGTACACCTTCAAAGTCAAGGGGTAAAGAGGCCATAAATAAATATACATTATGTTTATGGCGCGTTAGATAAGAAGAAACTTGAATGAAAGTATGAACATTTAAAAAAAAAAGGTGCGAAATCTTAAGATGGCAGACATACTTACGGAAATGGATACAATGGAAACCATAATAAGTAACTACAAAATATAGCGTATAAAAGACATTTAAAGAATCAGTATACTTATTAATAACCTTCATAATAGTTGCTCTTAAAGAAAGAATTTCTAAAATTCATTACATATACTGTAGGTTTTTGAAGTAAATAATTTTGAAAATAATCAGTTTTAATCAAATGAATAGATTGAACAATTCCGAAATTCAAATTGCCATCATAAATGTATATCATTATAATGGAAAAATAAAAAGCACATGAAATTGTCTATAATATAAATTTTCTGCATAATTTTTATTAAAATAAATGTATCAAAATAATTTTCTTTAAGATTAAAAATGTTTATATTAAATCAATTTTTAAAATTTTGATTAAATACAATGTTTTAAAGTATTCATTGCTGGTCAACAAATTAATTAATTTATCTAATAATATTCTTTTCAGAATATTATTTATCTGATATCGTAACAAAGATTATTTATGTAAAGCAGATGTATCATTCGATACATTGCCAAATTATTCAAACAACTAAAATATCTATAAATTTTGAATTTCTATTTAATAAATTACCGATGATATTCGATTTAAAAAATTTTCGATTTACGAAATTTATGTTTTATAAACAATTGAAAAAAATATGCAATTTTAAAGATATGTTGAGGAATATAATCTTTTTCTTTAATATAATAATTTAAACAATATACAATTAAACAATAGTTTGTTTTGAAATATTTTACTTCAAATCTTTCTCAAAATTTATTCTTTATAAAATATGATAATAATAATAGAATTAATCAATAATTTAATTTAAAATACAGAAATGAAAATTATATTTATTTTTTTCCTAGCGTGGATTCTAAATTTAAAGCAATTGTTTTTTTTTTCACTATACTTTTAATACATAAAATGTTTCACATTATTATCACATAAATGAATTTATTGAAATAATTGATAAAAACTGTTATATAGGAAAATTTCATTGTCAATAAGGTTTTATAATTTGTCTATCTCTTATTCGGGGATCTTGGATTACAAATCTATTAGAACCAGACTATTTTCATAACTCTGAATTTGAGTTAACTGGTTCTACACAAATATATTGATGATAATCTTTGAGAATTAGAACGATTGAAATAAGAAAAAATCACATTGGAAAATAATTATCTAAAATATTAAATTATACAGATGGCGTGTAAGAATATTCGGTGAATTAATTAAAAAAATATTTTATTAAATAAATATATTTAATCAAAGAAGCTTCATTTTTATACTTTAAAAATTTGTAAATATAAAATAAAAATAGTTTAATAGAAAAGTATTTCAAAATTATGATTTATGTCTTATAATGAATTATTATTCTGTTCTGGGCCCAATGGCTGGGAATTATTATTCTGTTATTTGATATACTTATTTACACCGTACGGAGAATACTATGAGAAATGCAATTTAATTTAATCTATAAAATGATGATAATTTATGTTTGTTGTATTAAAGAAATAATATACACTAAAATAAATAACAATAATTATAAATTATGAGCATTATATTCATCAGCTTTAATGTAAATTTTACTTTTGTTTAGATTAAAACTATTAAATACAAATTATAACTATAATGCTTTAACTAATAATCTACAATAATATTCCATTCATATGTTTTGGATGATATCTAAGATTATAAATGGTATATATTTCAAATTTACTAAACACAATTTAATTCATTTCAAAATGCTTTAATTATTTTAATTAATAATTAAAATCCTAACTTTGAAGAATATTTATGAAAATGTATTTATATGTTAGAGATTTTTTTTACATTGTACAAAACAAATTGTGAATAAATTATGAACATGTATAATAAATTAAATAATTATTCTGTATTACATATTATTTGTCATAATTAATATTTATAGTTATAAGAATTATTAATGTACGGATTGAATTATAAAAATTACATAAAAAAAATTTATAAGCCATTTACAGAAATTAAAAAATTTCATAGAGAATATTCGATCATTAAATTTTAATTCTTATGGCTATAGTTTTTATCAAATTTTTGTTGGAATTATAATAAATAATAAACATCGATTCTACTTTTATCCGATAGTCTTCAATAAAGCTTTATTTACAATGTTCCCCGCTATATAATCTAGAAGTTGAAATATAAAAAGATAATATCGTGAGAGACAGATATAAAGTTCTTTAAAATTCTCGAAACTTTTGAATGAAAATGAAAGGAAACGAAAGATGAAAATGACATTGTGAAAGATATCTTCTTGCAGTAAAGTACTATTGACACTAGTATTTTCTATTAAAGAATGTACTTATAGCTATTTATCATTATAAAAAAATACTATCATTAGATTTCGAGTAATTTTTTAAATCAAAAGAAAATCCAAAAGAAGAAGAAACTTTTACTTAATTGAATATTAGAATATAACTGTAAATACTAATTTTTTAATAATAAATTATTAGAATAATTAATTATTCAAGAAGGAAACAAAGAAAATAATCTCATTTGTTTCTAGAAGGAAATAATTATTATTAAAAAAATGTTTCTTAAAAAAATATAATTACTTAAAGTTCAATGTTTGAAAAACTATTTATTATCTCTATATTTTTTTTGTTTTTTTACAAAGTAAACTATACAGCAATATGGATAAGTATATTGGTATTTTCTAAAATACGTCAAAATGAAGCAAACTATTTATGAAACTCATGAAGATTTGAGCTAGACAAAAATATGTTGTCAGATAAAGTTTTTGAGATCGACTGAACTGTATTTAGAGTTTAATTTATATGTTTATTACAGATATTATGAAGAAAATCTGGAAAAAAAAGTCTCATTGATATCCCATCAGTGGAATATTTCGTGTTTTGATATTTTCTATTGATGTATCGCAGACGCATACTGAATTATGCAAAATACGATAAAAATATTCTTCTGCAAGATGAATATCAACCGTTGTGGTAAAAGCTTCTAAGCATCGGAAGCACAAAACGAGATCACTCAAACTCCAGAAAAGATGTAAGATCGAAAAGGAAGGTAAATACGTAGAATTTGTACCTCGGGTTCCGCGACGATCAGAATTCCTCGACACGTAGGGAGTACATACATAAGAAAATGATTCAGCACAAGCTCTAGGGAGCCATGGACCATCGGGTGCAAGAGGAACCGAGGGAATGCAAAAAAGAACACGATTATTGACGCTCTCGTGCACACTCACACCGAAAACCGCGAGTTAAAGCAAACGGTGAAAAAGGCTGGGGTGGGGAAGGAAAGGAAAAAAAAAGAAGTAGGCTTTGAGTCTTCGGAGTAATAATTACAGTAATAATTCGAAAGTACGCAACAAGGGGATACACAGGGGATGTTTCTGGCTCTCCATTATCCAATAGGGGAGAAAGCCGAACACGTAGAGCCGCGGTCCGGCACAGCACCAACAGTAAATTGGCGGGGGGCGGGGCGGGGTGGGTTGGTGTTCGGAAGAAGAAAGAGGGTTGCGGGGTGGCCGCCTGGCTTTTGAATTAATCGAGCGCAATACGGGAACGTAAACGACTAGCGAAACGTCACCGCAAACGCGAGATCGAAACGCACGGCCAATTCGGGAGGAATCAGCCCCCTACTCCTATCGCTCACCCGATAAACGGGAAATTAATTCGAAATGCAGCGGAAATACTGGTGGGCAGCGCAACTCGACCTCTAATCGGGGGCAGTCCGGGGGTGAAAAACCGTGCAACCCCCGCACGGTCTCTAGATTTACAATCCCGTCGATAATGGGGCCGGCCCTCAGCTCTAATTCGATACAATTAATAAGTCGCCGCGGGTGCACGGGCGTGTCGCCTCTCCTGAGCGACGTTCACCGGCGAACTTTCACGTCGCCCCTGGGAAATCTCTTGCAATTCACGTCGATTTATGCGAGTCGTGAGAAAACCGCCGGTAATCGCTCCGATTGGTCCATGAAGGAACTCAGTTGTTGCAAGCTGTTGTGCAGCTTAACTTTTCCCAGTCTTCCCGAGGTGGAGATTTTGTGCTTTTCAGTAAGCTCTTTACAGCTGAACTTTCGCATTTAAAACCCTCGTGTCGTCGAATTTTATCTTTTTACCCCGCAGCAGTCGATTCTTTAACATTTTTTGCTCCATTGGGTATTGCTGATTGATGGAAAATACAATGTTAAAGTATTGTTCATTCATCAATATCAAAGTTCAATGCACGGAAACCTATTGTAATGTATTTTTTGAAGAAAACGTGTGTAAGTCGGTAACTGAGTAACATTTAAACATCACGTACCTTTGAAAAATGGTTGTTCAAACATCGAAACAAATAGAAATTCAATCAAAATTAGTTCCCAACATGTACCGAGTCTACACGATCGTTAATATAGTGTAAACATTCAAACAAATTTACACCTGTTATACTATTATATAAATGAATGTTATTTTGATTTGATTAATGCGTATATTATACTTCAATATCTAATGTACAAATTCACGTTCCTTGTTGTATATATTTTTATCCTATTTTTCTCGTGCTCAAGTATACATAGTAAACATAACACTTAAATTTATCATTAAATATTGTTTCCCCTTTATATGGAAAACTTACTTTACCGAAATAATTACTTTTTTTATCATTCTATCGACAAATCATATTTTATTTCTTATGTAAAAGCAGAACTATTTAAAAGCAGAATCCTTTGCCTTTGGGCTCGCAACGCCATAAAATAAGAGTGCAGTTTAATGGGAATAACAATAGAGGCATTTGATAGAAACAACGTATTAGGTTGACATGCATATGTACATAAGTAAGTTTGAATGCAATCCAAAAAATGTAAAAGCACGGAAAGACAAATGAGATGCGAACGACGAGGAAACCAAAATTGTACAGACCTGATGAGATGTCGCATTGTCGTAGTTTCCGTTTTTGTTGTGTTCTTAATTAGATTTTTTAATTAATACAATTTTTAATCCACGCTGGCCACAATGAGCGGTTTACTTGGTATAATAAAGTACTCCGAGCACGCGGTTGAAAAGCCGAGGTTTGCAAATTCGGAAAAACTGGAGGAGGCAAGGAGCCGGACTAGGCTTGTACGCCAAATTATAATTCGCAATGAAGCTCATTTTTTCAATTCAAAGTGCACTCTGAAGTGGAGCTCAGTGT
Organism: Eupristina koningsbergeri; assembly: GCA_018907245.1. Classification (NCBI taxonomy): domain Eukaryota; kingdom Metazoa; phylum Arthropoda; class Insecta; order Hymenoptera; family Agaonidae; genus Eupristina; species Eupristina koningsbergeri. Next base: position 1,629,192 of record JACCHV010002775.1, read on the forward strand.
GAAATGTCTATTTCTCATTGTCGAGGGGATGAGCGAAAAGCCAACGAACCTTAACAAACCACTCGTAGTCGTTTACAAGCCGCGAAGCTCCGCCACTGCATTTTAGCGCGTAGAAGTAACAGTTTGACTCGTTGGACATTGACGCATAAACAATCCAGACACTCGGTGCGTTATCGCCGAGTTTGATTTAGCACCAGGAGTTTATTGTTTTCACGACGCAGAAAACATTCGCACCCCCGACATTTCGAACGCAATTATTTCACGACTTCAATATAAACTTTTCAGAGCGATCAGCCGCTCTAACGATACTTAAATTTCTTTCTCCCAGTTCTCGCAGGAAAGTTGAACTTTCGAGCTGAGTGGCTGCAGTTAACAAGTATACCATCTGTAAATTTATTATTTTATTAACTTTCTCCACTCAGTACATATTCATTAGGCTACGAGAGTTTAATTATTTAAAATCTACTGATAAAGTTCCAACCCTTTAAAGGATCTATTCATCGGTGTTAATAGAAATATTTTTCAAATTTTTATACATACCATGTAGATTACGTATACATTAACTTATCTATCTGATAAAAATTCATATTATAACTCGGTATTCACAGTCAAGATTAGAATTTCTCAACTTAAAAATATATTACGGTTATGAAAATTTTACAGCTGTGGATTAATATTTTTTTATATACACTAGAAAAATAGTCAATCTTTTTCCAATATTAAATTAGTCTTGTATAATATCACTATTCTAAATCTAAATTTTCTATTATTTTAAATTTGTAAGCTTTTCAATAACTTAAGTATCAATTAAATTCAAAAGAAAATTAATTTAACGTGTATGCAAGTACATAAAAATTTATATTCTTTTTGAGTTTTGGTCTATGATACTCTATCATTTTATAATGAACTGCTTTTGAATTTAAAAAGAAAAAAAAATATTTCCATATTGAACTTTCATAATTCATTCATTTACAATCAAATATAGCATTTTTTGATCTGATATATCAGAATTTTTAATAAGTACATAAATATCAAAATAAATTTTGCGAAAATAAAACTTAAGAATATTATTTATAGAACGTTGTTAAAAAAAATAAAATTAAAGCTTTAATTTGTTTATCATATTAATAATGAAGGCACTATAATTTTACAATTTTAGAAATTCTGAACAATTAAAATGATAATTTAAAATTATTTCACGCATATACATGAATATATCTTCAAGTATTCTAGTTATAAGAATAAAGTAGTTTAAAAACAAATGTTTTGAAGGCAGCCTTAAAATGTATGTAAAATATTCAGTAATGATCTGAGTAGAAGACTAAATCCAAATTGTTCTCTGACTTAAGGAAGTTCTTCCTGTGACTAAAATTCGAAAAGTTAGAAAGAATCTATTATTCAAAATGAATTTTTTATTTTTTACTTGAGCTTTTCAATGAAACTTTATTACTATCGAAATGAAATTTCTTTGAATTAAATTTAAGTAATTAGTGAAAAAAATTATTATTGTACGCAATGTTAATATTAATAATCATTCAAAAAAAATATTTAAAATTCATTTAATCTAAGAACTAAAAATTGTATAAAAGTAATTTAAAAATTAATATCTTAGAAACACTGAAATGCATATCTGAATAAAAACTGTAAATATTTTGTATTTTAATCTATTAAAGTTTTATATTAATATATTTTTGCATTTAATAATTTAATATAAATATTTGACCACATATACACTTAAGAGTATTTTGATTTTATAATTTTTTTGTAACAATATTTGTTTGCATTAAATTTAATTATTGATTTTTCTAGGAATTTTAATTTAACACTCGTATAAAAATTTAAATTGTCTTCTAAATTGTTGTTTAAATTATCCAGTCATATCAAAGTTTAATATTAGTTTTAATATAAATTGTAATAAAAACATAAATTTTTGAATATCGATAGAAAATAATGAAGAAATTTTAAAGATAAAATCTTTGAAAACGAAGCGAATATTAAAGTAGAATGAAAAATTCAAATGTTCCACTGATGCATTAAAAAACCCAAAAATTAATTTTGAAATAAAAATAAAAATTGTAAAGTAAGTATATTTTTATTTCTAAAATATTGAGCAATTGAGCACAATATTATAAAAAGGATGAGTAATAAATCTCGAATTTATTAATATTAACGTGAAAAAATGGCTATATTCCAAAGATATTTGAAGATAAAATCGAGAGTAAAATGTCGGAGCATAAAGCTGCAAAGGACGAAACAGCAGAGATTGGATTAACCTGAAGCTCAGGCCATCGACGAACACATTTTTCCCCAATTTTACAGATATGGTTGCGACGAGGGAAAGGAAACAGTGAGAGGAGCTTTTACTTCCCGGCTGACAAGACTTTCGGATTTTCCCGTGGGCATCCCCAAGTGCAGACTGCGATCCTTCAATTCCCTCGTCAATCCAGAGCAACGATCCTGGAACGCCAAGGTCAGGCTGGACCAATCCCAGCCTCCGGACCGACTCGCGTCCGCGGCTGGCATCGGAACCACTCACCCCCGTTACGCTCCTCCTCCTCCCGCACCACAGCCCCCGTCGCGCCATGAGCTGGGGTGCGATCGATGTTTCGAGGGCGTACGCGGTTATTGTAGCCGATGCCCCGTGTATAATGGTGGTCGCTCTTCCCACTGAGGCCTGATTTGGTTATGTCGATGACGTGTCCACGGGCGGAAGAAAGCGCTGGAGGAGAAAGGGGTAGTTCGGCCAACTCAAAAGCCCGGCAGCTGCGTTCGAGTGTTAATTAGAGGATTAGTGGGGGTTAAAATCACCCCTACCCACCCTTTCAGACTCTTGTGACCGCGGAGTTAGTGCGTTGGTCGTACGTGTAGGCAATCGTTGCCTGAGAAATGAGATCGCCATGCACTACGGGAATCATTGAGCAAACTGATTTCAAAATCATTCACACCGACACACCGACCCATAATCATTACAAGCTGCATCTCCTCTGGCTTTCAGAAATTCTTTTCCGGGCTGTTCAATTTGGAGACAATGACCAGTACGAATCGCCTGGACTTTGTCCCCGCGAGTCTGACTACGTTAAATACTATTTTTATAAAAACTTTCATCATAAAGTCTTGGCTCGTGAGTACGACTTTTGTCGAAGAACCCCCGAGTACATATAATGTTTGCATTATCATCATGACAATCATGCATGTTTATTTCTGGCAGTCTTTCCCGTAATATAATATGAATAACATACTGAACGGAATAACCCTGCATGCAGCTCTGAACAAAGCACATGCCAACACGTAAAAATAAATTGGACTTTATAAATTTATGAGGTGGTTTTAATCAATTACTATATTAGGTCCTCATAGATTTTATACGACATTCAAATATTTATCATGTTAATGAACCGATAGAATTGTAACTACAGTAAATAATTATAAAACATAGAAATAGTCATCAACATTATCAAAATAAATACAAATATTTAAATCCATATTTTAACCATTTCTTTATACGTTATTGCTCATTTAAAAATATTTTTCTATACTTTAATCCCTTTATTTTCTAATCACTCTGTCTATTTTATTACATTACCCTTCTAAAATTCGTAATGATTCAATTTTTTGTAAAAAACTACTATACAAAATAACAAAACAATGCAACATTTAATGACACCAAGATGCAAATTTTATGTGCTAAAGCTTTCATCAAAAATAAGTAAAATAAACATAGTGAATAATTAAGTTTTTTTTATAAAACATTAATAAAATATGATGATTTTAAATTATTTTATCGAATATCATTTTATTAATCTACTTATTTGTATGTCTCTATAAAATAAAAAAAAAATTTAACCAAAACTGTTAAACTATTCATTTATCATTTTTATTTTTTTTATTATTGATAAGAATTTTAGCTGTGTATTTTAATTTTTATAGTTTCAAAGTTTTTTTTATAAAATATCAAATTGTCTAAAAATTTTATACAACATAAGCAATATTCATGAAAAATGTAAGTTATAATCCTATTGTTAAATAACTTTAGATATTTTTATTTATAAACATATACTTAGTACGTAAAAATAAGATACTTTTATAACTATTATATACCACATTATCATGTAAAATATTGATTGCAATAGGAATAAAGTACATTTATAATTTATTCAATCAAAATTTTTATTAGAGTCATAATGTAAAAAATATTATTATTAAAATAAAACAGATATCAGTATATCAAATAAGAAATAATAGAATCTTTAAAAATAAAATATATTAGTACATGTATTAGAATTTTTATAATAAATTATATATTTTTCAGAATTTTATATTTGACATTAAAAATACTTTAAGATATTAATAAAAGACAACTTTATCTATTAAACAAATTTATTAAAAATGATTAGACTTTAAATAAATAAGCCTCGACAAGGATAAGGGATATCGTGTCGAAATGTTGGTGAAAAAATAATCAAATAAGGTTGTTTTATTCATACTGCACCTCCCCCGGATCTTAAATTTATTTAAATAAACAAGATGGAAGGTGCTTCAAATTAGATTTTACAATTTCAATCAAATTGTCCATTCAAAAAAAAATTTTTAAACATTAAAACAAAAAAATTTAATGAATTATTTACATATATATATTTGTACAAATATAAAAAGTTCATTGTTAATTATTCATTTATTAATTATTATTTAAAAGTAAATTTGATTACAATATCATACATATAAGTAAAATGAACTATAAGATAACAAAATAAAAATTTCAATTAATAAATAATAAAAATAAATATTAAATTTAAACTTTTTTTAAATTTAATAAGCATTTTGCACATTTTATACAATAGCTTAGTCTTGAAAAAATAATTACTTTTTATTATTATGAAATGTGTAGTTCAATGTTATAAATATTTAAATATTAAATATTTTTTGCATGTATTAGTACTTTGTTGTAGTTGAATAATAATTATTCTACACCGTAAACGTACTTAAAACTACAATTTAATTTGCATTTTAACACGTATTTTTAATATCAATGTTTTACTGAAACTTGTCGAACTACAAAACGTGTTTGCATGTTAACATAGTAAAGGCTAAGCGCTATTAAAGTTCCGTAGTAGTGGTTCGGGATACTGATAATGTTCTAGCCTACTATGATCAAGAAGTAAGGCTTCAGTATAAACAGAATATATAATCGGGTTGCATCAATAATTTTAATATCATCAATTGTAGATAATAAATATATAATTTATTCGATTTATGATAAAATTTCATAAACCCGCCCTCCAGATAGAAATACATCAATTCAATCAATGTCATTGCATCAAGTGACCAATTATTTTATATTAGGAATAAAGTAACAAAATATAAAAAGTGTTAATAGTACCCATTATTATTTTTATCATTTTTAAATGCCTATATTTTTGTACTGTATATTTGGTATTAAATTCATATATTTAAATTATGAATTTTTAAATTTTGATTTATCGTGCAAAGTTTTTTTGGTGCATATGAACTTGTTTTAAAAAAGATTATTATCAATGTATCAATATTAATTGTAACTGAAATCAGAAATAAGCTACACAAAACTGAGAAATGAATGAGAAAGAGTGGATACAAATGAAAAGATGTTTAAAAAATAAGTTTTAGAAAATTTCGAGATCCAGCTTTTTATTGTAAGTAAAATTCCATGTGATTTTTCATTTTCATTAAAAAAATGTAACTTTTTTATATCATGCAGAAATTCAGAAGGATACAAAAGTTTTAATGTATTTACTGAAATTATTAAATAACTGAAGTTATAAGTTATAAGACAGGGTACAAAAGAAATTTTTTGTAAAGTAATTCAAGATAATAATTATGAACATTTATACGAGTTTATGAAATTTTTATTTCGTAACTATTTTCTGTTGGATTCGTCTCAGTAACGTACAAACAATACCTCAAGATTCCATTTTATCATCGATATGTCACAGAACACATCTCGACTCCTAAACTTGCGTAGCGATCTTTCACCGTAATCAATTCCAAGTATTTCAGATGGCAGATAGAGATAGTATTCAAGAAAAGCGCAAGTGAGAACTCTGAAGACGATTTTCTCACACAGAAGGAAAAGTTTGGTGCCCAGGCATGTAAGACGTGGCCGAGATCGAATAAGAGCTTCAGATACGTATTTCATAAGTTGAAGAGTATTTCGATGGTTAATAAGTAATGAAACTAGGTCACCAAGAGCTTTCAGCTTTAAAATGTCGGGTTCAGGACGAAGAAGCGACACTGATACTTAGTCTGGCTACCAAATTCAATATTGATTTAACTTTTTATTTTGAACGGCAATATCTCATGAAAGGTGCGAGGCCCCGCATGATTGTACGGCAATGTTTATTTTCCCTTTTTTTCAAATAATCAATTCACTTTGAAAGGTTCGACGAAACGTAATTTTTATGTGTTCAAAGATGAATAAGAGCACGCGCCACTAATTTTCAAGAATTTAATATTAGTGCAGTAATTATACTTTTTATGGAAGTGATATTTTGTTTTAAATCAAATTACATACCCGAAGAAGAATAACTAGATTAATTGTTTTCAAATATTGTAATAAAAATTATCTGTATGATTTTTAAATTTACACAAATATTTGTATCGTATGATATGAATTCATCATAGATGTTTTTAAAAATTAAACGAAATTATCAAAATCACATATAATTATTTATTCCTTGTACAATACTTGGAAACTATTTTTAACCAAGCTTTTAATCACTTTTATTTTATTTATTATTTTTTCCATAAAAATATATATGTGATCTATAATGTTCGTTTGAATTATAATTACCGTTTATTAAAATGTGCAGCTGCGATTTAAAAGATAAACATTTAAAGACATTAGAAAAAAATATGGTAATAAAAAACTTCATTTTGAAAAATATTAAACCGAGAAATCACGACAATATTGGTAATTTCTAAAAATTAAACTTTCAGACATCAAAATATACTGTACGGTATATGTTTACTTTGTAATAAAATTTTTTTATATAAATATAAATTTTTTATTACTAAGAGCATTTATATATATTATTCTTGCACATCTGGTATTTTTGCATAAATTATTTCTTTATTAATAGTTTATAAATTATTAATAATTTATAATTATTATTAACAATAATATAACTAAAAAGGTTAAACATTATAATTTAAATAGATTTCATATATTTTATTATTTGAATGTATTTAAGTATGTTTTAAAAATTAATATTATTTGTTTAATCTTACATCTTTTTACAATTACAAATTTTTCATAACAATATTGTTGTATTTGTTAATAAGGATATTTAATGATAAACGTCATTTATTTTTGTAAATTTATTTTAGTAATACATTGTATTGTAGTTTATTTATATTAATCGCTAATAATACAATTTGAATAATCCAAATATACTTTTCTATGATTATATTCTAATATATACTTGTTTCTTCAGCAAATATTAATTAAATATTAAACAAAATTATCTTGTATATGTAATAATAAACAAAAATTCAACTCCTTTAATTTCCATTTTGTTAAATAATTATTTTATGTTCAAGACTATATTACTGTTGTTATATAAAGTATTATATATATTATACAAAGGACTATTAGATAAATTCTCTACTAGATACATATAAACAAATACGATTTACATTTGTTAATCTAATAATATTATAAATGCATGAAATAAAATAGTAGAATTATAATTCATGTAAAGTTATAACTTTTTAACAATTTTAAAAGTTTTTATGCCTGCGTTTACGAATGAAGTTGAAATAATTTTTTTATGTTTAATATATACGTAGCTTTAAAATGTGTATTAAAATTGCAGTCAATTTACAATTTGTAATTAATGTAATTATGTAATAATTGATGTAATAATGCACAATTCAAAAGCTTATGTTGATTATAAATTTAATTTTGTCAATATTTAATGGAAACAAAAATTGATAATTTTTTTGATTGAATTAAAAATATTATTCTTAATTTGTATATTTACATTAGTAATTGCAATTAAATGCTAATTAAATATTCATATAATTACTAAATTTATATATATCCATATTATTGATTTGTAATTCATATTTTTATGTTTTATTAAATTAAAAAATATTTATTTAATATCGATGAAATGAATCACTGTTGCTAATTCTTTGTACCTTTTTTCCTAAAGCTTTTGTTCTATATAAAAAGGGTAATTTATTTTTTTTAGAATGAATGGGTATGTTGATTGATAACATGTTAAAGATATAAATTTAATCTGATAAAAGTATTTTGAGTAAACATTTCTGTATTATTGAATGTAGAATGAAACTTACAGGTTTGTCTATAAAATAAAGAAAATCATGGTATAGAATTTATTTATAGTTTTCTTATAAATAAACATTATGGCTTCTAAACTAATTCTGTGGATTAGATACAGACCGCAAAAGACGTGACTTCTCCATACGTTAGTTGTGCCGAAACTCATTAGTTGCAAATGTCTTCAGTCAATCTACTACAACTTGTTGCGTTATTAGTATTCATAAAACAACGGCCCTTAACAAAGATTTCAATTTTTCTAGAAGAAAAACTGGAGAAGAAAAAATAGTCGCAAATAAAAGTATATGTGAATCACTAAAATAACTTTTGTGACTAATAATTCACTCGAGTTATCAGGACATTAGGAAACACCGTAATGATGAAGTATCCAAATGTTCTTGAAATACCCAATCATCCATGAAAACCTAGCATCACAATGTCGTATGCAATTTAGTGATTCAAATTGAAGTTAATAATAATCATTTCGACTATGAAGTGTCTGTAACAAAGATCTTTTCTGTCGTCGCATTGGCGAGTGTGTTTGACGTGAATTTTTGCTTTAAGCGGTATTTCTCTTTTATGCTGTCAACCTCGATCGTAAAAACTTGTGCCCTGTAAAGAATGTGCTTTCTAAAAATCTATCTCCACTTTTTGTCAATTTTTGCTGGGTTTTTATCGAGTCGTACAGAATTTCAGCCTGCAACGAATTTCAAAATTTCATTTTTCCGCATTCATTAGATGACGCTATAATGCATATTTATAATGCCTTTTTTAAAATAATATTAATTCTGCTACCTTTTTTTTTTTTATAGAATTTTTTTGCAAAACTTTTGCAGAATTATTTAAAAGATTAAAATAGTTTTGAAACTATTTCACAACATCCAATGAATTTTATTTTCAGATGTCCAATTTATCAATATAAATTTTTTTATAATCAAAAGCAGAGAATTTTCAAACTCTTGTTAATTATTTTTACATTATAATAATATTGAAGAAAATAAAATAATCGCTGAATGGGATGCTGTAACGCGCGAATGAATGGAAATTCAAATGAATAAATAAAGGATCTTTATGTGGTTGCACTAGAGTACGACCGAGGCACACCGGAAGCTAATTCAGATGCTAGGAAGTGATATAGCATCTGAAACAATATAATTTCTTGTGGTCGAACACCAGTGTCTACTGTATAGCGATCTTTAAGGACACATAATGCGGTTCGCAAAGGAGTCAGAGTTATCCGAGTTATTTCAGCTCGACATAACTAAGATCCGTTCCAGCAAATTCTCATGCACGAGCTAACGCAAATGAAATTTAAAAACCTTGCATAATCGATGCCACCATGACCTCTCTTCGGTCTTAGAATTAAACATTACTCCCCATTATTAAGCCAAGCAAACTCTTTTTCCTTGACTAAATACGATTTTAAACTGAAAATCCTTTCGGAATATTAGGTCTCGTTCTTAGTAGTATTTCATCTTTTATAATGCCCTGCAATACATATATTGTAGTTTCCATTAATAACGTTCGTTGCCAAATTTGTATTTTAAAAGTATGATTTCACTTCACAAAGCTATATCCGCCTCAATACTTTAAAATAATCTAATTAATCGCTGGTCCAAGATCGAATCACAATTTTTCGGTACCATAAACTTACTTCATGTATAGGTGAATTCAATTTCTGTGGAGGATTATACAAAGCAATAAAAATCAATTTAACAATGACATTAAAACATTTTTTTCTACTTTGATCAATTTTAAGCACTATTTCTTGAAAGTTTGTACATTTTTGTAGTTTGAAATTCTCATTATTCTGGATATGATTATCGGTCGAAAAATTATATTTTTTGAAAGAATAATAGCATTTTATAACAACAAAAATTATTTAGATAATACATGCATTCTCAGAATATTATTGCAAAATTAAATAAAAATTTTTGAATTACAATGTACACAATTATAACATACCAATTTTAGTTTTTATTAAAAATATTAGCACATTCAAAAATACAATTGTCCTAAAACAAAAATTATCCAATAAACAATATGTAATATAAATATTATTAAAAAATGTACCACGTTAAATTGATTTATTAAATTCTATGGATTCTTAATCATCATGTGAGCGATACTGCCTAATTTACATATTAAAAAGCGACTATAAAACAAAACGTTTTAATCGAAAAATAGTTCGATTTCTAAATTTTTGTGACATAGTTATGGATCTCGAATGAAATGTTTGTTCTGATAATGCACTGACTAAAACGCGAGGAGACAACGACATGGCCGTTGTTTCAGCCAAACAAATTACGAAACTTGCATCAAAATCTCATAAATGTACTTAACACTCTTTCGACTTTTTACGTTGGTAAACATGCTTTTACGAAGACTTCAGTCGGTCAAAAAAAAAAAGAAAAACAAAAAAATATAGAAAGTTCCCTCTGCTGTTTTCGCAATGATAATAAATTAACTTGTATTGATTATCTTCATAATTTAAGTTGTGAAGAAATTTTACATTTTATTAAAAATACATTTATTATGTCAAAATAGAACTTTTAATTTGTTAATGATCAGAAATTTTTATATTAACAGTATTTTTTCATTGAGTAACAAATTAATATTTTCATATTCTCAAGTACATTCATTTTAATATAAAAATTTTAAATTAAAATTGATTACATACAATTTATACGTATAATATTTTTAAATATACTTGTTTAGTTTATTTTTATATTCATTTAATTAAAAAATGTTTTGAATTTCATGAAATTATAGTTAAGTACAAACAAAAGAATGACGCAATGGATTTTATTAGTTAACATTAAAATAACTTTATAACTATTTTTATACTCTCTATATAATTCATGTATAATTTAATAAATTGAAATTATATTTAATCTATAAAGACATTTAAATTTCAAAAATTAGAATAACGAATTGAAATAAAATAAATATTATAATTGTTTATTAAATCAATTTTACTTAAATATTTATGATGCAAAAAAAGAATATATTTACGGATTTATTTTATTAAATAATAAATTAAATTTGTTAAAAGTACAACTAAAACTTTATTTATTTATTTTCATTTATTGAAAGTCATTAACGATCCTAAAATCTCTGTAAAATACATAAATATTTATAAATGTTTAATTTATTGTCAGTGCGATCTGTACTCAAATTATTTACGTGATAAATATTTAATCTAAATGATTAAAAGCAATGAGTCGCTAACATAAAAAAACATATTGACAACAACATTGTTTAAGCAACGTTACAATTTGTGTCAAGCAATAGTTATTGATTTTAATGAAAAATAAATTGTAAAACCCTGTACAAATCTAATGAAAGTTTAAAATTTCAAAGTTTTATCAGAGATGATACTCGATGAGAATGTAAAATATAAAATAGATTAATTCGGGAACGTTCCGCTAAATGTAGATACACTACAGAATAAAGTGAAGTAAAAGCCAACCCGCGAAAACGGCCACGCCCGCTCTGCTCTCACTCACTCTATCTCCTTGTCCTTCTTCTACTAATTAGTTACGAGCCGACTGACTAACTAACAATGGTAGTTAATTAGAACGTGCGTTAGAACGAGGAGCCCTACGAGCCCTTCACCGGGTAAACTTCTGCAGGTCGCCTTCGCACCCCCGTTTTCTTTCTTTTCCCTCCCTTTCCCTTATCTCGTCAACTGTCTCTCTTTCTCTCTCTCTCTCTCTCTCTCTCTCTCTCTTTCTCATGGACATCCCCGCAATCGAGGGGTGAAATTAAAGCGACCGTTTTGCTTTGCTGGTGCTTGACTCCGCATATACATAGGATTATCAAATGACTACTCAGAACAAACAGCTGCGCCTAAAGAGATTTGTTTACTTCACTCGTCATCTTGTCTCTCTTTCCCTTCTTCATTGAGTTTTATGCATTTTATTTAGGAATTCATGTCCGATTGAATTTCATGTGAATTAAAACTGTATGCCAATGTTTACGTATCACATGTAGCAAATAATTTGCCCAGCGAATTACGTTTCGCTATGCACGAATTATTCTTTCACTGATACCATTATGTCTTCATCATTGAATCACCTCTTTCGTATTCAAATGTTTTTTTAATATTTGACGAGTCGATTATTTTACTATAAATGCAATATTTTTATACATAAATGATTTTCAATTGTTTAAATAACTATGAGTATATGTTTTATATTACATTATTTATGAATATGCATGAGCGTAATCCACATAAAACTGTAAAAGAGAAACATTATTGAAAAAGCGTCAAATTCTAAATGATATTTTATTAAATGAAATTATATGAAATTTTGAAATGCAGATAAATTATATGCAACATCAGCACTGCATTAATAATTGTACTAATGCCGGTGTATTATAAAGTGATAGGACTTAATTCAAATTAAGTTTTAGAGACGATTAACTAACTTTTACTGCGTTTATCGATTAAATTCTCATTACAGACGAATTTAAAGGATAATGAATGAAAGCATATAATTATAGCAGGGTTCACAGTTATCCATTATATTCCCTCTAAATCTTTTCTAAATATTTAAGTAATATTTAAGGATAAATTTTAAATAGCGTATTAATGGCCATATGAATGGATATAAAAATAAATTTTATTTTATTTTCAAAATTTTGCCTATTAAAAAATCCTTTTATAGAGATGTCAATGAAAGTTTTAATATGCTACTACAGTACTACATAAATTAACAAAGCTTTATAATTATGTCTCTATTTGAAATGAGCTACGTGATCAAGAGGGATTCATCAACAAGTATTTTCATTATTGCTGTCTCCTGGAGAACTAACATACATCTTTTGATTACAAAGGCTGATTAATGGAATAATTTGAATTTTATTATACTCTAGATACTATATGAAAGTAATTATTTTTACCCATATCTAGGTTACGAATACAATATTAAAGAGGGGATACAATATTTTTCAGGAGTCACTAAGAAATAAAATATTTCTTAGTGACTCCTGAAAAATAAAATTGCCATTGAATAATTCAGTTTCAAGTGCAATAAATTTAATTACGAGAAATGAAAATTTATACTCGTAAGAAATTCGGATAACGCTGGAATTTAATTAATTGGCTCTTTAAATCTTTATTGCGACTTTACATGCCAAATGTAAATTTTAATCGGTAATTTTGATTGCACATTCTTATAAATTAATAAGTATTATGAAGACATCAAAGGAAAGTCTAAAGTCAATTTAAGCCAACTTTCACACAAAATTAAATCCCACGAGCGCAGCAATCAATTGGTTTATCCAATAAATCACTAATTCTATTAAATTTCTAAAATCTATAATGCATTTTTTTTACGCATCCGTTCATTTATTTTTCCCATAATTGGACGTCATTTAGATTAGTCAAAGAAATCATACGAGTATCACTAGACGTATGAGTTTTTCATCATGCAACTCACCCTCTTATCCCCTCATTTTAAAAATCATCAGTAATCATATGAACTCCCCAACTCTTTTCTCGCCCTCATTCGTTTCTCTTGTCCTTTCTTTTTCTTTTTTTCTTTTTTTTTTGTAATTTCAGATGAAATCCCATGTGACAGTCACCTCTTTTAATCCAAAAAAAGCTTGAAATTATTCGTGGTCGAGTGAAGTGGGCTAAACTCACGGAAGGAATTATGTGGCAACATATGAGAGAGAAAATGAATGCGAGAAAAGACGACTGTCTTCTCGTCACAACTGAATTTTTTACAACTGTTGAGATAAATGCTCAAATTTCGAATTTACAAATAAAACTATTTCATCTTATTTTTGTATTTAAACGAATTTTAAAAGCTTCAAAGACTTTAAACATCAACGATAAATTCATGACGTAAAATTATATAAAAAGGCAATTGTAAGTCCCTGTAAAATTAAATATGTATGTTTATAAATAATACTATTTAATGAATAAATAAATATTTCATTTCAATAACGGTTATCTAAAAATCGTTTTAAACATTATTATACAGCTATATATTACATATTATACAGCTATCATTACATAAAGTAAAACATAAATAGAACACTAAATTAAGTAAATTAATTAATTGATATTTTTACTGATGCAAATTGTTTCCCCATATAAATTTATTATGAAATACTTATTTATTTCCATATATTTTAATGTAAGGAAATATTATATTTACTCATCTTGTATACTATTAAAGGAAAATATAAAATTATAACACTGGCTTACGTATCAGAGATAATTTCATATTTTTTGTGAAAGAAAAAATAATTACTTAAAAGTTCATCTAAAATTAAATATTTTTAAGAGCTTGTAACTCTGAATGTGAAATGAATATCTTTTAATCAATCAACACTTTATTTTAAAATATTTTAAGAAAATTAAAACCAAATTAATTGCCAGAAAATAGTGTAAAAAATATTAAAAAAATATATGATGAATATAAAAAATATTTTTTATTTTTATTTTATTTTTAATAAAAGTTTTTAGTAATTTAATATTTTAAACCACTATATATTTGTTGTGATAGTGTAAAGTTTGACATAAAAGTATTGTGAATATTTCATTTCAGTAAATCTGTTTGCAAAATATGCACAATACCGTCATTGCAATTCGAGAAACATTGATTTTAAATAATGTAAATAAGAAAGTAATTGTAATTATTTATTTTTTTTCTTCTAGTACAAAATTAAAATTTATATTTTAATTTAAAATTTACACTTTTGAGAAGAACAAAATAATTTACAATATCCAATTTTTTACAGATTTGACTATTAATATTTGTACTGTCGATTAGATTAAAAAAAGATTTTTTATTTTTGTACTTAAATGGTAAAGGAACGACAAATATATTTTATTAAACAATAAATTTTATTCGATTAAATTGTATTATTTAATGTTCACTTTTAAATATAATGTGAAAATAAAATTTTAAAGTATGTCAATATAACTATTATGTTTTAGATTTTGTATAGTATAGTTTGATGAATATTTTTTTCAATTGTTTTATTAAATTATTTTTTTTTTGTTTCAAACGTCTCATTAAATAAAAATTTATTAATATATTTTTATACTGAATATTAAGATGCTTATGGTCATACTGCTGTTAACCTGGTAGTAAATATGTAGTGGCATACAAATTTTGATTACACAGTCTCCTTAGCTCTAAAATTATAACCATGCAGTTTCTAGTCTAGTAACAAGGTTGAGGTCCAAGTTTAGTATCATTAGATAATTTTGTGAATCGAAATTGTAAATTTATAAAGTACTAATTTTATGTGAAACCTTAAATCAAAAAAATAAATTGCAGATATTTTCTTGAATTGCCAATAAATATAAAATTGAAATATATTAAAAAAATAAGTATATTTAAACTAATTTTTTTTACTTTTAAATGTATCTTATGCATTTAATTTATCTATATAATTCTATATACATAAAGCTGCTAGTAATTTTAATTTATAATTACTTAATATTTTTAAAATAAGTAATAAAATTATTTAAATAATAATTATATATATTATATGTTAATAGTCTATTTAATATTAAAGCAGGTTTTTTTTTAAATTCCTAGCAATACAATTTAATCAAAAATTAATTTGATTTATTTCTAAAACAAATTATGAATGTCTTAAATTTTTTATAACAATCTATCAATTAATGTTTTAAAAATCGATAAAAGTTTCTCACGTTATATTTATTAATATTGAAATAGTTATTAATATATTTCAATTATATGAAAAAAAGAACAAACCAAAAGGTCTCATTTAATAAAACAATTATTCTACTAGAAAGTTATTCATAAAATATACTAACACTAGTTATTCATTATAGATATTATTAAAAGCTTGAAAAAAAATAAGTAGTAATGTATTTAATTTTTTGAAATATTAAATTCTCTAAAAATTTGAGTAAACTAAATTTTTAAGAAAGCTATTTTCAGTAATTATATGCTTATTTCAATTAATTATTATGAACAGCTTAAATATAAAATTCATGTATTTACTGTCAAGTAAAACTTAATTCTTTTTAAATATATTTAACTATTACTCTATCGATTACTATAAAAATTAGTTTAGGTGAGTATTATTGATGCTCTAATCAAATATCAAGTTTTTAGTAGAAATTACCAGAATAAATAAATAAATAAATGTGTCTAAATATTATGGTGTGTGAAATATTTTATCTGGTTATGTATGGAATATCTAATATTATTACGATATTAAATATATTATCTGTAAATACATAACCTGATTTAATTGTTCTTGATATTTTATATCCCTTTTTTAATTATTTCTGGACAAAATTATATGTTGTAAACATGATCTTTGTTTACATAATATCGATTCATAAAATGTCGAAAATGATTTTATAATTCAAGTCGAGTGGAAAGAGAAAGAGAGAGTGAGTGAGAGGGAGGAATGGAGATGAAATGAAGAACAAATATGAACAAATATTGAAGCGATCAATAAACAACTTTATGATCGTGCAATAAACTATAACAAATACCATGTAAACGTTTAAACATTACCATTTACCTTATATTTGGTATTTGCTCATTGAAGCTTGAATCATTTAATAAAATTTCTATATTTTTTAAATAATATTTATTCAATATTTATTATAGTATTAATAGTATTATGTAATTTTTTATTCTTTTAAAAAAATTATAAAATCAATATTTGGATATTTTATATATTTATTAAAAAAAACTTTAAATGGATCTAAACATTATTAAATCTTTTAACTCAATGAATGTTATATCAATGTTAATTATTGCTTAAAAATAACAATAATAATATAATAATAATATAATTATATAATAATATGTTCATATATTATATCAATATACATTTATATAAATATTCAAGATATTACATGTATAGACTTAAGTATAATTTAACTTTCTTATTAAAAGATATATAAGTGAAATTGTAGATTATAGATTTAAAGTGTTTAAAAAGGTTTTTCACGAGATTATTTTTTATTTTTTATAAATAATAGTACACTAATCTGCATGAGCTTAAATACTTTATATTTTACATTATTTCAAACTAAATTTTTATATGAAAGATAATGTTGTGACTTTTGTAGAATAAAATTCTTATGTTTTTTTATCATTTTATTTGTACATTATTAGTCTGTAAATAATTACTATGATTTTTTTATATTTGAATCGTAATAAATGGATGTATTAATAAATTCTTAAATATTCTTATGTTGTTTCAGCTCGGAATTTGTTATCAACTATGTCTATAGTGTTGGTACTGAATTTATGCAATATTTTATATATTGGTGTGCAATTTACTGCAATTCAATTTCTTATTAAGGATATAATATGAATTAAATCGTGTAACTGTTTAATAGTTTGAATAGTTCATAACTTATTATTTACAGAATAATTGACACCTCTTACCATGTTATTTATTTCAATTAATTATGTATTATTCTGATATGTATTTTTATACATACATACAAAAACAATATTTTACAAATATTTTTTATGCATATATTATATGGTTCAAAAATGCGTTTCTTTATTATTACATTATCTAGTAATTTATTTTTTAGTGATTCTAATATCTTTAATTATAAAAAATAAAACAATATTCAAAGTATGAAATAAAAAATTATTCAGTATATTATAAGTGTTTTCATTTAATAGAATTTTATTCACTTTAAAACTGCAAACAAGATATTGTTACGTCTGTAACATTTATTAAGCTTTTCCGAATTCTTGGCCTAGAAAAAAACTTAATATCCGACGTGAACGACTGTATTCTTTCATCCACACGTTTGGGCCTACATTTTACCGCACTAACCCTTTTAACCATTATTCGCGACGACGTTTTTTTTTTTGTCCAATTCGAGCCTACACTTGCGCGCACCAACTCTTGGCATGGAGTATACAAATCTCGCGAAATTATTTTTATAAAAGTGAAAATGAACGAACACGAGTAGATAATATTTCAGGAAAAATATATAAATAATAATAAACAATACATGTAATATAAAATACATTTTAATGGTCTTACTTATCAATGATGAATATAATGTTGGACATCCACAAGTTGGATCGGAATATAAACCAAGATTCGACAATGAATCGGATCCTCGAAATATAATGTTTTGAATTTTTACAAATAATATCTAAACTCGCGATGAAAAATGCTCTTTGAGCATGCAAACTTTAAGATCGGAAAATTTCTTGAAGTTTAATGCCGATACTATCTGGATCTGGGCCTTTTTTATAACCCTTGAACCTAGGTGGGTTTTGATAAAGAACGAATCTTATTTGTCGCACCCATCCCCTTCTCCAGACTTAAAATTTTAATTATTTTTGAGTAGCCCCACAGGGTCGCTTTAAGATTTAGATAGAATTTGTTTTCTGAGAGAAGTAACGATGCGCTTACATGTTTAATTCGATAGTTTAATTTATAACTTGCCTTAGTTAATCAGTTGCTTAACAATTTTGTAGCTTGATATTTCGATGATCCGTGATTTGTACATTAAATGGTTAATAGTTAATTAATTTGTTAGTTCGCTAATTAACAAATCGATTACTTTGATAAATTAACAAATCCCTGTCTTTTTAATTTCAGATCATTAATTTGGTATGAACCATTCGCTGGTTTGATACATTAACAATTTCTTAACAACAACAATTTGTTAATAATAATTATTTGATAATTAACGATTATTCGTTGATCAACGATCCGTTAATAATTTTTTTACCTCAATTAACCATTTGTCGTATGTCATTTGTTAATTAACAATTTGTTAACAACAATTACTTGTTAATAATAATTATTTGTTAATTAAAAAATCGATTGTCAATCACCAACTTGATAATAATCATCCGTTAAATTAACAATTTGTTATAAACAATTTTTTTTTTCTTTCTTGGTAGTTATTTATTAATGGTAAATTTTCTTAGTAACATAATTAATAATTTGTTTATAACAATTTGTTAGTTAATAATTTTTATAATGGTTAGTTTTTAAATTAATTATTTGTTTATAACAATTAATTTGTTTATAATAATGAATTTATTAATTAGTAATGGTTATTTTGTTAAAAAAAATCATTTGCTTAATATTTAGTTTGTTAATTACTGATGGTTAGTTCATTAATTAATAATCTGTTTATTTGGAAAAATGTTTGTAATCGACTTTGTACTCTTTAATTTTTGGGGTTCATGACCTGTGTTGTTTTGATTTGTATAATTCTCAATCTATGCTTCTCATGTCTTGGACGGCTTTTATTTTTGTTTTGTGTACGGTCGGTCTTCACATCTGCAAGATGTTAGATTTTCCTTTCCGGTCCTAAATGCACTTTTATCGCTTTCACATGCGTAAACATCAAGCCTTTCTTTTATCTGCTTATGTTTTGGTAAATTCTCACAGAGCTTGAGTCTGGGTAACATTTTTGGAGTGCATTTGTCCTATACATATGGCTTGGGGGTTGTACTTCGGTTTTTTTTTTATTAGTATGTAGTTCGGAAAATGTTCGTTAAGAGATTCGGAAAATGTTTATAGTCATTTGAAATAAACCATATTTCGGAGTGCGCTTCTACAAAGTATGCCTTTTAAACATTCTAAATTCATTTCATTGGTTCATAGTAAAATAACACTAACAAAAAATATATAATAAGAGTTTCGAATTGAAGAGAAAAAATAAATATTAAACGTTTCGGCTTATGCCGTAACAATATTTAACTAATTTATCTATATTCAAAAAAATATTCAATACGAAATTAAAATTGTTCTTATGAAACAAATTGCAATTAGATATTAACTATAATAAATTCATTTAATGTACATAATGTTTATTATACATTATTATTAGGTTTAATAATTTAATTAAATTTATAATAAAAAATTATTTTGATATTATATAATTATAACAAATTATACTTCTTTTTATTCAATTATAAAATCATTTTTTTACTGGTCGATATTTATACAAAACTCAAGTTCCTTTTATCAAACTTTTATTATGTGACAGCAGTGCTCTGTTATAAAATGATTTATTATATCAGAAATATAATAAAAATAAGTAATGACATCTATTTTAACTCATTTTAAAATTTCTTGAATTATTAGGTATAGATACTCATATAAGTTTAATGTACTGTTATAAATATGATTTACAAAACATTCAAATATTTTTATTTTATTTTCTTCTAATTATCATTTAATAAAATTTTTTAATTCTACAAGATTAAATATTAATGTAAAATTTATTATATTAATGTTAAACACAATTATATATACTATAAACAATTAAGTATTCAAATCTAAATATAATTATGCATATATACAATATTAAAGCTTAGAAATTGCTATTTAAAATTTTTTTTACAATTTTAAAGATAAAATTTAACCAAATCTTCTTATCTATCTTATTCACAGTCGAAACCTATTTTTTATTAAATCCTTTCAGCTTTTGATATGATAGTTTTGAATTTTCATTTTCTATTTTACCTTTTATATTTTCTTAAATTGCCTTTTCACACTCACGATTCCGTGAACGTATCGAGTGTTTTATAAGGTTTTCTCTTGTTCATCTCATAACATTTTCAGATGTTTCGTTTATTATAGAAATAAAATATTTATGAGTTTATTTAGTTTTTATAGTTAAATATTTCTTCTCTAGGTTTATAATTTTTTGATTTAACGTTTCTTAACATTTTTTACAATTGTTTTCCTTTTAATTTTTTATTTAAATTATCAAAAAACGTGAATATATATTCTTGCATTACAAATAATATAATTAATAAAATTAATTAATCAATCTAGTCAATAAATAACTATTAATTCTTTGGCTATATAAATTGTTCCAACTATTTATCATTTTTTTTATAATAATCAAATTCATTAATTTTAAAGATTAATTTTTCCTCACTGCACTGCAATAAATAATAAGTTTTACGATATTGTTGTATACTGATTTAAAAAAAAAATTATTAGAACATTAAAAATAATTAAAAAATATTAAAAATTATATATTCTTCTATTCTTTATTCATATTCTTTAATTCATATTTAATTTTAGACAAATAATAGTTTTATTACAAAATAAAATTTACATTTATTCTTTCTTTTATTTTTCAAATATCCAATATTTTAGTTTTATATTTGTAAATATTTTCAATTTATTTTTATTTATTTCTATGTAAATAAAAATATTTGATATTTGTAAACTAGAGACATAAAAAAGTTTAAGAATAATATTTGTTAATTTATAATACTTTCATTTTTCCATGTATATTTTTAATTACGTATTTTTTATATTATGTTAAGATATGTTTTTAACCGTATCATTTAGAGTTTCAATGGCTGAAGGGAATTAATAAATTACCAATAAGAAGTTTCAGATATTTTCATTATTTAAATTTTTCATAAGACCTTACTATAAAAATTTTTACATAGACAACTAAATTAATCTTTTAATATCTTCCTGTAATGACTTTGTGAATTAAAAATTAATAAAAATATTATTTCTATCAATAAATTTTTTTATTATCATTAAAATTTTTTATATATTACTTTTTGTATAAAATTATTTGAATTATATATTCTACTTTATTATATCTTAATTAGACATTGAAATTGTAAACAATTTTTACATATGGTTTTTGTATTTATTTTTTTTGTAAATTTAATATAAATTTATGATAACTTATATTTTTTCGATATTTTAAATACTTTTTAAAATTAGTCATGGTTTTTTAATTAATTAAAATGCAATTGTTCTATTCTTTCGTTCTAAGCCTTTACCAATTCCTATTTTGCTCTTATTATTCTTATATTGTTATTGTTGTTGTTATTATTATTTTTGTTATTGTCACTATTATATATATTATGAATATTACTAAACATATTCGTGATTAGTATGCAAAAGTATATAAAAAAAGATGTATGTACGAACCCCTACTTTTGTAGTTATTATTTTTTATCTGTATACAAAATATTAAAACAAAAACGCATTTTTATTACTTAAATTTTTATCTTGTTTTTTACGGTTGAGTTCTTGTGGAAAGTGAATAAAAACGATACGAAATTTTTATCTTTTTTTGCACATGAATATAGATAAATATATTTAAATAAAATTTTTGTACAAATTTTTATCCATGTTACAAAAAGATTTCTAGTAAATAAATTCCCAAAAAGTTTGTATTTATTGTGCTATCAGACAACTGCTTTTAAAATATACATTTAATATTAAATATATATTTATAATTAACAGTTTATTAGTATATAATAATTTTAATTGAATATTTAGATTTTTAAATGAATGTCAATTTATAACATTTGATTGTAGCAGGTTGTAAAATTCTACAGTACCATTCTAACTTTCATTTTTAAATAGTAAAAGCAAAAAAATAGTAAGGTATGCACTGCTATTGTATAACAGTTGAATTTTTAGTTTTTAACTGATTATTATAAATGGATATTAAATCAAACAATTATAATAACTGATAAAAACAAATTAATTATATTATTTTTACACACAATAAATTATAGATTTTATTAACAATTTATATGTAATATATACATACATGGTGCATCCACGAAGTATCGAGTTTTTTTTTCATTTTGTGCCTATTCATCGTAGAAATTCAGGTGAGGTCTTAGAATGTCGACAAACTCTTTCCTCATTTGTCCCTTTTTTTTTTATTTTTTCGATAATTAGGCGCAGCAGGATTTAACTTCGCGCGAAGGGTGTTTTTCATTTGTTTGACACGGCGCGCTGAAGCGATTAGCGGTAAACCACTACGCGAGTGATGATTTAATTTTTAAGATCAATGTGACCTTAACTCTCTTGAATAAATTCATCCGATAATTGTTGAAATTCATGGATACTATAGATATTTTTTTAAAAAATTCAAATTTGTTGTGTAATAAAAAAAATTTACTATATGAAGAAAACTTGGAAATTAAATTATTTAATTTAATTCTTACAAAAAAAGAAATATTCACGTATTCTTCTATGAATTAATCTAGATAAATGATTGTAGAAATTATTAAATATGTTAAAGTACAATTTAAATATATGTATATCAGCAAACGGATTATAAATAAGAATTAATAAACGAACCATATATTCAATAGCATATCAATCCTCGGTAATAACTTGATTATAATACAAGTTTTCAACCTAATTACTATAATTTTTTTTAAACTCTGCACAATATAAGTCTATATATATGTTACAAATATACTTATTTACTAAATCTATTTCATAATAGATATATTACCATTTTAGTATATAATATTTATTATAGAATGAATAATATTTGACTATGAAAAAATAATTTCCAATAATTTACAGTAATAAAAATTGTGACTTACCGAAAATTAAATAATTTTCTTTATTTATTAAAAATAATTTCTTTTTATAAAATATAAAAACCTTGATAAAGTTTAATTAATAATATAATATTAACTTTAATTATTCATTATAAATTTAGTATTTATAATAATTTTTAGTCGTTATTAAATAAAAATGTAATTTTTTATTTTTTTAATTAATAAAAGTTTATTCATAATCTTACATACTTTTTTATTTTATGTGTCTAATCTTATATGCATATATATTTCAATAATTTTTATTATAAATTTTCCTGCAAAATTATACTTACCAATTAAACATAACAACTGAAACATCATTTTTACAATACATTGTAGCAATAAATAAAGCTTGTAGTGTTTTCTGTTTGGCCACCGGTAATATTCTTTTCTCAGAATCTAGGACCACGAAATGAAGAGAAATGAGAAATAGGACCTTCACTTAGGGGCTGCTCAGGACGACTCGGTACCACCACCGAACGTCCTTCCATTCGTAGTTACCACAAAATATCCCTTTATTTATTTCACCTTCAGAACTTCTCACGAGTACTCTACCTGAAAACTGGGACCGAACTGTATACTATGTCATTTTCTCAATATTTCTCAGGTCGTATATTCAGTAAACAGTCCTTGAGGATTAACCCTCTCGAGGACACGTATAAACGATCGCCCTCATCGGAACGCGAAAAGATGGGTAAGAACTTCTCCAACAACGTGAGGTAAGAACCTCGTCAGAATTTGACATTTTTATATATGCATGACTATTTTAAAATATATATTTATTGCTATGTCTAATAACATAGTTATTTTTAAGTAGTTATTTTATTCTTTAAATTAGTAATGAGAATTTTAATATATAATTTGTGCAAAGTCAAAAAAATATTTATATTTGCAATAGTTTATACAAAATACATTTTTATATATTTGATCATATCTCGAGAAATATAAATTTATTGCTGTTATATATATTGTGATCATTTTTTCTTGAGGGTAAAAAGAAAGATAAGATTGATAGAAATATTAAAATTCATTTAAAAATAATTAAATAAAAGGAATTAATTAGATATTCATATTAATAAAAAATTCAATAAAAATCTTTTGGAAACTTGTTTCTTTGAATAAATCTAAAGTTCAATATAAATGACAGGCTGAATGATGTGTGTAAATTCATTTATTTACTTGTTTTATTTTAATATAGTCAGATATATAAGTTATTGCTCATAAAGATTTCCACTATTTATATACATTAAAAATGGTTATATATATTTAAAAAGCTTTTGGAAAACCAATCATATTTAAGTTACAAATAAAAAACATGTATTGTGAAATTAATATATGCGAAATTTGTTTCACATTCAACTATAATCAACATGAAAATACGGTTGATAATATAAACTGATGGATCTCTTCAGAATGTATTTAATTTGAATTTATATTACACATATGAGCGAATCATTATTTAAATGTCAATATTTAAATAATAATATATCTACAAATAGTTTAAAAAAAAACACTTTTGAATTTATATTTATTTTAATTATATTAATTGAAATCTTAAATAATTTTTGTTAAAAATTATTTATCTGTTAATATTTATTATTATTAATATTATTATTAGTTACAAATTAAACAAAATAAAATGTTTAAGTAGTTAAATAACTTGAATTTTTCAATAATCATCACTACGATAAAATTTATTAAATCGATAGAATGAAATAAAGTGTATAATATCAATATGGTTTTCGTATAATGTTAATTGCAAAATCTTATTTACAATTTCTACGAATATCTTTTAAATTTGTATACAAAATATAAATAAATTAAATAATTATGTAAAAATTGAGGTAATAATAAAACTATCCAATATTTATTTTATATATTGAAATTTAAAAAAAAATTTATAATAAATAGAAATAAATAATAAACATAAATATAATAATATTTATAAAATAATATATTTTATAACATTCTATATAAATATATTGGTTTGATACGGACGAATTTAATTAAAATTTCGTTTGTACTTTGATGTATATACAATTTTTAAATTAAGAAAATTAAAACTAAACCAATTACAACATTTCTTCTGACTATTTTAATGTTTTACTACTCATACAAAATAGTATGCTCAACACTCAGTCGGTTTATTTTTTTATTTGACTATAATACAATAAATTAAATACCTCAAATTAACTTTATATATACTTATATCAAATTAGATAAAATACTGATATTTTTAAGATATCAATTACATTTTTTTTATTTTTATACTAAATTTGATCAAATATTAATAAATGAATATTAATACTATGAATAAGTGCTGTATTAACATATATAATAAAATACATTTTTTTTGCAAAAAATATTAATTAAATTATAAAAGTTTCATTAATTTTTTGTTTTTACACCGATGTATAATGTTTCTAATGAACGAAATTCAAACATTTATATCATAATTTATAATTAAGATAAATTGTAATAAAATGATGTATCAGAAAAAATATCTATAAAAAAAATAAATATAGATTAACTTTATATCCAATAATAACTTCATTAAAAAAGTCTATTGATTATTATTTACAAATAAACTGGCTTGATAAAAGAAACTTTATTCCTTTTCATTTTCTAATATTTAAAGGTAATAATTTAACATCTACACATAAGATAATGTTTCTTTATTTGTTAATTATTAAAAAAAAATTTTTCGAACGATGTAAACATAATTTCTAAATAAAATTTGTAAGATTATGTTAAATTCGATGTATCGTTAAATTTTTATATTTCAAATACTTTTTATGAAAACTAAGAAAACTACAGAATATTCTATTTCATGCTAAATAATAATAATATTAAGTTAAGTATTCTAAATAGAATTAAAAAAAATTTTTTAAATAAAATGAATACTTTATAATATAATAAGTCGAATTACGTATAATAAAATATAGTTTATAATAAAATAAGTTTAAAAAATGTAATAAATATACACAATTTTTAAAAGAGAATTAATAAATAAAATGTATTATTTGCTTTCTTTTGATATTTTTTAATAAAATTATTTAAAAGCAACGAAATATATGTATACTTTCTATTCATAATTCTATCTATTCCCTTCTTATTTTCTTATTTAATAATCTACTGTCTTGTTAAATATGTTTAAATATAAAAATATTATATATTACTTATGCAATGATAAGTGTTAAAAATTAATGAGGTTTCTCAAGATACTTGGTTCTTAGATTTTAAAACGTAGGAATGTAGTCGAATAAAAAATTAATTTAAAAAAATTTCAGAGAAAAGACCGAAACAGAGTTATATTTCAACTCATTTTTTTGATATCAAAAATAAATATTTAAACTGAATATTTATTTTAAACATCTTTCTTTTTATAAAAAAATCACATAAAATAATAATATCAAATAAAATTGGAACATACTTTGTATATTATACATGTATAATTGAATGCTGATTAAGTATGAATAAAAAAAGACATACTTAAGCGATTAATAATATAAAATAAGAAAAGTGAAAGTGAAAAATAATTCGAGTAATTGAAATTTTATTTTTAAATCTTATATTTTTGTTATTCATTACTTTAAGACGAAATAAAACATAAAATACCAATTGTTTCATTACTATAAATAAATAAACTAAATGATTATTATTCAAAAATTAATTATATAATATAATTTTTATAAAATTATAACAATGCATTTTAATTTATATCATATATTTTATATTTATATTTTTTCAAATAAGGAGACATAGAAATTTTACGGAAAAGACTACAAGTGCAATGCTGAATAACCATATTGAATTTACATATTCATGAGAATATAATTATTTTTAAATATAAATTTCTATACATAGATAATAATATATTATCGTGTATTCAATTATCGCACAAGAATTAAAATAAATATTATGAACAATAAATGAAACTTCTTTCATTCATACTTAATAAAGAGCTTAATTTTGGATTCATTCAATGTATGAATATATGCATAACATTTTTTTAATTTCAAAAGAAATATTAGTTAATATTAAATGAATACTAAATATGTTTATATAAAAAGATGATTTTTCATAAATTATTATTCTTATGATTTTTTATCGGTTATTAGTTAAGAGATAAAAATTTTAAAGTATCTATACAATTTAATTGAATAAAAATGATTAGTTCGTATTTATTAATAAATTATTAAATTATTTATACACTAAGAGTAAGACTTTAATTTGATTCATCTAGAAATAATAGAGTATTATTATTTTGTCGAAATTTCAACTTAAAAAAAAAATATAATTGAATATAATCCATAACGAATTACTTAAACTACTAGAAATAATTTTCAATATTCAAAAATTAAGATAAGAATGTTCAATGTGATCAAAGAAATTTATTTCATTGAGAATTCAATTTTCAGTTCAGAAAAAAAGGAAATCAATGAAATAAAATTCTAGCTGTCGTTGATACAAAACATCTCTGATGGAATCTAAAAAACAGCAGGTACTCAAAGTCACAACATTGTTCATCTCTAATTTTATTAATCTTCTCTTCGCGGGTAGTGTAGTAGTAATAATGCACTCGGCCGTAAATCTGGCAAGATGCCAAGAATTCACCAATAGCACATCAATTGACAAGCAATAATTGAATATCGCATCTAATTTACTCAAAGATTACAACGTGTAAAACGCTGCGATTCGCGTCTATTCAGTCACACGCCAAGTTGATACCCATATCGATTTATCATATTATGCAAACTCAAGAAGACGCTTTCTCGCTTTTCATCTGCTGGGCTGTTCTGTAATTTTCTTGATAAAAAATACCCAGCCAACCCTCAAAAAGCTCACGCCACCAAAAGCTGTTAATTATACGGCAAACACTTGTTCTTTCCGCGCTGTCGTATTCAATTTAGTTTCTCGAGTAACAGCGTCCCCGGGGAAACTTGCGGACATCAAAGGAAATTAACCCTGGCAGCACATCGGCGAAAATGAAAAACGAGGTCACGTGAGGGCGACCTCATAAATGACCAGAGTATACGAGCACCTCCTAAGCGACTCAGTACCCGATAAATTTTAATCGCCACTCCTGCGAGGCTTAAACAACGTCCGAATCACGTTTTGGGGGTGAAAATCACCCCGGCCATTTTTCCTTTCAGTGCCTCGCGCTTTTTTCACGATCGCCTGAAGAGGAACTATTGTCGATGTAAATAAAGTGAGTGAGCGTCATGTGGAAGCATTATTAAATAACTCGGCTGCAGGTGCTTATGAATCTCAGTTTTAAGCTCTCTTCACAACTTATTCTATCCTTCGTGACTTTGCATTACATACAATAATTAGTGCATTAGCAG
Source organism: Eupristina koningsbergeri (assembly GCA_018907245.1). Taxonomy (NCBI): domain Eukaryota; kingdom Metazoa; phylum Arthropoda; class Insecta; order Hymenoptera; family Agaonidae; genus Eupristina; species Eupristina koningsbergeri. The sequence continues at coordinate 1,658,204 of JACCHV010002775.1, forward strand.
CCATGTGGACTATATGCTTGAATAATAAATTTAGAACAATTCATAATTTGTGTTCCGTTCGAGTAATGGTTAATTTGTTTTCCTAATACAATAAACCATTGTATTTTACAGAAAAATTTTTCAAATATTTACAAATCAACACTAACACTTTCGACTTAATTCATAATGAAGCTTATTCATATTGCACGATTTCATTATCATGCATTCATACTCGAGGACCAATGTGTACTCTAATTTCACCCTATAATTGCTTCGAACAATACAAAAATATAATTCCAAATACTTTTTGATATTATAATTTATTGAATTGTCACTGTATATTAAATACTAAAATACTTGTATTCTAATAGGTTGATTTATACAATAAAAAATTTTCGTATAAACATTAAGAAATAAGCGTATTTACATGTGCATGATAAAATTTTATAAACGATTTAAAAATGAATTTTTATGTAAAGTTCAGTTTTAATTGTAAGAGACAGTAATAACATTTATGTGGACATAAATTATATTTGTGGAGTCCGTATTGTAAGAATATTTAATTATTAACCTAGTAAGAATGTATTATTAATTTATACATGCACTTGAATACATATAAATATATAAATATATTGAATTAGGTAATATTGGGAAAATATTGGTATGGTATTAATATATGATTACCTTGAGTATCTTAATTCATAAATATTCACGAATAGAACTGGTACTTTGCAATGTTGTATAATAATACTAATTATAAAAAAAATTTCTATATTATACAATATTTATATTTGAATGAATTTATATGATGATAGATAATATTTTAATATAATTTATTAATGATTATTATAATAATAAAATGATTAATAAAAATGATAATTCGGAATTAGTAAATTCCTATAAAAATGAGCAAATAATTAATCTTGAAATAAATTTTTAATCAATGGCACGTAAATTCAATAAATTAAAAATAATAATGGAATATATTAGAAGCAAGTTTGAATAAACTAATATTAATAATTAAGGAGTAAAAAAGGTACGTTACTTAGCGTACTTTTTAAGTAACATGCGACTAAGTTATTAATTTAATCTAAATTCTCTAGAATCCATGTATATTTCACATTAAGCCAAGTCCTCATATGAACTTTTCCAATAAAAAGAGAATATGGTTAATTAGAAGTGAATTGTAGATTAGATTAACCAGCTTTTACTTATAAGGAAATGTATTTAATTTTGAATTATCAATTCTAGCCAGATTGTTACATTTATGTTTTTCAAAGCATAAAAAATGAATAATTAAATAATATTTTTACATATTTTTTTAATAAAAAATTAGGATTATGCCAGTAAAGTTAAAAACACTTAATGATACCTATTGGTAAAAAAGAAATTACTAACAGTGTAATATAATAAAATTGATGTGGTGGAAATTTAAAAAATGTTTTATGAGAAATGGACTAGATCAATTAAACATTTATTTAAATTTTTGTCTATTTTATCGACATTTTAATCCTCAAATAACTAACTAAACTTTTAGAAATTAATGCGATTCAAACAATCAGCAGATAATACCAGTTTATTAATCTATCCTCATTATCGGTGTGTATAAATGCAATGAGTCTAAAATTTGAGTGAAATTATATATCTCTGATTAATAGGAGCTTTAAATATCTAATTTGTATGTAAACACTTACACCAAAAATCCACTGAATTTTTTTTTTGATTTAAAGAAATCAACAACTATGCAGGGAAATATGAAAAGTTTTGTAAAAATGTTACATTTACATTTGCTGCCTAATCAGTTGCGTATTATTATTATTATTATGGAATTAACCAGCACTGACATTTTCTATATTCGGTTCTGTATTATACAACCCGACACAAAACCGAGGTACAAACTGCCTAAAAAAAACTATTATAAAAAAAATAAACTATTGTTGAATGCACGCTATTTTTAAGTGGCTCATATATAATTATCCTGAAATTCTATCAGTTAGCTGATCCGATCAGAATTGCTCCTATTATAGGAATTCAGGTGAAAACTTCGACTTGGCCTTGTTTTCTTTCCCCTATTTTGTTTGTTTGTTGATTTCATTGCAATATCAATTTTTTTCTCTGACGACGAGTTTTTCGCATCGAAATTTGTCTTTTTTATTTCATGTTCATACGCGTAATATCATATTTTCTAAAGTGAAAAATCCCGCGACAGTTTGCTTACACGAAACACAAATGAATGGAAATTTAAGTGCAAAACCGGTACGACCCTCACCTACCCCATTCTATTTCGTAAAATTAATGTCCCACTCGGTGTGCGCTGAGTTGTATTTAAACTTTTTTTTCCATAAACCTTAATTACCAAGGTGAAATCCAGTATGCTAAATATCATTGTACTTTTAAATTTACAGTTGTTCCTATTTAAGTACTTCCATAAGCAGCAGTTTCAATTAATTTTATTTCATTTATTGAAGAAATTTCTCTAATTCTACACTCATTTCTCGCTGTTCAGTGAGTATTTCAATAATTTTGTTTAATGTTTATATTTCAAATTATACCTTTTCCTTATAAATAATTGTTTAAAAATAAAAATTTAACAATAATGATTCTTGAAAAGATTATTAATGTTAATTACGAATGTTTCCAATCAAGCAAATATAATTAGTGTATTTTCATTTAATAATTAAACTTAATTGGAAACAAACGAAATTTATTGTAAATCAATTTATAATATTCTATTAATTATTTTAACTTGTATTTTATTTTAAATTGAATAAATTGCTTATACTTAAAAAATTTTTACTTTAATCAACTCACGAGCATGTCTTTCAAAATCTTATCTATATATGTCAATAAAGTAGCAAAACCACATTTCCAACGTACATTTATCTGTCTATTTTACATTCTATATCCATTTGAATTATGTGTCGTCCAATTTTAGTTATTTATGGAAAAGAAATATCATGAAATCAATATGATCAAGTCAAATAATTCATGGTTTATTTAAAAAAAAAACAAACTATTTTTGATACTGCGTTTAAGTATAATTAATATACAGTTGACAAATGACTAATGAATGAAATAAAAATTTGTTTTTTTATATAAAAATCAACAATAGTAGAATAAATTATACATCGAATAAATTTATTTATAAAATTGAATGATTCATAATTTTTATTTATTATTGGTATTTAAAAAGCGAGACAGTGATGAGAAATTAAAAAATATCATTTGAAAAAAAAACCTGGTACACAAATGAATTAGCATCAATATATACTTTTTGATAAATTGCTATAATTTATTTTAAAAAATAAATTTATAAATTTATATTATGTTTTTATTCATAAGAATGTTTAAAATTTCACCTTTCACATGAAATCTTAAAACTATCTTCTCTTATTCGACTCCATGCGTCTAATACACGCCCTGATATACGCATAGGCGTTACGTTGATAGTAATGCAACGGTAGGTTCATGTCCCTAATTATAGTTTTTGAAATAAAGTTTGTTACAAAGAAAATAACTCATATAAAAGTAATTTTTATAAAAATAAGTAGTAGGCTTATGGTTTGATATTGTAAGAAAAAGATAAGATAATTGTGTCCCGTTATTAGTTGCTACCAAGCTGTCAATCGGCCTCACAAGGACTAGAAACTGGAAAAACGGGAGATTCTTCGGAAATGAACTTATTCTTGTTTTGAAGGTGAGATGTGTTGCAGGAATCGTAAAAGGGAAAGTTGTGGGCAGAAAAAAAACAATATAAAGGAAGGATGGAGTGGAGATGAGCGGCTGGACCATAAAGATAGAAGAAATAAAAGCAACCACAAATTAATTTCTCTATACAACGATGACGTCTGACTCAATGCTATGAGTATTTCCATGTATTTTCACCTATTGAATGCACAATTTTCACGCAATTATTAACTGGATACCTCGTAAGTAATAAATATTTGTGTGATATTTATTTATTTAAATTGTGAGGACGCTTTGCTGCGACGCATTCAGTTTTATTTCCTGTGCTCTGATTTCCCAGGATATCACTAGCTTTCAGAAAAGTCAACTGGGAACTGACAACAATCATCCCAACTGGTCATATCGAAAAGTACACCGAGATAATGATGCACCTTTGCACAAATGCGGATTACTTTTAAATGCTGTAGATTTGTTTAGATATAAATATATAAACCTCACTCCCAATTTAAACACTAAACTTATAATAATACTACTGTTTTTCTTTTATGTTTATCGGATATACGTGCACTCCAAGTATTAATTTTTCTATTTTTTTTTAATACTTCAGAATAGTAAAACAAAATATATCTTCTTATAAATCTGTTATTTAATTTATAACTACAAATTGACTCCCGTGTATTTATTCGAATGAGCTCTCATTACTAATCTATATATAGACCAAAAATAATAATAATAATAATAATAATAATCTTTACATTAAACTGAATAAGCCATATTTTCTAGAATTTTATAATCCTGATTACCCTCTGCTAATATCCCCATACGCTTTAATAATATTATTATTTCTATTACGTATCTTTGATCTAGTGATAATATTATATCCTTTTAGTACATAAATGACCTTCCAAAGAGAGTTGAAGTGTACAATATATAATACCTCTAATATTTAAAAAAATCCATTAAACCATTATTTTAGGACTTTTCATATTTAATTTTTATGCAGTTCATTTTTAATAAATATATGAATATGTATTTTTATTAGTAATATTTATAAATGTCTAGACTTATTAGGAAAAAAAATTTAGTCTCAATATCATAATTCATAAAATAATAGATTCAACATCGTGATTTCTCTTCCTAGTCGAACAGTGATTATTTTAAACGTCAAGTTATAACACGCAATATCAAAGTAAAATTTATAACTTATATTAAATTGGATTTATTACTATTAATTTTATTTTAACAAAAATTCATTTGGATAAACATTTAATAAAATACATAATATATAATAAATTTATAATTTATTATAAACTCAATTTATGGCAGGTTGTAATTTATATTGAATTAATTTAAAAAATTGTTTAAATAAACATACTTGATTTAAATTATAAACTTCTACATATAAAAACAATAGTTATTTAGATGGAAACCACATACTCGTTCAGAGAACATATATAAATTGATCACTCCAAAACTATTATTATTGAAATTCTGTGATAAATTGAACAATTTTGTAAAATAAAACGCTTTCGTGTCAGTAAAAGTTATAAAGTAACGCCCTCTAAGCCTTTTTGCGCACTTCAAAATGGTAATAATTATTAATATTAATGATTGCATTGCAATTTAAAGAATATAACATTATTAACTCCAAGATTATGATTTTACTACTAGTATTTTATGTATAGCAATAAAGTTCATTTTATATTTCTATATATCCGATAAAATTAATACAATATTTAAACATGAATTAATTCATCTGTGAAATGAAATATGTAGTTATTATCACAAGAAAACATTGAATTCTTCATTGATTTAATATTATAATTCATTTTGAACATGATTTACTTGAAGATAATTACCTAAAAGGTTATTATTATAATATTAAACTTATAATTACTTTAATTCTTATCAAAATTAAATTGGATGAATTGTCATTATTTTATAAATAATATGATAAAAAAGCACATAAAATAATCAATACTAGTTTTGATATATCGTATCTCATTTCTTTTGTAAAATGAATAAAAATTATCCATAATACTACTGGATTTAAAATTTTTATAACGATAATTTTACTTTTCTTAATTTTCACTAATATAATAATAAAATTGCAAATAAGAAGTATTGTAATAAATTTATATTATGTTCGATAAACAAAAACTGATTTTAAGTTTTGTATAGACTGAAATATTTATCATAACGTTTAGAAATATTTGCTCGATCTATCCAAGAAATTTAATAACCAAAGTGTTCTTTGAAATTTTAGTAAACTTGGAAAAATTCTACTAACAATGGCATTCTTAATGCAGCTGAATCATAACTTCCCTTTCTCGAAGATTTCGACGGCAATCCATTGCTCAGCAAATTTATTATAAAAATTAGATTTATTATATAAATTAGGGAAGCCTGCTTTTGTCGGAAATACTACTGGTTAAAATTTTGTTAGATTTTTTACTAAAAGTATGTCAATTTGAATAATTATTAATTTACGTAACAGTGTTACAAAGACATGTGTAAATCGAAATAACAAAGAAAATTGAGTTAAAATTTCAGATTAGAGAATTGTCGAATAAATAATTGCTAATCAATAATTACTTAACAAGGCATCCGTACAAATTTGAATTATACTCTCCCTTAAATTAAGAAAAAGCGGAATTGTCTAGCATTTGATATTAAAATAATTGCAATTTTCATCAGATTTGTGCAAAGTTGTTGATTAAGTTGGATCCAATGTATATCAGACCAAGACCTACTAATCCATATTTGATATATAATGACTTGGTTGGGGTAATAAAATTGAATGATTTAATTACTGAAATCTGAAAAGGCCAGATTCCAGAAATTAGGATGAGAGAAGACATGTCTAGCGCCGGCTGGAGCTCTAGCGAAAACATTATAAAACAGGAGCCTTCCATTTCACCTCTTCCTGACTCTTTAATTAATTAATGAGCTGATTAAAACATGCGAATTTTGTTGTCGTGTGACACAAATAAAAAGACAAAATAATTGGAGTTTCCAGAAAAATTATCGTTTTCCGATAATCCTGCCCCTATTAACTAGTGTCTCTGACAGCGGAAAAAGATCAGAATTTCCTGTTTCATTGTATGAACATCGTGAGCCCGCGTTAACGAGGCCTTCGGACGGGTTTGCCCTGCCTCCCGCAACAACCGGGGCTTCATTTTACCCAATTCACTTCATTCACCTTCGACTCGAGCTCCTCGGCGTGCGAGAGAGGGAGAGAGTCGGTATTTCCCCCCGCGGAAGGTGTGGTTCTCTCTCCCTCCCTCCCCGTCGCTCTCGCCGGGCGCCACGTGACTACTCTTCGTCGTCGGTCTCCGAAGTCTCCTGGGGCTCTCGCCAGGGCGGGGCTCCACACCTCTAGGTTCTTCCTCACTCTCTCAAGCACTGAGCAACCCTTACTTCCGCACCAGCACTGTCTCACTGCACTCTCGTTATCACTGCCAAGGGGGCTGCTGCCCTTGGTGGCAATCCACTTGTTGTCACTGGCTGCGTCCAAACGGAACTTGGACCGAATCACTGGGTTCACCCTCGCAGTTCTGCTCGATCACTATCGGCCCGATGTCCTCTTGACGTCCACGTGAGCACCATCTGGGACCTCGCGACCACAGTCAGCGGAGCACGTGAAGACTGTCCGAAAGAGGGAAAAGAGAGCTGAGGAGAGAGAGAGAGAGAGAGAGAGAGAGCGTATAAGTGACTGAAAGGGAGAACTGAAGAGAAAGAAAGAGAAAAATAGCAGCGTCTCGTACTCCTGCGGGTCTCGGCTCAGGTGGCCGCTCCGCACGAAATTCGACACTCGAGGCGCCGTGGAGCGACGTCGCGCACTGTGCGCCCAAACCAACGCTGTCGGGGTTCCGGGTGGTGGGTAGAGGGTAGAGGGAGGCCGCGCGGAGGAACAGACATGCGCGCGGGGTGAATGCACCGCTCCGAGCCTCTCCGAACCCCTCCGAGTCGCGCCGAGCCCTCCGGGTGCGGAGGGTTGTGGCGGTGGTGGTGGTGGGGGGGGGGTGCCCGTGCACCCCTACTCGCTCTGTCTCGTCGCGCCGCGCACGGGCAGCAGCGTCGCCAACTAACGTACTCCCGCTTTCCGCCCGTGCATCTTCCTTCTGCTCCAGAGGGATTCCTTTCGTGTCTCGGTCGGGGTCGGTCGGGGCCGGCCTCCCGACCAACCCCGACCGCCCCTCGAATTCCTTTTTGGTCAGACACTTTTTGCGCCCCTGTTTCCAAGGGCTTTAGAATTTGTAACTTCTGAACTTCCAGTCCTTATCTGATTTTTTTATTCATTTTTATTGCGAACGACGCTGGGTTACTAGGGTAACCTATCCTTTCATGATTCGCGACCATCTCGTTACTCCAGACCCAGAGATTGCCCGAGATGATTACTCGCGCAATCTCTGGGTCTGGATTCATAATAATGGACTTTCGTCGCGTGAGTAAGTGCAAAATTTTTAAACCAATGTCTTTTTAGCATTGGTGACAGTCGATATGAAGAAGTTTAAGCAAGAACAAACTTGGAGCCGTAGGTCCGTTTGGCAATTCGAAAGTTTGAAATGACATATTTTGCACATCACTTTTTACGAGTTTCAGTCAGCGGTAAACTCGTCTTCGGCACTGGTATCATTTTTATACGAGGAGCATCGCATTGCAAACTTCAGCTGTATGGTGCCATACGTAATGTGAGACTCATTTCCCAATGAAATATTATTTTTAAACGTTTACTTTGCAATATTGGAAGTGTTGATTCTCCATAAAGTCCTGTTCTTTATCGACTACAATGTTTTTATTTGAGGTACTTCGAAAATTTTTTTTACACTCCACTATATCTGAAATGTAAAGATTTGTATTTGCGTTTAATCCGACGTTCGACTCGTGTGCTGAGTACTCTAACATGATAATCTATCATAACTTCACTATAGCAGAGTAAATAATGAATTTTTGCTTAAACCATTCCTAAAGTTACACTAAAAATATTATAATTTATTTTAATCTATCCAAATAGCACGAATACTTTGAATATTAAGGCACATTATTCAATAGAATATGTAAAATTTATATCTAACGCCCTGAATATTGTACTTTATAAGTAAATTAATGTTCGAATTTAAATTTTACAGAAAAAATAAAATTTTTGACAAATTGTCTGTAAAATGTTGAAATATACTTCTAAATCTTCTAAAAATATTCACTTATAAATATTTGGTATTTGTAAACTCTTTTAATTAATTTTGTTATAACCATTATTATGTCTTTTCTATATTAAAACTTTATTAGAAATAGTAAATCAAAAATACTAATATTAGTCTTATAAGATTATATAATTATAATATCAGCGAATTTGAAAATATGCATATTTACAAATTTTATAATACTTTCATGACAGAAATTTTTTTCAATTTCTACAGCTTTTTAAAATTAAATTTAATATAAAAATTAATAAATTCACTAATATGTAATATCTATCAATAAATTTATTTCAAATAATTATTAAAAATTTATTTTCAAAGTACTAAATGAAAATTAAAATTGTATATATTAAATATTATAAAGTTCTTTCTGTTATATTACAAGAATCTAAAAATAACAATGAAAAATTTGTTTAATTTGTAATTAAAAAATACTGACTCACTATCTAAATTTTAATCAAATGTTTTTTTGTTTTTTTTTTTTGCAAAATAACTTATTTCCTTCTACATGTTATAATTTTTACATGTTTTTTACTTGTTTTCTTTTTAATTATAAAATTTAAAGATATTACCTAATTGAAATATTTTGTTTTATTATTTATATTCTTTTAAATTAATGAAATTGTTTAATCAATTTTAAGAAATAATATTCCATGGAAAATTTTTTTATGTTAATTGTTAAAGAAGTGAACTCTATGATAATGCTTTATATACCTCACATACACGTAAATATTATTTAAATCTTTTTCCGAAAAAATATAAAATTATTATAATTTATACAGTAAAATTATATGTGGTATTTAAAAAAAACAAAGAAAATTATATAATTAATAATAATTTCATAAATATTTTTTTGATTTTTACCTGAGGATACTTTGATTTTCGATCCATTATTTTGTACAGTATTTTTTCAGTATTATTTTTAATTAATTTTTTTCTCTCTCTCTCTCAAGTCCGTCTATTCATGATGAATAAAGTTAGTGTATGTTTATATAAATTCATAAAATTTATTAATAACTTTTAAATTAACAGTATATTTAATAGTACGTGCAGAGTTTAAAGAAAAGTCTGCGTAAAATTTTAAAGTTTCTTATTTATTATACATTACAAATACACTTCAAATATCTGAAATTGTACAAATTTTCATGAATGTTTAAATTATGCAATTCAAAAAATAAAATTATTTTGTATTTCAAAAAGATATGTAACAGAATATTTAAATGATATACAAGAAAACTTTCTTTTCACTATTATTGATGTTTTTTTATTAGATTCTTGAATTGTCATTGAGTTTTTACCTTTTTATTACTTCTTTTTAATCTTATCACCTGAAGTATCTTTACTCTTTCTCTGGTTACTTCTGTTTATTACGTTCCATGTTTCTGCTAACTTGCTTCTCTCCATTGCTTACTCTAGTTTAGTTTCATTATATCTACCTTTTTCTATTTCATTATTTTTTCTTTCCATCTTTATTTCAATGTTTTTACTATATAATACATATAATCTACTCTTTTAAAAAAATAAATAAAAAATTTGAAAATGCAGTACGTATTAATATTATAATGAAAGTAATACTTCTTATTAGTTAAAACTTTTCAAACCTTAAGAAATTATGATTATTGTATTACTTTATACATTTTTTTTTTATTTAACTAAGTAAAATTTAATTGCTTCGTCTTTCTACCTATTGTATAATACAGTTAATGTATATGTGTATCTCCTACATAACAACTGTTATATTTTCGTTCATCTTTTTCTCCAGTTTACTTTACGTACTCATTGTTTATAATATTATATTATTATTTCTATCAATCTCAGTTTTCATGAATTTGTTATTCTTCTTGAAATATATGTATATTATAAACATAATTTAATATAATAATTCTTGCATTAACGGTTTTTTATTCAGATTTTATCTTACATATTTTTTGAAATCATTGGTTTATTATCGTTTAAAATGTATTTATATTTATAGTTGAGCTATATTATTATAGCTTGAATTATTATAGTTAATGGATATATTGAATTTTATAAAAAATTTCTTACTAAATGTCTTAACCGAAAGCTTTTAATAATTTATTTTTTCCCAAATTTTTTCTTTTATTCGTACTATTTAAAATTTTTCCGAGCATGAAAACCTAGTATATCGTCAACTATGATTTTTTGTTTCACTAGTATCTTGCTTTTATTTTTTTTTTTTTTTGTTTTTCTTTTAATCTTGAAGATTTTTCTCCGTAAATTCATCTTTCTCTGTTCGTTTTATGAATATACTCATAACGCGCATTTTCAATGCTTTACCTGCTCCACTCTGAATTTAAGTTAGAGTAGAAGTTCGCTCAGCCTGTTTATGCAAAGAAAAAGAAAAAAAAAAGATAAAGTATGAAGGAAAAAGATGGAAGATGAGCGTTGGTGCTGCCATGCTTAGTTGTGCGAGGGTTCCAGTAACTAGTACTCACCGCTGCTGACGATCGAATTCTCGATTGGTAGGGTGGAAGCGTCGCGAACGAGTGAAACAGAGAAAACAAATGAGTGTGTGTGTGTGTGTGTGTGTGTGTGTGTGCCTGTGTATGTAGAGAGAGAGAGAGAGACAGAGTATGAGTGAGAAATGGGGGAGGGGGGCAGACAATCCAAAAAAAATTCGTAACAACGGCAGGGAGACAAGGTAACGATAAAAACTAAAACGCAAATGTGTATTAGAAAAATAAAAGAAGGAGCGATAAAGGACGTGTGGACGCCGGAGTAAGAATGGAGGAAAAAGGAAAACGGGATCCAACAGAGTATAGTTTTTCTTATTTATATTATGTAGATGCGCGGTAATATACTGGGAGCAGTATGTGACCTTGTTTTTATTTAATGCACATGAAAAAGATAGTGTGAGGGGTTTCAGTGATCTTTTTGAAGATATCTCAATTTTAATTCACTCGTAACTAAGGCATAGAGAGCGTAGATAAAAGAAGAAAAAGTAATTGGAAGGTACAAGCATTTATCTGATAATGTCAACAAAAAATCTCCATTTCAACCGGTGACAAACTGCCTTGGGTCTTTGAATTGGTAACTTAATACATTTGAACCCTTTGTAAACCTCCTTTTTGTCTAGGTTTCGGTACAAAAATTATTAAACAAATAAAGCGCTTGCTATCAGGTATTATTTACAGAAATTTAAGACAAATAATAAAGTGAATTTAAAAATAAATAATTTTCTTGTAAAAACAATTTAGCGATGTCAAAGGCCTTTCCCGTTAAATATGAATTAATTTAAACTGAATGACAAAGATTTAACCGGACGTATTTAAATATTTTTAATATAAATAAACTGATTCTTTCAAGTAAATTAAGACTTAAACATTAAAATAATTAATTTTAAATAAACCTATTGACAAACCATTCAGATAGATTACAAAACTACCTTTTAAAGCATTGAATTTGCACAACGTATTTTCTTTGACACTTCAAACGAATTATCCGAATCCTAACATCTCTACATTGAAATTAGATCAATAAAACTAACATTATACAATGTTTAGATGATACACGCAATGATATCGCTACGAATCTCATTGATGATACGAAAATTACATGCATAGGTATTTACACGTATCGTTCTAGAAAAAATAAATCAGTGTCGACACGTTTAAGATTCGTTAAAGCGAATTGTAGAACGCAATAGGAACAAAAGAAAAAATTATGAACAAAGAAGGCAAGCAGGTTTAGAATGAGAGAAGAAATTGCTTTGCGTAGAGGATAAAGAAGATGGATAAACAGGAAGCACGAGGCTAGGGAGAGAAAAAGTAAGAGAAAGAGAAAGATATTCGACAGTGAAAAACGTATTCTTCGGTCAGCCGAAAGATCGAGCGGATTTCTCAACCTGTAAATGACGGGCGCGCAATGGGATTCGGAAAACAGATGCGTGCATATTGGGAACCATAAAATTCTTTGAGAGAGTGTACCTCCTGCCTAACTAGAATCACTACTTTAAATTCGAGATTTATCGACACTGGTAATAAAGTAATGGTGCTTCGTGTTACGGAATTTTTACGTTCCACTTGTGTTCTTTTTTAAAAAAAGATCTCTCCTATAAACTAGATTTTTATGTATCTTACTTTCAATAACATTGGAAAAGATTATTTTTAGGTTTACTGTGAATCAAAGCTCGATATTATAAATTCCCAATAGCTATTATAGATAAGATCTCGCTTACTACGTTTAATGAAAAACAGACGTATCAGATTTATGAAAGTTTCATGAGGTTGCGATTTAAAACTTATATTTATATCTCTATATAAATAAGAATAACTGAATTATATACTGAAAAATTTATTTTCAATAATTAACTCAGTATTTAATCATGTTAATTATTAATTATTACAATGATATTAAAAATTTATAAATCAAAGTTTTTTTCAAAAATAAATCTTTTATTAAATTAATTAATAAGACGAAATAAAAATTGTAAATAAAAGAATTTCATCTAATGAAATTCTAAAAATATAAGAAACAAAAACTCTAAAAAGTACTTAGAAGGCTAATGTACTCAAATATAATTTATAATATTAAATGTATTTATTCATTAATAAATAAATAAACTATTTTATATATACTTTTTTTGTAAAGTATTTGGAGATGTGAAAAAGTTTCGAAATAATTTTAGTAATAAAAAAAATCTTTTTAGAGTAACACAAAATTAATTAATAGTATGATATTTGATTTATATTCATTAAATTACAAAGATAGAAACGTAAAAAAAAGAAGTATAAATATGTTTTCGACTTAATTTTTTATGAATTTATTAGAATTCCACTGCATAATGCATTCGGTATAGTATTTTTAGTAATAAAATTATTTAACTTTATTTTAATAATATAATTATTGTCTATGCAATGTAAAAATTTTTTTTACACTTTATTCCATATTTTTATAATATGTTTATATATTTCTTATATAAAGCATTTATTTAAAAAAATATTTCTTGAAATTAAAATTACTACAATTAATATTAAATATTGTGTATAATATTGGATACAATGAAATAGTTAATTTTTAATGTTTTCATAGTTATAACAATTGTAATCATAATTTATTTAATTGAATTATAATTAAAAATTATATTATTATTAGCACACTGAAAAAATCTCATGTAAAAATATATTCTGATTTTTTTCAAACTAAATTTTTGTTATAATCAGTCAAATATTCACTTAAAATTGTTCCATTATATTTTATAATTTTCTTTTCATTAATTATTTATTGATGAATAATAATTTTATTTTAATGACTACTATACTTTACTTCTATACATAAGTAAGCATGTTTATGATCCTTGGTTACAGTATATTCAATAAAATACTATTTTCTTATCAAAATTTTATTTATATATGCTTAAAATATACTTTTTATTATAAATATAATAGAAAATAATATAATAAAAACAAATTATTTTTATCCTGTATCTAAAAAAATAAAAATCATATTTAAATAAATATTAAAAGTATGTTATAGATGCAAATAACCATTAAGAATCACTATGATATTGTGGAAAAATTTAACAATTTATTAAATTTTAACTTAATTATTGAATGCGGGATGTCTGATATACAGTATATTTGAAATTTTTGAATATAATGCTTGCGTGAATATAGTAGAAAACAATTAGTTTAAATACTTCCCAAATGTATTTTGAAGCGTGTAAGTACTCGAACACATACAAGCCTAGAAAAACCAATCAAGTTTGGTTCTAATCTATTTGTTTTCGCAAAACAGATTTGGAATGTGAAAGGTGATGCGTTTTGTGTGAATTAATTATTTCAAAATTTCAGACGCTACCAAATGTTGAAAGAATCGACAAATAGTTCTTGGAGTGTACATTTAATGTCTGAATGAAACACGTGTTGATCAAAAAATGATTTGACTTGTTATCAAAATCGATTGTCCATGAAATAAAATACATATAACTGTGTTTCGATATTTCAGTGAAAAATTAAGGTCTACTGGCGAGAATTTTAATGCAGTAAAAATGGTAAGAATGGTAAAATGTTTTGTCGTAAGCGACGGCGATATTCGTTACGCGTATCTCGCAGAGTCCAACTCAAGATTCACGGACGAGATGACATGGAGATAAATTTGAGCAAACCGAGTAATTCGCCTCTTATAATTATTTGTGAGGCTCGGGCTCAAGCTCGTACACCTTCGAGATAACGGCGTAAAATTGCATCTGCCGTCGGAGGCTGCGAATCTACATCGGGCGGGGCTTATCTGCATGGAGACTCCGTCTCGCGACATTCCTCTCGAAAGAAGAGACCGACTATAAGTACCATCGTCAATAAGCCGTATAAGCTGCTTTATAGTCAACGTAAAAAGCGAGTTTCCCCGCGACTCAGCATCAACAACCTCTCCTGGAGATGAATCCCAGCGGATGAATCCGCACTCCTGAACGATACGATGGCGACGTGTTGGCGCGAGGAAGAAGCCACTTACCCTTGACGTGTACGACCTCGGCCGGGTGACGCCTAACCTAGACATTCGGGGCGGATTAAACCCGGAGGGTCCGTCACCCTAGCCCCCGAGCATCACGAGACATGCCGTGTAGAATCACATTTCGTTACCTGTAATTAATGTTCTTTTGAGCGTCTTTCTCCAACTCATTACATCGTTCGAAAATCGGCCAAAATGAAAGCTTACTCAAACATTTCTCTATTATGAAATGTCAAATTTATCCTAACTGTAACTGTGGAAGAGATACTATTCAAACTTATTGGTTGTAAACAGTTCATTATAACTAATGAATTTTCTCATTGCACTTTTTATTATTTTTTAAAATAAAATTCTATTGAAGCGGTGAGTTTAGTTGATTTGCACTAATAAATTAAACTAATTTTTTCACAAATACCTTTAATGGTTTAGGTATTAAAAGTCAGGAACATATAGCTTTCAGTTAAAAAAACAATTTAAGAATAATTTAAACTCAAATTCTTCTAAATTTTTTATAAAAGTTAGGCTGCCAAAATTCCTCTGACATTTTAATGTAACAGATAAGTAAACAATAAATTCAATAATGGAAAATAATTTTTCAATAAAAATTAACAGTAAATAGGTATGAAAAATCCGAATAAAGAGATAAAAAATTTAAGTTCAACAATGATATTTTGTGTCTTTCGATACATGCAAAAGAATAGTATACTTATTCTACTCATAAAAATTTGCTATCGATACTATGATATATATGTATTAATAAATTCAAATAAAATGAATATCTATATTAATTATATCTTTTAAAATTAATCATATTTTATAATGAATTTATAATGCAAATAACTTAGTAAACAATAAGATCTCTTTATTTTCCAATGAAAACATATAAAGTTTGTGTCGTAAATTTTAGCATTTGTAATGTGAGAGAAAATACTGAGAAAAATTCTGAAAATAATATCTTTAAAAGAATTTCTTTGAAAATAAATAAAAAAGCGTCCAGAATAAAATACGCGATACATCGGATGGTGTCTGGTCCGAAAATTGAGAAAACGAAGATCTTGGAAGAGCCGCGAATTATTAAGAAGGTAAGACCGATGCGGTAGCATGGATCTTAACATTCGATTGGAGTTCTAAACTGAATTCGTCGCCATAGTCTTTTCGAGTGGGCAAAATAAGGAGAGAGATAGAAAAGCTTTTGCACGGGTGGTACATGAGCTCAGCCTCCATCTCCTCAGACTGCACTGGGATTCTGAGGTCCATTATGTGGGGGATGCAGTTCGCGCGCATGTGTATGTGGTACGTCCCACTGCTTTCTCTTTCTTCCACCTTGCCGATGACCTCGGAGTCTCCCTTCCTTTCCTGCCCTGGAACTTTTTCCCACTGTCTCGTCCTCATCCTCCTATAAAAATTCCTTTGTCTTTCTCGCTTTGTATGGTAAGATCTTATCTTATCTCATCCCTCGCTACTCTCTCTCTCTCTCTCTCTCTCTCTCTCTCTCTCTCAACCCCTCTTGGCCCCTCTTCGAGGAGATCCTTTGTGAAATTATTTAATTGAGAAATTCGAGACTGGAGGGACGTAAAATGGGAAAGATTCATTGTTCAAGTGAGGGCGCGCGCTCGATTTGACCATAAATGAAAAAAAGTTTTATGGTTTGGCAAC
Organism: Eupristina koningsbergeri; assembly: GCA_018907245.1. Classification (NCBI taxonomy): domain Eukaryota; kingdom Metazoa; phylum Arthropoda; class Insecta; order Hymenoptera; family Agaonidae; genus Eupristina; species Eupristina koningsbergeri. The sequence goes on from JACCHV010002775.1 coordinate 1,675,195, forward strand.
GGGATAGGTCATATCTATTCTGGACGATTTTTAGTTTGTAAGAAGTTTTCTCGAGTTCACTAATGAATTATTCGTTATCATTCACTCTACCGCGAAAAGTTTATTCCTTTTTTGATAACATTTAATTTTCTTCAAAATCAATTTTCATTCGTGCCCAGTCACGGCTAGAGCATACGCTACGTAAAAATATTTTTATTTTAATTGGCATTATTGTTTGACAACTCAATTTCCTGCTAACTGTAAATAATGTTTAAAAATTTTAAACAAAACATAAAAGTTAATTTTTCTTTAATTTACAATAAAAAGTTATCAAATAGTATAATACTGTTTCATATTTCAAAAAATTCTTATATTTTGTAGTTAAAGTTACATAATAATTAGTTATACACGTATATTTATAATTGTATATTATGATACAAAGATAATAAATTGCATCGCTCCTTCTTATTTTGTAATAAGCAGTAAAAAAATAATAATTGCTATATAATTTTGTAACCAACAATATTTTTATTTTATATCATATTTTAATTATACTCTTAGAAATATAAAAGATATTTTTAAATATCTCTCATAAAAGCAATGCATTTATATAATTAAAAATTATAAATATATAAAATATTTACACAAATTTCTTAATGCAATTCATATTATTTATTTATTTACTTTCGCAGGACATATAAAAAAATGAAATTTCAAAAGATAATACGCTATGTTTATATTAATAATACTTTTTGTTTAAATTCGTGTTCTAGTTAATATAAGCATTTTTAATCAAACAAAACAACAAAAAATACTTTTAAATATGCAGAATTATGATATTTCTGATAAAAACCTTTGTAAGGTTGGTAATTACTTAAAGATATTTGTTAAACAAAGTACTATTGTTGTAATAAAACAAAAATATTCATTTGAATAAATACGTTGGAACGTGTGATCAAATTAATTATAAAAGATAATAAAACAATATTCCATGTTTCAAGATGACATCGCTTCTCCTTAATTTACAGCACTAATTTAAGTATTTTACGGTATCAATTTTTAGTTGCTTATATATTTTAAATATTATACATCAACAATTGCATTATTGTAAAAACTTATAAAAATGAAATTATTGGCAAAAAATAAATATTTAATTTGAAAAAATATTTCTAATTTCTGTCTTACTCAATAAGAAGTATGAAAAAACAAAGAACATCTCTAAACAACGTTTCATTATGTATGTTTTAAACAAATTTACAATCTCACGTGTACGCAATTTCAAAAATTTACATAAAGATTTTATTATATTTTACAAGTATGGTTTATTTTATCAAAGTAAATATAATTTTCACGTATATTTTATATACGTATATATTTTAGATTAAAAATAAGAAAGTAGTAGGAAAATGGATCGATGAGGTAGGTAAATTCAAGTTGCAATCGTGAAAAAACGAAAAAAAACCCACATGTCCGTTGACTGACCATCTGCCAAACATGATGCTTGACGTTTTTCTAGTTTTTTCAATTTTATACGGTGTGTTATCCACCCTCTCTCTTTAATGCTTAGATGACAGTATTTTCTGAAAATGTTAGTTTACAACCGAAAAGCTTAGTCTAATATTCAGAGCATGACAAATAAAAAAACGCTTTAAATGATAAATACATGGCCTGGGAATTTTGTAGTCATTAGCGAAAACCACGAGTAAAAGTTTAAAAACTAAAATCTGTATTCACGTTTATATGAGTGGGTGAATGAGTGGCTGAATGGATCCTGTATAAATAAGCAGATGTAGTACCTAGATAATGGATAAGTTTCTATGTTTGTATGAATAATGGGTAGGAAAAATTATGCGGAATTTTTATCTTTATTTCACTTGCTATAGGTGTTTATTTATTCGAGTATTAATATTGATTTCATTTATTTCATGGACAATTGTATAAGCAAATATTACTCTGATGTATATTTTTTTTCACCAAAAAAAAATTAAGCATCTTTATATTCGTTAATATTATTAGCTTCATATTAATATCCAATGTTTTTCAGCTTAAATAAATATGAACTTTAATTGGAATTTGAATTAAATATTTGAAATAAAAATACACGCAAATTTTCAATATAGATTATAAAATTACTTAAAAATATATATACAAAGTCATTTATTACGTATATATATTTAAATATATAATTTAGAGTCAAATAAAAAGGTAAAATGTATAGTGAAATTTGAAATTGTTAATGAAAATAGTTTTTGGAACAAGTCAAATTTTCTTTAATAACAATATACTAAAAGAAGTCATTTACCTTCCTAATTTTTTGAATCTTAAAATTTATCTAATATACTTTTTTTCAAAACTATTAAATTTAGACAATAATTAACGTACAATATTTGTTTTCATAAAATATATGATTTCTTTACAAAATTATTCCATCTGTCGATTTTCCCTTCGCTCATTTATTCGCATTCCCCCTTTTGTATCTCGACATTGTCATTTGTTTTCTCTCATAATCTTTTTTTACATACCAATCTCTCTTTTTTCCCATTATTTGTTCTTCTAACCGGAACAAATTTTTTACAATCATAAATAATGTTCAAAAATACTTACCGTATGAGATAGGCTTTCGCGTAATTATATCAATTCCATCAGAATATATTTTATGACCACCCATAGTACTAATTCACATAGAAATTCTTAGTATATAAAAATAATAAAAGAACTAAAGATAGTTATTATTTTATATATTTTCTTTTGTATTTACTTGTGAATATTTTTCAATTCTTGTATTTTAAATGATACATATGAGTTTTTATTTTCTTTTTTGACGTTCTATGTATAATCATGAAATTTAATCATTAAAAATTATTACTGAGATTTTTCAAAATTAATAGAAATTATTGAATTTCATTAAGAAAATAATCTTGCATTATAGATAAACATCATTAAAGAATTCTTTTGTAATTTCTTTGGAATATAAAAATAATGAGACTTAGAATTCAAAAATAAATAATGTGCAGATTATATTTTAGTTTTAATTAAAACTATAATATATGATTATATTTTGAATACATGTTATTTTAAGCAAAAAATTTAATAAAAGCATATATGTGTATACGTGGGTACATATGTATGTATGTATTTAAAATTAATTTCTCGTGTTAAAAATCCTGTCATTAAGGAAAAATTTCCTAGTAATTTAGAATAAATATTTAATTTTAATTAAAATCACATTGCATAAAATATTTTCTCATTAATATTGTAGGTAGATCTCGTATTATTGACAATTAAATAATACACATAATTTAGTTTTTTAATAATCGCTAAAATTTTCGAGAAAATGTTAGATTCTTTATAAATAATATGAACATAAAATAACGCATTAAAATTTAATTTTTTTTTAAATATTTTTGAATGCTTGATATATCCATATTTTTGTATATTTAATTAAAAAGTTCAACTAAATTATGAAGTTACATTTTTGTAAAATATTTATATATACAAGTCCAATATTTGTGTATCAGCTGCAACAGATAAGACTAACTTTATGCTTATAGCCCTTATAAAATTTAACAAAATTGAAATATTACGGCAAAATAAATTTATAATTGCAGTAATAGAATGCTTAGAGTTAGTCTATAACTATTTTATATTATTTAATTTTTAATATTTCTTCAACGTCATAGCGTATATAGCGGACTTCAATAAATTCGAATTTGAAAAAAAATTTTATATCCAGGAATTATGTTAGGATATTTATGCCTCATAGAAATACTTTGTAAGGGTCTATTATTTCCATTGGATATCTTGGCAGAGCTCTGATACTCATCAAAATCAAACAATAATTTATTTATTTACAATAACACGTTACACCAAAAACAAACCTGGAAAATTATTTATGATAAGGGGAAAACGTGAAAAACAAGTACGGCGTTTAAAATGAGAAATCGCAGAATAGAATACAAAGACAGGTGATCGCCGAACTTGCAACTACATCGATTACCCTTCCCAACATCCACTGGTAAAGTTCTACTTCCGCACCATCAATCTCGGCCCCGTCAGAGCCCGGGTCACGGAGAAGGTCATCGTGAAGTTGATCGGGAAGGTCGTCACCTAGACGACGTTCACGAGGCGAGAACGCAAGTAGCTTCTGAAGTCGACATCGATTCAGCAGCTTTCACTGGAGCTCAGCCTCCGCGGCCAATCGTTAATTCCCACGCAGCGCTGCCGAGGATTATCTGCATTTCCCCAAATTATTGCGTACGTTCGCCGGGATGCCATGCTTTTTATTTATAGCTATCTGAGTTGAGCCGAAGATATGCACAACTTTTGCTTCTGAAACCTTATTTTATGCCCTTCAGAACGTTTACTATTTTTTCCAACGCCTCTCTCTCTCTCTCTCTCTCTCTCTCTCTCTCTTTCTCTCTCAGGCATCCGGTTCAACCTCTTCTCCATAGCTTCATTTCCCTTCCTGCTTCCTAATCTCTCGAATTTATATGTTATATTATTTCTACACCTGACAAAGCTCCTTCCGCATCCTTTTTCATTGTCAATCCAGTGAACTCGATTTTTCCGAATTATTAAAAATAAAGCAAAAAGAACATGGAAGCTTTTCAAAAAATTTCTCCTTCTTTAACATACTCGCTCGCTATGCTTATTCAATATTTACATCTTAAAAACAATAAAACTTTTACACAGTACTCTATTTTACGAGATGTCATTTATTAATTATTTTTCATAATTATTCTTAAATTTTAATCATCAATAAAGTAAGAAGAAATTTTGATATAATTTCTTCTTAACAATTAAAATTTTTAATTCATAATAAATATCCTTTATCAGTATTAAATACTTGTATAGTACTTTATTTCTTAATATTTCTAACAATACTTATTTTCAAATAGTGTATAAAAATGAAACTAAACTCTTTTCGATTTTTATATTTTCCTAGTTTATAAAATTTTCACTGCGTTTAAATTAATTTTTAAGATGCGTTAATCATTAAATTAATTTTTAATTTTAAATCAAAATAAAATATTTATTTGAATCTGAAGTACATACTTTAACTAGGTTTACAATTTGAAACAGAATTATAATATTACTTGAAACTTACTTAATTTTTAATTAAAAGAGATACTTAGATATTAGAAAGTTATGTATTCTAAAATTTTGCGAATTAGATCTTACTGTAACAAGTTTTAATTAAACAAAAAAAAAAAATTATAAAATTGAAGTAATTATAATTATTTTTCTGAATGTTTACACCGTTAGAATTTTTTAAAATTATATTAATTTTATTAACTTCTAACTGTAAATTTTAAAATATAACAAATAACTTTAAAAAAAAATAAATAAAAAATCAATTATTTAAAAATCTTATTAGTTTAACGATATCTTAAATTTTTTTTTGCTTATTTTTTTTTGACACGATGAAATTATAACGATACTTTTTAAATTTTTCTTTCTTATTATACTAAAAAATTATTGTTGTATAAATGTGGGATTTTTTTACGCATATGTGGCTGTTAATTACTTAAGGACCTGAATATGTTAAGAGGACAGAGTCAAGAAACGAGTGTCGATTAATAAAAATATCTCATTTATTTTATTAATTTATTGTATTTTGGAACTCAAGAGAAAAGAATTTATTTGGATATACTTTTCTAAATGCTTTTATGCTTCAATAGTTATCCTATTCTATCCTTAGTTTAATTGAGTCTCAATTTAGATTGAACCTCGCTTATTAATAATCGGCACGCAGCTTCCTTACTCTGATGAAGAAAGAATGCATCAATAGCTTTTATTTCTTATTATTGCCTCTAGACAGTTACTATCTTAAATCCGTGTGGATTTGCCATCACTATTTATATATAATCAGTCGATGCATTTAAGTTACGCGTAGCTACATATCTTTCTAGCGTCCATGCAATTTGTAAGCTAACAATTGCATTTGATTTTTATATTTTTTTATCAATTAAAATTATTAAAAATTAAAATTATCATGATTAAGGAACATATTGTTCAAAAATATATAAAAAAAATATTTTCCACATACATTAATCTGTTTGGTTCAGTACTTTATTATACAGGTTGAATATTTAAAATACTTGTATTTAAATAAAGCTTATCAATGGTAATTATTATATAAAAGAGTAAGAGGAGTTACAAAAAAAAGTTTTTGTATTGATTATAAAATATTTTAAAAGGGAAATATCATTGAATACTAATCATTTAATTTTAAATTAGGTTCACTTTTAATTTTATTTGAATATAAATATTGTAAAATGAATGAATTCAGTAATCATATTTTCTCTAGATATTATCTAATTAATATATTTGAATGGAAATAAATAAATATGGTTAGGTGAAATTGAATCGATAATCACCTCATTACACCCTCTTGATTAACTTTTTCTTTTAGTAGGTTAATAAACTAACTTTACAAAACTAATTTAATAGAATTCTACAGTTACTAATTATTTGCATTTCTTTATATAATGTTCCTAGTTTGAAATCAACTAGTACCATTGATTTTATTATCAGAGTTCGTTAGTCTATTAAAATAATTATTAGAAAAGCATAGTATTACATGGTAGAGTAATTCATAGGCGGTAACATACCATACAAAATTATTGGCTTTATCGGATCTGCTTTAAACAGGAACAGCACTAAAAAAGAGTGATAACAGTAAGCGCAGTGATATCAGTAGCTAGAAAATTGGCAATAGTTAATTCCTATATATTATTAGTTATTGAGTGTCATTAAATTCTTCGAAGCTGTACTGGGTTAGAGGAGAAAATAACTAACTGAAACAAGAAATCAAAGCGATGCTGCAAGAATTTCTTCGAGGAAAATAATATTCGAAGTGAGAACATAAGACGAGAGGAACAACATCTCGACTTTCAATTAAGAGCGGTATCATTTTTGCAAACATTTTCTTTTATCAACATCGTATTCGAGTAACTGCTATTGAACCCTACGAACTGACCCCAGCTATTTTCTCATTTTGATCGATTTTCCAAGTAACTCGGGAGCACTAAGAGTTACAGTAAGTTAATCGCGTGACGCGAAAAAAGTGAAAAAATTGTCTGCTGCGAGTGGAAACTTGTAGTTTCGAGTTTGTTGATTTGCATAATTTTGGCAAAAGACGCAAACCTCGGCTACCTTTTCTAAGAAAGCAATAAATTCTAGTTTACGATATTCTCACAAATATTTTCTACATGTTCCTTTAAATATTTTATAAGCCAATTTAAATATTCAAACCCTTCCTTTTCCTTCGAACAACCTTTGCCAACATTACTGATTTTACACTGATACACTTTGAACTGTACTTCATAAACAATAGTTATACATGTCTTACATATATATTACTTATTTATATTGATTATTCAATGTTTTTAAATTTTTTATAATAAAAGTAATCATTTGGTTTAAGTGTTTATTAAAATGCATATTATAGATGTTTTTATGTATAAAGAACGACTTGTGCTACTAGTCTGATTTAATTGATTAGTTTGCATTTTGACACAGTAATAACAAAATTGGTTCTAATAAAAAAGAGAATAAATATATTAAAACAGAAATATTTAATATTAAAAAATGCCTTTTATTTAACATTCTAAATAAATAATTCACACGTTTGCTTATATTCGGTATACGATACCAGTAATAAATAATTAAAACCAATTTTACTACAGGTATTCGTTTCATGCTTATTATAGCAATTTTTAAAAACTTTTTTTCGTAACTGACGCTTTTATTCAGTTTTTAGTTTTTAAGGATCAATATTATATTTATTTAATTTTGTGCTTAAATGTATACGATCAATGAAAATGTGCATAACGTAAATTGATCTAATAGAAATTTAGTGAAATAGTCCAAGAAAACATCATGTTAATAATTTCTTAATAAAAAGTTGCTAATTTCTTAAAAAATAAATATTTAATATATGATTATAATAGAATATTTGCAGAGTTAAAAATTAAAAAAAATTAAATTGTGTACTACTTCATGAGAATATATTAAACAACTTGGAATTATTTTAAAAATAAATATTGTTTTATTAATAATAAAAGTCGATAATCAATTACGATCTTAATATTCTAAATAAATAAATAAAATGCACTTAATTATTTGTGATTAAATTATTGTGAAATAAAGTTTTGTTAAAAATTATTATGAGATTTTCGAATTATTGTATTTAAAAACAAATAACTATTAAAAAATTATATTATTTTCTATATAAATAAGATTGATGTAATAAATAGAAGCTGTTTAAATATAAAGAATTTATTTATATTATTTATACAGCCCAAAAGAAACATTGATATTCAAAAATTCTTAAATATTAATTGCAGAATATTTTCATTTATGTAAATAAAAATATTTTAAAGAATTTATACTACTTTTCAAAGAATTTAATAAAACATTATTTAAGAGAAAGATAAAATAAAAAATATAAATAGATATGTTTATATGTTAAAAAACTTACACATATAAACTCATATAAATTTTAAAATTTATCTATTTATTTAATTAGTATGAATATTTTTAATATATAATACCTTATTTAATGTTTATATGTAAAGAAATTTTTAAACGAATTAAATCAAGAAATTACAAAAAGATGTAAGTATCACATAAAAATAAATTAATTCGTATTCGTGGCACATTTTTTATTATATTGACCTAATGTAGGAATATGTAGTTACTTTAGGTATTTATATATAATTTATTTCTATCTATACGTTTAAAATAAAAACTTGAAAATCTATGCTATTTTTAATACATATTAATTTCTTTTCATACCTACTATAATTCAAAAGTTTAAGTTTTTTGAATCAATATTAAACATATTTGTGATAATAAATGAATATTTGAAGATTTTCTTTTGAATTTTTAATTATCAGATTAGATTTAAGAAATATGATTTTTCTACTGCACCTTGACTATGTATATATTCTAAATCAAAGTTAAAGAGAATCTTTCATGTTCTATCAGTAAGCTTTAGTGGAAAAATATGTGAATAATTTACGCATGTTTTAAATACTTGTATTTCGTCTTTTTATGAGCTTGAGAAAGCGTGAACAAACTTATCATGCTTTAAATTAAGTACAATTACTGGAAGACGAAACTAACGCTTCCAATATATTCGAAAAAAAACTCAAATACTCTTCGCAACTTATCAATAACTCGTTCTGATAATGAAAACAATCACATTTTTGGAACCGAAGTGATAATTGCTCACACATAATACCAGCACTTTTGCTCCCTTTGACTTTGCAGAGCCTGTAAGTAGGAAAAGACGGCAACATGATCGATAGGTGTAGAACACACGTTACGAGAAATGCGACAGTGGAAAAGCACTTCCGAAAATGAGTGGATGGCGGAGAGGAGAGTGAATACTTGCCCAACCCCACTAGTCAATAATCGCCACCCTCGCACGAGCGCTCAGCCAAGTTATCGCGGCAGTTGCATTCACGGAAGGGGAAGTTTTCATTTAGCGAGCTTCAAAAGGTCTGTCAACGTCCTTTCATCTTTTTGCTCTGCGTGACAATCTGGAATTAATGTGTTACCTGGTGAAAAGCTTGTGAAAAATTTAATACGTTAAAAAGAAGGGAAGAATTGCCGGCGTCAACGGAGGTCAGTCCTCTCTTCAAACATCTAAACATTCGTTGGAGCTATTATTTCCATCTTAAACCCCTCGAAATAATATGATAGGTTGCTTTGTGCAGAAAAATTGATTTGTATGTGTTGGAAACTGTAACAGCCGAAACCGCGTGTGTGCTCGACTTTTCCAGCTTAATCTTGTGAAATGTCAAAAAAAACTAAACTACTGTTCCTTCCTTCCATTTGGTGCTTAATTTCCTTTCATTACTATTCTACGGATATTTCTCCCTCAAACTAACCTGTACCTCACATAAATGTTATGCATGTCATGTAAGTTATTATCTTGCAATTCATTTCTCTCTCTCTCTCTCTCTCTCTCTCTCTCTCTCTCTCTCTCTCTCTGTCTAGTGATAAATGGAAATTAAATTCGAAAATTTTATAAATTTCTTTATAAAGTTAGATTGCTTGTTAATCAATTTCGACAAATAAAGTAATCAAGATTTTTAATTGAATTCTTTAAATATTTTTAAATTTATTTTATAAATATTTGTGATTTAATGCAAGTTTTATAAGATATTTTCTAAGTAAAAATAAAAGACTCAAACATTGAAATAAATTTTTTTGTTTACCTAGTTTACAAAAGGATGCCGCCAACGATATAGAATAAGACAAACCGATTCTCTTATCTAATCATTTAGTTCAATTTCTTCTTTATTTTCTCTTACTCTTATAGTTCATGTATCGTTTTAGGCACATATATTTCATAGTAGAGATCTTGTTTAATAGTCGTTTTATACACGATATATTACATATTAATTGCAAATAATCTGATTTGCTGGAAAAGATACATTATTACTTATACAATTGTAAATATAAACGATAAAAAGAAACGTAATAAATATCTAATTTGACGATAATTGTAAGGGTAAGTGAGAAAATTAAAGATATGCCATAGTGGATGCAAGAGAAAATACATATAAAAACAAAATTAAGGCATTATATAAATAATGAGAAACATGTATTATTAAGGAATATGTACGGGAAAGAGAAAGAATATACTTAATCGGTGCACACATTTTGTAATATCAATTTCAGACCACAAAGGTGTAAGCATAAACGTATCTAGAGTTTTAAGTACACATATTGTTCTTAAATGCCTCGTAAGCCTCCGCGTGAGCTTAGGTACAAAAATGTCTAGCATTTATCGCTTTCCAAAGGATAACATCTAAAGGTGATCTTCAAACAATTTTTTTTTATGAGCTCAGCTTCCGTCTATCGCAAGCGTTGTCTAGATGCGAACTCCTGCACACATGCGCAACACAAGTCTCTCGTCTTTTTCATTCTATTACAACTTTAATGCTTCAAAAATACAAGATTCAATAATATCAAAAGTTCAAATTTATTTTCAATCTGAATTACAATAAATTTCTAAAAATAGAAACTATTAGTTAAAGTATATAAGTTTCTTTAAAACACACTTGTAATATAAAATTAGTTGATGATATCAAAAAGATCCAATAGAATATGTTTCTATGTCACGCGTTAAAATTGTTTTTAGATTATTGATTTTTTTTTTTAAATCCAAAAAGACTAATAAATTTAATACGTAGTTTTACGGTCATATATTTATATTTGGAAATATCCGTTACTTCATACAGAAAAAAAGATGTTTTTAATATATGAATAAAAAAAATTTAAGATTTTCAGACTTGTTCAAGCTACATTTTATTCTTTGATTTCCAATAAACTTTTCCAAACTATAACTATGACGCTTATCAAAATATCCGTATTTAATCATTGACTTTTTTTTATTAATTTCAAAGCCCAAACACTTTTGTATGATTAAATAAAATATTTTACTATAATTAATTACTTGAATCATAACTCAAAGATATATAAACAATATTTGTAATTATATACATGTATGATATAATGCTTCTCTTTTTAATAACCAACACTTGATTTATGAATATTTAATAAAATATTAATAATATAACAAATTTATTTAAATTTTTTAAAATTAAACATATATATTAGGAAACATATAAATTAGGAAAATACCGTTTTAAATATTTTGGAAATGTTAATAAAAATGATCTATTTGGGTATCTATACATATTTCCTACATTTGTCTTTAATGAAAATTTTCCTTTACTTTCAATTTCATAAAGGGAATAAGGAAAACTTCCAAACAAATTTAAATTTTCTCAAAAAATTAAATTCTCTTCGATGATCATTTGGATTATAAGATTTTTTAATACTCTTAGTATCATGAAAAAAATGAATAATAAAAAATAACATTATACTACCTCAATTTTTCAATTATTTATTAAACATATTGGAATAAACTTTATTATACCAATATATATTTCAAAAATATATAGCTTTTTCTACTACATACGTATGAGTCATAATATATTATTGCAATACTTTAAAAAATATGAATAACGTTTTATATTTGCTATATAATGGAAACTCAGGAGGTCAAAATATTTTCTGCTTAATTCACATTCGAAAATCTTACCTGTACTATGCAATACATTTTCTTCGAGGAATATATTAATATATTTAATCTATAGAATAAATTAAAAATAATAGAAAATATTAAAAATTTGTATCTAAAGCTCATAAGTATGAAATCTTAATTAATTTTTTTTTAATCAAAGAAATCATCTATAATTTTATTTAATTTATCACTTTTGTAATATTAAATAAAATTGCATTTTATTGTTTTAGGATCTAAATTGATTTTCTTAATCCTAATTACGTGAAATGGGTAAATTTTAAAGGGTGCACTGCATTTATAAAGTCCAGTTTTACGAAAGAAAACGATAAAATTTCCTTTTATTACCTGAACTTAAAAATTTATTAGTTTTTTTAAAATTTAGTTTCACGAGATTTTTTTCTTGATAATGATCCCTCGACGTTCATGTATTCGTTATAGTAAGTTAAATTGCACACAAAAAAAATATAATAATACAAACATAATAATAATAATATATGTGTTACTTATAATATCTAACTGTAACTTACACTTATAATATATACTTATATATTTATACTTATTTCATTATACTTAGTTCATTGTTCATATATATACTTATACATATATGAGCAATGAACAAACACGCAACGTGCCTAAATTATGAACTATGAATAATAAGAGTTGATGGACATATATTTCATATTTTAACAAATATAAATTACTTTGACAAATATATGTATATATATATATTTTAAAATTTCATTTCTCAAATTCATTAGAAATTGATAATAAAAGATTAACTTTTCACTATTGTAATTCTAGTTCTATAGAATTAATTAACAATAAACTAAAATAATATTGTTTTTAATATCCTATAATCAATAATAATAAATTTAGAGCTACTGGTAATGCAATTGTCAAAAAAATATCTATTCCAAGTTCCTTTATCTTATTTTAGAAAGCAAGACTCATTAAATTGACTAAAGTACTAACGAATTTAAAACTCTCTTGACAAGAAGAAATTTTATGTCTTTTTGGGGGATAAATTTTGATCATAATTTAAAAACTATTTTGAATACCACATAATGAAACTAGCTACTAAGTTTCATTCTTTATAATATCAGGTATTCACGTAATATTTTTAGAGTATTTCATGACATTCGGTATTCGGTAAAATTTATTCACAGGAATAGCATTCAAAGTAATTGCGCTAAAAAATAGCTTTAAATTAAAATAAACATGGAAATCAAAATGTTTCATTTAAAAGTTTTATAATATAAGGTTTGTGAACAATAGAAGCAGATTGTTATAATTTCAAAATTATTTAAAATTGAAATCTATTTTATTTTCATCTATCACTGAATAAAAAATATTGTTATTAACCTTATAAATAAAAATAAATTTAAATGTATTTTGAAAAATAACTTATATTAAATAATTATACATTAAAACAAATATTTATAATGTACGCATTTTATACAGTACATTATTGATATATAATGTATGTATGGAATGATTCATAAAATTTTAGTTTTCATATTTCCACGAATATTTTTTATAATTTTATTTATTATTGAAATTTCTCATTTTGGCAAAAAACATACAAATATGATAATCACGTAATTCACAAAATACATATTTATCTAGAAAATTTATCTAAAAAATATTCATACTTAAACAAAATCTTGAAATTTTTGTAGACTATACATAATTTTTTTTCTTAATTTTATGTTAAATTTGTTTTATCTTCAATAAGAACCGTGATTTCCAGCAATAAGAATTCTTAAAAAATAAATGTACTCAATATATTTATTACTTAAACAAATATAGAAAATATTAAAATATATTATCACTTATAAAAGAAGAAAAGTAAACTAAAACAAACAGTATACATGAAAAAAGACCATAATATCACAATTATATATCACATTCATTTTCCACTTTCATTTTTCAGATATTTTTTGTTAAAAAATTAAATAATGTTTCAAGTGATAAAGTATTTCCATAACGTGACACGAAAATCAAACAAAACATTTTAGTTACATTAAATATTTTTTATTCACATTTAAATTGTTAACTGTACACTGTAATAATACTCTATATATTGTTGATATATATCTTTTATAACAATGTATAACATTATATAATTTTAAAAAACAAAAACTGATTGCATAACTAAAATAAACAGTCTACTTTTTTTGTAGACACTTCTTTTTCCATTTATAAGTCATAAACTCAAAGATGTATTTATAGTGACATTATCTCTTAATACATATACTTTGATCGTAAAATAACCGATATAAATATATTATGTCCACGATTTTAAATTTTCTTTATAAATACATTTTTATTCATTAAGAATTGTCATTATTCATACCAAAATATTCGGGTAGTTCGCGTAGGCCTTGTACAATATTCAACAAAATGTATGTGTTCTCATTTTTTTTAAATTTGGAGCATTTTAGTCACATGTTAGCTTAAAATATTGATTCAGATAAAAATTACAGGAATATTTATATAAATAAGTTTCAAAATCTGCATATATCTGAAGAAGTGTATGAGTTTACCGATCATAAAAAACCACTTACCACTGCCAAGTGAATCTTAATAAAATACATGCCATTCGTAAAGCTCTTTAATGAATATCTGTTTGGGCTTCCTTCTCCATCTCTTTTGTCTTCCTCCTCTTTAAAGTTTATCTCTTATAAAAAATAAATAAGATATCGTGAAGGTGAAAGCAGGAGGGTAAAGGTAACTTCGAAAGTTCCAAGGAAAACGATACGACACACATCAGTGGCCCAAAGCCACAGTCGGCATTACAAAGAGGAAAAATTATTTTCCACGCCCCCTCCCCAGAATATTTATCGCCTCTATTCAGCTTGGTATTTACCATCTCGCTCGCGATATACGCAATCACGGGGTGAACGTCATTACTCCGTTTGGACGAGGAGGAAAGCGCTGATTGCACGCAAAACCCACCCACCACTCGTGAACCCTATATATGTATTTATTGGTGGATGCGGGGGTGAAAGTGGAGGATAGAACCGTGGCAACTTTTTCACTTAACTTTAGATATGCAAGTTTCCTTATAATTTCTGATGAGAAAAAGAATGACTTGAATTGCATTGATATTGTAATTGATCGGATAAATTCATCATCGAGATGCAGTTTTCACAAAATATCAGTTGTTATTTTATAATTTAACTTTAGAAATAAAAAATTTATTTCATTGTCACTTTAAAACTTTTAGTCTCTTTTAGTCTCGACATTTTTTCTACGTGTTAATGTGTCTTTATCATTACTAATAAAATATATTTTAAAAATTTTAAACGATATCTATATTTTAGAGTATATCTTCAGATATAACTAAAAATTATTTTTTCGTATAAACGAAACTAGATAGTTTCTATATAAATTTAAAAAAAATTCTTTTAATATTCTATAAATAGAATACTACTAATAATAGTAATAATAATAATAATAATAATATTTTAGAGGTCTTACTGAATTATCGGTATAATTTGTATGTTTGAAATATTAATGAAATTAATTTATAACAATACTTCAATATTATTTCTGTTAATGTAAACGCTTTTATTATCTACCCGTAAAACTAATAATTCGAATTTTTTCATTGCGACTCTAAGTGCATTTTCATTCTAAACACATTTATTATTATTTCTTGATTAAAATAAATGATACTCTATTCAAGTTGTATAAAAAGTATAATTTTGTGTATAATGATTCGAGCCTTTGTGAAAATTAATTATTTAACAAAAGAAGTATTGCTAATAATTAATCGGATTGTGCGCAAGACCTAGTTAATATTGACTCGAAACGAAGATAGAACCTTTAATTGGTTAAAAAATATAATAAGAAATTTTATATTTGCATTAGAACGAAAATTAGTCGTAAATTTTATAAATTTCGAGTTGCAGAACTAGGTGAGTTCGGGGGAGTTGTTCGCCTGGATAAGTCAGTGATTCGGACGCAAGCAAGGATGAGCCAGGGGCCGACGATTTCGCGGGAAAGCGCCTTTTCCCTCTTTTTGTTTCCCGCGATGGAATTTCAACAATAACGAATAACTGCGGCGCGTCGGAAGTTCCGGAAATTTAAGTGTCGCGTCTGCGCAAAGTGCTTTATTCGATAAGAAGTTAGGGGCGAAGTCTCCGCGGGTAAAAGGGACGACAGGTGCATTGTGTGGCCAGCCCGAAGACACGAGGCTAATATTGGAAAGTGAAACTTTATGGCTCTGCGGCCAGAGGGAAAACTTAATGGATCCAAATGGCTCGACCGCCCTCCTCTCCGTCCTTCTTACCATCGCCCCATCCCTTCTTTTCTCTCACTTTATCTGATTATTGCACTATGCTCGGCGGTAATAAAATGTAGTGGGGGCTCGCCTTTAAAAATTATTGCCAAATTGCGAACACTTTATGAGGCACAATATCAGATTTACCCCACCCCACCTTGTTACCCACGTTTTATTCACGATTACTGTTCGGCAAGACCTTGCAAGGGCTTGCAACACTGTTTTTTTGGGCGTCAAAGAAAAATTTAAATGCAAACAATATTTACGATGTATTTTAAATGAGGTCTCTTTAGTTCTCTACTTTTTGCTTTAATAATTAGTCCATGAAATCAAGTAACTTCTGCTGTGATTGTAATACTTGTACTAAATGACGCTTACACAATGATGCTGTCGATAAAAGTTAAAGCTCTTGAATAGTTAAAAAAAGTTTGTTTAAAAAAAAACGTAACGTTTGTTTAAAAAAAAGTTTAAAACAACCTTAATTCGCGAAGTCTTCCTTTTTTTTAGTGTCTTTGATAATATCGTCTTCCAAACTTTTATTTCAATTCCATACCCAATCGTAAAAATAAATTATGCGATGCAATTAAAGTCGCGTCATCGATCCATTCAACAAGCATTTCATAACTATATTAAATTATTAAATTCAGTTATTAGAGGTTTACTTAAAATCTATTCATAAAAGTAAATATTATTCGCAATAGATTGGTACTGGAGTAATAATAATAAGGCTAGAATCACGATTATCATAAAATAAATTATGTAACGTTACATACGCTCGAATAATCAAGATGAGCAAACAAATATTATTACTTAATTGTAATACCGTAAAAAAATCCAAAATAAATTAAGACTAGCACTTGAGCAAAACAATGCAACTAAGAGTTTAAAAACGAGAAGAAACGAGATGTCGCGGAAAAGCTCCCAAGTACACGGAAAAATGTTTCGCAAAACCAAAATTCAAATCTTCTTGAAATCAAGTTTCCCTCAAATGAAAAGCTCCCATCTTACGGAAGCGTCCCATTTGTGCTCTCTCCTGCAAATTTCTCACCGACCATCGCCTAATACCTTAGCCCATTACTTATAACCGCAAAAATTCGGAGTTAAGCCATCTCGGTTAATTTTCCTGGTGGCCTGCCCTCCAAATTGTAGCGGTGCCTCCCCCCGCAACCCCGGTGGTGCGTGGGAAGCGCTGAGACGGAAATGTGGAACAGGGCTGGATTGATGAACGGATAGATGGATAAATCGCGCTTTCCTGGGCTAAGTCGCGCCTGCGCCCTTGTCCTTCGATCCTGAGATCAGGTGGAATTTCTCCGAGTGACGCCCCCGCGTTACCTTGCAACTTCCTGACCACCTCTGCCCGTCTCTCCTGTCATGGTCACCACATTCTCTATATGTAGAACAAGTATAAGTACCCTCTCCAGATCATGGGGTGTTATTTTTAAATTCTGAAATTCTGAAATTTAACGAAGGGAAGCTCCATTTTATCGCAGCTCATTTGGACACTCAAGTACCATTAACGAAAATTATGCAATCTCATTATGAGACAACCCTAAATTTTATACACTTTTTTTACATTAAAAAAAGAAATATAAAACCAAGCCTTTATTTCTTTATTAACTACCTACATAATATCGATAGGAAGAAGAGAATATATTTTCATAATCTGTGAAAATATAAATAAGGAATAAGAAAGCATAACCTAATCTAACTGGGCGGGACAATCGAGAAAATTTAATTTAATTGAATGACAGTAATTTCCACGCTAATAAAATCCAATCGTATTCTTTTATAAAGATTATTTCTTTATATCTCGATATATTTGACTAGAGTTTAGCGATGATATTGAACAAAATTAATTGATACAATACGTTCAATATGAAGGTTCTACATATTTTTTTTCTTTCTGGTTTTTTATCATTTAATTCTAAAACGATTTTTATTGCATAAATTTTATTGATTTTCAGGTAATTGTTGGATACATAATCTCTATGTATACAGCAAAAATATCTATATATAATACTGATTTTCTTGAATTTTTATGTTAACTATGTGAATTGCTTATTTAATTTCATTAATTATTACAATCAATGCAGCTGTCAACAGAACATTTAAATATCTTACAAATGTAAATGTATACGTCAAAATAATAAATAATACTTATTTATATTTATAATAATATCTATACTTTTAATGGTACTTTATTTATAGTTCAAAATTAATGAAGAAAAACGAAACAAGTTACAAAGATAGAAATTTACGTTTTATTACAATTATTAAATGTAATTACCGAGCATTGAATACTGTAGGAGGAATCGCAATAATTTTAGAATTGCCATAAAATGAGATAATAAGTATCTAATATTAAAACGAAAATTAATTTACAATAAATTATTTAATGTTTTTGAATACAATTTCAATATAAATAAATAATCGTAGTAATTTTAGTAAGTTTTATAAATATATTTTTCTACCCTGATGAACTAGAAGTTTCAAGAAAATGAAAGCCAGTTTTGTGTACATGCAAGACAAATATGAAAAACATTATTAACATTTATTTTATAATTTGCAATTATCGAACATAAATTATATCGATAAAAATAAGTTTATGCACAATATTCACTAATATATTCAACTATTTCACATACAAGTATTAAATAAATCCTCGGTTGCTCATTATGGGGTAGTTTATTAAATTCTGAAATTATACATTCAAAATTAAATAAAAAGTGTCTAGAATTTCGCATACGTTATCGAAATCACCAAAGACTAGACAATGCAAAGTGACAATGCAAAATTAACAACAGTATTAATGAAAAAAGGAGTTCTGCTCTCCTTTTATATAGTGGCATATAAAACGTATTCTCTTATTAATTGCTAACCAACGCAATACATTCAAGTTAAAACAAATAATATTAAAGGCAAGTGACAACTTTTTTAGCGCTACCATGAAAACTTCATACACGATCAATATATCTTAAACCTACGGTACATCTCACAGCTAACAAAATATCACAATAATTAATTATACTATTATTTACCGTAATGATCAATGCTTCTCATTATAAATATTCATAAAAAATCCGATTACAGCCAATATTATATCAAAACTAAAACTTAAAAAAAAAAAAAAATATCAAAAACCGTATGATATTAGAAACATTAAATACATTCAAATTCTACGGATCTTAACCAGATAAATCGAAAATAAATTCACGACTACATTGAGTACATAATAATAACAATTATAACATATTTGTATGCTGATATTAAATCAACATCAAACATTGACGGGAAATTTGAAATGAAAAGCTAAATTTACCAAAAAAAACATTAATTTCAATACATATTGAAAGAATTCTCCCATAAATATTTGAATACTTTTTTAACTACTTATCAGAGAAAATAAAAAGAAAACAAAAAATAATCAAAGTTGTTAGAAAATAAAAGAAAATATCATTGCATAGATATTTTTATTATATATCAATAATCATTAATTTAATTAAAAAAATAATTCATAAATAAACAAATATATATAGATATATATATATAGACATACATATTATAACACATAAGACATACATATTATAGATACATATTACAACTACTAATAAAACTAAATAATCAAAAAAATGGAAAGAAAAAAATCACCAAACAATTAAATAGCAAAAAATATAAATTAACGTGAATTGCTGGTTAAACTACAACAGATAAATAGTACGAACTGTACCAAACTATACAAAACTTTTTTACAATTTAATGATTCAGCTTTTGGCTGAGATAGTACAAATTATTTTTAGCAGTTCATAAAAAAAATCCAAAACTACACTCTTCACGTGTAATTAGATATCTTATGATAAAGTAATAAATAAAATTAAAAATATAATTTTCAACATAGATAAACGTTATTAAATAAAATAATGCATTGAATAATGCATCGTGTAGAATGCATATATTTTTAATATAAAAAACCTGATGCATTGGCCGTTCTAGGATAGAATATATTAAAAGTTTGTAGGGATTAAAATTATCGAATAAAATATCAATATCCAGTTGTAACAAACCTTTCCAGAAGCCCGTGAGTTACACAGTAGGACACCCGCTGCATGAATCCTGTATTCTTTATCCAATTGTTGATGTTGCGCTTGTATTTTTCTGCAAAGGTAAATAAAATTCGTTTACGAAAACAAATGTTTCCTTTTCTCAGATGTTGCAAAATATTTTTATTGATACTTTAATTTTATATACGAAATATAAATTACAAAATGTGATTATAACATATTCACAAAATATAATATTTAAACTTATTGTCAAACTAGTTACACATTTTTCAGTCTAAATTTTCTTAAAAATCCCCTTGTAATTTATTGAGATATAATAACATTTCGGATTAGTTACTAAATTTTATATCTCAACATTTTTTACCAGTATTTCAATTTACAAAACTAATCTTAAAAGTGAAATATTAATATTACATCTTTCATTCATTATACATAGTATTAATTCAAAAAAACTACAAATAAATAAAAATTTTAAAAGAAAGCAGTAATATAAATAATAAAATAAAACTTTGAAATATAATTTTGTTTTTAGTACTAATATTATATTATTAAAGTCAAATTTTGCCCATAATATCCCCATAATATATTTTAACGAAATTAAGAAGCTTTTATCATTCATTTCTTCAATTAATAATTTTTTAGCATATATTAATTTTTAATATATTATCACAAATTAATAAAAAATAATTTTTACATTCAATCAGGATAAAAAAGAAATATTATTGTGTTCTTTTTAATTAAATCATTATCGGTTTTATATTTGTAAGCAAAAAGTCATTCGTAAAAAAAAAAGAATAGTTTATCGGAACTTATTGTGCTAGAAGCTTCAACAGAATTAATAGTGAATATTATATTCATGATACTCCATTTATTTGCATTGCATGCATTCATTTTATAATATTAACAAATTAAGATTTAAAATTGTTTTTAAAATATTTTAAAAAAAAAATGTTAATATACTACTTTGAGCTTCCACTTTACATGATAAAAAAAAAAATTCCAATTTAATGAAGTATTATATTATATTATACTATATTGAAATGAATAGACTTTATATTTGACTTTTATAAACTGTTTAAAACTCTAACGAAATAAAATAAAAGAAACAATGTTATGTATTTCAACAAGCATAAATCTCTGATTAAAAGATAATATTTGAAACTGCAATTCAAATATAGTTTTTCTAAATCTACATTAAATATTTTATTTATAATTTCAAACAATATCATTATTTTAATTTGGGAAATAGCTGTATGTAATGAAAACAAATGCTAACAATAAATTTTTATCATTATCATGCAATAATTAAATCTCAATCATAATGAATGCAAAAAACCATTGCGAGTATATATAAAAAATGTATTGTTAATCAAAGATCAGTCATTTTAGTATTTGATAATGTTACGTGAAATAACTCATGTGTGAAAAATCTAATTTACATCATTTTAATGAATAATTAATGTTAAAAAAAACTCATGATTTTTTCCCCTCTATTTTAATGAATTTGTATATTTATCAGTATCTTCAATGAAATATAATTATTATAAAAAGATAAATAAAAAAGATAATTTATCAATAATTCAGAAATCTTAGGTAATAATACTATAAAAGTTGAAAAAAAATTTTAATATGTATTTTTAATTTTACAATGATGTTTAATATATACATGGAAATTACTTTTCAAAGGTATTTATAAAAAAAAAAAAAAACTATTGAACTTGAGTTCCATAAATAAATGAGTAATATTGAGAATTTACAGTAAAAAGATTGAAGTAAAATAATTGTTCATAAAAAACATATTGAAATATATTTATGGTTTTAGGGGAGCAGCTAATGCAGAAGTCAAGAAGTATAATAAATTTACGAGTTAATGGTGTTAAACGAACAAGTTTCATTGTCGATTTCATGTCGCTAAATTGCTGATTCCCGAAGTAGTGACCGTGCAGAGGATGAAATAAAAAAGGTAAACTTTTGAGCAACAACGTGAAAGTTCATCGATTCATCCGGAGTTGGCGTGTAAACTCAACGGACCTACATGAGTATTAAAGAGTGGTAGGTGGAGCAGAGGGTGCAAAAGGGTTGTGGGTGCAAAGGGGCTTGGGGGTGGTGGACTTACGATATAGCGTGTAGCAACTCCTGGCGCTGCTTCTCCTTAACTTTGACGCTTCCACCCTCGGCAAGGGCGGCCTGTAATTCCCGTTGGAGCACTGCCAGTTTCCGACGCTCGGCCTCCAGCAGCAGGGAAGTTACCTGCACAGAAGACACGGTTTTTTTTTAATTTACCGACTGATGGAATCTCGCTTTCGGCAAACACATTCCAAAGAGTACAAACTGTACTCAAATGTCAAAACTTTATCCAAATCCACCTTTTTTTAAGGTTTCTCACGATCAAAATTAATAGTATCTTCTAAAACTCCTTTCTTTTTCTTACATGCTTTTTTTATGCTTACTCCCAAAATTTTTGTTTGTATTAAACTAATTAATTTCCTAACTTTAACTAGACTTCCTTTGATAGGTTAACACTATTCTTTAATATCATCAAACATTTCTTATTTTAATGAAATTTCTCATGTACAACATAAACAATTAATAATAATCCAAAGAAACTCAAATAACGCTATGAAAATAACTGTTTTTTTGAAAATTCTCTTTGAACATCTCTGCTAAACAATTATTGTTCTCAAAAAATTCGCAAAAGTATTAAATACTTTCCTACTAAAAAATTTTTAAATAGTTTTAATAAATATACTTATTTTATCGGGTATATATCTTTTTATCCTACATTGTTAATATCATTTCTTATTTAAAAATAATATTTCAATTAAATAATAAATAATACAAAGAATTAATTTCATTTAAATAATAATATTTAAACATTTTTCTTATATTTCACATATTCTAAATACAATAATTTATAATGTTATTTGAATAGATTTCAAATAACTGTTGTACACTCTGTACATTTTCAGAGTAACATTATGAACTAAAAGTATGGTATGATTATTAGTATATTTGTTATTGTAATATAAATTTTGCAGTTAATATTTTATTAGTTGAACATAATTAACTTCATTATTCATTTTTTAAAATATACAATGTATTTCATATAAATATTCTAATAGTACTGTAAAGTAAATATTGTAGAGCATATATTATGACAAACAATTTTATTGCAATTTTTTATAAAAGTATAATAAAATAAATCTGATAGGTGAAATATTAACGAAATAAAAAAAAATTTTTTCATAATAATTTGAATATCGTAGATTAGTCATCAATGCGGGAGTCGATAAGGTAGTCTTCATTTTGCTTTCATTTTGCTCTTTACTTGGATTGAATCAACAACTACCAGCAGCAAATGTGTACCCATCATTCGTCAGTTTAGCTAGTGTTGGTCATATAGAAATCTTCCCAACTTTAAAGATAACCCGTTTATTTTTACAAAAATAATAAAATATTTAAGTAATGAGTATTAATTACATCCACTATTATAATGATCACAATGTTTTTCCAGTCAATTTTGTAACATATCCATGATCTCACGTTAGTTGTATTAATTAATAAATTAAATTAATTAAATAAATTAAATGAAAATTGTATCTATCAATAATTATTATTAAAACAAAATTATGAAATTTAAATTAAATAATATTTTATGAAAAACATGCAGATTAATTATTTTAATTTAATAATAATTCAAGGATATTCTAATATATATTTAAATAAGAATATCTTAAATTTTATCTTTATATGGAATATAAAGGCAATTTGTTCTCTTTAAAACTAAATACATTTATTTTCTAATTTTTTAATTGAATCTTTATTGCATTACGAATAACAAATTGCATTTGTATGTTTTAATGACTCCTATATACTATCAATTATTTATATAAAATAAGTATTTGTATTATATAAAGAGATCTAAAAAAAGAGTGATTGAATTTTTCAAAAAAGAAATATTAAATACGTACATTTAAAAAACATCGTAATCTTTGCCAAAGATATATCTTTCATGTACTGTATTTGGCTTTATGCAACCATTAACATCATATGTTAAATTCAAATTTTATATATTATATATATTGATTTTCATAGAAAATAATAAAAAAATTTTGATTTGATACAATTGATGTCAATAAAAAAAAATTATATTCAGTCAGTATGATTAATATAGCTATTATAATTTAATTATAATAATATGATCATGGTTCATTAAAAAAATTAATAAAACATTTTTATACAAATAATGAATTTGATTGGGTTTTCAATTGAGATACTAATAATTTCAATATTAATTATCAATTTTTTTTTTCTGAAAGTGGTATCAAAAGAATTTATACTTTCTCGATAATACAATAATAAATTATATTTTTAATAAAAGAATAGAATTAAACGCGGTGAATAAAAGAATTAAAACTTTCTATTAAAAAGCATTTAGTAATGATTTAATAATCGAGAATCTACAATCAATTAAATTTAAATACCATTGAAAAAGATATATTACAAATTGCAATTTTAATATTAATATATGTATATAAATATGTGTATAAATGTTATATTTTATTGCAAACTCAGTCTACATCTTTATAATGTATAAATTATAAAAGGTGAATTTATCAAATAGATATTACACTTAAGAAAATTTGAGATACATTTAAAAATATATTTTATATTATAATTTTAATAGCAAACGTATACTCAAATATGTTTCAGGAAACAGTTAATTCTTATGCATAAAATATTAAACTAATTTAATGTTATTATTGACTTATTGTGTGTTCCAATTGTAGTAATTGTTCAACAAAACATTAAAAATATCACACAGTATGAGGAATTCTTCTAGGAAAAAACTATTACACATTTTTTTTTAAAATTACATTACAGATTGCTTAGCATATTACTGTTATTCGAAAACCTTTTTTATATGAAACTTTTGTTTGGGTCAATCTAAAATATCTTTCTAATTCAAAAAATATATACATTTTTTATTTCCATATTCCATAAATATTCAAAAACTTATGATACTATTTTTAATATTTATTGTTTTAGTCTAATTTTACATATGAACTTTGTTACTACTGGATAAATTGTTATTTACCTTGGTTTTCTGCAAAAATAGTTATAAATATATGTATATCAAGGTTGCACGTCGACTCATAAAATTTTATGGTCCATAAAATTTCAATAAGTAGTTTTTAGCTGAAAACTGACAATATAAAAAGATTTTTTGTATAATTATAAATAATTCACATTTTACTCATAATATGCGAGTATAAATAAATATAACTGTGAGTAATAATGTAAAGGGATTGGAAAATTTAACGAAATTAAAATTCAATAGATTACGCGTCATTTAATAGAAATAATTACAAAGCTTTGACAAGTAAATTAAAGAGGAAAAATGTGCAGATTGACGAGAGAATATGTATTGATGTAGGTGATAATTGTGTACGTGTCATTAAAATTCATTTTCATTTTCAATTCATTTTGAGGGTGTCTTACTTCCTAGATATGCTCAGCCATCTAACTTATTTCCCAAATGACTATCCGTCCGATGCGTCCGATATTTCTCTGGACGAAAAGCGTGTCGTTTGGGCATCAACGGCAACAATTACACTCCCAAGAAATGCTGCTGAAATACTTTCACGTGCTCTAGGAGCAAAAATCCGCATCCTTGACATTGAGTATCTGTAGTACAATGAAGTAGAGCTCGTTCAGCAACAACTCATTAGTTCCCCTCGACGTCCCCCACGTCCTGCTGTGCGCCTGAATAACGGCCAAGAAAAACTCGCGCATGATCCTTAAAGAAGCTATCACTTGGATAATCCGTGTCGATCGGAGCGACAACGACTAGCAGAAATCGCGGCTCAGGAGCACCCGAGATCATCGGATAGAAGTGGAAAGAGAGAGAGAGAGAGAGAGAGAGAGAG
This sequence comes from Eupristina koningsbergeri, assembly GCA_018907245.1. NCBI lineage: Eukaryota > Metazoa > Arthropoda > Insecta > Hymenoptera > Agaonidae > Eupristina > Eupristina koningsbergeri. Next base: position 1,701,559 of record JACCHV010002775.1, read on the forward strand.
AGAGAGAGAAAGAGAGACGCATCGCAGGTGACCACCTCCTCGTTCACCCCGAGCGATCCTCAAGAATAGTCGAGGATGATATACGAGCGAGGTTGCGGCTCGTAAAAACTGGGCTCCAGCAACTCCCGTGAAGGATCAAAGTATGGCCCGCATCGCCACGCACCACCTCCTCCTGCTCCTCCTCCTCCTCCTCCTACTCCTACTCCTCCAATTAACTCGAGGCACTTCCTAGGTCAGATATCGTATGACTGATTACCGGGCATCCGCGGAATAATCCGTTACGCTCGGCGCACCTCCGAATCGTTTTTCCTCGCGAGCCGAGCGCGATTCCGTTCCCCGATCCTCCATTTCCTTATTTATTTGATCTTTTTCGACGGAATTTGAAACCCGAATTCTCGCGTTTTTGTACACGATGTGATTCTGCTCGATTCGACGAATCCAATGCCGAATTCCAGACAAGACTTTATGGGACAGATCCCTTCGCCGCGGATTATTATGCAAAAGGTCAAATCGCGAGAACTACATTTCGCGGTTGTAAAAACCGTATAAAACAAAACGAAATAGTATAAAACTTACAAGAACCCATAAAGCTTCGGAGATATAGAAAAAATAGGTAATTCCTCTGTTGCAGCAATCGGGATTTAGGCTTACTATTTTTGCAATATATTTAAACTTACAAAGTAAATAGGTCGTAATAAAAAAAAAAGTTTTAATGAGCTATGGCGTTATGTAACTCGAGAGAAAGATAATAAAGCTGAGGTAACTCGATAGGATCGACAGTGTTATTAACTACTGATGATATGTAAAGGTCTAATAAGTACATTCGTAGCGCTCACACAGACAACTTATTTTATTTTCATTAAACATAAACTGACAATTACATACTTTCTATGAGGATAATTATACATTAAATGTCTTAACTCCATTAAACATTAACTTCGAGAATGACATACCATGTACCACACAGTAAACATGTTTCGAGGAACTTTAAATGCCTCCTTGACAAAGTCACCGATTAAGAAAATTTCCAAACGAGTAAAAAGCACCAGCAAATGATTTAATGTTGATTTAATAAATAATTTAATGTTGATGAGTACATTTCACGCCACACACGGGAAACATACACTTGTGTATACCACATGTTTATTCACAATGAAAATGGAATATAGTTGAGCGTTTAGCCACACATTCGGCTAATCTTGTGCTACTTGAATATTTTTCACTGTTTATTCAGAAAAATGTAATTCCATTTGTTTCAACATATTTGTAACGTCTTTGATCGACTTTTTACATTTATTGAGGCGACTGTATATCTCCTAGTGGTCATTGTTTAATCGTAAAGGAGATAACAAAACCAAATTTATTTCCTTTATATTTCAAATAATTGCACTCTGGAATAATGTTGGGATTAATCGCAAGATACAAATAATATATTAGAATTTTTTATATATAAATCTCAAATTTTATTATCAATATTATATAATTTTATATATCTATATATTTACAAACATTGCATTTGTTATTAAAGACAATGATGACATTAATTAGTGTTAAAATTTACATCGAAAGATCATGAATATTTATGCTAGTCAAAGATATAATTTTGAATAAAAAAAAGTCAATGATTAGATTTTTATTTTAAATATAATGATATTATTTGTTTGTACAATTAAAGAGAAAGATAAAAATGAATGAATGCATTAATTAATTTTTATGAATGAGGTTTTATAAGCCTTTATGAAAAACATTGAGTCTCTCAAAATATAAAATTATGAATAAATAATATTAAAAACTGTAAATATAGCCAAAAGTTATATATTCATATAACTTTAAATGAATTAAAAGGACACATTATAAAGAATATAAAAAAATATTAGGCTTAATTATTACTACTTCAAAAGTTAATTTAAATTCAAATATCATTTTTTATTTAAATGTTTAGAAACAAGTTATTTAAAAAAATTAGTTTTTATGCTTTACGTTTATTCGTATTTCTCAAGCTCTGATTCCTCAGATAATTAAGAAATTTTTTTAGAAATTATAATATTAAATAACAAATACATTTTAGTTGTCGTTTCTTTGAATAGGCTTTCGTATCTAATAGTGGAGAAATTAGCAAGAGACTTCTTTGAAGTAACAAGCCAGCCTGTCTCTCTCTCTCTCTCTCTCTCTCTCTCTCACACACTCTCTATTTCTTGCTCTGTCCTGCTCCCAGAGTTCCTAGAGAATAAAATTCAATTCCATTCTTGTTCAGGCCGAATAGGGTTCAAAGAAACGTATTCATCTCCTGAGCAAACACTCGCCCGCAAGGAAGTTCAGCGATTATCTCAAGCACATTCAAACCAAAACCTAATCAAGCGTAAATCCTACCTCGTGGTGTACGGAGGATCCGGAGGAAGAAGAATAAAACCGGGTGCAAAAGCCATGATTTTTCTCGTAGGGACTATTTGATTGAATTGGGAATATCCGAGTTGGGATCATCATTACATGGCCGAGCTGAACATTCGCCTCTTCTTCTGAACTTTGCTCCTAATAACTTCGTGAAGCCTTAGAAAAGTGAAAACTACTCGACTATCAACGAATTCATTGCATCTAATTGTTGTCATTTGGACGTTGGAATATCATCGGGAAGGTTTTTGCCTAAACATGATTTGCTCATAACACTTTGTGTCAATCACAAGCATAAGATTCATTTTATTTTTTAGTGTCAATTTAAGAAATAACATAATTGTCTTAATTAACTTATTACAAATGATTTGTTAAAGAGTGAGGAGGAAAAGTTGTACGATAAAAAGCAATTTGAATGTTTCACGAAGAATATTAACAAACATCCTTTTGTTTACTAAAATCAACTGGAATGATAAACGAGCAGTGATATATCTGTTGATGAATGTTATTGAATATTATCTCAACATTTGAAAATTTTTCTTTCCGTGGATATTTTTCAATAGATCTATGTAGAAATGTATTTTATTAAGCAATTCCACATCTCTATAATTAACCACAGAAAGCTGGAGACTTTTATTTATTAAATGGCAAGAATCATTAAACTCGTATCAGAAAAAGATTTTTCTCCCAACATATTTATCATTTATGCACAATTAATTTTGTAACATTTAATAAATAATTTCGATTAATTGAAAGAAAATATAAAACTGAAATTTGAGTCATCTGTTGCATTATTAAGTGACATAATAAAGCTTGAGTAAATAGCAGAGCGGTTGAGTATATTTGCATTAAAAATAAGAAACTTGATCTGTTTTAATATTCGGGCAGATATTAAAAGGAAAACGAGCCCATTCCGATGAAAAGTTGAACCGAGAAAAGTAGAAAAAGAATTGAGAGAAAAAACTTGCTCATCTTAAAAGGATCGATGGGATAAAATATCTCTCACTACCCTTTAATAGACCGAGGTAATAAAGGCAAAGACGAAAAGGCTCCTCTTAACTCGCAACTCATATTCAAAGCAAATTCGTCATCGCAAACTTCCGCCTCGCTCTGGGAGCGCGATACCACATCACGGGAGTGGGGGGGGGGAGTGAAAGACATGAGCAAGACAAACACACATACGCAAGGGCCAATGTAAATATGCGGAGGTATAATTTCCGTGGTACGCACACCCCCGCACGCAAACGTAATGAACGATCGGGGGTGGGGTAAGGGGTGGGGGGAAGGGGAGGGAGCGGACAGGGGCCCCATATCTCGCTTTACTATCAAACAGCCTCGAACCTCGCTTCTGTCCATCGATCGCGGCATTTTGTCAGCTGCCCATTGGAATTGGACATCAAGTGACGTACATGTGGATTATCCTCACTCATAGATCGGCAGCTTACACCCACGCAATACCAGGATAAATGCGGTACCATGAGCTTTTACTGGAATGGGCCAATGATTATCACAGCTAATAGCAGTAGTACTAACTCGAGCCCAGAACAACAAATTTTCAAAGATTCTCAAGGCCATTTATGGAGATCGTTAGGCTAAAAAATTCTAAAAAATTCGTTTCTACTTATTTTTCTGATAACGTGATGCATTATTTATTTCAAAATATTAAACATTGTACTCTTTCAATTTGCAAGTAAATTTATATTGCAGACAATTAATCAAGATTATTATGAAATTCATTCATGTACTTTTGTAATGACTCTTAATATTTGAATAATTTTCTTTTCCCGATATTTACTTAATCACATAAGACTTCCATATGCGCTAGCTTCACCCAAACTTTGACTAGTTTGTTGTAAACAAGTTTTTGAGACATGTAAAAACTGAAAATTTACGTATTCAAGACAAGGTGTACGTTTCTCCATTCGTATGTATTGCAATAAATTATTCTTTTGTGATGAAAATGTCATGTTGCTTATGTTTATTTTTTAAAACATGTTTCACAGAAGAATTACAATTATAATAATTGAGCACCTAATAACTCACCATATTTACATTGGATGCATCTTTTAAGATTTACTTTTAAAATTTTGTAATTTTTAAAAAATAACAAATTATTTTATAGTATTTTCATGTAAATGTAATGGACGACGACGTTTTACATGCATTCTGACAAAAAGCAAAAGTCTTTTTATTACAACACATTTGCATGTGTCACGTGTATCAATCAATTTTCTCTCAATCAGACGAATAATTCGTTAATTTGACAGGTGAAAAGTCATTTGGAAGGGAGGAATATGAAGTTTCGACTGGTAGAGCAATGAAGCCTCTACCAGTCGAAAGTTGTTCGAAAGCGCGGGCACTCGCAGGAGATTTTCCATCGGAGCTAGATTTCCCATTTCAAAATGAGATCGAAGACACGGTTTTGGGGATTGGATTGGAAGGGAAGGTGAGGGAGGGTCGACCGAGGTTGAAAGTGTGGTTTGGAGGCTCGATCGCGTGCAGAGCACACAGTTTGGCCGTATCCTAGGCGCAAGTTGTATCAATAACTTGTGACAGCTTTTCGTCCGGCTTTTTTTCGTGTCATGCACAGTAACAGATTGCGTAGGGTGAATTAATCACGGCGTTTCATTTTTGAGGCGAGCTTCTAAAGCCAATGCAATTACTGCCCTCGGAAATTCGTGATTCCTCATTCATTATCTTACCGGTGAGCGAGCCCTGGACATTGTTCGTTCGGCCCATCACTTACACAAGCTCTCCCCGTTACAATTGAACTGCTTTCCATCCAAGATCCCTAATGAACATCAACCTGATTCAAATTTATTTATGCACTCGACCCATCGTTGCTTTTGTTTAACATTGCGAACGACACCGCGACAAAGTCAACTACGCATTCGAAATGATTCAATTCTTTTTGTGTTTCGTGGACTTTGTGTCACAACTTTATTATGTCCCCTGACACGAGGATTTAATGTAAAAACGTATAGACGAATTCAACTGTACACTTTATACAAATTATTCAATTGTTATTTTACCGAACAGCACATTAATTTTATGCAGCTACTTTTACTGATACCCAATTTAAAAATATCTATTGTTGATAAACAATTGTACCCGTGTTATTATCTTACAATAAACAGCATCAAATGCAATGATCACGCTAATATATCATTATATTATAATATACGGAAAATAGGATGTGGACTTGGACTTCAAATACCTAGGTGAACGATAATGAAAGTGAGCAGATTAAATTTGAACGCCATTGAAGAGTATCGTCTATTTTCCGACCGCTCCATTTGCATGCAACAAAATTTTTATACAAAAATATAAACGATAAAGCAAAAGTTTAAAAATCATTAAATATATTGGAAGAAACTACTGATTGATACATGATCATCGTGAGAAAAATCACTGAGCCACTGTGATCATCATCACTTTAATCAACATTACACTTTCTGGTGGTAAACACAACGGCATTATTTGGAATTAAGTAATTGCTAGGAACAATTCCAGACAAGCATGAAATTTTTATATTTTTATAATAAAGATACCAGCAGTGAAGACTTATGCTAAGAAAATTTTCAATTAATACGTATGTGAACTATGCTTAAATTTAATACATATATCAGTTGTTTTGAAATCATTCCAGTGACATAATCATTAATAAATCATCCATTCACTAAATATAAAACTTGAATATATTTTGATTTCCCAAGCTAAGTCTTCATATATATTTCTAATTGCAGTATATAAAACTTATTAATATTTAATTTAGTTGATCAAAAGAATAATTTATATACATCAATTAAATTTTTTTTTTCATATTCATCAGAATATATTAACTGTTTAAATGAAATTAATTTTAACTATATTTATGCTCTACTAAGTAACAAAAATGTTTAATCGAATGATATTTTTTTATATTCAATAAATCCAATTCAAAATGTATTTGGAATACGTGAAATGCATTATGAAACAACAATTGTGCATTTATGTTGCATAATATCATAAACTAAAATTTAAAATCTCTGAGTGCTTACATAAAATTTTACAAGTTTTCATAAGAAAAAAAATGAATGTACAAAAATAGATTTTGAATTAATAAAAAACATAAAATGATTTATTAACAATTAAGTTAAACACAAAAACCGAAAAAAATTCTCTAACCAACAAATATTAGAAATGAGTCTAAAAATAAAATTAAAATACCAGTTTTAAATATAATAGATATAACTTCAAATTAATATCGAAAAACGACAAAATTCAGATAAAATAATATACAATAATATACAAAACTAATAAACTTAAAACAGTGTATATAATAAATTTGACAATGGACTACAACAGAAAATTTTCACTTGAATTCATTATGAATAATACAGTGGATATCCAAATCAATCAACTAAAAAAGAGAAACAAAAAATACAAAATAGTGATAACGAATTCTATACATTTAAGATCACACTTGTCCAATGAAAATAACAATAATAATAAGAATATTAAAAATAATAATGATCATGTAATTAAAAATACCAACTTTTCAAATACAAAAACATTAAAATTAAACACAGCTTCAAAAATTAAAGAAAAAAATAATGGCTCTAGAGATTAAAATTACCAATATGTAATGTGATAAAAATTGTTAAAATGTAATAAAAAATGCAAGTTTCAGACGAGAAAAATAGGAAAAGTTATTCAAAATCTTAACTAAAGCCGTATGGAAATCTATTTGAATACTTTGTACTTTATAAAAATAAGAAATTTAGCAAGTGAAAAACTACCCTATCAATATATTATACAAAACTGAATTCTAAAAGTCAATATTAGGCAATTATATAAATTTTTTAATGGTGCATTCCTATAATATTGCATCAGTGTTTAAACTTCTTATATTATTAAATTATATTATTATACTATTAAACTTATTATATTATTAAACTTCTTGATGGCCAAGACTCTGCACGCTGAATGAAAATATCTATTAATATCAGACCAAATAATATATAAACATGTGCTTCAATCGTTCGGCAAAATAAATTTATCATCTGAAATATAATTTCAAGTCATGTATACTCGACATTCCTTTTAGAAAACGAAAAATTTTTAAAACTTTGCCAATATCCATATAAACTGTATTTTAGGTTTCAATCAATATATTAAGGTTAACCTCGTAAAAAATACAATTACACAGAAATAACAACACAACCATTAAAGAATATTAATACATGCAGAGTTAAACAAGTTTTTAACCATTAAAACCAAAAAATACAGTATTTCCTACAATATTATAAATACATTATTATGTAATTAATTTACTCTCAGGATAAGTAATATATCTTCGAATTACTACTAAAATTTATCAGTAATTTATAGACATACTATTAACAATATTTAATCAACGCAAATATAAAAGATTGTTCAAGATTAACTACTTGATATTTGAAAAGTAGCCTTTGGAAATAGCTCTACGGGTTTTCTTAGACATGAAAATATTAGCAGTGAAGATACATGCAATAAAATGTATTAATCATAAATAGGGTAACATTTATTGAAATATTACTTTTCTTTATCTTAACTCTATTAATCAGGGTTTAATAGTTTATAAAAATATAATTTATTATATTTATTTTTAAAATATATTAATTCAATATACACTAAAATATATTTAAATAAAGTAAATAGCTTCTAGATACACTACTATGTTGATAGTAAAAGAATTTGTTTAAATATTTATGTTCCTTGTTTCAATTTTATCCCTTTTCATAATATTCACTTATTAAAATAGTTCTTATACACGTGTTCAATTCATATTTATAAAAATTAGAAGTTCTGATATTACAAACTAATAAATATGGAATTTAAATCCATGTTAATAAGATAATGATTTTAATAAGATTTAATTTTAATAAGATGGCATCGGAGAAAACCCATGCAGATATATAGTTAAATTCTACGAAAATAAGAAATTCTACAGAATAAAGATCAATATTCATTAGGCAGAATATTAAAATAGACATAAAAATACATGCAATTAGGTCCACTATAAGTATTTCTTTATAGACATTGAACAATGTAAAATTTTTAGAAAACTATTTAGTAAATTAACCACCAATTTTCATTCATCTCTAAGGAAGCGAAATATTATGTCAAAACGCCACAAAATCAGAAGATTACATTTATATTTCCAAATCGGATTCATGGACGTGAGCAATACTGAAAATGAAATATATTTGTAATAATTATCGTCTTTTTAGAAATATGATGTAGAAAATAAAAATATTATATAATAATTTTGTAAACAATTTTTGACAAAGTTATATTCAGTATAAAATTCATATTATTTTAAAAATTATCATGAATACTTATCTCTCCATATGTTTCAAGAAAATTATTTTATTTCAATTGTAAATCTTGTTTTGCTTTCACAAATGCATTTTTTTATCGTACACTTATTATCTCAGTTTTTCATTCTTATTTTCATAATTTATATATAAAATAAATTTATGTTAAATACTTATCATGTTATAATGTGAAATTAATTTATATATACTATAATGATATTTGCTATCAACTCATATAATATAAGATGTATATTAATTTAATCAATCATTACATAATAATGTGCTATCAATATAATGATAATACAATACTAAATTTAGTTAATTTAAATAATTTAAATTTGAATGATTATATAACTAACAAATTAAATCTAATAATAAAAAAATAATTGTATAACTAAAAGAATATTTAAGGTAATTTTACGGATATTATATTTATAAGTCATAAATAATATATAATTTATATACTAATTGCATTTTATAAGAATAATATTTTTGAACAATTTTATAATTAAAATAAATTTACTACACAATACAAAATATAGATATAATGATAATATTTACACAATTACCGTCTAATAAAACGTAATGTAGAGTATAAAATCGAAATTCTCACAATAAACTATTCCTACAATAACTATTTTTAAAACATGAATTCATTTTAAATGAATTATAATTTATATTATTAACTATTGTTTATTAATAATGCAGCTTTTTTTACGATTGACACTAGTATCATTAAAAAAGAAAAAAACGTTGAAAAAACTTAATAATCAATAAGATGATCTTTTAATAATTAAATATAACTTATTAATAATTTGTAAAGTAATAAAAAAATGTTTAGCTTTAAATGAAAAGTAATGTAGATACATGCTTTGGAAGAAAAATTTAATTTTTCAAGACAAAGTTATACAAATTTTAATAAAGTTTATAAATTTTCTAAATTAATGATGAAAATAAAAACCTATTGAACGTTATTTTATGAAATTGGAGAAATGAATGATCATAATTAAAAAATTAAACTGTCCTTGCTATGGATCATATACAAAAAGTATTACTCAATAAAGGAAGCATCATGTGCATAAATGAGGATTATAAAAAAGATTATAAATAGGATCATATAACGAAAAATGCTATAACTTTCTTCTTTACCGATCTTGAAGTACAGTTATAAAAAAATTCCTCTTAATTCTGTTACATAATATTAAAAGATTTATAAGAATTTATGATTTCTAATGCAAATGTCATGAAAATTCAATTTTTTTTTATAAAAAAATTTTACTGAAATAATGCTTTATTTACTTATTACATCGAAGATTAAGCTAAATTTGATCGGCTTGTAGGTCTTCTTTCTTAAATATGATTCTAAAGAAGCATGAGTCTAAATAGAAATTCTCCCTTTTCTAGATCTTGTGATGTACTCGAGAGACCCTACATTAGCCTACACAATGTCAAGACTTTCAGTTTACATGAAATCTGGAAGATGATTCGTTGTCGAAGTACGCGGTTGTCCTCTTTTTCCTTTGTGTGCTTCACTTTCGTCATACCTCCTGGACCTTATTTCTGTTTCTTCACCTCCTTTTTGAACGAAGTACTTGTCATTTTTTCAGTCTCTTCTTGCTTAATTTTTTTCTGCTTTTTTTCTTATCTCAGTACATGATGACTCATTTCGAATTGTCAAGATTAAGTAGACGTTAGACAGATATATTTGTTTTTTATTTGAATTTTAAAAAACATAGCTGCGGTACTCTCTGTTTAAAAATTTGAAATTGCTTATTTGATATTTTAAAATTTCTTGCATGTCTAGCTGTATACCAAATAAAATCAAACAAAAATCCGTGCACAATTCAAATAGGAAAGTATATTAAAATTATTATATTAAATTTGAAATTTGAAATTGTATTTGTCTAATAAAAAGATAGAAAATGTGAAGAAATTTTAATCACAAAAATGTATAATCATCCATTTTTTTAATTTTATATTATGTATTTCTTTTTAATACACAATGTCTTCATAAATTATTCATTGAGGCATTTGATTTTAATTAAAAAATTTTATTATTCTTTTTATTTTAATAAATTCATTTTACTAAATATAATCATTAAAGATTTCTTTGGTAAGAAAAAAGTAATTTTAAGTATCACTTCGTTGATGATAATATCAATCTCATAAATGATCAAGAATAAATTTAATATTTTTATTCATTTCAAATCTGTCAGTATAAACCTATTGAATAATGGATAAAAATGGAAATAATTGTGTAAAATAAGTATATAAACTACTCATAATATATAAAGATGATATACAAGAACAAAATTATTAATAATTTGTAAAATATATCCAATTCGATTAATGTCAAAGTCATTAATGTAAATAATACTACAGTATTTATATTATTTTTTTTGTATTTAACTAGATTTAATGATTCTTGAATACATATTATTAAAATATTTTTTAATAAATATTAATGTTATCCAATTATAACAAAAGATATAATTATTATTCATCAAGTATATTGATAAAATATAAAGGATTGCATAAATTTTTTAAAGTTTAATAAAATTAATGCATAAGCATAAAGAGTCGGAATAATGATTAGAAAATGCAACGAATGATTCTAAAGAAACAACATTCTAATATCAATAAATGATTTCTTTGCCACGTTTATATTTCAAAGAAGCATAAAACAATTATTTTAATAATATATTTCATTTTTAACTTTGATTTTATAGTTTAACTGAATCAAGAGAGTACATAAAAATTTGAAAGCATATGAAAAAAGAAAATGGGAGAAATCATTAAATCTTTTGCCTATCGTTTCTCATGAGAAATCTAGCAAAATCCAACTACCTTTTACCATATACAAATAAAATTAAAATTAAAACATTTAAATTTTTAAGCAACATTGAATAAAATAACTTGTAATGTTTGAAGCACCAAGAAAGAAGAAAAGAAAGAGACTCGTTAAGAGTGAAGAAACAAAATATACATCTACATTTACGTATGCATCTACATCGACATCTACATCGACATCTACATCAACATCCGCAGCCTCGTGACATCGGAGAAATGCAACACTAATTTTTTATCACATTAACTGGCGCCTCGAGTTGGTCCTAACTTTACCTGGTTCTTTTGTACAACTAAATAATTATGTAAGAACCTCGGCCAAACTTGCGATGATCCAAACGTCATACAGAACAATAAGAACTCGAAAAAATGTTAGTCTCCCTCACATCCTAAGGACAATTTGTACCTCGCTTTCCTCTCACCCCTGCTACCCGAGCTCCTCAAGTTTTATATTTCCTGCGAGGCTGATTCTGCACATCGACAACCTCCAGATCAAAGAAATTCCGCACGAACGAAGCACGCGAACCTATTCACCAAACTACTTACTTCATCCAAAGGCTCGTGCTTTTTCTTCCATACATATTAACGAGGATACCGATGCTCTGGAAAACTCAACTCAACTCTTTTTCATCGCTACCTATACCACTTATCTGGCAATTTTAATAATCAGATATGCCTACAAACGACGTATTTTATTGATCTTCGAGAAATCTCCATTCGACTTTTATATCTCTTAACGTGTATACCTTGGTGTTTAGGGTCATCACCCTCACGCATTCTTTCCAGGAAAAGCATCGTTGTCACGAAAAATACTTGGTTTAACTTCGGAATGTATGCATTCGAAATGAGAATTTGTATGGATGCAATATTGTTTAGTTTAAAGAAATTATTTGTATTATATTTTATATATTATTATATATAATGCATTGGTGGTTTTTTTTTTGTTTTTTTAATAAATTAGATGTATGCACATTGCGAAATGCAGAATAAATTTCGCTCCTGCGGTACTAAACCTGCACGTGTCAAGAAAAGGGAAACAAACTTTTTCTGCAGCTCCAAATAAAGTACGCTACATTTGAAAGTTTTGATCTTGGAAAACTTGTGAAAAAGCTAAACGTAATCTCAGGTCGGTTATAAAAGTTGACTATCGGCATAAGAACAAGGTAAATGCTCAAAATCTAATCTCTCTCCGCAAACTTCGTGTGCCACTCACTAACTTCCTTAATTATGGATTTAAAAGGGTGTAAAAAGAGGATTAGTGAAAAATATTTTGCAGGTTTAAAACGGGAACATTACGTAGCATTAAGTACCATGAGGTGCTGTTACAATTGGGTCTCTTTAATTTGAAAAAAATTCCAAAAACTCTTTAGAACATTTTTCAAAGGACGAATTCGTCACAAGAAAAAAACGAAAGATAGTTAATTATATCCCTTGAATGAAGCGATATTTCGCGTTTTCAAAGGCACTTTCATTTTATTGTTTTCCGTATAAAATTATTTCTAGCTTTCGTACTCGAAGTAAAACGCCTCAATTTAATCTTTGATCGTTCGTCAATTAACTTTCGCTTCACAAGACGTGTTAGAAACTAATATTAAACCTCGGAGAAGGCGATAATGTAAATGCAGAGGCTTACATTGCTGGAAAGACAATCAGCCAGTATACTCCATCCCATCCCATCCCATCCCCCTGTCGATATTCGGCGACTTTTCTCGACCTGAACTTTCGACTCGGTAAATAAACACCTGCAGTGGCCGGGCTATCTAACCTACAAGCGCCGGAGTGCCATATTACCCCATTTCTGGGTCGCCTCATTATCTCCCTTCACCCGCCAACACCGCCGCCCCCTCCCTTCCTAAGACTTTTTCTTTCTCTCCCTCCCCTCCACTCGCACAGCCTACGCGGCTCATGTTGTTAAGGCACTGCAGTTGTCACATTAGTATGCCAGTCTCGCTCTTCTCTCTCTGTCTCCTCGTCTTTCTCTTTCCGTCTGTCGAGACCGTAGAGCGTCCGGCTTTATAAACTCCGACTGTCGCAGGCTCTACAACGCGGGATGTCTTAAGATAGGTAGGTAGGTAGGTAGGTAGAGAGAGAGAGAGAGAGAGAGAGAGAGAGACGGAGAAAAAACGGATAGAAATGAGAGAACGGAAGTGATAATGAAATGACTGTGACGGATGAATCTGGACTTGTTTTCTAAGTCGCTCCGAGTGGAATTTCATTCCCTGCAAGTTGAATTTTCACTCTTCCCATCTTTACCCTCTGTCGCTGTTACAAGAAGCGGTTACTCCTTGTACGAGACAAAGCTTTTGATGTAAAAAAAAACTTGACACTATGGCACGCTAAAAAGTCTTGATGGCCACAGTTAGTACAGAACTATAACTATGCGACAAAACATATATTTTATGTACTTTATATCGACTTTAATTTCTCATACGATCATGTTCGAGTCTCATGAATAATTTAGCTCACTAGAATACACAGGACGTGCTAATTTTAACTACAAGCAATTCTTTAATACTAATAATGGGTGTGTTTTCGGTAAAAAAAATACACTTCTTTCGCATTCAATAAGATATATTCATTTAATTTTTCTTCTTCTTCTTTTTCGTTCATTTAAATTTAAACTATAGCTTTAAAAACACAGAGACACAAATTTATTCATTTTTTTTTTTTTTATTTTTTATTTTGTCAAAATCCCAAATGATTTCAAGATACTAGACACATGACATTAATCGATTAAATTATATAAAAACTTATTTTTCTTTCTTTAAAAAAATTCAAGCGTCACGAAAATAAAGACCTTTTAAATTATTGAGTTGCATTTTATGAAACTAATCCAATTCGATGCTTATAAAACTAAATTAACAACACTGTAATCATTTTTAGATAAACATAAACTGAAAGAAAAAACCTGAAAAAACTGAATTATTAGTGGCAACACGCGTACTTATACAAGAGAAGCGAAGCTTCCAAGAAATTAGTTTAATACGGCAAAGAACAGGAAAAGAAAAAGAAGAAGAAAGTTGAAACCCTTTTTCTGGCTGTGAAGATCGGTTTTTTCTTAAAATAGTAGTCATTTGGCACTCAACATAATAGTATACTTATAATTTTTTTTTTTTTTTTTTTTTTATTAAATTAAAATAAAACTATAAGAAATCTTAACCGAGGTCAGTAAGTACAATATTAAAGTAATCAAAAATGCATTTACATTAAAAAGTATTATTAATGCACTCTTATTCCATAAATGCGTATCTACATATTTTATCATTTATTTTTATGTCAACATAAATGTAATTTCAATTTAAAATAAATTTAATGATGTTAATTTTATTTCCAACTAATTTTTCTATCAGTAGTCTAAAATTCATAATCCTCTAATAATAAATTACTAGTTTTCACGAAATACAGTAATATGCAGTTTTTTTCTGAAGAAAATTAAACATGAAATTTTATACACTTCTAATAATATATGTTTATTATCTTAAAACAAACTACTTTAAAAGTCATTTCATAATATTGATTTAATTATTTTATCTGATTTTTTAAATTATTTTATTATTAAGAAATTATTAGTACTGAAAAATCTTAAGAATACGCATATAATAGAAATGTTAAAATTTAGATTTATACAAAAAATTTAATGTTAATTTTCACAATCAATAAAATGGTAACTATACTCATTTTATAATATTATAAAGAGCATGAATTAATTAAAATTTTTTAGCAATAAAGTGTCATATTTCAGAATTATTTCTTTCATATCTGATCTTTAGATCTAAGTGGCATAATATATGTGCTGTATGAAAGTCTTTTATAAAAATTTAGTACAAGCAAAAATATTAATTAATATTATTTTATATATTAATTGATATGAATTTTATTCAATATAAGACCGTCAAAAGTAGATGTTCTTTTTTTAATTATTAATCATTGAAAACTAATAGCTTTATATTTGACATAGATATGATTATGATTTATTAATGACTCTCCATACCTATTAAATTAATGTTTTTAAACAATAAATTTACATACGTTTAGATATTAAAAAAGGATTTGGTTTTCTATATTTTATTTTTTATATATTTTTATATTTAAATATACACAAAATAATTTTGCAGTTTTTAAAAACACAAATTATGTTGCATTTTTCTAATAGATACATGATGAAGCCTAAACATTAATACTAAATTTCCTTTTAATAAATTTATTCAAAATATTTCTTTGATACATGACATAGTTTAAAGATTAGTATTTGTTAGCTATTTATAAATTTATCGTTTTCATTTAATTTTATAAGTATCTTATATAATTATTTATTAGCAAGATTAATTATTTCTCAATAAAATATGGCTAGTGTATTTGACAGTTTGATATCCAATGCAATCAATTTACTTATTAGAAATTTATGGAAACTTGTTTATATCCTTAATCAGTTGAATAATTAAATAAAATATTATAAACTAAATATATTAATTGCGTGTGTTCAGATAATATAGAACATAATATAGAACAACGTGTGTTACATAAAATTGGACATATCACGTTTAATATTTTTGATGAATTTTTTTTTAAAACAATGTTAAAAAATATATATAATTATACATTTTTCAATCTAAATACATAATTTAAATATGTAATTTACTATGTATTTATCCTGTTTATAATGAACTAAAATTTAATAAATGAATCGGTATAGTTAGATGATTTACATAAATACTTAGTACAATAAAAATTCGTTGTTATTATTTCCTTGATTTCAACAATGATTTTATAATATATAATTCACACGAAGAAAAACATGTCAATTAAATGATAAAATCCCAAAAAAATTACCATTTAAAATTAATAAAAGCACCTCATAATTCGTTCTCACATTCGAGTTCATAATTTAATTTATTTCTACTACCAGAAGGAATAAAATTCACAAAATATTTAAAAAGTAGAGTAAAACACGAAAAACCGTTTTTTAATTTTGGACTTTGTATACTTTAATTTCAAGTTGCTATCAAGTGTTAAGGACTCTCCAAACCTAGAATAAATGTGGAATGGTGACAACCTTTAGAAAATTTCCCCACATCGTTGTTTCGGACTAAATTCGTCGAAACTACTATCGCTGCAAACCTTATAATACAAGAAATATACCGCACAGTTACCGATAACTAATAGTAATTCAATTTCCAACAATTATATTTTATATTTTATTCTTACTGATTTTCTTAAACTTAAACGTCTAAATTCTAAATAATAAATTTATAACTTATACTAAATTAATAAACAAATAATTTTTATATAAAAAATATAATATATATTAATTTATCTATTTATGACAGTCTGAGACATAATATGCAATTAAATAATCTTTAATAATACAAAGTTCAAACAGATTAATTTACCTTTTACAGCAATCATAAAAATTCGCTCAAAA
This sequence comes from Eupristina koningsbergeri, assembly GCA_018907245.1. Lineage (NCBI taxonomy): Eukaryota > Metazoa > Arthropoda > Insecta > Hymenoptera > Agaonidae > Eupristina > Eupristina koningsbergeri. The sequence continues at coordinate 1,718,557 of JACCHV010002775.1, forward strand.
TTGAATATGATTTTAAACAATGGTGATTTTACAATCAAATATTTCCATAATGAAGAAAAGTATTTACAATGAGGTTTAAAGAAATGTTTTTTATTTTAATTTGATGATCGTAATTCAACCAGTTTTAGCAACATGAACATTTATCATCTCATTTTCACAAAAACTATTCTCGATTCTATATGAAATCCGCATAAGATAACAGGATTTTGATTGTAGCCTACTTGTCTTAAACCAAATTTAATATTATCTTTAGAAATAAAATCCTATATTGATTTATTAACCATTTATTCCGCTGAAAATACTAAAAATTCATGAAATTTAACCAATTTTAACGATATTCCACAAAAAACAATGCAAGATATTATAATATTAAATTTTATGTAAATTTTCAAAAACAGATTTTATTGTAAGTTTTAATATGATTAAATCATCTGTACAAATTTCATTTAAAAATGTCTATTTATGTATTTTATGAATATTATGAGAAAACATCAACATAGATTCTAAAAAGTTTGAATATAAATATTGGTATGGTGTATATAAGTAAAATATTGTTTATGCCAAAGAAAAATTTCTTTATCAATAAATCATAAATGACGCATAAATACACTGGGCTGAGATATAAATTTCAACTCGCGGAATAACTTAGAATAATATATTTAGAGTTTAAAAATAGAGATAAATATAAAGATAATGTTAAAAAAGGAATCAAATATTAAATTGGAGAGGATGAATCATAAAACTTGGATGTCAGTAATTTATCAATGTTATTTAAGAATGCTAAATACAGCTCACCTCAAGCTGCACGCCAAAGAGATCCCGCGATTTTCCGGGCCTCGGCGCATCCAAGTCTTGCATTTCCTTTCCTCGCTCCACGAGACCCATTTTAAACTTTTTTCAATCCTGAAACTGAAAAACGTGGTGCACATAAATATCGGAACCTGTCGATGCTTTTCTGCCCAATATAAGCAAAAAAGAGAAAATAAAGTAGTGCCAAGCCTAACACAATTTAATCAATGCATTGAAATAAGAATTTTTCTATTTTCCTATATCGGTAGAGCACTCTCGTTGCATGTCATCACGCACACTACCTCCAGAGAAAGTTTAATGCTTAGTTTTATATTTATAATTGTAATAAGAGGTAATTCGCGAAATTTTTATCGAATTATGTAAATAATATCTGGTGAATGAGATATCAAAATCTAATAAAACCGGAATTTTTCTGCAGGTTAAGTAAGACTATAAAAAGTAAGTTATTTTTAGTTTTATATACAATAATACTAATCATTTTGCTATTATAACGCATATGCACAGGCGTATTTGCATATTTTTACACTTGCAAGCGTATATGTATATATGTGTGTGTGTTTGCGCGCGCGCGCGTATGTGTAGATATGCACTTATACGTATATATAAATATATGAGACTTAAAATCTTATATACATCCTGAAATAAAAATACTAAAAAAATCAGATAATCGAAAATTGATAGCAAGCAAAATTCATCAATCAATGTCGGTTGTAAAAAATAATTTATTTAAAGGCGGTTCCAAATAAAAATATTCATATTTTCAAAATACTATAATAAAAGATGATTGTTTGTGATAAAAATTCGTTATAATTATTTTCATCTGCACATAAATAAAAAAAATTAAAATTTCGTTTCCTTACGATTAACCTATCTATGCCTCATATTTATTACTAGCTACTTTCTCTTTAACTTAATTGATACACAAAAAATATGATATTTTCGCGAATAAAATTAAAATTTTTTACTGCTTTAAAAAAATATTTACTTGTATGCATTAGTATTGCTTAATTTCTTTAATGTTTTCCAAAGCTAAAAATTCGAGCTAAGTGAAAAAACCTAGATAAGGCACGTGAAAAATAAATATTCACAAACTAAGTGTAAGAAAGTATTATTTATGGCAAAAATCAATAAAAAGATATACTACATGTTTCACTGATTTCTTTGAATTTTTATACATTCTTTTAACGAATATAAATTTTGTTTAATACTAAATTTAATTAATTAGTAAAATTTGTGCTTTTTTCAACTACAAATTTATTCTCTAAATTTATTAATAATTGCTAAAAAAAAAAGACAAAAAAACGGAATAAAAATTTTTACCCATATTCGTATAGTTTTTCAACAGAGATAAATCTAAAAGAAGTTGAAATACATTTTGGAAATGTTCCAGATATTTACATTTCATCAAGCTTGCAGTACTTGTACTGGATACAATCTAAAAGTATATTGACTGTACTCTTGGTATTTATATTAAAATTGTTCAAAGAGCCTAATTTTGAAAATTTTCTCCAACATGAATTTTAGAATTCGGAGCCAGTATCAATCAAAACTGACTCGGAATCAATCGCAATCTTTAAAGATAAGGAACGATTGGAAAGGTAAAAGTAAAACAAGACATTCAGTTTCCAAAAAAAAAGAAAATATATCTTTCCTCGAAAAACTCCCGAAACGCGGGCCAAACTCAGGTTTTAAAAATGAAAAAAGGAGAAAAAAGGGATGAGAGTCTAGGGAAAAAATAAAAGATTTCTATTGAGTTTGCCAACCAAGAAAATAGCGGCTTTTTCTGCAAAATAGCCTTTGTGTTTCATTGGCGAGGCGATCACCAACGAGTGTTGCACTTAATTAAAGCAAAACTCGAGTGACTTGAGCCGTCTAATTGCACTCGCAATTCCCTCTGTAAAATCGAAAATGTCGGCAGGTAAGAAAAGGTGCTGGCGTCCAGATGTATCGAACTCATTTTAGACGATTCGCTCTTCGGGAATTAATCGTTCAATCGTCGAAGGTCCATTGGATGTGAGCTGTCCGAGACGCCCAAGATATCGAGGATGTCCGATTAAGCTGATGGAGTGGCGGGACGACTTTATTTCTATTCAAGTGTCCTACATCTTGAGATTAAAAGACTGATGCGACCTTTTATCTTCCAATCTTCAATCTTGTTTTACGTGTGCAAATGCATTTTAAATTTGAATGGTCATTAGCCGATTCGAAGACACCCAAAATAGATGATCAGCGGATGTTTAGGTATTTTTATATCTCCCCCTGGCTGCCACCACCAGATATTCAAATTTCAGTTTTACACAGTAGGCTAGTATCAAGAGAAAATTTTAATTCTCTTTTTTAAATGGAACGCAAGTTCGTAGTTACGCTTGATCCTACAGTAACATATGCATAAAAGGAAGTTCCTATTTTCTTCTTGCGAGGAAACAGATTACTTTACTACAAAATTTTTACAATTCAAAGTAATTAACTTTCCTATATGAAAGACTCAAAGCCATGTTTATCTCATGAAAAATTTACGATTTTCCTCTGTATAAACCACGAAAGATCAAAAACTGCTCTTGTAATTATTTTCATAAGGAAATTTAAAAAGCTTATCATTGATGCTGTTCTAAATAACATTACAAAAGTTTCCAGAAGTTTAAAAATGATAATAGATGCAGGTAATTTTATGCATAAACAGAAAATAATTAGTCCCAGAATAATTAAAAGATTATCTACATTACGAAAGTTGATGAGACTTGATGAATTTCAAACCAATAACTGCACATATCCGCAAATTACATAAATTTCGTAATTATATGCTGGCATATACACTTTATTAATTTCAATTAGTAAAGGTTATTCCATTTTGGTTATTGCACTTTAATATGTATTTATATGTAATTATAAAAGTGCGGCTGGTAATAGTTTGAATAGCTGGCCTAATTAGCACTAATGAGAATGAACTTTATTGATTTGGATTACGAAAATAGAGTACATCTATTTATAGTCTGTACATTTGTGCTTTGTATGACTACATTAAATGCGAACTCCTTAACCTAGTAGTTTGAAAATTTATTCAATTATTATAGTTGGAGAAGTTGCATTATTCCCAAAAAATTTAACCTCTACGGGCCATTGCTTATCTTTTATTATTTGTTCATTAGGTATCGTGTAATTTAAAAAATCAATATATAAAATTGGATTTAATAATCTCATTATATTACATAAATCTACAAATATTTTTTTATCAAACGTATTCAATTTCAATCAGTGTTAAATACTTCCAATGTAAAACATGAATAAATATATACTGCAATGAATAATGTAATTTTTAACAAATAATAGACAGCGAATTAGTCTGTAAAATTAAGTTAAATCAAATAGTCCCGTTTCAGCATAAACTTAATTCTTGACTTTTTCTAAGCACGCATACATATTTTATCCACAATATTAGGGAATTCAAGAAAATAGTGGCAAGAGTCTCTGGAGAAATAGCAGAATTTCTTTTTCTATCAATGTTGTTAAGTTGGAGCCCAGGATACCACTGACTCTCTCTCTCTCTCTCTCTCTCTCTCTTTTGGTTTCTTCTTGCCCTTTTCCACCACATATCGCGTGAGCATCCTGAACAATAGGCATAGGGTGTGCAGTGCTCGCTATTATGCGCAAACAGCAGACATATACCGTAATCACGCACGGTTGCAGCGGACGAACGAGTGCAAAAGAGAAAAATTCAAGTCCCTAATTATTTATAATTAATCGCTACTCGCTGGCGGCTGCTGTAAAAATGCTTGCCGACCGGGACCTTTCGTACGCTTCTCTGGGGATTCGGAGGAGGGATTTTTACACGTGGCTTCTACGCGTCTTCAGGGCTTACCTGTTTTCCCGATCCAAGGAGCATTGACTTTTCAGTTTCAAGAGTCGCTGCTTTTACAATTATTCATTTTAATATCAGAGTGGAAAAGTGTAAGTGTTTGAACCCTCGAGCCACTAGATTGCATCTTAACGCCTTTCCTAATTAAAATTTTCCTCCCGCACTTTTAAATTATCCATTATGACCTTCTAAAGTATTTTAAATTACCATCATTACTATAATAATAAATGACCATGTTTTTTAATTCAAAATTATCCTTGTAAACATCGAGGAGGAAGCGATGGCGATGTTCAAGTAAACGTTTCTTCAATCAACATTGATAAATTTTTATTCATTTCTGCACAAAGTTTACTCTGTCTTTCAAAGTATTTGAAGATTTAAATATTAGATTATTGAAATTATCGTTTAATTTACACTAAAGAATATAAACGAATTTCCCCTCTATAGTGAGTTCTTGATTTAAGAACTCCTTAAATATTTCATAATGATTCTTCTACGAAATATAGAAATGCGTTGAGAAAATAATTTTTTGTATAATAAATTATTGAATGCTTATTGTAATAAAAGTTGAGAACAGGGTGATAATAAGAAATTTTAAAAATAAAGACAGAAAACGTTTAAAAATTATTTAAAAAATTTTTAAAATACGTTAAGAAAAAGAAGAAAACGTAAGGATTCTAACTCTACAATATTCTCTGGTTAAATGAACATTCTAAAAGCTGTGATTTACTAGAGGAGGCAAAAGAATATTTACAATCAGCATTTCTGAGATTTATCTGAGGTGTACAATGAGCAGCTTATCTCTTCCAAGAGATTGGTGTATGTTCGATCCTTAATTCACTTTTCATCTCCATGAGGTGTGACTCTAACAAGATTAAAAGATTTTACGTTGTGCAGAGCAGTTTTAACAAGCTCATTTTTTCGAATTAATCATCAACTTGTACTTCTTTTAGATTGTAGATTAGTTAATAACTACATTTATACATAAATTAGATGTAACTCGATAAATTATTCGGCGAGTTCTCAGTAAATTCAAACACGCGCATCTTTGACTGATTAAAAGTGTTGCGCAATGAAAGAATTTGATGTTTGTAACAATAAAAGCTTAAAAAATAACGCAAGCAATAGAGTTTCGAAAAAGAAGAAGCTTGATTTTGAAGAATAATCAGATTTTATTGCACGAGTTTAAGTCGAAGAAAGTAAATTGCATTCATTTCCGCGTGAACCTTTGGAAATAATGAATTAATAAGTTATCGAATGATTTATGAAGCAACCAATTATATGTTGAGCGGAGGCGTTTCAATGAACTAGAATTTTTATAGAGACTTTTTCTGAATCCCTTACTCAGTTATTAAAAATAAGCACAATGAATCGAGGAAGGAATCGAGGATTGAATCGAAAACACCAGATATTCCCTCTGAGTAATTTAATTAATGCTAAACTCGAGTAGAAAGCGAGTGGAAGAGAGAAGGGGAAGGAGAATAAGAAGAGAGACCACAGGAAAAAAGGGGGAAAACGAGATGCTTGGCAGTGGAGCGACGATAAGATCTCTCGGTCTGTTAAACAATCGCGTTCACACAGGCGACGTTAAAGGTTCAATTCCGTTCCAGTGCCGCTCAGATTCTATCGTTCGATCGGCAATAAAGTATCTGCGTCAAAGATAACGGTTTCGCGGCTTTTCATTGTACAATGCTACATTGTACTCGTGCGATTCCACAATGCAGAAAACAACAAGAGGGCAAGACGGTGATGAGTTGGGGTGGGGTTCAACCCACTAATGGCGCAGAGCCATAATGAAAACTTCGGTCCCGGGATTTCGGTGTGAATATCCCTTTTTCAAAACGACTCGAGCGCACCTCTCCGCCCTGAGACCAAAGCTTGGGAACCAATTTCTCTGCTTTTTCGTGTTTTTTAAGCATTTACGCAATCCCACCTCCGCTTTTACTTTTCACTAAAATCTCGGGCGAAACGTCCATATTTTATCCTTGCATTCGTCGTCTTTATTAAATCTAACAAAATTTCGTTGATTGACCCAAATCGTCAAAACAGGAATTTTTGCTTTTGGATTTTGTCATTCGACCCATGACCTCTCTCTCTCTCTTTTTCTATCTGTCTATATCTGTCTATTTCATTGTTTTCAACCATGTATTCTTCTCGAATGATCAGAAAAAGTTTTGAATATTTTTCAACTAATGCAAGGTTTTATGAGAATACAAATTAACTTTGTGTAAAATAAAAATGTATATAGGATGAAAAAAGAGTTATTTCATAAATTTTGTATGGAGATTAACATACTTGGTAGTTCATTACACCCACATCCTCATGAAAACGATGACGATTGGAACACAAAAACCAGGAAAGAAAGAATGAGATAGGTTTTCTGGATCAAGGACAAAGAGTATTCACACACAAAGTTATTATAAGAATGCAGATTGTAGTGATAAGAACAAGGCTGATGAATCTATATTACTGATAAGGGAGATTGAATACGTAATTTTCCCTAATTAAATGAATTTGCTAGGAGCCACTAACAAGGAAGAAGTACAAGCCGAATTATCACTGATAATATAAAAAACATTACATTATTCAGCTGATAGTGAACCTCATGAATCATAATACGAAATGCCGCCACACAAGAAATTTTAAATTGCACAATTTTGCAATTTAAAAAGAATGATATGATTTCGCGACTGCGATTCATATTTGCCAGGAAGACTCTCTTGGATGAATGGAGTGTCGTCCTTGACTCTTGACACTCAACATCCGAGGGCCTCCGTGTGTTGCAAGACCCAAAGCTATTGTCAGGACTCGCGTCGAATCGATCAAAGTCCCAAGGCCCAGGTCGAGGGGTCAAGTGCACGGGGACATCGCGCACACCTCAAATTTGCGATTATTTCTGCGGTTTTTTGCGTGCGTCAACTCACGGGGGAGTGGAACTGGACTCGAGGCCTCGCCGCACTTCCATGGAGCCGAGAGGTTAATGCGTTTAAATGCATTTGCACTATAAATCATGTAGCATTGTGAGGGTCAGGCCTCCCCCGTGGCTTATGTGCAATCTCCCTCTCTCCCTCCCACGGAGTGCACTTCCTCAATCCTCTGTAAAAGGAGGATTGTAATCCGTCCAAGTGCGATGAAAAGTCCAAAGGTTGATCGCTTATCCGTATACTACTTTCGCTGGTAATCAGATAAGAGAGGTTCTGTATCATTCGCGAGGCGCATACGCCCCTTGATAGCGTCTTGGCAGCGCAAGTCGCCGAGGCTGAGCGAATTTCGATAAGCCATTCCTCGTTCCTCGTTTCACGTATCACCGAACTAAAGGGCGCATATAATACATAAAATAGAGCTACGCCATCTCCGCTTCAATATAATATATCCGAGAGCATGTAAGAAATGGAATGGCGATAACTTTTTCTGTAAACTGATGCTGGAATAGTTGGAAAAACTTAATTCTTATCTCGTACCTTGTCATATGAATGGGGATTTTTCTTAGATCTCAATGCCCTTGCATCCTTATGAATCGCTGATCGAGTTAATACGTGCCTTTTATTCATCCTCGAACCATCCCTTCATCTCGGAATTTTTAACTAATAAATCTCTCATAATAGCATGTTATAAAGTCATATTTTTAAGAGCCATCTCATTCTATCGGCATTGTATCTAAATGTCTATTGGCACAACACATTATTATATTATTATATTGAATCGTCAAACCAGATAGAAATTTTCATTTTTATGAAGAAGTAAACCGTCTGACGTGTAAACCAATCTCTTTCCGAATATCATTCGTTCTCCACTTGGGGAGGGTGCAGCGTGCTTTTGCAACTCGAACTCGAAATATTCAACATTTGTTAGCATTTTTTAAAATTTTTTAACATTTATAATAAAGTCATAATTGGGGTCTTTTAATCCGTCTTCTGGAATAATATGAATTAAGGATGTCCGAGATCGCAGAATAATGAGGTTCTCAACCAATCTCGACGGGTGAGTCGAGGGAGAGAGGAGACCGTTTGGAGCCTTTAGAGAATAAAGAATGATTGAAGTCTGAAAAAGCCAGTTGCCACACGTGCATTGAACCGCGGTAGAGTAACTCGCGAGGAGGAGCAACAAGGATTGACAGTGGAAAAAAGAAAATGGGCAGCTCTAGTTGAAATGGAATCGAGTCGTCTACGTGAGAAACGTGGACGACTCGAAGGAACGCCTCGCGTAATCGCGCCGCCACAAAGAGACCGATGGGGGAGGGGTGAGAGGGGGAGGGGCACGGACTGCGTGGCACAGTGCGGGGAGGCTGAGAGGAGAACGAGATCGATGGTATCGATCGGAGGCTAAGGGCCCGCGCACGCGCGATCGAGCACTTCTAATCCATCTCCCGGGGTAATTACGCTCGAACAGCCGCGTCGATACACTAAATCTCGCGTTTCACGCGTGTACGCATGCGCACTCGAGAAAATCAAGGCGCTTCTGAAAACTCCTAACGATCCCTATCGTACCGCGATATCCCGTTAACAGCACAGGGCTGAAGCTTAAGCTGAAGTTGTTGATGTTGCTGTTGTTGCTCTTGATGCCTCTTCTTCCGTGATCCCACACCCACGCTCTCATTTTCTCTCTCGCTTTCAATCGCCTTCTCGCCTACTCGCCTACTCGCTGAGCGATATAAAGCCTCGCGGGTCTTTTTCTCTGCAACCCTTTTGATTTTTGAGTGCACCCAAGCGAGAGGTCCCGATATCGGTATTTGGATTAATTAATTGCTGTATCCAGTGATTCGCATTTCGATTGATGACGAGTGAACGATAAATAATCTTCGAAGGAACAAAATTCCATGCGGTTGCATTCAGTCTTACCCATTCCTCGCGATAATCAAACTCAAAACATCAAAAGGATAATATAATTTAGAATTTGAATAAATATAGCCAGAATCACTTCATCCAAAAACAAAGTAGTTTCCTCCAAAAAACGCAAGCGTGCATTAAATTGAATTTGAAACAAGTTTTACATTTCAAAATCATTTTGTTATTTAATGAAATTCTCAATAAAAATAATTCTCTCAGAATAACAAGTTTCTAATTACATGGACTTGGCATTCTCCAAAATATCTCTTTAATGTCAAAATTTTGCATTTACTCCTCAAGCGCTAACTTTTCGTCTTCGGATAATGTATCATTCATTAAAATGAAACTTAACAAATCAAAGAACAAATTAAAGATGCTATTAAGGTACCGCCAATCGCAACTCAGGGTCAAAATCCTTCCCACAAACCTCGCGGTACTATTGAATTACATTATTTCCATTTCAAGCTAAAATATTACGAACCAAATTAGAAATTATATATGAATTTCAATAAAATTGTGAGCAAAGCATAATATTTTGTATCTTTTTATTACGAAAGCATATAGTTCTAAATGTTAAATTAATACATGTAAATTTTTTTATGATTATGAGCTACTACAATAATTATATTTTATGAAATATATATTTTACAGAATAAAAACTCTCTACCAAACCTAAAATATAACGGGGCTTTAACACATCAATTAAGAAACTTGAACCATTCTCAGACACTTGAATAATTGTGTAATTTCGATGGATTGTTTATTCAATTCTTATCTGCATTTTGTATCGAAGAATAAAAGATTTTCATTTAACTCTAGATGCTGTACAGTTCTAAATTTACTCAGAACATAAAAAAGTTATGGTCGGTTTAAATAGACTACTCCACCCTTAAAATCCATCCACCACCCCTGAAAACATCGTACTCGTCCGTAATAAGACCTTTTAAAGTCTAAAATGGATTCTCGAGGAATAAAGCACCATTGAAAACGACTGAAAACTGTTAACAGGATGAATTCGACTTCTGGAGCACCGACAAAAACAGATCGATGCTCCGAGGGTACAAAATGACAGGAATCGATCGCGGACGAAAATCAGAAAGGCAAACCCGCGATCGAGAAGGCAAGCCCAAATTTTTCTGGAGTAAATCCTCAGGAAATCCTCAGAATTTTGTAAAAACAAAAGCATACTCCAACATCTCGACCGGGGATTTTTTGCATCCCGTTAGCGCATTACAATCGCCGTTAAAACAGTTTGAGTTGTGCTCAGAGTAACTCGGGCTAAAGACGATTCCGTCTTGTTTTATAAACTTCATTTCCATGGCTACAATTTTGATGACCAATTCCAACCAGAATATCACGGTTCCTTTCCTGATTTATCCTTTGTTTATAGAATTTGTTCTCACTTCATTTTCATTCAACTCTTTTTAACATCAGAACCATTTAAAAATTTTTTTTTGAAATGCTGTATGTCAAAAAGCAAATAGGTAACCGACATTAAAGCAATTAAACGGGAATATTTTTATTTGAATATACGTAACTAGCCTCCATTTGCTAACACAGGTATTTGAAGTATATCTAAAGTTACGATGTCAATAATAATATTAAGAGTCTGTATATAATTTTAATACATTATAATGATCAACAATTAACTATTTAATATTATTTAAAATAAAGTAAATTAAAGGTTTTACTTTACATAAAATTTCTATGCTCAACCCAATATTCTACGTAGCAATTGTTTAATTTTATTTTGCATTTGCTTTTATTTAAAAATTGTAACATTTAATTAAAAATAAAATATATTAAAATAAAATTTTCTTAAAATAACTTTTATATTTTTAGAAATATTCTACACAAGTTATGCAATAAGGAGAAAGCATAGCGTCAGTTTCATTAATTTATTGATTTATTTCACTCTAATCTGTATAATATTCATATTACATTATTAAAACATAATAATTCCACTAAAATTTCATATTTATTAATAACCATTTTATTCGATAAAAAAAAAAAAAATTAAAGAAAAAATTACTAAATCAATTAATAATGAATATTTAAATACTTTAAATCTCCAGTTATAAAGTACTTATATTAATTGAAAATCTTATTTAATGTACATTGCGTAAATAGATTTTATTAATTTTTCAAATCAATTTTCGATCTATACAAAATCGTTAATATATATATGACAATTATTTCATAATACATAAAACCCTAATTTATTATTTATATTCTATAACGCAAATTAAATACAAGTTAAACAATGAGAAAATATATACAAAAAAATAATTTGTTATAATATCTTATTTTGCTTCAAAATTAATAAGAATTATTAACTACAAATTCAATTATAGCTTGGATGAATATATTAATTTCACATAGTAATAATTATTTAATGGCTATGTAATAAATATGAATAAATGTATATGAAATGAAAGAAAACTATTTTACATTTTATTATAACGTAATACTTAGGTACTTATTCAATAAAAAGTAAAAATGAAATATAAATTTATGAATTGAAAAATGATGCTTTTAAATATACATTAAATATAACATATATAAATTCATAAAATTTAGACTTCGTACAAATATATATTTTGTATTGTATTTAATAAATACTATGTAATAAATATAGAAACAAAATTCAATTTTCTTTTTATATGCATAAATTTTTTTTTTTTTTTTTTGCCATTATTCATTGTACTGAGTTTAATAATACGGATGATAAGCTATTATCGATGTTATTAAAACGTAACTGATATGAAGTATCGCATAAATACTTCTGTATCTTTCGAAAGAACTTCATCCATCTTACCATAAGCTTCTAGTATAAAGAAAGGAAATGAAAAATGGTTTATTGACAGCATAAATCGCTACTTATCGTATCAGTACCTTATAACTAATTAATAGTAAAATAATTTGTACTAATTTATAATTATAAATTCTTTTGATGAATATCATTTTGCATATTAAATCTTAACGGTCATATGTCTCACAGAAATACTCCAATACATATTTAATTTTTATATCTAATTTTAAGTTAGGATAGTAAAACAATTTTCGTACTCACTCAGTAAAAGTTTATCAAAACTTCGAAACTCGCATATACTAATTACGAAATTAAATAGCTGGATATGAAAACAAATTTCATTAACTTATATTAAGTATTTTATCTATTAAACTATAGGAAAACTCAAAAATAAACAAAAAGTACTGCAATTATAATTCCATATTCATTTTAATAAAGTGATTTTATTACAAACAAAAATTATAAATGAATTATATTGTAAGATAAACTTAGAATAATTCATTATGTATTTTGTATGTAATATGAGGAATTACATACATGGCATACATTTTTGCGTAAGACAAGTGTCGATGTTACAAAAGACACATTGAAAAGTCCATGTAAGAAATCAAAATCGATCCAGTCGAAGACATTTTCCGAGAATGTGTGAGCACTAAATTGTAGAGAGAGAAAGAGATTGATTTATTGGGCCTAAGGGTGTGATAGTAACTGTCGGTTTATCGAATATAGCATAAGATACATTGATAAAGTTCTTGCATTAACTTTACATGAACAATAAAGTGAATTATCATATAAATCAAGAAAGTAATAACTAAATTTAATGAAGAAAAAATCGTTTAAAATGCAAATAACTGACAGTATAATGCTTAACGTTTATAATTTAATGATAATCTATTCATGATTAATTGTAATCGAATAAAATTGACATCTATTAAAAATATTCAAAAAAAATTCCATCTGATTTTTTTATTGATTTTCTGCATTTATTTATTTTTAATAGTCATTGATATAATTGTATCGATACAATGTATGTAGCTCATAAATATATTAATCCTTGGATTAAAGTATTATGTACACATTTAATATTGGTAAGATATGAAGTACTTATACAAATATTGCAATAATTCTTTTTATATTAGCAAATGTTCTATTGCAATTTTATGTTTTGCCAATTAAAATTCAAATCATAAATACATCATACTTATATATTATATTATTAAAATATTAAGAATATGTTTAATAGAAAATTATAAACAATGGCTTCATAATATAATAAATAATATTACATATTACTGCAGTTTATGTATAAAAATATAAATTAATATAAATCAATTTACTTAAAATATGTTTATCATTTATTAAGAAAAAAAATATAATATGTTTTGAATTTTACAACATTTATAAAACATAAGTGAATTTTATTATAAAAGTATTTCAAACTAAATTGAAAATAAATTTGTGAATTGAAGCCGAAATAGTAAAAATATTTTGTCTTGTTAATTTAAGTGGCACAAAATCTAATAAAGGAAAGCAAATAATAAGTAAACTGTCTGTAACAATATTTTATAAAAAGTAATAAAGTGCAAATGAACTAATGGAAGTGTATAAACTATAAGTCGAACGGTATTTTATATCGAATTCTTGGTAAATAAAAAATTCTAGGCAACAATTTGAATGTGAACTAAGCTAAGAAAATTTCTCATTCGTATTACAAAAATGCTTGAATCACTTGCTCTACTGCTCTTAATACAAGCGATATATATATTGGACTTTGTTAAGAAACATAGTTTAACCAATACTATTTGATTTAGAGGATAACCCGATTATCGATTGTCGTTATATTTCAACAAATCCATTCATTGAAGTGACTTGAGAATATTGTCTTGAACAATATCTTGAATCCAATCTCGCCTTAAATCAAAACTACTTTTTGATACAATTTAACAAAATTTTATTGCACAAACTAAATGTTGTGCTCTTTTCAACAAGATTATTAGTGCTTGAATAGTCAAGGATAATATAAATGAAATGAATAAATGTAAACTCTTATTAGAGGTAGAGTAAGTTTGTGTAAAAATTTGGACCATTCAACCGATAAGCCAGAAAATGGAAGCCCATTTTAAAAATGTTTTAAGTCTTACAATACACGTCATCCTATGGATTATATAGAAAAGAAAGAAAGAGAGTGTGAGAGAGAGAGAGAGAGAGAGAGAGAGAGAGAGAGAAATGCGATAAAATATTTAATATCCATTACACGTCATGTTTATTTCCGGCGCATCGAGAACATCACTTCCAGTGCACAAAGCATGAAGCACCGCTGACAGAAGGTTCGAAATCTTCTGGACATATGTACGAAGGAAGGAATAAGAGAGAAACCACTAAAACGAGTAAAAGAAAAAAATTGTGAACAGGTGATCCCACACCTCGGCATCACTCGACATAAAAGGAGACGGAGAAAGAAAGAGAAAGACGCCGGCACGTCAGAGAGGATGAGGAAGAAGTGGAGGAGGAGGAGGAGGAGTGCGGTCATTGATTTCCTCACGGTGGCTTAGATCGGAGAATACTCGTAGAGTCGGAAACTAGGTCGGATCTTCTCTCCTGGACTGCCCCGAGGTTTCATCATTATCGTACTCGATGAAGGTCCCAGAGAATTTCGCAGGGTCAAATTTCCGTTTAGCCGGCAGAATTTTTGTCACCTTCTCACCCTTAGTTTTAAGGGCCCTGGGGGATTTTACAGCTAAATCAAGCCGAGATAATCCAAATTTTCGCTCGGCTGGTTTAACTACATGAAGAGGGAGGGAGATTTCGATCGTTCCATTTTTCGAATTTTTACAATCATCGCAAAGTGTTACGATTTTTCGCGGCTCGATTTCTGCTCCACGTGTGAGCACAACCTTCTTCATGTAATGAAAGCCGAGTTGTTACAAGATTTATTGCTCCGAAAAGTGTGAAACAAAGAACCAGGATTTTTTAAATTTAGTTTTAATAATTTTAAAAACCTCGCTGAGCTTCCAACTTTTTATATTTATTTTCGAATTCATCTTTATATAGCACGTTCCAGGTCGCGTCATGCAATTCTTGAGAAATACGTGTATTACGTGAGCAAGATGAAATTTTCATTTTACGTTATTTTTATCTGATTAGTTGAAAATTATCGCCCGGAAAATTCGAAAATAAAATCTGTAGCATTGCTTCTTTGACCTATGAAAAGGCCTATTAATTTGTTAATTGCATGGAAATTCGCAGGTAGTATAATATATAACCCTTCTAAAAACAATATTTTTTCTATATCAAATCCTAAACCCCCGGAAAATGCAATTTACATTGATATAGGTTAACAGCCAGCCACAGCACTCCCTTATTTCGCTTCTTCACAAACTCCGTTCATTAGAATACTCTTACGTTTTTGTGTAAATCTTTGCGAGTCAATTACAAAAATCTCATTAAAAATATTGAGTCGTTAAAAAGCCAAATAAATTGGAAGCGAGTGAAATTCCGAAAACGTTCTCGAGTTCGCTCGAGTTCCTAACCATTGCATGCGGATAATATTTTTTATTTCAAAATAAGGATGTTACGGAGCCGAAAGTTCCAGCCGAAACCTATCCTCGGATTTTGACTAATTTTTCCCCTCCCACGCCCCGGGAGCATCGGCTTACTTTTTAGCTCGAGTCTCGGAGCCAAGTTCCTCCGGCTTCTGGTTGTGTGCGGGGCGAAGGGGACCGCGACGGCGAAGGGGAAAGGGAAGGGGAAGGGGAAGGGGAACGGAAAGGAAGGAAAACACCTTCCTTCCAGTCTGACGTAATGTGCGAGCCCGAATCGCCTTGCAGTTGCTATGTAACTAAGTAATTTCCTCGGCGCGAGCGCAGACTCGCGATTTAGCGGCACACGCGTGCGGCTCTCGTGTCCGCACACGCCACGCGCACGCACACGCACACGCACACGCACACGCGCACGAGGGCGCGCAGCCATGTACACAACCAACGATCGCCACGGGAATTTTTACTCGGAGCTTTCTACGGAAATTGTTTGCTCGATTCGAATTTCCATTTTCTTTGACCTGACTCGGTGCTATTTACTGGGATTTCATGTAACTCTACTCTGATTATTACTCTAATAAGCATGGCAATTGCATTTCAAGATGATTGATTTTGGTCTGATGCTTCTCCACATCTTATCAACTTTTTCTCTTGTGAGCTTCTCATTCAAACGTCTCTTTACCCACAATACCTGTACAATTTTTAATCTTTATTCGACAGCAAAAATTTAATAATGATGAGATTTAAATATTCACAAATGTCAATGGTCAAACTGATGTTTTGGCTGAATTTTATACTTCCAGAATAGTGTCAAGGACTTGTAGAGTAAATAATATTTACACTATACACATTTTGTTATTAAAATTTAATAATAAAAATAGATACAATAATCTGTAATGGCACGTGTGCATCTACTTTTCATCTAAAATTACACTACAACACAATAATTTACAGGGGTAATAAACCAAGAATAAAACTTGACACCATACTCCACACCAGACCTGGACAAGCATTAAAATATTTTAAAACTAGTCTTATTTCAAATTCTATAAGGTAAATAAGTAATTTACCTTTTAACTATTAAAGTCAAATTAACTATAAACTATTATTGTAAAATAAACTCGCATCTTTCCAACAGATTCACCACAGAAATTCTCATTAAAAATTAAAATTAAAAAATTTATAACACAAGTATTAATGACTTAAATAATCTAGATATAAAATTAAAAGACGTATCTCTCTGCTACAAATATTATTAAACTCACAGTTTGAATAGAAATTGTACTATTTTTACCGTAACTGACATCATTTAGTAAATTAATTCAAAATATAAAATACAAACGATGCACTCGTTTGCAATAACAAAAAAAAAATGAATTTCAAGATAATATAATAAAAAAAAAATTATAAAATCTAAGAATAGAATTTAATAATTTACGAAATCAACATAAAGTTATATGTTAAATATGTGTGTCCAATATAAATTAATAAATATAATATCAACGAATAAAAGGCATAAATTTTATTATATGAAGAAAACTATATCAACGAATATATGACGTGAATTTTATTATATGAAGAAAGCTATATATATATGTATAAATACTTAAATAAATTTGAATGATACATCTAAACAATATTAAACAAGTTTTAAAATATACGTGTGCGCACTTATATATTTGTAAAAAAATATGTATCAAAACTCTATAAGATGAATAATACTTTGAAGATATAATAAAAATAAAATAATTCTAAAGTGTTTAATAATTTTATAATATTAAGTTTTAATATAATATCATAATAATTACATATATTTGACAAAAGTTATTATTTTAATACTACTTATTTCTAAATTTAAATTAGTAAGAATTGTATCGCTGAATAAAATCAAATATCTCACAAAATTTACAAATGTAATAAACTTCACTTCGTAGTTTTAATTAATCTCTATCTTAAATTTAAATCTAAATTAATTTTAATGATAATTTATACTTTTGCAAAACGATCATTATTATTAATTACTGCAATAATTATCAAGATATAGTAATAGTATTCTTCACTATAATCAATAATTTTTTTTATATTGTAATGGTAAATAATTAGTAGTTTAACATTAAATAATTACATTGAATTAAATCAATATTAAAATTCATTATTGCCTATTATTTAAAAATTTAATTTGAATTTTATATCAATAATATCAAATATATTAATAATATCAAATATTTATTTTACTATAAAAATTAATACAAATTATTTTTAAATTATATTATAAATTCATGATGAAAGACATATTCATTATTTATAATTTAATAAATTATTTTGTTTTTTTTCATAAATTTAATGTAAGTGCTTCTGAACATTTTTTTTATAATGAAATAAATTAAAAAATCATAGACAACGTATTCTATGTACCAGTAATTTTTTTGGCAAATATATTACTAATCTCAGTATGAATGTCAACAATATCTGGGATAATAAATTGCATTGTATAGTTTAATTTATACTTTATATTACCGTACGTGATATATCAAATGGATAAATGTAGAATATTTGAAATATTTTGAAAATTAATTAATAATTATTTATCTAAATTTTTGTTTATAAATTAAACATTTTAATGTGAGTTACAATACCATAAATATTTTATTTTAACATTAATAATGTTGCAATAAAAAATTTAATACATAATCATTACTGTATAAAAATTTATTATGAAGAATTTTTTTATACAATTTACAAAAAGAAAAAAAATTTAAAAAGAAAATGCATAGTTTCGTTTTAAAATGTATTGTATAAGGTTTACAAAAAAATATTAAAAATACCCGAAAAAAAGTACCAAATTAGTTATATATTATATATTATATATTATAAATTAATGATATATGAGCTGAAAGAATCTGAAAGTATTTACTGAAACAGATTTTTTTAAGCTTTAACTGCCAAGTATAATGTTTTATTATATTCATAAAAGGCTAGAAAAGTTTACAATATTTTGGTGTAAAGTAATTAATTATAATATTTTTTTTTTTAACATAACTACCAATCATTATCAATACAATCATTCCTAAACATTATTCATAAGTTGAAATAATATAATAATTATATACAATACTTAAATTAATCGAAGAAAGTTATTCGTATTAACAGACAATTCATGTAAACAATTACACGAAAATTATAAAAAAAAAATGAAAATGAAAGGTGTCCATAATCTGTGTTAATCGTTTAATTCAGCATTTGAAATAATAAATTCATGCTTATATCGTAAATAAAATTAATCTAGCTTTACTTTAGCTGTGACAACAACTGGAGAATTGGAGTCGAATGATGAACCACCGAGTTGGATCGATATTTTATGACATGGAGAGATGAGATGGTGATGAGGCCTCGTTAATCGTTAGCCCTCAACTGGTCTAGTGAAAATCGAAAGGGGCCTGATCATGTCTCGGGTACCACTGATCCACCGATCTTCGAAAATAGGTTAGTGAGATGAAGCATGTCGAACTGCTATCGCAAAGAAGTAGACACTTGTGGAAACTGCGGAATGGACCAAAGGGATAGGCGAAAGGAAAGGAAATTACTTGACCTAGACCCAAATACCGTGGGATGTTGGCTCTTTTGCCCAAGAAAGAATTGGAGACACACGAGTCTTCAATCACGAGAAAAAGCCAAGCTAACAAAGATGAAATCTTTGGCCGGGATTCAGGATCTATGAAAATGAAAGATCTCGAAGACGCCGATCGATCGTTTAACTGATTAAAGGACATCTTACACTTCCTAGTTGACCGAGACATTTTTGCGATCGGACAAATGCAGTGACGATTAATCTATGACGTGGCAAAATTCGAAACGATAAAGAGCTGGAAATTTAACTGGAAAAAACTTTCTTTTATTTTCTTTGCTGAGACATTCACCCCAGGAGCTATTCGTTGTGTTTAAGAGAAACGATGACATTTTTTTGCTGCAATTCGTTATTGGATAGATGCTATTACGATAGTGAGTTACACTATTCATTTATCGTTGACACGAATATGAACATTTTTATTAATTTTAAGCGTCTTCCATATGTGCTCTTTCATATGTTCAATAATAAATAAATTAACAAGTACAATTACTTTCTAACGCATTTGAAATTAACATATTCTAAGCGATTAATAAAAGAGTGAATCATGTTTAAATCGCTTTAGATGCTGATTACATGTTCTCAAAATATCACTAGCTAATTCTTATCTCAGTGATCAAGAGTTGTTTATACAAACTACAGCTGGTTGCTGCATTATTATGTAACTCAATTTGATGAAAACTCACAATTCTCAGACATCAATTAAACACACAACTTATAATGTGTCCAACCTTGTAAGTCACAAGTCATATAAAATTAAGACGTAAATATTTATAAAAAGATAAATTAGAATTATCGTGTTATTTGCTAAAAGCTGAAACTTAAAAGTGCGCATGAGTGTATATTAGGTACAAGTATGCATAGTTTACTTTATGATTAGTACGCCCAAGAAAAATAAATATTTAAGCTAAACTATTGTATAATAGATAAAAGTTTACATTTCAAATTCAAATAAAAGCAGTAGAAGCATAGAAAATAACGCGGAATGACATTGCACAAAGTGTTTAATAAAAGTTCAATTTATAACTGTGCCAATAAAAATATATTGAGTTATTCCCGTTTAAATTCGTGAATGTAGAGATATGGTGGATAAAGAGTCGATATGCTCCCGATGGCTCGCGACTACATATTTACATGGATCGTTCGTTTTTGTGATATTGCCCGGTAGGAATGAGAGAGAGAGAAAGAGAGAGAGAGAGAGAGAGAGAGAGAGAGAAAGAGAGAGAGAGAGAGAGAGAGAGAAAGATACAGACAAACAGAGACAGAGAGACTGAGAGTGGCAAAGTTACACAATGAACTAGGCCGCATGTTCATCGATATCGACTTGGTCTCACTTCTTCCGCTCCTTTCCGCTATTTCTGCTTGTGAAATTTTGTCGGATAGCAAGAGCGTCCCTTTTTTACATGCTAACAGATGCAGAGACGGCGATTGCCCCGGAATGCGGTATTGACCTTTTTGACATGCAGAGAAGAGAAGCAAAGTTCCATCGGAAATCCAGAATCCAGAACAGTCGATGCGGCAGCCAGGACTTTTTATCATCTTGGTTCAACTATTTGGCTTGTTCCGTTCTGCGATGTCTCGTAATTTTATTGCCGATTTAAGGGTAATTAAATTGAGATTTATGCCGTGAATGCTTGTCCTTAAATCCTGCATTTTTAATAATAATATGTACACTTGTACACTGTCAATGCAAATGTATATTTGAGACGCTGATTAATATTTTCTACGTCCTAAAACGTTATATCTTTCAACATTTCAGGCTAAAATTATGCATAGTTTTTTAAGACTTCCAGTTTAAATGGGACTGCATTATTTACAAAATTATTAAATTCACAGCCGCGTGCTCGACATTTGCACAATTGAACTAGATTATAAATTACATACAATTTGAGTTGACGGATTATTGAATCCGTAAAAGAAATTTAAGTATAAAGAGATAATGAAATTTGTAATTAAATTGAACTTAAAAAACAATCGCTCAATAGTTTTTTATACTTCAATTAAGATATATTATTAGTCATTAGATACACCTACCAGATGGATTATTACATACGTATGTTGTATTTTACAGTTCTTTGGATAATTTTCCCAATAATTATGTGCCTAAAGACTTCCTTTCTTTTACGAGGATACACGAGAATTCCCTCATAAAGTTTTAAAAGTTAGAGAAGCTTTGTTACGTGCACTTAGCGGTTAGGTGAACTAACGCCTCTCAATGCACTGTAAGAAAAATTGTAAATTTTTTTCGCGTGTAAAAGTATGTAAGAAAGATAGAGATAAATCAGATGTAGTAACGAACTGTTGAGCATTAAGTGCGCACGTGGGAAAATGGCTGGTCGAAGAAAAATTGACAGCAATCAGTACCTCTAAAATTCATGTAATTGCATGTTATCTAAAATCTACCGTGATGAGTGCCAAGTCTTGGTGGATTGTTTGCCATTTTCAATACCACTCATCAAGTACTTAAATATAATATAATATCAAGTACTTAAATATATCTCTTAAATATAACGCATTGCACAAAATAAACATGTTATAAAAGTAAATAATCGATTTTAAAAATTATAATTTCCGCAAGCACGCTGAAAAAAATTCATTTTAATATGTATTTTCATCGACACGTAGTTTTGAATTCCAAACTAGATCATTCTACGCTTTTTTTGCCAAAGCATAAAAAAAATTTCAACATGACGAATTAATGAAAAATGGAAAAGAAGTCTTGAGAGAAGAATGCGAGATACAACTAAAAGATGAAGCGTGAGAAAAGGAGATGAGAGACTACGGGAATCTTGTGGATGCTAAGAAATGATCCTTCGACTTTGTCAAAACTTGTGAGTACATGCAAGTGAATAAATTCTCGATGTCAGTGGACTGGACACACGACGTACGATGTGTGCGACCTTTCGTGATTCACTTTTCCCCTTTCCGAGGAAAAAGCCGAAAATACAAGCTTCAGATTTTTTGGTGATAATAAAATGTTGCTTTTTCGACAATGAGATCTTGTGTTCATGTACGTGTGCTTGTTAATGTCAAACTTTATTTTGCAAGTCATACGCTTGAGCAGATAAGGCATAATATGAAATATGTAGCCCTGGTAAATGAATTCAATGCCGAATTTAGAGTCAAGAATTGACTCGACTATATTTATTGACACATTTTTCATTTGAGTTATTACTTCTTTATTGTGTTAATATCTGTTATTAAAAAAAATTGATACAGAAAATATATTATAATTGTTTTTCACTTTTAATATGTACAGAGACCTACGTGAACATGATGAAATATTTATCCAAATTAAATGTTTTGCTAAACATGTTTGATATTTTATCACTCAAATTTAGCTAATAATATAAAATAATTTTATTATGTATGGATTTTTTATTTTTAATATCGCTCCATATCAAAAATGAAGTCACGAATTCGAAAGTTTATCGTATTTTTCGTTAATGAATAAATATTTATTGAAAATTAATAAAATATTTGTCATAGTACTCAAGCCATCTTTTCAATACCCTAAATATACAATACAAAATTTAGCTATCCTTGATTCAATCACATTAAAGGTCTTTGTCTACGGCAACTCAATAAATTAAGTGGAAGTATTCACAGTGACATTTATTATTTGTAATTAGTTATTTATCGGCGAAACCCTAGTCTTGAACTCCTTATAAAAACGTACTCAAAATTTTTTTCAAATTTTATTTTGAATCCCACTTGACTAATTTTACGTTTTACTCGCTCAAGTTTTTGATATTAAAAACTAAACCGATAACAAATAAAATTGAACCCTAATATTTTTAATATTTATTATAAACTAAAAAGTCATTCCGACCTAAATCAATAGGTCCTTATGTAAATCACATGAGAATTTATTTATCATTTAATATTGTAATAAATTCCGAAATGAGATTTATCTTTTAATATCTGTAAGTTTTTTATTTTCTGAATATACAACGCGTATCTTTATTCATTTCATAAACAATATACTATCGTTTAAAACATTAAAAAAGATAAAAATTTTCATTTTCATTTTCTTTATGATAAATAAAATAATTTTTTCCTTTGATATCGAAATGAATAATTGTAATAATAATTAAATAATAATATTTAATCTCAATAGTAATGTTTTTGCTAATAATAATAATTAAATCAAGTAATAGGATCGATAAACTTCATTCACTTAAATTGCTTTAAATTGTAATAATAAAAATTTTAATACTTTAGTAATATTCCTTAAATAATATTTATTCCGACAAAAGTAAAATTTTAGATATTTCTATAAGACGAAATTTAATAAAACAGTTTCTTTGTTTAATAAAAATCTTTTAATATAGATATAATAAAAAACATCAATTTTTTTTTTTTTAATGAAGTAAAATAATTGTTTCCGTTAAGTCGAATTTTAGTATTGTTTTAAAATAACCTATTTTGATGAATTACTATACATTCACTGTATTAAAAAAGAAATTTCACTTTGTAATAAAAGTCAACTATGGTTTTTCTTGAATATCTTTAAATAATGTCAATAAAATTATAAATTGTAGGAACTTTGTTCTCTAATATAAAAATATTTATTTTCAAAAATATGAAAATATCAAATTTAATAATTTAAAAATAGAGACTAATTATACAAAAGTTGAATTATTTGAGACACATTTGAAATAAATTTAAATAAATGGCTTTAGCTCTAGAAGTTCAGAAAACTTTAAAAAGAAAATTTGAATTAAAAAAGTGCATAAAGCTCAAAATTAGGTAGATACGAAATTTTCAAAGGGTTTAAGGTAGTATAAAGCAATATTTACACTCAATGTATCAAAGATTGTTAAGACCAATATTGTAATAGTTTAAATAAGTATACTTGCGCAATACTATGTATAAAATCGACAAGTATAGGAGTAGCATACTTTTTAAATTTCGACAGTTTTAATTGCATAATTATCAACTATTGTTTCAACTTTCAACTACATTCTCACTAACTCTTTTTCCAATTTTTCATGCATTACATGTTACAATAATCTAATGCATCACCGAACCATTATTTCCATCATTAATAATAAACTGTTGTCGATTTATCTAGTTAAAATATCTCCGTAAAAATGAGCTAAATTGTGTTAATGAAAAACGTTGGCTAACGTATCAAAATATTCAATCATTTGTAATAATTCATAACATCGCCAATACAAGCGGTGCGCAATATTGCATAAAAGTTTCAAAATTTAATGATTTTGATTTTCTTTATCAGAAAAAATTGGTGAAATCGGCAAGCATTCATTCAATGTTTTTGAGAAAGAAATCAACCCGGAATCGAATAAACTTAAGAAGGACACTCGTGTTCGTGGGTAAGGGGGTGGGGATGCATTAGCGTAATCGCATCTCTCAGAAACTAGCCAAATAAGAAAAAAATTCAACTAAACTCCTTAAAGGATCAAGTAAAGTGTAAATCAAGGGAAAATCAGAAGGTCGGCGCCAATTTTCCTGAAGACAGCATCTGCAGCACATCGAATGGCCTCAAAAACGTCTATATTGGTGAAAAAGCCTCGGCGGCGTGTTCGTCTCCTAGACGTGCACATCGCGGTTTCCCTCGAACCTTCCGGAGGTGAAATCGCAATTTCGGATTCCCGGGGATTCCGAGAGGAATCCAAGTGCGAGTTCGGGAAGTCGTTAGGAGCTCGCAAACTTGCTTCTGGGGCTCGGCTTCGAATCGTCAGGCGAATGGCGAATGGCAAGTCTCGTGACCCCCGGTGCTAAGCCTTTCAACAAACCCCAACTCCTTCCCCAAGATCCGACTTTCCATGTTTTCCAATGAATTTTTGATCGAGTGCTTTTGCTGGAGTTGAGCCGTTGAAGCAAAATTATAATTCATTTAAAAGGAAATGAAAGTTTTCTCTCGTACTAAAACTATTTTATAGATTCCAGGCTAATCAACGACCGTTATTTATTCAAAATCTTCAGATTTATCCGTAATCGTATAAATAATTAAGAAAATTATTTCAAGAGATCCAAGAGAAATTTTTTCGTTTAATTAAGTATGAAAATTGGGTATTATGATCTACTATAAAAGAAATGAAGAAAATCATTTCTTTCTATCCAATAATTTGAACATAAGGATCTTAAAATAAACGATTCGTCCTTGAATTTATTTCAATTTATTTTTGTACATTATTAATTTTATATTAATTTGTAAAAAAAATTTATTTATGAATGATAATTACCGGTATTATTTATAACAAGTGTTTATTATGTACTCGCTTTATGAATATAAAATATTATTGTATTATGTGTACAAATTAAAATGGAAAAAATCCAGTACACTTCATCTACGTTTAATTTATATATAAATGAAATATTGATAATTTTCTGTTAATGGAAGATTTAATAAAAAGTTAATTAAAATAGCCATAAAACTATCCTCTGAAGATCATAAAGAATATAATATAGTCACATACTATATTGATATTAAAATAAAATTTTAATTCTAACATTTGAAGTTAAAAAATGTCTGCTTTTAGAACTAGCATTATTTATGAAAATATGATTGATTTCAAAATGATCTTACTTGAACTAAAATAAGATTTAGCAGGCTTATTTAATAATTATGCATTCCAGTTGACATTGACAGGGAATAAATTAACCATATTTAATAAGATAATATGATCAATTTTATCGATTAAAATGTATCATTTGTAAATATTATCAAAAAAATATTATTATGCGTATAATTTATAATAAAAACTCTAAAAACAAACCTTATAATTACATTAACGTACGCAGCCAACACATGTGTAGTAATCGATACACGTGTACGAAAATAGAAAATAATAAAATTAGGTCAAATTTAATAAAAAATTATTAAGTTTACATTTCATTTCAATTTTTATGAACGAAGTAAAATAAATTTGTTCATATTCAATAAATAGTTAATAGTAAAAATGAAAAATAAAACCAAAATTATCGAGAACAAAAAAAAAATAAATTTTTTGTCTATATCAAGAATGGTCATAAAATTATGCAGTACACGAAAAAAATAAAAATTAATATTAATTATTTTACTTGTTATCAATTTTAGTAGAATATCTATATTTTGCTTTAGTAGGCTTACCTACATGAATGGCAAATAATATGTGGTATCACAGCAAATGAACATGTTGAACATTATTTATGAAAATTTTAATTCTAAGATTGTGATATAAGTAGACAAATGTATAGTCATAAATAACATGCGCCACTAGTAAATAATAAAAAAATTTCTTCATCCATGGCGCTGTAGATGGTACAATAAGTGGTTGACATACTTCTAGTTAAAGATTTTCCAGGGCACATTTCTCGATAAACCTTATAGCATTACGCAGTATGATCGTACCTTTACACTCAGACAACCAAAGAAATGCACGACATTTATTTAAAAAAAACCGCATGGCGGCCTCTAGATTCTAGACCTGTGCAAGTCATTAGTCATTAGTTTACAACAATTGATGGTTGTCTGGCTGTATGTATACGTAATTTTTTGTATTACATTATGACCACCAACTTTTTATCGCCTGTATCGAAAATTTTCGAGAGACACAGATTTCTCGGGCCTACGTGATTCATTGCTCCAGTTCTAATTGTTTTGTTTTATGAGTAGTGTTATAAATGTTTTATAAAACAATTAACAATAATTGCTGACAATTACGGCCATTAAGTGTCGTAAAGACTTTGCGAGTACTCGTAATCTGACTCGAGATTATTTATTAAAAGATGATAGACTCGGTAAAATGTAGTCAATTGATGTTCGGTCTCTTAAAGGGAAGTAACAGTATTATAATCAAATTTTCGTCTCACTCTTTCTCTCTCTTTCTCTCTCTCTCTCACTCTCTCACTCTACTCTCTCTTTCTCGTTCTCTTCATTGATTTTACTTTATTGGATTTTTATTATTGTAGTCAAATGGATATGCTTTCTCTATCATTGAAATTTTTATACATATGCACGTGAAACTGGAAAGAAAGACATGGTACTCTCGGAATATCTCCTTAAACAGTGGATCTTTTATACTTACAACGTTTTTATTACTATTAAACTCTAAAGAGTTTAGATCTTAAAATTTAATCTCTTATGAGGAAGGAAAGTAAAGATAGTAAATGTAAGGATCATGAGTGAACAAAAATATGGACTCTATATATGCCAATAATGCGCGCCAAGTTTGGTCAGGCACTGTGGCTGGCCAAATTCGGCTATCATGAAAAAAACTAACTATACACATATATATGTATAAATATATACAATACCTATCCCACTGCGCAATCTGTGACCTCTTTTTCTTGTTAACTATCGCAATACTAACAAGGGCATCCTTTTTTAACTGTACTAAATTTTTTCCCATCCGAAGTTGCATTTAACGTTCATATCTGCTTAAAATTCAAATATCTATTATTTGTGAAAAGATAACCTGTATCATAAATACTGTATTTTTTGTTTAATTGGGCGATGATATCACAATAATAATAAAAAAATGTATAAATATTATATAAAAAGAATCCCCGGAAAATGTGTGTGTTGATAAAAATGAGGAAATCTTTTAAAGTATGGTCATTGCACAATGCACTATGGATTTACAAAGAAAGACACCTGATTCAAGTAGAACAAGATATATATGAGAAGACGTATATCTATAATTATAAAAATATTAAAGTTATTTATAGATTCAAATAATAGCAAGCGGAGTTTAGCAGATTTCAGAAAAAAGCTTTTAGATGTATTGCTGATTATTGCGAGCGCTAATCGCTGGTGTGGAGGTAAACGTTAGCCCGAAGCAAGGCCGTAAAGACCGAAAAAATCAATAGACTGTCAGTGGCACTGCAAGAAATATTTAGAAAGAAACGAAGAGAAAAGGAATAAAAACTCTAGGAAAAGATTTTCACCCGACAAGGAAAGACTTAAAAGGCTAAAATCGCAAGCGTGATTGCCATGACATTAGTGAGCGGGTCGGGTCGAGTCAGGCCAGGTCGGCGACGGCGACGATGTCGACGTCGACATCAACGTTCATGACGGTGTAGACGGCGTCTCGTTCCCGGAAAACTACACGAACGAGTGCAGGTTGTCGTGCTGAAAGCAGTTTCCGTGGCATTTTACAATCTTTCCTTGACTCCTCCACTCCTCGACATGCACATTATATGTATTATTCATGTTCCCTCCCACTTACACACACTCATTCGTTAATATCTCTACCCCCGGATGAGGAAATCTTTATAGGCGATTAAAACGTGAAATTCGGTGAGGCTTTATGGCCCGGTGCATCGAGAGCTCTCGATTTTTTATGTAATCATTCTCTTTTAGATAATCTTTTGTTAACTCCCCTTGAGCTTTCGTTATTATAAATGTAAAAACCCACATAAACGCCATGTATCGCGAGAAATATGAATATTTCACAAATCCCAAACTACTCTATCTTAGTGAATTAAGAGGAATTCATTCGACTCCAAACATTCAGACGATAGGCTGCAATAAATTACAGATATTTTTATTATTAATTCTCGGAAACTTTTAAATTACAATAAATGAGGACGTAGGAGTAATTAGTATAACTTTCTACTTAACAAACGCTCATTATTCTTTCTGAATTAAGGATTCATTTTTTTCAAATCGTGGGTGATATTTATTTTTCTTTTTCTCTTTTTTTTTGAATGATCATAATGTAAAAATATTATTATCTAGATGAATGTATCTACATGTATGCAAAATTTTTATATGCACAAATAAACTGAAAATCAATTGCAAAACAAAGAACTTTTATAAATTTTCACCCTGAAAAATTATTATAAAACTTGTGCACATTTTATGCTTGCGTGTTAAGAGTCGCGTTTTAAAACTTTCAGTAAAATTTTCACTAATAAAAATAAGCCGTGATTGTATCTGTTTACCGATTTCACGGAAAAGTTATTTTGCAAATATATCATAACAAACTCTTTTTAATTTTAAGTAGATTATTTAAAAGTTTCTCTAGTTTTTGTGTACAAATTTATGCTATTTCGTGCACATATATTTTTTGTAAGTTTATTGTAAATTTATTCGAACATAATTAAAAAATTATTAGCCTTATGACTTATACGTGATTATTCAAATATTTGAATATGAATTTCCCATGTATCTAATTTTAAGTGGTAAAAATAAATCATCTCAATATATATGCTGTACACTCATATTTGCATTAATTTACACCGTGTTATTCGAATCATAAAATAATTGTTTCAAAATTTGGTGTTTTAAATTTTCCACAATTTATTTCGTATTGTTCGAGTTTAACAAAAAATGAAAATTTAATACCTATGGAAAATAATTAACAATATGAAATTCAATAAAAATATAAATTTGTGACATTGTAAAAATATTTATAATTCATCACTAATTTATATTAGAAACTAAAATATTATTTATTTATTAACTAAATCATATTTAATATAATTCGATAATATTTATACCATATTTTTGGTTTTTATAAAATCTGGTATTACTTTACGGCTTTTTATATATTTACTTTTATTATATTTATGTCAAAATTCCTTAAATTAGAAAACTAAAATACTCAATAATCTTAATCATTAATATTCAAAGTCAATAAATGGCAATACTAAAGTACTGGTGAGTGTAAAATATTCATCAAAAACTAAAAACAAAATTACAGTCTTTATTTTTTTCACAATACGGTTTAGCATGTATAATTTTACTTAATGTTTTCATCGAACACGTCATAATTTATGAGATTTACTGAAGATGTTGCTGTTTAGTTGAAAAAGAATGCGTTGTTTATTCAAAAATATTATTTACCGAAGAATTATAAATAAAATAACAAAATAAAATAACAAATAATCTTAATATTTTAGGTGAAAAAATGTCAACTCGTTTTATGCAATATTTTTAAAAACGAAGTAACTTGTAATCGCAAAAAAAATTAGACGGGAAACATAAAACTCTGTTATAATAATAATAATGATAATATGTAAGAAGAGCTGATGATATGCTGAAAGACACATGCTAGAAAGTGAAACGAGCGATGAGGTAGAAGCAAAGAGCAGAAGAATTGAAATAATTTAACCTGTTCCAGGTGTGTTGTGAGCATCTTTAGGTACATTAGGTCTATTAGGATTATTAAGATTGTTAAAATCGGTTGGGTTATACTCTAGCTGTTATTCGTTTCAACAGGAACACTGCCTATTCTTAAAATCCTGAAATGTCTCCCTCGTGACATCTGCTGAACGTGAACCGGAAACTTTTATTCCTTTGTTCATTGCCTTATTTTACGTGTCTGGAAGTCGGGCGAAGTATCTTTGTACGTGACTCCAATTATGCCGCATACTTTCATCTAATGTAACATTTGATTTCATTGTTGTTCGATAAGAAGCGTTTTTCGATCAACAAAAAAATAAACAAATAAATAAAGATGCGAAAATGTTGATCTTTCTCGGTTAATGTTCTTCTAATTACATCATACGCGTACACCCACATTAAAACTTTTACTTGAAAACCACACTAGTGAGCGATTACCTCCGGAGTGTAGCGAGTACGTGCATTCATCTCATTTGCTCTCTCTCTCTCTCTCTCTCTCTCTCTCTATCTGTTTTCTAGTCTCGGTCCCGACGTTATCACTTCTACACGTCCGATCGCACGTAATTAACCTCGAGGTGCACGACACGATGTAGCATCCGATCCGCGATTGTCTGATTGTACTTTTGCCCGGTTGTATCAATGTGTACACATCGAGTCGGAGGCTGCACGAAGAAGATGAGACTGATGTCTCGCGACGAATCAAGCACGAACTACGAGGCTCTTTCCTTCTCTCTCTCTCTCTCTCTCTCTCTCTCTCTCTCTCTCTCTCTATATATATATATATATCTATCTCTCTATCTATCTATCTATCTATCTATCTATCTATCTATCTATCTATCTCTTTCTCCTCTTTAATCATGAGAATTCCAGCTGAGATCGCTCAAAAATTAATCAAAGATTTTTACTCGTAGCCACTCTGTTCCCCTCGTAATAAGATTTTTCGAGTGCAAAATTTTGTATCTTCAATCTTTTATTCCTCGAAGTTGGAAGGAACCTGTTGTCTTTAGATCGAATGGAACATGTGTCTTCACCATATTTTTACAGTTCATTCGAAAATTTATGGAAAATTTGTATTTGCTCACACTGGCAGTGTTCATTTACGGGCTTGGTAATTAGGCCACTTGAGCCAATATTTCAACACTTATTTCTTTCTAATTTTTTTCAATCTCTCGCTATTTCTCTTACTCTGCTCTCTTTGAATAATGTATACACACACTCAAATACTACTAGACAATCTTGCCTTCTGAAACTGATTATTTATTCTGAGCTCACCTCTCTGCTACGTTTAGAGAGCAATGATAGCACACCATTAGAATATAGAATCGATTAAACTTATCTGGTTCATGCGTAAATACAGACGTATTTGAATATGTAAATGAGTACAAATACGTTACACTCGCAGCTATGAAAATCGTATCTGCATTATTTCGGTTACAAGCTTGGATTTATAATTTTATTTTCACCCGTGCTCTATATTACCTATGAAATATCGCGTTTCATTGTGAGGGAGGTTACCACTCCTATCTTTCATCTTCGCCCAGCACTGCAAATCCAATTTGAAAGAGGCTCCTGGACACACGCTTAGAAGTTATCCGAGACATCAAGTCCGGCCCCCGCATTTTGGTGTAATGCAGGTTTGAGTTCATTACCTCTGCCGAAACACGGGAAGAGTCCGGAAAATTCAAAGAAAAAGATGAGGGGGGAGGCCACCGGATTCCCTGGGTGCTACAGTGAAACTCGAATTTTTTCGCGAACGGAAGTGACGCGCGGGCGCAAACAAAGGCCCGAGGCGTTCCGGTTACCAGCGCCGTATCAGCTGTCCCCGGTCCCCCGTCCCTCGTTAAGTTTTTTTTTATTCGAGTCCAAGGCAGGTGAGCGTCACGGATCGCGGACCCCACCTCACGATGGGATTTCGTTCCGAGGACGAGCTTCCCGACTCCAATGACCTCCGGTTCCCTCAGATGTCTTCAGTTGCCCACTCGGATTTTACTGTTCTTCCTCTTCGAGTGCAGCTCGAGGAGCTACACTTCTTTTTCTCGATGCATGAAATTAAAACAGACGAGGACTACTTAAATTATAAATTGGTACTTTGTTCGCGCGCTTACTTTTATGTTACAATAAAATTTTCGCGTTATGCGACTGTCCATTGTATACTTTAATACTAAAGAAGAGAAAGTTTGCCTTCATTTTTCATAAAAAAAATTTTTTTCATATTTGTTTGTTTTTTCCCAATAAAATTATTCGAACCAACTATTTTTAATCTAACAACTGCGCTTTTAATTTGTAATTGCCGAGATAAAATTTTTTTAAAACCATTCCCTGTCTTCTCCTATTTTTAAAATTTTACGAGAGAAACTTTTTCTAGTCTTTTACTTATTCAAATATTATATTCTAGAATAAATAATTAGTCTTAGAAACAGTACTGATCTTTCATTCATTTTTAATATGGGGAAAAAACATTTTTATTACAACCAATTATCCGTGCTCTAAAAATAAAACTAATAAATTTATTTGAAATTGTATTTATATTTTTTCCATCTTAAATTAAGAAATATATTATGATCAAATTTTAATGTACCTCCCTATGTAACAAGTTAATTAGCACATTGATTACTTTTGTTGAAAACAATTTATGAATCGATAGGTTCGATCGATACGAAGCTGTAAAGAGCTCGGAAAAACATAACGAATAATAATGTAAGAAGGTTATTGAAATCATTAAAAATTTCGACGGCTAATAAAATCTGGATTTAAAGAAGTGAATTTCTGAGAATAATAATTGGTTTACAAATGAAATAAACTAAATTTCCAAATGTGTTAATAGCGTCAACGGTCGCGCATCAACTACAACAAGTGATATCATAACAACAATATCACTGGCTCGATAAATTCTTCATCCAACAAGAACAATTGTGAAACAATTGCCTTGAAATAAAGAGCTTTGCAAAAATGCTCATTGATAACTCGAGGAATTTGCGAATCGCGCTTCGCTAACCCACTGATGGACGGGAAAAAGTCTCGGGCATGCATTTATATTTATAGACCTATTATTATGCCGCAAATTCAATAAACACGAGTGCATGATTATGCGCGCAACTGCCGGGGCTCGTGGGCATCTCCTGTGCGTCTCGCCGACCCCCTCTGCCCCTCCAGCCCCGGAACCCCATCCCCGATACCTATAATTAGGCTGTTGAGCGGCATCGTCGCAAATCGGGGGCTCGACCAACATATGGATGCGCAGGGGGCCAACCCTCGACTCCGCAAAAAGAGAGCAGCAACGAGCTTTGCACCGCGACACCCGTACAGCTGGATAATCAATTCTCCCCGTCTCTCTTATTTTCGCTCCTCTCCTTTTCACTCGGAAAGCAGGGCAGCCAAAACACGTACGCAGGAATGCGCCTCAGACTTTCACGAGTGAACGACATGTGACGTTGATGCCTCCCTCCCCAATAATCCCTCCTTCCGCTAAAGTTCCCTCCCGATAAATTTCGAGTGGAGATCCTCATTTGAGCCAATCAGCTAAATACTTCTTCTTCGACTATTTTTTGGCCTCGGACTCTACCTCCAATGGCGCTTCTTTAAATTAATCATTGGATACCTATCGACTCGCGCTCTGAGATACGCAATTTTATCCTCGTACATTTACAAATCAGCTGCACTACAAATATTTTTATCCACAAACTCCTCCACTTGGCTTATTTTACCTTTTGAAATATCTTACTTCATTTTGTAAGTAAAGAATGTCTACGCGGATTTATAAACAAAGTCAAGTTCTTTCTCAGTGCATCCGATTTGCGAAAAAATTACTTCTTAAGCCCAAGACTTCTTAAAGATTGACTTCCTCCTGCATTTTAAATACAGACATTCGATCTAATGAATAATATTAATCGGGAAAGTATATTTATGAAAATTCTATAACCATAATTTACACCTGAGAAAATAAATAAAATTCAATATAAATTATACAAACTACAAAATAAATATTTTTACTAGTGAAAAATTACCTTAACCAAGTTTTTTAATACTTTTACCAGATCGACTGCCTGTACCTTAGACTATTTTTATCAATTTTATTGATATTGGCATCGAAGCAGGACATTTAAAAATGCCTCATCAACCCATTCGTTGGATGTTCTCTGCCTTTAAATAATTTCTATACGAGAAAAATATATTTTTATTTAAAGGAATTTCATTTTACAAGATATTTCTGAACGATTATCAAGATTTAAATAACAATTCCCATTATCACGTTAACTTCATTTATACACTTTAATTCGTTCGATTAAATTTTTTGTGCAATAAAAATAAGTTTGCATAAAAAGATAATTTGAAATTATTTCTGGTACAATTTCAGAATGGCAACAAAAAAAATTGCAACTTAACTGCATTATGTTTGAGGTAAGTTTTCTTTAATGTCAAAACTAATCTTTTAAATTTAACAATATATCGTTACGCTTCATTATTTTACGTCGATATTATTTATCTCAATTTTACATCGCAGTTAACACACCATCAGCATTCAAATTTAACTTAATTTTGATTTATTATTCCAAAACAATTTAAAACATCGCAAAAATATATTAATGAAATAAAATGATTTTTGAAAATTATAAATAGTTTGATTATACTAAATGTAAATAAACGGTTAAATGAGAGTAAAATTATCACAATGATCGATCGGATAAATAATTAAACTTTAATAACTAATTTATAATTTACATTTCCTAATACTTATTTATTATTAATTTTAAAAAATCAAGTCCATTAAACCATAAAAATTAATGTTAAATAATATTAACTTAGTGATGATTACGAATAATCTTTACAGAAAAATAAAGGAATATTAAAAGAATATTTTCATTATTTGGCATGATTAGGTTCAGATAAGTAAATATCCCTGTATACGAAATAGTGCTACACATTCCATACATATCTTTGATAATTTGTATAATTGTACTAATTTAATAAAATAACTTTTTGTACATTAAAAATAATTTTGTTTAAAGTATATGATTTAACTAAGGTTATGATGATAGTGTATGCCTCGCGAAAATTTGCACGAAAATACGACGAATAATTTAATGTTTAAGGCATCTGAAAAATGCAAAAGCACACTTGTTATCTGCGTGTTTATCCGTCAGCGTTTGTTCTTTCTCAAATAAGCCAGTAATAATGGCATTTAAAATAACATCTCTTTCGTGCGAATGTTCAAGAATATGTCGCAAGTCGACGGTACAATCCACCCACGCAAAAATTAACCAAATAGAACGAGACACATACGAGGCCAACAACTCGCGAGCCAATATATATTTGAAGGAAAAAACAAAACAAATAATCCGCCGCCGTGTTTCGTGCAAGTCGTGTCTTCCTGCAAATTAAATTCGCAGCGTTATTTATAAGATTTGGACACGGAGATAAGGCAAGGAAGGATATTGTGTCGAAATTTCAGCGCAATTAATTTAGTTTTATCTACATAATTCACTTTCCGTTTTCATGAAATATATCTTCGTTTCGGATGATTAGTCCGCTCGGTGAAACCATCTTCCAGATATTCGCTTTGGATAAGAGCAAAATCCGCGGTGGCGAGAAAATCCTCTTCGGACTTGTAACTTCCTCGCCCCTCCTTAACTCCCTGTTCACCTCTATCGAGGCAGACGCATACTAAAATCGATGGGCTCGTTTAAGAAAACTCAAGAACACCCTCGCCTCGAGTAGCGTTGAGCGCGCGAACTTTCAAAGTCCAACACTCGAAGGAGCCCTCGAAAGCCGCCCCACCGAGTGAGTGAGCGAGGGGAGGGTAAGGTAAGGGCGACGTAAAAGCGGTTCCGCCCCTTCAGAGTGACTCGCGAAATCCGCAGTCGCGAGTTCTGGGAGTATCTTAAATTTCTTCGGCCTAGAAAGTCCGAGTTATCGATTCATCGACGTTTGCAATTCGTCCTGTCCTCGGCAAGTGGATTTCTAGAGGAATTCCCTCGCACCAAATCGTAAATGCCGTTTCATATCCATAGTTATATGGAAGAAAAAATCTTACATTAACCAGCCCAGCCCTTGGCTCCGTGATTCTCCAATACTAACACCCCCTACATTTATGAATACACGTCAATCTAAGCTTTCCCAAGAAGTTTTACTCTAATTCCTAAAAATTCTTCTGGAACCTTTCATACATTCGAGATATTTTAAAGGCAAGTTTTCCTTAATGATTTAACATTTTGAACATAATTTTTTATTTTCAAAGATATTAAAAATGTTCATTCGATGCTATCCTCATTTCTTTTTTATATTACTGTATACTGCTTTTCTAACTTCATACTTTTTTCATTTCTTTCTTTCATAATTTACCTTTAATAAATAAAATATATTCATATTTCAACAGTTTATAATGCAACTAATACACGTACATGCATTATTAAAATACTAATAATTTAATTAGTACTCTTGTCAATACAAATATTTGTTAAATAAATAATAGTAATTTATGTATGTATAAATTAAACTGATGCATTAGTGATGCATGTATGATTTAAAGTTAAATTTAATTTACTCTCGCAAAGCTAAAAAAATAAATAGCTCGAATAAATATTAGAATATTATTTTTAAAATTATATATTTCTTTCATTAAGAATATGCATTATATTGCTATCTTTAATTATACTCCTTATATTTAATTTCTAGAAATCTATATTTTTTTAAAAGATATCTTGCTTCTCAATAATACTGTCTATAAAATTATAATTTAAATAATATTAATAAATAAACAGTATAATTACGGAATGTATACATTTTTTGATGAAATATACAAAGCATTTATAAGTTTCATAATTCATGTTTAAAAAATTTATTTTCAAGAAATAATTCCAGCGTAAATATGCCTGTTAAATGTTAAATTAAATAACAATGCTATAAATTGATACAAAAGAATCCAATCCGGTAATAAAATAGTTTGTCGATTTCCCCTTCAAAATTCGGATGTATACCTTGAATCGCTTCCGTGACGGGAATCACAAAGGAGAAAAACATTAATTGATTAGTCCGAGTGAAGGTAATAGTCGACTATTTTTCCAACTCATCAACGCGCTCGGGAAAGCACGTCCATGAAAATACAAAGGGAATTTCCCGAAGAGCAGAAGGCCGTAAACACTAAAACTGGACGCGTGCGAGTATTTGCGCTACGTATCGATTGATACGTCGGAGGCAGTCACGCGGTGGCAGGTAACAGCCCTCGACCACTGCAAACCTCTATACCTCTACCCCCGCACCCCAAAAATTTGTACGTCCGGTGGCGAGAGGCATGGGGGTGGGTGATCTTTATAATTACAGCGCTCGGCGAGTCTTGTTGCGAGCGTTCGCCACCGCCGCTTATTTACGACTCGAGGAAGTGACGCGACTGTATTACAAAAGGTGACGGTACGGGGTTGCCAGGGTTTAAGGGAGTTGAAGGGGTAGTTTGGAGCAGCCACGTTTCGATGATACTTAAGCCTACTACTGCTGCTGCTGCCACTGCATACTTCAACCGTCCGATTTTTTTTATCGATTTTAACTGTGTCTTCGACAGAGTTGATATTCAGGCTGCGTCTGAATATTTATTATTACTCCATGGAATACGAGATATCAGCTTATAAGCAAGTTACCGCTTTTAAAAATAGTGCTATGGAATCTGAAAATACGAATTCCCACTATGAAGCTAAAACACTTCTCGCCTAGCTTCAATTCAATTTCGAGGAATAAAATTTCAAGAAATGGCGCTTTGATTTCATGTTGTCTACCCAAAATTGTTAAACGTGCTATATTCCAATAACTTCATGTACCTCACAAGATATCAATGAAAGTAATTTTTTATTATTCACTTTAATAATAATAATCCAAAAGCAGAGCAATAAACATTTTGTCACATGAGCAAGTTTGCAAAAATAAACTGTAAACGA
The DNA here is from genome assembly GCA_018907245.1 of Eupristina koningsbergeri. Taxonomy (NCBI): domain Eukaryota; kingdom Metazoa; phylum Arthropoda; class Insecta; order Hymenoptera; family Agaonidae; genus Eupristina; species Eupristina koningsbergeri. The sequence continues at coordinate 1,757,021 of JACCHV010002775.1, forward strand.
TTCGTTACGCATCAAAGTTTATTTAATGTAATTTAATCGTTAGTGGAGTTGAAATTAAAGTTTACCATTAAAATAAAATATATAATCTCTACTATTCCATTTACGTGTTTGAAATGAATGAAAAAGTGTGCACAATAGCCAGAACTTTGTTGTGAACAAAATATAGTGTATAGTCTGGTTTTTTCGCAATAATTTCAAAATTTTCAGGCAAAATAATAGAGTCGATATCTTTAAAATGAAATAAAGCCAATAAATACATGGAGGAAACAATGTCGAGCTGAAATCGCGATTTCCGTTAAACCTATTTCGAGTTTTAATGGAAATTTTTACATTGCTGCGATAAAAATGAAGAGATGTTTCGCATTAGTGTCCATGGACTTTCAATTATATATGGGTTGAGAATTGAATGTAGAAGCAGAGATCTGAGGTCGTAAGATGTTGTCGTGCTTATGTTCCAACCTCTTCCTCGGTCAGCCCATCACCTCGTCCTTCGAATTTCAGCCGAACTGCAAAATTCTCACAAACGCCCGCATCGCGTGCCCAACTCCTCTCGGCCGTGTGCCTGCCTGGGTATGTACAGGTGTACGAACCTTCAGGAAGCGACTAATCACGCCATCGTGGAGGCCCCGACCCCATCCTTACCATTATTCCCAAACTCCAAGTGCGTACGTCCCTGTACGCTCCCAAGAAAATCCGGAAAGTACACGTGCGGGCCTTTCACTCTTGCACGTGACGAGCAAAATTGACATGAGGGAAGAGAAAGAGAGAGAGAGAGAGAGAGAGAGAGAAAGAAAGAAAGAGAGAAGTTATACCCTGTGATCGAAAAGCTGTTCCTCTGAATTACCACGAGATTACGCGAGATAAATATTTTATTGGACGCGGAGGTATGCACGGGATGAGATTGGCGTTTACTTTTGAAAAGAAGAAGGGCGTCTCGATCTGTTTTCTAATCTCAAAAATAAAAAAAAACATTTGTTGTGATGGGATAATTGCAGTCAATTCATATTGATTAAAGGTTTTTACATTGAACGAGAAAGAACAAAATAGATATAAATGTGATCAATTGGTTATATGAAAGTTCCAATCCAGTTTATTCGTATGGTTTTATTAAAAGACAGCCTTATAAAATAAAAAATGTCAACCCTTTTTATACCTTCATATTTCACGTTGAATAATATATAACTTCAGAGTTTATATTCGAATGAAATATTCAGGTATGTCCATTAACTAAAGTTCTACAACGTGTTTACAGGGTGAAACAGTAGTTTTATACTCTTCGCAAATATGATTTTAGTATGTGACTTTTGACAGCTAAACAAGTTTTAACATTGTATCATTGGATACAAAATTACACGGTTACATTTTATGAAAATAACTTTATTATCTAAAATCTTCATTATATAATAAAATCATTCATTATTACATTTGCATTTCTAACTTATACATAATATTTAGAAAATTATACAATCAAGCATTCAAGTCATGTGAAATCAAATTTAATATTCACAATATGAATTATTTCAACAAAATCTCATTTTTCTTTGTATCGCAACTTGCTATAAAAGAACATCTGTAATTTAATTTTATTTCATCATTTACTGATATATTGTAATTGCTTAAATCCATATTATTATTTATAAAAATATAAAAATATTTATAATTTTTTAATAGATGTAAATAAGAGACCAAAGTAATATTTATAGGATTATTTTTGTAGACATTAAATTCTAGAATTTTCTATCTGTGTTTTACAAAGAAAACATTTTCAATATTGTATAAAAATATTTATACATGAATTCTCATACGGATGTAGCAACTATTTTAGCATCAAATAAAAAATGTATAAAATGCTTATTTTAAATTAAGCCGCAATAATAGAATATTCTATTATTACGGCTTTAAATTAAAAATGACTTTTTCAATTTATAATTATAAATTTATATTTTATTAAAATAAATGATCTTCTATTTCAAATGAAATTTATTATTTTTGATCGGATATTAAAATATGAATCGTCAAAAGGATAAAAATTTCAGCAATGAGAAAAAAATCTTTTAATTGTAATAAAATTCAATTCTGTAACTATAAAGAAAATGTATCATAGAATTATGATTTACGTTGAAAGTACCACTATAACAATTGGATATAGAACGCGGTATGATGGTAAGCAATGCTCGAAACATTTATTATCAAATCAGACAAATAAAAAAAAGAAAGAAACCCCAAGAGTGGAAAAGAATAAACGAAGGCTTTTCCTTAAGAAGACCAACATTTTCTCATAAATAGTTACATTTCCGTCGTGTTAAGCTGGAGTGAGTAAAAGCATTTGTCCAGTGGAATGCGATTCCTCACGAGCATTAAATAATTCCGAGGCTCTGACACGAGATAATTATTCGATTAACGAGCGCCGCCGTTGCACTTTAATCACCCACATGTTTAATTTCTAAAACAGCATAAATCCTGGTAACCAAGTGCAAGGCGGGGGAGAAGGAGGAAGTGATCGTAAACCTCCACGGATGTGGAATTAGATTTAGCCTCACGATTTCTTTTATCGTGCGGCCATTTTGCCGTTCCGTGCACCGGCACAATTGTCACTAGTGATATCCGGGCACCTGGCCATCCCTGCACAACTCGAGAATAGCTTTAACGAGTACTCTAATAAAAGAGCCTCTATAATAATGACCAGAGCACAACTGATGTACCACCTCTCATTGATACTCTATTCGGATTTATAAGGGAAGCGGCACCCCCTTTGAATATCAAAATCAGCGTCAGACCAATACTGCCATTAGGGCACGTAACGCTCCCCGCTAAGCTTATCACTTTCCAATGGCCCTCGCTTTATCCTACCTCATCGACTATCGAATCCAAGAGTTAAATTTGAATGGAGGGGTCGTTCTACAATCCACGAGGAACTAACGAATCAGTATACACGAGGCACCGTGAACTACATATTCTCGGAGGATGTTTCAAATGAGAGGACTGTAAGGTTGCCGAGGATTCCTCTAAATCAAGTTTATCGTTTGCAAGGAAGCGTTGTGTATGTTAAATCTGGAAATTCAGCACAGAATGAGATTATAACTCGAAGATATCGGACGAGACCCGGCCCCGGAAGCCACCAAGAAATGGGGCTACGAGAGTCCCGGACCTCGACTTCGGGGAGCGATGGCTCAACGGGCCGTGGTAAGCAACACACGGCAACACTCAGTCTAAATCATAATAACTTCCAGCCTCGACTCAAGCGTGTGCCCGTGGAGCGAGCAACCCCCCTCCCTAAGACCATTAAAGTCTCGGGGCACCGTGCGATCTCGTTTGAAAATCTCACCCCCAGGTTCACCCCCGCTTCAACGCAAATACGTGCGCGTACACGCAAGAGGCGGCCCTGCTCGCGTTGTTCGTGCGGGGACGATGGGCCGCGTCACGCGAACAATGGGCGGGGATTCCGAAAATAGAAGTATTACCGATAAGAGCAGCACGGGCGCGCCGACCTGGGGTAGCCTTGACAGCGCGGGCTCGGGCGTGGGTGCCGATGACAAGTGATAAAGCGACGAGAAGGAGGTGATGGAGGTGGTGCCTCTTTCCCTCTGAGGCAGTCAGAGTCCCGAGAAGTTTTCGACGAGGGAACACGAGGGAGAGTGGACGTTTTTCCCCCTTTAAGAATTCTTTTTGCATTTTCCTCATCCCGAGGAATGATTCATCTGCACCGTCTGATGATTGGAAAAGACCAATTTGGGGGAGTTCCCGCAAGCCCAGGAGTCAGTTTTATTGTAATGAAATAGAGGAGCGACGAAATGGAACGCACGCGAGGATTATTTCGCCAACTCGGAGTACTTGACCTGAGCCCAGGTAGTCTACACACCAATTTAAAGATCGAGTTATCTTTCTCCAGATGGTGAAACGATAATAACTCTTGGGCATGAGGTAAATTGGACGGCGAAGATGCTTCGGCCGCGTTCGGCTCCCCTTCCTTCCCATTTTCTTTCCCCAGCAGACTTCCTTACATGTTCACCTTCCAGAATATCAATTTATGATCTAATACGCGTGGTAATAAGGTTACCACCACTACGCGATAGCTCGTACGTTGTGCAATGTTTGCATCTGATGTTAACCGATCACCCGTTTCGAGGTCTCCTGACGAAGGCAACCCAACCCCGCTTTATCTTAAACACTTATCCTCGTATTATTCCTCATCTGGTAATAAAACCTTTATTTACAATATTTGAGTTAGGCAAATTAATGACTGTTGAATGTATTACATTCTCCTTAATGAAAAAATACTAGCAAAAAGCATCATTAAAATTATTGAAGAATCACATTCATCTGTTGATTCTTACATAACAAACAGTCATTTATTAACTCTTCAACTTAAATCAACATTTATATATAAACAAAAAAATACTTGTACATGAAATCTAATGGTCAAGTATTTAATTTCCTTGTTATTTTATGCTACTGGTTCGACATTGAATTCTTGTGAAACGCAATAAATCCCGCTTAAGTTCTATTTTCAAAGCTACATTTAATACCCGAGTAACTCTTCAAAAAAGACAATATTATTGAAATAAAGCAAATGTATAATAATATTTTTATCATTACTTTAGAAATATTTACCAATTTTAAATATAATTCTGAAACGTTTTAAAATTTGTAATGAGGAAGAAATAAAGAGAGGAAAAGAATGGAAAAATAAAGGGTGCCAAAGCCTGTATAACTCATTGCACCCGTATCGTGTGTTCGTGATCTAACTTGTCTCTCTCTCTCTCTCTCTCTCTCTCTCTCTTTCTCACTTTTTTCAAACCTTACTCGGACTTTTATTGCCTCGAACATGGTGCAGTTTGTGGCTATTACGAACGAATTATCACGTGTGGGTGCATGTCCATGTGCACGTAGATGTGCGCATAGATGTGTCCGCGTACTAGGAAAGCGAAGGGGTACTCAATTTTCTTTTTTATTTTTTCTATTAAACACTCAAGCTTTATTTTACCTCAATTTTTTAGAGCGCGACCTTTCCGTATTTCGTTGATTCGTTGCGCCTCTATTCGACTCGAGTGAGACTCTGCCGACGATGATAAAACTTTTTTCATCCTGCGTTTTCTATGCGATTCCTCATTTTATGTAACGACTATTGTAATTCAGACCAGTCGCCATGCCATGAGCCATACCAAAACGTGTTGTTAACTTTCGGATTTTTTAATAATCCAATTAAATTCCCTCATATTATTTAATATAATTTTTTATCCCGTGATTATCGGCTTAGTTAAATCTAAATTGCTTCCAGCCTTTCCCCTCTTTCAGTATTTTGACATATGAAATTTTAATAGCAATTAAGCTTTCAATATCCGAAAGTAAATTAAACTACATTTTTTACAATATGTGCTTTTATATTGCATTATTTACATACGATTCAATTTTAATATTTATCAACTTTTGTAAATAATTTAAATACGCGTTCTTAAAATTTGAACAGTAAATAAAAAAATGCAATACTTTCATCATTTATATTACGATATTATGTGATGGTATATTCCTGAAAATGGCAGAATTTTGTTTTTAAAAGTTTATTAAATTCATTCTCAATTCCACTTTTTTCTTAACAAACTTATAAAATTTGTTTTGTCATCAATAATTTTCAAATTAATTTGAAAATTGAATACTATTGCAATACAGATTTTCGAACATGTGTACTATTTTAAAAATGAACGATGAAATTTTAAAATGTAGTATATTTAATATAGGATTAAAATGCTTATGATAAATAGTGCTTTTCAAAGAAAGTGTATATACTTTTGTAATGTACTTGATAATAATAGCTATGAAAGTAATGTACTTTTTATAGTTTAAAATAAGCTTGAATGATCAAAAAACTCAAACAAAATCAGTTCACCCATCCGTTGAATACGTAATGCCTACTAGCATATTTGTGAGTTTTCTACTAATAAAACTTGGAACTGTCACGATTCAGTTATATTTTTTGCGATCATTTACTCTACAGAACAAACCAATTTTTATTATAAAACCGTACGAACTTTTAAAAAATTATGCATATGCTATGATTAGTTCCAATGCTTTTTCGACCCTCCACTTCGAAAGTTCAACAAAAAGTATTAAAAAACTGAAACATCTGATAAAGTAAAATTTAAAAAAATGTTAGAAATAGTAATTGACCCTACAGTCAAAAATTGGGGTTGAAAACAGAGGAGGGAGAGGGACAGGAAGGTTGTTCCTCTTTCATGTATGTAAGAGAAACACAGGCAAGTAAAATTGCGAACAGATCCAAAAAGGTAAACTCGTTAAAAGCCCGCTCGCACCTTCTTTATGATACTCCTCTCATACGATAAAGAGGGTAAAAACAGAGGATAAATGGTGGCACCCTCCGGCTCGGAAATCATAGGGCAGTCATTCTAGAAAAATTAAGAGAACGTACTCGGGCTTATCGAGGATTCTCCGGAGCGTGTATTCGAGAAGTTCAAACGTCTACCAACTTAATCATTCCGCTGCAGGTGAATATCGAACCTAAGGTGTGAAGAATTGTTGCCGATTTGCTACAATCGGTGTAAAAGACAAAATTTGTTCTGTTTAACTGGATAAGCGGATGTTCATTCGATTCGATTCATTTACATTTCAAAGACTCTATACATGTCAAAAATTTTTAATAATTTCATTCTCTGGAAAAAATTATATTTACACCTACAGCTAGTAATAATATATGCATACGCGGATTATTGGCAACTATAAAGTTTCGGCTTTCTTGGGTTCAGTACATAGCCATGTTTCATAGTGTGACGTGAGCCCACTCCATATTTTTCATAGTGACATGAATTTTTGTGTGGACAGAAGAAAATTTATGATGGTTTACGAAAATAAATCAATTGAAAATTGTAAAATATTTTAAAAATAAATTAAACTCAATAATTGAAGTCAATGCTATTATAAATTATAATGAATTTATTATAAGAGGTAATAAAAATAGCGATAAAGGGATCTTCATTACTATAAATTATTCATTTGCTTTGTAAAATATTTACATTGCTCAAATTAAAGGTGAAATTTTCGAAAATAATAAAGTCATGTACAATGTTTAATTTTAACAATGTCTGCATTAAGTAATCTGATGAAAAGTATTGATTTTTTTAGTATAATTAAAGGCACTTCTAAAATAAAATACAATGAGTTTAACCGAGATAAAAATTAAAACAAAAAACGTGTATTCCGACACCATGTTTGTTCATTTTAAAAAATTGAAAGACTATTGAGATAAAAGCTTATTTTTTAAGAAGGTGTAGGATGGCCTTTTTACCAGGCCTAAGCTTGGCTTGCGATCGAAAGAAAACAAAAATCTCCTTGTGACTTGGCAGTTACGCTCCCGTCTTAAACCCCTCGCCGGACTCCCCGAAGGGGTGGAGCGCAACTCGCACTACTTGCACTATTTGCGCCCGTAGCAGGAGTCTCAAACGAAGGATTCTTCCGGCGCGATCCATCCATCACGTAACATGCAACACTGGTAAAGGGTGAATATCTCGGTAACAGGCTATGAGCGTTTCGGTTCGCTCTCGAAACCTAGGCCAGCGAAAAATTAAGGAAGGAAGAAACTGCCCCCGTCCAGGGTTCAACCAGGATCGAGTTGAACCCTCGAAGGATGTTAGCGAGCCTCCGATAAAATATACCCCCGTGAAATTAGTTGCACGAGAGGGTAGAAACGTGCAGGTCACCCCGCCGGCCCACAAAAGGGCTGACACGACAGAACTCCGAGCAATATGGGCCGCTCGTTCCACGCGAACGCGTCCCGTAGCTGGGGGTGGAGTGGGGTGGAGGTGGAGATGGTGGTGCAGGTGGCGGTGCCGATGGCACTGGCAATGGAGAAAGCAGGCGGAAGGAAAGAAAGGAGGAGGAAATAAGAATAAGGAGAAAGAAGAAAGAAAGAAAGCAGGAAGGAAAATTGGAAGGAGTCGCGGAGAGAAAAGTGTGCAGGAAAGGCTTGAGTGACGTTTCTATATGAGGGAATCGCGTGACTAAACTCGCGGATCAATAGTCAGGCACGCTGTCCACCCCTCTGCCGCCCACACTCCCGCACGTACCCCACCGATGAGCGATCATCGCCCCGGGGATGCCAAGTCGCTAGTCGCGGATACGCGACTCAGCCTAAGGGGATGCCGCTCGAGTACACCCCCAAAAGCCGAAATCTGAGCTGCGCGAGGAGTACGCGGGGGTGCGGAATTGCCAAATGCTCAGAGGGTCGTTAGCGAAAATTACAGAGCTCCGAGGTTTGGTCTGGTGGTTAACGGACCGGGGGTGCGGTTTCCGTTTGTGTAATTATAGAGCTAACCTTTGGACTTGTTTCTGTCTGAGCTCACTCTACATCTCACTCTGGAGATTTTCGAAAGCTCTGCAACAAATTAAAGAAATTCGAACCCTCGGAAAAAATAATCTTTCGTTCAAAAATAACAAACAATTCTACTCCTGTATTTGAATATACATATTCTAACTTTATAATAATATTGACGAATTCCAATTTCCCCGATGTCGCTAAAACTTATTTGAATATAAAACTCAGTACTTCTAATGGGAATCATCAGAATGCGCTTCCACTTTCCATTTTATACCTATTCGAAAATTTTATAACGCATTAATAAAATTCTTTTCTTCTCGTTCTATAAGTCTTGATAACTTTTAAAATATCTGCCAACGTTTATTTCACAACCGTAAATTAAATGGATCGATATAATTTACTTTTTTGTAAACGATTGAATTTACTCTTTAACTATGTGATAATTCTAATTTAAAAAATAGTAATTTTCGAAATATAATGAATATTTTAATTTTAATATTTTTACGATAATAATAAAAGTTTATAAAATTTTTTCAACAACAATCTATGTGCAGTATGATTTACTTACATAAGTTTTCTCCAAATGACTATATATAACTTTTAAACAAGATTTTGATCTATTCGAATTTTATCAATCCCACTCAGAATTGCCGCTTGTGAAAAATATAATGTAAGAAATTAACTTTCTGCATTAATTTTAAACACGAAAAAAATAGTCTGTATTAATTTAATAAATAAACATTAATCATAATTAATTTTTCATCAAAACTTAAATCAACTATTGTTATTTAATTAATATTGTTAATACTGTTGGAATAACATCATATAATATATTGCACTATTATAAAATTTTAGGTCATCATCTATTTCATTCATCCCAATTCGTTAATGCAGTATAAGTGTTTTCTCCATCATTTATTTCTTATATATTTAATGTTCTGTAAATAATATCTGTTTGAAACTATTTAGCATTAATGTAAATGTTAAAATAACTGAATGTTTCTTAAATCTACACGTATATATATGCGATTACGGCTTCCATGCACACATTCATATATCAACAAAAGTCAAACAAAGTTCTTTGTGCTCATTTGTTCCTTTCTCATTTTTTTATTTTCTTAAATGAATTTCATTTAGCAATAATTTATAGAGTTCATACAAGTCCTTGAAGATTTTTTTTTAGGCTTAAGATCTTTAGCTATTATGCCCCATGAAAAAGAAACGTCGAATTGAATGAAACGACAAAAAAGGTTACACGCATCTTTTTTACACACATATTTCGTGTCTTATATTTCTCGAACATTTCATTTTTACCTTTTCAAATTGCAATTCCGGAAATATATTTTTGATTATAGTTCAAAAGGGTCTTTTACTTTGTAAATCAATAATTTTATTTTAAAATTTTTAAATTTTAGCAAATTCATTCGCATGTCACTTATTATTATAATTTAAATGATAACTTTTTATTTATGTGAAAAATATAATTAAAACTATTATTAAGTTTTAATATTTAAATTTTATGATAAGAATGAAATTTTAATCTCCTTCATGGATACGTCAAAATGAAATTATTGCAAATTAAAATTATTTGCTTCCTCCATGATGTTGAATAATGATTGTTAATTATAAAATATATAAATTTAAATTCGCAAATTATAAATTAATATTGAAATAAATAATAAATAATAAAATTAAATTTGGAAAGTAATCTTAATATTAAATTTCATAATGAAGTTTATATATTAATATTTATGTGTCGATGCCACACATTAATAATATAATAAATATTACCAATATAATATAACTATATCAAGAAATTTAGTTGAAAATTATTGCGTTTAATTATAAAAACATCTTAAGATTAAAAAATTCACATAAAGATTTTGAAAATAAATATTTTTTAAAATAAAAACAAATATTTCGAAAAAATGTTTCAGTAAGTGTACCGTTGGACGGCACTATAAATAATTTAATCATATTGCACTTGATTCAGATAAAATAGACATTCATAGGTACACTTTTTCTATGTCAACTGATATATGAAATTACGAAATATATACCTTATATGCATCAAATTTACACTTTTTCTTGTTGAAATGAATTTTGATGTTATAAACTGATGAATCAAAATTTATACGTTTTTATTACTCGGTATTTTTTTCAAGATAAAATTTGCAAGTTATAGTGTTAAGCATATGGTTACAATCAAGAGACTAAAGCATAAATTGGGACCACTGATGCAAGAGTTTCAATAATTTTTCTTACAAAATGCACATTTCAATTTCCTTGAAGCAATCGAGTTATTTATATTTAAAATTATACATAATCTCATTTGTACTTGAGAGGAATAACCATTTTCATGTAGTGTTAAATAGCGAAAGTTCCTAACCCATTTTAAGACAAGCTTCTATCTGAATTAATATCTTCGAAACTTATAAATTTCCTCTCCTATTGGTATTAGAGACCCACACTCCAGCGGCTGGGCCTTGTTATTCCAGGAGAAGAGCCTCGACGTCAGGCGCATACTGATCAGTCGTTCGACGCCTCGTAGTAACTAGACCTGGGAGTGGCGGCTAACCCCCGAAGCGCCATCTGGGGTTTGGGTAGCGTCGGGAATTGTCGCGAGGACATTAGGCACCTTCCCCCCTACGTGCTTGTAGTACCTGAAATTGCAGGGCATCGCTCTGATCGCTGACTGTTGACTGCTGACTGCTGCTTCTCGTTACGCGACCCTTTTCCTAGTGTTGTGCCCAAGGACGAGCCGCGAGGGAGGTTTTATACACTCATTCTATGCTAGAACCCACCCCTTGTGAATACTCGCCTTTTCTTTCGCCTCCGCCCAGCTCGTTTCCTTTATTATGACCCCTGAATCCTTGGCTCGTCCGTCATTTTTATACGCCTTGCCTCCCTTCCTTTTTTTCGCGCCCCTTACCGACATTTCGCGCTCTGTCGCTTTCGCGTTTTCACTTATTACTTTTTACTTTTCTACTCACCAACCAATTTCTTTTATCATCTAATCGGATAATCAGAGTGCACAAATTTTAAAAGGACTGTACATTTTTCATTGCCAGTGGATTCGTGCAATTGAGTAGGCAATGGGTTCCAACCTATATTCAATTCAATTACACGTGCTGTTTATTTCATTCAATTTCGTGAATAATAATCCATCTTTTTTTTTTAATTTATTTTATCTGTTGGACTGAGGTAGTACTATATAACATTTGTATGAATAGATATAATGTATGAATTTATTTAGCTTTTTGGACATGGTATTGGTGTAATAATCAACATTAATAACTAAAACTTCAACGTACAAAATATGAGAAATTCCACTGGAAAAGATGCTATTATTTCACCATATTACGTATCCTTTATTCATAAAATATTCCATTATGTAATTACTTAGGTTTACAAATTATAAAACTGATAGATGTTATATATATTTAGTCATTGTATAATTTATACAAAAGATGTCTTTCTCATTTTACATTTAAATGACTTTCTTTCGCACATATTTTATATTCATTGCAGTTATACGCAATGGTTATTTTCTCATTATTTTGCAGATAAATCCAATTCTGAATTGGGCCACAAATAATCTACTAACAAATATCGTATTACTAGAGATAATAAGAACATGACAATATAACGTAAAAATTTGCATTGATAATAAACTAATTCATATTGACACAAGTATTTATTGTGAATGACACGATCACTCTTCAAAATAATACTTTGATTGGTTAAGTATCAACATATGCATCTTTTAAATTATAACTAAAAATAGACATGCTATCCAATATAAGAATAAATAATTGTGCGAGACTAAATGGAACTATTATCTAAGCAGTTAAAAATATAACTTTCAATTCCCAGTGAATGAAAAAGTGGAAGTTTTACACTATTTTAGAGACAATCCTATTGATACGAAACGTATACCTATTATTTTATTCTACAGAAGCGTCCTTTGGTCAAACTCAAAAAATTCGCGACCATCGTAAAATGCGGCAAGTTTCTGACAAAACTTCCATCTGTAAAAATCTCGAGTATTGAGACTAACAACAAAGTCAAAGCCAGAGAACAAGTAAATTCGAGTTCCACCAGATATCACCAGAGGTTCAATTACGAGGGCAAGCCCAAGTAAAGTATCGGAGGTTCAGTTGCATTTTTACTCGTCTCCCGTTCAATTATTGCACGAATTGACATCGGTGTAGTAGCAGCGACAACGAAGAAGCTCCTCCTGGTCGTGCAGCAATTGAGGAGGTTTGTAAATTTTCTGGTTCGAGTGGCCTGAAACGGAAACGAACGCGACGAGGAACATCAGGTGGGCCTCGCCTCGCCTCGCACTCCGACGCTTCCTTTCTCGGGTGCGGGTGAGAGTGCGGGTGCGTGGGTGTGGGCGTGGGCCTGCTTGTCTCCTCTCCGAGTGCTGGACAGCTCCCCCAAGGAAACGTCTTCCTGCCGAGCTGACATGGCGAAAAAAACAAAGCGCAAGCACCGATTCCATTGTGTGGCAACGCATGTTCCCGATGAATAGTATTTTATTATTTTCAGCGAGTCTCCTTAACGAATCTAAAGGATCGCTGCTTTCCCCGAGTTCTTTTCGAGTTTTATCTTTAATAATCCGAGGGTCAACACTGTCCCATAGGTAAACCAAACACGCAAAACTTTCTCGTTTTAGTACAAAAAACATTCTAATTGAATTTTTCAAAACAATATTTAGCACACTACACATCTTCCTCAAATTACAGTAAAATTTCTGCTCATTTATTTGAGTCGCACGATCTTAAAGAAGCTATCACTGGTTCGCAATGTGCTCGGTATATTCTGGGTAGAAGCGTAATTACAATTCTCTCTAAGACACATCGATTACTCCACAAGAATTAAAGTTGTAACATTCCCAAAACTGCTCCTTATGGATGTTGCCATAGATCAATAAAATTCTCGACTTACTTGTTATTCATCAGAAATTTACTTATACGGTACCAAAGTTCAGTGACTTCCTCATACCAAATGTGTGTGTTTCGTTACAATTTCAGGAATCTTATACCGCATTATGTAATCGCGGATATCTCGAGATTACATTAGCGAATGCGGAGCACGAGAATTCTTTTAAAAAAGAAAGGATAAATTAATTCAGTTGACGGCTGCTAAAAGCAAGACCACCTTCTCAAGGCTTTCGCAATAATGCGTTTCGGAACGATCGATTGCTCTTTCAATTATTCACTGCTGATCCACGAGGTAAGCTGTGCATCAACTTAAACCACCAATATTATCTTGAAAATTAGGATATTATGGGATAGGAAGTGGCCGTAGGTAAAAACTCGGCCATAAGCTATATATTTTTCAACCATAACGAGTTTCTCCAATCCTTCGACTGACGCATCACCTTCCTATGAGTTCGCACCACCGCACTGCTCTGGGCCTATCGCTTTTTCATTTTTTTCCATCCTTCACCGTACCTGGTTCCTTCTCCTAACACTTTTTCGCCCCCATTCGCATTCTCATTATATTACGTTCAATGTCGTTTTCTCTCTCTCTCTCTCTCTCTTCCTTTTTCGTCCAATTATTTTCTCAAGAACAACGAGTCGCGTTTTTACGCGCACTACGGAAATTATACGACATTAATGGTCCTCTTCCATTTTCGGATGTAACAAGTACACCAGGTATTGTCGCGTTGACCCAAGGAAGTCGAGTAGGCGCTCCTCGAGATCTCGAAGAAAAGGAACGAAGGTGGAAAGCCGTACTCAAAGCGTGGGAAATCCCGTGAATCGTTGAGTGGAAATTACCAAGATCGCAAGTCTCTGGAGAATTTTCCGCGCGCACTTTTGATGAATCGGTACAGGTGTGAACGAACGCAAGAGCCACCCACAAGAGTCATTAGAGCGCAAGTGAGAGAGAAAAGTAAATATCGCTTCGATGTTGGTTGAGACGAGCGCGCGCACTCTATCGCCTCCGAGTCGATAAAATATTTATTAAAAACATGTCTCTCGCTAGTTTGAACAACCATCCGACCACTTTACTGATGTAACATCGAGATTTGCTAAACATAAAATGCGAAAAATCATGGAAAAATAGCAAATAATATTACAACAAAAGAATAAAAATACATAACTTTTTTATAAAAGCACAAAATGAGGTAATGCACAATATTTATGAAATATTTATATTAAGTATAGAGTAATTTCTTGAAATTTTGAAAAACCTTTTGAAAATATATTTTTTGTATTTTCAAATCAATAAAGCATACATTATTAAATGTATTCATTATAAAACATTGATATAACAATTATAAGTAAAATATTCTTTATCTTAAAGTAATTTTTATGCTGCTTTAGTAAGATAAAAAATAATTTTGATCAAAATTAACTCTAATTAACTCTTTGATTGAACAAACACTAAAATACAATATTGCAAGATGTATTTAATAAAATTATTTCAAATTTTAAATTAAATTACAAGAAAAAATAGAATTACTTGATACATGTAACAAATTAAAAAATATATATTTATGTATTTTGAAGCATACAATAAATGATAAAATTTAGTATATTAAGATATCTTTTTTTAAAAATGATTAAATTGAATTATTATTGAACTAAATTTTTCATTCGCGTATTTGAATATTTTAAATCATCGGCTGCATTCTTTATGCTAAAATTCTAGTATCGATTCTTTAAAAAAGAACAAGAATTTTGCCTCTAAAAGCTATACTTCCCATAAAAAAAGTCTATCAGTGCAACAGAGATAGAGACGGTAAAAAGTCGAATATGTGTAAAAATAAAAGGAAATACTAAAGAAACTAACTCGACTAAGATCAGTGACACTACGATTTTATAGCGGGAAAATCGTCGAAATATATCAGCTTTATTGCGCAATAACAACATGTATTAAAAGAAAAATATTCTTAACATTAACTAAACTTTTTCACAAAACTTGAGAATCTTATTAATATTATTAATATTATTAAACTGATATTAACGTTAAAAAAGGAAAGTGGAATAATTAAAAGAAAACTTATGTTTATCAAAACATTTATGTAATAAGTAATTATGTTGATAAGTAAAATTGCATTGTAAAGTTTTTACTTAGTAATACATTTGCCTGCATTTGTACGAAATCGATTGATACCAGTTTTTGTCCTTATACTCATTAAAACATTTAAAAATTCGCCGAGAGCAGTGTATAACCTGTTGGACCTATAAGTTTTTCCAACAATTAATTAATCTAAAGAAATTCTTCCAACGTACTGTACAAAGCAATAGTAAATAGTCGTATCAAAAAACAATCAAGATCATTATAAAAAATGTGCCACTTGCAATTTAACGGCACAGTAGTATTGGTAATTATAACACTCGTTTAACGAGCAAACTGCTTATATGCATTGCAAACGATCCCTACGACTTGCAAGTTATATAAAATTAGCATCATGGTTTCCCATGGTTTCTCGACTAGACGTTTGCAAAGTAAAAGACACTCCCAGGAAAAAGCAGGACGACTGGGCTTCGGAATCCGCCAGCAGCGTGTGTACGCGCACGAACGGCATGGCAACCAGGCGCTCGATAAGGGTGGCTCAACGCGCCACCCTCCGATGCCGATATACATCTCCCACCCCCCACGCGAGCTCTCCCGGTGCTGCGACCGACGTCCCCCGGAGCCCCCTATACCGGCACTTTGAATTCATATAAAAAATAACTTCTATACCAATTTCAACCCGAACTTCAGCCTTGGTCCCTTCTTCTAGGGAACCCATCCTTTCGCGACCTTGGCCCTCGACACACGACCCCTGGACTGGGATATTTTTACTTGACTAGATGTTATTTCCGCTTTCCCTCTTTTTCATGTATATATATTCGACTGCATTTGGTAGGTAAACTACAAGTTACGAGAAACCTCTGCGTAAAATTTGAGTATATTTGCATCATCCGATATAGAGGATATAACCAATGATCGCTTTTTTATTCTCAGAATTACTCAAAACATCCTTATGAAAAACTCTGAACTCGCTTTTGCACTAGTCGAAAAATTTAAATATTATAAGGAATCTTATTACAAGTTCTAACATAACCTGAAAATTCTATACGCCAAAAAAATAAGCCCTTTCGGACGTTTAGTTTTGATTAAATACCTTCGTTTTGTACACAACAACAACACTTTTGACTATCATTATATGTAAACCTCATTTATTTTACTTTATAAAAATAAATTTCAAATTAATTTTGTAATTTCAATCAATTTATATTTAAATTAAACAAACAGATGGTTTGCACGAAATGCAATAAACTTATAAAAACTGATTACATAAATAAAATTGGATTGAAATTTTATTTCATAAATAATTTTTCGTAAAATATTAACTCTGTTTATATAAATTATGTAAAGAAAATATTTTTTTAAGTTTTATCATTTTTTTAAATAATGTATTTTAATTAAAATTTCAAATTACTTTTTAATAATTTTTTTACCCTTGGACTATTTCTTCATTTCATTCAAAATACCACTTGTAGTAATTAAAAAAAAAATAATAATACCAATTTTAATAATATAATTTATTCAATTTTTAAAAATATATAATTTATGAACCAAAAATTATAAAATAAAAACAATGAAATAAGTAAATTTTAATTATATATATCATAAACCTTGATATAATATCTTATTAAAGATAATTATTTAAATATAAAAATATCTTTTTATTATGTGTTATTCCCACAAAGTATGTTAATATATTGCAGTTATTTTTAATAATTAAATTTAATATTTTTTTCATCGAAAAATTATTTTTTATTGACAGTTATTTGCTTAATAAATATTTTAATAGTTTTATTAAAGATAAATTATTAATCACGAATAATACAAATTGTAAATAATCTTTTAATGAGGATATGCTCTTCGTTAAAAAAAATATTATATTTTTAAACGTAATTTATTTATCGTATCTTGACTTACTATTATTAAACATATTATTAAAATAAAAATTATTAATAAATAAATCTATTTTTATTTCCAGAAAATTCAATAGTGGATCATTGGAAAGAGAATGGAAAGAAAGAAATATCAGCTGAATATTAGTAACATAAAAACTGTTTTTTTTTATTAAATTTTATTTTAAACAAAATATCAGAATGTGCTAACATAAAAAATATACATTAAAAATTCAATTATACTTTATATTGACTTAAAATGAGTGCAACCTATAATTTATTTGAAAAAATCAGGAGACTATAAAGTCTAATAATTTGTTGCATGTAATTTTAACCTTACACGTATGGTAACTTACAGGCTCTAATATTCGTTGTCAAAATAGGTTATAATTACGTTTACTTAAATTTTACACGTGTTGTACGAGCATATATGAAATTTTAGTGTAACGACTATATTACATTACCTTCGTGTTCTTTAGTGTAGGTGCACATCTTATTGCAAAGATCAAATGCACCCAACACTTGTACAAGATCTAACTTTCACTTTATCGTACTTGGGATCTTCGTTGTACAAGGCAGTTACAAGAAAATATATAAAGTATTATGAATCAGGGAAGAGTTAAAATATCTAATTTATTACCAAAGCATATTTTTTTGTATTAATATAAAAAATTGAAATAAAAGTTATACAAATATTGAATGAGACGGTCGATTGCATAATATTTTGAACAGCTGCACATGTTGCTTCTTCATTAAAGTACAACATCATTTCACAATAAATACATTAAATGATTGTATATTATTTATAAGGTTGATTTTTCGAAACGCACGAAAAGGAGTCCGAAAGATATTCAATTCTTCAATGTGCAATCGCGAAGCAGCTCGAGTTATAAATTACTTCCATACAATTGTACAACACCTGATCTGCATTGGTATCATGTAGATTACAATATGTATTTACATATCCTTGCCAAACTCAAATGACAAAATCGACATCTGTTGGAGTGTCTCACTCAGACGCACATATAATCGAGAAATCAAAGAAATCATTACACCCGTATTTTGACGAACTTGAGCAAGCGAACACGTAAAATTAGCTTCGGCTGTGGCTCCGTAGTCTGAGAGAGACCTCAGCCCCT
Organism: Eupristina koningsbergeri; assembly: GCA_018907245.1. Lineage (NCBI taxonomy): Eukaryota > Metazoa > Arthropoda > Insecta > Hymenoptera > Agaonidae > Eupristina > Eupristina koningsbergeri. The sequence continues at coordinate 1,775,410 of JACCHV010002775.1, forward strand.
CCCCCCCCTCACTCTCTCTTCCTTTCACAATATGCTCTCCCATAGTTTATCGGTATGAAGCAAGTGGCCGTTGGGTATCCGTAGGGCCTTTTTGGGCCCAATGGGCCTGAGATTGCGTAACCTCCCGACATCTCGCAAAAAGTGAGAGGCCGATACTCGACTCGATACCTTTTCGGTATCCGAGACTCCGATCGCCAACGAACAACCGTCAGTTTAAATCCTCGTGGATACAATCTCACTCCTCTTATTTATATATCACCTACGCTTTGGATCCTATTACACATACTTAATTATGCTGATTGATTTCGGCGAATATTTCGATAGAAAGTGTCTGCACGTGATACCCGAAAGTAAAAGCAGATCAAAAATAAATGGATTATGGACTATGTGTTTTCTACATTTTGTTCTTTTTATGTTCATTTTTTTTTTTTTTTTTTGCCATTAACTTTTATATTTTACAAATCGACAAATTTTAAATTACCATATCGTACTCTGCGTATTTTATGGGAAAAGTAATTAGAGATGGAATGGTGATTGAAATCAAATACAGATGAACCTGAAAGTATTATATAAATCAGAAAACAAGAATATTTGAAAAAATTCATTGAAAACAGCTATAATCCATTTGTTTTTATGTATTAAAATAAAAAGCATCGATGTTGATTTCTGCAACTCTTCTCTTTAAACTTCCTGACGAATACATTCATATTCAAAATTTATACACACTAATCGTAAATATATTTATGATAAAAATAATTTATTATATGAATTATTAATTTTTTTAATTTTTCAGACTAAAATATCTCGTGTTTAAAGAGTTAATTAATTAATTAATTAATATGTGAATTCATTTTTAATACATATTAAAAATATTTAAATATTATTACTAAACATGATTAATAACTAAATGATTAAAATAATTATTATCGTTGTTCAATTACATATTCATACTTTCATGATGTATTAAAAAAAAAAAATCCAAAAAAAAAAAGAATCCAACTACAGAGTATCCCTACAGATGTGAAAATACATTCATTTATTTTTGGTTGTATGTGTTACAAAAACGAGGATTATTAACTAGTTAATGATTAAATTTATCAATGAATTTGTTGTTACATATACAATTTCGCAAATCACAGCTTGCAGATGACACTTCTCGACAAACAAAATAGCGCTTATGTCACAACGGGACATTTCGCTGCAAACCACAAAATCCCACGGTCCAGCCACTATATTCACTCACTGCATGAGTGGAGTCCCAAGCACAGGCCCATCACTCGGAGATCCGCGTCGGACCGGAGCTCGTTGGCCGGGAATTCGGGGACGAAACTCGAGGAACGGCGTCATGAGTCTGGTGGCTATCAGTTGGTGGTACCAGCGAGTGATGGCATTGCAAGATCCACGATTACACACTCCGCACATCTGTGAATTCTTCCAGTGCCAAGACTCGCCGGAACCTCGGCTCGCCTCCTCTGGCAGCAGTGCGGCACTCCGCCCTCTCCCTCTTCTTCGCCGCCTCCTGATGTGTGACGATCAGCAGCGCTGCCACGCGACCAGCCAACTCGGTGCGTGCTTATCGATTTCGCAAGCCCGAGCTTTCTCTCTTTTTTTTCTCTTTTTCTCTCTTTTTCTCTCTTTTTCTCTCTTTCTCCTCGCCTGAGTGACCTCACCGGTGCTCGCGTTTATTTCTTCAACCGATGCAAGACTCACTTTTAAATTGGCTTGCGAATTTACTGACCAGTATTTCATAAGACAATCGAGAGGGCAAGCCGGTTGTACATTTTAAAACAGGTCAAAAGCTATCTCTTGCACGATTCTACCGGTAACAACAATCATTTGATCAACCATTCAACAAACAATTACTCACTATTATTATTATTATACTTTAATTTTTACATTTTTATAAATAAAAGTTTTTAAATAAAAAAAAGAGATAAAAGAAGTAGGAAAATACTTATATTTTTCTTTTTTGCTTTCAACAAATATCTACATGCAGCTAATGGCGATATCGTGGAATTGAATAATTGATTAAAGTAGAAAAGAATCATGGAAAACAAATACAAATTTTTTTTTAAACGTGCATTTGAAAGTAAACAGTTTATCATTCGTGAATCTTATTATCATCATAAATTTAAAAAAAAATTACAAAAATTATAAAAGTAAATTATAGAATTAAGCGTGAAAAATAATTGCATGAAAGACGTACAAATAAGGGTATAACGATACTCATGCAAAATATAAGAAATACAAAAATTAAAAGAAGACAATAAAATCTCACCTACAAGAATATTAATAGATAATAAGGGTAAATAGCTCGGAGATCGAGAGAAAAAATGGTATCCGATCCAATCTAATACTGATTCCCTTGGGCGAGAACTTACGATTGAGCGTGTGCGCAAGAAAAATCGTCGGAATCTTATCATCGTGCTGACTATAACCACGAGCTTGTTAAATGCGTAAAGCGAAGTCGATGAACCTCGGCCCGTCGATCCTCATCGTCCCGGTGGGCGGTCAATCCTCGAGGTTTCGAGGATTGGTCTCACCACTCCCCCCCCATCACCCCGCGTCACGGCCACCACCCCCGGAACACGCGAACGTTGCTCCGAGCGAGACCAAGTTGGTACCCAAGTGGCTGAAGGAAGGGTGGAAAAGGGTGAGATCCGGAATCCCGAGCAACGAGAACAACGGCTTTGAGTGCGCGCGGCCGAACCACGACTGAACCCGAGCTTCGACTCGGGACACCGCGACGCCGACGCCTCGCCCCCCTCCCCGCGTTTCGCGGGGTTGGAGCGGCGCAGTCGCACCCCTTCCACGTACGCGTCAGCCGTGTTGCTCAAGCGGCTTTCCCACCTCAGCGGCCATTTCAATTTCCACCTGGTTTTCCGGTACTGGTGCGTACACTGCCGGGCTCAGGATGCCGGTCCGCACCCTCTCGCGAGGATTCTTTGTCGGGGTTTGGTGAACCCAAGTTTGGCGAAGGGTAGGAGTTGTGCTGGGGATAGCACCACCGTTAGTTTAAGACCAATTATCCCTGGTATACCATTTTACACCACCGACAGTGGAACTTGTAATCGATATCTGCCATATATGAGCACTACAAGACTTATTCACCATTTCACTTTTCCAACCCGAGGATAGATTATTCACAATTTTTACTTTTCTTCCTGGAAAAAGATTCGATTCTTTTTTAAAATGCGCTGCGCGTGGTGAGGAACCTCGCAATTTTCTAATGAGCATACTCATTCAAAATGTACATCCAACGACCTTATCGCACTTTTGATAAGACTTTTGACCATTCACACAATTTCAACCTTAAATTTTTTTCATTACTCACGTATAATGTAAATATGTCGATCTTCTCAGTTTTATTTTAATAAAACGATGTTTAAATAAATATTTATTGTCTTTCACTTACAGCCAATAAATTGTTTTTCAATTTAAAATTTAATATTTGATATAACAGCTTACATATTCAATCAATTATTGCTTATACTTTTATTGTAAAAATATTGTTACATAAGGTAATATATGGTATTTACAACAAATTATATTAAAATATCGTTTCGAGTTATTTTTAAATTAATGCATCGATATGTAGAATTCAACATGGAAAATATATTTAAAACTACAAACGAGACCATAAACTTTTGCAACTTTCGAGTCATTTATCCATAACATTATCAGCTAAGATTATAAGATAGTGTTATTGCATAAATTTTCATGAGGTTAGGATTGACCTCAAAATTTTTCGATCTATATACACCAGTGTACACCATGAGAAAACTATCTTGTACATACGTACACATTTCCACAAATTTTGTTTAATTATTCAAACGTCCAGACATTTTCTTTTTTTAAATTATAAAATATAAGAATAATAATTTTAACGTAGAATTTGAGAAGTTTTTTTTAGTAATAATTTTGATGCATAATTAAGTATATGAATAATGCTTACAGCATAAATAATCAAGAAGATATTAATATTTTACAAAATATAGTAAGTATTTTTTTAAGTATCATCTTGAAGTGTATTTGTGATAACGTAAAGAAAAAACTAACTGTCAGAATGTAATATATTTACCATTGAACATGTATTGGATACAAGATTTTAAAAATCATAAAATCTTAAAAAATTAAAATACAAATATTTTATTGTGCATTTATTTTCGATTGAAACTTTGAAGTCAAGAATTGGAACATCAATATTAGAAATGAGATAGTTCCACAAATACTGAGTTATATATATATATATATATACCTGTATATGTAAATTAGTGAACCGAAGCGATAATTGTTCTAGGTTTATCTGACCTTGTAAGTCACAGGTAAAAATAAGTAAAGAAGTAGAAGTATGATTAAACATTTCGTCCTCTAATTACTTCACACAAATGAAAAATCCATACTCACTCAAACTGTTTTGTATACTTAAACTTCCCGCAATCTATATAGACCAATTTATAAATAACAATTATATTTAAAAGTGTAGGATCTCGGAAACCTTCATTTTTATTTTACGTTACAAAATATTTTTATAATAAAAATTTTTAAATTACAATTGATATGTCATGAATTGATAACCAAAATAACCGTATAATCAATAAATTAACAAAAATAATATACATTATATAATTAAATGTTAATAATACAAACACAAAAACACCTGAAATAATTCGTAATTAATTATAACAGGGTTAAATGTCCAAACCTTCCTCAAAATTTAAAATAAAATATTCAACTGTCAAATGTGCTATAAATCGAGAATGATAACTTTGCAAAAAATAAAAAAGATTCGCGATTTCCCAGGATTTCCATTGAAGCGATACCATATTATACTGGGCACACTAAACTCGAGTTTTCTCAATCGGTAAGCTCGCAATGTAAGAGCAATCGATTTGGTGTAAAGCTTGAAGAAAAGCTTTTGAGTTCCGCGAGTCGGAGGCTCTGGTGCGGTTTCGCCCGGATCGTTAAACGGTGGCCCGTCGACAGACGATAAGGGAAGGAAGAAAGGAAGGGGTGGATTTATCATCGGCGAGGGTAAAAGGTGCGGGAGCGCCCCCTTGGTGACACGGTTTGGCAGTTACGGGGGCAAGCAGGTGGCGCGGTTGCCAACGGCAGTCTCACCCGGTGGGAACGCTTCCTCCCTTCCTGGACAGCCGTTGGAAGTTGTCGTCAGGCGCAGTTCCAGGTTGGAAAGAGGGCAGAGGCACCTGATGCTGCATTAATGAAGAGGCCCTTCCCCAGTCACTTCCTACCCTAGTGCCAATGGAAAACGAGGAAAAGAAACACCGGGTATTTTTACATTTGAGCATTGCTCGGGCACTTGCGAAATACTGGTATACAGGTCCTCCATGATTTAAGTCCCATCGACGGTTCGTAAATTAAGATTTCGCCGTAAAATTCCCCGACTCGCCGATAATTTATAGGTTAATGACATTCATTATGACTTTATTGCAAGTGCCGATCAGCTTTCGCAAGAAATGCTCTCTGATTGACTTACCACTGTTCGCGCTTCTCTCCAATTCTTTTCATTCCTACATAACGCCTCCGTCGAGGTGCACCTCGAGAGTACTTACTCCTGCTAAAGAAAAGCCTCCACTCCATAAATCTTGAATTTTATGGGAAAACATATTTTTTATATCCCATCACCACATACCTAAATTATCAATATGCTTTTCACTCATATTTAAAGTACCAATAAAATCGAAAAAATGTTGTAAAGCGGTAGCAGTTTATTGCTCAATAGTAGCTACATTGTAATCAAATAAACATTTTTTAAATGCACTCTCCACTAATTATTATCGCAATGATTTATGTTCGTGCTAACAACTCTTATTTACTGTTTGTTTTCAAGTATTCACATGACAAAATAAGCCGTTATTTAGAAATTCGTACCCTACCTTGACTAAAAATTCACTAGCAAAATTTAACGTTAAATTCGTTTGTTTATTTAAAATTTTTTATTCGAGCTTTCGTTAGCCATTATAATTACATGTCATTACGCGAGTGAACAGTAATTGTTCACTTTTAAATCCTTTGTGGTAATAATAACATACCGAGAAAATAGAGAATCTGCAAATATAATTTATCATAATTTGTAGTTACACTTGTATTATAATTTTAATCATCTCTGTCATTAGGTCTGAATGGAAAATTAGGAAATGCAAAAATCTACGAAGACTATAGGACTAAATTTAAGGAAGCATGTAGTAAAATTACGAAATATCTCACTTTTCGACCTTTGACGTGAAGATATTCTAAGATAAAAGCAGTAAATTTTATACATAATTCAGAGACTTTCACAAATAACTCACCAACTACGTCAACATCTTCTGAAGCATTAAAAAAATAAAATATTTTTATTTGGTTGTTTCTTATTCTTGTTTTTTTTTTAATTAAGCATAAAAATATAATTATCTTAATATTTTGCATTTATTTTTTATTGTTATAGAAATAGATAATAAAAATAAAATTAAAAATACTTCTAACGCAAATAACTCTTTATATAAATGAAGTAGATCCTTTTTTTAAATTAATCAATTAATAAAATCCATACTATTGAAAAATAAGGAAATTATAGAAAATTTGAGCATGTACTATCAACCAATAAACTTAAATTTATAGCGGTTGATCTCATAGGGTAAGTTGACCAAGTGATTGTGATCTTAGTCCACATGTCATGCATAATTTATACATAAAAATGAATAAGTAAATAAAAAAAAGAAGCACAATGAGGAAAACCATGTACACAGGCATATAAAATGTCAATTATTTTATATTTATTAATAACGCGATTCATTTTGCATAATTATGCTCATTTTTTCGGTAAAAAAAAAAAAAAAAATAGTCGTAGGCTACCAAGGTGTACATTATTAATTTAATGAGTAGCTTGTGTGTCAGCTCGACATTAATCACCAACTCACCCTTTCAAGGGAATAATTCACGCACGCGTCGAATAAACATGCCTGTTAACCTATCTCGAGGGATAAAAAATCAATATTCGTGACAATGTTCCCTGAGAAATTTGCGAAATTCCACAATAGCTAGGTTCTTTTCGCCAAAGACTGTAAATTATAAGGCTTCGGTAGCGCACGAAGTCCTTAACTAGCACATCTACCCATCTACCCATCTACCCATCTACCATCTACCTTTTCACAGATTCTCGCGCTATCGCACGGCTTCGGTAGGTACAAAGCCATCTCATCGACCATCGGATACACAGACTTTCTCTCTCCCACTCGCGATTAACTCCTGACCAAGCACTAGTCCACGTTTAAAAATTTAGAGAAATTCTTTCTACGTTCGAGTCGAACTTTAATGAACACCGGCGCTCTGCTGTCTCATTGTTCTATTTGAAATCTCGGTACGTACACTCTTGTAATGCATTGTTATGAGCTTCGTTTATCATTAAAACATTGAAGTTTACGTGGCTTACAGGATTTCCTTCGGAAGTCCTAAGAAATATTGAAAATAAAAAGAAAATATTCCCTCCGATGGGCAATTAAAATTCAAAAATTTGCAGCTTAACGATATTCTCATTTTTCGCTTTTCAAACATCGTCAAAAATCGATGCCGCGGTCTCTTGTTTGTCTATCTATCTAATTTTACTCTACAAATGTGTATAAATGTTAATATGTCAAACAATATAATATTTCCCTAACGCTTTACGGTGCTGTTGTAGTAGAGTAATATAAAATAAGACAAAAGATCAAACGCTACATTTTCGTTAATAATTGTAAATAAAATCTTTGCTAAAAACATTATTTACTATAAGTAAAAAATAATTCCTTCAATAAAATTTTATTCTGCACTTACAAATATAAATCATAGATAATAAAAATAGCAAAAAACTTTTAGCTTTTCAACATCCGCAAACTAATAGAATCAAGCAAAAAGAATTTTTAAAAAATTTGAATTATTCAACCGTTCGACTGTACAATTAATCTTAAAATTAAAATAAATCTAAAAACTAAAAATAATAAAATACAAATTGTGTCTAATTCAAATATACTAATTGAATTGTAGATGCCCTTTAATTGCGTAATCCAGATAAATCATATGAGCTGAAAACTATTGTCACGCATTCAAGTGATATTTAATTTATTGATATAATTCAAATAACTTGTATGAAGCAATATTGGTATCAAGACAAACATCAGTATACTCCTCCTGTATATTTATTATCACGCCCATTTGGAGTGGAAATTATTTTAATCGGAAGCATTATTTGTTCAATATGCGTGTTACGAGTTAAAATCTCTAATTGTTACCTCCGTAATTAAAATCAACAATTATTCATTAAAATAACGAATGAACTCATGAAAGAACTAAACAGACTTGATCATTAACGTCGTGAGAGTCCAAACTTTCAGTACTTTATCAATAAATTATTGACCAGATAAGCGACGACGTGCATCACCAAAAGCACAAAAATCAACACCCCCAATATCGAATGAAACAGCTATGGAGAACATTAACGATACGAGTGAAAATTGTGGTAAGTAACGGAGCCTCGGGTGCGCTAGCTTTCCACTTTCCACCTGCGCGATTCTCATTTTCGGTCAAGGTTCAACTTGGCGTGGTCCACTTCCGTCGCGCTCCACTTACATCCGTTATTAGCCCGGAGTTGAAATCCCCAGCACAGGTCAAGAGAAAGGGATGCGAAAGAGGGGGAGAATTTTCGAGAAGTTGCATGTATTTAGTAACAAGCGCAAGATGATTAAATTACAGCAAAAGTCGTATCAAATGCACATTTGTACATCGTTTTTAGGTGACAGCAGCTCTTTAAAGTTACAAGCGTGTGTTCGTGAGATAAGGAAGTTAGCTTTTTCACTTGGAGGTGAAAGCACTTTGGAGTTCAAGACACGCGCGCAATTATCCTCCGGGCAATCATCGAAAAGCACCTGACCCCTCGGAAAAATCTCGGAAAAGGCCTTGTCACTTGCCCCTTTCGCTATCGACACCAATAGCCAATCCTCCTTTCAATCTACTCCATTCCACTCCACACGCGAGTGAGCGCGATGACCTCAAATTCACGACGAAAACGTGCACTTTCCACTTTGCATTAGGGACAGAGTGGTGCACGAGTTCCTCCTGTCCCGACTAATGAGATTTTCAATTTGCCTGAATCCCGTGTTCAAAGCTGGTTAAAGCTGTTTTTGACGCGCTTCTCCTATCGACAGACAAACGAGTTAATTCATTCGAACCCAAAAAAGTGTAGTCGTTACCCCATCATTTGTTCGATATTTCAATATGTGTTGCCTCGGTTAACATTTTTCTTATATTATGAAACAAATTTACCGATGTTGCATTATTACCTCGATCCGAAAAATTCTACCACGAAAATTTAGAGCACACAATAAAAAGTTAAAACCACCTTTAAACCTGCGTTCAAGTTTTTATTTCTCAGCAATCCATTGATTCTACTGCAATAAAAATTTTTTTCTATTTCTGCAAACATTAATTTCTCTTACATTATCCCCATAGGCCGCAAGTTAAATAATTATAATTTTGCATAGTCAGATTTAGTAATCAAACTTTCATTTTATCCATTTTTTGCAATAATTATATTTACTTTAAAACGGAAAAAAAGAATTTTTTACTAATTTTTTCACCTCGATATTTACTCGGGTGAGCTAAACACTCTAAATTAATTTCGCAAGTGCTACGGATAGATAATTATGCCGTTAAAAGAAATGATTGGTCATTTTTAGCGACTGCTTTAATTTCATATATATATATAGAATATAATAAAGAGAATTAACCAATATATAAACATATATACATGTGTAGATGTATCTATACATTTATTCTATTAATATATTAAAAAATAACTAAAAATTACTGGGAATTTATTCACAACTCTGATTACATGATAATTATAATTTATGTATGTATTCGTATATTTATCAAAAAGTTGATAAAAGGAGTAGGCGAATCAGAATCTTAATAATTTTATACTCTCGCTCGATATTCATTGTGAATTAATTACAGTAATAAGTAAAAATAATAATAATTTTCTGGGATAAGAATATTAATACTTTTGATACAAAATATCACCGTTATTGGATGCATGCAAGAATGGTGAGGAATTATTTAGCAAGAATACATCAGAGTACATCAATTGCTACATTACTTACGTACTCGCGTTTACAAATCGAGATTCATGCACTGTAGGCCTAATGATTCTCTTGTATAAAAAAAAAAAAAAGAAGAAAAAGAAAAAAAGTAATTTCGATCATTAATTTTCACGGAAAATAAATGTGAGAATATAAAGTTAATATGCATAATAGAATGCATTGTTCCAAAACGTTGTTAGCACATAATACCTCACCACGAGATTATAAGTTATTGCACTAATGATAGCTAAAATTAATTTATCAGTGATTAAGGCACTCTAAAAATATATTTTAATTCTTTATGTTAAATTTATAAATTCACGTGATTATGCGATTTCGTGCATTAGCATTAGATCTACTGATACGGCAATAGTATATCCAGACTAAGTGCATACAAAAAGGTCGACAGTTGAGAATATTGAATAAGTTCCGAAACGTTGGACGTATCAATATATAAATGACCGTTAGCACATAGAAAATAAGTTTGGATCTTAAAAGACACGATCTTCAAGCTTGATCATATTTTGAATTTCCGGATAGGAAAATCTGGTTTTTAATATTATAATAACGGAGCCGGTACTTGACTCTCGATGCACGTAGGAACCAAACAGCAACAATACCGGGCCGCGACCACCACAACTCGACACATTGGCGGTGGACCCGCCTCCCACTGACCAATTGAGAGGCCCAAGGTCATCGCACGAAACATCCTTTTGTCAGCAGGAGAAGGATCCTTTTCTTACCTCGAAGTCCAAATCGCTCGCTCATTCGATCACCAGCGGGTGACCTCGAGAGCAGCCTCCACCGGCGGAGGTCGTTTGCAGCCACCGCTGCAACTCATCCTCTTGAGCACTGATCCCCTGCACTAATAAAAATAAAATCTAGTCGAAACGAGCAAAGGAACCACTGAAAAACCGAGCACCACAAAATCAATAAACAAAACCACCCGCGAGCGAGTGATCGATTCAAGATCCTCGGAATTCTCAGAGACGCGGGCGCATGATCGATCGAGCGCGCAACAAGTGCGCGGAATTGGCCGGTCGGGTCCAGTCCGTTCGTCGATCGCGCGATTAACACAAGGACTGGGGCGCGTGCGCCGGGGCAAGCATCGAGCAACTGCTCGTCGGCTGGTGCTCGCTCAGTCGGCGCTCATAGCGTGCACTGGCACACTGGAGTTGGTGCCGCTGGTGCCGATGCCGCTGTCCAGGGGAGGAGAGAGGGAAACGCAACGCACGCGGCGCGAGACGCCCGAGAAGGATGGCTCTGCTCCCAGAGAGAGATGCGCCTCGAGGGTGTCGGTGGGGAGCGGAAGTGCCCGGCGACGAGGCGCGCGCGCGTATGTGTGCACCAAGCCAAGGGCCGGCACAAAGAGGAGACGGACGCGTGTCCGCGACCGGGAGTCGGCTGGAACGAAGAGGAAAATTCTCCCTTATCCGATGCGCCGCGCGAGCATTTATTATTATTTAAAATGCGGCTCGATTGTGGCAAGCCCAGCTTTGTGCTCCGTTGCTCAAGTCCGTAGTTCTTATAGATCCCCCGGCGCTCATGGCCCATTGTCTCGCTGGGCCATGAGCGGGCCTCGGCTATTTATTGCCGCAATTTCGCAGAGCCTATCCTACCCGACCTCCCTCATAAATATGAAATTAAATCTGCCCAAGTGGGGCTTCGATTCTCCTCCTCTTTTCCGTTTATTTTCACGACTCCGCCCGATTATTTTGGACTTACTTGGCGGCCTGAGGTCACACTTTCCCGCGACCCTTTCGGACTTTGCGCTATTCCGATCGGCGTTCGGCGTTCGACGTTCGGCGTTCGGCGTTCAGCGTTCGACGTTTCTCAACTCTCGACTCCGCTATCCCAACTTTTACGATGGTACCAACTCGACAATCCTACTGGAGTGAATAGTACCCAAGGAAAAATTACCTTCGAGACACTAATGTGGAAAACGATCTTAATCTTCGGAGGAAGTTTTCACTGTTAAAATTTGTAAAAAACCGAAGCATAGCTACAGCTGGAATTTTAAGAAACTTAAGATTAACTGCGCCTTTATTGGAAGAAAGTTAAACAAATTTGAAATTATAGATCACGTATGACGTGAACATCTGCATAAACTTTCATTGTTATATTTAACCAAATTCACAAAATAAAATACCTTGGACGTATCACTTTTTTTTGCACACACTTGTACGTTCATAATTTTATTAATTTGCAGGTAACAACATTTATTTAGATAATTTATTTTTCAACAATGCACTATTCCTGAAAGTATAATTTTCACATAAAAGTCTTATATTTTTATAATATAGCGCTTTCCAACGATAAAATCCAACGTATCTTTATTTTATTTATAATAAATTGATCAATTTTACAATTTCGCACTTTTGCTTTTCCTCTATAAATATTATGGAATACTATAAACTGTATTGCAATATTCTTAATATGGAAAATAAAACATATATTGTTCCTTGGTGTATTATTAATTTTAAAAGCAATCATTTGTCCTTGGTTTTATTTTTAAACGAATCTACAACAAGCACTTAATGCTTAAAAATGTATAAAAATATCATAAATTATTATTATTATTGTGTTAATTATTAACTCGCAGATAATTATTTTCGATACTCGATGTACAATGTCTAGTAAGCAATAATTTAAATGTATTTGTTACAATTGATTGATGACTTTTGCTCTAAATCAGGTACTAGGAAATCCGAAACAAATATAAAATTTCACTTTGATCCGGTCATGTCAATCGATTATTCACATTTAAATATTTATGAAATGAGCTCGAGACTATCTGAGAAACAACAACAAATATAAGGGTACAAAAATGAGAAAAGTAATAGTGCATAAACTGATGTAAGCAAACTGCTGCAGGCATCGAGAAAAATCAGCCAGACATATTTTTGCGAATCTCCAAGATAGTCGCGATAAAGCAATGGCCAATTTACAATAACAATGATAACGGTGGATGATTAAAAATTGAAAATTAAAATTAGTCACGGATGACTTGTAAATAATATGTTTACTTAATTTAATTATAACTTCGGTCGGGGAGAGTTTTTCAAGTACACGTTGGTGCACGATGAAACGGTTGGAGGCAGCGAATAAAAATAAGGAAAAAAGAAGTGATCAGGAAAGAGTGAGCATGAGGATCGCAAAGTAGGAAACGCGTCGAGAATAACATAAAATAACGTAAAACACGAGCACAAAGTGGGTGGACGTAATAACTCGCTGGTGTTGACTGCCTAATTGGTCTCACACGCGCGTAATTCCAATCTTAATTGTCTGGTGAATTTAAGCCGAGCCCCAGTTGGTTAAATCTAGGTGCGCGACAAATTATCCGAGGGCTTTTCCACTTTTCAATTTTGACGCACGCTCGGGATTGACTGCGATTTAATTATTCGACATGTTATGTGAACCGATTAATGATCCAAGTTCTGTTGCGACTTATATTTCCACACGAATGACTATTCCATGTTTATTAAAGCCGTATAATACGATGTAAAGTACATTGTAGTCAAACAAAAGTAACTTTTGATTGCTTTGCGAAAACAAGGGGAACACAAAAAGAACAAGAATTGCTTAATCATCATAAAAGCGAATGAGCGAAAAAGTGCTGATGATTGCCGCTCTATCACAAAATGATATTTACGTGACGTTTTGATAGTTCAAATGAAGAAGAACAGAAAATTAAAATATTCCCTACCTACCAATAACATTTTAATATAAACACAACACGCTATTCTTTGAGTATTTTTTTTATTTATTTCCAAGAGTTATTTATTGTATTTATTGTTTTAAAAGCAAAAAAATTAACAAAATCAAAAGTGCTTTTAGAATATTATTATTATTGGAAAGACTTAGACATGAGGTATCAACGCAGGCATTCCTGGCATTTAAATACAGTACTTGGGAAATAATGTTAACAAAAATTTTTCATGATTAAAATACCAATTACATTTCAAATACCAAAATAAATGTAGTTTATCTGAAGTTAAGATTTATTTGAATTTCAGAAATTCTAAAATACTAAAAATTATCCACAAAATTAGATAGAAACAGGGATTGGAGTATTTCTAAGGAGTAAAACTACTTAAATGTATGTTTTATCAAAAATAGTACAGTTTATATTTTTTTAAAAAAAACAAAAAAAAAATATATAAATAAAAAATCCAATAAATGCAGCAGATTTTAGTGGTAGAATGTTTCCATAAAATCTGATATACTACAATATTTTTAGAGTATTCGCTTCTACTATTTAATTTTGTACTTTAAACTCGCAACATTGCTTCTATCCTATAAAAATAACTTTTACACTATTCGCTTACTAATCTATAACCTATACTTAGATTAATGTTTAATTTTTATATAAATTCAAATTAATTATTGTCATTTTCAGATTCATATAATAAATTATTTTAAAAATTAAAACTGCATTTAAAATATAGTAACATGTATATGTATTTATTATTTTTAAATTATACTTAAATAATAACATACATATTCGTGTATTCAAGTATACTATAAATATGATAAAACTATTTTTATAACTTATAAAATTACAAATTACTAATAATTTACTCATTTTTTTGTTTTTAATATTTATAAAATTATTTACAATATATTAAAATCATTTAACAAAACAGAAAAAAAAATTTCACGCAAAATAATTATACTTCTTACATCTAAATTAATTGTTAAATCGACTAATTTACTCAGTAAATAAACAGACACAAGTTATAATAAATTTATCGACGGTAAAACTGACAAATACAAAAATAATAACCTATTTTCACGTGTTATGTAATTAATACCTTGATTTAAAATTTTAAATTTACATCACATCTTATAAATAATTTAGAATCATTTATTTCTTATATATTATAATATTAATTTTTTAATTGTATTTAATACTAGATAACATTTTTTGATTTATAATTTAAACTCTATAATATAACCCTTTCAACGTAGCCAAGCAACAAAGTTTTAAATAAAAGAATATCAAGTTTTAAAAATATTACTAATTATGATATTCTTAATTAATATATGAACGCGTATTTTAATCTTGTGCACTTTGTAACAAATCAAAACGTCGCTACAAATTTCTACCAGAAAAATTATCTCCTGTTTAGAAATGAATTATTTCCTATATCTCTTGTTCTACACATAAAAATTAATTGTAAAATATTTTTGACGTGTTGAAATTTTAATTTCCAGGTCATGGATACTCCAAAGGTGTACTTCTTCTGACTGAAGGTGAAATTCAAAGTCTGTAGGTAAATCTTCCAGAAGTTGATACATAGTATTTAGAGAAAAATCTTATTACATAGGGTTGTCAAACTAAAAATTTCGAATCATTACTTTCTTTATAAATTGATAATGAATAAGATTTTTTAAAAATTTTTTTGTCATTAAATATGTTTGTAACATAGTTCAGAACAATAAGCATTTAATGATGTAAAAACTAATTGATTTTAAATAATAAATGCTTTTTCAAAGGAACTTGCTAACATTAAAATCAAATGGGAATAAAACATCGTTTATTGTGTCAATTGTGAGTCATGGCATTTTACTCTGAAATTATAAAGGATGGACATTAAAACCAAGTATGAAAGATTCCATGACTAAAAAGTTTTTTTAGACGGATTTACATAATAAAAACGAAAATTTCAATACATTTAATATTGTAAACTGTTAGCTTTTCGATATTTCGTTCATCAAAATTTTGAATAGTAAGTGTATCTACGTATCTATATGTATATATATATATGTATAGTGTTTCAGCAACTTTCACCAAGAAGCAATTTTTCACTGTATTATATAAAATAAAAGATAATCGTTGTTACCGTATATTATTTACTAATGATGCACTTCAAGAAATATATTTATACTTTACATCAGCACTCTTCTTCTTTTTTTTTTTTTTAATCCACATGCCAAAATAGGAAAAAGTAGCCAAATGATACCAAAAATAAATATTTTTAACTGGAGTATTTAGTCGAAAGTGAAGATGTATAAGTAAGACTAGCTATTTTCAATGCCATTACTCTTGAAAAATTGAAAATAAAAGTCGATGACCTGAGGTCGAGAGCGGAGTTGGATTGGCGGAGAGCCACACGTAATTAACGATTCATTAAATAAATCAATCAAGCATCAAGAGGTATGTATATTACGGTGCGGGACCGTGCTAATGCATTTAATTCCTCGGCTCGATCCGCAGAAGCAATCAGGTTTCTTGAATAATATACAATTTCGCGAGATAAGGAGCCTAGGCGTCCCGACGATTTTCGAGAGATTTTCGATTCGAAACGCACGACTCGCGATCGTGACGAGCCTCAACTTCAACCTCCAGGATCCAGGATCCATCATCCAACATCTTCCTCGCAGCTATCAGGCCTTGGGCTAGGGGCACGTGTTCGAGATCACCTCAGGTCGTTTGCATACGAGCTGACGGGGAAATAATCGGGTGAATAATGGTCGGGCTTCCTTCCGCGTCTCTCTCTCTCTCGCAGCATCTCCGCGATTATTCTTACGCAATGCGAGGCGAACTCCGATTCTGATCCAAAAGCAGGTAGATACTCTTAAGGATTATCGGATCCGATGCTCTGCTCGCCAAAATAACTCACGTTTCTCCAAGAGCCGATGTATTATCCCGGTGATTAATACTTTGCATTTCACGCCGTAACTTTATTTTTCATCTAAAAAAATCCGGGCAGCCTCGGCGCTGGCAACTTTCATACGTTTTCAAAAGATGCACATCAAATTTGAAGAGTGTGGTCGCCTCGTTCACCACCACATGCATTCCCGAGGTAAACTTTCTGTTTGCACTTTAAGAAAGTGTGCAGTCCTACTTTTTTGTTTTAATCATCCGCGATGACGATGCGGCGAGAATCTTAAAACCAAACAAATGCATGGGATTTTTCCAAGCAAATAACAATTTTAAAAAAACATAACTTACAAAGTATTTCTTATTTAATAATCAAGTTAGATTAAAAAGACTACTGATGAAATATTAATTTTAATAAGCAAGTATTGACGTATGTTTGTAAAACAATTTTACCCCTTACTCAAAAATATTTGCATATTAAAAATATTATCGAAACGTTCAAGTAAAAATCTAAACAAATATCAAAATAATAATGAAAATATGCTATTCATTTTATTATTATATATATTACATCATATTCAGTACTCTGATTGAACATGTACTTCTTGTACAATTTCAACTCACCTCATATTTCTAATTCTAAAAGCAGTAAAAAATTTATGTACTTAAAACTTATTCTAAACGATTATATATCAAATTTTAAAATATGACACATATCCTGTTTTATCATCAACCAAAATTATCATTTCTAAATGTTATGATAATGCATTTATACTATTTATCAAAAGAAAATTAAGACGATTTTTTAAATTGATTAAAATAACGCAGTACAAATAAAAATGCAATAATAAGCGATTCTCTACATTTAGTTTTTTTATATATTTATATAATATTCAACAAATATTATTATTTATTAATAAATATACGTATTGTATTATTTAATACGTGCCATATATACATGTATGTTTTTAATATAGAAATTTTTTTTAACACGCAGCAATGGATTTGATTAATAAAGTTTTAATTATTGCTTTTTCTTAAAATACTAAGCTTGAGATTAATATTAACTTTAATCATTTTCTATATTTCTTTCTCTATATTATCTTCAACTTTTATACTTTTTCGAAATTAATATGAATGTGTCAAATAGAAATAGAACTATGCTTCGTTTAGAAATAATTTTAAGTTGTTATACAATGTTTAACTTTCGGACATAGACATACATAATTAAATTCTTAATCAAAATATTAGAAAAATATTGTGGATTATAAATTTTCAATAATATTATTTTTTATTAAATACATACTATAATTATATATGTTCATTTCTTTACAAAAATAAAAATTACCCTAAATATTGGCTTCGCATTTATTATAAGCATATATTTTTATAATAATAATGAACATTACCTTTATATAACTTTATAGTCTTACTTAAATTTTACGTTTAATTCTATACCTCGCTATTATCAATTGACTTTACCAAAATGTTATATATATAAATTATATTTATAAAATATATATTTTCTCCTGAAAAATATACCAAGATATGTACTGTAATTTTATTAGATTATAAATAATCCAATATTTGTATGTAATAGTTCATTTGAATAATGGAATATTACAGAAATGAAGTAAATAATGTTTATATTATGAATTAACGAAATTTTAAGATATTGTTTAGTTTTTAATTTTATTTATACGAGGATCGCCATTTCTGTTCTTTTTTTATTCTAATGGATTTACAAGGCACGAGCATGAGTAAAATAAACAAGGAAGGAGAAATTGTAAATACACCTTATATATTGGAAATTATTTATATTAAGTGATAATTTTTGTTATACAAATTAATTTAATATACGATTTTCAAATATGTATTATCAGTCATTGAACAATCAGTTAAAATCATTTAAGGAAAAACGAAAAAAATTTGGTTTTATTTCAAAACAAACTCGTTCAAACATACTAAGAAATTGGAAAAATGAAAATGTATCGATAAGATGAATCAATTTATAAATATAAATATAATTTATAAAAAACAGATAGTTTTTAAAGATTTCCATAAATTTGCTTGTATATTTTGGAACTATTATATGGATTAAAATATGATAGAATTAGCACCCTTTCTGGATATAATAGGTGAATTAGCATCTGCATATATAAAACCTCACATAAAAGAACAATATGTGAGAATAATTGATACCGAGTATCAAAGATAAAAAACAGTCATAGATCGTTTAAACTCTATGGATATTATAGGAATGGTAGCTTAAAAATTTGACAATACAAATCATTCAAATTATTTCCTAACTGATGATTTCAATGTCTAATGTCACAACGAAATCGCCGGGAAACAATGCATGAGGACCTTACTACCCGGCACACCAGGTTAACCGATGCAGACTTGTTAAAATTTAATACTCAGTCTTATATCACATTTTAAAATACAATAGTTGCTGAATTAACACATTTATTAAATGTTGAAAACATAGACAAGAGATGTATAGAATTTATGAAAATTACCTCCACTATTTGTGTACTATGCTTTAAGGGACTAGTTAAACATGAAAGAATTCTGATAAATCTTTTCCACAGAAAAAAACTTGCTACTAACTTAAAGAGATTATTAACTCTTCACACAGTTTCTAGTATTAGATTCCTGTGTAAAATATTTATATTACTTGTCACTAATCAAGTGGTCAAAAGTAATAATCAAGTAATGAAAGTTTTTTATATATTACTATAGCAATAGAGACTTCAAAGTAAACTATTATAGTCCAGATGCAAAAACCTTCGCCTTGCTTATGAATTCTTTTCTTATGACCATATCATTAAATCGGCTAATTGTCATTAAAATAATAGAGGAAATAATTACCAATTTCATATTTGAACCTAGCTTCTACCCTACTTAATATTACCTATAATCCACTGTAGATCACTGGGAATATACTATGGCATACTTCAATTATACACAAACGAAAAGGCGAAAATTCTTCTAATCTGGCGTAGGATTGTCGATGACAGATATTATACCAATCTACGACCCTTTTTTTCTTGGTTTAATTCACGCATGGCTCGATCTATAATATAATGTAATGTAAAATGCGAAGGAATATGTGATGCGAATTGTGCAATATGAAGCCAGAACAAAATTTACTACGGTTGTATTATATGGTCAAATGATGAACGAATATCTCGATCAACAAAATAAAACAACAGAAATAACTAGAGAAATGGAATCATATTTAAATTCGTTAACACGACCACGATTAGGCAGTATTCAAATAAAGACGCTCCTGTTCAACAACAATCCGGCTTGAAAGAACAATATTCATTTTAAATTTTATTTTTGCAAGGATCGCTAATTAAGATTTTTCTTAAAGGATTTATAAGGTGCGAGTATGAGTAAATTAAAGAAACTAAGTTTTTTTTAAATGTTTTTTTGTTGAAAACAGAGTTATACAATAATCTGGTAGAACATATAAAGGATCGATGATAACTAAGAAACACGGTTTTCGAACGCAAAAGATTTAGAAGAGACTTATCTAACGCGTTAATGCTAAGATTGTAATAAAGTAATATTAATTCACAAAGATTCATTACTACGCTTACTCCGATATTGTTACAGGAGCAAACTTTGAGTTCTTTAAGAATTTGGGAATTCTTAACAAAGTCCAGATAGGAGGGGGAGTCAGAAGATTTTATGATAGGACGAATAGAGTTTTTTTAAAAGTTCGAGAATTTTCTAAATCCCAGACCAGGTTAGCATGCTGTGTATAACGACTTTAATAGCACTTAATATTGAGAAAAATACTTTTTTAGGTCAAAAACAGGTGTAAAAGATTATGGGCTATAAGAATTTTTTTGTCGTGGAATCCCAGATATCAATTAAAAATTACAACGAGATATTTAACCAATTTTCTCCATGAGATCGATGCACGCCTAGTAACACTGAAGGGGGATGACGGGACTGAAGTGACATGAATATGGATTTGGATTAATCTTGTTTACTATTAACCCTCCATTTAGCTAACCAGGCCTGCAAGGGAATCAGAAATTTATTTATACGTTAGGAAAGGTAGAGAAAAAGTACGCAAAGATCTAAGAAGATCTATTCATCACTATTGGGGGATCAATCGAAATATCACTGACAAAAAGATTAAATAAAATTGATAAATTTTGAACCTTCTGTTACAACTGCAATATTGGAAAAATTGAAAAATAATCGTTGACAACTTTTACTCTGAAAGTCCGGTTGGATATAAACGAGCGTATGGTGCTGATTACATAGGGAGGGAAATTATGCTGAATAAGTTTATAAAAGTATAATAGGCATTCATGAACTTGGAGTTGAACGAGTAGCGGGTTATCTGCCATTTGCATCCAATGACGAAGCAACATGTGCGGAGTTTGTACGGCTTATGATGTGGTTGAACTGTGCAAATGCGGGTAAACGGCGGGCATTACAATTATCACATATATCTTAAGCATCGTCTAATCAACAGGCAAACTGAGCTCATCATGAAAAGCATCACGGAAATGGTTCGTCATAACATCCCACTCCAGGCAATTAGACTCTCGCTACCCCCGACTTGGAACAAGAAAACCGTCAAACTAAAAGCAGAACTCTACAGCACCAAAAGAAGCATAGTGTATGTTAGAAGGTGTATAATATTCTATTCACTACAAATGACGACAACGAGCAAACTTCCGATGAAGAACCAAACAATTCCTCACTACCGTTTGCGAGACTGAATCGCACCTAATCCCAGATAAGAAATTGCTTGAGGAAGAACCGAAAAATTCACAGAAACTGAAAGCCACTCAAAGGAAATATCTCACACACGCCGTCAGAACAACGACGAGATAGAGCTGGAGAAAAATTGTGACTGAGATAGACAATGAAAATCCATGTGGAACGGTCTACAAAATCCTAGCCAGCAAAGAGAAAACGAGCTTGTCTATCTCCACACTCAGAAAGAACCTGAGCAAAGAATATACAAAAGACTTCGATGAGACCGTGAATCTACTCCTTGACACACACATTCCGATAGAAGACAGGTCGAATGAAACACAGGAGCAATCAACTCTTAAACTCTTCACAAAGTTCCCACCGAAGAGGGAGAATGCCCCCACCCTTCAGCGAAATGGAGGTGAACTATGAACTTCCGGAAATACGGTTCAACGAGGTATCTGTCCCGGACCTTCTGGATGTAAAGATCATAAGGAAAACGGTAAAAGTGATTCTCCTCAATGCCTGCCACGCCCACGTAATCGTTCCGAAAAGCTGGAAGCCAGGATACTTAATCTCAATACCAAAGAAATAGACAAGGATCCAAGCGACCCTAGAGAATATAGGATGATAAGCTTACTCTCAGTTCTTGACAAATTACTAGAGAGGCTGATCTTACGCAGGCTACAGGTGATCAAAAGGATCGCCTCTCTAAAATTTGGCATCGTGCCCTACAAGTCCACTATACATGCCATTAACGAACTTAGGAACATCACGGACAAATCTAATGCCAAAATACTGTATTCCATCCTCTTTGACGTAATGGGAGCAATCGCCAACAAATGGAGGCTATAAATCCTTAACTCCATCAAGAGGTACAGCTGCTCCAGTAACATATATACCCTACTGCAAGACTACTTCAAAGAGAGGAAAGCGCGAATATAGTGGGCTAGAGACAAATTTCCAAGAGAGATAAATAGAGGATGTCCACAAGAATCAGTATTAGTCCCAATACTTTGAAACGTAGGATTCAATGACCTGCTGGAAACCATAAAGGCCACGATCAAACCGCGTAAATTCGTGGCACACGCGAACGACCTTATAATCCTGGTTGAAGGTTGAAGTTCTGCGGAATCATACATAGAGACGTCACTATCATTTTCACCTATTCTACATGACTGAGTTGAGAACTCACCACTGCATATGCGCTAATCAAAATATCCGAGCTCTCGTTCTACGTGGTTTCTTGTTATTTTATATATGTAAACAATATTGATGGATAATTTAATCACTTGAAAACGATTCTTCATAGAATAAAGAGGCAAGTCATACTGATACGTATAGATATGAATGCATAATTTCCTCTTTGGAGGTATCGAACAGGTTCCTCTAGAAGAACAAATGTAAGATGCAAGTTGCTGAAGGAAGTCATCGAGCAATTCGATCTGTCCATTGTTAATGATCTTACTCAAGCTGCGACGTATCAAGCGCACAATAGAAAGTCATTCATCTATGTGATGCTAGTTTCGCCCCAGCTACGCAAATGTGTACAAAGCTGATAAGTAAGGGAGGAATGGACTACAAGAGATCACAATTCGATAGACATGAGGTTAAGTGACCGTAGATCGGAACGAGTTTGCCAATCTATGTGCCCTGTGAGATTTAATACCCATCGAGCCAAATAGAATATTTTCGATCACAAGCTTTCAGAGCTATCGAAAGATAAGCTAGAGGATGAGCTTAGAAAAATATGAGGACGTAGAAAAGATAACAACAAGCGCTCGCAGATGTTATCACGCAGTCATACAAGGCTTCCATGCCAAAGAAAAAGCGATTTAGAAAGTGCAACCCGTGGTAGATGAAAGAGCTTACTATTCAAATGAGACAGGTCAATAAATGTAAAAGGGCTCTCCGCAAAATGAGAAATAGCCTGTCTTAAAAACGTAAACGCCGGCGGTACTTATGTGTTCTACATGAGTACAGCAAGGCGGTAATACGGTGACATCCGTAGCGGTTGCACCCGAGTAGACGTTTTAATGAGATAAATATTGCCGGGGAATCGCTGTCATATTTGAATCTGAATTGAAAATAAAACTTTATATAAATATAAAATTTTAAAGTCATTTTACGTTACCTTGTAGCGATGATATTATTAACGTTATTCGCCTGAAATTATAACTAATGCCTTGTTTGTAAATCTCTTTTGTTATATAGAGTGATTAAATAAACAACGTCGCTACCCCGATGATCGACTGGATTTCTAATTAGAATATTAAAAATATTTTTTTTTACTATTCCCACCTGCCACCGATCCAAATCCTGGGCAGACCAGCTGCCGCTTTGTCCCGGCTATCTTCTTTATAAATTCTTCCGACGAGAGCTCGACTCTGCCCTTCACCCGTGAAGGGCGAACAGAGCCGTCTCGTTACATGACAAGGAAACGCTCTGAATAAAGATCAAACTAACACGTGTGACTTGACATCGCAGCCGAATGCCTTCTGGACGAAGATGTTTTAGAACAAAGGGCCAAGGATGATAATGAATTTCAAAAACATATTCGACGGAATATGCCAACACTTCCCGAGTCGTCAGATATCTCCTCTTTTACAAGCGCCAAAGTCAATTGGGCAGTTAAATTATTTAAAAACAAGAAGGCTCCAGGTACGTACCTGATCGAGGTGTTAGTTCTCGAAAAAGTCGTAAATAAAGATCATCCCAGGAGAAATAGTGAGGCTATACAATGGAAGTGTGTCCGGAGTCTTTCCCTCTATCTGCAAGTTAGGGTCTCCGAGATTCCTTAAGAGAGATGACAAAAATCCGTCTGATCTGAAGTCATAAAGACCTAAATGCATATTATCTGTAGTGGAAAAACTACTCGCGAAGATCCTGCTTCTAAGTTTATCGAGCACAGTTTTGGCCCAAAACAAGCTTTCCTAGATACAATTCGGATTTGTTCCGAAGATGTCTACGGTTAATGCAATCGTTGAGTTAGGGTGCCTGCTAAACAATTCTGATAAGAAACTAGTGATTGCTCTGCTCTTCGATATGAAAGGTAGTTTTGACTCCATTTGGAGATCAACAATTTTGAATGGATTATTAAAGAAAAGCCTGTCCCAGGAAGATACACAAGGTATTGAAAGACTACTTTCAAAATCATAGTGTTCAATTTCACTGGGGCGATCAACTTGTGTCAAGATATTCAGACAGAGAATGCCCTCAGGGGTCAGTCTCCGGGCTATCTGAATGGAACCTTAATTTTGATCAGTTTTTTACCGATCTCGAATCGAAAGAAATTAAATTTATTGCATACACGGATGATCAAGTAGTGGTCGTCAAGGGCAACAGTCGAATAGAAATAGAGCTCATGGCTGAAAAGGTAGTCAACGAGATGCATGATTGGTAAGCCAACGCCAAACTGGAGATCTCAAAAACGAAAACGTGCGCGATAATGACAAAAATCCAGCTATGAATAGAAAATATAAAAACTCTAAAAGCGAAAAGCTGCCGGCAATTAAATTAGAAGGCCAAAATATTAAATTTAAAAAAGTAGTGAGATACCTTGGCGTTGATCTTGAGAAAAATATGCGAATGCACGCACATTGTAGGAATCTTGTAGAAGGAGTTTCCTCAATATTCGAGAAGATTAGAAATATAGCCAAGATTGAGTGAAATCTTGGCTATGAAGCCCTTCATACAATTCAAAAAGGAGTCTTCATCCCGACGGTAGCTTATAGACACGGATTGAGCTCACAAACCTAATCTGTACGACAGGATACCGAGGGATCTCCACAGACGCATATTCATGAATGTTAAAATAATCTATCGGACAATATTGTACAATACTGTATGCGTCCTAGCCGGAGGTCTGCCCATCAGTATACAATTAAAATATAAAGTGACAAATTATAATATAAAAGTAGGAAAGTCCGCCAAGGTAAGAACTAGGAATATTAGCAAAACTGACAAATACCCAAAAATTTCTGCTAAAGAAGTAGCAATGGATATGTGGCAAGGGCAATGGGAAAGATCTATTAAAGGTAGAGCCACATATCTCTTCTCTCCGGATGTGAAGGAAAGAATGAGAAGCAAGTAGTTCAAACCTTGCTGCTGCAGCTTACAAGTTCCTTTCAGAGCATGGCAACTTTAATGAAAAACTTCATTCGTTTCAGCCGGCCGATGAAGAGAGGTGTAAATGTGAAAGTGAGAACAGTACGAAACATTAAAAATGTTCGAACCTCAAAGACAGGTTCTATTAGAATTTGTTATAGAAAAAGATAAAAATTCTATTCTGCGAGTATTTGTTAAAGAAAAAGTGTTTCCAGTCTTCAAAGACTTCTGTAAGGAAACTCTGCAAACAAAAATGAGCTGTACGAGCTCGAATAAGAGGGTTCCCCAATGACATGCCAGTTTATCACGATTGGAATATGTTGTATTTCAAATTAGAAACAACCAAATTTCTCGAGAATTAAGAATTTTAAATTTGATTAATTAATTTTATTAACGCGCATAATGCCCTCATGATATGTTAAACCAACGCTGATCCAATGGTTGAAGAACAGCCCCTGTCCACCTTTTCCCAGCAACGAAATGAATTATTTACAACCGTTTTGCTCTAACAAAAAAAATAAAGAAAAGCATTAACGTGGCGCTTATAAAAGCGTCCCACCACACTCACTAGCATTTGAAATCTTCTCATTGTAGCGAAATGCATAATGCGGATAGGGATCTTCTGCATAATATAGATCCGAGAAACAGGATCTAGTCGACATTACAGTCAACATAATCAAATTGCTCGATCCTGGTAGCGATAAACCAGGCACATATGAATTTTTCCATATCCGTTTCCTCATGTCAATGACCGCGGGTGATTATTTATAGTTTGCCAAATGATCTCTCCCATGACGGTATTCTAAAAGAGGTTTATTTCAAAAATGTACAAGGAGACATCAGGGAAGAGTTTAGTAGAATAATTAGAGTTGTAGCCCGCACAAGGAGACGAGAGAGTAGCTCTGATGTAGTACTGCAGGTAACAGAAGGTAACGAAGTTTGCCCTGCTACAGGAAAAAACCGTTTACTTGGGACTCTTGGGCCTCAACTTTCGAGAATACGAGATGGTTGTCCGGTGCTTAGCTACAGGCATCGGGCAGCTCACTACAAACATGGAAGGTTATGCTAAATATACTGCCACTTAGGGCATAATGGATCCTCGTGCAGAGATTCGTAAGACTGCGGAAACTGTAGAGCACGGGACTCCCTTCCGAACACTGTGGAATGGCACAAGTATTCGGACTATTAATGGAAGTTGTAGGCACATATGACAAGACATTGTAGAACGAATGTCGAAATGAATAATCGAGTTGAAAGTTTCGAGGATGGAAATGAGCGAGAGAAGAGTACGAAATGCGATGAATATGAGAATGATGAAAATGTGTACGAGAATGAAGCGCGTGAAATGGACGGGAAGGTGAATGAGAGTGTTTTACATACACGTGTAGTCGAGTAGTGTGTTAATGGAATCCAGCTAATGTAATTAAACTGTCAAAGGTCGTATGCGTGCATAAGTGAATGGAGTGAAGTGATTATGAGAGATCTACGAGTTCGACTCCTATATAAGAGCCGCATGATTGAAAAGTTGAGTGTGCGGGTTGCCTCTTGGGATGAATGATTTTTGAATAATATAGGATGATCAGCAGCCATGGTAGTGAATGATAATAGCATTGATTGTATGATAATTGTTGAAAATACTGATGAATCTGGTGTATGTGTAAAGTGTAACAGTTCGTTGAGGGAGTTCACAGCTGTATACATTTTCTGAGAGCCGGTCCCAAAGATCAGTGAACAACCGATTTCAACGTCACTGTTATAGAAGTCCCGCTTAGTAACATCGGTTCCATGTAAACAAAATAAGACTTTGTCTTTGTTTTTAATTTTAAAATCAAATTAAGATATCAGCAATGAATTCTAGTGTTATAATATTCAATAGGTATAAAAATTTTGAATTAGTAAATTATAAGTAAAAAGTAAAAAATTACAAAGAGAATTACAAGGAGAAGGTATTGCTCGAAACAATATGCAATTCAATGAAATGTGAAAAAGTTAAGAAAGTTTGGACATTAACTTACAGTCTCCACTGAAGACCCCATTATCTTTAATTGCTATTAAAGATAGTTTATCTTTTCCTCTTGCGCGTTTCCCCTAAAACCGATCACTTGGCCCCAACCTTCCATTCTTCCTCTCTACACCTCAAAACCTCAAACTTTAGAAAAATTAATCAATTATCGAGATTAATAAGTCTGCTATGCACTGCAACACGTGAAATATGTAAATTACTGTCTTGTGAAAATGAGCAATAGGGACTAAGAAAATTATATATATTAAACAATTCGAGCAAAACTGATGACTCAAGTGCGTAAAAAAAAGGTCTACAGCTAAAAGAGAGAGCTAATCCTCGAATATATATATTACATATAAAGTGTTGAGAATCGCGAGAGACTTGTATATGTTACCTTACTAAACTTTTTTATACGACGAAAGTTAAAACTCAGTATTTGACCACCTACTGACCGAATATGGAGCTATCATATATATATATATATCATAGCCCGCTAAGTTTAAATTGTGTGACTGAGTATTTTTCTTATTAGATTTGAATTAAATCTTATTTCATAACCAATAAGGTATGAAAAAATTTATATTTTAACAAGTTTTTTATTTTTATTAGCAATCTTTTATTTCTCTTATATTTGTTTTCTTATGAAATACTAAGCCACGGTTTTTATATCTCAAAACACTGTATAATATTAAATATTACTGTTATTATAACTATATTAATAATATTTTAAATAATCGTGAATCAATTTTGTTCAGTGAATTCAATAAGCTCTCTGGAATGTCCGAATATGCAGAGAGAGATCACGTCTTGTTTACGTTCGTGACTTTCTCGTGACCGCGAGAATCTTTCTTTTACCTTCAATGCCTTCATAAGTATTGGCGCTGTCTCCCTCTCTCCTTTATGCTTTTCGAACATTACAGTGCGTGCCTTATTTTTTCTCCAAAAAGCTTGCGACGACAGAAGCTTTTCGTTCATCGTTGAATTCACAAGTATTTTATCGACCGGTTCTCTAATGAACGTTGCGTACAATTTTCACTGTAAATATTTCGCTTCTCATTATATTTAACTATTGTTATATTATTGTTTAAATATATTATTATTTAATCTCAATATAAGGTGGTGATTGTTAATTTGAGCATCCTTTCCCTTGTGTTGTACGCTAAAGAGAATTATTGCGAACATTCTATCGCGGCCTTTTTAAATTATAGGAACAAATTTTTTAATTTGACTTACGATTTGGTAAAAATTTTTTAGAGATTTTTTAATGTTAAAAAAGATTTTTGAGGGTAACTATAATCGTGTGTTAATAAGTTCAGAGTGTCATAGGTTACCCCAATCCTTAAATGATGGTTTAAACTCAATATGTTTTACACACATTGGGCGTTAAAATGGATTCAGGTTGTTTTTGGATGCTGAAAACGGAAATAATCGGTGACTCTGAGAGCGTTATGCGATTTTCCTAATTGTAATTTTCACGTAATTTTATTCTTAAAGTTTTTTTTTAATATTTAAATGTCTTTATAACATTTTATTATGCCACAAGCAAAATTTAATAAGTAAATCAGTAAGTCGTTTCATTCCGCCATGTCACAAACTGGAAAAACATCCTTCGCGCAAAAATTGATTATTTGGGGACAGACCATATATTTCAAATAATTTTATAATGGAAAAAAAGAAAAAGTGCTTTCATGGTAAGTCCAAGTAACAAAATCAAATTGTCCATAAATTGTACTATCATTCGAATTTTATTAAACAAATTAAATACAAAAGATTTATTCTCTTTATTCTTCAATCTACTATTCTTGCGATACATATAATTGGTTCGCAATACCAAACAAATCAACTCCTCGCATTTTACAATGAACAATAAATTATCTAAAAAAAAAAGAGGAGAAAAATTACAAAGGACTGCGCTTCCAAGTGTATTTAATATAAATAAAAAGTGTCAACGCTATATATAAGGAAGATTAAATTATCTTGCCGTTGCGACGACGCATGCTTCAAAAATTTAGCTACATTTCAGAATAAAATAACGGAACCTCCATTAAAGCTAGGCATGTAGTCTCAACATCGGATATAACAACTCCAGTGGCGGCATCTTTCTCTTATTAATTTATAATTAATCTATTCACGAGATACGGGTAAAATCTTAATATTGACATTCGGAATTTTCAAAAGCAATTGCTTATTCAAAAGTGGTCTCTGAAAAGCAGCCTTGTACAAGCAATACCATATAATACATCATGCTAAAATATTAATCGCTTGCATCATTGACCCATGGATCCACACCCAACACGAAAAAACATACATGAAAAGTACACGTCTATTATTCTGATAATTCTAAGTCAAAGATTCCGCCAAAAATTACAACAATACTCAGTGTTTTAAGAATAGGAGACAAGGTATATAATCAGGCAGTTGATTCTTTATTGGCTATTGACAATACCGCTCACCAACTACTGGGTGTTTAAATCTATGTTGCCAGGGTCAAAACTGATATTAAAATTGACATAATTCATATATTTCAAGATTCTCTTTTGATGGCTCTTGTACACGGACATCTTAATGAAGGAAAACTAAAAACTTTGTTATTTTTTCATTAATTATGACTCCATTTACAAGTAATAAATTTAGAAATTACAAAAATAAATAAAAAAAAATTTCTTACGATATTCAATTCATGCTAATTCAATTCATGTTCTACTATCTTTCTCTATTGTTTTGATTAAAAAAAAAGGAACTAAAGATACATTGATGAATTTTCTCTTGTGGGTTAAAATACATTTTCGGTGAATACTTGCGATGACTTGTGCGCTTGCTTCGCGAAGAAAAGTGTATACAAAGTTGGTCTCCAGGAACAAATGTCTCGGGATATTCGATCAATAAAATTCGGGGTTACATGCAGAAGGCTCGAGACATATGTTTATTAAAGAATAAAAATGCGCTTGAAATGACGACGAAAAATACCAGACATGCAACCAACTTTAATTTATTTGATTAAATACATGTCTTTGCATTATTTATACTATATTTATGCTAAGATTAATAATTTCATACAAATCATGAAATGCGCAACACGACTCAATTTTAGAATGGGTAAATCTCTACCGAAGAATAAGGAACTATTATTTGGTACATATTTTACACTTATTATTTGTTTATATTATGCTTCAATTTTTCATATTGCTGAATATTCGATATTGTAAAATATATTAGCTGAAACATAGCATAAATAAGCAAAAACAATTTATTCGAAGTAATCAAAATTACATTGAGTTCATTTGTCAAATATTATTATATTTTAAAACGTTTTCGTGTGCTGGTTTTTTTTCTTCATCGAGGGTTATAAAGACATTGATCGTAGACTTCGCGTAACGCAAGCAATTAACCTATTGTTCTTAACATGCGTCTACACATCCCAAGACCGCTGACTTGAATAGTGTTAAATTTTTTTTTATTATTTTTAAAACGCACTTACGATATGTACAATGAAAGATATAGATAAATGGAATTTTTAATATACATGCGTACGTATGCAAATTGCGCGCGCGGACATGTGCCATATGAATAAACGCGATTTTTACATATGTGTTTATATGCAATATGTATTTATATAACTGCAAGCTTTCGGGGCATCTCTCAAATCGTACCAAAATAAAAAAAAAAAATTTTACTATTGACATATACGCATACATCGTGTATAACATACACACATACATCATTACTTTTTTTCTTAGGCTCTGATAAAATATTTTCATACAACAATACTTTCACTCTCGCTATCATTCTTATATATTTAACGTGTATGAAAAAAATATACATAGATACGCGTTTTCACGTATATGTGAAATATAAATAGACACAGACACGCGTGAGCGCGCGCGCGTGTGAAGCTATAATATATACATACATATATGCATTTGTATATATACATACGCGCGCGAACACAAACATTCACACCAACTTACCCACACACACACACACACACACACACAAATATGTATGTGGTGTAAGATAGCGTCCATGCATAACATATATTTCGTTATGTGTACGCTTCCGCACAAAACTACTCATCCATCCACAAAAATGTGTGTACTTATACGTGCAATGCTCCTCAATATAAGAATTTGTTTGAATTTGTGTATATGTATACACACACACACACGCACGCACGCACGCACGCATATGTATATATATATATATATATATACATATAAATGCATGTATATTATAAATTGACGACACAGCAATTTGAACTTTGAAGGAAGTGAAATAACACGAGTTTCGGTTTAATCAATCTTTCTAGTATGTTACGAATTTTCGGCTTTGACTCTTCTCCATTAAACACACGCCTTCAAAAAGATTTTAATCCTTGTCTGGGTACTCGGTTATTATCACGAAAAACGACTAAAATATAGATCTACCGCTATTTACACCAACTTACGTGTTACGGATATCTTGCGAAATAGGCTAGCCTAAAATTATATTATACAGAATGCCGCCTGTTTTCCTAACTCAACATTGAAATGATATTTAACATCTTTGGACTCGATTTATTACACATTTTTCGTATATAGAATATAATACGGAATACGATTGTTAATATCGCTTTATCTCTTTAAATATATGTGTTTCTTGTTTTTATATATTTCTATACGAGGGTGTAAATGTATAAGTTTAATTTCGCAAATTTTACTCGCAACATATGAAAGTCACTCGTCCAATATATTTTTAAACATTTGAAATCGAGTTACAGAATTGACCATTTGTCTAGAGTAAAATTCTTGTTTGTATAAAATATATTTTCATTCTCATTCGTGTGTAAATGCGGAATCAAGACAGTAAACTGACCCGAACTTTATGCTTGATCAGGAAAAAATAATGATATAACTCGGAAGCTGCGCTAAAGTTGATTTCCTTTCAGAGTATCGATAATTGATTAAAAGAAGTGCCCGAAGAATTCGTTAATGTTTAAAAAAAAGCATTGCTTTTTTATGAGCACACTTTAATGTAAATGGTTTATGTTTCTACTCGAGCAGCTATCATATCACCAGAACGATGGAAAAGGATTAAAGAAAGAAAAAAAATAATGAACGCGCCAAAGGTCGAAAAAAAAATTGTAAAAACATCGTGCAGAGTATACTTGAAAATTATAAAATTATCATAAATAATCATCAACTAAATCAAGTCAAGTCTCCAACGTGACGAATAGAAGTTAGCTCCGATATCGAGGACCATGAGTTTAAACTGGACCTCGTTCCTGATGCTGTTGTTGTTGTTGTTGTTGTTGTTGTTGTTGTTGTTGCTGTTGTTGTTGCCGCTGCTGCTGCTGTTGCTGCTCTTGTTGCTGTTGTAATTGTTGTTGCAATTGATGTTGGTGATGCTGCTGGTGGTTCCTCCTCGGGCCGGGCCTCGGAACACGAAGTCCGCCTATCGCAAAGGAAGAATGCAAGCGAAGTTTGGCGTCGCCCGCGCCCAAGGCTATCGAGGCAGATCTCTCCGGGACACGGCCCGGAGGCTTGCCCTATACGGCCGACACCTGAGCATCTTCGTCGTCTGTGAACAACAGATATAAGAATTAAAAAGGAATTCAAATAATGAGATTCGCAACGTTTTCAAGGAACTACTGCGGTAAATTAGTCTTTATTAACTAAGGACGACGAGCACCGGTATTACCTCTGCGTTTCTTTCTTAAATTACTAGATCAAAAATTATTACAGTAAAAATGGTTTAAATTTTATTTATTTTTGCATATTATTGTTTCAAAATGTTTCAAACGATCACATCTTTAATTAGAAATTTTAATGTAAATTTTATTATGAATAAACATTTCTGAATACTTGATTTGTCAATAAATCAATTTGTATTTTTTGTCAATAAAAAATTTTAAATCATCCATAAATGTATAATATCTATATTGATCTAATAAAGTTTAGAATTTTTTTTCTTTTTAGAGACATTCGAATTATCGAAATATCTAAATGTTCCAAATATTATAATGCAAAAAAAACTTTACACCAGCAATATGAATTGGAATAAGATAACATTTAAGAATTACATTTATGAAATATATATATGTACATACAAAATAAATTTTCACACCTCATTTTATATGATACAATTACAATGATTTTCAAACTTAATTTATAATTGAAAATAAGAAAACTGTTTTCAATCTCATGAAAATCTATATAATTATGATTAATAAAAAATCATTTTATAATATTATATTTGGAAAATATTATTTAAAATTGAATATAAAATAAAATTTTTCTGTAAATAAAATGACAACCAAAATAAATTTCATCTTCCTGTTTATGCTATTTTTAAATAAATAAAATTTTCATTTAAGGTGTACAATAACGTTTCAAAAATTGAGAATAATTTATGAAAACGAAAATGCGTAAAAAATACTATTAATTTTAAAAATTAAAATGAAATGATACACTAAAAATAATAATAATCAATGAAGAAATTAATTTAATAATAAATCATCAGTATATTACTAATTAATAAACTAAAAATTTAATCACCAAAGTACAAAATTAAATAAGTAAATAAAACTGATTAACATTTTTTTAATGAAAATAAAATATTTGATTTGTTTAAATTATTATTTATTCGATTCAAACCATTATTTCACCATAAATATGAAAACAAAATTTATTTTTTTTTGTTTACTTGTATCAAAATTTCATGAACTTATTTTCTTCTAGAACATATGAAGTATATGTACCATTTTTAAAGATATATTGTTGTTTATGAATATTTTGGAATTAATGTTTACATCTAATTTTGAAAAGTAATTATATTTCTATTATTAGGAATTCTAGTTATACCATGCCTATTATAAAACAATTTTAATGAAATATTATAAAAAAGTGAAGTGTCTATTATTGCTTAATTGTTTTATTTTAATATGAAAATAATGATTTCTTTTCAAAGTCAATGGATGCTTTATTCAAAATAAAAAATAAGCAGTAAAAACAAAGCAAAAGGCATTATTAATGCATATTATAAAATATTATGTATGAATAGCTCCTGTAATAACGTGTTGTAAACATAAATTTTCTATATATTTCTTTTTCAGTGAAGAACTAAAATTTATCTAAAACACGATAGTAGCATATAATTGCCATTTTGAACAAAAAATACAATTTCCTTTAGTTCTAAAAAATTGTAAGAATAAGATAATTTAAACTAAAAAAATAATAATTAAAAAAAAAAAAAATTTATTTTGAAGCAGAAAAACATGCGAAATAATATTGCAATAAGCAAACTCGCATAATAAATAGCATAAGTTACGGGAACGTCAAGTCTTCAATAAAAAAAAAAATTAATGGCGAATGCAATATTTAATAATGCAATAACAATGTTCTGATGATTGTAAGCAAGCGAGCCAATGCAGTGGATAGTAAGATGTAATATTTCATTTTATTTGTCTCAGAGGTAATATTTATAAATAAATAGAGTTAGATTTTTAGCATTTTGGTGCTGAGAGTATGCACATTTCTATGAACATTTGTGTACATGTAAAGAAATACATAAGTACACGTATGGAGTCACATATGATTTCTAGCGTATAAAATGCTTCGATTTTATATTATTTCTATTAATTTTACTTTCCTTTTTTCATTAAATATTTAGTATATTATACAACATATAAAGTACAAAATACATTCACCTCACACTAACTGATAAAAACATTCACGATCTCATTTATTTTTAATTTCAATTTCATATTTTCAAACATTTATTCGTTATTTACAACGAATCTAATAAACAAACACATTTAGATCAAGCAATAGAGCACTTTTTAGCCCACGAACAAAAACAGTTATTGATACATATAAAAATTCGTAAAAAATCAATATATTCTTATTTTCTAAAATGACATGATATTCAGGGATTTCTTTTTTTTTATTACCAATTTTAACTAAAAAATGCATTGTTTTTTTTTGCTTTCTTTGTTATAAACTGAAAAGTCATAATTTTAATACTATAGTGTCAATAAACAATTTAAAGCTAATATAATTGTGAAGAAAATTTATTTTTATATAAACCGATCGAAAAATTAGTGAAGAAATTTTCCAAAAATGGCAAATTTTCAAATTAATTAAAAAATTTGTACCTTTTTTATTTGTTAATATTTAGAACTCTGCTTTTGAAAAAATAAAGTGATTAATTTGTACTTTATTTCTACAAAATTTTTGCTTGATCGCATTATTAGTTTTCGAGTAATACTATTATAAATGAAAATTATGCGAATATTTACGAAATTATTTACAGTTCAATGCATCAAACGATTTTAGATTTATCAACAGTTTTAAAAATATAATTATTGCACATAAAATCCTGTATCTTACATTTCGTTTAAATATTTCGGATTGAATAAAATATTCGGATAAGTATGACCGAAAACGGCCGAGCACCCGAGGAGCAGGGGGGGGGGATTTAGAACCGGGGAATTGTAATATATAGTAATAGAAATGAAATACGCGTCAACTAATCCCTCATTTTTTCTTCTCCCCACTCCTCATCAAATTACACGCGCTGTGCAATAATTTTAATAAAATATAAGATACAGGATTTGTTGTGCAACTATTATATTTTTTAAAACTGTTGAAAAAATTAAAATCGTCTGTAAGCTGGAAATAATATCGTAAATTTTTACATAATTTAATTAACATTAGTATTACTCGAAAACGAATAATCCGTTCATGTTAGAATTTTGTAAAAATAAAGTGCATGTCAATCATTTTAATTTCTCATAACTAGAGTTCTAAATATTAAAAAATAAAAAAGTTATAAATTTTTTAATTAATTTGAAAATTTACCATTTTTGGAAAATTTCTTCACTTCTAATTTTCTAATCGGTGTATATAAAAATAAATTTTCTTCACAATTATATTAGCTGCAAATTGTTTATTGACACTATAATGTTAAAATTATGACTTTTCAGTTTATAACAAAGAAAGTAAAAAAAAAAACAATGCATTTTTTAGTTAATATTGGTAATAAAAAAAAATAAACCCCTAAATATCATGTCATTTAAGAAATAAGTATCTATTGATTTTTTCCAAATTTTTATATGAATAATTAACTGCTTTTTTTCGTGACCTAAAAAGTGTTCTATTGCTTGGTCTTATTATATTATAATAACAATAAATATGATATTTTAGACCAACTTGGTTCACCATATTAAATATTTTTTTTATTTTTAGTTCTTAGTAAAAATTGATTAGTATATGTAAATAACAAAATATACATTTTACTTCATAAATCAAATATTTACACATATTAGAAATACCTTTCACAGATTTTTAATTACTTAGAAATATGTTGTTAATGATCAGTAAGGAATTAACGCAAAAAGAAAAAAGAAAAAAAAAAAAAAAAAAAAAAAAAAAAAAATGAAATTAGTAATGAGAAGTATCGTCTTGGTAAAATTCATGTATTTTTCAAAATAAAAATATCATGAGTGTATAAATTACAAAATAGCTAAATTTTACAGTGTTGACTTATAAATTTATTGTACTATGTTGTGACTAAAATGCAAAATTAATTTTAATCGAAAATTTAACAGAGAAAACTATTTTTTTTTTTTTTTTAATAAGTAAAATATTGATTGAATCTTGTAAAGTATTGAAAGAAATTTTCAATTTATCCGAATACATAAAATTGATGTAATTTAGAAATAAGTCAAAATTAAAACTACTGTTTGACAATTAATAATCAATAAAATTAAATAGATGAAAAGTATAAAGTATGCTAATATAAGAGTTGATTGATTATTTTGACATTTTTGATATTAAACAAGAAATAAAAATAAACTTGAAAAGAAACTATTTAAACTTTATTTTTAGGTTGTGCAAGTGCTTGGAAGTGGAATTCCAATGGAACTCCTCGTAGCATTCGGAAAATTTTCTTTGACTCTTATGTTTCTCTTACCAAGCAATCAATCAATATTTTCTAAGCAGAAATTTATTCAAAGGACTATTAAAAACAGAATGTGAACTTTTCCCCTCGGAAACCGCTTGCTCAAATTACATTAAAGGGTTGAACCAAAGGTCTTCGAAAGGACTTCAACGTCGCGAAATGCAAAGTAGAGGGAAAAATGAAGAAAAGCAAAAAAGAACCTGGAGTGATTGCGATAATCGCGTGATCGTCCGTCTCGTCAATGATGGAATAAAATAATTTTGGCGTGTTCATTGTCTTGGTCGTGGTTGTCGATTATTTTGGGCAATGGCGTGAAGAGCCGCCACACAGTTATATACCATCTTCGTGATCGTTGCGGTAGGTGACTCCCTCGTGGCTGTGAGCCCGTCCCAATCTGTGGAGCCTCGCCATTTGCGCGGCAATCTTGTAGTCCGGAGGCATGCGGCAGTCAATGCCAACGCCAACGCCAACGCCAACGCCAACGCCAACGCCAACGCCGACGCCGACCCCGACACCCACGCCCACGCCAGGGCGCATCTGCCGGCCGGCCCCGAGAGGCGGAGGCAGGGGCGGCGGCGGCATGCAGCTCGTGCCCAAGCTCATCCCGACTCCTCCTGCTCCCGCGCCACCTGAAAACCCTCGCCGATTCTCGTTCTCTCTTCCACTTGAGTTTTGGGGCGGGGGGGGGATATTTTCGGGGCTTAGTTTAGGATAAGAGCCGCATCCGTTGCATAGCCAACTTTTTACGCGGCTCGGTCACTGCGGTGCTGCGGTTGCCCGATCGGGGCAACGGCTGGCTCCGGGTGAGCGCAACCGAAACCTGAACCTGGACGAGTACCACCTAAATATTTTTCCGTTATTTTATTTGGCTTTTCTATTTCTTATGTCTCACAGGTTGAATCGCTGATATTATTTTTAAATAAAAACACGATAAAAACCGAAGACAACGATACAATACAATACTCTAATCTATGAGAGCTTATTTCCTGACCTTCCGAGTATTTTCTTAACGCGCTTCACTCGCTGCTTAAAACTTGACTTTTCACTTTAACACTCAATTTTTTAATTATGTTAATGAATATTTAATATATGTAAATGTATGCATGGCTAGAATTTTATAAAAGAAACTGCGTGCAAATTTAAAATGGAAGCTTAAACGTATACTAAAGGGTATTTAAAAATCGTTAATTAAATTAAATTAATTAAATTAAACTAATAATATTCGTTAACGGCTTAACAGAAATAAACTTTTCTTTACAAAATTCTTTCAATAAATTATGACTGTATGTGAAATATTTTCGGTAAAATATAAATATTTGTATTGTAACGCAAAAATATTAAATGAATAATTTTCACAATAAATCTTAATTTATAATGTTTTTAAAATACAATTTTGTATACAATAAACATATACATACTTAATAAAAATTTCACTAGATTACTGTACATTCATAATATGCATTAACTACAATAATTTATACCAATCATAAATTATTTTCATGGGAACACATCTTACAATACAAAACCTAGAAGTAAGAATTTTATTTTACAAAATATCGATGTACAATTAACTAATAAACTCATGAACTTTACGACACTTTTGTTGGATTACTTTCAAATAAAATAAAAAGAAACTACCTATATAATTACCAGGGTTTTAAATGTTACTCGTCCATGGATCGGTAATAGCAAAGCTATACCAAACCAGCCTTGTGTCACTCTCTAGGCTACCACATAGTAAATCCCATAGAATACCAATTTACCATCAGATACTAATTATTTGATTTTTTTGTGAAGTGAAAAAAGCAGTTTGTTATAAGTAACTATTGTTTTTCAAGTTAAAGATTAGTTCACCAACAATAGGCCCACAAATTATTCATTCACAACAAATGCAATATCACAAATTCGCATGCATTCTCATGCACATGGTGCATAACGTAAAATATATCATAAGTTACCATCACCAAACCAAAGGCAAGCACAATACAGCAAGTATATGTATCAGAATTCCTTTACAGTCGTGATTATTACAATGATGTGGTTAATGTGATTGTTTATAAGGATGAATCAACTTCAAAACTTGAAAAATTTTCTAGAGTTTACTGGAATTGAAAACTCTGTGGGATAAAAATGATCATTTCAAAGTATATATTTGCGATCTTACGATGAAACCCATGCAACACAATCATCCATGGGTTTAAATCGCAAGATCAATTACTTCGAAACCGACCCTTCGAATTCGAATGGGTGAATACTGAGCATCCGATTACGAAAAAGAACACCTAGTTAACATAAAACAAAATGCAGCAGAGGGGTTGGGGC
Organism: Eupristina koningsbergeri; assembly: GCA_018907245.1. Taxonomy (NCBI): domain Eukaryota; kingdom Metazoa; phylum Arthropoda; class Insecta; order Hymenoptera; family Agaonidae; genus Eupristina; species Eupristina koningsbergeri. The sequence goes on from JACCHV010002775.1 coordinate 1,815,236, forward strand.
GTTTAACAAATTTTGAAGTTTACAGGTGCCAACGCTCATCTGAGGCGATTAGTAAAGGGTATTTGTGGTGGAGGTCAAAGAGTTCAGAAAATGCAAGGACGTAGGTTGGAAGGTGAGCAGGCAGGTGATGCTCGTCTCACGACTCACCGTCAAAGGGACACAAGGAATGATGGCGCTGGCGATGATGATAATGACGATCGTAATCACTATCCCGGTGGTTGCGTTGATGATCAAATTGTTGATGATGGAGATTGCGAGTAGTCGCGGGTAGGGGTGGCAACACCGCCACCGCCTGCGGAAAGGGTGGAGGTGCTCCGCCACGCGCAAACTGCCCTACTCGTGCATACAAAACACCAATGCATTTTTGTATTTTATAGACCGACTTTCAACTCTTTACCTTAACCTCTCACGCCCACCCCACCCATTTACATCCCCATTTACATCTCCATTACCCTTCCTTCCTTTGTAATTTCGCGTTTTTTTAGAAGAGCGCACACTAACCTACGTATAAAAAGACACTGTCTTTACTCTACGGTTTTCAACCATCATTCCCTTTTATTGCATATTAATATTATTACAGAGAATTGCCTTTTTACAGAAGCTGAAAAAAAATTTTAACGTTCTCAAATGTACATCTTTTATTAAACCACTATCAACCACCACAGGAAGTGAAACTATTTTTACTCTGTCTTTTCATTATTTGAATATTATTTATGAGTATATTCGTAGTAAGCGACAATTTTATTCATAAAAAAGTTTAGATTATATTATATTCAAATAATAGTAATATGGATTTGATAGTATCAATAGGCTAAAATTTAATTTAATATTAAGAAGTGATTATAGTTAATTTTTTGGTAAATTAAATAATATCCTCTTTGATAAAAAAAACACCCTATTTTTAATAACCTAAATGAAATTCATCATTAAAATTAACTTAAAACAATTGAACTTAAAATGAAGAACAAAATTCGTTATTTATAAAAATAATCAGAATAAATTTAAATTCAATAAAAGATGTACAAAACGTAATAAAACTAAATATACATATTCTTATAATACCATTTTAATATATACAATAAAAATACAAGCTACTCTTAATACATTTCTTAAAATAAACATTAAAAAAAAATAATAATATTTCATCGATGTAAATTAATTTTACGAATCTCTTTAAAACTATTGTATTTATAATACTTTAAAGAAATACCGCATTTTGACAACTACATAATATTAAAACGGTAAAGAATTATATTTAAACAAAATACTGAAAATAAAATAATGAACAAATTTTAAATACCATTGCAAACAAGAATGATTACTCAAAATTTTATATTATATTTAAAGGTAAGGTTGAAACGATAACATGCCAATAAAAATGTTTTTATTTGTTTTTTAATAAATAAAAAATGTTTATTTTAAGTAAACCAAAGCGAATGCACGACATTAAATTTTAATCATTTAAATAAAGGAAAAAACATTTTTTAACGATATTCTTCTTGATAAATTACTAAGCTTTAATTCTGACAATCTAATTAGAAGAATACCAGATGCATTATTTTTTTTCTATTTTAACGTATCGAAGTAATCAATACCTTATCAAATCCTCTTAATCGATTAAACAACAACCTGCATGTACGATATAAATACGCTAAGCCACGATGAATAAAAGAAAAGCCTTCTACTGTTAAGCATGCTTTTATTGGCACAAAGTGCTATGTATACTTGTAGTCTATAAGACAAGAATAGTATTGTTCGGCTCTGCCTCGAAATTGAAATGAAAGGCCACCGTAACCTTAATTCTTAAATACAAACTTTTACACTAATCCGAATGAAAACCATTAAAAACTGCAGTATTATTTATCAATGTCAAATTCAAACTCATATTTTTAGATAGATTAATTGATTGTAATTCATAAATCTAGCGAATTATTTTGGGTAATTAATATTGAAGGCTCAATTTAGAAATGTACAAATTTATTTATTATCCAAATTAAATATTTAAATATTTTTAAATATATTTTTTGATAAATTATCCACATCATGTGTAATTAAAAATGGTTTTCATCACAGTTCGAGAACAATGCGTGGATGCTCTTTATAAGACTCTCATCATTGTTAATTTTCTACCTAAAACTTTCGTTTCGTATAAAAGGATAATAAATATTATATTGCACATCTGTATTGGAAAATTGTGAAATTAAAAGAAAACCAAGAATCTGGAATGCAATAAATAATCGGTAATAAAATATCGATACGAGAGGTTGAAAGAGCACCCACCCGCAGTTAAGAACAGAGAAATAAAATAAAATAAATCTAAGGGATCGACAACGCTTTACGAAATTGTGCGATTCGACAAGGGAAAAAAAATTTCCGAATGGATTATCAAAGCTAAATTTGACTAGTTACGACAAAAGCTTTTGGCCATCGCTTTAACTTATTTGCATTCATCGTGTAGCTACAATTTCGCAAAAGCGTCGAATTTTGGGATTCGGGATGAATTCGCATCGAGTTCAAATCTGGTACAAACTGATGCAAATGAATCTCGACCCAACAGTGAAGCTAGAGTGTATAACTCCTGGTGCGCGACGAGGGGAATGCGCCTAACGAACGAGTCCTTGCTCCGGAGCTCGACGAGGAGGGCGGATCCACTTGCACCTGGTACAAACTCTACATACCTTGCATGGCAGAGTGCCGTCTCTGGGGGGGCGGTGGACTGCCCCCGGCTTCGACGCTGCTCCCGCTGTGGCTGTCCAGTTGCGTACTGTGACCGCTGTCACTGCTCGTCACCGAACCTACGAACACGCGCCGTCCAACGCAAACTTCTATCACTACTTTTTGATGACTTGCCCGTTGACATAAACTTAATCCTTTCCAAATATCATTATTTTCCGCTTCTTTGATCGTCTGTTGTATACCTCTTTCCCACTCTCCGTCTCTCTCTCTCTCTCTCTCTCTTTCCCCCCCCTTACTCATTTTTTCACTTCATTATCTTCCTTGTCTCCAATTATGCATGTTTTAAATGCACGTCACACGCACTCGATTGTATTTTACTCATACGGTAAAAAAAAAAAAAAAAAAAAAAAAAAAACTGAATCACTATATGATCCACTAAGACTGCTTTTGACCGAAGCCAACGCCATTGAAATTACTTTATTCTAAGTATAACGAATGCTGTCAATTAACTTCCACGACAAATTGTCAATGACTCATTAAAATGTTTAATTCTAAAAGTAAGAAAGATGTGTTCATCTGTAATGAAAACTAAGCTGCACGTGTTTTAGTTGCATACACATAAAAGAATGGAATTTATATGAATGAAAGTTTCAATGATTCTATTGACTAAAAGTACAGTGATTAAATATTTCAACTACTTATAAAAGATTTCTAACTACTTTAAGATATTTTATTGATCGATTAGTAAAAAAATAATACAACAAAAATGTGACTAATAAGAATGAAAATCAACAATCATTAAAAAGATAAAATTAATTCTGACACTGAATTGGCATTCATTAAAAACATAACTGATATTTTAATGGATCATCGGCTAAACATTTTTTACAACCAATCATAACTCATGTGAATTTTTATAATTATTATTTAAACATATTTATAATTTTTAACATTAAAAAATTATATATCGGCTCTGATTTATTTGTCATTAGGATCAAAGTACTTTATTTTGTAAGTTTACGAATATAAACTGCACTACGAAGCAGTGTATTAAAGTACAAAATATCATTGAATAATATGATTTATAACAGTAAAATGTCTTTTAATGTTAAAATTTCCAATCTCAAAGAGGTAGCAAATGCGCGCTTTAGAAATACAATTAATGTTTAAGATCTTTAGGTGTATGTAGCACAGATAACAGTGTAAATTTAATTTTAATGAATTAAAATAGAGTAAATATTTGAAAAAAATTCAATTACAATGTATAGTTAAAAAAGCGCGATATTTGAGTGTATAAAATAGAATATATGATGCGTGCGCGCGTGTTAAATACAACGAGACGACATGAAACACTCATGAGTAATAATTGCGTGACGACTGTGCAGCGTGCAAAACAAAAGGAACCTCTTCTTTTCTTCCTCTCATTCTTTCTTTTTCCTTTCTTTCTCCCTTTCATTCACTCGAAACTAGTAATTAATTTTTTCTTTCAACTTCTTCTTTTTCTCAGCCAAGCATACTCACTCAACATTTCTTCAAAATCTCGCCTCCTCCCCTCTCAACCTCTCTCAGTCCCTCTCTCCCATTTTCTTTTTTTTTTAAATTTTTTATTTCTTTTTATAACAGCCACCCTCAATCTTTTTTTCTCTCAATCACAATTTTTAATATTAAATCAAAATGAAAGAATAAATAATTAATTTAAAAAATTTTTGACTAATTGAACAATGACAAAGAATCATTCTCTGATCACAACCATGAGTAATAACTGACCTCAGATAGAATATGTTATTGAAAACAATAAAATTTTGTTAACAATTTTATGAACAATCGATTCCACAAAATTTATATATTTAAAATATATGAAAATTATTTTACCCAATTTACCTAATATTATTGAACATTCATGTATTTTACACGAATAGTAAAATAATTATTGATAATTTCATTTAAGCATTTATGTATTACAATATACTTTTTATAAAATATTATAATATTTCAAATTGTAATCTTAAACAATCTTCAATTTATAGAAAAATAAAGATATTAATGTCATTTTATTTGGTTTTCAATAAAATTTTTTATCTAAGCAGCAATGAAATTGTATAAATGGAAGAGATTAATAGAAGATACATAATACAAGTCTTAATTTTTAATAATAAAAAAAAAAAAAAAAAATTATACGTATACGAATAAATAAATAGAAGCATTAATCTATGTAATAATATATAATAGTAATAAGAGAGAGAGAGAGAGAGAGAGAGAGAGACAAGAGGACAACATAGTGGAAAAATATGAAGCGTTTCTCCAATTATTTACGTATCGCAGTGATTGTTTTCTAAAAATGGAATATATGTAAAAAGTGACGCTGACTTTTTAAATTATGAAACATTGCTAATAATAAATTATAAATTATAAAAAATATAAATTAATATTACAAGTGATTTGAATAATTCGCGGAAGTTTTAGTATTACATATAATATATGTGTTTATATTTATTCCTATTAATTTCGTAAGATTTCCAACTACCAATTATAAAACAAAAATAATTCAAAGCTTTAAAAGTACATAATTTCATGCAAGCATAACGAATTGAATCAATGAGTATTTTGACGCATAAGCAAGAATTGAAAATCGAAAAGTCGAGCTCAACAGTCTTGTGCGAGTGCAAACTTGAGTGCCTAAAAGAAGATATCGCTGCGATACGTTGACAGATCGGAAACCCAAATAAATTTACCCACTCGTGACATCGAGGAGTATTTACACATCAAGAGTTGACCAAGCACTACTCACCACTGGTCAGGGTTTTCCTGAGTGGCTGAAGATTGCTCAGACTGGTAACACTGCTACTTTCGGCACTGAGGTCTACGGGAGGCGGTAGGCCTGAAGGCGTATCGCTATGCGACCTCTCGTGCATCGGGGCACGAGGGTTGCCCGTGCCGACGCGCCGCGCTGTCCCCGGGCTCGACTCCAGGTTTGAAGAGTGAAGTGCGAGTCCGGGGACTGGGAGCGGTGGTGCACAGTGCTTAGGTTGGTACGGCCGTGTCTTATGTGGATCAGACAGAGCCAACATTTTGCGGACCGCCTGGGGTGAGGCTGCGCCGAACTTCGTACCTGCAATAATAGATAAGAGGTGAGCTTCTCACAGTATTTTAACAAAGCTTAAGTAATATTATATGTTCGTTCATTTAACATTTAAAAAACATGTTTCCGAGGTAGAGCGTGATTTTGGTATTTTTTTTATTCAAAGCAGTCAAATTGGAAATCTATTTCGTACACATGGTACCTAAATATGTGTTGGCATTTATTTGCTCAGGACATGATTTTTTACACAATAATTTCTTCCTAAGAATTACCATTAAGAAAATCTGTAAAGCCGCTGATTTAAATTATCGATTTTGATTTATTTTATACAACAGATTTTCATAGAAAATAAAGCACACAAGATTTTTATATCAGATTTTCGGACATTTATTTCTTAAAACTACTAAATATTGTTACAATAAATTTTGTTAAATTACCAATGTTGTATCTATAGTTATATCTTTAAATAGTTATAATATTCTTTATATTATTTCATAATTATTCACAACTATTTTAATTCATTTTAAAGATAATTAGACAGTCATGAGAGAGGAATGAAAAATAAAAACCTTGTATACTCTTTCGTCCCTCACTTGTGCTGCTGGCGCTGCTCGTCGTCGAGAGGGTGGGCGAGGGGTGTCTTCTGCCACGGGACCCTCCCAGGGGCACTGCTGCAGCCATTGCCACAGCACCGGCGTGAGGTTCGCATTCGACTGATAGCTGATGGAGTCTCTCCTCGTCGGTGGTAACCTTCATATTGGCGAGGTAGGCCTTGACCCTACGCACCATTTGCGCTTCTTCAAACATTTTCTTCGGATTCGGTGCAGCCGCAGATTTTTTGCGCCTTTTCACTGTCGCCGTTTGTCCACCTTTAGAAATCAGTGCGTCTTGAAGTAATTTCATTTTATTTATTAAAAACAGTTTTCTTGGATTTAACCTCTAGCTTTTTATTTTTAGCGTCATTTCATATAATATAAGTATTGAAAAATTATACTAATACCGAAGGTGTTCCCTTAAATTTTATAATTCATTTAATATAGTTTACAATTCAATAAATTTTGCAAAATTAAATCACTATAAGGAAATCGTTAATTGAATTTATTTTTTCTTTTTATTGTTTACATTTTAATTTAATTTTCCGAACAAGCTTTAAATTTTCTGTATTAATTTGTATTAAATTAATTTGTTTACTTCTTATATTTTCTACATGAATTCAAAATCGAATTTTATGAAACGTTAAAAAACATCGTTATAAATGCTTGAAGCAATAAATATATTCTCACCTTGATTACCAGTAGTCATTTGATTGAGAGCCACCATCGCCGAACTCGGTGGTTGTCCTCCGCGTTCTAACATTGTTAGCAAATCATAAGCAGACGAGCACATATTAGTTAGAGTTCGAACTTCTTTTGCTATCATTCGAAGCTTTTCAAAGTTTACCAGTCCTTCTACTCTCGAGTCGTTTCCAAGATGTATAAAGGTTAAATCTTTCTTAACTACTGGATAAAATGGAATCTACAAATTGACAAACAATAACATTTAGTTATTTTTATAAATAGCTTTTTATTCTTTTATTTTTAAGATAAAATAAAACTTACGATCGGAGGTTGAGTTTGTTCACTGGCAACCAACTGCCGATATTTACTCATATTTCGACTGGGATCCATAAGCTCTTGCAAATCGCTGAAGAGCCTTTGATATTTACTTGGTAGCTTTTCCCAAGAAGCTCTTAGCCTTGAAACAGCTCCATGACCCAAACCGGAGACAATTGCAAACATGGAGTTGAAATTTTTACATTCCTTACATTGGCCTATTTTTAAATATAAAAAAAATGATTTATTTAATCATAAATAAACTACAAAAATTATTTTTTCTTATTGAAAAGTTACTTACGAGCTATTTTTATAAATTGTTTGATGATTTTACTTCGCCTAACGAGGTTGTGTTCAGAACAAACTTCCGTTACGACCCAGAACATTTCTCGATTTACTAGTTCAGCAAATTGGCTCAGCATTGGCACACCATATTTACTTTTCAATTCAAAAAGATCGTCTACATATTCAGTAGATTCAATTTGTCTATAAAAATAATAAATGAATTATGATAATGAGATATAGAATTTTGTGTAATACCCTCCATGTAGATATCTTGAAAATTTTATAGTTCCTTACGGGTGTGGGGGGGGGTTAAAAAAATACTTTATTATGGTGTTTTAAGGCAACGTTTCGAGCAACTTTCGTTGTCTTCTTCAGGCCTCTATTTATTAGTAAATTTACACAGTCAATGTCAAATAATACAATAATGAGTTACAAATTATAAATTATAAAAATTTTTCATACCTAAGTATATTCGAATGTAGAATATTAGCACAACTTGTCTCGTCGATATGTCAAATTCGAATATACTAAGTTTACAATTTGTCGAAGATTATGTTCCAGCTGAGTGTCTCGTCATCAGTGACGTCAGATGTTTATATAGACCGTTTAGCATTTTCGTATCTTCATGTTTGTTTACAGTATTGGTATTTAATTGTATGTACAGCATTTCCGAAATTTGTCTTTTTTTGTAATTATTTTCTCTGTCTAAAATTATAACATTGTCCCAATCTATGATATGTTCGTTATTTTGCGAGTACAGTTGTATCATAGAGTTGGTGTTTTGAACTTTTTTGTGCTCGCAAATCCGTTTTTTTAAATTACGTTTAGTTTCGCCTATGTAAGAAGCTTTGCAGTCTGCACTTTATTTTATAAACGTCGCCAGCTGTTTCCCATTTTGTTTGTTTATCTTTACCTAATTTTATAATGTTATTTAATTTTTTATTAATAATGGGCACCGTATTAATATTATAGGTTTTTAATGCATTGCAAATTTTTTCATAAAATGTATTTATATGGAATTGAAATTATATTGTCAAGCGTTTTTTTATAATTGTTATTTAGAGAATTATTATACTTAATTTTTGTCAGTCTATTTTTAATGTGTTTGTCATAAAAGTAAGCAGGGTAGTCGTTGTTACCAAGGATATTACGCACTTTCTTTAAATTGTCCTTGTGGTAACTTATGTCAGATAATAACACTGCCCTGTCTGCAAGGTTATATACGATATTTCTCTTTTGACTAGTAGCGTGATGTGAAAAGAAATTAATTATTCTATTAGAGCACATCGGTTTTTGATACGAATTTGTTAGAATTTTGTTGTTGGTTTTTTGTATGGTAATGTCAAGAAAGTTTAAACGGTTTGATCTTTCTACTTCATGTGTGAACTACAGATGAGAGTCGTAGTCGTTAAATATCTTTAAAATCAGGTCGATTTTACTGTTTTCGATGCAAAAAACAGTATCATCTACATATCTGTAGTAGAACACCGGAGAATAATTATATTGTTTTTTTAGAATGTTGAGACACTCTTTCTCAAGATCTTCCATTACCATGTCTGCGAAAATAGGCGAGATCGGAGAGCCCATTGGGGTACCAAAAATTTGTTGGTAAATGTTGCCGTTAAAATGGTGTTTTAATGGTGTTTTAAAGCGTATTATTTGACATTGACTGTGTAAATTTACTAATAAATAGAGGCCTGAAGAAGACAACGAAAGTTGCTCGAAACGTTGCCTTAAAACACCATAATAAAGTGTTTTTTAATCTCACCTACACCCGTAAGGAACTATAAAATTTTCAAGAATTATGATAATATTTCAACGATTAAATATCAAATATATATTTTTTAAATTTAAAATTATAAAAAAAATTTAATAAAATAACTATATTGTATTTAACTGATTTTTTATTAATTTAACATTGCAGTGAAATTTTAAATAACCAAATAGAAGTTTATTAATAATATAAATGTTTTACAATTAAAATTAATTTTATATAAAACGTCATTAATTTATTTAAAAAAAACTTACCTAAATATACTGAAATCTTGAAGAGTTAGTTGAATAGCTACTTCGACAGCGTTGAGTTGCAGAAAGTGCACCTGTGACTCCCTCACCAGATCCGGAGCTTGTTCATCGGCTACCAACGTTTCAGATACTACATTTGTCTTAAGGTAGTATCTCGAACTCAGTCCAATTCTTTCAGCTAAATTCTGCAATTGATCAGGGAGTCTCCTCTGCTTGATCATGCCACCTTCTCCGACGCTTACTTCGGCGAGCGAAAAATTGGAGCTACTCTCCGTGATACCAAACTCCTGAAGCGCGAGCATAACAACTTCGTGAGCCGTTGTTTCCTTGTGTACAAGCAGATATTTGCAGGTTTGGTCAGCCTTGTAGACCTTGAGGACATGTTCCGGATAATCGGGCGCTCGTAAATCGTCGTAGCAGTAGAGCGAAGTTAAATCTGGATTGGACCGGGAGTGATAGAGATTTGACGATTGCTGGGAGAGACCAGTACCTGGGGGAGTATGCGGTGGCCCTAGAGGATCGTCGGCATGTACACCGTCACTGTAAAGTATTTAAAAAAACGATATTATAATTTGCCATAAGTAATTTAAAAACATAAAACTAATGAAATGTTTTTTAAATTTTCTAGTTTTAATTTAATTACAAAGGTTTAACATGTATTTGTTATTTATAAAAAAAATATTAAAAGGTATTTTATTTATTATGAAAATTGAATCACAATAATAAATGGTGAAATTTGTTTCTTTTTAATCAAACATTTTAAATTAAATGTTGGTTTAAAATTAATTAACATCTAGGTCTTCTGTAATATGATATACTGAAACAATTATATAAAATCGTAGTAAAGCAAAAAACATTAGACACAGTGGTAAAGCAAAATACGCACTTGATCATATTCTTTGGCAAAATATTCATCTTCATGAGAGCCTTTTGAAACCTCTTCCTAGGTCCAAGTGTCATAAAGCCCTTGTGCTCTTTTTTTGCATCTTTGCAAGGAGATACGTTACTACTGTCAGCGGGAATGAGAAGTGGCACTCCGCCAACCAATGGATTGAGAGTGTTAACAGGTGTCAGTGGATCGACGTGCGTTGATAATCTTATTCGCGGATCAGTCTGCAGTCTTGGAAGCATTTCGGGTTTATTTGGTCGACTGCGAGGTCGAGGTGAATTATCTGGCATTTGTAGCATCTCTTTAAACGCTGAAAATGAAATTTAATCGTTTTAAATGTGCAAGATTTAAATGAATGTAAAAAATTCATTTAACAATCTTATAAACTTAAAAATACTTATATAAAATATTGGTTTAAGAAGCAGAATTTTTATGTACATTTACACATATTATCATTGGCCGTATCGGTACAATTACTCATCAACTCTTCGAATAATGTGTATTTATGTAAGATAATTGCAAAGAGCTTTTTCCGTATAAAAATAGCATTCCCAATTTGAATATCATAATGCCGTGTTCTGATGCAACATGAAGAACTTCTGATTTTTATCACGAGTTATTACATGCAAATACATTAAATATTCATTTTAAACTCACCTAAGAGATTGGATTTCACTGTAATGCTTAGATGCGTCGAGCCTCTCAGAATTTCCAAGGCTTTCGCGTGATTGACGTGCTCAAAGCTTTGTCCATTAACCTCAAGAATCTGGTCACCTCGTTTAAGACCGACATCTTCCGCCTTAGATTTCTTTTCAACTTTGGAAATGAATATACCGAATCCCCTTTCGTAACCGCCCAAGATACTGAAATGAAGTATTTCGTCCCTGCTGGGTCTTGCTAAAACGACGTTTCGCGTTCGTGCTTTAGCCGCGCATGCGATATTCAGCAATCTGTGTGAAAATAAAGTCAGTTTGATATGATGAGTTTTGAATGACATGAATTATGAACGACACAAACATAAAATTAAATCTCGCCAATCACTGGATTTTTTTAATTATAAAACAGTGAGTCGAGATTCATTTCGTGTCGATCGACAACTTTTCTCTGTATACAAATGTAATTATTCGCAAAATCTCATTTAAAAATTAAACATATTGTATCACAATGGTGCTTAGCGAAGCTAGGTAATAAAAGTACATAGGTATCTTTATTGCCGACACTGTACCTCGATACAATTAAAGGGTCTCATTCAATGACCTATAATTGGCCATAAATTTAAACGGCCAAGTATGTCAATCGAAAGTAAATGTCCGTTTAAAGATCAATTCGAGGATTTATTCCAAGTGTGAGCTTATCTTTTTGGACGATGACTATTCAGAGAAACTCTGATAATGAATTTGCATACCTCTGCTGACCCTGCATTTTTTCGCGCTCCAGGCACGCCTCAAACGCTTCCAAGAACTCCATCATGGAAGGATCCGTCTCAAAGTCCGTAAAATGATTGTTCACCCAGAGTAACACCACGCGAGCAACTCTGTCCCTGACCTGCGCCTGCTCGAACCAATCGAGCAGCTGCGTCGCGACGAACAGCGAGTTTTCGACAAAAGTTCGGTGCGTTAACAGGAAGTCCTCGACGTAGGTTGGGTCCGTAATACTGTTTTCCTCGATTAACTGGAGCATGAGCCGGTCAGCCGTACCCCTGATGACAACGTGCCCGCGCCGTGCTCCACCGTCTAAGGCACCCCGGAGTTCGGTTACGAGGACTACGCGCCCGTTCTCCTCGTGCCGCCTCGTGTTTTCCTCCCCCTGGTGCTGGATCCTGTAGTAATCTGCTTGCGTGACGCAGACGAACTGGCAGTCGTCGCACCTTTGCACAAAAGACAAGATCCGAGCATGAGTTACCGGCACTCCTTGCTGAATGAATCATTTTTTTTATTTTGCTTTGTCTTTCCTTTCTATTCCTCTCATTTTTCACAATGACTACTTCAAGTGAGAGAGATTTCTCTCTAATTTTAAAGCTTTATGTGCCATTAAATCAATACAATATGCTCTTCCGAGAATTTATGACAATTTTCATAGTGAAAATAAATAAAAAACATTTTTAATTTCTTAAGGTCTGAATTCTTTTTTTTCATTTTGTTTGACCATTTTCATTTTTGATGAATTTAATAATTGTAATAATCATTGCTACAATCATTAAATATTAAAATTAACTCAATAACAATTTTATTAATAATTGAGAATATTTTTAACAAAATATAAAAAGAAAAGTAGAAAGAATATCCAAAAAGTAAAAATTATTATTCATAAATTCTAAAAAATAAATAAGTTTAGATTTTTTTTTGCAGACAAAATTAAAGAAATATATTTGAATTAATTTTGAATAATCAATTTTATTTTGTGCAAAAATTTTATTAAAAAATTTAGTTATATTATTTTTGTTTAAACACAATGCACATTTTTTGATTACTTAAGATATAATTTATTAATACAACAGAAAATATTAATATAAAAATATAATAATGTCCATAGTTCAAAAAATCTCATGGAAATTCTCATGAAAATTCTTTTAAATAAAGGACACAATTAATATTTTTAAATAAACAAATTTAATTCATAATACTTACTTTGTCCTCATAATACCCCGATGTAAGAGCCTTTCCATTGTAGGTAATATACCAAAACTATCTCCAACATGCAACTGTTCAACTTCCCCATTATTATATTCAACTTCCACTGTTCCATTAATAAGAACACTCCAACTATCCAATTCTTCTCCATCTGTAAGAACTACCATACCCGCACGTTCAACCACTGCAAATACCATAACTGCACATAGTGCTCGTCTCACTGCTAAGGTCATATTTGTGAAAGCTTTGAGGTGCTGCGTAAACTCCAAAAGAACTTCAATATCATCTTCTGTCCTTTCGACAGGATCTTTTTCCAAACATTCTCTAACTGTATCTCGTACAGTTAAACTCTACAAATTTAAACCCAATATTAGAAATATTTATAATGCTAATATTAAAATAATTCTTTGTTTTTAAAAATAAAATAAAAGAAATAAAATACTCACATCCATACTTTCAGCAAGATCTTCTTCTTCATCGCTGTCCACTATAGACTCAACAAGGCCAGAAAGGTCAACCTCATCTGGATCTGCATCTAAGGAGCTCTGTACAGATGTCATTGTATCTGAGCCACTATATGCTGAACTTGTATCACTGGAGTGACTGCTTCTATTAGACTTCTGATAAAGTTCTGGCCGGCCAGTCAGGCCCTGAGAAAACTAAAAAAATTTTGCTCTTAAATCTGACAACAATTAAGTAGAAACTAGTAATAATTACAAGTTGAAAAGAAGGTTGAAATAAAAATGAAAATAATCTAAATTATCTAATTGTAATATAAGTAAATTCACTAAATAAACATTAATATATTTTCTATCTGTTTACAATTGGAGAAATGAATTGCTAGGTTAGAACTTTGTAATTCTTGCATTTACAGTATTTCTTACTGAAAATAATCTTTTATACTGACCGTTATTATTTGTTTATGATACACTTAATTACATAATACAACAAACATGTATTTATATAACTGAAAAAACAATTCAACTTTTTATTCAATTATTATTAATGCAATGCATTAATGGGAATAAAACACACATTTTCAAATTTATCAAAAAAGTGAAATATTTTTAGCTGTTTTTTTACTCTTATATTTAATATAGATAATCCATTTTCATTATCAAGTTATAATACCACTACATAAACTAGCGTAAATAAGTTAATTATTGTCATTATTAATAAAGTACTTTATCATTAATTTATTTTCAATACAGGGTAGAAAATATATAAACAACTTTAATGTACAAATGCAAAATTAAGAAAGATTATTTTAAATAGATATTCCACTTTGAGAATTTGTTAATAATTTAAGATTTTGATAAAATAAAATTGGTAATATTTTCACTATTTTTTTTTAGTATTATTAAAAAGTTTTCTTTATCAAATAAAAGAAAAAGAAATATACAAATTAAAGTATGAGGACCTAATTTATCTTAGGATTTTTATTATTAATAGAAGAATATAGTGTCTAAAATTGTAAAACCAAATGTCAATTCACGATGCTGTGAATATGAAAGCACTGTGTCGCTTTCATTTAAATGCAAATATCCACAAAAGAAGATTTATTTTCACTATAGAATTTTTAAACATTTCAAAAGTAAAATTGTGATAAAATATGTGTAGAATTGTGACGAATAAGATTCAAATGACCTTTAAAAATATTGTCTCGAGCATTAAAATGAGTAAAATGAAAAATAAATGAACTTATTATAGTGTAAAAATCAAAAGCAGTATAATAATGCTTTTCCCGCTTAAAAACACCTGTTTTAAATGAAAATACGTGAGCATTGAGTTGGACAAAACATGGGGAATTCAAGAAAATAGGAAAATTAGTTTTCCCGGGTCATCTCCGTCTCCGTCTAACTCTCTCTCTCTCTCTCTCTCTCTCTCTCTCTCTCTCTCTCTCTGTTTCTCGAGCAGGTCAAGAAGGTGAAGGCGAGCGCGTAGAGAGTGCATACACACAACGGCACGAGAGCAAGAGGGCAATATACCAGAAATGGGCGTGATTACGGGGTACGGGTCGCGGAGGGAGGCTGAAAGATTAGGTTAGGACGAGCAAGACCTGACATCACGGAAAGAGGCGCAAACCACATCTCTAGCCGTATGATACAGCAGCACAGCCTCTGACAAAACATCGCCGTCGAGACCTTTACTACGGTCAATCCCCCCTCCACCTTCCCCCCCTCCGCCGGACCAATCGCTTAATCCTTTGCTTTTTGCACGCGGGTCCACTGAAATTGTCACGATCCTGAGGTGCCCAAACAACAGCAGATGTCGGCAGGCCCAACGGAAACAAAAAACACGCTCCTTTTCCTCGCGAGCGCTATCAGCGTATGTATTTATCCGTCTGTTTCTCTCTTGCTTGCTCGTTCGCTCACTCGCCCGCGCCACTGCTTCTCCGTCTCTCTCGCGTGGGGCCCGTTTGGCGGCGGCCATGAAAATTAATGGTCGGGAGAGCAAGGAGTGACGAGTAATGCAGAGCGTACGGGAGATAGAGAGAGACGGCGAGCGAACTGACGCTGCTCCAACGTTCACTCGCGGTCGGGTGTAGACGGGAAGCAATAACAACTATGACGAAGACGATGACGAGAATGAGGACGGGGATAATATCCGCAGCAACAAAAACAAAGCACCCTCTGGGAGTACTCACTTGGTATATGCCGCCGAAGGTATCCATCTCCTCGTCCCGCTTTTACAGGGCACAGATACAATAACACAGCACTCCAACTCTCACGCACGCACGCACACTATACGGGTGGGCACTCGCGGCGACCCAGGAGCCCGGGCCTCCTCAGGTCCTCCAGGTGCGCTCGGTCTGGAGCCGAGGCCAGGGCATGGCTACCGCCTCCCGGTGAGGGCCTCGCTGGAGAAGATCCGGAGAGTCGCGGGCGTTGAACGAACCGCTCGACCACTCGCTCTCACGGGCGTGTAGACGACGACTACGAGGACGGGCGAATTCCACTGGCGCGGCGCTCGAGTTGCTCGCTCGGTCTCTCTCTCGCTCACCGGGAATAAACGGAGGGGTCGAGACGGGACGAGACAGGCGGCCCCTTCTCTTTTCGCTCCCTCTCTCTCGCCCGCCGCTAATACTACTAATGGCACGACACGACGCAGCAGTGCGTTCGCTCGCACTCGCTTCCTCTCTCTCTCTCTCGCACTCGCCAGAGAGAACGAGTGCACGCCAGCGATTTGGGCTCGGATGGGGACGGGACATGGTCGGGGACAGCGACAGCGACGACGATGACGATGAAACGTGCTCGTGCGGCCAGCCACGTATGTACGTGCGTGTCCGCGTGTACGTGTGCGTGTACGTGTGCAATGACCGAGCGCGTCCCTCGTAGATAGGTGTGTTGCTTGTGTACGTGTGTGGAGTTGAGTCTCGTGGTCTTAGCCAAGGGACGGGGCGCCGGAGGAAGCGACGAAAGGAAAACGCGTATGGGAGGAAATGAGAAAGTATGAATGTACCGAGAGCCAGACACCGCCAGAGTCCGAGAACGAGATAAGAGAGTAGGTGAGCGGCGCGAGTCTGGTGAGAGGCCGCCTGGGGAGAGGGAAGAGAGGGCACGAAAGAGGAGAGAGCATGGAGATCCGTCTTTTGTATTTGTAGCTGGATAGGATGGATGGCAGAAGTGGTGGTTCGATATCTCTCTCTCTCTCTCTCTCGTTCTCCGGGAGCATCGCGGGTCCACTCGTCGGCAACGATTTCATCCCGACCTGATCTTGAGATCCTTGAGGACGTTAAGGGAGGACGTTAATCTGTCAGGGTTCGAAATCTGTAACGAGCTTTTCTTTTTTCCCTATTGGTTCAAGATCGCGGAATTAAACTCTCTACACTGCCGACATTGAAAAGTACAATAATTTAAAAATGAAACGATTATCAGCCGTTGTCAATAAATCCAGATAAAAAAAAGGAATGTGACATCTCTGATAATTATTAGCAAGTGACTTGTTAATTACAAATTTATGAAATGAAACCATTGTAAATGATAAGAACGTGTAAAATAAAATGCCCAATGAAATGTAACGATTAGAAAGACAAAGTAACAAAGAAGATTAAACAAGGAGATACACGATCAGAATTTCGTGCCAATCATCCCAATTACGGTTATTGTACAATTATTGTAAATCAGCACAATATTGTTTGTTGATATGAAGTAGTTTAAAAACTTGTACAACTCCCACTATTTGCCCGGCTGTTTTCTTGCTCAAATATTTTAAAATCGATAATAGTGGAATATTTACTTTTAACATATCTATAATTGAACACGCGAATATACAAATTTATTAAGCATAAAAATAGTTCCGAGTCATGACGCACATTTACTAAACAATTAAATGCTCCGAGCGTATTTTCTTGTAAAATAAATTAATAATCCATTCGGAGCGGTCCAAGTGAAACGCAGTTGTGGGAATGAAGAAACCTTAAATTACTAAAGCATAGTTTAGGCGAAAAAATAATAAAAAGAATGGATAGAACAAGGAGCAAGAGAGAAAAAGAAAGTCTGAAATAGAAATGATTAAAATACCGTAAGTAAATTATAGGTAAAGGAGAATGCGTAAATTGCTGTGGTTTGGGTTTGAGCAAGGATTCGAATGAAGGAGACAAGGCAAGATGAACGTCAAGTGAATGATCAATAAAGAGAAACGGGTTTTTAATATCTGCATAATCCTACATTGTAGCCTAGCAAAATAATTAATAGTGCTTGTACAAAAATAATAAATGCTCATTAGCTTTCTTATACAAGTCCGGTACTTTTACTTATTTTATTTATACCTTTTCATCGCTGCAAAAAGTATTGTAAAAAAGTCAGCGATCCATTAAATTCAAGATTCTCTTTGAACGCTATAATTCTAGCTTGCGTATAAAAATTATTATTTATGATATAATTCCCACATTGATTTCCCAGTTATTTAAAAAACTTTACAAGTATAATACAAAGCGTTTCCACCTGCAACAAATGAGCGATTCGTCGTGTTGTGAGCAATGAGCTTGTGTGCTATGAAATGCAGGGAAGAAAATTAACTCCAATGGCCGAGCGCATTAGGTAACCAAAGTAAAAAAGAAATAAAAAAGACGAGAAAAGAAAAAATAGCCTTTAAGCACGCGTAAATCGGGAAATGAATTAATGAATAATTAAATCAAGGAGTTATCAAGTTTTTCCTCAAAACTTTACTATTTATGTAATATTTAGAGTTAAAATTTAATAATCTTAAAAGATATTTAACATTAATTATCCCAGACGAGAGGCCCTTCAAATGTTATATTCTTTTATTACAAAATAAATCAACATTGCTTTTAAGCTTTACGATTGAAACAATAATTTATACTAATAGCTGCCACGTTTGACAATTTTCATTTTTCAAGTATAATATTAAAATGGAATCTTATACTTTTTTTAATATTTACATTGTATCCCTGTATATTAAAAATACAACAGAAGCCATAATTAAAATAAATATTTATTCCACTCGAAAATAATAATGCACCTCGTCAGCTTTTAGCATGCCCAAAAGTCCATAGAAACATTGGTAAGAACAATCCTATAAATACCCCTTTTATGGCTTGAATCAGAAAAATCTTTTGGTCGTGCCTTAAATTAAATATTAAAGATGAAGTGTCGGAAAAGGATAATGGATAGTCCGAGATAAAACTAAAGAACGTAAAAAAAAATTTATTATTGTCAATGCGAGCGTGTGATACATAAATTAAAGAAACCTTCGAATAAAAATGTAAAAAAGTAAACAAGATGATTTATAAATAATGATTCACGACTGAGAGATTAAAGTGGCAGTGCTCTTAAACAATATTCTATTAGTAATGAAATAATAATTTATTGTTAACTATCCCCAGCATAATAACTCTCGATAATAACTCTCAATACCACGCTCTAATCAATCAATTTTTGCGTAGAATGTTTACGGAAAGGGAAATGAGAAATTGAATAATATTTCCAAGAGTCGAGGCATTCATCGCGAGCCGCAGCAGCAACAGCAAGCAAACACTGCCGCAACAGCCGAGCCACAATAAATGCATCATTTATGAAATAAATAAAGGAATCAATGAGAATGAAATCTCCCCCGTCCCTCTGGAAGCGCTCGGCCATTTCTTTTCATTTTCCTTTTTTCCCTCTCGGGACTTGATTTCTTTAAAGAACCCCGCTGCCTCCTCCTCCTCCTACACCCCCCGCCCCACCCACGTGGCCCACGCAGCGATGCACGCGCCGCTCGCGTGGAATACAAATGCACGAAACCAGGAAAAATCGTGCGAGTGCCGCGGCTCGCTCGAAGGAGGACAGGTCGGGAATTTTTTATTAAACGGTCATATTTCCGTGTCCGCCAGATCGAGACTCGAGTTCGGTAATCGGAGCAACAGTTTCTTTAAAAGCCCGAGCACCTCAAACCTTCCTCCTCAAAATTCACCCAAGAGACATTTAAAAATCTCCGACACACATTACGGGAGCTCGGCCACTCCCCCTGCCACTACCCACTCACTTCATAGGGTCAATTTTTTATTTTTTTCTTCTCCTGCAGGACAACAATTTTCAAGGCGCTCGCGAAAAATACTCGAGAGCTACGTGCCTTTGGATTCGAATTAAACCTTTTCAAAATACTTCCAAAATACGAAATTCAAAATACTCTCCCCCAATCTCTCGGAAAGAATAAGGAATAGCAATCTTCGCGCATTCTGGGTTAAAATTGTATTCCCAATTTATGAGCGAATGTATATAGTAATAACCGGTACAAACTTCCTCGAATGAATCATGTGCGGCTCATAAAATACTCGCAATCGACTCCATCATTTTGACGAAGGTAATGCACTTGTCTACATGTACAAACATATAAATATTCCGTGCGAACTGTTGTAAAATAAAATACAGGCGCATTACCACCGTAACGATGCGACTAGCGAATAACGAATAACGAATAACGAATAACGAATAACACATAACGACTCGCCCTTGGGATGCACCGGGAAAAATCTCAGCCACCTTATCTAGAATTATAGAGAACCCAATCAGCAAAATGGAGATACTTTCGGATCGATAAATCCTGTAATTACTTGCGGGAAATCCCACTCCTTCATACAGATATCGAGTTTCTCCGAAGCAAAGGTTCTGAATTCTTTAATATCTGAGGAATGGTGAAGCTTTTCCCCCATTGTTTCCATTTACTCTACATACATTTTACGAGTTAATTTTAAAAGATTGTCTTTCGTGTGATTAAAATTAAAATTTCAGACAGATGTAAATAATAAAGAATAATAATAAATGTAAATGTAAATGTTTTTTACACTTCTATGTATTTTTACTTTTTCAATTATTTGAAATTTTTTTTTTTTTTAAATGTACAGAAGAAAAATTTATTACAATTCTGCGCAATTGTTATTCCATAAAATATATTTTTCATGCTTTTGTTTATAATTTGTAGAAATCATAAAATATTCAATATAAATTTTTTCTATGATTACCAGTAGTACATTATTTTAGTAAAAACGACATTATTGCATCAAAAAAATTCTGTTTCTATTAAATACCATGTCGTATAAATTTTTTTTTTCTTTTTTTTTTTAATACAAAATTAATGATTTGTAAGTTATTTTAAATGGCAATAAATCAGTATTTACTTTCAAATTAATAATATTTAACAAGCAGCAGAAATAAAATAAATGTGATGAAACGCGTTTTAACACAAATGTTACACATTATTTTAAATACTTTGAATATTTATTTAAACAGATAAATAATTAAAAAATAATTCATTGCCAAGTGAAAAAAGTAAAATGTGTTAGTGAAATAGAATTTTATAGCTGTGTAAATAAATAAAGCCTGGCTTTGAACGCACGTAAAGATAATTTAAATTGATTTAATTGATCATATTATTGAAAATTGCTCAGGACGACTGTATGTATTTTAATTTATTTATTAAAGCACTCCTAGCCATTTTAACCTAATACAATTAAATAGTAAGTCACTTGATAAATTGTACTTCTCACACTGCGTGAACAATGTATACACTGTGGCAAAGAACTGATTAATTTTCAATTTCAGTAAGAAATTGAACAATTTCATTATTCGAAATATAATATTGTAACGTATTTAAATGAGAAATTATCTTTTATATTTCAAAGTCCTCTGCAGAGTATAATTGAATAAATTAGAAAAATAATTTAATTACGTTTTTTTTTTTAGTATGCATTAAGAGCATACATTGCTACTGTGTTTATCAATTCTTTAGAAACACGTCGAATCGGTTATTGACATACTTTCCTGAATTCCTTCGTTTAATTACACTTAAAGCATTACAAAATGCAGATTTGCATTTGGAAAGTTGTACAATGCATAATAAAGCAAGGTAAATTTAAATTTGAATCAACAAAATGTTTGAAACTAATGGAACAACGTAATGGCGCGCTATCAATAGCAGCAAATTCTCACCTGAAGTAATGAACCGCATGCGTTATAATCCACACGCGACGAAAGGATCAAAAGATACGCAAGAAATCACTTGCTAAATAAAGGCAAATGCGAATTTAAATACAGCAAAAGCTTTTTCCGGGCAGGTTGTATAAAAGGAGGTTGGGAAAATGCGAAAATAAAGGAAGCAAGAGGGAGATGAAAATGTGGTGGTCACGCATATTATCATTTTTTGAAGAAGCAGGGTAAAAAAGGAGGCGAAGAAGCTGCAAAAGGTCGGAATTTATTTTAGCACCAGTCACTCCTGGACGAGTAATTTTATTATCCATGCAATAGAGATGAGTCCCGTACCGTGAAAACTTGTTGGTTGGCAACTTTTTCCAGGGTTGGAAAAATGTAATAAAGATCTATTTTATGATGTCTCAACACAATCGAGCTGATGAGATACCTACTTAATAATGCACAAAAAGTATCAGTTTGCTTTTTACCGGAAGAGCTCGAGAAAAATTTTAAATTGGAGACTGCGCGTAATACAATTGGACGAGCCTCGGAAGCTTATTGAACTTTTAAAAAGTTGAAATCGCAGTATTCGATAAGTAGGAAGAGATCGAACAAGAGCGACGGCTACGTGCTTGAATTTCAAACGTAATTTCAATTCCAGAACATTCGGATGTCGATCTTAAAGGCCATCATGTTTTGAGAGTCTTGGGCTGGTCTCTAATTACATTTCTCTTGACCTCGGGTAAATTTATTGCCCAATCCCAAGTAAGATACTGGTACTCCATTAAAAACTCGCAGAATAGTAATTCATGGAAAATCGATAAAATAGACGTCCATCATTATTTTATTTTATATGGATGTTAAGTTTTGGATAAAAGCATATAAAATGCCGCAGAAGCACTAATTGTTACTTCCCATAAATATTATAGATTTTATTTTTAGATAATGTAGCCCATTTACAAGTTCTACTTTTCCCCCTTTATCACTCGGTTATGAAACATTTAAAATCGTTTTGGAAAGTCTGCAACAAATTAACAATTGTTAATAATATTAGTATCATGGTCAACGTATGCTTTACCCTATGCCTTTGTTTTAATACTTTACTACCAATCGCAAAAAATATTGTTTAATCCTGACCATCAAATGAGAATAGAGAACTAATAAGTTGGTTTATTAATACGTAAAATATCAATAAAATTCAAGGCTACCTCTGTCTATGGTAATAAAATATTGGTAAGTATGGTAAGTTATGGCCGTTATTTTATTGAAAAATAAAAAATTGTCCATTCCCATTAGCAGTACAGTCTTGGCATTATAGAATTTTTGCCCTTTTAAAAATATTTTCTTTAAAAACAAGCTCAAGCACAACTCGGATACAGGGATAAAGGATGTTCCAAATGAGAAATGTGTTGAATGCACAAATTCAAAGTTGGTAAATATGAAAACGAAATGGAAGAAGCCGCAATATAAATACGAGCTTAGAGGTGGAGGAGAAAAGAGGAAAGGAAGGAAAGCCATGGTCGGGGAGGGGTGAGAAGGGAACCGCGGTAGAAGGAAGGAGCATCGCCTCACAGAAAATTAAGAGCCGGGGCTGGCTGAAGCTGCTGCATCCCAAAAGGCACCCGAGGAGTATGGATAAGAGGAAGAAGAGGAGGAAGGAAAAAAGAAAGGACGGCTAGGACCGGATCGGACCGAGAAACAGGCGGCACTTTCTTACGGGTCGCAAGGCTGTAAACAGTCGTTAAAAATCCCTCGGTGCATGGCTGTAAAACTGTTTTTCCTGGGCCTTTTCTCCTTCGTTATTTTCTCTTGTTTACTTCTCGCTCCTCGAAGCTGTCGCGTTTTCATTAATAATGAGATTATCAATGTTAATCGTGACCGACAAACGTAATATTTCGCACGTGTGTGCACAAGGCTACATTAAAAACTATCCAAGTACTACTTTGTACGAGTTCACACTTCTCCGCAATTGCTCCAATCGTGGTTGTATCTGAAAGATACATGATTCCCATCCGTTCCCCCTTCGCGACTCTGCTATTATTTTGCATATGCATCGCAAAATTATGAATTTTCACAGGCGCAATTCGAGAATCTCATTCTCCAAAAGCCTGGATGCTGTATGAAGTTTCAAAAATGCTACGCGCGTGACAAGAGACAATTTGTTGGAATGTCCAATAAGTAAACGTAGTTTTCCTCTTACTCTAAGCTATTCAGACCTGCATATGCAACAATATTTAAATTACTATTCTTCATTGGTGTAGTGCGTTAGTTTACGTGTTGTTTTTTGTACCAACTTTGTAATTTGCTAATCTTACTTGCTTCGACATTAAGAGTTTTAGCTTTAGCAAGTTGCAAAACGTTTACGTTGAATGTAGCATGAATGTTCGCAATCAATCCAAGTTATAATTTTGTTGCGGAAAAATGCAAATTTTTCTTCTACTTCTAGATTTTCATTTGTCAAATTATCAGTTTCTATTGCTGTGCATGAAACAATTTTTTTTAAATATTACATTCTTGGCATTATTTTCTATTTAGATTTTTTTATTAGATTTGTATTTTTTATTAGAATTCAATTTAGTAAAATGACTTAAAAGATGAATGTACAAATTTACCAAAAATATTCAAAATTTAGTAATACTTGGTTTACAATATATATTCTTATCAAGAAAAAGTACAAAAAAAGAAATAATCATTGTTTATATAGTTCTTACATCCTGTACAATTAGATAAAAATATTTTAAATATTTTAATAAATATTTAATATAATATTAAAATTTACTTTAAAAATTTTGAAAAACAAAAAAATTACTTTTAAAAAGTCATTATAAACTTTTGTAGAGAATAAGACCTACATTAAAAATAATTACTACGAAGATTTTAAGTCTTATTCTGCAAATGTAATATTCATCATTGCTTTTTATTTATAATAACTATTAAAAATAACAGTTCTTTATTAATATTGCAGAATCAAATATTTCTATTGAAAATAAATTTATTATCGCTTTGTGAAGTAATGTTCCTCGAACTAATTTTCAATAGTAGAATTTACTACTCATTCCAATAATTATTTTTCGCTCTAATACATTTGCAAATTTATCTACTTGATTATCCACACACACAAACAAATAATATGTACTGAAATTAAAAAATATATTCGAGTTTAAGTTTTTAAAATAAAGCTGTATTAAAAATTCAGTTTCTAATTAAAATAAATAAACATTACTTTGATTTTTCAAGTAATGAAGATTTATAGCTGTTAACTATAATTTAATGACTAGCACTGCATTCAAATTTTAAACTTCTTGAATCTATTTTTAATGAAAAAAGTACTCAATCTCAACTGCACCGTAATAGTTTGTTCAAGATTCGATTTTTTCTATATGTCGTCGTTTCCTCTATGAACTACAATCACTCTTAAGGATGAAAGATACCAAGAAGATCGATCACCTGACAACTTTGCGAACACCAACCGTGTAAGATTCAACGCTCATGAATGAAAAAAAGATGAAAAAAAAAACTACAAAGCTACGTCAAATTCGGGTTGATGCGTTCGTTGAGTTCAACCAAAATAATAAAAAAAAATAAGCAAAAATAGAAGGAGTTTGAGGGGAAAAAAGTACACCGAAACGAATGAAAAGGCCACGAGCGATTCCTACTGAATAATAATTAAGAAAGAAATTCTTTCCCCGTTACTTCGTTTTAAACGAAATAAAAAATAAATTTATTTAAATTAAAAGCAAATATTTTTTCTGTTTCAGCAATTCATTATCCAATAACTGACAATTTATTTTACTTGTTACACTTATTTGTGTCTCTCATCCAATACTTTGTAAGTGAAAATAAATTTAAATCTAGTCTTTAATAAATCGTTATAAAAACACTTTGTAGATATATTATCACAGGTAAATTAAAATATATTAAAAACTACTACTATAGTTGATAAAAATTATACATTGTTTCTACATTTAGTACGCAAGTTTAAGTACATTTTTATCTTAGTATAAGTTGTTACTTTTAACATTCCTTAACCAACATTTACTGTAAATTGAAAATTTCGCAATACAATTATTTGACTTGAACGAAATTTATGATTTCAAAAACGAATCATTGAATTCAAATCTGATAAATCCATTTACCATATAATTCTCTCAAATAAATATATATTATCTTATTCATGATTATAAATATTTTTTAAATATAAATTATTTATATATTATGAAAATTCAATTTTATTTAAAATTAAAGGAATTATTTTCTCTATACCTTTGGATTTTAATTTATAAATCCAAATGATTAAATTGATGATTAAAACTATTAAAAAATAGATTATTAAAATATTGCAGATATTTATTTGGCTCATTATACAAAGTTTTTTTTATACTTTATAAGATTATAGTACTTTAAAACATTTTTAATTCTTTAAACAAACACAAATATAATTATTGTAATTGTAGTTTCGAATATTTTTATAAAGTTTAAAAAAATTAACTTTTATTTTAAAAAAATATTGAATTCAGTCGAATAAAAATATATATATTTTAGTGAAAGTATTTCTTTATTCTCATTTGATACTAAGTTCTCCAAACAAATTCCAATGGTTAGTAGTAAATTTTATTCTCAATAATCTTCTTTAATTATTCAGTAAAGAACTTTACATTAGTACAATAATTGGAAAAAAAAATATTTTTAAAATGATTGATAACAGGATAATAAAATTTTTAAAAGCTTTGAAGAGATTTCAAAAATTCATCTCAATAATACAATTAACATTTGAAAAAGTTATTGTAATCAATATACCGACCAAATAAAGAAAAATATCTGAATGAGGTATATTTATATATTTACTTGAAAAAAGTTTAAAAATTGTTTGTACATTTCAGAGTAGTGTCAACACTTTCTAAATATTTTTAGAGTGGAATTTCACTACGCAAGCATGGAATTCCATTTGAACAAAACTAAAATTCTTCTATACCAGATCTAAAAAGCATTTTTGAAGCAGTGGCATTTAATTTATTGTTTTCTTGAGAAAACTAGTTTAAAAATTAGTCGTTTCAGTTTTGTTTATTTTCCATTACCCGAATGTCGGATGCATCGCTCGAAATAATACGTACACATGCGTGCACCGATTTGAAATTTGAAAACATTGCTTTTAGAACTAGTCGATAATGATTTATCAATGCGTTACAATTTATATGGGATGAATTGAATAATGATTAATTCACCCTTAACATTGTAAAATTAAGCAAAGGCAATTAAATTAAGCAATTCATTTAACAAAGTCCATGTTAGCTCACTCTGAAGCAGTGGTTTACAAAAGGGTTTTAACTGTTTGCGAAGCTACTGGATCAAACTATCTAGATCAAACGGACTCAGCGCAATCTCGCATACCCCGAGTCCAAAATTGGTGGTGGTGAAGGAAAGTGTGGGTAGGTGAGGCGATTCCTCAAGAAAAGGCAAGATTCGCAGAGGGAAAGGCGAGGATAAATTAGGGATAAACGAGGGATGGATGAGTGAGGAATTGGGAAGTTTGGTCTGTCTTACCGTGTCTTCGAAGACCAAATTGACCTGGCGATGGTCGCTGATGGGATGAGCCTGCGGAGGTCGATGCATTCTCCCGCTATGCACCTCCGGATAGTCGATCTAAAACATAGAGAAAGTTCACGGTTTAATAGCTTTCGATGTTTCACCTGCGTTTTTTATCCCGCGCCGTTAATGTAGCCCATTAAGGAAACGGTAATTCATTATTTCCACTGGATTTTATTAACCGAGGAAGAAATGTTTTTATGCCTCTTTTTATTGTGTTTGTCGCAACCAATTGAGATCGCGCATTGTCCTCGTGTACCCTACGACGCAATCCTACTTTGTTGTAGGTAATTTGACAGTCAAGTAAAGGGATCGGTGAGTTTTTTTGGTGGAACCCCACCATAGATTCAACAATTTTACTTGGTAATGCCCATCAAGAATTTCCTTCATCATTAACTAAGGTTAATTTAATAATTAGTCCACTCAGCCTTGACTCAAATATAATTACATTTAATTTACAATTGGATGTTGCCTCGAGTTTTATCAAATTACCAGTTCTAATTTTTGCATCACTGACAGACTCCAAATATATAAATTTATGTAGGCAAAATATTAAAATATACTCATAAAGTAAATTTATTCAATCCTAAGCTAATGGTTTAGCGTTTAAGGGTTGATTAACAACATGATTTCCAAGCAAATTTCATATTTCAGATTGATGTTCGCATGGATCTTTAATGCTAGTTATGATTTCATACAAATCTAATCTTAATTTCTGTTTATTGGTTTAGTTTTAATTTATTTCGAAAGTTTGTTTTCTCCTTAACTTATCTGATTAATGATTTTCTTTTCTTACACATTCTCGAAGATCATTTTTAAACATTAATATATCGCACTGTAATTGTTATTT
Source organism: Eupristina koningsbergeri (assembly GCA_018907245.1). Lineage (NCBI taxonomy): Eukaryota > Metazoa > Arthropoda > Insecta > Hymenoptera > Agaonidae > Eupristina > Eupristina koningsbergeri. The sequence goes on from JACCHV010002775.1 coordinate 1,843,256, forward strand.
TTATATGTCAAAAGATAAAAACACTTCTGCTTAAAGCAATTATAATACTCCATGTGAAAAGTCGGCATTTCGACAATTCAATGAGGCCATCCAATTACAGAAAAAAACAGAGGTAAGCAAAACAAATCAAGTTATTTATATGCATATGTAATATGCAATTCTTCAAAATTGGGCAGATCCTATATGTTTATTAAAATGCAGGCTCGTTCTGTTTTTAGAACTATCCCATGTACAATGATTCAGCATTTATTTAACTTGGCCACCTAGTACTACAATGATCTCATCGACTTCCCGTTTTTGATGATCATTCGCTTACCATTAATATTATTATTATTTATTGATTAGCATTATAATTATTATGAAGAGACTTGTTTTAACAGGATGAATTATCTATGAAATCATTTTAATGGAACTTTTTATAACCTATTAATTAAATATATCAATACCAAAAAAAATAATTATTTTATCTGAATTATATTAATATTATAAACAAATATAAATAAATAAATAAATAAATAAATAAATACAAAAAATATAATTTTATGTGTGTGTGTAATAATATACAAAATAATGAAGGGCAGTGTAATAACTTTAATAACAAGGTTAAAATGTAAACCAAGCATGTAAACTTTTGACCTGGTATTTAATCGATTCTTTTCAAACAACTGTATTATAAAATTTCAATTAGAACTAAATAATTCATTATTAAAAATTTTATAATATAAAAAAACATCAGCCTTACTCCACATAACTGTAGCCTTTAAGTAAAAATAAAACGAGTGATAATTAATTATCAAATGCGGCAACATATGAAGTATTGCAGCTATCAGTTGAAACAACAAATCATTTGAAGATATTTGAAATAAATATCTGTACTCTTTTAACAGTAAAAAAATTAAATTACAATTTGATATCTGTGGTATTTCCATAATGTTATGAGTTTAGTATTAAATAAATTTATTGTCAACGATATAATTAAAATAAGTATTTCATATTAACTAGTTGGTATAGCGTGAAATACCTTTAAATCAATCGATTTTAAATGTGTCAGTGGTATCAATATTGCAATTAAAATAAGGAAAATAAAATTGGAAACAACAATACTATTGATAATGTATATTGGTTAATTGAGAATGCCGATATTTACCAAAAAATACTTTCATTTGATTTTGCTACAACGCTTAACGATGGTTTTAGTGACTCTCCGAGATTACGGTAAATGTGTATGTACCCAACAATTCAAGATTACGCTTTAGTCTCGTTACTCATACGATAGTCGCGAAGAGTTTCAAGAACTCACCTCCGTCTCGCTAAAACTTCCCTCAATTGTTCTCGGTTCCACCCCCCCCCCACTATTGGTTATACACATGACATACAAGGAAAAAGTTTTCCTATAGAGGCAGGGAAAGTTGCAAGTGTCACCACAACTTGGTTGGTTTTTCGGAAGGGCATCGGATGACGTGTTGGATAATTCACTTCATGCTTGGAGTAACAGTGTTCTGGGAGGAGGAAGGAGGGGAAGAAGGTCAGATAGAAAAAGGGAGAGGAACAGAGAGTGACGAGTCCGACGACGACCGACTACTCCCGGGGCCGGAACTCGTGGGCCGGACTTCCGGCTGATACACTGATTCACGCGAACAATTCCCTCCAAACGCGGCAACGCGCGCACGCGAGAGAGAGAGAGAGAGAGAGAGAGTGAGAGAGAGTGAGAGCTCTCGTTCATTGCCACAACTTGCGTCTCGACTCGCTTTATTTTTCTTTTTTCTTCAGGCGCCCCTGCGTTGAACGTGAAAAAGGCACGAGCGGGAGTTCGGTTTGTCGTCGTTGGAGTGCGGAAAACGCATTACATCCTCCCGCTATTGATCGTGATTTAGCTTTTCCCCGATATTTTCAGAGAGAAGAAAACTATTCGGAATTTGATATGCTCCACTTTTTTAAGAGGTGAGAGGACAAGCTTTCGTGCTAGCAAAAGTGTGAGAAAATTGAAATTGAATCATTTTTTGGTGGACAAAGAATAATTATGAAGAAACAAGTTGTACGAGAATTTATACTGGAACTTGAGCCTCTTTTTAAAATTACCATCTATATCTGTAAGCTTCACAGCTTTGTGTTTATAAAAACAAAAGTAAAATTAATCGTCGATAGCAAGTAATTGGTAGAGAGTCATATTGAAAGCACGTACAAGAATATCTAATTTTTAATGTTTATTATATAATTAATTAAAAAATAATAATTTATAATTTAATAAATTATGAATTATGAAAAATAATTCCATTCATTATTTATCAAAGCGATAAATTTATTTATGAAAAATAATAAATGCATGATTTTTCTTAAACATAAGCTTGAATTACATTTTGCTGATCAAATTAAAAATATTTAAGCGTCTGCACATGATATTTTCCAAAATTATTTTAATTTTCTGATTTAAATAAGTTCGATAATGCATGTATTTACTTCCATTCAGGAAAAAAATATTGCATGTTACAGTAAGATGGTGTTAATTAAGAAAAATAATGATAATAACACTTTAATCGAATGAAGTAATATTATAGCGATGGTTACAACACGAGTAATTTCACAGAGTGTAACGAGACATCTGTCAATAAATTTATAACACTTTTGAAACTCCTTTTTTACAACAATTGTGATGATATTTATTCACGAAAATGTACAGATAGGAAAAAATAAAGCAATTTTTAGGTTGATAATACCAATGGCCGTCTGCTTTATTTTTCGTTGTTTTAAATACTAATGAGTCGATTTACAAATTACGGATAAACTCAATTCTTATCTGTTTCACGATTCTCAGAAGGACAATAGTAAAATAATATTCACGTTGCCTTATCAAACCACCCACTAGAATGCGTAAGCTAACGTTGTTCTGACGGAAATACAATTGGAGCATTAGATAGAATTAGAAGGAAAAAAGAAAAGCAACTAACTCGCTTATGACCCATTGGATTCTCTTTTTTTAAAAGAATAATATAAATTATAGGTGTCTGTCTTTTATAAAATGAATTAACAAAAGAAAAAAGTAAAAAATTGTAGGAAGACAGACGTGTAACGTACACAACGTGACGCAACGCACAAACAGGCACCGACGAAATATGACGTCTTGCTTCATCGTTGCACAACACCTCTGAAATGCAATCCGAAGATCATTGTTGTTGTCCTTCTTTTATTACCTCATTTTCCGCTCTTCGACATTTTGACCCCTAAAAGCTAATAATTCGGAGCGCATCTCTGATTTCGCGCCTGTATTCGAAACACCACCGACTGGATTCGTCAGGTCGGTCCTGTCGCTTGTACCAAACAGCAATTCGTCACTAGAAATCTGTTAAAAAATCACGTGTGATGCACATGCATTTGTGCACGAACATCATGAGCAGATGGAAAACTCGAACTTTGGCCGCTGGACGAGTAATCGATGTGTCATTTTGCGCGTTACCTTTTTTTATTACAATAAATTTGGCCCCTCGGCTGCGTTCCGACACCAGCTATAAATAATCGCTAATGGCTCCCTCGACTCCCGGTGAATGGTGAATCGGCGATGCTCCACTCTTCGGGGGGGAGACTCCCGGGATAATAAACATGTATTATCTCCGAGGAGGAAATTCGTGTGGCCTTGGCCTTGCCGATATCGACGAGTGCGAGTCCACCTGCGAAAGTCGATCTAAATTCACGACGCGCAGCGATAAAATTCCGTTCTGAGCTGCGATTTTCTGTTTGTCAACAACGTCGCATTCCTCCGGATTTGCACTTGAATTCTGCGGATGAAAATTTGACTGAAAATTTCGATGAGACGCTCGTTTTTTCCTCCACGGCGGCGGCCCCGACGAAGGTCGAGCCGCGGTTTCATGCAATTCATCCTTCCCGCGTAATTACTGCTTGTTAAGCTATTTTTATTTAAATAGAATTTATCGTGTGTCTGTACGGCAACGACATTGTTATTATTTCAATCAGGCCACTTGGTCAGAGAACCCAATTCTTCTTCCCAGGAATTCCTTAAAGATTTGGATTCATTTCTCAAGCTTTTGCAAGCTCTGCAAGATTACTTTAACTATACTTCTTGTATGTCTCGCGAAATTCCTGGTAAAAATTTTACATCACTATACTCATTCGCGGGAAATTTCTTTATTTTTAAATATGAACACAAACTCGAAATTGAATTGTAATTGCTATTGGCATTCATAGACTGGTTTAAATGATAAATTATTTTACAAGCACAGATAGCTTACATAATAATAATGACGCTTTTCCTTCCATTAATTCCATGTTATCATATTTGCAATAATACCAATATAAACGTATTGTATTATTATACGTTTATCGTCGTAATTATACAATAATTTTTGCTTATATTGTTTTCAAGATATTCATTGAGTTTTTCCAAATTAAATAAAATATCTATTGCTTGGAAAATATAAATTCTAAAAACTTTCTAAGAGTGAATGAAATCATCTTCTTCAATTCAATAAAGTTGCACAATTGTAAACTGGTAAATTGTAAACATCGAACTATAATTGCGAAAAAATTGTTATTTATTAAAAGTAGAAAATTGCTTTCCATGTCAATAAGTTTCACAGAAATAATATATTGACATTGATTTTACATTTAGTATAAAACAACTATTTTAAACTTTCTTATTAAACAATGTCCACATTATAATATTAAGATTCAACATTTCTGTTCAATTAGTGTGCTGAAATATTTTTTATATTGATGAATTTTATCCAAGTGACAGAATAGAAATTGATCAATGTACACATAGATAATCGTAATTTTAAAAAAATTTTAATTCGTTGAAAATACAACCGTTTTAATATAAAATAAAATTTAATCAAATTTTTAAAGCTACTTGAAAAAGAATTTTATAAACGGAATCCGAATTCAACGTCAATTAGTACGATATTACAATGAAGAACGTTTACTGAAAGCTTAACGAATATCTTTATTTATGTGTTTTATATAACATATTTTTCAATGATTCAATATTTCACACTGACAAAATTAATTTCCTTATCAATTTTCTACTAGACTAAATTATTGGTATTATAAGCTTTTTATTTTAATTTTTTCTAACAATATTACGTTTACGCCTCGTGTAAAAACCTCATCAAAATGATGCATGTATGAAAATAACTCGAGTAACACCACCGACGACGATGACGACGACGAGGAAGAGGCCGATGGCGACAATAAGGGTAGCAGCAGCGACAATGAAAAAACGATACCCTGGACGATGTGTCAAGTCCTTTGGAATTGTCTCTTCCTACTGAATCCTGAAACGCCGAGATTATCAAGTCCTCCTATACGTTTGCTCGAGTGCCCGAGAGTAGAAGAAACGTTGACTCCTTTCAAGCTTATGCACAGCATCCGCAAGTTAAATGGGAGATTTAGTCTAGCCGTTTCCACCGGCGCATCTATTTATTATTTTCTAAGGCTATTTCATCTGAATTACCAGGTATCCGTAACTGTCTGACGGGGGAGTCGATGTTCTAATTATTTCGCAGGGAAAATGCAAGCATGGATAGCCTGGTTTCTGGTTCTGATACGCTCATGCGTGGATAATTAAATTTTCCCACAACCATTGCAGACATTAATTCCCTCTTGTCACACTTGCCCAGGAAACACCAGCCGTAATTAATGAAGCCCAACACTTTTCATAGTCTGCTTGTAATGGATACAAGTCAGTGGATGCTTGCACAAATCCCCAATTCTCTTCAACTAACTTTTTTGATTTATCAGAAACAACAGCAACATGTCTTTCTACTTTGCCTTTCTGCTTCAAAATTTAAAGCACTAAACTCGATCAAGTTATCAAAAGCCCAACCAACAAAGGATGTATTCATTTTTATCGCAATAAAAGCTTACTTTGGAATGGGCGTCAATTTTTTTTTGAATCGTCCGAGACGCAGTGCTGATATTTTATATTTTTCAACCAATAACTCATGTCCTAAATTCTAGAAGCACAAAGTTAACATAGACCGATTCTGAAATGGCAGATGATCTTAAGCCCGTCCTCGGCCAACTCATGAAACTTGGAGTGAAATCGATGGGTCATTACAATTTATTGTTCTTACACAAAACATAATATCTTCCGATCTATGAATTGGCAATTTTATCGTTCCTATAATAAAATTATAAAGTCTTAATTAAATTCTAATAAATTCTCTTACGGATAAAAATGTATTATCTAAATTTTGAATGTATATCATAATTTGATATATAACTTTTAAATCGGCAAATTATGTTTTTTTCATTCATATTCAATACATGATTCAGTCACAAAATAGTTCATTCACAAAATTTACAATGTATAAAAAATACAATATCTTATTTTCAACTGTGGTAGACAGTAATTCGTTCATTTTTTAAAGAAAACGGTGTGTATTTTTTAGCTTAATTTTTTATGAATATTCAATTGTAAATAATATTTAAAATTGTGAGTTTAAAAATGTAGAATATTTTTCATTTTAAATTTGACGATTTTTATTCCATAAAATATATTATATGTAAAACTTGGGCAGACATAGTGAGATTTTTTTTTCTCGCCTTTTCGTATTTTTAAATCTGATCAAAAAGTTATACATTAAAGAGTAAATACTTGAATATATTAAATTAATATTTATTTCAAATAATGAAACTAGAGGTTCTACTACCATATTGCAAAACCTCGTAAAAATATTCAATACTAATGTACTATTATTCTTGGAAACTGTACAACTAATGCTTCCCTTACAATTAATTATTAATAATTTATAGTGACAAGTATACATGTTGAAAAATTATTGTTTTATATTGTTGTACTTTACTAATATGTCTTCATAATAAATGATATACCATTGTATAAATATACTATGAAAATGTACAAAGTTAAAAAATGACAAAAAAAATTCTATGAATAATACTTAAACTTATATTAGTGGTATTGTAACTCTTAATATACCTTCAATATATACATGTATACATGGTCTATCTGTCCCCGAAGTATCAAGTTTTTTTTTTTTTTTATTTTGCGACTATTGGTCGTAGGGACTTGGCAGGGCTATTAAAATGCAGAGAAAGTTTTTTTCCATTTGTACATTTTTTTTGTTTTTTCGATAATAAGATGTGGCAGGATTTCACTTCGTGCGAAGGGTGTTTTTCGATTTTTTGACACGGCGCGCTGAAGCGATCAGTGGAAAAACGATTGGTGAAAATATTTCGTTTAAGATTATAAAAAAAACAAAAAAAAAACAGAATGCATTTATGAAGGCGAGTTTTCCAGGTCTCAAAAGCAGTCTGAAACTCCTCACTTTTGTTACTTTCGCACAAACTTTTCGCATTTCTAAATTTTTTTGCACTACATTGTGCACCGTAGACCGCGTTAAATTCAATTTTTCCGTAATTGCTCTAACTGTTAATTAGCGGTTCAAATTTAAAATTTTTAGCACGCAACGGATGTTGCGTGCTAAAAATTCAAAAGCTTTTTGGGCGCACAAATCGAGACTCATCGATTATCTTTTCCCGGCCCTCTTAAAGCTTAAAACTCTGTACCATTTTCCACATTGTGATTTTGACATACAATTATCTTTATAAGCCTCTTGTAATATTTTAAATGTTTCCACACTGTTTTTTTAAGTTGCAAACGAAATTTTATCGCGTAATGTTGTTCCAGTAATCACCTCAACACGCCGTGTCCAAAAATCGAAAAACACCCTTCGCGCGAAGTAATATCCATATCGAAAAAACAAAAAAAAATAAGGGGATAAATAGAAAAAGATTTTTTCTACATTTTAAGACCGCTCTCAAATTGTTACGAACAATATTCGCCAAATGAAAAAAAAACTCGATACTTTGAAGAGAGACCATGGATTACAAATACGTAAAAATCATTCTTTATATTAGAATAATTTTAAAAGTATTCTGTTACAACATAACGACAATATACAATATAATGAATTTAAAAGAGTTATTTTAAAAATTTCAAATATAAATATAAACAATTATAATAAAAAATTAAAAATAAAAAATTCGTATCTAAAATCTTAACGCTTATTCTTTTATAAATTTCAGTGAAACTCGCGTAAATCATTTTTTAAAAAAAGATTTTTATCTGAAAAAAATTCTTACGAATAAAGATATCACGAATGATGAATCTGCGTCACAACAAAAAAAATCATTGTAATATCAATTTCAATCAAACAGTTAGCACTTACAATAAATGTAACCTGCAGTGGAATAGGAATGTTAAAATTAGTTCAATATTAGAAATAATTATGTACGCAAATAATGATAGTTGGATTTGCCTTAAGGGAACAGCTGTGTAAACACACTGAAGCTCCTGTTTAGCTTACCGACATCAATCTGATTAGAAGATTGTCTCAGACGTTTCTTAAATATAAATATACATCCTAGAATTAAAGCAACCTTTGAAAATTATCACCCAATCTTACTTCATAATTATTATTTTCATTTTTCATTTCAACACAGGTCATAACACTTTAATTTGGTTTTAAGTTTATACTGTCTCACCTATGGGAATCGTTAACTTTGTTCTATAACAATATATTAAATTACATTTGCATTAATAAATTACATTTATAAGTTAAATGTACAAAAAAATTTAATTTGATTTTTTAAAACATTTTGGCTTAATCGAATTTTTTTAATAAACATGTATGAAAGTAAATTTTAATCAAAACTAAGATAGATAGAAATAATGTTTCAAAAAAAATTTTTTAAAAAGTAGAAACACGTTGTAATTGTAAATTTGCCGATACTTGTATAAATATTTAAAATGTTTGAACTTGTTTTGAATTGAAGAATTATATAATTTAATAAAAAATATATATAACATGTAATGATTATTAAATTAACATGTATCGTTAATTTTTGGTTTCTTGATTTCAATGCACTCGAAACTCGTTTTATTATAAGTGGGACGTTAAAAAAATTCTTATATCAATAAATGTTTTATCGTAAAATCACAGTTTCCTTAACATTGCGATCCGACAAATTATACATTTTAAATATAACTGTATAATTCGATGCCAACATCATGTCAGTCTTATCCGTCGAATATTGTTAAAATTATAGAATTTTGAGCTCAAATTATACGAAAATTGAACCATGATAAATTATTGTCAGGGTAATGAGTTTGAGCGTAAAGTTAGGATCGAATCGAATTTAGTGTGCACAAATAATGCACCGAAGATTTAATTTAGATATGCAAGGATAAAGTTATTGAATGAGAATTTCAACACTTGGAACACACTGGGGGGTGCCGCAAAGGTGGCTTCCTCTTGTTTTATATATATTATTATAATTCAGCCCAAACACTCGTGAAAGACAAAATGCCATCGTCAAAAAGCTAGACTTTAATTTAAAATTTAACACCCAATGAGTATTTGTGTCTGGACTTCAATTTTTATATTAAACATTATATAAATAGCCTTATCCACGATTCTCACTTTTCCTAAAATATAAGCGAACTTGCACTCCAGCTAATTAATTAAGACAGCGTTAAATAAATATCGCATACACCGCTACATTCAGAGACTTTCAGTTGTATTGATGAATCGACCATCCTAAAATATTCTCTCTGCATAATTTAGAAACAGAATACGGAGCTTTGAATTGTCGTTATCCCTGGTGCAGAGAAGCGAAAAGAAACAAAAAGGAGCGAATAAAAAGAAAAAGAAATGGAGGAAGAAAGAAGAAGCGAAAAAAGAGAAAATAACAAGAAGCACTTGCACTCCTACGTTTCACATTTGTTTTCTCGTATTTTTCAGTTACATTGGTTGGTAGTCATTGGGTAAACAGCTCCATATTACCTCTGAGGAGGTCGTTGATACGACGGAGAAGGTACCGGGAGTGCCGGGCCAGCTTCTGGATACGGATCGTCCCCGCCTCCTCCTGCGGACGACGAACTGAGAGGCTCGCGCCCGCGGTCTAGCTGACGTCGAAGTCGCCCTTGTGTTCGTGATCATCCTCATCGTCGTCACCACCTCTATCCTCGTCCCTGGGAGAGTTCTCCGTGAGTGCTTGAGCATCCCGCAGTCGAGACCCGTACGCGCACGACCACTACCTTCTCCCCACGTCCCGGCGACACTCGCTCATGACGGTTCCTCCGGGGCTCACCTCTCGCAGCGCATCCCCGCTAATTATAGCCGGGGCATCTATTCTGGCTGACGATGAGAGAACGAACTGTTGGGAGCAAAGTGGATGCCGACGCTGAGGTGCCGCGAGCAAAGGTGGCCAGGATTCGCAACACTTGTGGGAGCGGCAATTACGCAACCGGGACGCAGCCAACTAACGGCTCATCGCCGTCGCTCCTCTCAAGGGAGACCCGGAGTCGTAGAAAGTAGAATACCCGCAGGGAGGAAGAGGTCACTCTCGTAGGAGATCCAAACGTTCACTGGAAATGTCGCGCCCCGTCGTCGTCGCCGAGGCTAACTCGGAAACGAGTGAACAAAGAGGCCCGGTCACGTGACTCCGGGAGCCCCTCCTCCCTCCCGCACTACGGAGTTACCCTGCGCACACGTGTTTGGGGCGCGCGGCGTATGTGCGACATACGCGCCGGTGATCTCGGAGCCACATAATTTATTGTCCGAGTGAGCGACCTCACTCCGGACCCTCTCGGCTGCCTCACCGTCCCCCAGAGTTGCTGACGACGCCGATGATGCTCTTCAGGGAATCGATGCACACCAGGGTCGCTCTCATTTTCGTGAACTGGGACTCATTAGCATGTGCCCCGATGCTATTGCTACTCTGATTTTTTATTCGTTCTTTCACTTCTCTAAACTAATTTATCGCTCTATAAAACTCATTTCGAATCAGTCAAAATCTCGTGAGTGAAAGTTCCTCTCAGTCGTTTTTTTGCTCCTGTTTGCGAGATGTTGCGAGTTTATAACTGCGGATCTTGTGTTTATTTAATGTTACTTATTGATCGAAGGATCTAGTGTTCATGAACTGTACCAACATTTCACTCGCCACTGTTCCCACGTTAGATGCTGTAGCAAGCGCCGATTGCGAACTTCAATCAGTGTTTCGTAATCCTTGCGAAAGCAAAATGTCGAGGTGTTTTTCGATCATACCGAACAAAATTCTCGTAAAATCTGTACACACGAAGCGATGGATGATGAATGATTCATTCAAGCCAACATCGGCTCTTTCTCCTTTCGTCACCCTCTCCATTTTTACAGGCAATAGATCCACCGAAATATTGAATCCTGCGTGCGCAGAGGGTAAAAAACCTTTCCGAGCTTTTTCCGAGGACGTCAAGTAGTGTCTCGGAATTTACTTTTGGTCGGGGACCTTCGCCTGGACGCATCCACTGTGAAATGCTCCGCTTTACGGTGTGCACACGCGCACTGTGCCTCCGAAGGTGACCCGATGACTCAATGACGCGGCCCAGAAGACGTCCCGCGACAATTCGCCCCGAGTTAACGGAACCGGAAACTTTATCGTCCAATCTACGCTCCAGAGCTCGTGTCCCAGGGGGTGGGTCTCCCCCTTTCCGTCGTCGTAAATTTTGAACTAGTTGCCACGTCGTAATATTGGCTGAGGACTCTCAGCAGTCAAAATATTTCTTCGGCAAACCCCCGACGCACCCCGTCGTCCGATCGTCGCCACCAACTTGGCTGTTTGTGCTTTTTACGGTGATCAAAGGAAAACCCATCGAGCCGCGCTGGTCATTCGCTACGCCACTTTGACACGTTTTCTCCCAATGGCCTGTCCTTTGTTTCCAGTCTTGTTGTACCGACGTTTTTTAAAAAAATATAACGATCGATGCGATATTTCTGTAAACCCGTGGGTTTTACAATTTCGAAGCTTCACATGCTGTATTTGCAGATTGTTGCTCGTGACCAAAACTTCTTACGATTCCGCGAGCCCCATTGCGATAATTAATATACAATCTAATTTTAATGTTTGTTCCCGGAAATAACATTGTAATTTGACGTGAATTTTTGGAGACCATGCACCCTCGCAGTGTACCAAGAAAATCTTGAAATACATCTAAGAATTTGCTATATCCCATTCCAACAGACAACGTTGTACACGTTCTCTTGTGTGCAAACATTTGAAATGAGCGGCAGGAAACACGCGAGCTTCGATTCATTATTTCATCACGAAACAATGTAGCTAATTCAAATCAAGTGGAAATATTGTTGCGACAATTAAATCGGCTTTTCGTTGGTTCTGTTAAAGTAAAATTGCAAATCGATGGTGTAAAGTTGAATTAAATCTGGAGCACTGATTCACCTTAGCTACACTAGGAATAAATATTCCAGCACTGTTCTCATCTCTATACATAGCAAACAATCCACTTCCGTTCTCTCCAAGCTAATTAAAATCAGTTTGACAAGCTGCAGTAATAATTCAAAAGGGTGAATTAATTAAGTTATAATAAGAATTAGTAATCAAAGATCTAGTGGAAACTCCGGCCACAATCAGCGACAATTAGCGACATCAGCAAAAACAGGAGCCACTCCTGCTCAATCTCTTTGCCAGCATTCAACGCCGACAACTTTTCCGCTTCAGGAAATCGAAAGAATCCCACGCAATTGAATTACATAAATGCTGATCGATGGCACAGATCCCACATAAAAGTACGTGAGCGAGGTAGTTAAAAGTTTACAAGAGCTCCGGAGCTTTTCCCGTTCGGATGCGCCCGAACACGTGGTCGGTCAAAGCATTTCCCGGCCAATTCGCCACGGTTCGAGCAGGTAGGGTTGCAAATCTTTCCTTCACTCGCCCCATTTTCGATTTTCCAAATAGAGATACACTGCTACGCCCCTCCTCGCCCCGCCCTAATACCCTAAACGACTGCTCCTAAGTATTACCTTCGAGCACAATATTTGCCTCCGCCCCACCCTCGCTCCTTACATACACCACTGCAATTTTGCCTCGGTTTATTTTTGCTATTTTTCCTATTTCGGAAGCACTTGATCCAATATCGATTAATTGTTGGCATTTGTTCTCATTAACAATGACGCTAGTCCTACTTCTTATTTTTACCATCACTTATTGAGATAAATTGTACCTTAACATTATCGTTATTAATTTCTCAGGCATCAACTCGTGTGACAGTAGCTTAATTTACTCCAGAGGTGTAAATGTATGAATTTATTACTACTTATTACATTCAAATTAACTTTGTTGGTAATGGTAATTAATATGATCTTACAAAACACAAAACAGCCTTTTATTTCTCCAATAAAACATAAAAAATACATTCATTATAAAAATAAATTTTAAACCGCATATTATGAATTATCATTCAAAAATAATTTCATAAAAACATCGATTAGCTAAACTCATCAAATCTTGAATAGTTAAAGTAAAATTGTACTGTCAACTTAATATTACTAATCGTAATAATTAGGTTTCTCTGATTTATGTATACAAATATAATGAGACAAAGGATACAAACTTGATTCACTTTATTTCCAAAACAAATCATTATTTATGTTATTGTAATTAATTGTGTTTGCCAAAATTAACTAAAGGATTTTGTAAATAATTGTTACTGTAGTCATTTATGGAAAGAACCGACGAAACGTAAAAAATGAAACAGGACACGATTAATGACATACAAGAGGAGTTCAATGAACCAAAGTAACAGTATATGCAAGTTCCAACATTTTATTGAGATTGTTCATAAATCTTTTTAAAAAAATCTCAAAATATATAAATTATTTTAATTTGAGTATAAGTGTTTAAGTTCATTAAGTTTAAGTTTGCTCGTATATTTATCTGCTTATATTTAATTAGTTTAATTAGATCGTTATCTGATTAATCATTCAGCTGCACTCAATTTTTATAAAAATAATAATGCAGATTTAGTAATTTTAATATACTTTGGATAATATTGTGTTGATTTGAATTCGAGGAAATATATAAATGTATGAATCCAAAATCCATGACTCATCTCTTCTGTATTCTTCTTTTATGACGTTAGTTGCACATACACACATGTGCAATATTATTAAAATGAAGAACGTAGGAGAAAGATTATCCGATGAGATAAAAATGAAAAAACTAGTTTTTATAATTTAATAAAGAATGAAACCTGGTCATTTTCGACAAAGAGTGCGTTATATTTAAAATTATAGTAAAATATGTCATCAATTTTTTCGATTATTAGCAGCTCTTTTTGCATTCTTCTATTTTCGATGGTAGAGGAAAGAGTTAAGCGAGAATCCACCGGCCTATTTCATCATCTGTCAAGGGAATAAAAAAGCACAAATAAAAAAAAAAAAAAAATTTAAAAAAATAAAGAAGTTGTGATAGGACGTGTAAGTCCGAGATGCGTCTTCCCTTTTGCCCCGAGGACGAGCGTGTCCTCATCCGTCATTATTCAGAATCATTCAGGAATAAAACCCAATTCTGGCCCTATAAGCGTCTTTGCCAATTCCCGAATGAGGACCATGGCGATGATCTGCAAAACCGAGTCCCCCCCCCGCCCCTAATGCGTAGGAGACCCTCGCAGTTTGATGTTGGTGCTAGGCCTCAGGAGTCGTGGCGACAGACGCATCCCCGTTATCGAGATGCCTTAACACGATCGTGTCCGATGGGGGTGATAAGGGTCATCGGAAGTGAGGTCATCCGGGTGTGGCACTAAGCTGCTTGTCCCCGTTAACTCCCCGTATCGCGGGAGTCTGCTTTTATTCAGCCAGGGCTCCTTTATGGAGATGGGGATTATTTTATTGCGGCCTCCTTTTCCAACGATGCTTTATCGTTTCATCTCACGTCTAAGGCAGCTCCGGTTATTTCAGTTTATCGTCCTGCTCAGAATTTTTCATTAGACCGGAAAAAGTTCGGAACTCCTGGGCGCCGAATGAATGAGGGATAGACGACTCTCGGGTCTGGGGGTCAAAAAGTTGAAATATTTCAGGGTTGATTTTCGACGGGAAAAATTCGATCTTGACAAATTTTCTTTAACCTGAGTTAATAAACCTCACTTCGATTTCAACTTGACTCCGACAGTTTTACGAGCTCTGCCCACTTTAAATTTATAAACTTTCGACTTACTAGCTTTAATTAGAATCTTAGGAATTGCATGTCGGCAGTAAAATTTTTAAACGCGTCAGAACAACAAGACAGAGAATTTTACAAACTTCGCATTTTTAAACTTATAAGAACATTAGCGTCTTATCTCTGTATTCTTCAAGATTCATATTTTGTGCTATTTTTACGTTAGACCTTGAGTCAAAAAAAGTAATATATCTTATTATAATACAGATATTTGTAAAAACAAAAGAAAAGTATTAAAAACTAACAACACTTAAGTTTATTGAACTTTTTGTTTAATGCAACCGAAATTCATTGTTGTTTAAAGATAGCACTTGTCAAAATAAATAACAAACAGCTGATTCATTAATTTTGTAATTTAACTATTCCGGTCGATAAAATAGGGATCCCATATACTAGTACAAGGTGCATAACTTTCGCTTAATAAATGTCTAGCTTATCGACGTTACATTTTTGAGTTTTTAGTTATGCTAACATATGGGAAAATAAACAAAGATCAAAGACTAATTTATTAAGAAACAAATACCAAGGAAAAAGCTTTATTTTCCCACTGCTGTCGAATAAGAACTGATGATTCTAATTCCACGACTTATTACATGGCCCTGAGACAGGATCGATGGATGAATGAATGTTCAGAAACCGGAAACTCCGAAATTTATTTCCTTTCATAGTTATCGTATCCCTCTTCGTCTTTTGACATCTTTGTTTATCCCGGTTTATTTGTGATCCCATTTCTCAGTGTGATCACGAAGTGCAGTCTGACAATGATTTGACTCATTTGATCTTATCGAACTCCTTTCTCTAAATCTTTAATTGAAAGCTTTCTCCCTCTGGTGGCGTAAACTTCTCAAAGTGATTCATATTTCGCGTGCTTGGGTTCTCTCTTTCTCGCTCTCTATCTCTCTCTCTCTCTCTCTCTCTCTCTCTCTCTCTCTCTCTGTCTCTCTCTTCTTTCTCTCTCTCAACTACTCGTATTTAACTCATAGATCCGTTTATGTTTGGTCTCGCATGCAAATAGCTTGAGCTTGCTACATCGGAAACTCTTTTTATCAGTGAATTTATGTAGATTGCATTTAATTATATTTAATGTGCCTGGGTTCGTATAGGCGAGTGTTCATTCAATGTAATGTTGAAAAACTTTATTCTGGAGCAATTTCTCGACTTACTCTCAACGTGAATCGTCATAAGCTACTAATGTGGTCTTTAAAAACACTCAAAATCTTGTACGAAAGTATAATGAATTACGCATTGCAGTTGTTACCAGAGTAAGAAACCAAATATTGACGTTTATGGCTATTGAATTAATCTTATTAAAATGATAGTTATGATTCTTATTGCGTTTAATAAGTCGAGATTTGAAGATGATAAAAATCTAATACCGGCAGAATTTGCTTTAAATTTATTATCTATCTATATATATATATATATATCATTGTATTATATCCATGTTGTTTACGGATTAATTAAACCACTATTTGTTGTTTAAAAAATATAAAAAAAAGTATTAGGCAAAGATTGCAACAAACTTATAAACAGAGTATTTTAAATGTGATATTGTACTTTTCTTGTTTTTTTCATAGTTGATTATTCTGTATATAATGACGTGCCCTAAACTGAGTTGTAATTTAAAGAATTTATTCATATAATTTTATTAATTAGAAGAAGCCAATAACATAAATTAATATGACTCATTGAATTTACTTGATCTATCGTAAAAAACTAATGTTGCTGTCCTAATTGATTTCTCGAGAACGTTACGTTACCCACAATATTTATATCCGTGGAGTATTTTTAAAATGAGTGAATTGGAAAAATTTGTTTTGCATCTTTACAAAATATTGATGACCCGTGAATATCATGTATAAAGTATTTTAATAGGAGTGCCGAAAATTTTTACACAAGTTTATACAAATTAGATAATTCTTTGTGAGATTATTTTAAACAATATTGTTTATTCTTCAATAAAGGTAAAAAAGACAAATTACTTATTTCACGAGATTTTTAATTATTTATTTAAATCATCTGAATGTCAATGCGGTGGTTCGAGTATCAATAATGTATGTCAAATTAAAAATAAATTTTTTCAAATTGCAATTATGTCTCGATTAATTAATCTCGCTTTTCGCGTATATAGAAGCAGTGGTCTGTTTGAATTAATAAAGAAAAAGATAAAGAAGCGTTTCCAAAGAAATACAAAAACGAATATATGCGATGAATGAATGTGTTTCGAAAGGTACGTGAATGGCATTAACGCATGAGCTTTAAACAGGTGAATGATTAATAAAAAATTGTAAGCTGAGCAACAAAGAAATCATCGCTATATTCCAACTCCATAATAACAGTAGATAATAGCCGATTAAAGCTGGAGGAATTCACGCCTCTGAATTGTGAATGAAGTGACCACGAGGAACGTCAGCTTCCCGAGTTCTCGTCATCTCGTGAATATAATTAAGAGAGCGACACGCGTGGGGGCGGCCCCGCGAGATCTTCATTCCCCTCTCCTCCCCCCCCCTCTCCCTCCGCCGCCAGTCTTCTCATCCTCCTCATCCTCGCGCCAAACAACGAATCGCACAAAGTTTGCTTTGGCGAAACGTCATGCATCCCGTAAAAGGTCCACGTGAGCCTCATCTTGTAGGCGTCGAGTGTAGGATTTACGAGGCAGACCAGATCGCACGCGAAAAGTAACCCAAAGACTATATTCAGTATATTTCGCGAGTTTATTTTAAGGACCCCTTTCGCTTAACTCCTTCGTGTCTCATTTATTCATTCCTCTGCCCTCCGCAACAAGAAGAGAAGGCGGAGAAAAACGAACTTCTGCCGATTTGGAATTTCCGTTGCGAAAAAACTGTTGACGTAGCTGTGCATTTTTTAAATCGTACTGAGCTCTAAGTCTTAAATTGCAAATGGGGTTGAGTATAAGATAAAGTGAATAATGAGTCATTGCAGGGCTGGGGGACGGGGCAGGAGGAGGATTTGTTACACAAATACTAACTTTTTTTTAAATAGGCTTCAAAGTGGTTATTTTTATTTAACGTGCAAAATGTTCAAACCGTTTAACGCATAGTCAAAGACATTTTTTTAAGAATATTTTTCGATTAGGCCGTCGAATGTTATATATTGACCGACAACGATAGATACACCATTGGAATATCGATAGCATTGTGTTTCAAGATATAATAAATAATTTACATTGTGTTTTTATTTTTCTCACTTCAATCATCTTCAATATAGTTTTTTTTTTTTTTTTTATAAAAAAACCATTTCAGCCAATAAAACTTTTTTTTGGCTTAAAAGTCAACCAATCAATTTGAAAAAACAGCATTTACAGTATCAATAACTAAATAAAAAAAGTTTTAAATGAATGTTTTAAAAAGCAATGGCATATAAAAAAAATAATATTAATAATAATATATCCATGTAATCGTTAAAATAAAAGAAGAAATGGATGGAAGGATACCATAGAAAATGAATAACAATAATAAACAAAACAAATCTAATGCTGTCGAATTTGAAAAGGAAAATAAAAAATGAAAAACTCGTTCAATGTTTACAATACAAATAAATATTAATTCAACTAAATTAATAACTTTTTTATTATGCATTTGATACGGAAAAATATTATACAAAAATCTATATTTTTTTGAAAATTTCGTTTTTGAAAAATGAATATACAGTAATTTTAATTCGAAAATTGTATTTAAATATTATTTAAATAAAATGCGAATTTTTTTATGTTTACAAAGTTCAAAAAACATTCATTTCGGGATGTTGTTATTTAATATTATTAAACAGTAAATTCTGCATTTAAATTAAAATAAGTTCCTTCGATAAATGATTCTCATTAAATACTTGTTCAAACGAAATAATTGATGCAGTCATCTGAAATCATAGAATAGCATTTAATTCTTTTGGTCCATACGAGTTTGATTTGAAAATGCTTTTTAATCTAAATTCTGTATTAATTTGAGATGACATTTGAGATGACAATTGAGTTATATTTTGATTTGATATCGTGACTCATATACTGTCTATATAAATGATTAAATTCTATAAATATTTTCCACGACTTTATACTCTAGCTATTAAAATTGAACTGTGATTTTGAATAATTTTTAACTGCCAAAAATTTAATTGGTACTAGAAATCGTTTTTATGGTAACATCTGATTTCAGTTACGAATAAATTGCTAAGATATCAGTATTGTGTGCTACCGCTAAATAATGATCAGGAATATTTCGAAAGCAATCTTGTCTTCTCATATTTTTTTAACGCTTTTTCGAACATTGCTTTTTCGAACTAAAAGTCCTGAACTGGAAGACGAGTGTAATCTCGATTTTGCCATAGCTTCGTATGTAGCCAATCGAATAAAAAAAGTTGGGGCTGCAAAGGTCTCGCAATTTTCCAAAGGACCATTTGTTAGCACACTCAGAGCAGACGCAGAGAATGTTAACTCACGAGACCGTGGATGCTGGTCAATAAATCGATTATTCTTTGGCTATGAATCCGCCGAGATTCCTCTCGGGCTGCTCGGAAATGTAAAATCGAGGATTGTATCCCGTGTATCGATTTAAAGGCGGATTCTGGCAATGGACCCCTCGAGAAAAGAGGTTGTTCTCGTTAAGTCCGACTGAAATTGCCGAGGTTACGCGGCCGTGTGGGAGTGCCGTTGAGGTCTTCCAAGTCTCCATTAACTATGATTGCGATTCGAATTTTATGCTCCGAGAGAAAAATGCGTTAAAAATTCGTTCGTGAATCGTTGGAAAGTTAAAAAAAATCTTGACATTTAGGTTTCAGTCAAGCACATTTCAAACAAACGAATTCAATTCCAGTAACATCCAATGGTATTATGGTAACGACAAATATATCGCAAGTTTTGGTTCAATTTTGATTTTTGCAACTAGTTATTTCCGAATAGATAAATACTTATTATTATTCTCGATATTCACATTCGATTACCTATTGCAAAACCAAAATGATACGAGATTGTGTCAAAACCAGACAATAATTAAATTTCTACGCAGAAAAGAAAATCGTTATTGCTAAATCGCAATTTTATTGTCGCAGTTGTTTAAGTCTCCGAACAGCAATTCCAGTAGTGGAACATGAAAGTATTTAACATTTAAAATGTCTTGACATGTAAAAAAGCAATCACACCCATTTACATTCGCTCGTTTTTGATTGACTTTAAATATACGAATGAAATTGTCCAATTTGAGCAGTTATTAAGGAGTATTATTAAGGTATTTAACTTGGCAGTACCTCCTCATTAGAGGTAACTCAATTTTCTTATTTCTTTGGAAGCAAGTCCATCACTTGGTATTAAAACAAGTTGAAAACGAGAGTCACAGACAGCTTCGGCAAGTCAAAGAAATGGACGGTAATAAAGTTATTAATTAGCTCTAATTTATTATAATTTTTCGAGGTCGGTCTCAGTGGTCAGTGTCTCAAAAGTTCGTCACGCAACTCGAATTAAATTACCCGTGCTGAGGCTCATCTCAGGGACATCAGGGAACATCCGATAGCGACTCGTAAAAATTCAGCTCTCGAAGAAGGTGCGGCAATCCCGTTGCAGGTGAAACAAGAATCCTAATCGATATACGGGCGCACCTCCGAGGATAATTCATTAACAAGTCGCCAATGCGGACGCTCGCATTATTCTTCCCGAGTGTAACAACGTTGGCCGGCGTTGGCGTTCTCCCTTTCACGCCAAATACTTGATTTCCACTCAGAGCGACTGTCATCTTCCTCACCGGGAGTTGTAAAGCCCCGATAATTACTTCCTGCACTCGATAATCGCTCGCGCACTTGCAGTCTTATTGATTCGCATATTAATCCGATTACACGGAGACAAGACGACCTCCAGTCTCGGATCGCGCCCCTAAAACCTATCCAACAATGTACTTTCCCCCAATTCTGTCCTATTTCGAAGGATTGCAAAATGTTTCTCTCCCTGTATAGGCGACAAACAAGCACAAAGCGAAACAAGTCTCGGGAATCAAAGCGGGTATTGAATTTTCATCCTGACCTTGGCTCCGGAATTGTGAATTATTTAACACGCAAACGAAGGCTTTTAATGCGCTTTAACGACTCAGTGGAGTGCGAGTGAGGAAAATTGCTTTAACAAAATTGCTCGCACGCGTGTTTGCCGAACTAGCGGAGAGGCATACTTCAGAGTAGGAATAATCTAAATCGAGCTCCGGGTGCCGAGGAGAAAGAGGGAAACCGTCCGACGAGGGCTTCCTCGTTCACCGACAACGCGACCTTGGGGTGTTTGCGCCCGAAGGGGGAAAACCTACTAGTCTACCCGGGGACACGGATGTTCGAGGAGACACTCGGTTGCACGACAGAATCCCCGAGCCTCGTCGGTATATCCGGCTGCTATCGAGAGTTAGAGGTTGCGACCGCCAGAGGTCGGCACTCGGTCGCGAGCGCATTCTTGGGAGGCCCGCGCTCTGCCTCCGATTCTTAACAAGTAACTCAAGGGGGTTGAAACGCACTTTTCGACTTCTGTGTGCGCCTGCGTTCCAGGTGTCGGGAAATATTAAAAATATGGAAAATACGTGACTGGGGAATATCATCTTGCGTGGGCGTACATGACTTCGGTTTATTTATTTGGTAGCGGAGGCGCATATTATCTTGCACTCTTGCACCGTAAAAGAAGTCATCGCGTTATTTTTGGGACGCTGACATTGAAGGCAATTTTTTAGAGATGCCAATTATTAATTTATGTCTTATTTCAATTTTTCAATTTCGCGGGGGCTCAACAAAGCCACACTGCCTGCTCGCTATAGCTTGGGGGAGATGATCTTCGTGCTGGACCGCTTCGTTCCTCCCCAAATTGAAAGTTTCAAAACTCACCGATAGTTACCACCCCAAATGCAATATACGTGAAAATGTTTGACTTCCGCGGTCGATAAGACGATTGGCGTTAAAAAATACACGAATGAATATATAAATTATCAGAGCTACATGCTGTATTCGTAAGCTAAGCTTATGCAAATATTTGTCTAGACAATATTTATCTCGTCTCCTCCAACGGAGAAGCGACCATAAAATGTTTACGATTTCATAGGGTCGCCGTCCTTGCCCCCCTCCGCCCTGCCAACCGCAAAGATGAATAAGTTGGTAATCCAAGATTTCGAAGGAACAAAGGCATTCAAAAATCGTAAGCGCGTAACGCGCGCCTTGGATTCAGGGTCAATGTTTACAGGGGGTGAACGCGTCGAGGAAGTGAGCTCATGAATCAGTGGCAGTCTGGAGTGCCGAAACATTCGGGAGTTTCCCAACTCCTGGAAACTCTGAGACTGGGCTTTGTGCTTTATTTTTTTGGCTTCCGTTTCCGCCAACACGAAGCGAAGGGCGTGCGATGCTCGAGGAAAAAAGGGAAAAGGAGGAAAAGCAAAGGAGGAGAATAAGGTGTCGGAGGGGGCGGCGCGCGTATCGATTAACCGTCAGACCAGCGCGCGTTTTCACAGCCAGACCGAGGCAGAAGGAGACAGAGACAGACTAGGGGTAATTGACAGGCATTCCGGTGTAATGCTTTTAAAGCGCACCGCACGTGGGTGTGTAGGTGTTCACCGTTCAACCCCCGGAACCCTAATCCGAGCAGCAGCCCTCTGTGAATTCGCGAGGGTTGAAAGTCGTCGTCGATGTCGTCGATCCATTCGGATCTCGGTTTCATGGGATCCGCGGGATTTCAGCCCTTGACGTGGCGTTTAAGCACTTTCGGATTACGCCCTCCCAATACCACTACAGCAATCGCAATTTAAACTTTAGTCTTTAATGCCAGGGGACGTAATCTGTGAGAACTAGTGCTAGTTTCGCAGATCAGACACCCCCTAAGCTCCGATTTTCAACACTTTTTCAATCGATAGAAGGAGGTACAGAATTGCGATCAAATGTTACGTCCGACGTATATTGAGAGTTGTTTTTATCATTTATATTTACGAGAGTAAACCGGTGTATACTCTATACCGGTGTATAAGGAGAGTCACCTTCTAGTTAAAGTACGATTAAGCTAAAATAGTCGAAGATTATATCAAAATTACAATGAGCCGAATAATAAATAAAAATAAATGTCTATATTTCCTGTGACAAACACCCCGGTGTGTTGGCCTGCCTGATTTTTATCAAGACTCGTCAAGTGCTAAAAAATACCATAAAAAGTATATAAATAAACCCGCATCTGCTCCATCGAAATCTATTTGTAACACGTTATTATGTAGTTTTTCCGGAGCAGCTCAGGCCAAAGCTGAAAAAGTGTCTGTGTAAGGTCTGTCGTTATATTTATCTGGCTCTATATATATTTACGTATCTACCATTTTCCCTAATTCTGTATTTTTGTTACGGGAAATAATAGGAGCAAGCTTAAAAGTGAAAAATTTAAAAAGTTCCTTGACGCAGTCTTTAAAATAAAATTGAACTACTGGCTCGGATAAAGACCATTTTATACATTGAGACTATACTTAAGTTTACTTACGGCTATCATCTCGGAGGGTTCAAGGACGAAGCACTCGTTTGGCCTCCTCGCACTCCCGCCAGTCCGTTTTCCAAAACTGTAATAAAAATAATGAGACATGCTTTAAATGTCGGTTATCGGAGAGCCACTATATTTTTCACAATTATATGATATTGCAGTTGAAGACGTAATAGGAAAAATTAATTTACGGCCAAGACTGCTATTTATAAAATAAAAAATGTTTAAAAATGAACTTACTTTCGTTGAAATTTGAATTGTCAAGTCATACCTGATTGCTAAGTATTATTAACGTGTGTGGAAATAAAATATTACGTTTCTTTTAAATTTGTTGATGAAATTTTAGCCTACCGATAATGACAATTCAATGACAAAATACAGATAATTCTGAAATTTTTTTCATTTTTTCGATTCATAGTAAAAGTTCCTTATTCACCTAATATTTGATATTCTGATAAACAATATTTTCCTTGATGGAACTTTATTTTCAATTGATGAATCGATTGGTAAGCGTTATTAAGATATTAAATTCTTTTTATAAATACTGGTCTTATTGATTGAAAAAATGAAAAACAAGACCGATTTTATTATAGCTTTTAATATATAATATTTGTACAGTTCAATATATTGAAACATTTTTTTAACCTTCATTAACACGTGAATATCAAATGTCACAGAATTTAATGCTATTGCCGATAAATAATAATTTATCAAAATGTTTAAACACATTTATTCTTTGCAGAGATATACAATGTAAGCTCTTATGTAATAAATAATGAACCATGTTTCTAAATTCTTATATCTCTTTGATAAATACAATGTTTGTACTAATAATAAATTAATACTGTAGTTGCAAAAAAACATTCTTATATATGTCTAATAAAAATTGCAAAAGTATTAATTTGCAAATTGAATTCAATAACAGAATAAGTATAGCTAGAATTTATTGTTTATACAACGTGTTGGGGATTCTATTTTTAAATGTATACTAAAATAATGTGTCGAATTTTTTAAATCATTACAAAAATTAATAAACTCGAAATGAATGCAGTTAGTGAGAATAAAGCAAAATAGCATTATTATATTTATATTTATATCTTCCATACCAACGTCAATTAAATAAACATTGTAAATAAAAAAAAAAAAAAAAAAAAAAATTTAGCAAACTTTATATTACGCGTAAAGAAGAAAAAAAATTTTTTTTTTACGAAACACGCTAAATGATGAAGACAAAATAGCTGTAAATATTTGTTTATTTAAAAGAGTATACGAATGGATCTTTGATGTTTTTAGGTACGAGACATGACTTGTTTATTTAAAGTTATCCCCTTGTCGAAAATATTTTTTGCAAAAACTGGCACGTCATGTCCATTATTCAATAAATGCTCGCTATTAAAGTTTCCAAGCGATTCCATTAGGATCGTGGACGCGAAAATGAAATGCGATTACGTGTAGTCGAATATGAATTCTTAATCGCATTAAGAACCTCCCACGAAAATGTTATTTGCGCGCTTCCACTTTAACGGAAAAGACCCTATTTTCCCTTCCACCCTTCATTTCTATTTCAAAAATTTCAAAAAGCACTTTTAATCTCGTTACACGAATTTGACACGCAGCAAAAATCACTTGAGCTCGACAAGGCTCGGTGCAGGAGTCCGACGAAAACCCCGCTGTTCCACCCTCGCCACCTTCCATCCTTCCTTCCTTCTTCCCTTCTGTTCACTCGGGATGGAGGGCATTGCGCCAATCGGGAAGGAAAAACGCTTGGGGGAGTGTTTCCGGGGAAAGCGGCGTCCAGTTCCGGAAGTTGTCAAGTGCGCGCTCGAGTAGGCTGTTGTGCTCGGCGACGCATGGCCGCCGTCCCCCGGAGGAAGCACATCCCCGTGGCTTGGAACGGTGAAATACGGTGACGAGTGAAAATTTAAGGAGGCACGGTTTACATATTTGCTTGCTCTCTTTTTTTTGTATTGAAACCGTCTTCCTGGCTATGCATCACAGGCGCATCTAATCGCGGTAGTCCTACTCATTTATCAGTCACTTAGCTTCGTATCTATATCTTGAAAAGTGTATTTTTATTTATGAGGAGCGGGAATAAACTTCCCAGTCAAATGCTGCGCCAATTTAGTTTTAAAATTTATGAAAAGACCATAAAGAAAAAAAAAGGAAATCATTATTATTTCAACATTTATAGAGTTTTGATTGTACCAAGTAACTCTTGAGTTTTAATAAATTTTTTTTTTATATTATTATAAATTACAGCAAGTTATAAGCTTCACATGTACGTAATTTTGAATAAATTTATTGATTCGATTGTAAATAATATACGCTGAGTAGGTCAACAAAAACTCGATAAATACAAGTTCATTGTTATTCAATTTTTTTCGTTATTCTCCATTGAATAATCAATATTTTGTCTATTAAAAATTACTATAATCAGCTATATTCAACAAGACTGAATTTTTCAAAAAACCATTTGTGTAAATATAAAGTTTAAGCTTGCATTGTTAAGACTAAAATAAAATTTTAATCGTGCCTCTCAATATTACCTTATTTTAAATAAAAAATATTGTTGAATCTATTAAGCTGTAAATTTATACACGAGACTTAAATGTTTAATAACGTGATTAATGTTGGTGTGCATATTTTAAAAATCATTTACTAATGCACCTCCACAATGTAAATTTTCAGAGCTACTAGATTGAAACAATAAATTATTCTTTGATTAACGTTTATAACTCATATTTTAAAATATTCAGCCATATACCTTTTTTTATAAATATTATTATATATATAATAATAAAAAAAAATTGCTGCCAAAGAAAATAAAGTTCATGACTTTCATTGGGGTCAAGCCGTTAAGCAAATTGTGAAAGGAAAAAATAATTAGAAAGATAAGAGTGACACTAAAAATAAGATCATATTAAGAGAAAAATAAAGACAACATAAAAGATGATAAAAAATAATAAAAATTTAATATTCGAATTATGTTTGTACAAATACGTAAAAAATGATCAAGTATTTATTTGGATATCGAAAATTTAAATAATTAATATTATTATCAAATTAATAAAAAATAATTTTATAATTTTATTAATGAATTTTGACATTTGACGTTTTACGAAATAATTTTAACTTCTTTACAAAAGCTGTTTTAAATAAATTGCAACTATAGGAATTAAGAAAAATAATTTACTTTATAAATTAGAAATAAGGTATTTAAAATATACCAACCAAGCATTATTGTGCTTCAAAAATAGGGAAAATATTTTTAATATTATTTTTTAATATATTTTTATACTGGTATACTTTTAATATTGAACTAACAGTTTATTTTAAAATGTATAAATGTGAATTTTTTATTTTAAATGCTTTGGTAAACATATTTGATTCAAGGATATTTCTGCGATATATTTATTTTTATCTAGTTTCATTAAACGGATAATTTAAATATATTTCCGTGGAATTTATATTTTTATATCACATTTAATGAAAAGTATTTGAAAAAATATTATTCAATTATAAATTATAATTACGTAAAGTATTCTTTATTGAAAAATTTTCTAAATACATCGTGATCAATTACAGGAGCAAGTAAATATTAAAGTAAATTTGTATTAAAAAAAAATTATTCTGAATAATAATTTTGGTAAATGAAAAAATAATTAAAAATAAAGAATTCATCAATAATCTCGGAATATTTATATTTTGAATAACAAACAATCTTTTAGTTTTTTATGTTATCTTTTAATTACGTACATGAAATGCAGGCAGAGTCAAAATATTCGTTGCTTGATTATACATTGCAGCGACACAATAATTTCCAATTTCAGTGAACAAATAAGTTTTTACCATACAGAAATAACAACGAGTGACAGCTATAAAGTTTAACGTGCTACCTAATAATACACCTATTGCATGCTTTTACGAGTTGGCTGTATTTGAAAGTACTTGTTTCGAAGGTATTTGACAAAAAGAAAATACAATACAATTGCTATTCATAAGGAATCTTTTTTAATTAGCAGCTGCTTCGTGCCTATTTTATTGTGCAATAAAAATATAAAAATTGTTCTATTGCTGATAATAAAAAAGCTCAAACGATTGGAATCAGGTAGAAGATGGTCGAGAGAAGGAAGGGATGGATGTAGCGAATTGTAGTGATCGGGTTTGAAGGGAATCGGAAATCAGCTGAGAGTCAAAGAGAGCGCGAAGGCTGTTATTGAAGAGGAAGAGAGAGATGAGGAAAACATGCAAGAGGAGCTCGAGGGACGAGAGAGAGAGAGAGAGAGAGAGAGAGAGAGAGAGAGAGAGAGTGAGTGAGTGAGAGAGAGCGAAGGGGGGGCACGGGAGGGTGGGAGAGAGATAAAGGCCGTGTGTGCGCGCGTGAGAGGAGCACCACCATGAAGAGGAGGAACAAGAAGGCTGTTGACCCTCTCACCACCACGCAATACTCGCATCTTCCTCTCTTTTTTCCTCTCGCCATTTTTTCTTTCTTGGATACTGGAGTTTGCGCGCTGCGGTGCACTTTTACGGTACATAGGCAGATACGCGCCGTACCGCGTAAGAATCAACCTATCGTGAAGGTATACATTTTCCTTTTAAACCGATGCACACACAGGATTTCTATCTATCTCCCTCTCTTTGTCTCACTCTCGCACCCCCACTGTCGAATCTCTCACTCGTCAACCCAACCTTCTCGATGCTACGATGCTGTATAAATTACTTCTGGATCATTCTGATGAAGATGATAAAATTTTTCGTTTACTATACGCGTTTAAATAATGATGCTTTGTACGAACTTTTATGTATAAATTTTCTTTGGCCAGTCGTTTAAATGATGTATCAACCGAGTCGTCAATATTCATACATCAAATATAATTGTTTTTATGCGCCAGTTCTATGCAACAAGTTTCGTTATTTTTAAGAGAGCACAAAAAAATTAATATTTAAATGCTAAGGAGATGATAAACGATACACAGCGTATCTTTCATTACGTATTCAGTTTCTTACTGCATAATTCATGATTAATTTGTTAAGATGTTGTTTAAGTTTTTTTTTTTCATCTTTAAGTGATTCTGTATTATTTTACAATTTTAACAACTTTTTTACTTTCTTTTAATACCGATCAAAATGTAAAAGCGTAATTTTTAATGAGTTTAAAAAGCTAGGTCTTGAAAATTTTACTCTCAAAAATGTGAATGACATTGCTTTTATATTAATCTGGATTTATATGTTTTTCAGTTTTTTTAATATTTACGAAAGAGTGAGCATTTTTATAATTAATACAACCTGATAAGTATTGCTGTAAATTTAATTTTTTAAAAAAGGATTTTTTTAATACTTATTTATATTTATCTACTAAACTATTTTATCGGAATAGATTAGAATATGTATTATAAAAGTTTGTGTACGCATATTAAATATTTAATATTAATGTACTACAATACAACTGTTGCATGTACTAGTTACTTAAATAAATTAAATAAAATAAAAAAAGCAAATATTAAGCTTCAAAAAATCTTCTAAATTTTTAGAAAATTTGAAATATTTTACATTTTAAATTATTTAAGATAAAAAATGTAAATATATTCATGTATTGTATCCTGAAATATTTTCATCTAATTATAATTCTTCATATATAAAATAATTGACATTAAACAATTAGTTTTATAAGCCATAAACAAAATTTGATTTAATTATTAAATAGAATAATAAAAGAATATGTATAAATTTTTTATTTAAAAAAAAAAATTGTTGACAAAGTAATAAACGAAGTTAAATAACATGTATAATTAAAAAAATAATGTTAATATACAGCTGGTATTTTTCACTAAAAAAAAAAAAAAAAAAAACTAAAACTAAAAAGTTTTTACTGTTAAAGAATTCCAAGATAAAAGCCATTTTAAGAATCTACAAATGTCATGATAAATAGAATCGTCAACAGTTTCTAGATTTCCCATGACCTCGTATTAAGTTACATTACTTAAATTTAATGTGAAAAAAACTTCCCATTCGTTCTTTAAGACAGAAAACAATCGAAAAGCGATTGTCTTAATTATATCATTACATTATTAACCCAGACGACCGTATTGTGTAAAGTTGAAAAAAAAAAGTGTAGAATAGTTTGAACAATAAAACCGGAAGTGATTTTAAAGTCACATATACATTTCAATAAATAAATATTTTTTAAATTTCACTATTTAATTATTATAATACTATTTAAAAATGATTAATTATTATAAATCAATGAATCACTTGCAATAATTTATAATACTTTGCATTATTTTAAGAAAATAAGTGTTACATCGAAGTTACAAATTTGTTGAAGTTTACTATATTAATTAAATGTACATTATAAAAATGATAAATCAATTGATTGAGAAACGTTTTGATTCATTATATTTCATAGAAATTACTTGGGTACCGTAGTACAATAAACTGTAGATTATTTTGCTAAAACATAGATTTATAATTATCGCTATATAATTTCAAGGCTTAACGATTAAACTTTTGTTAATATTTAGTTGTAGGATGCTCAAATGAATTCCGTTATCAGTACCATTTGTTACTATATTATTATTATCGTACTGTTGTTGTTATCATTCTATATTGAATATCAATAGAAGTATTAAGTCATGCATTAATAAAATTGTTTTTGAAACAGATACTTTGAATTTGGCACTCAAAAGATGCAAAATTAATTTAAGAATATTGGAGAATTTCCGAATTCAATTATCAGCTGATATTCAATTTCAATATTTTGCGTTTTTGCGTTAAAAATTACAGCACTGGCCATTTGCTGATTGGAAATTTCAATTTTAATCCGAGTACTGTGCACGTTGCGATACAATCACAATTCTTTTGTTCAATGCTTGAGAGTGCATATTTCAATAAAAATACCACTAAATAAAAAAAGCCACTAGGCAAAACACTGCTATTTTAATTTTAAAAGCTAGTGTTCATTTTTTGGAGGAATGCCGACCACTTTCACTTCATTCCGAGTAGTCATTTTTTCTTCCTCATCTCCGGACGACATCCGTGTCGGCAGCGGCGAGAATCAGTGAAAAAACTACTTCCAGAGGAATCGAATTTCACCGGCGTCAAAAAGAGTAGCCGTCGACTGAAACAAGTGCGTTTAATGCTTACCAAACAGAGAACCTCCGCCTGGGAAAGGCGGGAGGTGGGGGTGGCTGGGCACGAACAGGATGGGCTCTGTCGACACTTTCGCTCCTCAGGGCCTGGACAGCCCTGGGAAGCCTGGGCAGTGCTCTCGAGCTCATGTACGCCTCCGAGAACACGATGCCCTGGTGCTGATGCTGCTGGTACTGCTGTTGTTGATGCTGCTGGTGCTGCTGACTCCCAGATCCATGGTGTTGATGCTGGAGGGTGAGCTCCGCTGCGTAATTGCCCCCGTGGAAGCTGTTCCAGCGGCGCACTGGAGCCCGTTGTCCTGCAACCGAAGCGGGAGAGGCCAGTCCTTCGACCCCGTGTCCGCGCAGTTGCCCTGTCGTGTGCTTCTGCATGGCCTCGGCGAAGATGTCTTCGAGGGTGCGCGGACGCCGACCAACCTCTCGCCATTTTCAGCCAGAGCTGCGCATCGTAGCCGCCACTTTCCTTCCTTCGGGTATTACAGGGCCTTGGGGCTTTTCTCGTCGGGTTTTCCTCTCGGTGCGGATAAGCGCTGTTGGAAGTTTTTAAGCGTGCAAGAATTTTCGAAGGAAATGCACATCTCCTGTTGCTGCAATTTTCGCTACGAGTAACCGTAATTTTTCTAATTCTCCAACTCGCGAATATTAATGGTCAGCTTCATTAGAACATGTGCGTATATGCGTAGACTCGAATACACCGCTCATCGTTACTTAATACTTCATAACGGACATTACTTATCTCATTAAAACGCTTCGTTTGCTGTTATGAAGTATGATTTAGGAACTGAATGATAAATTTATTCTTAAAATTATGATTTCAATTTTTAGTACAGCATTAAATCATTCGTGTACTACAAAGCCTCTGTGTAAGATAATTGAATCAATGTTGTACATACAATGATATATTCTACTCTATAAGCAAAATCGAATTTGCCATCACTAAAAAATTTCAAGTAAATTACTTTTTATTCTATTATAAGTAACTTGATATACTTTTACTTATAGAATTATTCTTCAAATAAAAATTCACAACATTACATTGAATCATTTCAATTATCTGCACAAATGCATTATCGTTTAATCCGATAAAATTATGTAACGAAAATTGCATTTTTTTTTCGAAAATTTAAATAAACTATTTACATAATTTTTCAACATACTAAAAGTATATTATCAAATTTGCAAATAATACTTTTAGTATATTAATTGAGAGCCCAAGTGGCAGTCATCCGTTGAGAACTAAAATAATTTCCAATAGTGCGTAGTATCTCCATTCACCTTTTTTTCTTTATTTATTTTGTCGGAAAATCCACTTCGCTCCTCGCAGCTTTTTACCTCAGTTTCTTGTCTCTCTTCAATTGTGACGTTTCTTTAAACGGGAAATGGAAGAACAATTTTTCGCCGTAGTGGATCTTTGAGTCTGTGCTGATAGAGAGAAAAGAGAAAAGTTTTTCACTTTTCTTTTCTTCTTGGTTCTTTTCGTAAGGGTCGGAGACTTTTTGCATTCTTTGCGGTTTTTGGCGAATCGTTTTGAAAGCATATGAAGATGATTGAGTCCTTTGCCGGCTCATTGTACTTGATACATACATTACTTGGGGTGAATAAATTTCATTTTTTATACACTCGAGGATTTACATTCAATTTAATGGCTTTAAAATGTCGATATCTTACGTGTTAGTAACGTAAACTAGAATATTGCGCTTGGCTGCGACTCCAGAGGAGTATTAAAAGCGCATTGTCAGCCTAAACATTTTTAAAATTTTAATCCCAGGGTACATTCACAGCGAAAATTCTTAATATAAATTCTTGGATGTCAGCGTGGAAAAGCAGAGCCGCAGAGAAGGAAACTTGCAATTTCATTGGAAAGCCGCTCGGTCTCACCTGCGAAAATCCAGTGTCCGTTAGCCAACCGAGGATTTGATTGTTCCGAGGTCTTAAGTAATAGCGCAATGCGACTTGCTAGTGAAGTGTCAGCCGGGAGATAAAGTGCTGAAATGTTAGACGGAGGAATGCACCTCGAGATTAGAAGCGGTGTAACGTGGCAAGGCATATCTCCTGACGTGGACGTGGGGAGGAGGGTGGGGGTAGATTAGGGAATTACGCGAACGGGGATGGCCGAATTTAACACCAGAGGGTGGATCGTGCTTAGCACTAATTCACGATGCAACCAAAGCACTAGAAGGTGCGGCAAGGCGAGCCTCCTCCGTAGGAGTGAGGTCGCCGCGTCCCGGACAAAAGAGCAGTGGGAAGCGATTTGAATTTGGACTATGCGTCGTGGGTGTTTCCCGAAGTAGAGCTCGTGAGAAATAAATTCCGATAGGCATCGGGGAAGAGGCGATAGCGCCACCAGCGGCGAAGTCGAAGCGCCCCGGGCGGTGGCGACCTCGCGATGCATCCGCTCAATGCCTCCGTTATCGCCCCCCGCTGATAATGAACCGATAGCGAGAGGAGCCCTTTGCCGTCCGAAGCTCCAACTTTCCTCCTATTACTATTATTACCACCACTATCATTATTATTATTAACAGTCCGAACTTTTTTTTCTCGCTGTCGATATTCCTAGGTCTCGGGTGATCGTATCACGGTACGGGTGACAGCTCGGAAAAGAGTCTCTGTACGTGTGTGCGCTCTGGTCTCACCCTTCGATCATATGTGCTTTTCACCGGAAAATTACAAACATATGCAGCTGTCCTATCTGTCGCATCTCTCCGCGGATGAGCTTTAGTTTTGTTTTTGCGCGATGCAACGCTTTTCCGAGAATGTAAAGTTAGATATCGATATGCATCAGTTTACTCGCCAACTTGGAGGTTCTATTGTTTTTTATTTTATTATTTTATTATTTAAATTGTCGGTCGAGAGTCTCTAAAACAGTGTTGGCTGTCTATAACATTTCTGAAATACTATATATTTACAAATGTTAAATTAAAATTTTTGAATTAATTTACAGGAGCACTATTCCGAATCACTCTTTACAAAAATATCTTTACATAAATGTCTCTTGACAGACTAACAGCTGTTATCGCTGTTATTTGTAATTAATTTATAAACGTTTAAAAATAATAGATGATTAAAAACACTAATCAAGTCTAATTGTATAAGCGAAAATCACATTAATACTCTCAATGTATCAACGAACGTATTGACAAACGTATTAAGCCTAAGATTTAAATCACCTAATGACTATTGTACTAGTTCGAGGAATCCAATTTATTCATAACAAAGTCTAGTTAAACTTTAAAATTAAAATAATGTCGACGCACATATACTTTTACCAATGATATATCATAGTTATGAAACAAAAGTTAATGCGCACATGAAATACGAAAAAAATGAAAGTTGGGCAGTCATACAACTTATATTCAATAAAAGAAAAAAATAAAAAAATGACTCGGAGGAGTGAATATTCTCTTGCTCCATTCTTCTTGAATAGAATCCAATGCATTTTTCACAAACTCATTTATAATTTTACAGCTCGCGGTTCCATTACATAATAATGTATACAAAGAATTTTCCGATCATGAACGAAAGGTGTTTTTCAATCGGTTGTCTTTATTGTTCGCGATTATCGATGTCACTTTTATGCCGACGTTTATTCTTTTTAAAAAATTATAGCTCAAAATTATGACAAAAATAAAGAGTCAATAAAGAGACAAATATCCAAAATATTTTGACTTTGATATCCATATGATTGTATTTAAATTTTCTTTAAATATAATATTTTTTTTAAAAAAATTAATACAAATTTTGAACAAATAATGACTAATTAGAAAAAAATTACTTAAAAAGTTTAAATGCGGATAAAAGACTTTTTAAAACAACTATAATAGTAAATTAGAAAATTTTTTATTTTTCAATAGTTGGATACTTGCAGGTTAAATATATACATGATGCATCCACGAAGTATCGAGTTTTTTAGAAATTCGAGAGAGGTCTTAAAATGTCGACAAACTCTTTCCGCATTTGTCCTTTTTTTTGTTTTGTTTTTCGATAATTAGGCGCGGCAGGATTTAACTCCGCGCGAAGGGTGTTTTTCAGTTTTTTGACACGCTGCGATGGAACAACTACTCTAATAGCATTACACGATAAAATTTGTTTGCAATTAAAAAAAAACAGTGTAGAAATGTATAAAATGTTGCAAGAAGCATATGGACATAATTGCATGTCAAAATCGCAAAGTGGAAAATGGCACAGAACTTTTAAAAAGGGCCGAGAAAGAATCATCGACGAGTCTCGATTTGAGCGTCCAAAAAACTTTCGAATGGTTAGGAATACCTGGGGCATGTTAAAAATTTAAAATTTGGACTGTCGATTAACAGATTAAGCAATTCAGAAAAAACTGAATTTAACGTGACCTACAGTGTACAATTAGTGCAAAAAAATTTATAAATGTTAAAATTTTTTAAAAACAACAAAGCCAAAGAGTTTGAAGATGCATTTGAAATTTGGGAAACATGCCTTCAAAAATGTGTTGATACAGGAGGAAATTATTTTGAAGAATTTAAAATTTTTATTTCACACTGTTTATAAGTCCACCAATAAATCATTTTTCAAAAAAGAAAGGTAAGAATTTTTTTTTTTTAATCTTTGAACAAAACATTCTCGCATAGTGGTTTTCCACTAAGCGCTTCAGCGCGCCGTGTCAAAAATTTGAAAAATACTCTTCGCGCAAAGTTAAATTCTGCCACGCCTAATTATCGAAAAACAAAACAAAAAAAAAAGACAAATGCGGAAAGAGTTTGTCGACATTTTAAGACCTCGCCCGAATTTCTACGATGAATAGGCACAAAATGAAAAAAAAATTCGATACTGCGTGGATGCACCATGTATATATTGTAAAATTAATGTTAACTTAATGTTAAAATTTAAGATAATGAAGGAATTTTTGTAAACCTAATTCTCTGAATAAAAAACATCAAACTAATATAATTATAGAATTTTATTTTATTTTAATTATATCATTCACTGGGAATAGCTAATTAAAATGCATAAAAGAAAACAGAAGATTATGCTTGTATTTTTGTCATCAAAAATATATAATAAAAAATAATAATTTTTTATTTTAATGGAGCAGAGTGAGAAATTGATAGAAAGAGAGAATAAATGAAATAATAATTTAACACCTTTTATTTATTACGTGCCTCTAATATAAATTTTCGCAGAGAGATTATTGATTAACTTTACATATAAGGAATTGAAAAATTAAATTACATTTTATGCATTGATAGTATACATTGGATAGCGTATTGTTGATATATTTTAAAAAAATGGTAATGTATATTGAAAAAGTTTTATGTAAATGAAGAAAAACTTTCATCTATATTAAATACAGTAAATAGAGCTCTAATGTTTGGAGACTGTAACACAAATAAAAATTCAGTCGAGACACAAACATTTTCCACGAAAATATCATGGTATTCAAATTATTTTGTACATTTTATCAATACTGTAAAGGATAAAATATATTTAAAGTATTAAAAAAGAAAAATCAAATCATAAATAAATAAAAGATGCGATAAAAGAAATGCGGAGAAAATGAAGATTAAGTATATATTCCACGCCATAGTAATACCTCGTAAATGCAACGTATAAAATTCATGAGGGCAGGGTGAAAAGTGCAAGAAAATTTACAAAAGAAAGTTACTTCGAAAGTAAGTGATAAACGTAATTATACTTATTGAATCTCTCGTCAAAGCTTTACTTGAGTAATAATTTTTCTGTAGCGCTAACTAATCAAAATAATCAAAGTAGACAATAAAACTAGGGCTCCCGCTTATTTACTAGATAACTTCGCATCATTAAAAGGTAGCCAGCGAAGGAACATGTGAGCTAAATTAAAATCGCTGGAACATTCCGGAGAGAGACGGGAATACCATGGAGTGGAAAAATAATCGAGTAAATAATAGAGCTGGTGTCTCCGGAAAAAACTGTTGTTGTGCATCTCTCGGGTAGGTTAAATGCTTGGGATTCAGGCTAAGCAGCATCGGGAACTCGAGATGCGATTCCAAGCCACTTTTCTGTCGGTTAAATGACACCACGGGCGCTTTTAGATGTGTGAGCCAAGCAAAAAAGGCTTTCCGAGCTTATGTAGAGCAACTTTTGCCAAGATCCAAAAATTTATTGCTGACGCAAAAGATAAAGATAGACAAACAGGAAGTGTGTGTGTGTGTGTGTGTGTGTGTGTGAGAGAGAGAGAAACGGAGTGGACCTAAAATTTCACCAACTTTCCTTTTAGGAGGGTTCACCTCTCTTAATATTATAAAGGGATGTTGATGAAGTGAAATTCTTGGTCTTTCACTAGTTTCTGTGTGGCTTCGAGCAAAATTTTTTTCAATAAACAGATCATCCGCGATTAAAAGTTCCATAATAAGGAAAACATTTATTGTTGATATTTGTGGGTAATAAAGCAGCTAATAAAATATGCATTATAGATGCGAATGCATTCGGTTGAAATTTACTTTTACCTTGCTGCTTATTGAGGAAACCTACTGTGCATATTCATGAAAACATGAACAGTGGAAACTCCACTATTAATGTTGCAGAGATTCGATAAAACTCTCTACCTATTTATAATTCCTATATAAATAAGTTAATTAAATAAATTAATGAATATTACGCAATAGCAAGTGTAATGTTACTTTATTAATAAAAGAGCATTTTCTGAATCATAAAGTTCACTATCTCTTCAATATGGCGGTGTCATTTTTCTCAATTTGTCTCTTATTTATCCAAGACACTTAATCATACTTGTCTTAAATCCACTTTGCCATTATCTTCCACTTTTCATCGCGGTTTAATTTTTAGCTTTCCTCTTTTTTACTGAAATCCTATGCTCTTTTTTTCATTTTTCATTAAAGTCACTTAATCTTTCTGTCTTAATTACTTTATATAACCTTAATCCAAGTATATATGTATAAGCGAAATATGTAACGAGTAGTTAACTTCCAAAGAATCACTCTCCCAAATATTTAGTTAAAAAGTAGACTATTTTTAAATGTTGGATTACACAGAATAAGCAAACGTTGTTAACATGTAAATCCCAAAAAAGTAATACCAACAAAGTTAGCAAAATTATAATCTTCAAACTGTGCACCATATGCACAAATGTATTTCTTAGCTAAATACGAAAAAAATCTTTCACAAGTCAACCAGAAAATCGTAACGCTGGGATGGTGTTTCAAAAGGTTAATGTAGTAAATGACTCTTTAAAACACTTTTCAGTTGTAAGTTGCAAGTTCATTTATCCACACCTGACATATAAGAATATGAACCATCAAAAAACAATCTTAATAAAAAAATCTTAACTATCCTTTTTACTTTGTTCTCGTTTGTTTCCTCTCGGAAGTACCTTCCACATGCATTATATTGTATTTTTTTATATTTTTTGAATTCAGCTGTCTCCACCAAACTCTATTACTTTAAATAAAATTTAAAAATAAAATAACTTGATGTATTAGGTATTGTATTAATATAAACAATTATCGAAAATTTGTTGTAAATGAAAAAACGAAGGTGTCGTTGGACAAAATTCTCGTCGAATTTTATAATACTCAAGGTTAGTTTTGATTAAAAAACAGAATATTTTATGTGTTTTTCATCTGCATTGATAGTTGTAATCTGACTTTTTTTTCTAATCCGTAATTTAAGTTTCATTATTATAAATATTTTTTTTTTTTTTTCAATTTTATTTCTAATTTAGTTACCACATATTTTTTTTCTCTGACATTTATTTTGTGCTTGTAATTGGAAAGCAGACTTTTGTTTTTATTGCTCTACAAAAGTTATATTTATAAATAAACTTTTTAATATATATTTAGTTTATATATCTATCGCATTTATTGGATTTATTTATTTTTTTATTTTTACATATATAATTAAAAACACTTGTATTTACGTATAATTTTGATAATATTATCGATTTAAATGATATTTTAAAAGAGAAAACAAATCAAATATTAATGTACTAACATTTTACTTATTAGGTTAATAACAAATTATTTATTCATTATAACATTCATTGATATATCATTTATAATTATAAAAACTAATTTACGTGGCAATGACTTTCTAAATTTCACAAAGTTAAAATAAAATTCGAATGGCAGTTTTAAATTACAACAAATGTGTATATTTTAATTCCAGTTTTAAAAATTTAATGTATATAAATTTTTTAATAACATCTATATCTTGAAATGAGATGAAGGATGATACAAGTTTTATGGCATTTATTTTTAATTAAATTTCAACCACTGTAAATTGTGTATTAAAAAATATTGTGAATTTAAATTGATTTATTTCTAAGATTTCAAATATCAATGTCATTTATATAATGTTTATTTTAGAATTTATTGGCCAAATCTAATCGAAAAGTATTAACACTATCTCTTGAAAAATAATACAGTAATATTTTTAATTAAAAATTAAAATTATATTATTAAGATACTTAGTTTATAGGCGCATACTTTTTAAATACATCATTATTAATCATTTACTGTACTAATTATGTTTTATGCTTATTAGTAATTGAAAGAGATGATTAATAAATTTTTTTTATTGTAACATTGTAGTATGTGTCAACTGGAAATCAGTTTATATATAATTAAATAAAATCTTTTTAAAAAATTAGACTAATAACAATTTTCCACGTTATATCCTATTGTCTGTAAAAATCTAAACTCATTCTTTCTCAAATACTCGTATAAAAAAAAGAAAGGTAACCACAATTTATTAATGCCGAAAAACAATCTGGAGACAAATTTCTCCAGATTGTTTTTCGGCAATTATAAGTAATTCAGTAACTTAAAAGACGTTTTAACCTGTCGCGAACATTCGAATCGATCGACATTGGAAAGTAACTTCATTCTATTTTGTGGTAGAGTCTCTTCAGAAGGATATACGAGCTCGTAAATTTTTTTTTTTCTACCAAATTTTCCTTATGGTCACGAACATTCTCGATCAAGTGAATCATTTCGTGAACCTCGAAATGCTTTCAAATTACTGAAAATTTTGGAAATCAATTCAAAGTCGGTAAATGAGAGATTTAGTATGAATATAAATCAATTAATAAATATCGAATTTAATTTCAAATTAAAGTGAGTCTATTGACCTTAAATCTCACCCCCGGAATCATATTGAAATGTTATTGTAAGCTCGCATTTATTAATTAAAATTTTATTGATTAAATTCTATCTCCGATCATATCTACTTTATATATTTTGTTTATATGTACGCTATTATAAATATAAATTTTTTATGAAATATTTATACTAATCACAATATTAAATTCAATATATTTTTTTATAATTTTTCAAAATAAATTTAATAGCATTACATTTATATAAGTCTATTTATAATGATATGAATTTCAATGGTTCAGAGAGTTGCAAGATTTACAGATTTTAACCCAAATTTACCGATTATTGGTTTTGAAGTTTATTTTATATTTTGTGAAACTCAGTATCTGTACATACATTAAGACTTTCAATGCTATGCTCTACGACACTTAAAGTACAATACACATACAAATACAAAATATTAATTAAAAAATTTAACACGAAAATTTTCCATAAAAAAAAGAAAATTTGTAATATGTTAAAGAGTTAGATTTGTAAAAAAATTTTATATTTCTATCAATCAATAACAATGTCTCCTATTATTGATTAATAATAAATATGAAAATAATGGGCTTCTATAGCTGACAAAGTATAATAATGATTTTGTAATATATTGAATATAAAACTTATTCAATGTCTTTTATTAAAAAAAGTATTGAATATTATACATTAAAAATCTTATACGTTGACATATACTTTAATACCTATATTTTAATGATGATAATTGAAGCAAAAAAATAAATAAAAAATAAATTGAATTTTGGCATCTGATACCCGGAAGATAATATTCAATATTAATATTCAATAATTATGGAAATTAGTAGTCATTAAAGTTTACGCATTTTAAAAAATTTGTAGTAAATCTTAAGGTCGCGTGTATTTTAATAAAACTTCTAAAACATGACATTTGATTCAATAGAAAATCAATCTCGATAAGTGAATCTTGAATGAAGCAAGAAATAGAAAAATTAAAATGTAAATTCTTTTATTATACATTTTAAATATAATTTCCAACTTTATCAAACGTAAAATCCTAGAAATAAATTTTGAAATTGACACATTTTTCTTATAAAAATTAATAGTTTCATTACAAATTTATTGAAACAGTGAAAGTTTTAATAAGTATTAAAATAATATAATTAGTCTGTCCGTTGTTACAAAATGGTTGAAATTTTTTTTTATTGAAAAAGATATTTTTGAATTTATTTGCAAATATTTTTATGCAAATGATTAAATATAACCTTCTAAATTATCGTTTGAGTAATAAGAGAGCGATATTCGGATTGAAAATATGAAACATAATATTTACAATGACAAATTTAAATATTCTAATGCGAAATACCTTATCTATGGAAAATCAATATCATAAAGCAGTAATGTAAACAGCAAAAATACTTATTTGGAAATGATACTTAACGTTCTTTTAAAAATATGAAGAAAAAAAATTGACAAAAACAACTTGTTTAAATTTTAAGACTGTGGATATGAAATGAAGCTTTGAGAAGTTGAGAAAAATAGCTTAAGAACACTCTTCTGAGCAATAAAAGGGTAATTTCACTCTTGGACTACACCGGCAAGTGAAGAAATAAAACATCGAAAGGGAGAATTTCAATTTCCAGTGCGATACGCAAGCACACGAAACGTGTCTTCTGGTACAGCGATTCTCTCTCTCTCTCTCTCTCTCCATCACACCAAGTGTACTTTATAGAGTCGGCCTCGATCGACTGATAGAACCCTCGGCCTCTATCCCTTCACCTGGTGTTTTTCCTCCTTTACCCAGAGCCTGCGGTCCAGGGGAAAGTACATAAGTTCGCGAGCATTAATGAGGATAGATGCGGACGGAGGAGAGAAAGATGATGACAAGTGGACGTCCAGAATTGATGGGAATTTATGATCGGAGGCTGCGCATCGCATCGAGCACGATTCGCTGAAAAGTATTTGGATTGACTGGATTATCGGCCTCAAGTTTCAACCAAGACTTGGGACTTCGTGCCCTCTGATCCTTCGGATTTTTCACGCTCGTATAATTTATCACGAGCCTCTTTTGTAAATATGTCCATTTTTACTTGTATATTTCTCCGCTTTTTCTCTCAATCGCTTTGTTCGTTCATTGGCTTTTTAGCGCCGAGTAAAGTGTTTTTAATTTTAACGGGCTAACAGATGTTTCAAATCGATTAATTTTTGTCTTTCGACAAACTGACTTTAACGATTCAATGGCTAGGTATTTACTTTCATGGACTTGCTTTTTTCATCCACTACAACATTATCGAAGTCGTCTTAACTTATGTATGATTAAAATGTCAATCGACCGATTATTTTTCGAGTAAATTATTTCTTATCTAACCAAACTTGGCGTAATTTGTAATAAATTTGTTATTCGGAAAGTATTCATCTTTAAAACTCGGTCTGTTATTTCGTGGTTATTTATTTAAAAAATATTTTACTACACATTTAAAAGGTTGATTATTTATGTTTACTTTCGGCTGGTCATGAAAATTAAATATTTTTTCACAATTAAATGTATTTCCCAAAAATGTCATCTACGATAATAAATAATAATTTAAAATGATGTACGAATTTTTAAAAAAACAAATAAATTCTTAATTATGAAAATAGAAACTATTTTAAAACAAAAAGTAAAAAGCTATAAATAAGAATTAATTTGCAAAAGAAACCGTATAGTATTGTACAAGATTATAAAATACTATTATTCGTGCAGTTAATATCAATTAGAATTTTTTTTTTAATTGATTCGATTCCATTTGTAAAATAATAGGCATTAACGCAACAATTGGGTGAAATTCTACAATATTTAAGTGCAATAATGCTATACTCATTTCATAATTCTTTTCACAATAAATATTCATTTATTTGATGCACAGATAAACACTTATTTAATTTTTCATTTTAATTGTTATGCATAATGAAAGTAAAAGAGGTATAAAAATAAATTGAAATTAAAAAATATTTAACGTTCCAAAAATTATGAACTTAAAAATTAATTAATCGGCTTTAAATTACGACGTTTTATAAAGTTTCTTGAAAAAAATAAATTTCAAAAATAATTATTAAAGCTTGTAAAGATTATTTGGCTATTATTAATTTAATAACTTTCATTTAAACTTTACGATCACAATAGAATTTATGCCCTAATATGTAAACTATGATCCTCAAAATTTTAAATTTAAAATTAAAATTCGAAAAAATTATTGAAACACTAAAAAATTCTATGAATTTTTGAACGATCATCATATCAAATTTTTTTTAAAAATAATAAAAAATATCAAGAACTTTGAAATTCTATTACAATTAATAAGTTTATTTTTAAAAGGAAAAATTATTTAGGTGCTAAGACTCTTCATAAAATTAATAATGTTAAAGTAGATTATATTCCTGATTAAGAAACTCAATTTTCCAAACGTTTACACTTGTGAGCCGCATACCACATGTGAAATGGAATGAAAATATTCGTGAAAGAAAACAACTCAAGTTGTCGAACTTCCTCGTGTACTCGGATTAAATCGGTAAAACATAGGGGTCCATATAAAAGAAACCACCAATAAAAGGAGACACCCTTGTTATTCATTCTTAGCGTGGATTCTTAATTGCGTAGGTCATTTAAGGGAAAAGTACTTTCGTTTTTAAGCTTTTCTATTGTACGCACCTATACACACATACATACGTATTATATCGAATTAAATCCACCTTAAACTCATTAGTGAAATGAAAATCTGCTTCGTCTCGTTTCCTTATAATCTTCATCGAAGTTTTGAGAACAGAAGCGCTTTATAAATTTTAAACTTACTGCACATAATTAACATCATCCTAAAATTTTGCCGGCGATGAAAGTTTTGGGTGAAATTCAGAATCGATATCGTTTATTAAATTTACCCATTTCGTCACCCTCACAGAAATGAAAAGAATAGAAATAATAAAACGGGAGCCAAGAAATGAACATTTTTTTTCTTTTCTTTTTTTTTATCAAAGATTTAAGAAACAAAGGTGAATTTAAACATCAGATTTCTTTCTTTGCTTGATCAACTAGTAAAAATGAAACTTTTTGAAAATTATAAATAAAGTTTGAAAGTCTATATAAATTAA
Source organism: Eupristina koningsbergeri (assembly GCA_018907245.1). Classification (NCBI taxonomy): domain Eukaryota; kingdom Metazoa; phylum Arthropoda; class Insecta; order Hymenoptera; family Agaonidae; genus Eupristina; species Eupristina koningsbergeri. The sequence continues at coordinate 1,887,109 of JACCHV010002775.1, forward strand.
AATTTAGATATTTTATATAAAATTAAATTATAAAATATATTTACATGTTATTGTATGATAAAAACATTTGCTATAATGATAATCTATCCTTAATTTGCTTATGTAAATGAAGAGTACTGAAATTTACTTAAAATAGTTAAAAAATAATGGCATTTGAAAAGTAAGTTCATCTACACAGATATTTTTTAGATTAATATAATTTACAAGAAAACTAAATTTATTTAAATTAAATTAAAAATTACTTAAATATTTATGCAAGCTGTATTAAATTTAAAAGCTGTTAAAGAATTTATATTTATAGTCAATATTTAATCAATTAAAAAAAAATTAATCATTAAAAATTGTAAAATAAATAAAAGAAACATCAAAAAAGATTTTATAAATTAAGTGGGTTAAGTTAAGTTTTGTTATTATTTATGTATTTTGCTTGTCAAATTACACTTCCTTCGTGCATGATAATGAGAATATATAAATTTAAAGGTAACAATTTTTTGCTTAAACAAATTTTTAATATTTAAATATGCTTTTCTGGAATTTAAAAGTATTTTCCAATTATTTAGTCTTTTTGACATGAATTTTAATGGGGGTTGCGGTAAATTCTACAAATTACCGCAGAATAAAATATCTTTTTATTCCACCGAATACAATATTATATACAGTACAATGATAGAATAATTCTCATATATTTTTTGAAAGAATAATACTTTGTTCAATTTGGAAAATGTATTAAAAATATCACGAATGAATTTTCTTAAATATAATTCATACATTTTTATATGATATATTATTTTCATTATTATTATAATTATTTTTTATGTTTAATACATAATTATTAATATTTTCTACTAATAAAGATATTATTTCATTACTTTATTATTAAAATTTTTATATTTCACCGATAACTTAAATCTTTAATAAAATTAAAATTTTGTGCAATTTATCAAAAGAAAGAAGAAAATTAAGATTAATTTTACAATATAACTCACAGATGGTGTTATAACTGAAATTGATGGAAAGCCAATGGGAAAAGAATTATAATATAATTGTAAAATAACTGTATAAAAAATGATATATCAAATTGAAGATGGAATAATAAAATAACATATTTTAAATTGATGATATTTGAAGGCACATTATTCTGAATTCTTGTTTACTTTATTCAAATTTTTAATTTATTATAATAATATATATATTCTAAAACGTTATTATGAATGTATTTTATGATTTTATGATAATTAATGTAACTTTAGCTTTAGCAAGTCAACAATAGCTTATAATAAGTTTGACCTGCACAAAATAGAATCAAGTTTGATTTTTCTTTTTAATTTATCAATATGTATATATAACAAATTATGTTTTACAGTTAAAAATTAGTATAATTTAATTTATAAGAAAAAAAAATTGATTCTATAATTTTTTACCTGTAATATTTTTACATTCCGAATTAAAAATCGCATGTAATATAAACGTATCATGAACTAGGATGAAAAATTAATTAGAAAAAGTAGAACATTTTCCTACTATGTACTTCAATATCTGGTGACAAAATTTATGGATAATTTTATTCCACCAAATTAAATAAGAAATGAACCCATATTAACACTTAATAAAAAACTAAAAAATTATAAGTAAAAATGTCATATTACTTTTCGATCTATTTTAAATATTTTAATAAATCATATACATTTTATTTAATTGCATAAAATATTCTGTAAATAATATATACAAAATATATATGTACTATTTTAAGTTAAATTTTCAGAAAATCTTAGTGTGCCATATATCATGTAATATTACAATTTGAAAATTTATTAAAAATTATCTTTCACATGAAAATGCTGTATCCATCCTTACATTCGATACAATTACGTTAATAGAAATAACAGAAAACCTGAAAATAATTTTATACGTAAAAAGAATTTTTCAAATTTACGTATCAAATTTAATTTAGTTCTAAGGTTCATACTTGAGTATTGATTCCTGCCAGATTGACCAAGTAAAAAATATTCGAAAACTTTTAGCTTAGTATAAATATATCGATAATAAAACTCAAATACGTCATTCTTATAAGAAAAGTATTAAATTTAACCAGATATATAGATTATATTTTTTATAGTAATATAATAAATAATAGTATTAGTTTAAAAAATCATCAAAACTCGTTTGAAAGTATAAGCCTTCTGAATAATATTTTTCACTTTTGTCCTGCTCTTTTAATCTCATGTAGGATAGGGAAACAGAATATCCGAGGACTTTGCTCGTTTTTGTATTACCTCTCTTGTAGTTGAAATACGGTTTTCGTTTTTCTTCACACACCAGTTTTAATACACGAGATGTGAATTATTTTCGAATTATCCTCATTACAAATGTGCACATTTTATATTAAAATAGTGAATGAAAGTAAATTATTACGATTTAACATAGATATGCTAAATAAAATAAAATTATAAGTAAAACATAATAGAATTATGATTTTATTTTAAAATTACAATGGATACAGCGAATATAAAAATATTTTTAATTATTTCAAATATAAAAAGGCTATGTGAAATTTTAGTTATTATATTACAAAGTTATAATAGTATTTAATAAAGTAAGGAAAGAAAATTAAATATTTTTGTTTTTGTATTTCACGTTTCTATGGTATACATGATATCTTTTATTAGAATTTTATTTTGTAAACGTAATTATAACAATATACAAAAACATATTTCTTTATGATTGTGCGTCATTCAATTTTTTTTTTTTTTAAATCATATTAGAATAGGTTTAAAAGATTTTTTTGTTACTACAATGTTAAAAATTACATTATATATGTTTTAAATTAATAAAAATTTAATTATTATTAATTAAAGTTTAATGATTTATCTATGCATCTTTTAAATAGATTAAAATGTAAATTCAATTTATTTTACTATTGTTTAATGTTTACTGCAAAACAAAAAAAATGGATGTTGCATTGTCTTTCACGATATAATTTACAAGTTATATCGGGGAAACTATTATTTTCAAAACTCCTTTGTACTTTTATTAGAATTACGAATTTTAAATTTATTTTGGAATAATATGAATTCGATTTAAGTTATATTTCAATTCGAATTCAAACCATTCAATAAATCATTTGAAGCTTAACGTCACCTTTATTATTGACGACATAAGAGCATAACTTTTTTAAAATTCGTTTTGAAAAATGAATACAAAAGAATGCGTGTTAATTTATTCAGTTCTGCCCGTGAAAGTACTAAAATGTTTCTTGGTTAAGGACGGGATTCATTAGGTTAAACCGAGGTCTCCAAGGACAATAAATATACGGTTCAAATAAGGGCATTTTTAAATTCAAATGAGCATTCGATAAAATAGCTTGTCGCCAAATAAATCCATGAAAAATCCGAGAAACAAAGAGCAGGAAGAAGGAACGAAGGAAAAAGGTGAAAACGCCCGAAGTGTCACTCGCGCCGCAATTTGGCTTGAAAAGGCTCGAGGTTTACGCTCGCAATCACTCGCGCTACAACCTTTAGCAAAAGAAGAATATAAGCGGAATGGATAAAAAGCGCAAAAATAAAAATGGTCCAGAGCTCGCGCTTCTCCTCTGAGTAATTGCAGAGTGCGTTTTGCGCGAGAAACTGGAAGAACGACTTATCGGAATATTAAGATGGGAATAGGGCTCGTTAGAAGACTCCGGGCAGTAGACGAAAGTGAGAAGAAAGCGGCTACGAGGAATTTAAATGTGAATCGAGTCTTTATTTATGCCTACGTTGCTCCAGCAATCGCTAGTTGCTCTCGGAAGATAAGAAGAGCGTTTAATATAGTCATATTACAATGTGCCGGGGCCTCGAGCCCTCCTCCTTTTTTCATCTCCGAAGGCGAAATTTTACGTTTTTGCCCTGAAAGTGCGCGGATAGCCAGAAAAACCAAGGAGCAGCCTCCATAATTTCGAGAGCCATTTTTTAATCTAACCGATTTTGAGCTTCTTACTCATGGGAGAGGGCGAAGCTGCGCGGTAGCAGATTCTTCCCCTTTTCTCCTTTCACATCCCTTGACAAAAAGTTAATCCATCATTTTTAAAGCTCGCGACACAAAAAATTCGAGTAAAATAGATTCTCCCAACTCCAGGTTACCGCTCGTTTTATTCGCATTACGGGAGATTCTACAAGTATCAAATTTTTAATTAGTCATTTCCGAAGTTGATTCAGGATACCATAATATAAATTTACAACTACTTCCAAAAAATTATTAAACTGTAACAACAATTAAAAATTTTCCCCGAGCATAATAGTATTAACAAAAAAAGCTTGATTGATCATATTGTCAGTTATTTATTTTTCTTATCATGTTATTGCAACAAGTAAATCGAGATATCTTTTCAATTAAAAGACAATCAAGATTGACTGTAAATTCTCCCTTTATTCCCTATTAATTTTCAGCTTTTTTTAACTTTAAAATCCTTGTTACTTTTGCGTTTTTTTAATCAACTCTAATACCTGATTAATAACAGTAACAATCATTCTTTTTTTTTACCTGTTTCGTTTAATTTAGTGCTATCTATTTTATTTATTCTTTATTATGTGCTATATGCTTAAACTTTTTCAATTCATATTCAGCACAAACATAGAATTCAAATTGAAATCCCTCTCGGCCAACAAACCTTATAATTAAATCCCTGTATCCTCCACTCTCATATTATAATATATATGTGTAGCAAATTTTAGTTGTCCAAACGTAATTATTCTAGAAGCAGGGAAATTCGTATTTGAAACAACAATAATTATAAAAATCATATGACCGAGTAGCTGAAAGAAAAGCCCGTGAATAAATAGCAACTTTCCACCTTTAATAAATTAGGATTCTACGAGACTAGTAGAATAGCCGATCTGTCTTTCCCATTATCCTGATACTTTTTTCCTCAGTTTTTTTTTATTTTCCGTTCGTAATCCTCTTCTCCTTTCCCTCTTTCATCCGTCTTTGTTTCGTGTTTTTTAAATCGTTAGGGACGGTTCGACATTATTAGCTTGCCTTAAAATGATGACTGAGTTTAATGTCTCGATGGTAATTTTGCTGCAGCTTCGGCAATTTTTATTCTCCCGTTTTTTCCCTTAATTTTCTCATCCTCGATTCTTTATGCTTGATTTGCATAAAACTGTGATTTATTAAGTCTGTTGCGTTTAATACCACGAAAAATTGGAAAATTTACCATCCGCTGATGTGACTGACGAAACTGTATTAGACTTAATTGTCAAATAGGCCTTGATCAATATTTTAGACTTCATATCAATTTTTCATCTATTTTATAAGTGAGATTATTATTAATTAATTTTATTTGTGAACTCGCAAACTACCCTGATAGATAATTTTCTCATGGGAAATGGGAAATGGAATTCGTCTAATTTTAAGAATGAGCTTCATTCGATTAATGCTTTTCTAAAATACACCAAATTACGAACATCAGCGCAAGAACCTCTTGGTTATACTTCCGAAATATAACGATGTTGTCCGTGATGATGATTACTAGACACGAGTGAAAGTCACTCGTCCACTCACTTTTCGTTAAAAGCGTTCATCATACACGAAGATAGAAAGTTCATGTAATTGCATCTACAAAACCAACTAAACTACCTTGCCTCTGCTAATTTATTTGATTATTATATTTAAAAACTACAAATTATACGAGGCAAATTCAATTTATCGTATAAGGATTTTTTTGTTTAATGCAAATATTCATAAGCCATTCGAGAGTATATCTTACAATTTTAAATTAAAATTAAAATCATAATACTGGATTTTATGTTTTGGTAATTTGTAGTCATGTATTTTTATAATCGCAAATTAGTTGTCAATGATTATTATATTATTATATTGGCAAACATTATTAATAAAATAAGTTAGTTTACGCTGATTAGATTACCTCGTGTATATTTTTAGTAGCAAAAAATTAATCCGCTCTAATGAAAGTTCGAATTATTAAAAAATACAAATTAATATTTAAAAATTTTCATTCCCAGATAACCAACTTAATTAATGCGGTGTTTAATAATAATTATTATTAAACAGTAGATTAAAAATATAGTAGCTTTATTTCCCCTCGGCTGATAATTTCTAAATATATTTCACGGGTTGCGTAATAAAAAAATATTTTGTTATCTCTCATTTGGGTTAATCATTCGATACCAGAGTATCTTTGTGCTACCGTATTGACTCCGCGTATAAATTGATATGCTCATTATCCGAAAAACTACATCTTCGACCAGTGACATTCGCAGTAGGACTTGAGCCCCAAATCAAGTGTCCTTTTCAGACGATAAAACCAATGTCCAATTCGGGATAATAACAGAAGAAGTGAATATATATATATACATACATATATATATATATATATATATATATCGTTTGACTTTCTCGAATTCGAAAATTCCCAAAACTACTTCATCGTGTCCGAAGAACTCAGCAACAAATTAATCCGACTATGCGCTAGTTATTGAATATTATTAGGAGATATTAGTAGGAAGCGACGTGGTGCAAAGGATGATAACTAGGACCGACTCGAACTGAGGGAAACATCTCCGAGTCCATATCCGACACCTCGATTAAAGTCGAAAGGGGACTAATCGCGTCTTGGCTCGACTTCCGCTGAGATTTAAGTTACGCCCACATCGCCTCATCGCCAGGAATCCTTGCGACATCGGGACGCATATGGTGCTCGGGCATCTCGCCGTGTCTCTCGACGCTCACCGACACGTGTGCGGGTAAACGTGGAGAAAGAGACGGAGCTAAGCAGTAACAACAGGACGCGTCATCATCGTTATTATTTTCATCGCTATTATCGATATCATTATTATTACTTTGTGTACTCGAGCGTCACTCAGGCGCAAATTCTTTTTCAGAATACGTCGGGCTGGCGTCGTATGAAGGGATGTGCGACAGCAGCAACTGTCAGATAGGGAGGAATTTTGTTTTGTGGAGGGAGGTTGAGGGCTCGTAACGGGACAACAAATAAATTGTTTACCATTTCATGCGAGGTTGCGATTTTCTTACAATTAGTGTAATTTTTAGAGGGAGAAAAAGGAATGTGTTTACAATACCAAGCCCTATCCTTTTATTCAAACAAATACACTCATAATTGCCTTTTCCGATGCACGTACATTTATTTCCAGTATAGCCCGAATAATTCACAACCATTTCTTTGCTTCTTTGCAGTTCCTTTGCAACTTTCTCTATTCGAGGACACGAATTCTAATTATCTTTTTCAAACTACATATATATTCCACCAGATCCAAACTCGTTTATGCTTCATTTTATTTTGCATTTTATTTTGTTTCACTGACACGCGGACGTATAAGCTCCTTTTTCACAATAAAATTCCTAATTGCGCGTTCATTTAGAGAAATAGACTAGCAAAAACTTTAATTAAATTAATAAAAAGAACTCGTATTGAAGAAAATTAGAAATTTACTCGGATGTTTATGTGCATGAGAACAAAAAAAAAAACAAAATTGGATTGTAGCGTACTTCAAGGATTCTATCTGCTAATTTAAGTAGATTTTAAGCAAAAAGTAAGAAGTTTCTCTTGAATTATTACAAACTCTAATTTACAAAGAGGAAGAACTTCATAAAAAAATCAAATGAATGTATTAAACATGCTGAGTAAAAATTTTTTCTTTGAAAACCCACCAAGAAAGCATTACGATAAGTCAAACATACAGTAAATACATTAAAATGAAGTATCTCGAGGAAAGTTGATGGAGGGTTTACAACTTATACACATGACATTTGTTTACAAGTTAAACAATCCCATTTATCTCCTTCCGTATTCCAACATCAGTCCCAATATTATCATATTGGCTCTTCGGTGCTTTCGAGTTAACGCCCACATGCGAGATTTCATTTCTTATAGAATAGCATAGACAAAATCACCGAATGTAAAGCGAAATCTGAGCTCGAAAACCTTTAGAGTCTCGAGCGCAAAAATGAAAATCGAATATATATTAATTTTCATTCCGACGTCAAACACGCTATAATCCAGGAATATTCCTCACTCCCGATAATCGAGATAAATAGGAAAAATCTGCGCCTAATCTCCAAGGTTGTCGGTCTGCGGCTTCGGTATGGGTCGGAGAAAAAAGAAAAATCAGTGGGAAAGCGCATTAAATAAATAAAGTCCGGATTTTACACGTGGGCTATATGCATTTCCACGCAGCAGGACAGGGAAGGAAAGCCAAAATTACAGTGTTGCCAGAGACTCGGGTTCCGAGGGTCTCCATGGCTTTTCCAGTGTGTATTGGTGGCGCGAACACCGTGGCCATTTTATTTGGAGTCTGGCATGCCCAAGACAGACCAGACCGAGATAGACAGATGAGCAGCTGCCAGACTCGAGTATTTTCGTGTCCTCCTCCGGACCTCGAATGTCTTTGTCGTAAAGTGTGAGATTTACTCAGCAGCGCAATGCCAAGTAAAAGTATTTTTTGTCTTACTCTTGTCGTTAAGTTATTGGGGATGGGAATGCGAATTAGACATGCAAAAGCATCGGGTTGAGAAAAATTGTCTCACCGATGCCCAAAATCCCATTCTCTCCGAGGGCTTTGTCTCTCTCGAGTTAAGCTCCTACTCAAAATCTTAAAGATCTTGCGCTCTGATTAAGGATTAATTTCGAGCTTGTTTTAAGAAAAAAAAAAACGGGCGGGCCAATTTTCTCATTTGTTACACGTTTCTGCAATAACTAAAAATGTGTCAGCCCTCGCTCGTTCCTCAATAACCGACTAGCACGTGTCGTCTCAAGGGTGCAAAGAATTTGCCCGCAGAATTTGAAACGACAGATGATCGCTCTGGGGAATGGAAGAGGGTGGGAGTCAGAAGGAAGGGTAGGGGAAAGGAAGGAAATCAGTAAGACTGCGGGCGTCTGAAAGAACGACGACGACGTGGGATGAAAAATGTGAGATGGCGTCGATGTCACGATACGTCGACAGCGTGGTTTAGCGCATGAGAAAAGCTGCAAGAATATCAACAAAAGAGAGAGAGAGAGAGAGAGAGAGAGAGAGAGAGAGAGAGAGAGAGAGAGAGAGAAGGAGCGTTTATTGTACGAGTGAGGGGCTACTGATTCTGAAGAGAAGTTGAGTGAAGATAAGATCGTTCGAAAACTCGAACTGTTTGAGGAAATGGGATGCGACCTTACTAAATGCATCGATGCTCGTTTGCAAAACTGTTTGAATTAGACTGATGTAATCAGATATTTAAACACTGTTTATGCGATGCATCTAGAATAAATCATTTTCATATCCATTCACGCGCTCCCTGATAACGTCCTTCTCGCAATGACTTGTCCAACTTACTTTTGACAAAAGTACATCAACTTGTGCACACTGGAAAATAGTGTCTTTTAAACTTAAAATATATTCATTCGATTAAGTTTGAAGGCTTTGATATACAAGCGAAATTTACATTTTAGTTTATGCCACTTTTCATTCGTATCGCATCTCGAGGCATTTTTCACAAGCATAATTTAAGCATTTACCCAAATATTCAGGCGAAAAAAAGAAAATGCGAATAAGCCGAAAATAGTTTGCAATAATTCTTACAAATCGTTAATTTAGAAAGTGAATTAACTTGATAATTTTCGGTTACAAAAACACGACTATAATTATTATAAAGGATATGGAATTACAAAGAATTGTAATTGGATTTTTATTGCAATTTTATCCACGTCAATTCTACCAATTGTATTCAACTCTGGGAATTATTCGAGATGACGTTAATACTACAGCATATATTACACAAATGATGAATTTAAAATGAATCTTATGAAAGTTAATGACGAGAAGAATGATATTAATAAGGAAAAGTAGTGCAGCCTCCCAAGATTAAAGTGAGGTACGCGCAGCAGTGTATGGACGGCGTAAGACATAGAATTGCAAGAATTGCATAGAAAAAGAGAAGCCAAAAAGCTGAGTCGCGATAAGAAATATAGGAAAAAAGAGTTTCCCCCATAAGCAATTCCTTGGAAAAGTTATAGGAGAAGAGAACAGCGGAGGAGGAAGAGGAATCGCATCTCCTGGGACTAAAAACGTCTCCGATAATAAACCATGGCGAGTTCGATATTCTCGTATCGACGTGTTGTCGATACGACAAAGTCTGTTGTCGGTCGTTGCAATTATGATCGAGGGATGTACCAGCGTACACGAATTACCGTCTCTCCTCTTTTAAACCAGCAACGGGTTCGGCTTTCGTATGCTCCGCTTTTCCTTTCGTTTTCCACCTGGATGTTTGTTTACCCGCATTTTCCTAGTGCAGTCATTTTTGGAGGATTCTTTTTCCTCTTTGTATCCTCACCCCACGTATATGATATTGAAATTTCACGTTGCTCAAGACTAGTTTTGCATCGAGTCCAAGAAAAACAATGGCTGTTAATTAACTACAATCGAACATCCTCTGGCACATCCTCGAGATTCATTTCATTTCCTCTTTTAATTTAAATAATTTTAATCAGACGCGATATAGATATAAGTATAATAAAATTATATGTTTACACGTTCCTCCCGCTTTAAACAAATCGACAAAATTCATCATTTTTGGTTTCAAAATACGTGTGTTAGTATTGTACGAAAATTACATGAACTATCAATAGAATAATATGCAGGGTGAAAATTTGAACTTATAAATGATAATTGTATTATTTAATAAATAAATAATATTTTTACATTGGCATTAGGTGAAAAATAAATAAAATATGAATTTGTCATTTATTAATTATATTTATTGACTATTAATAGACAAGATAAATATTGAATTATGTTTAATCAATATTTTATATATCGCGCAGCTTGGGAATAAACATAATAAAATTCAATAATAAATCATATGTAAAGACAATGAATGAATCTCAAAATCCAGTTTAAGAGAATGACGAAGCTTTGAAAAAGACTAACTTTTATAGCAAATATAAAATTGAAAAATCTCGTAAAATTATTGTTTAAGTATTCTGCGCATTTGCTATTTCATACCATGAAAATGAAATAGAACTTGTAAAATTTTTGCGATTTAAAAAACTTTTCCAAAAGTAAATAGATGATAATAAAATAGCGACACTGTCGCGTAAGCAAAAGTATAGTTGCATGTATAAAATATTTCTTTGATTCGATGGATTTTTATTATTTTAGAGAAAGTAAAAAAAATGGAGATTGCAAATCAAATTATTTTTGTTTTTAAAATTAAATTTATTTAAATTTAAAAGCATCTTTCTAAATCATATCGAAGACTTTTTGAATTTTATTAAAATTACATTGTCCTTTATAATGCGTATGACTTTCTGTGCCAATAAAAACATATTTATTTCCTTCAAACTAATATATTTGACGTTTTTAAGAATAAACGCTATTTCTACATGAAATTTTTTTATGATTATTTATGAATATTGTAACTTTTTAATAGCAATAAATATAAAATTCTTAATAAAATTTGGAATTAAAAGCAAAAGCTTTTAGATAATGGAAATTGTAAAAAAAAAAGTATCTCAAACCTATTCATATCAGTCGTTGAAAATGATCGAAAAACGATGTTTATTGAAATAATAAATGTTCTCAAGGTAAATCTAAATTTGAATTTCGCTCATTCATAATGTAGTTGACTTTCTTCATATTCGAATGATTAAAGTTTTTGGAAAGTTGAAGAAAGTTTTGTTTATATTACTCATTCAAGAAATCCTACAATTATTTGGTCGATTATTTATAAACGTAGACTACGAGTGTAAAATTGTTTATTTAAACTAGATATTATATATTATATAGTTTGATGTAGTATTAGTATTCACAAAAAATGCAATTTTAGATAGAAATTTAATTAAAAAAATTGGAATTTAGGAATTTGTAAAAATTACTTTAATATTAAACAAACAAAAATATGCATCATATATGTGGATCGATTCATATGTAACATTTTAACAACCACAAAAGTTTAAAACAAAAATTTATGATTTATCATAAAGTTAATTTTTATGACCATTAAGTAAATATCAGAGAACTGTAGAAAAAATTTTTTAATCCTACACGTACATTCGTTTCTGTCATTTTTATAAAAAACAATCGTGCCCTGCATGTTCGGAGAATTTTGTAATTTCGCGTAATACATCAACACATAAAGTATTTTATGAAGCTTTTTATTGTTTTTCAGGCTCCACAAGTTGAAAATGAATAACCACAGCGAGCCTACAGTCCATTTTAGCATTAACTTTTGAAATCGATTTTCTCATCAAGATGCTGCTCTGCTTTAAATTTCAATTTCATAACTTGGTCACGTCGTTTACCTCGACTCGAGTCACTCGGAGATACAGTCCGTGATATCTCCCGCGTAAACTGGTGTTTACCCGATAGTCGCCGTGGATCGGAAATTCCAGAGCATGGGGGGGGGGGAGAAACGTCAATGGAGCCCTGGTTACGAGTGACGGCACTGGGACGTCATTCGGTAGTTAACGGTTTGAACTCATCATCGCGACCGCCTCACATCGCGGTTCGGCGTCCTCCCATCTTTGTTTTCACGAGGGGATTCACGATCTGACATTTTGACTATCGCCGTGCAGCACGAGGTGGCCCGAGTTGAGCACCGACAGAATTAAACAGCATTACCTCTTCCTCGTATCCCCACATCGCGGAAGCACTTGGGCACGGTGAAGAGCCATCCTCGAGCATTTCCGAAAGCGCGGCCTGAGGGTGAGGAGAGGAGGAAAAAGAGCCAAGGGTGGACCGGCTCTTCCCCTTTCCCCGGTAGTCAAAGACCAGTGACTCGCCCACACACTCGTGTGCTTTCCTGCTAGCGGCAATCGATCTTGACCCGGGCTCCGAATCAACTTAACAAAGACTTCGACTTTTTTTATTTCGAGTTGCTACGGGTGGCCCTGGCTTTTCCCTCTAACTCTCGAGCTCTTTAAACCTGCATGAGCTCTCGAGTCACGATTCTTTGGAGGAATGGAGGGAATTCTTTTTTCGACGTGGACGTATCTGATTATATTATGTTACAGTAGGCTTACGCAATCGTGAACTCGAAAACTGCTCGCTCCGCCGCTTTTTCCTGATAGGGAAAAATATTTCCTACTTATTCACAGATACTCATTTCATTCAGCTCCTCCTTATTATCATTAATAATTATTATTTTTATGCACTTCTACGAAATGGAGACTCTTTCATCTACGAGTAAAGAAAATTGCCAACTGTAGATTTTGATAAAACATGGAACTTTGATAATACCCAATCATTGACAAGAGCTGCGTCTTTAAATTGATTCTAGCATGGGGATTGTAACATGAGTATTTTGAAAAAAATTTCTCCTTCAAAAACACTACCTCGAGTGTTTTTATTTATTTTTAATTTGTTAACTTTATGAAATTTGTTTTAATGAATGCTACTCTTTGAATTCGGTTCTAAAACCAGATGTCAACGTGTAAAAGATAAACAATATTAATTATTTATAATTATTGTTTTTCATTGCTATTTGAGACGTTTGTAAATTTTTATTTGGCACAAAATAATAAATGAAAATATTCGCAATTAAGAATTTATTTGATAATCCATAATAATCCTCATATACAAATAAAAATTATTGATATTAACGATACATTGAAGTAAAGAAAGGACTTGAACAAGTGATTTTTCTTTTAGAACTCGATCTTAAACTTTATTTCAACGAGCACTTGATATTTGTAAATCTTAAAATGAAGATTCGAAATTAAATGGTAATTGTTCTTGCCTTATTAAACACATATAGAGCTCGTGTTCGTCTACTGGAGCAACGTTACATAAGCATCGTCGAAGTTCTGCCACAGCAGGATGACAAAGTCTCAACGGCAAAGTCCACAATTAACGTAAACCCTCTGAGAAAAGTCGATAACTCAAGAAAATCTCGAAGAAGACGGCGACGTCGACAAATCGCGTACTTACCGAGTCGCGCTCTGGCTCCATAAAAGCAAACGAACCGCAACGTCGTTAGGGTGTGGAGTTTCGCAATATCTAGGTTAACGTGACTAAGGTGGAGTGTACATTAATTATTTGCACATGAATTAAAAGTTATTCGGAATGAAAAGTTCCCCACGCATTGCTCTTGCCTTACCATTTTTAGAGATGCTGCCGCTTTCTACTAAATTCGATAAAGTCATACATGCTCCACATTTTCGGTCACGCATTCTTTTTTTTTAACGAAAGTGGACTTGGATTTGAAAAAGGATCGATTGCTTTTTTATTATATTAAAACCATGATGTGTGTAATGCACTCGGATGGCATGTATGAAAAACCGCGAAAGTTGCTCTTGACCGTATTTTATTGAAACAATTAGCTTGAATGTGAAGTTGGCAGTAAAATTGTTTTGTTACTTGTTTCACTGAACTTAACGTTACGAATTTACAGAAATTCCACACAAATCTGTTCTAGTTCGCTTGGCATCGCCTTGTGTGCAACTACTTACGGAAAAAAATTTATTGCAAAATAAAAGGAGCAATGCCGTAAAAAAATTGCCATATGAAAATATTTGTTATTACACCTGGCTGCGAAGAAAAAATGTCTCGCACTTTAGCTTCGAATCCACTTTTATAAATTGCTTTCATTAAAGGCCCAAAGTATTCATAGTTCTCTGAGAACAGTAAGAAGTATAACATTATTGCACGATGAAAATTCGCGACAAATAGCAAATGAAACCCGTATATATCCCGGGGTTAATCTCCTGAAAAAGCGGGAAGAAAAATGAATGCGAGATTTGCATCGCAGCTCAGCTTGAACTTTAGCTGAATTTGAGCAATTTGAGTGCATCGGACCAAATGAATGGAAAGTGTTATCGAGTTTGAGAGATCATTTCCTCCGGCACCTCGGACGAGGAAAACTCGAAAAAGCAAGACCCTTATCAGCTGAATCGTTTAGGAAAGGGGAATTTGAGGAGTCAGCCATAAATCGCGTTCGCCGACAGGAGGATCGCCAAATGCAGCCGCAGCTCCGGATCGATCGAGACGTTTCGAAATTTGCCCTCTTTTCCTCCCTCCCTTCTCCCTCCCGGATGCATATCCTCGCATCCGTTGTTGCGTCCATCCAACTGTGCAATATCGCGTCACTGCGACGAGCTCGACTTCCCGGCAATTAATCAATTTGCCATGTAAATTGATTTACATAATGCCGCATAATGACCAGCGAGGCATAAACTTCTTGTGCAACTGCACTTCACTCCATTTTTCGCTCGGCGGTGCCTTCTTTTGATATCGGAAAACTTGTGTGCTGCTTGTTTACTTTGACACGCACTCCCAAAGATGTTGAAAGCTGCACTCAAGTTTCTCGGACACTAAATGCGAATTTAATTGTTAAATAATGCAAGTTAAATAAGTCAGAATAGTTTCGAGTTGCCAAACATGCATTCGGACAACAATCGATCCTAAAGTGGAGCATTTCTATATTGGACAATCGATTAGCCAATAATTAATCTATCTCCCATCAAATTATTTGATTTATTGATAATCACTATTCACAAAGTTTGATTGCTGTTAAATTTAGGCAATTCGAATGCCATTCAAGTTTGGCACTTAGTCTTCCGTTATCGACAAGTTTTATAATGAATTATTATTCTGTGAGATCCTACGCTCATTTGGTGACTTGTAAACTAGCAAAGATAATGAAAATTAAACTTCAAATTCGTGCAAAATTCAGCTCATCATTGCACATTAGGGTGTCAATGATAAATTTGCAGTTGAATTTGAACAATCAAAATCGAGAGACGTCAAGAAATTTGCAATGATTGATTGCGTAGGCGCGAACTTCAGCGATGTTAAGAAAGGAAACTTTACCGCTCGATACGGAGAAACGATGTAACTACGAATCGATAAGCTTATTTCGACGAACAATCATCCCTTGGTTTCCCTATCTCTACCAGGTGTTCCGGGTTTGAGAAAGAGGAAGAGAGAGAAAGAGAGAGAAGAGAAGAGAGAGAGAGAGAGAATACGCGCTATCTATCGGAGACAATTGGGGATGAAGAAAATCATGGGTGGAGTTCCGAATTGCGAGTTAATGAACGGATGAGTCCAGACTCTGAGTGTGCGTGCACGATTATGCCGTGGGGGGTGCGTCCGACAATCCGCCCCGGTCGAAAGTTCGTTAGGACGACCGCAGGAGGGATACCGAAGGGTTGTTCTCGGGTTCTTGTTGGGAGATATATCTGCACCGAAGGCCAGTGGCCAAATGAGCAGGGGAAGGAGATCATCGGTGGCTTTATGGAAAAGACCATCAATGTTTATATTGGGAATGTACGAAATTCGCAGGCTTTGTTTCCCCTTGCCTTCCCTTCACCAAGGGTTATCTTTTCTCTTTTAATTTCCTGAGGGAGGTTGTGACTCGCGACACTTTGCGTTGACCAAATTGCTTTTGTTTAGGCAGAATTCGCCGGGAGGATGAGGTTTTATTACCATTATTATTGTTAGATCATTTACTTACCCTTACATATCGTATCAAAGTTTGCGATACGATTTTATAATTCAAACGACAATTTTCACGCTGCGTTGGTCAAGAAAACGCTTTCCCAGTAGTTCTTTAAAATTCAGAAAAATGGTTATTTTCAACGAAAATCCTTGCTGATATTTTTATATAATTATAATCTAATATTCTAAAACATTATTGAACTTCAAACGATAACTCCGATACATCAAATTCAATTTTTAATTTAATAATATAATTCAATGTAGCTGTTCTTTATAGTTAATATTCAAAATAATTTGAAAAATTATTAATTTTAAGAAATTATTTATTTATTACGGTGCACATAAGCTCATTCATTCTTTCAAAATATTATCTCACTTTGTTTCACGGGCACGAAATTTATACTCGACAAGTTAGTGGAAAAAACACCTACTACATTACATCTATGTAAATTTAACGAAAAAAAAAATTTTACAAGACTTAACGTTATCGTAAATCAATTTAAAATTTCCAAATGTAAAACTAATGCAAAGTTTTTACCACTGAGAAATTACATGCAAGTGTGTAAAAAGTAAAGAGCTTCTTAATGTACTTAATGTACTTAATGTACTTCATCAGCTTATAGCACAAGTGTACCATTTCTTTAGATTGCTCTAATTAGATGTAATTGAAACCGACTTTTTTCGTTTACAAATGCTCGCATGCTTTAAACAGAAAACTCTGGCAAGTTCACATATTAATGTAACGATTTTCCAACGCAAATAAAATTGCATACCGAGTTCAGTAAGATGCGAACTTTGCCTTGCGCACACAAAACAATTGACCTTTGATTACATGATAAATCGATTATACTGTTGTCGATCTGTTCTTACTTTAAGTGTAATTAAAATAACGTAGTTCTGTTTTAAACTTTAATTAATGCTGAATGTATAAAAAAGAAGATAAATACAAGAGGCAAGCTGATACTCGAAAACTAGAGCATTGATTTTCATGAAAATTTAGTTTGAAAATTAAGGAAAAGAAAATCAATTAAGGATAATGAAAATTATGAACTTACTGGATGGAAATTTATATACTGCATTACCCACAAAATAAGAATCCAGCAAAAATATGCATTGCATGAAAATGCTGTTGGGTGTATTTAATATTAAATTAGAGTTCCTTCATCAATTCATTTGATTTAAAGAAGCCTTCGAAGCTCAAAATTGACTCGAGCGAAATTTAACCAAACATCAGTTAAACTAGTACTAATCATGTTAAAAATTAATTGTATCTTCGGGTCAAATATAAGCCAAATTAGGTTCTGTCTTTAAAATTCCCATCGTTGTTTAAAAGTATCAATAAAACCGACCAATTTTTCCGGTTGTTATTCTTGCAAACATTTAAAATATGTACTTGAGTTCGACTACAATCGTGTTGTATTTAATTAATTATTGAATTTAATGAATGTTAGTTCTCGGCATTCTACGTCTTCTTCGTCGCCCAATTAAAAAATAATGCACAACTCGAATAAGAGGCTGTGCTTTATAACTCAGGTTTTCGACGCGGAACAATGCGAGTCATGCGTACTGAGTTAAAAACAATTTTAGAAAAATTAAAAAAGCTCTCGACTGCACTCGATTTGCTCTCATCAGACGGTTCCCAATTTCTATTAAGCTCCGCAAAAAAATGAGCACGTTCCCGAGCGGCGCTTAGAGTCAATCACAATGGAGAAAATCAGCGAGTCTGCGAAAACAGCAAAAGGTCCAAAAGTGCAAGGCGATCTTTACGATTGCGGATCAACTTTTTCATCCAGAGATTAAGAAAAAAACGACGCGACCCACAAGATAAAGATACAAAATCGCCCTTCCCCTCGAATTTAATATCGCCCCATTAATTGCATATCCTCCTCGTGGAATCGCTCTTCTTGTCTTCGTTGCGCTTATGCCTGTACATCAGAGTCTGTGTCGCGTTCGTGTGAGTTGTTCCTTTTCGTGCGGATGATGCCAACTACCACGAAAACGTTGCAGTTGTTTTACGGGAAGGAGTACGAATTTTTCTACACTCGTCGTGATCGGTAAATTACTCGAGATCGAGCTTTTGCTTACTTTTTTTGGCCTCAACGAACCCTTTTACTGACGTTATTAAATTTAGAAAGTTTGTAGTATATTTGACTCGCGGTAAAAGTTTTGCACTCGCCGTTATTTCCCGAGCACATAAAATCAATTTTTTAAATAATTTTTTTTTTTATTATAATATGTATTTTCTTTCGAATTATCCGTCTTGTCGATGAGTTCTCTATCAATATACGCACAGTCTCAAATTTTCAAAGTAAGATTTTAGTAGATAAAACCAGTTTTCGATTGTGCGGGTTTGACTAAAGTCACACTTATTTATTATTCATTTTATATATTACATACGTGTCCGATGGAACTGAGAGATGTCATACCACAAACATCATGCATTAGTAATGATTCTTTATTCTCCGATCACATTCAAATTTAGATTTGCTAGTCGATATACAGTTTATGTGTATTCGATTACACGTATTGGTCGATATCAATTATCACTAATAAGATATTTCATTTTCAATGGGACTTTATTCATAAAAATTCAGTGTGAGAACAAATTTTTTATCGGCAATACGCACCACCGTACTCTTAAATAAACCGCATTCTTTTAAAACATCGGCGTCATAATGGAAGAGCGATTTTATTGGCAATTAAATACTATTCAGAGCCCTCGTCGTTATAATTATCGGGAATGTGATTCCAATTTCTATTTTTTTCGGCCAACCAACGCTCACTCGCTCTGTCAATATTTACTGCAAAGCACTTATAAACTACAATTACGCAAAAGTAGGCTAAGAAAACTAGTTAAACTTAAACTTACCCTGCGCATATTAAATTAAAATTTGTTGATTCATCTTATGCAAATAATAATTTTCCGATGCATCAATTTGGGCGATTAAACTTTAGCTCTATTATAAATTAGAGCAGCTAAATATCCTTATTTATCGAAAGAAAGTAAATAGAAGAGAATGTAGGATAGGTTGTGCGGCTGGTTTCGTATATTGCGCAAGTGTATTTATAATATTGTAAGAAAGTGGTTTTCACCGAAGAAAATAATATTTTCGTTCCAAAAATGAGGGAAAAGCCCGAGCGAGTATGTTTTATTTAACTTAAGCTTTTAAGCTGCTTTAGTTTCTGCCAAGATTAAGTCGCGAGATAAACTTAAGGTAAAATTCCGATTCGAGTCATTTATTCCGTCGTAAATGTCAACGGTTTGAACGGAAAAGACAATAGAGGAAATATTGCCGGAAAAATCGTGTGAAAATGTAATTAGATTGCCTGTTCCATCGCAATAGCCTCCGGCCCACAAAACTCATATCACTAAGAAAGAATAGATTATTCCGCGTTTCATCCGTTGCCCGAATGAAAATTGTGTCCGATCTAGGATATTGTGCGTAGGAAATCTGGAGTGAAATGCATAGCTCCTCGGAGGAGCCACCACAAGAAAAATGGCGGAAGGTGCCAATTGTGAGGTTTGTTCTGGAATTGTAATGTCGGAAACGGTCGAAACTCTGGCCCAAACTCTAACGCGTTTCGGCCTGTTTTCCTTTGCCTCCTCTCGGCTTTTCATTTCGTGCTGCAGGTTTGTACAAGTGGGTGAGGGCAGAAGCTGCCGGACCTCGTTGACGATAATTTCGATCAATTTTTTCCCGCCATTTCATATGCATACAATGTACATCTCGCCTCTTTAATGGCGGCGACGCGGGGACTCGCGGGGCTTGGCGGGGGCGGAAAATTTCAGGGAATTTCGAGGCTTCGATAGGAGTAAGCTATAAGATTGCAGGAATTGGTTATGTAAAAGTCCTGCTCGGATCTAGAAAGTTTTCAACGTATCGCGCGCCCGCGATATTTCCTAATTGTGATTGGTCACTGGGTACACACGTGCTAATCCCCGTACGTGAACCAAGTTTGTTTTCCTTTAGAAAGTTTGTATCGAGGGCCTCATTAATAATAATTTAGGTATTTCACGTAGAACGAGTAGACGTTTTATACTGTCAGAGCTCGGTTATCTCGAAAACGCTTACAAATTTGATATTTGTTTGAAATATTACCTTTAAAAATTTCTTCTTTTTTTTGCCTACATTGTTATTTAGTGGTATTATTCAACAGTATTCAATAGTAATATCATTCGGCCTACTATTCCTAGTGGAACAAGATGCACGATATCAAATATTTTTTTGCAATGCAAGACCATCGAGAAGGACTTGTTGGAATTTATCCAAAGTCCAAATAATTACATAAACGTACAGTAAGCATGGCTCTTTATAATAAATATTTTTTGAAATGGATTTTTATTGAAACGAATTTCGCCTCAATTTTTTCAAATGGGAATTTGTTATTTTGTTTTTATTTTTCCAGATATTTATTTACCTAAATAAACTTGACGTGAACACTATTTGTTACATTCTTTCTCATAGTAACAAATTGAACCGAGACTTTTTTTAAAGAAAGATTATTCAGCTATATTGTTATAATTATTCTAATTAATTAAAATACAATAAGATGATTAGTACTATTTCCTGCTGCTAATAAAACGCGTTTGTATATTCAAGGATATTTTTGTGCACGAATACGTATTTACCTTAATGTACAAATGTTAATATTATGTGCGTGTCGCACGTACTATGTGTTGTAATAATTAAGGTACTTAATATTTGTCAGGTAAATTATACACACGCGGTAATATTTTTATTATTATTATAATGTACTTTCGAGCGCTATTTATATAATTAAAGTTCATTCCTATTCATATAAATGCGATGAAGTTTTTTATCTAAAACGTTTGTTTCTCAGTAAAAATCAATGGTTCTAGGTCACATCAAGGGTATAAACTTAACTATCATTCAACAATGGAACGTACGTATCATTTATAAAAGGAAAATATGTTTGGAATATTGAAATCATTGTCGAATGATAAATTTTTTATCAATGCTACACGTTATTCGAGCTATTATTAATCGACAGGGTATGAACAAACAAATGTAGTTCTCGTTATTTTGAAAGACAATTTATAAAATAATGTATACTTGATAAAAAAATAACGATAAATAATAATCATTAAATATTAAGTAATTAAATTCCTTTACGCGTGAAAGCACATTGAAAAGTTTTTTTATGAAATGTATTTATAAAATAAACTGAGGTATTATCGCGAAAATGTAAGATAGTTGCGTTTTTAGTCATTGATTTTCAATATCTCAACTAAAAACTCCATCTATTTAGAATGAAAAATGTATTGTTACAATGGAAGTATAGATTATGTTTCGATAGGAGAAAATGATTGAAATCTAATTTACCCTTACCTTTTTCATTTCTATTAGAGGGTGAATATGATATTGGAAATGGTACATTTAATAGAACGGAAAAATATCATCTAGAATTAATTATTTATTATAGTAATGTAGTCACTATGATATGAAAAAAAAATGCTCGAGCAAGTATAGACATGTGTCACATATATATCCTCACAATCGGAGTGCATCGCCAAATTTGCGATTCAATTGGCTATTTATGTGCAAAAATACCTTTTTACAATATCGAATTTTTTATATTTTGGAAAGAATTTGATGTAAAATGTTATAAGGCTGTATTCATGCCTATGCATACTCGCACAACTATGCATCCATTTATTTGATGACAGTATTGTTACGGATACTTTTTGTTATTTTTATTTATTTATTTTTTTTTCCGAATCAACACCAGGTATCTAGTGGCCGATCTATTAACAAAAAACTGCTGTTATTTCGATAAAATTCTATTTAAATAAAAGTATCTTGAATAAATTTAATATACATCAAATTTAACCACAAAATTACTTGTACATTACACAATTATACTTTCTTTAGTTAAACAATTTTCACATTATCGTAAATAAATATTTTTTAATAATATATATTACTAATAAAACCAACGATTTAAATACTTCAAGTATCAGATTTGATAGACTCTTGTTTATTCAAGCGCTTGTACATTAATAATTCATTATTTAAAAAAGAGAAAATTATTATTTTAACGAATATTGTAAGGAATTAAGCACAGAATACAATTGGACATACTTTCTGCAAATTAAATTAAAATCGATTCTCAACTTATATTAATATTTGAGTCAACTTTATGTTAACAAGAGAAATTTTAAACTAGATATCTACAGCTAAGGACAATGTAAGAAAGACACATGTGGCCAATTCAAGATCATTGATTAATTTTCACTGGAAAAGTTCGTGACAGAGTGGAAAATTATAAAGTCGGGGAGTCTGCACATGGTTACTACACACAACCGACACCCGAGCACGACGTTTATAAAAGAGGGTTTTAAATTAAATTTAATCGTCGGCGCGGTGTGCGCGGGCAAAAGTATAACGTGGCAAACAATCGTTAATTAGAGGGCATCACACTCGCTTACCCTCAGCCTCGTTTAGAACCTCTGAGTTGAGAGGAGATCGAGTGAGAGAAGAGAAGAGAAGAGAGAGAGAGAGAGAGAGAGAAATAGGCTCAGATGTGAGTGTGGCAGGCTAGCACACGATTTTATCAGGATCCATTTACGCACGCCCCAATTTTAATCAAGAAATACGTATGCGCTCCCATGTTATTCCTGCACTGTCGACGCTTTTACCGCTCTTCTCCTTCAGTTTTATCGGCTCGGGGAATAAGCGAAATCGAACAGGAGAAGAAGAAGAAGAAGAAAAAGAATCGGAGTGGGCATCGCGAGATAAACGGTGGGTCTCACTGAAAATTTCACTCGCGGCTTCAATAATTTCCTCGACTCCTCTTCCTCGGAGCCGCTGCACACGTGAACTCCTTCCGCAAAGAATGCAACACAAAGCCTCCGACCTTTTCCGGTTCGCCTCGCATTAACGACTTGCGTCTCGT
Source organism: Eupristina koningsbergeri (assembly GCA_018907245.1). NCBI lineage: Eukaryota > Metazoa > Arthropoda > Insecta > Hymenoptera > Agaonidae > Eupristina > Eupristina koningsbergeri. The sequence continues at coordinate 1,910,448 of JACCHV010002775.1, forward strand.
TACTCGCTCATTATTTCGTTTGTGCAGGACGTCGAGGTTGAGCATCAGAGACACGTACTTTGTTTTCACAGTGGGAATGATCCTTAGGTAGTCAACGGGTACTTCAGCCACACTTTCATCCGCGAGATCAAAAGCCAGTTGCGTGTCGTTATTTTCGTTGTGCAAACGCTCGGGGCTCTCGAAGGCGAACAATCTTTAACACACCGGAAACAACAACGGCGACAGTAAGCGATTGTTTAAATGCCGAACAGGCCTCACAACTGCGACTCACAGTGACAATTTGTCAAACAACGTGAAACCAGGTGGTCCGCCGTTCCTTCGAACCGGCATTCCGCCGTTGCGCTTAAGTGTGGCTGGAGGCTGAGCTCTAAAACTCGGATCTCGGATGCTCATCCCCAACGCTCTGGTCCTTAGTCGCAAACTCACTGAATCCTCGCGCTTTTCTCCAGGTAAATTTCGTCGTTTTTCCAAACGATAACGCACTAGGTCGTTCTCGTAACAAATGAGTTAAGCCTTAACGCGCACGACCAAAGGCTCGAGTGACGCCGGCCGAGGGCGAACTGAGCAGCCGCTCGCAACGCATCTCCGCCATCACCGAGAGAGTACGTGAGAAAGAGAGAGAGGAGTGGGGCTCGTACTCTGTTTTGCCTTGCGCGCGCGCTCTGGCGGCGACTTTGCGGTCCGCCTCCACTCCTCCGGAGCGCATAATGATCATCCCGGCCACTGTCCCACAGTCGGGGGAGTGGCGCCGCTGACATTTTAGTAGATTGATCGGCAAGTGCGCACGGGACACCCGGACCTTCGCAGGACACCCGCGCACCTGATTTGCCGAATCGCTCCACCAAGCCATCCTCACCACGAGAAATTTGGCAAAAGCCTAGTCACCGCTTTGTCAACTTTGAATCTGATGGAAACTTTATATACGCGGATAGATCGAGTACTAAAGGACGAGTAATCGTTTCCTCGTCCATCGACCCTTGTTCGATCCTTCCAGCTTCATCTCCTTTCAAATCCTTTGAAAATCCTTTTCGTCCAGGATTTGTTTAGAAGATGGTCATTTTTTGCTGGTCGGAATGTCGTTTCAACGAGTCAAAGCTTCTCGACTGTCACTCTGTTATTAAATGTTGGTAGGCTACCATCTTTCCTCATTCAAATTACACAACATCGTTCATCAGCGTGACACTCAGATGCGTAACCAATCTTTCGGGACTATCTACTGAATATCAATGATCTCTCTGATTTATTAGATTATCATTTTCGTAATGAAATTAATATCTGAGTCCGGCGGTTCGGCGATCTGAAATACCAAACATTAATAATCTTAAAAAGGTTTACAATTCAAAATCACGCTCTAAATGAAAAATTAAATTTACGTCCGAGCGCTTATTTATTTTGGTAGAGTGAAATTATAGCTTTATCAAACTTCAACTTTCAAAACTACAATGCTATTACCAATACGTAAAAATATGGTACACAACATTGGATGCTACACCTGTGCAATAAAATTAGACAGTTTGTGAAACTTCATCTTGTTTTACCAGACGTAAAGTTGTCAGTTCGGTAACTGATGTAACAAAAAAGGCTTAATATTAATATTTTAGAAATATTGCACAAGTCACAGTTAAATGATGAAATTTGAGAAGCTTGAAATTCGTAATATTTCTGCTTCTTCAATTATACTAATAATTTCTTTATGGAATATTCGATTTTCGCTTGAAGACGAATACGGGAATAAGAGGAAATTTAGTGTTTAACATTTTCTCAGGTTTATCAAAAATCAAGTCGATACGTGATCTACTTTCATTTTGTAGGTTAAGTTACAGTATGATATACATGTATGATAACCAGATAAATGTAGATTGATTTTATCTGAATTCTTTGCTTCGCAAAATATGTACAGCCTCTTAAGTAGATACTCAAAGCCTTAGATTTAGTGCAAAAGTTTATTTTTTAAAGTTAAAATTAATATTGTTACTATGCACTTATAATATATAATAAAAATATGAATATTTATTTAAATTTTATTAATCGAAATTTGTTTTTTACTCAAAGTAATTCTTTATTTAATTAAAATTTGATGGAAATTCAAGCAACGCATTGAGAGGTTAATTCCTGTGTCATTACAAAACACTTTATGCCTTTGTCCCAACACTTGAACCCTCAATCCATTCCACTTGATCTAGCAAATTATCAATGAAACTTTGATTAGATTGTCGAGTTTGCATTTTCAAAATCAAACTGAAGCATTATGTGCAAATTGGATGCATCAATTTAAAGCTCAAAAACTTTATGCAAACAGTAAAAGTCACTTTAATGGCAAATCAATCCTTAATTCAACGTCAAAATTAATTCGTAATTATGTAAATAAATACGGAATCAATCGTTTCTAATAAATTCTAGTCAAATATTTAAAATTCTTTATTATATTGAATAAAAAAAAAGTACTTCATTGTTGCACAACCCGATGGGCGTATACATATATAGTTGTAATGAAAATTGTTGGAAAATATTTTGCGCCCGATCTCTCGTAGATCTAACATTGCACATATTTATTTATAAAGGAGGCAGTTACTCTTGAAAAATAAAATGGAATTCATCAGACCTTAAAATTTACCTGAGAAAGGCTGATTTTTCAGGATCTAAATAAATTTAAACAACTTTTTGTTACCGCGAAAATGGGCTAGCGCTTTATATCGAAATAAAATCCATATCTCGGACCATTTCTCTCGCATTTAACGTCATTTAACGATGCCAATTACCTTGGTGTTAACTTTTCAGCAATTCGGATCACGAAAAATAATGGTAAAGCAGTCGTGTCGCGTATCTCCAACTTATGAAAAAGATCAAAATCATGGTCGTAAATCAGTATGGCGCATCATCAGCGGCAGCAGCTGATATCCTGGTCATTATATTCGCGGTAACTACGACGTCGTTTCCGTTTCCGCTTCCTGCGGCGTAAACTGCAGCCGTGACGGCAAGAAACTAGCCCCGCTCGATGCTCCTCGTCAAATCGTCCATTTTTATGTATTATCGCCTTGGTTATTTTTCAGATTCAATCCAGAGTCAAGATGGCAAGTGCCAGGAAGAAAAGGTGCACGGCTACCAACGTGGGCAACGAAAATAATCCAATCGTAACGGAACGACCGAGAAATCAGGCTTTTCTTTTCACCTCGAGAGCAGTATTTTAATTAATTTGAAACAAGTGGATAGCTACCACGAAGGCATCTCATTTTGCGCAGTTGGCTTTTATCTTTAATTTTGAAGTGATTATTCATTCGCATGATTAACGCATGTCTGGCATGATCCCCGCCTACGTGAGGAAGATGAGGATCAAGATTATTTATCAATAGTATGTTCTCTTGTCGCCAATGTCTTTCGAGGAAGTTGAAACTGAAATGGATGTTGAGATACTGCAATAATATTGTATACACAAATTATAAGTTTCTCTGCACGATATTCATCTGCGTAATTGATCTGCATCTGATTTTACACCTCCCTTAAACTGCGTGGAGCTAATTACTTACTCGGTAATACCATCGTTTTGCATTAAAGTTAAGTCAACTAGTTACTTTTTGAAAATTACGATAAATGGAAAATAAATTTTTTTAAATGTGAATCCAAGTATTTAACAACTTGCTGAGATAATTTGTGTAATTTTAAATGTTAAATGATTTCTGAGATCGAAATATGGATACAATGAGTATTTGTACACTAATTGAGACGGTATATTATTTCATCTAATTTCATTTAAATGTTACAGTTACTTTATTTAATTTTATTTTAAAATTATAATAATATAACGAAAGTACACTGAAGTAATGTGCGGTGACGGTGAATATAAAATTGCTTAAATCACTACTTAATATTCATAATCTAGTTGAGTAAATTGTACATGTTATCCAGGCTGCTTTGTCTTATCAGTTGCACCTTACCCACTGATAAAAGTGATCGCCCATTAGATAAAAGAGTTAAAATGAATAGAATACTGATTCCGACTTTTTGCACAATGTATCCAACTAATTGTCAAATGAAATCACTCGGCAATCTTGCCTCTGTAATGAGATCAATTTTTTTTTTAAATTTACATTAATTAATTCATCTGCGCATGAAATAAACAAAACACAATTAGAACTATGCCATTTAAATAATATAGTTTGAATTTTTTAATCTGTAATACATTAAAAAATTAAAAATTATATTTTTTTATAATAATTGAAAATTTATATTTTAATTAAATGCAGACGATTCAGTTTAATATATGAGAACGAACTGGAATTTTCTATCTATGAAGATAAGGAATGTATACGAATTCTGAATACTTGTTTGAAATTATAAAATTATTTTAATTTTTGAAACTCCAAAATTAATATTCCACGTAACACAGAATAATTAAAAATTTTATGCAATTCAAAACATATTTCAATGGTTCTTTTTTTTAAAAAAATTTAGTAATATTTGGGTTAAAAAAATTAAGTAAATATTTTAAATGTTCATTTATACATTCCCACGGACACGTGATAGTTGTTTTACTTGAATAAGTTCTTGCACCAACTACTCGGTTCAGTAATCAAATCAAAAGTAAATAATATTAATATACTTAACACACCTCAAGCATAAAGTTCATATAAGATCGTAGAATTTATTATTATTAAAAAGTAAATATAACCTTACGGATAACATAAGAACTGTAAGAGTTTATGAAATAAAAACTTGATAGGTTTTGCGTACGAAAACTCATTTATGAATGGAGGCTTGAAATTTAACCAGAGTGAAGGATCAAACACTTAAACCGAAAGTCTTATATCTAGATTCTGTAGTCAAATAAATTTAAATGATTCTTGTCGCGATCACCCAGAATTAAATCAAAGATACAGCTACTTGGAATTTCTGAAAAAGGAGAGATTTCTGGCAAAGTCCTTACCCAAAAGTAAGTTTTTTCTTCGTCATCCACATATCATCATTCGTTCGGTCCACCCCAATCATGCGGGTGACTTTTGAAGGCGCACCGCACCAGCAATAAAACGACATCCTCCCCCACACGCAATGAAATTAAAAGTTGAGAAATAGCCTCGTGTCATAATGTGAGTGAACATTCGCGGATTGGATTACGATTGGATCCTATGAACTGAGAAATGTTATAAGGAGGACTGAAGTGGAAATACGTGAAGTGAAAAGTGCCAAGGGCATGTGTTACCCAGGAGGTTTTGCGAGTTTGGCACCCCCAAGAATTTCTGAGTTTCCCAACATGGCTCCATCGCATGACGATTAAGAATTCGAGCTCACAGATGGAAATGTGTGAACTTGTATGAATGTGTAGATTAGAAGAGTAGGAGGATCAATGAAGTACATTCCCCATGACACATCCCGCAACTTTTCACTCTGCTTTCATTTCTTTTTTATTGGCTTTTAGAGTGGAATAAAATATATCACTGGGGCTGGACATGAGACCTGACGGTTTAAATAAATAATGTCAATCAACTTGGGCCGTTCTCGCTCTTCGCCCAGCCATATTCATATCTATACAGAGAGAGAGAGAGAGAGAGAGAGAGAGAGAGAGAGAGAGAGAAAGAGAACGAAAGAGATGGATGGATAGTAATGCCGAGACACGTAGCGCAACTGCTCCTGTGAAACCGCACAGCCGGTGAGAACTCGACAGAACTACTAGGGTGAAGGGGGTCCGGGGGACGCACTGCCAAAATATCGACCGCCTCCAGGAACATCGCACACTTTCTCTTTCTCTCTCTCTCTCTCTCTCTCTCTCTCTCTCTCTCTCTCTCTCTCTCCTCTTCTTCCTTCGTCGTTCAGCTCTCATTTGCGCCGTTTAATAAGAGAGGTGCGCGAATAAACAATACGTCTCATTGTTTTAGAAAAGCCTTTATTTTAAATATCGCTGGTATTGTACACCTATGAAGCTTCTTCTGTGGGCCTAAGCTGATTAACAATTCAGCCCCGCAGCTCTACTTTGTTTTTTCTAGTAAATCTAACGGCTCAAATTGATTGTCTACTTAACTCGCAGTTGACGCTGTTCTTCACCAGTGCTTCTGTTTCTAAAACTTGGTAAAAATTAGTTTTATTATAATTGAAAATTAGAAATAAAATTAGGATTAAGGAAGAAACTCGCTCACTCGCTCGCTCGGCTTGTACAATAGCGCAGCTGAAGGGGTAAAAAGAAAAAGGACTCCGAAAGATGGAGGTCAGCAGCGAGAATCCAATAGTCGACATTAAAATTCCAGTGCACGCTCGTTGCACGTATTATGAGGAAGAAACCGCTCCCTTAAGCAACGTTAATTAGGGCGAAAAAGCGAAAACTAGGAAAATAAATAATAAAAGGTGTAGCGGGACTGGAGGCAATGTTGAACAATGGAGTCCGATTTGGTCGCGGTTACGTGGCGTGCGGGGGCGGTGCGGGAAAACCCGCGCATGAACATAAATTCGTGCGTCAGCTGGATAAAAATCGGCACCTCCGGGGTCCCGTTCCCTGAGGGAGGAAGGTCACCCGCGGCTCCACGTGACCTCGACCTTTGTCCTGTGCACCGGCTGCCTTGAAAACCGAAGATGGGCCTTTTGTTACTCTCGATCTCGCGCTGGTCGCTCTGCTTTTCCGAAAGCTCCACTTTAACGGTCGGATCACACGTACAATTCATCGAATTATGTTGGCTTCCTGTTATAACGTGTATTACGCGCTCGGCTAATGAACGGCGACTTACTCGACCTCTCGTGTGTGTTTGGGTGTGAGTATGCGCGCGCACGTGTACATTTGTGCGCTTGGATCTTTTGGATCCTCCTCTACTGTTTTAATTTTAAATTTAAAGAAATGCATTATTCTGATTTATTTAATGCTCCGATGGCTATACATCACAAACGTGGGTTGCTTTAAATAAAAATTTGTGAAAAGTTAATTTAAATCACTGCTCCACTATACAACGCATGAGGACTGTAATTTACACGAATGAATGATTATCTCCCTCTCCTTGTCCTATTTTCACTAGAACGCAAAGTCATTCAAAAGAAACTTTAATGCTCATTTCAAGTGCAATGAAATAGTTCGACAAAGCAAATGTTATTCATAATATGGTGATTAGTGTAAATTCAAAAAGAGTATGGTTACGCAATTGACTAATGGATGTGCAAGATGATCCAGGCACATAAATGTGTTCGAGTTCATTAAAGTTAGTGCTTTCATAAAGCAAACACGAGATAAGCCTTATCAAGACGTTAAAAATATATAAAAATGGAGAGAGTGAAGGTTCGGTAAAAGCATAGACGAGTTGCTCTCGGGAGGAGGAGAGGCGTAAACTCAATGATAATACAATAGATAAAAGGAAAACTAGTTGTCGTAATGAAATAAATATGTAATGGTGATAACGGTCTATACTGTAATTTAAATTTCAAATATGCTCAAAATTTAATTTCAAAAGTAAACAGTCTGGGCAAACGTTGCCTTGTTCCCCCGCATTGTGCACACACACAAACACGCGCCTGTAGGTACAAATGCACGAGACAGACTCTTTATGGGATAAAAGGTAAGTCTGGATGAAAATCAGCCTTCCTTCGTAACTAATCATTTAGCCATCGAACGCAGGCTTTTTGCTTTTTGCCCCTGTGATCCTTTTCCTCCTGCACACCCACGCATGCCATTCGTTTCCTTTCATTTCTCGTTTAAGATCTTTCACTATTCCGTCAACTGGCTTGTTTTCTTCCAATTTCTTTCATATACCTCCGTTTCCTTTCCTCCTTCCTTCCTTCCTTCCTTGCTTCCTTGTTTCCTCCATTCCTTTCTCCCTTCGAATTTTCTTTTCAATATTTTTCAGATGTCTCGCTTACCTACGGCTTACTGCGCGAATCAAAACATTTCCTTCTTATTTTGAACTTTTCGTCGTATATCAAGAAAATTTTCGATTTGCATCTTAAATATTTAAAAGTCTGATCAACAGCTATACAATATTTTGATCTATAAGCGCTAACATTATGAACTATGCATTTTTTCTCACCCAACTGTATTCCATAATTTTAAAGCAATGTGTTACAAAAAACAAACAATAGTTTTACCTTCATTCCTGCTTCGTAATTAAACTTATTATTTATTTTTAAATTAAATTTAATTACCGTAAATTTTATTTTAATATGAAATTAATCTATATTGATTAATCAATTAATTTTCTATTTAAAATTTATATTTAAAAAATTCTATGAATACTGTATGAGGTAGAATAATAATATACCAAAAGTCGTATATTAACATAGAAACCTACAGATTATAATAGAAAATATATTTAAATTAATGTTAACACACAGAATCTAATACATAATCATTGTTATTGTTTAGGAACTGATCAATGCAAATTTCCTTTCAATAACATTCTTTTATAAATATGTATTGTTTGATGTTGCATTAGAAAAGTGAGAATTTTTGAATTCAACAAAATATTCTTTATTTCCAATGACATTTTTTATTGCATGCATATTACATGAAGAGGTTTGAGAGAAGCCAATCAAAAGTCAATTGCGCTCAAGTTGAATGCATGTGTAAGGCACATACTTTAAATATGTATTTCTTTTTTTTTTTTTTATATATCTTTACAATTTCTGCTAAAGAATCCATACGTGCACACATAATTATATTGCAGATAGAATTCACTGGTATAAACATTTTTTTAGAAGTTAAAAAGCAACTGCTCTCGCGTGGCTATGGGGGAAATAGGGGAAAATGACAGCGACCGGATGCCAATCGAAGTTCATAAAAGAAGGTACACCTTTTGATATCTACGTAGCACACTCGATGGATTTTACCTAAATTAATTTTTTACCTAATTAATTCTTTTTTATTTTATATTTGTTCGATTCAGAAGAATAGTCTTCAATGTAAATACACGGACTTAATTTTCCAAATCTTTTTAAACTAAAAATAAAATTTATTTTTAAATATTCGATAAATTGTTTTGCTTTTAATACGTGTCTAGACATTGGTAAATACAGTACAGAAGCAGACTTATTTAAACGATAATTCAGATACATAATTTCACTTTTTGGTATTTTATTTCATACATATATATACACGTGCATGTATAAATATTTATAAAACTAATTAAACTTTGGAACAAATTTTTATTTCAAAATTTCATCTTACAAAAACTAAATTTTTAACTACTAAAAAGTAATTTTTTAAAAAAAATAAAAACATTTATACATTTTTGTTATGAAAAATACTTGCAGATTTTAAATTTGAAAAATTTTATGAAATGTTATTCGGGTTACATTTCTCTTTGAAGTTTTATTTATGTTATTAAGTAACCCGTAAAACTCATTTCAAATACAACCAAGTGTATCCAGAGATTTATCTAATTATCAGAACTATCCGTCTTACTTGAAAAAACGAAAAAATAAAAAATCTCGAGATATAAACTTCCCGAATTCATACATCTTTCGCGTGATTTTTCTATTTGCTCTAATTCACTCGTTTCACTTCACTCCACTAATTTATCCTTCTTTCGCTGCTCTACATGCGTGTGGAGGTTCGCACACACCTAACACACATTTATAACAGACTCTGAATGTGACATGAAAACACGAGCAATACAAATAAAGATCTTGACAAGAGGATTTGTTGTCGCGTCGAATTTGAGATTATGTGGTGTAACAAATTATTGAAATAAAGTTGTTCGAAACACTTTTTTAAATAAAAGTTTCATATATAATTCTGAAATTAGTGCCAATTACATTTATAAATTCAAATAAATCCAACACATGAATATAGGTTTTCGGTTTTTAATAATATAAAAAATTTAACATTTATATTAAAAGCACCTAACAAAATTTGATATTTCATTTTAACAGTATTTAGATATTAAATTAAATATTACGTTCTTAAACTATACTTCAGGATGGATAATTATTTTATAACCGTAATTATACTGTTATCCAATTGTATTTATTTATACGTTTTCCTTAAAATTATAAACAATATCTTGGCAGGATATGCTTTAATTGATTGTATTAAGTACAATAATATCATATTATTCTTCATTCACTAGGAACTCTGTATTTTTATGTTAGCTCAGAATATAATACTTATTACTAAAAGCAATAATACCAATTGAAAACTGGAAGCGTTTTCGCAGTTATCACAATACAATTTAGAATATCATTAACAATAATCGTATTCTAAAGTGCTAAGAATAATAGAAAGATAATACTCGTAAACAAAAATGAAAATTTATTCATCCTCTGAAACAAACGCTTGTAATATTCAGATATTTTCTTTATCCTTATAATTGCGATTTTATGGAGACAAATTAGTTTATGGAAATATAATGCAAGTTTTGTTTGAAAATATTACGTTTATTTAATACTGCAAAAGACAATTTCAAGGATTACGAAAGTTTTTTCTTGGTAGTCTCAGAGACTTATAAAGGTATACCATTATGTGACATACCGAGCGTTTATCACGTTTCTCTCTCTCTCTCTCTCTGCGCCTATCCCTCCCTCTTCTGCTTTCTCTCAATTTCGCTCGATACCTATGAAAAGAGGAAACGCAAGAGAGGGAAGGTAAACGAGCAGGAAGCACGTGACAGAGGCCGAACCGGAAAATGCGTTGGCGGCGCGTCATAAGATTTTCTTTTATGTATAAGGGTCGAAATTCGCTTGGCGTCTTGTCAGCTTTTTCCTTTTTTCTTCCCTCATTTTTCTGGAAGAATTGTATATAGGATGCGGGCCTCTTGGTGTACAGACACGCGACTCGACGCGAGTTTTTGATGGGGTTACGACAATAGTGTGTAAGTTGGATCTAGAGAGAGTGAGGGAGGAAGGGAAGGAGAGATGGAGAGAAAGAAGATGGGAGATGGCTTTATCTTGCAAATTTTACGCGTAACTCGCAAACATGGGGTTATGACAAACAGTATGTGTACTTCAGGATCGTTACTGTTTTTCTTGCAACGCACGTACCGAAGAGAATTTGGATTTTCCGTGGATAAAATTTGGAAATGTATAACTCGTAAGACTCTCCCCACACGTGAGTAAAAATTTTTCACAGAGAGAGGCAAATTAGCATTTTATTGATTAACCGGGAATCTCTATAGTTACTGAAGTCATTGACAAAATATTATCCGAGAGAAAATTCCTTTTCGTGAAAAAATTGTGTCTATTGGAAAATTGAGTAAGAAATTCAGAATACAAAGCATGTCTAATCGATGAGCAGTTGGAATTCCAATGGACTTGTTATTGTGTTAAACACTCTCAGCTGTTGCGCAAATCTCATGAATCGCTCCAGATTATATTCAACTACGTATACCATTATTTAAAAAAAAGGATTGAAACTTAAAAAGATGATTCTCGAGTCAGTGAACAACTGAGGCATGAATCCATCATAGAGCTTTGGAATTAAAATTCAATTTACAATTGCATATAAAAATGATAAATACCATCGTAGCATCAGCTGCTAAATTTATAATACGTTATCGATGCATTACTTGTTGATTATTTACATAATTGACTAGCATCGCGCCTTATTAAAGCAAAAACAAACAAATAAGCAAGAGCAAGAGGAAAATGCCTGGGATCGAATGTGCAGCCCGATAAATTCACAGACCACTGAATAAATTCGTCTGCCTTATTAAAGTTTTCTCTCCTCGGGTTAGCTTCTGATTCGCCGTCGAGCAATTAATTATGCACGCTAATCAATAAGCGGGGGCGCCTGCGAAACCTCAGGGTCTCTTTCGCTGAGCTGCTGCCAGAGATCGCGAGTGAATGAGAGGAAACGATATTCATCGGTCCTCCCATCAGTTCGATACGGTAATGATAACGCACCACCAATGATAAAACTTCCTGCCTTATCAGTGTCAATATGAGTACCCAAGTGCAAAATGAAAAAGAGTAATAGAATCTACCTCGTAAGTAGAAATCTACTACAGCGACTAGAGTTCATAAGGAAACTCGCAACCGTGACAAACTGATGGTCGGTAAGGAAGTGATTTGCTTACGGTTTGATGGAAATTCCACTGCTCAACTGGTTATTCCTGTGATCTTTAAAACATTATGTTATTTTGTTATTTCGTAATTTCCCATTCTACAGGAAAATCTGTCTTGTGTATTCGTACTACTTTATTGATTGATGAAAGTGAATTCAATATTTAACCAAATTCCTTCAACTATTGCATACATTCATGTAATTTCTTCGTCATCATTTAATACGTAAAAATAAAATAAAATGGGCTGAATTCGTGAAATTTGATACAATAATCAATATTTAAGGTAAACTATCCTTTATCCTATTATTACGTTGATAATAGATATTAAAATAAGTACGAATATCATATTCACGGTATGAGAAAAATTTGACCACCCTGTATAATATTATTCATATGAAATTAAAGAGAAAAAAATTATACTTTGCAAATATTGAAATATAATTCTTATAATGTAACCTGAAAAATAGGAGGCCATAAAATATATTTTTATTCAACAATGTTAGATTTTCTTTTAAAACTTTTTTAATTAAATTGAATACCTAATATAGAACACTACAAACAATAATAGTAAATATTATTATTATTAATTCAAAATATACTATTATATCATATAAACAATATTTTTATTACTAGGATAAGATAGAAAAAAAACGAATGAAAAACTATAAAAAAAAAAAAAATTTAATACATTTCTTAATGTAATTGGATCTCAACTAATAGCAATTTAATAAATTAATATATCATAATATCTAATACAATAATGTGAAAAAAAACTAATTGAGTTTATATTAATTTCTATTAGAATATACATTATTTTATACATGAAAATATTCAATACCCTAATAATTAATACAAGCAGTAAACTTTTATTAATTGTACATGGGTATATATGCATGAGTTTGTAAGTAAAATGCATCTAGTGAACAAAAGTAAATTTTAATCGAAATTTTAATTACGAACAAAAAATTCAAATAAACTGCGTAAAATTAATAATGAAAATAAATTTAAAAAAAAGAAACAAATAAATTTTAATATATTTATAAAATATATTTTGTTTATGTTTTGTTAAGAAATAGTGTAAATGTGTTCGTGTACAATATAATACGACATTTATATTAATTTTAATTCTTAACTTTTACCGAAATAATGAAATGATAAAGACTTACATTTAGTTTGGTGAAAAAATGTAAAGAGAAAGTAAATGCATACCTGAAAAAAAAATTGATAATTATTAATACTGAAATATATATATTTTTTAATTAAATTAAGAATGGATATAAACTATAATATATGAATTTTAATATTTTTATATATATATATATATTTATAATGATTATTTTATTTATTTTTTTCTTTATTTATTTCGAAAGAATGTATTTTTACAAAATACTCAATGAAGGTTTTATTATTCATAGAATAATATCCTGATCATGAAGAAATAATATGACTGCTCAACTCATACAATAATTATTTATTTTATTTTTGTTTTCAAATTAAATTCTCTATTGAAGAGAATTAGAAAAAAATACTGCTTTCAGATTGACGGATTGAAGACAATGTATTATTATACATATAAAAGATGTACAAATTATTGATTTCTCAGGATAATAAATGATAAATAATTTACTGGGAAAGGAAAATATATATCAGATATGAAATAAATGCCGTCTAACATATCTTGAAAACTTCTTCATACCGATATGTTCACAATTATGTAAGTTTATTTATAGCTATCGGAATTTTTTTTATTCATAATTCAATGGTAGAGTGAATTCTATAATAGAAAAACTTTTATTATGCTTTATTTTTTATGATATTTATTTTAATGGAGAAAGGAGGTGAAATTTTAGAATGTATTTGTTCATTTAAATTACGGAAAATTCCTGTTTTGAAACCACCTTCAATATACTTTATACCGGCAGCATAGGATAAATAAGTATTACGGATACTTTTTATACATTTAATACTTTTACATTAATATTTATTTTATATACGTTTAACGAATACAAATTAAAGTATGTTAATTTCAGAATTTTTTTGTATTATCGCATTGAATATTTTACACCTGCTGCATTAAATATACATATTCTTCTAAGCAAGAGGAAATATGAAAATTATTTAGAAGAAACAATTTTTTGATTATGTATTTTGTTATAGATGTATTTAAATGTACATATAAATCTTAAATGGTTGTTTTTGGACATAAAACAGTTGAAATAAATTGTAAAAGATATGATATTTACGCGTTAATGCATTTAAATTTATGTCATTCATTGCAAAAAGTTTATTTGATTTTAATTTAAACTGATTAATTAGGATTTTTTGTACCAATTATGATTTAACATTTAAATGGTCAAATTAAGAAAACATTCTTTGAAACATCAAATTCATTTGATCTAGTAAAAATAAATAAATTAGGTATATTTACTCTCTTCCTAATTAATATCACATAAATTATATAGATAATAGGAATTGTGTTACAGTAATGATAATTTGGTCAAGACTATAATAAAAATTCTATAGATTTACTTACTTAACTAGTTAACAATTCAACTTATAAATGCCATTTAAAATACAATGGATTAATGTGACTTCTCTGTCGTGTCATCAAATGAAATTATTAATTGGATAATAGTAATCGACATTTGCTTAATTATTTATAATAAATTGTTTATAATTGAATCAAGAAAAGTTATACGTAAAAAGTATATAAACTGCTTTTGTGATGAATAAATCAAAATACGTTACAACATTTTCGGCAATCGGTAGTGTTTGGCGATTAGCATGGTGTGAGAGAGGTCAATGAATAATTAAAACTGCATTAACGAGATTGAATTTTAGCGAATACAGGCAGTATTACAGTGTCAATAGTGAAGCACACGACTCCGCTAATGCAATTACTCAAATTCCCACAAAATTTTGAATGTTGAATAAAATTCTATTGTTTTCGAATGGGCCGGAGAGGAGGGCGATGGAGTTAACGGATCGAAATACATTCGAGCGACTCAACAATTAACATTTAAAAGCTGATGGAAATAAATTTAAAGGTCCAACGCAGTCTGAAATAGTTGCCGCTTTCTCGCTCGCTCACTCGCTTGACCGCCGATTGTTCCCCCGACTAAACCAAGAAGGAGAGCAAGAGAAAAATGCGCGGGACTTATTGAGTGAACAGTTGCGAATCCCAATAGATATCGTATCTCCCGAGGATCTAGATGCTTTCCGCAGCCGAGATAGTTCTCGTGTACTCGGACTCGATCTCGGTAAACGGAATACGGGCGAGTCGGAGGCTGCAAGCAGTGAGGGGGAGGGGGGAGGACGGCGAGCAGAAACCACGACGAGTTACTTTCTAGCCCGAGGCGCACCGGCATGTTTTCGCGCCGAGTATAAAGTGCGGGGCTCCTGCCGCCGAGACTTTTTCCCGAGGCTTTTCCCCTCTCACATCGGACCAGAGGAGGTTCTTGGGTTTCGCGCGAATTTCTATAAGCCTTTTCTCTCGTAAATGCGGACGCGCTCTCTGCGAATTTTCCGACGTGTTCTCACGTCGCGGCTGAGTCGATGCTTTCCGCCGATTTTCCGGCCCCCCGGAAACCCGATCCTTATCCTCAGCGCTAATCTGTCGTTCATTAGGATTGCTGATATTCGTATTGCACACATTCGGATGCCTCTTCTCTTCTCTCGGCAAACTATTTCCCAATATCAGCAGATACGAATAAGTTTACATCATGCACTTTTTGATAATTATGTTTTGAGTGCGCTTTTACAACTCGTTGTAACATTTAGATTATCTAAACTGGCAGCACAAGTGAACCGGATTCATACGGACCAATTTTCCCTATGAAAAATCCTGTTTCTTACAACGAAATATCCAATTGTGCCTTTCACAATGTACCTGACCATTTTTATTTCACAGTTTTCTTTACAAGCTTAACTCCTTAAGCAACGTGTACGCTCTTTATTGCACAATCGATTTAACATTTTTGAAAGGGCTTTTAACGGGCTTCACTATTGATGATTCGACAGCTGTTTCCTTCAGTAATTCATGAACAATTATTATAATTAAAAAATTTTAAATATCATTTTCTCGTTATTTCAAACAGAAATGTACGTTCCCAGGTACAATGTTAACTTATGCACATTGTTCCAAAAACTCATTAATATCAATGCTATTAAAATTAGTTTTGGAATCTGCAATTCCTATCATATACACCGAGCATTATTAATGTACTTCTTCTTAAATTTTTTTTTTTATTATTCATTTTACTGGGATTATACAAGTACCTACATCGTTAACAAATCTTACACGAATTAAAAATGTATTTTAAAATCTTTAAATTATCTAATTACAGCAAGTAAAATAATTCAAACTCCAATTCTTTAATTCCCAAAGAAACTATATAATGACGTAACGAATACAAACATGCGGTCATTTTCTATATACTTCCCAACTATAAAAATGAAAATTTATGATTAGTTTCTCCAATATAACACTATGCAATTAACATTGTTAAAAATGATAAAAGCTTTATTTCAATACCAAAGAACAGTCAATACTACTTTTTTTATTAGTAATATAATAATAGACATTAAACTTAATAAAAAGCCTGTTACTTGCAGAATATTATTTCATTATATACATCCGAAATGTAAATCTTATAATACAAGTAAACAAGAAATCGTGTGTACGTAGTAAGGGCAGCATAACCATTTTTACGCTCGATGCTTTAACATTATTGAAATCGATTTGAATTGGACAGAGTTACTTTTTGTCGCAATATAAAAATTAGGTATTATCTCGCCTATTTTAAATATAGATTGAAATTATAAAATAAAATAAAATGCAATAAAGTTTGAGATTGACCAGAGTCTTTTCCTTTTATTTGCTTTATGTGCTTCTCAATTTGTAAAAGTCATGAGTATATGCAAAATTCAAAGCATCTTTTATCATAATACATTACGTCTATGAAGCTCAATTCAATTAAATGTAAACTGGTCAAAGGGACCGCGAAAGAACAAGAGGTAATGGAAGAAAAATTATACAGTTATCTTTAATTATAACTCCCTAATTTATCCTAATCATGAGTTTCCACATTATTTACGAATTCTACCTTACGCTCAATTCGATCAATGAAATTCAAATAGGATGGAAAAAATACGAAAGCAACAATGAAAGTCAGGCAGAAGCAGTTTTCTTTTCATAATTCGTGAACGGGATTTTACACTTTTAATTTTCACGCTTGTTTTTCATTTTAGAAATCGAGTAGCAAAGCCATCAGGACGACATTCTGCCACGATTATTTCCCTTGCCTCTCTTCTCCAGGTATTTTTCTCTCTCAGCTCTGAAAGAAATAATTGTATTTTCCGCAGTGTAATTATGCATCCATCGTATGCATTCCACGTGATATTTTTGTCTAAATATTTCTCTTCATCGTTCGTTTATTTTCCTTCCATTCATAAATGAGTGGGACAGTTACCTAATACCTAGTTTTTTACGATCTAGAGTCAAGAAAAGAGGGATTACATCTTGCGCTATAGAATTTGGTCATGTTTCATATAATAGAATATGGGATTGTAAGGTTTCCATTTATCAGAAATACTGAACGTAGCAAGTTCTTTGTTATGAAATACAAATTATTGCCCTTTTACTTTTTTCAAGCCATTGGCAGTGCGGAATTATAGTAAATATTGCGTTACCTGCTTACCTATAAAAAAGTTGTTCTCAACATAAACATTTTTGTATATTTAGATAATTACCTGTGTATTCAAACAGAAAGTATAATATAATGTCGATGCATGTTTTCTTGCATAACAGACTCGTAATATTTTCATCAGTTAAAGATTGTATCTGTTGGAGACATGTTGTCCTGATTGTAAAAGCTTTAATTTTACAAAGATCAGACAATTAATTTTTTTTAATTATCAACATTTCTCATCCATAGTAGGACAATTTTAATTATGAAACGAACGCAAGTGTTATTTGTTTAAATGGAAAATTTAAAACATCTTGTAACATTTATAAATTAATTGCCAGGAATTCCATAAAATTCACAAGCGATAAATTAATAAAAAAAAATATTAGAGCTGCACTTTTAATCAATAAAAGGAGGTCCACATTTCAAAGATGCAATTTATTTTTCCATTTCAAAGTATTCCTTCATGTTCATTTACTCGGCACATTTAATAAAGTGAAATAATTAAAGAAAATAAAGTTAACCACATAACTTCCGAGCTAAAAAGAACAATCAAAGTGAAGTTATTACAAGTTATATAGTTATTGTTTAAGCTTCAAAAATACTACACATACTTCTTTAAATTTTATCATCCAATACACATCACTAAAAGAAATATCAGATTGAACAATAAAATTTGCGATTTTTAAAACGTTGAATATCTGCATGGTACGGACAGTAGTGAAAAAGCTGCTTTTGAGGTAAAATTAGTAAGAGCAAAAATTATCAAGTGGCTTTTACCGTTATTTAAAGGGTAATAGTTAAAAATTGAAATGCCCTCTCGAGGAAAAATGTTGCTGCACCTGTTCAAAAGCGTGCGAGTCGTGGTCCAAATAGTAATGATGGTAATGGTGATTGTGGCAGTGGTGGTTGTCGTCGTCGTCCTAGTCTGCTGGACTAATGTATTTGCGGGATTCCGTTAGAGTTAAAAAAAACGCCGTTAAGTACAGAAGCATCAACACCGCAGATCAACATCTCCGGTCATCTTTTGTAACGCACGTGCGCAGTTTCGCTCCAGGTGTGTGTGAGATTGAAACTCGAGGTATCGGATCGCACGTGTCCATTATCCTCCCGGGTATCACCGGCAATCGCTATTTTTAAATATTTCTCGTGTCGAATTCGCACGAGTATAAATTATTTGCGACATTCTCGTGGTAATATTTTTGCTGCTCATGGTAATTAATTGTGAAATTCATTTTATAACCACCAGTGCGCGAGTGCCAACGCAAAAATCCGAATATTACTTTATAAAACAATAATTGCAGCGTGAAATTGATTATTGGATGCGTCTGTTTGACCGAATGATGATGAGTAATGAAGGATGAAATGATGACCCAAAGTCAGTCTACCTGCATTAAAATTGAAAAATATTTTCAATAAAATAATTTATTTACCATGTTTTACGGTGACGTTTCAATTTTCAATTCTCAAAGAGATGGCTACATACGAATTTTCAGTGGGTTCAAATTTCTTTATTTGCACAATATTTTTTATTTTGATAGAATGAGCATTGAGATTTACATTCGTGCAAGGAGAAAAAATAATATACAAAGAAGTTTAATGAAAAAAGTCTCGGTTTCAAAATTATTCGTAAATTAAATGAGATAAAATGGTAAAATTAAATAAAAAAGAAATGCGCCAACTTTTTTAATAAATTAATTCTTTTTCATGAGTGAAAATCAGGAAATGAAAGTGAGGATCCAAATTTCGTGAGTTCTTCGGTAATTGTAAAAAACTTAGCAAATTTTATTAGACTTTGAGTTATAAATGCACTATCTGCACTACTGGGTAATAAAAATTATAAGAATATGTCCTTGAGTTTTTCCCTGAATAAAATATATGATCTAAGAGTATAATATTAAATTAATATGAGGAATGTTTTGTGCATTGTGAAGTTTATCCACGTGACGCGTCATATTTTCCAAAAACTTTATATTGTAACATCATAAGTTGTAGTATTATAAAAATTTTAATAAGAATTTAACAAAAAACGAGGGAAAGAAAAGCAGAAGTCAAAAGGGTGTGAACGAAACCTTTTTATGCACTTTTTCTACTTCAATTTCCGTGCTTATTTTTATAATTTTTCCTTCGTTGACAAAAAGTGTACATTATTGCATCAACGAGTATTAAAAAATGGTATCGAATATTTCTTCGGAGGCTCTGAGCATTCGTCATTTACCGTTTAAATTTCCAAATGAAAGAAACTTGTGAGAAATGGCTTTTATATTTTTTATATTATAATTCCATATATTTTTCCTGTATTTAGAGTACCTTCTCATTGGAAAAGTATTGGCGCTTAATTATTCAAGCACCGAGAAGCGAAAATACTTCCTTGTTTGAAATAACTCTAGTAAAAGAGCGATGTTCTCTTGGTATAAGGTAAGAAATATGAAAGAGAGATGGGGGAGAGGAGAGCGAGAGAGGCAAAGAGAGAGAGAGAGAGAGAGAGAGAGAGAGAGAGAGAAAAGACAAGGAATTTCTGGGACAACCGTGGCTCTGCTTATTTGCTCTTCCTATTAAATTTCTAGCTCGGCTGAGTAAATACTAGTTTAATAACTATAAATTTGAACATCCTTTATGTATAAGTGAGATAATATCTTTTGTGACTCTCGGAAAAGCCAAAAAGTCAGACGGAGCTTCCATCACTTTGATCACGAGCACCAAATTTTTCCTCTGCGTTCAGAAGTGTCTCAAGGCATTCGCTCCTGCCCAGGACGATTGCAAAGAATCCTCTGGATCGTTGGGATTCCCAGCCTCTGCCACAGTCTTTTGATATTTTCACGCAAAACATATCTCGTCGGTCGTCGCAGAGAGCTCATCACAAATTCTGAAAAAGTGTGATCCGGAAAGCTCTGCAGTGCCGGAAGGGGAAAGCGAATGGAAACCTCTCGGATTCGGTTGTCGCGCACCTGTTCGCCTCGCATTTCCTATTCTCAAATGATTTCACAAACCCAGTTGCACTGTTTGCACATTCTAATGCTTCGACTCTCTCTCTCTCTCTCTCTCTCTCTTTCTCAGTCAATCTACTGGACTCCATGGCCCTTTTCTTTTCTTTCGAAACAATATACGTGCGCCTTGCCTCCATACTCTTCCTTCTTTTACCTTTCTATCCTCTTTTTATATATTTCCCCTTTCTTTTTGCGATTACTATTCGCACCTTTTTTCTGTTATCGATCTTCTTTACCCATATGTGCACTCTCTCTCTCCCTCTCTCTCTCTCTCTTGCACGATAATCTTCGGATTGTTTTTTGCAGCAACTCTTGTTCAAAGTAAAGCATACACTTTGATGGAGTACAAAATATATCGGGCAATGATTTCGAAATTTTTTCATTTTTGTAATATTAATGCTTGTAGAAAGAGATTATGACAAGAAGATAACCCTCGGTATTTGCAATACTGAATTCCTCGCAGCGATACCAAAAAGGGATCTCCCCCATCTGGCCATGTTGGACAAGAAGAAAATATTGATTCTTACCAATTGTTGCCAATTCGATACTTGCGCCAAGAAAGAAATCCAATCGCACTCATATGGTTTTTTAAGTAGGCAAACTCGTTTCATAAATTATGCTTTTTAAGAACGAGTGCTCAAAGACAAATGTTGTTTACGTATGACTTAGTCACGGAGGCTGCACTAGTTTTTTATTCCGCCAGTTTCGAGAGTAACTTTTTATCAGATTATAATATCAAAGTAAAGTATTATTAAAGATTCCGTAGAGATCGTTATTTTATTTATAGCAACAAAATGCAGCCACGGGTGATCGAAGCGAGTCCGATTAAAATGCATCCGTTATATCTCCGTTCAATACTTTATTCTCCTCTCATTCCATGACTGCTTCCAATTGCATTGCTTGGACTACTCTCTCTCTCTCTCTCTTTCCCTCCGTCTCCCCCAACTTTGATTCTCTATCTACCCTCTTCCCATCTCCTTCGGCTCGCTCGATCTTTGTCTCTTTGTAATTCTTTTTCCTCGTTGACTCGGGACTGCAGCGGCTCGGCCAGCAGAGCTCAACACAACCCAATGCAACACAACTGAATACAACAGGATACAACACAACACCGCTAACGCACGAGCACAAAATCGCTCTTTGTGTATATTCTTTTACGGGTGTTCAGGGAAAAGTCGACGGAATTGTGACGCTCCATTCTCTCTCTTTTCAATGCCTCACTTTTTCCTTATTGAGACTTTCCTCTTTTCTTCATTATGCCAAACATATTTGCCCAATTTTCCAAAAACGAAAAAAAGTAAATAAATAATAGAATAGCTTATTGGTGAAATGAATTATTTACATGCGGCATTTAAGTGGCCCCTGTTAAATTAAATACAGACGATCCTTACGCATTCCCTCGCGTTTTTACCTACATCATCGACCACCTTCTTAGTTATATATTTACGAGAGGCCAAACAATCTCATCTTGGCCTTTCCAAAGAACTTTATATAAATATTTAAAATTTATATAAATATTGCGATTACCGCAATTTCACCTCCACACCAATTATTTAAGCGGGAACGAGCTTAAAAATTATTTTTTAATCCGATACATTTCCATTACCCTTGATTGTTTCGCCGTAGCTAAATATAAAAGATGGAAAAGATAAAAGAACGCAAGAGGGATTATAATATTAAAATCACGCTCATCGATATTACCTATGAGTATTCGAAAAGTTTATCTGCAGTTGGACCGCCGGGAAAGTAAAAGGAAGGAGAGCTTAAATACCAATGATTTCAATCGACAATGCAAGTGTTTCTTATTTTTAGTTATGTACTAATTTGACCGGCTAGGGATTTTCCCAACAATTCTTCATTCCCACTATTATTCTACTGACATCAAAAGCTCAATCGCTCACACAATCCGATCTCTGTCTGTGTACCAAAAGAAGTTGGCCGATTAACAACGGCATCAGCGCCAAAACTCCCGGTTAGGTTCTCCAGGATTCAAAAATCTTGAAATATGTCCCAAAAAGAATATTCAGAGTCCTCGATATTGCTCTTAACGAGGCGAAACCTCTGATCGAGCGTCTTTGTTGTTGGGCCGGAACAACTGAGTAACTGAATAACTGAACAAGTGAGCAAGTAAGCGGCCGAGCCCAGGATGAACTTTACGAGGGAATCGCTAATTGATTATTTAATTGAGAGATGTAGACCTGGAACAAATTGTCCTGTAAATTCTCATCCATTTGTGTCTTCTGTCATACTTTTTTGATTATGTTGGAGAATTTCGATCGATAGAGCTGCGGATTTATACGCATTATCTTACCCGAATTTTGGATTTTCATCATTCCAACCAAAATACTCTACTATACTCTACCATTGCAAATTAAAAAATCTATCATTTTTAAGTATCCTTTTGATATCATATATATTTGCTGTATCAAATCCCAAGGATTTTCATCAATATTTTATTCGAACTTATAATGTTACTGAATCAATTCCACCGGAGAGATTCAAATGAATTTTTTACATTTTATCCCTTATGCTCATATGATAAATATATGTACATTTAACTAATGAATTAATCAAATATCATAAAAATATGAAATCTCGTGATTACACTCATCATTTCAAAAAGTTTTAATATTTTTTAATTAATTTAATGACACAATTTTAACCTACTAAATATGTTTTATAAAAGCACGTCTAAAGGTAAACTTCTATATGTTGCATTGACGAACTTGTGTAAAATGTATGTATGAATAGAATGTTTATATCTCATCACAGTTCGTTAACTGCTTAAAATATCTCAAACAAGGTTCGTATCAAAACCAATAATAATCATAATAATAATAACGATTATAATGATAGTAGTAGTAGTAAAATTAATTGTATAGGTAACAGTCAAAGTTGAGGGATAAACGAATTCCTATTCGAAATATATAATATTATCCAATTATGGTTGGATATCAAATTCTAAAATCTTAATTAATCAAAAAGATTGAAGTCGTTTTCATTTTTCATAATTGATAAATTAATAATAAGTCTATATAAACACTTATTGCACAATACAATTTATTATGAAGTTGTTTTTGATGATAATCAATAACAGTCTCCATAATTAACATATGAGTATAAGTATGCTGTTGCTTTTTTCCTTTACTTTATTCACTATTTATTTTACCTACGATATTTTTTTATTTATTTATTTACCTTGATTTCAATTCAATATTATTTATATTTAATTAAGCAATCTTTTATACAAATTTCTACTAAAAAATATTTTATTTTAATTTATTTAAATTTATTTGACCATTTTTTTACTTAAAATTTAACTATGAGATGATTTATTTTCTAAAAGAATTTATATTAAGTATTATAAATTATCTAATTTTATATCAGCACATATCAATAATAAAATGAATACCAATATTAAGTGAATTGCTGGTTTGCAAGCAATGTATAAATTTTTTAAATATATTTTAACTACCGTTTACATCAAGACAAGTAAATAAGAAAATTTCTTGTTAATTATTTTAATGCAGTTGCTCGAATTTAAAACTCGTATAAAATTTCATATTTATAATCAGTAATTTCAATAAAATTAAAAAAATCATTTGCCATGTAATAACAATAATAACAATTTTTACAGAAAGATATATTCGAGTCATAAAATTAATGATAAATAAGGAGTAACTGGAATTTCGCAGTGTTGTAGAGAATTTCTGTTAATCTCGAGAGAATGTGAAGTATTAAAAATAATTTGTTTAGAGTAAAAAAAAGTATAGCAATACATTCAAGGAATACAGATTAGGTTACTAAAATTTCTAATTTAAACATAAAAGTTAAGTATAATGAAATAATGAATAATATACATAAAATCTGCTTTAGAAAAGCAACATTTTTAAAATAAAATATATTTAAAACTATATTTAAAAAATACAGCTTTTTGATTAAATAAAAATTTTCGATTTTAGTTTTTAGTTTCCCAAGTCAATTACTTTTACATCTATCGATATAATGTGTTAAATTTAATATAATTTTTTTAATATTTCAAAATAAATCTTATCTCTTTAACTTTGTATTAAACGAAAATATATAAACTCAATGTATTTCTCTAAGAAATATTGAAAATTGGATACAAAAGAAATTAATAAATCATTGATGTCGAGGTATTAGTACAATTAGTTATAGTCAGAAACTAGTATTGAAACGAAGCTTAATTACAAATATTTATATGAAAAGCAAAATAATAAAAAGAACAGATTATACAATAATTCCTATATTATGTTTAATTACATTTCAATGGAAAATCATGTCAAAGTTTATGTGATTATTGAAATTGAAATGATAACATGTTGATTAGTGTTGAACCCCTTCGATATCTTATTTTTTATTAAACGCTTTAATAATTATTAAAGGGTTTAATAAAAAATATGCAGCTTTTTCAAGATAAAATCGACGGAAAAAATTAAGCATTTTTTAGATGATAAATATTTATAATATTTTAGGAAAAATATATTAGTTTTCGATAAAAAAGAAATTGTTTAAATACTCATTGACGAACAGGCAAAACACTCAAATTAAAAACAAAGTAAAATTTATATAAACACGAGTGAAATTTTCTGAATTGAATATTTGCTGAAGGTTGTAATTTTATAAATAAATCATAAAGTCCCACGCGCGTGGTTACCTGGTGCATATAAAAGTTCAATAAAATGAAAATTTATCAACGAATTTCCATGGAAAATACTTGCCCGAGTTTTTAATAATAAGATTATCAAAGTAGGTTGATTGGATAAAGATGAAATCGAAGAAGAGGAAAGTTGAAATAATGAAATGAACTTGTATTTTCACTTTTTGTTTGTCGGGGAGGAAATGCCACAAGTTCAGGTCGCTCGAAATCCTCGCGGAGTGTCGTGTCTCTTGTCCATAATCTCGTTCAAAACATGTTCCCAGAAAATAAGTGCCAGAGAAAATAAGTAGGTTACTGGAGGCCTGACAGCTATCCGATATAGATTTTTTTCCCATCATCATTGCGAATTGTGTCAGCACAACTTGAGAACCTGCACTCGGCGACTAAATCTGATTATATACTGGAAAATGTCAGGCCAAGGCAGGCGGACTCTTATTTCAGTCTCGGGTCTTATCGAATCAGCGCGCAAAACCAGTGGAAGCCTTGGCTGTCTCGGGAAACGCCTAGCCGTAAGTCAATCTGCCCGCAGATACAAATGCAGCCGAGGTTGCCCTGCCTTCGGTCCCTCGGAGTCGGATCGGAAGGAAAAGGTGATTCCGAAAAGATGCCGTGCCCCGATCGCACCTAGAAATCCAACCCAATAATCCAATGCGTGCACTCCACCTTCCACTTTTCTAATATTAGAACTAACCCAGATGTGGATCGCGCAAGAGCCGATCGAACGAATCGAATCTGGTTGGACTCTTGGTAAAATCACCTCGTCCGACTTTGTGACTCATCGGATTCCTCGGTCGCGCACACTTTAGCTCGGCCATTTCTCGGGCATTTCTCGGATGATCCGGAGAGTCAACAAAAAGGAGTCAACTCTTGAAAAGGGCTCGATCCACGAGGACTTGTGCACAAGACCTCGTCTTTACAGCAAGACCGTCAACTTTGGTTTTTGGCGGCTTTTTGGCGCCGGTCGACGCCAAAAAGCTCCCCAAAATCGGACTCCTTTGCCGCTCGTATTTTTTACGAGTCTTCTTTGCCAATTTGCTTTGGCCTGCAATGGCAATAATAGTTGCACCGGAAGCCGCTTCATCATAAATCTCGAAAAAGATCTCAATGGAATGCAGGGGGATACTTGGCTCACCATAAAAGAGAAGACTCGGTGCCAATTGTCGTCAGTTATTACGGTAAATTCGATTATGCAGTTTTTCATTCAATGCAATTATACGCTGCATTTATAGTTTTAGATTTGTATACTAATGTTATCTGTACGTGAGGCACGCTAAGAGCTAAATTTGAAATGGCGAAAGATTTTTAATTTTTTTATGTAATGCAAGTGCAGTTACTCGAACTTATTGTCAAGCATTTCGAGCCCATTGAACTTTATTTTAATTCATCTTCCTTTAATTTGCCCTGAAAACTTTTCCTTCAATATTACCGGAGGTATAAGGTGGTTATATGGAAATTGAAATTAATTTTTACAAAGGCATTTTCAAACTATTCAACTTTATACTTATTATTATCGATTACTTTTTTATTACACGATAAGAACATTATAAATTGCAATGCATTGGTTAATTTAAGAATATTAAAACAAAATCACAATACTACGTAGTCTATGCACTAATTTCAAAATAATACATTGTAACTTACGAAACAAGGGTGGTTTACTCTTGTAATTATTAACGAAACTCACCTGTAACACAAAAATAAAAAAGCAATTAGATAATTCTCTGAAATTTTTATTTTTTATACTAATATTTTGCACTTAATCTTTACTAAAATTTCTTCATTAAATATTTAATTGGTTCCCAAAGGTTATTTGAAAATTTTTACAAATATTAGAATCATGATAAAATGAGTAATGATAAAATAAAATAATATCATGTATTTATTAAATTAAATAATCATAAAGTACAGTTCGTCATTTTTTATATTTAATTTGTTTCATTTGTCTAGTTGTTTTAAATTTTACTTCGACTTTGTCCTTTAAATAGTTTAAGATTGTTTAATTCATTCTGTAAGGTAACACGTAACTGAAATAGTTTGGAAATATACGCTTACCAATGTATGGAATATACAGATTTAGTTTTTTTTTTTAAGGATGAGTTTATATTGAGCCTTTATTTGCGTACTTTTTATACAAAAAATCCATATTACACAAAATGAAGCAACTGTTCAACTAATTTTTCTAAAGTAAAAAAGTGCAATGATTTCGAAAGCTCTTGACCTAGTTGAGGAGTAAACGTCAAGGAGTAAAGTAACATATGCAAAAGTAATATGTTTCAAATAACTTTCCGATAGACGACTTCGGTTACATTTCAATTATTATTAAAAATGAATTTGAATTAATGAATAAAATTAATTTTGACTAGATTTAGACACCATAACAATATTTTTACAAATTTAAAAAGTTCATTTTTTTTCTTAAAACGATATATAAAAGAAATAAGAGCTTTTTAAGTCTGGGTATTACAAAAAAATATTGTTTGACAAAAATTTTATTTGTTTGTTTTTACATTTTCTTTCATATAGCTTTTGATATAAGTGGCTTTGCATTGAGAATAACTATAAAGATTTAACTAACCTTATTTAGAAAAGTTTTAATCATTAATAATTTGGCTTCTTTGTTTTTCAAATCAATTACATTTAAAGCTACTTTAACAAAATGTATCGGAAATGTAGTTTGAAATTCTTTGACAAGAATTATGATGTATTTCATATGTGTATGTATTATATTAAAAATGGAAGTAATACGAGATAAGAAAAAGTCAAGAGTAAATGTCTTATTTACATTTTTAACCAAATTTGGACAGAGGCATATTTTATCGAAGCTTTAATCTGAATATAATAATAAGTCTCGTCTGGATCTAAAGAGTGAATAGATTTTATTTTATCCTTGATATTGAAAAGAGTGCAAATAAAAAAAAGATCTTATGAATGTCGATAAAAAGCGATCAATACATTTCGAAGACCTGCATACAAAAATGTGAGCCCTGGCTCCACCATTGCATGTACACATATATATAGATACCCACATTATTCAACCCACGCACGAGCAGCTCGCTAATCGACAAACAGTCACAGTAAGCCTCCACCTTAAACTATATTATATTTCTCTGACGTTATTATGAGCACCGCTTTTCCCGTGCGCAATTACCGGAAAATTCAGAATGAAAGCACGGAAAGCAACAGATGCGTGTAAATATCCGAGGGTAAATATTCCCGAGTGGCATCAATGACAAACAAAGTCACATCAACACGCACAAAGAGTAATTTAAATCTTTCGAAGGAACGATTTAAATTTTGTATCGAAATCCCGACTTCCGGTGCGAATCCCGCCCGATTGCCAACCGGAGCACGCACGCCTCGCCTCACATCGAAATACATTATTTATAATAAATAAAAGTGTCATCATCGTAAAGTCGCGATCATCGTCCCGCCGGGAGGTTACGCCACTGTGGGGGTAGGGGAGCCGGGGGCAGCGCCCGTGACGTTCGCGGCGCGACAATGACGTCGTCTCGTCCTTTCTTTTTTTATCACCTTCTCCTTCTTCTCCTTTATCTCATTTTCGTGCCTCCTTAGCCTCTCACAAATCCTATCCCCATCGGTGGAGACTCAATTACAGGACGGAGGAAAAGTGAGCCAAAGTCGCTCCCGCTCATCCCCATAATTGACTGCTCCCCAGCCGGCGAATTAAAATTCCTTTGCTCGATCGAATAATGGAATTAAGTGGGCGTGCGAGACCCCGTAAAAATGATAATGGAACGCTGATCGGGTGGAAAGCTAAAGCTGCGAGAGTGCGCCGGGATTTCTTCTCACGAGAGCAAAAGGAAAACGCGCCGCCGAGTCAAGTGCGGCCAGTCACGAGAGCAGCAAAGTGGAGCAGAGTCGAGTCGAGTAGAGTCGAATCGAGTCGAATCGAGTCGAGTCGAATCGAGTCGAGTCGAGTCGAGTCGAGTCGAGTCGAGTCGAGTCGCCGCACCGGCTCCCGGTCGCCGATGATGATACGCAGAAGCGAGCCCGAGGAGGTGGAGGAGCTATTTTTAAGTGCAGGGCCACCGTCGGTGCGCCGATACTTCGATATTCCGATACTCCGCGGAATATCACGGAACCGGAATATCAAGGCGCCGACTTATTTCCTTGCGCTCACGCCGGAGGATCGTAACCTCCTCGAAGTCTCCGCGGAACCTCCTCGGAACCTCCGGGGAATGCGCCCGATAGCCTTGGAGCGTGGACTCGTCGGCCCCCCCCCCCCGACTCGAGAGCCAAAAGTGCAGAGGGCCTCGGAGGAGCTAAAGATGCGCATTCCCCTGATTCGATCCGCGGATGCTGGGACTGCTAGATTTCTCTCCCCTCTCGCGTCTTCCTCTCACCGCCCTCTCCCTCGATCCATCTCGTCCTCGGTGAGACTAGATGTTTTTACACGCGTTGGCAACTCGCTCGCACCTCTCCTCTCCCTCCGTCGATCAATTTTTATCAATTCAAGTAGGTTATCGGAAAAAATTAACGTCCGAGTGAAAGTCGCGCGAGGGAAGAGTGCAACTCGGAAAATCGACTGGGTGATCCTTCAATTGGAGGATCACTCGGTGTTGCGCGCAATTGGACGGGGACGAGCCATTACTCGAGATTTACTGGACCTCGGTGATTTATGATTTAGTGAGATTATGATGAGTGATCGATGATTTAGTACGCAACGGAAAGATCTTCAAATTTAACTTTAACTCGGTTGAGCTCGTTGATACGTGGATGATACGTGCCGTGTTTATAATTTTATAATATTATGAAAGGGATTAGCACCACCGGTGATTCCCCGACAAAAGCTTCGCTCAATCGGACGAAAAAGCGCGGAATATACGACTCGTTACACAAAGATAAAGTGCACCGGCTAAAACGAGAAAAACTATATTTACATGGAAAACGTACCCGGGGCAGAAAATATCGCAGCTTTTTAGAGTGAGATTCCTCGGTAATTGCGCGAGTGGAAATATGGAATGGGTTGAATTTTCAGGGATAACACGCACTCCGAATAAGCCTCTTTGAATAAGCTAAATTGTTGTACTCTTATGTTTATTTGGCTTGAACATTTTATTCGATAATTTTTGTACGATATCTCAATTCTCATTTAATTTTTAACAATAACTAAACTCTTTATAAAATTATTCTCATTGGACAAGTTCTTGAAAATGCAAATTCGAAATTAATCGTTGCTTTAATTTATATTTATTTTCAATTTGAAAAGCCATTTTTTGAAATGAATTTTATTCTGTGATTTTAAACCATTTATTGTTTGATAAATGAATTAACAATACAAATGAAAAGTTTTTCTTATTTATTGACAACACATTTTTCGTGTGCAAAAAGCTTTTTATACATTGTAGTTCTTTATGTTTCTTATTTATTCTTTATTTATTATATTCGCTTACTCTACCATACTTTCGCAAATAAGAGCACAAAGGAATTTAAAGAAAATACAAGTCTTATAGAATGAGAAACTTGCCGTTCATCAAATGCATAATATGCAATTTATGAAGTATGAATATGCACACGTTCAAAGAAATATTTGTTTGCTATCAATTTAATTATATCTCAAAGATAATGGTTAATTCACAAATACGCCCGCAAATGCATTTACAAATAAATAACAGAATTGGTTACGTATGCGTATTGAGGTTTGCGAGATTTTGAAGTTAAGCTCACGCAAAGCCTAGTGTCGAGGGTATAAAGTTAATAATGGGTCAAGGTAAGGAGGAAAACAGAATTTTCGCGGCAGATATTCCGCTGTCCAGTCGCTAACGTACGTCACGTAAACCGAGGAGTAAAAAAAAGTTCCATCGTAGCCTTGCGTAACGAACATTTACAATTAGATTAACAAGAAGAATCGCCGCTTGTAGACGAAAAATCGATATACCATTGGAATAATAAATTCCTTGGCCAAGTTGGAGCTACACTCGAGAGCCAGAGAAGAGCTATTCCTCATAAGTAAAGATGGAGAATCCGGGTTCTCGACTGCGGAGTGTGCGCGTGAGCATGCGAAATCAAAGGCAAAATCAACCCCCGCTGTCGCGGAAATGAAACTCAAGGGAGTGCCCCCGCACTCGTAGGCGTCGCGATCCTTTGATGTGCGGCGCCAACGAATCCAGAAAGAAGGGGCGAGGAGAGACGCACCGCCACCTCCATTCACCTTTCACCTTTCTCTCTCCTTCTCCTGAGTGGGCTCTTTACTTTTATTTGCCGGGTATCGATCATTTATTGGCTTATTGGCTCAAAATCGACTCGGGTGTCGGGCTCGACAAGCGGCATCGAAAGTCACTCGCCCGATTTGAACCTCGTACCCAGCCAAATATTTATAATCATTTTACCCACAACCCCCCCCTCCCTACTAAAGAATTAGAGAGTGGGAGATACAGGCCTAAGTACCTTCATTCGCAGAAAATAAATATTCCATCCTCGCCATTTGGCGCTTAACTAATGAATTACGAGTCAGATGAGCACTGAAAAAATCTGAAATTTATTAGATGTTGCGAGATTAGGTGCTAGCCTAATCAACCGTTTAACTTGGAGAAATAAATATGACTTTCGTAGATGCCGGTCTCATTGTGATTTGTAATCTAGTATTTGTTCTGGAAATAAAAGGAAGCGAGTTCTGATTTTCGAAAAAAAAGGGCATTTTTTCTTGCACATCGGAAAACACTCATTTTGCTTCGAAATTTGTAAATTAAGTCAGAGACTATCTTGATAAAAAATACATTAAAGCGCAATTGAATACTAATGGAAAAAGCATTATTAAAATGTTAATTTATATGCGATTGAGGTTTATTAGAGAATATCCTTTTTATATTCATCTGTCAGAAATATTGGAACCGCTAACTCAGATATTAATTGTGTAATATTAGAAGAAAGAACATCCATCAATTTTACATAAAATAGAAACTATAACTCGATGTTCATAAAGATTTAATCTAAAGCGCTATTTGCTCTGTACAGGAATTACAATAGAAACCAATTTCAAACAATACTTTAAAGTTTAAAAATGATTAAGGTATATTAAAAAATACAGTAGAATATATGCTTTTTACAATATTAAATAAAAACCAATGAATGGATTTCTCATCCCGTTTATATTCATATTGTGCATACATATTAAGAATTTAATTTCGTTTTTCAAGGATACTTCCAGTTTGAAAATTTTATTCAAAGAAAATTTTGCTTAAGTACTACAAGAGTGAAAGACTTTTCGATTTCGTTTAATCATCTATTTTTATAACTATAAATTCGAGTACAACACGAATAAAAATATTTATAAAAGTATTTAGTGTTGTCAACATTTAATTGATATTATATTTAACTGGTGTTGTTGGATTTTTAAAATTTCTGACTGTATTACAATTAAAATCACGTGATAAACAGCCGCGTATATTTAAGCAAAGACAACGAGTGTCTGCTTTATAATGTCGATTGACAAAAAAAGTGAACTTGCGTGAAAATATATGACTAACCTTGGAATAAATTTTTTCCACGGATAAAAAATCATCAATTTTCCCGGCCCAGTTGGGCAGAAAGCGCAGCTTTCCATGTTATGTGATGTTTAAATGGACCATTATTCATCTCGAAAAATAAATGATACACAAATGAAGCATCGAGGCGCATGTATCACGTTTTACAAGCACGTGCATTATGAGAAAGTTCTTCGGCTTTTCGCACGCACCTCCTCAACCACGCGGAAAGTATTTTCACTCATTTTCCATTTGTCACTCGCACGTGAGCACGCGGTGGAGGTTTCGAAAAAAGGATCAAGATCTTTGAACTGACGTCAATTGGAAATATGTACTTAGTACTAATTATTTAGACACTATACTACCTGTATACTCATGAGCTCATATCAGCTTTATAATCAGAATTTTATTACACTATTATTTTGTTTTATGTGTAAAAGGTATTTCATAAAGAAAATTCTACAAGAAATTTATTCATAATTAACACTGCTCTTCTCAATACTTTTTACTTTATCAAAATAAATTCAAATAAACCTTACATTTATCAAAAACTTAAATTCATAGTCAATTCTATATTTTGTATTATTAACACGAATTATAATTTTTAAGTAATTACAACTTTAAAATAAAACTTATAAAACACATTAAAGATTGATAATGCAAACAAAGAAACTAATTTGCACGTAATATTTTATTTGAAATGCAATTTCATATCATTTTCATTATTTTTTTATTTCATCGGAACGGAAAAGGGTAATTACGATGGCTCAAGTTATAATAATAATTTTTTCATAAGCCTTGAAACTTTTTTTAAGACTATTATTCAAATCACAAGTTTCTTTCAAGGCAAATATTTTGACAAAGGATTTAGAACCTTTTGTCCATTGTGAATGATAGAGACAAAGTTAATGACTTCTTTATAAACAAAACTTAATAAATTCATACTTTTATCCATTTTAATATATGTTCTATATATTTTATAAAATTCATTGATCAGTCTATTTTATAGTTTATTTATTATGTATTATTGTATGAATCAGTATTAAATTTATTCTACTTTAAATACTAGAGAAAAAATATTGCAAATTAACTGTTTGAATAAATATTATTAGCAAAAGAAAGTTTTTTACATATTAGCAATAGTTTAAAAAAGCCTATAATACTAATAGTATATTTCTTCTTTTCAGATGAAAAGTACATTTTTCAAATCGTATTTAAATAAAAAACTAATATTCATTTTATTGTGATAAAAGATTTAGGGGTAGTACTTATTCATAATTCATAGATGTAAAATAGTTATACCTAGTAGTAAAAGTATCTAATCTCTTATATTAGCTGAATTTTAATAAAAAAAAAAATTATAAATCGAAGAAAAAATACTCATACAGTCTAAGCAATAGAGCACTTTTTTGGTCATGAACAAAAGCAGCTAGTGTTAAAATTAATACTTTTCATTTTATAACCAAAAACGTAAACAAAATGTCTTTTTCATTAAAATTGTTAATAAAAAAAAACCCCTGAATATTATGAGTGGCATTTTAGAAAATAAGAATCTACTGATTTTTTTACGAATTTTCATATGCATGACTAGCTGCTCTTTTTTATGACTAAAAAAGTGCTCTATAGCTTGAACTATTAGAAATATGAGTACTAATTATTAGTCAATGAAAAACTTATTAAAAGTCTAAATTTATTGTAATCAATTTAAAATTTTTATATATAAAAATTCTTTTTATTTTAAAATTTTTTTTAAAACTATTGCGTAAAATAAATTTAGCTGATATGACATGAAGGTTGGTGAATATCCGATATTTTTACCACTTTCTTTCCTATAACTAGAGGTATAATTTTAGAAAATTTCAATAATTATAAATTTAAAATTCATTAGGTGCATTTTTTATGAAAGTAAAGTGAATTTTTCTTTTAAATTTTTTTTTTTTAATTTACATTCTTATTAAATAAAAATATTAAAACCATTATAATTGGTTTTGAGTTTGTCGTATTCGGCAAACAGAGTAAAAATGAAAATTATAAAATAATAACAAAAACTGTAAACGTGCTGAAAAAATTGTTAAATGAAAAAGTTTACTTTTGGTGATTGGCACTAGTAAAACAATAAAAATTTCATCATTCATTTTTTGAAAAAGTAAGCACACACCTGAGTGAAACGTGAATTTACAAAATATCGAAAAATAAAATAAAATACCATGAAAATACTACGCCACGTTTTGTAACAATCCATTAAATAAAATCTCGTGGAGCTTGTTAAGCTCCAAGTTACACAAGGAAACGCGTCATCGCTTTTATCGAACGATCGGTACCGCGTTTTTCTGTAGCCCATAAACTCAGGGAGACTTGAGGAAAATTGTCCTCGAGGTTGTCTCTTCGGTGCCGAGGTCTAGGCTCGATTATCAACTGCCTATGCAATCTCTCGCATCCGAAGCCAAGACTTGCGATTTATCGAATCACGAAATTAAGTCGAGTCCGGGGTTTGCAAGTTTGTTATTTTTGCGAGAGCAGCTCTTGAAAATAAGGACTCCGTGATTTATGGGAGCAACTGAGTGAGAGAGAGAGAGAGAGGGATAAGATGTGAGTGACAAGTCTCCAGTTTTTGAAGGGTACCAACATTCATTGATCACATCTTCGACATTTTTTAAAATGTGAAATTAACCCCGCTCGATACCTTCGACTATTATAATTAGCGCACGTATTATTATTGATTTTAAATTTCGTTGTGTAGCTCTATTAATAAAAATTTTTTTTTCATTAATTACAGATGTTTAAAATACATATTTATTTGATAATACTAGCCTCGCAATTTCTCGATAATTAGCTCGTTAAATTATATTTTCAATTTGAATTTAAATTTCTATGATCGTTCTTTCTCTCTCTTCTCACCCCATTGTTAGTAGTAAAACTGATGAGTATTAATTATGCTTAAATAAATTTTACTCTGAATATGACATTTCCAATTTAAATACTGCTAATCTCTGCTACAATTTGTAAAAAAAAAATTATTAAATAGAATTAATTAAAAATTTTATTTTACACTTTTACAATTGAATTGTCGTTAACTTTTATGCTAATTATGCCTCCAAGTTTTAAGCTTTTCTTAATTGCAAAATTGCTGATATACAATTATTTTTTAAAATTTAAGCAGTTTAATTAATATTTCTTCGACAGAAGTAAAATTATAAGTAAAGATAATTAAAATTCTAAGCTAATATAGTGGCATGGAATTTAATATTCTGTTGATATTTATTTTCATTATTATAAAATTTAGCATATTAAAACAAATTAATATTATAAAAAATAAATAAAATGTAGAAATATTTCTGATTATTCTACATTTTATAACTAATTAATAGTAAATATTTGTACATAGAATGTCAAATGAAAGTATAGGTTAGTAAAAAATGTATTTATTTGTAATCAATAAAAAAACATATGACTACAAAAAAATTCTAATTTAAAACAATATTAAAATGGTTAATGTAATTTTAAATTTTCAATAAAATAATAATTGTTTTAATTTTATAATGTATAATTGGTACAAAAAATAGGTAATGGTTTGATGGATTTATCATTACATATTATTAATTAATTTTAAAGCAATATCAAATTTTTAAACATACTAAACTATTATAACATTATTAAGTAATAATCGTTGAAAATATTTATTGCATACCATACTTTCATTAATATATTTCACAATAAAGATAAAAAAGATAAAATTGGGACATGAATTTATATAATTCAATGTACTGATTATTTAATTTTTATTATGATTTAATTAAAAATTAACTAATATAGTGAAATTAAATTAATCATTTTTCTACATACAAATAACTATTTATTTTTCAATATATATTAAAATATTGCTTAATTCACTATGTCATATTATTTAAATATTAAATATTTACGTATTGTATGACCATTGCATGTCATTTATTGCATATATATCACTTGGTAACGCCAAACATACTTTAATAAAATCGATATTTTTATTTACATTTTATTCGTCTAATTTTTCTCTGTCGCATTTTGTTCAATTTTATCACTTTATAGGTATATTATACAGTATATAATGTATTATAAGAATTATCTATTTAATAAACCGATTATTTTTTTTCAAAATTTATTGGAGTCAGTTTCAAACTAACCAACGTTCTAATACCATACGTAAATATAGATTAATCGTATTAATATATGAAATAACGAGAATATAATATTAATAATAATAAATGTAATTTATAATGTACACATGTTAAGGAACTAGTATTAAAATATCAAAAATAGATTTGGGATTTTGTTCAGGAATTGACCGTCTTTAATAACTGATGCAATGAATATTTTTATTATGTAATCATTAGAGTAATATATAATATAAAAGAGGTGTTTACATCAAAGCTTTATTAAACTTAAGAACTTGAAAATATCAATACCAACTTTCTCATTACTAAGATTAAATTTAAAAAAAAAAATTAATACTTAAAGTTATTGTTTCATATGTATGTAAATTAATAAATTAAAAGGAAAATGGTGAATGTTAATGACTGTATGAACGGAAAATCGTACTAATTTCACTAGTTTTTGAGTACTACATAAAATATATTATAAAACATTTCTGAATTGATTTAAATTATTAACATTTCTTGTGTAAATTTATCTATACTATTAAATTTACTTTATATCATTATATCATTTATAATAAAATTTATAAAATAATGAATATTTTTTTATTAAATGTGTACATCAATCAAATATATTAAATAATTTTTCTGTTAAATATTGTTAAATACTGTTTTTAATTTATATAATATTATTCTTATAAATAATATTAAGTTTATGATAAAACAAAACTTAGAACTCTAAAAAGGAAAAATTGAAGCATTTTAAATTTAAACTTAATTTATAGTCTCATAAAGTAGAATTTTAAAACTGAAAATTTATTAACGCAAAACAGAAACGTAATGTTTAAAAAATTAATATGAAAATAAAGATTAATTTACAAATATACAACAAAACTACTGTACATTAAAAATTTTCGATAAATAAAAATTTTAAAAAAATTATTATATTTGTATATTAATTTAAATGCTTACATTTTTTAAAATAACTGCATTTAATTTAAGAAAAAATTCATCCACCTATTTCGACTTACTATGGTAAAACTTTTTTAATATACCTAAACGAAGTAAACTGAAACTGTTCAAGATTTTCAATGTGTGCGTACCTGTATGTATGGGTTTATAAGTGCGTGTGGTCAAAATAATATCTATGATTGTGTGCTTTCTTTCCTTTTTTCGGTACACAAATAGCTGTGACATGGAAAAGTGCCTGTTTATATGTAATACATAAGTTCTATATTGAAAAGTACAATTGATGATCCGATTATTCATTTTAAATTTATGATTTCCTGCATAAGCGTCAAGCGTTTTTTGTTTTAAAAGTATCCGGATATATATAATTCTCTTTGAATGCTGTGTGCATTGCTCTTCTATCGTGAAAAACAATTACTCGTCGAATTTACCCATTTTATAAGCACATTTTATGCTGTTGTTGACAGCATTACAAGATATAATTAAATAGATTACACTATGAATTTACTCGATGCTATATTAAAATTTGTCTTCAAACATTAACAATCATTAAGGGGTGACAAATTATTATTTTATAATATTTTAATTAATATACACGGTAAAAGTTTCACTTAAAAACTATTAGACATTATTTATTAGTAAAACTAATTATATCCATAAAATTTTTACCATTTATTAAATACTTTCAATTATAAACAAGCGTAAAAAATTTATTCTATTTTATACAACTAAAAAAAGAGTATGACTTTTCATTAACTCATGAATAAAATTATAAAAATCCATAAACACTTGTATATTTTTTTATAAAATAAAATAAAATTAATATATATATATAAGATAACAAACTAGTATTCATTATGTAATTTTAATAATTTAGAAAATGCATCAATTATGTCAAATGTAAAAATACTGTATATAATAAAGAAATACTGACTTATTTTAAAAAATCTGTCTTTTTATACCGCACCATGAAATAAAATTATACATATATTCATTATTACGTTCTAAATTATTTCGATACTTAAAAAATTTAAGAATCGTTTACATTTATCATTAAATTTATTTTATAAAATAATATTTTTTATCTGAAATGGTAATGCTAAATATAAAAATTATGATATTTTTCTCTTTCAAATTTAAAATTATTTTTTTAATATTTTAAGATGGAAAGAAGCGTAATTTATATATTATAATAAATATGAAAGTTGCTATTTCTATAGACAGTAGTAAAAACACCATATGTCGTTTAAAAAGATATTATTATTATTAGTTTATATGCAAAAATGAATAATTATCTTTTTAAAACTCAATGGTACAATCTTCCATCAAAATTAAGTGGCTAAAAATATATATAAAATTTAAAAAATTTCAAGGACACTTAATGAAATTATAGATTTTCACAGTAATTTATTTTTTTTAAATATTTAACAATATATTTTAAAACATAATGTATTTTATTCTATATGAATTGTATAATAAGATATTTTTTCATTCAAATGCGCATATTTTTATTTTAATATGAACATTTTTTAAAAACACTAACCACCGCATAATTAAATAATAAATAAAAAAAAATTAAAAAAAAAAAAGAAAAATATGATTAATTTTATTAATGTATTGATATAATAATAAATTGCAAGTCAAAAAAATTGAAGATTCTTTCCAAAAAAATTTTAAGTATAATAAAACAGTTATATATTTAGTGTAAAATTAAAATATCAAAAGTAAACTACATTATACATAGTAATCATAACAAATATAAAAAGCATTAATGAATATTTTGATACATGTATTACATCACTTAGAAAATTTATAAAAAGAAAACTCTTTTTGATCTAAAAATTTCACTTTCGGTGTACATCTATAAAAAT
Source organism: Eupristina koningsbergeri (assembly GCA_018907245.1). Taxonomy (NCBI): domain Eukaryota; kingdom Metazoa; phylum Arthropoda; class Insecta; order Hymenoptera; family Agaonidae; genus Eupristina; species Eupristina koningsbergeri. Next base: position 1,950,220 of record JACCHV010002775.1, read on the forward strand.
GCACAAAATACATCACGTAACCAAGATATTGAAAAAAAAAAAAAAAAAAAGTAGTTTTTTTTTAAGTTAAATACATTTATAATTTATAATTTATTTATTTATTAATTCTAATATAAAAAACAAATAGTGTAATTGAAAATAAAACATGAAAAATTAATTATTTATCAATTTTAAGTGTAGAATTTTTTGAGTTTTTTTGACAACTAATACATCGCAAAACATTATTTTAAACTTTAATAATTTTTTATTAAAAAAAAAGTAAATTAAAATAAATAAATAATAGTTATAATTAACACTAAAAAAAAGTTAAGTATGTAATGCGACTTACATACATGTAGATTGTAAAGTATTTTATTTTTATATATTTGAGTCTTTTTCTAAACCGTATTTTATATAAACAAAAAAATTTCCTTCGTATATAAAATGTTCGCCACAAATTTATTTTGCACAATTTTCCTTAAACATTTCATTTTTTTCTTTGTAAAATAAAACTGAAAAGAGTCAAATGAATCAGCGATTAAAAATAATAAAAATATTTGGAAATCCATTTTGATACTCAAAATATTTCTGCAATCTTTTATATAAAGAGAAAAATTAATCTACTTAAAAAAAAATTGTTATACTTTGCTTACACAAAATATAAAAGTTATGAAATACTAATTTTTTATAATATAATATACAATGCTATAATAATAATAATAATAATAATAATAATAATAATAATAATAATAATAATCATAATCATAATCATAATCATAATATTTGATTATAATTTTAAATGTAAGAAAAATTATGTAGGTGAAATCAGTAATATTCTGATATGATGTAACATTTCAATTTTATAAATATTTATACTATTTTAAAGTAGATATATTGAGTTGTTTTCCTAAGTAACATAAAATGAGCACCGTAATAAATATGAAGTTTGAATTTGTAATTCTTATTTTTCTGAAGGCGAATCGTACATTTTAAATCATATTATTCAATATTAAAGTTTAATGTATCCCAAGAATTTATAATTGATTAAAATGTATGAAACTCGCAGAGTGTAATATGTGGTAAGATGTAGAAGGATAAATTAAATTTCCGTCTTTTCTTGATTGCCCTATTCTCGTAATCTGCCAGAAAGCTTGACAACTGCTGCAGCTGACGACCAAGTATAAAAGCGTATCGTTCATTCTCTAAGAATTTGAAGCAACGGAGCGTAATATATTATCGAATTTCGATCCATGCGAATGTTTTAATGTTTAAACAAAATAGTTGATGTCAATATCGTGGGCGTCTTTTAACACTCGGGATTTCACAGGAATTCGCTTATCGTGAATCTAGAAATCGTAGTTGCCCAATAATACGTCCGATTTGCGTCCCTTCACCCCCACTCAAATAAATGTCCGAAAATATCGATAGAGAAAGAGAGAGAGAGAGAGAGAGAGAGAGAGAGAGGACAAATATCGCCCCCGACTTCACGGGAAGTTCAAGTCCAAGTGCGGGGGCGTGGAAGACGAGGAAGGCGACGACATTGTCGTCTTGCTGGCGCCAGGATTTCTTCGCGGTGACTGAGCTTCGGTATTCACGAGTTTTCGCGTATTTACGGGCAAGTTCATTGCTACCGACGACCACGACGATGATGACGGTGGCGACGGTAACGACCATGTTTCTCCTCTTGGTTCGATTTTATTTTTTTCACGTTTCGATCCTGAGCCCGGTTACGATTCGTTATACAATGATTCGCTCCCGTTTATGTCAATTGGCAGAATTTGCCCTTGGAGCTTCGAGCGAACAATATTTTCTTTCAATTACGTTGGCTTCTTTATACTAAATTACTTCAACTTACTCTATATTCTCTTTTCTGACTGAGATTTATCAAGAGCACACATTCCTTAGCCACGGTATTTGCATATACTTGAATACAGTGTCAGTCTCCTTCTTTTCAGGATGAAAGACAAAAATAATTCCGTGAATAATGAGAAAGATCGGATGAAAAGTGCTTCTTACGGTGCACACACATGTATGCATTATTTAAATTATTTAAATTACAACTGTTTTGTTATTTTTATATTCGCGTGCGGCTGCTTTTCGGTATGTCAGTATCTGCAACTGCACCTGCATAAAAATTCTCAGCAATTCAAACGCAAGCAAGTACTGCATTGATTGCGATTAATCTAATTAAAATATCCAGCGGTGTTTTTAACTTAATTTCTTAAAATCAATTCGCTCGACAATTTCGCTTAGCAAAACACGTTCATGATGAAAAGATAGTTGCACCGAAAAAATGAAAAATAAAAATGACGAGTACTGGCAAAGTTGAAGGCGGATTCACGTTTTTCATTACAATTCCGCCGGACGATCTTTCATCTGAAAAACAATTGATTCAATTGGTTTTTTGAGGTCAACGTGAGATCGCGTGATCCACTCGGCCGCGACGATTCATATAAAATTAAACTAGATTCACGCGGAAATAGTGGGAAATATGGAAAAATGGAAAAATGGTTGAACAAGTATTCTTTGGGGCCGGTCGAGGGTCTCTTGACGCCATTGACATAGCGCAGCATCAAATCGCGAGGTTCGCTTTCGCTGCGCCGGGCATTCGAGAATTCGATGGCAACACCTACACCTGTACGAAGTAGGTCGCGATCTGTGGCAACGGGTGGAAAATCGGTCGAGTTGCCAAAACTACCTTTGTTTCGCTGCTAAATCCGAGTGACAACTCTGTTTCCCAGGCGGAGGGAAGGGAAGGAAAGGGAAATGAAATGAAGTCAGGAGTAGGTGGGGCTCGTTTTTCTCACCGGTCATCCTGAGTGACAGTGATGTCGGGTGGTGGCGGGGGTGGGGGAAGGGGGGCACCGTCTGTAGCATCCAGCTTGTCGGCCTCTTGCACTGTCGTGCTGCTCTCCGCTCCTTGGATCGTCCTCGTCTCCTCAGGCTCGCATCAAAGGAGCTCGAGCTCGCACCACCGACCGGCTCGGATATCACTCTCTGGAGGCAAGCACACGTGGGTAGCGGTCCCGAGGGGGATTCCTAGGTGCACGATCGCGGGTAGACCGACTCGAAGCACTCTCGCAGCGAACGAACGTCACCCAGGCGCTAGGCGCGCATAACTGTGACTCGGTGCCGTGCGCTCGTGGTTCCCTTGCCAGGGTCTCCGCCCACCTCCTCCTCTCCCTCTCGGTGCGTCCGTGCAGGAGGTGCATGCGCGCGCCGACGTCCGTGGTGAATGGAATTCGTGCTCGGCCGCGGCTCCAGCGGCGGCTCCTCCGCACTCCCGGACGTCGTGGTGTTGAAAGAATTATTGCGCACAAAGTTGTTGTTAATGCCTCGCGCTGCCGCTGTTGTTGCCGTTGTTTCCCGGGTAATGCGAGTCCGTGTTTCCTCGCGGCTGATTTAACCATTTTTTAGACTTATCTGATAGCCCGAGTGATGTATTAGTTCAGGCATTACGACCCGCCCCAATTTGCATCTCCTGTCGCCTTTTTTAATTTTAATAACAGCTGACGCAGAGTAGCGAAGGAGGAGGGGGAGGGGCGCGGAAGGACGAGGAGGGAGTCTGACATCCTGCACCAAGGAGCGTCTTCTTATGTTTGCTTCTCAAACATATTAGGTTGATCAAGAAGCATCAGCGATCGGAAGAAAGAAAGGCTTTTCCACACGAGCAATAAATTTCCTGTCGTTTGCGTGCGCAACTCTTTCGAGAAGTGAAGAATGAAAAATGAAAGTCAACGCGCGCGCGCGCCGAAATACTTGTACACTTTTCATTCCACTCGAGCTATTATCTTTTGTAAATTAACAATTTTTTTGTATTTATTCTTGAATTTTATCATAAATATGTCATAAGCATCAAAATTTGAACTTGAGGCTCTTTAATGGCGATAAAACTGATGCGATAACGATGTTTAAATAATAACAATACCTATCTGACATCGCCTTACATGTTTTATTAAAAATAGTTTTACATTTCTGGAATAAACAATATTTTTCTAATATTATTATTAGTGGTAATTGATAACAAGAAATTTTGATTAAAAGCAGATAAATGAGAGATTATAAATCTTTAAAATTAATATTTTTTATAAGATTGTGATTGCCTTCTTATGAGACCACCTTTTCTACGAAATACTTACATTTCTTTTATCAAATCAAACACGTTTTTAAATTATTTTTTTTTAATCCACAATGGTAATGGGAAATATTTTATTTGAATAATTACCACGAGTTTTTGTCACTAGGTAATGTGCACGTGTATTCATGAAAAATTGCATCACTATTCAAACGTGTTTGGCGTCTATCATTGCTCATTAAAATATTCACAAAATTATGCAATGTTATAGCGTCAATTTATATGCTTATTAATTAACTGTTACAAAAAGTTTAAGCATGTGAATCCATTTTTCATTGACTTGAATAACTGTGTTTGACTGTTCCATTAATAAAAATATCTGCAGGAACAATCTTTTTATCTTTGTCTTTATATCTTTGAAGTATCAATATTAAAAAATAATTCCAGTTTAAAAAAATAAACGATAAACCTCCTTATATTGCTTAATGAAAACTCGTCTTGCTGATAAAATAACGAAGAGGATTGTACGTAATAAATAATGCCTAATGACATAAAATAAATTAATACATCGCTCAAATTCTTCGTGTTCGTATGTGCCATTCCTGGCCAAAATGAAAAAGTGTATTCATCAAATTAAACAATTTATTCCTTTGGAATAAAAGAAAAATAAATCAAAGAAACACGTCCATTCTTGGAAAGTAAGCACAGGAGTTGTGTGAGGACTTATAGTACAGCTGTCATCTCTGTTTTTACGAAGATGAACTTCCGGAACGCTTCTGGGGACGTTTCCCCCGGAAGTAAATTAAAGGGATACAGAGCCAATATAAAAGATGGCTTATTAAAAAAATATTTGATAATACTGAAATTTTATATATTCTTTAGGATAACATGAATTCCACATTAAATTCTATCAAATACCTTTTTATTACTTATAATGTTTTATTTTTATGAAATTTCAAACTGCTTTCTAATGGAAGTTAACCAAACGAATTTTTCAACCTGATCGATTTTTTTAGTCAATTCCAATGCATTTAATTTTTATTTAAAAGTTTTTAACATACTTGGTTTTTTACTGGCCTCGCAGTTAATAGTACCGACAACTTTTGTATTTCCATATTTTGTAAATTAAATATTGGAATGCAAGGTCGTCTGCTAAATGCGAACTATAAATTAAAAATAGTAAGGTATTAGAGAAAATTTCCAACTTTTCATACTCGAGATAAATCAAACGTCTCATATCAACATAAACGCTTATGCCATGTAATATTCGTAAACGAGTGGTTAGCCAAGGAAAATTAAAACAAAAAAAATTGTACAAGTGAAATTTTTGAAAAAGGAACATATTCTCTTCTCAAATATATTCTAATCGTAATTGTCGATATTGAACCACGCTAACCTGCAAAAGGAAAAGCTTTTCATGTTACAAGTTTGCACCGGTAAATTCAGCATAAAACCTTGGTGAAAAAAGTAGAAAAGCTACCTAGTCATGAAGGAAATCTCAGCGCTGTAGGAAAAATGAAAAATGTCGAAAGCACCCACGAGACTAAAAGAAAGAAAAAAGCCACGGTGAAAAATGGGAAAATTCGCATTCGGATGACTTGAGAAGCGAGTGGCTGCCATCAAGTGCACAAGTACACGATTGGCATAGCCAATCGTCGCTCTGATATATTATTCACTCCAACGATTCTCCTCCACCTCCTCCCTCCCCTCCTCCTCGTCAGCATAACGATCTCGACTGACCCTTACGCTCAAAAGATAATTCGAAAATGCTTTCATTCTCTCTTCTTTGACTGGCTCAAGCAATGTTTACTCGGTCTGCGCTCGGAATTCGCCGAGCAGACCAATTGCTCTTTGTCACTAGTCGGTAACGAATTTAACTGGCAAAGGTGACCTAATTGGGTGATTTTTTATTAACTAGAAATCGACTTTCGCATGAAAAAGTCCACTTAAATGTTTTAAAATGCATTTTGAGTCCCCAGCGAGTGCTCGACATTAATTTTTGGTCCACATCAGCCGGAGGTAAACGCGAACAAAACCTGGTAAAAAAGTTCTGATACAATTGATCCTATACATGCGCGAGTTAAGAATATCAGTTATTTTTAAGTATCACAGTGTAATAATCCTACAAAGAAATTTTAATTTGCGCGATGTTTATAATGGCGTTCTAACCCACAATTACAACAGAATGCATCTCCAGTGTGGAATTGCAAAAATATTGCCAAACTGAGAGAGAACCGAACGGGGATGCACGGACATTAACAGACGTTTTATTACCGATTTTGTCAATTAAATTAAAACCCAAGGGTTTTTTGTGCACGTAGGGTATTGATTTTTAATTTTAGAGTTGGAATTAAAATGGCGATAGATATGAAGTGAATAAAAGTTTATACAATTTCAAAGGAAAAAACTTGACCACTAATTTGAGTTTTAGAACAACATCTGTGGGCCATTGCAAAAAATAGCTAGAACACAGACAAAAGGACCAACAAAAGTGCTCCTCCATCGCGAAATCACGAAATGTAGGTAAACCAACACTTCCATATTTCTTTATTTTCATCCTGGACGACCAGTCTCTTTCTTTCTTTCTAAGCAACTTCCTCTCCCTTCCTTCGTTTTCTGTGTCATCACACCATTTTCCCTGTCTCTTTCTCACGCTCATTACCCCTTCCATAGCTGGTTGTTCTCGTTTGTTCTCTTTCTCTCTCTCTCTCTCTCTCTTCTTACGACTCCACATTTAATCCCTTCACTTCGCTCATAAATATACGTACCCGTGCACATGCACGTGCGCGCTTGCGTGTGTGCATTTAGACATGCGTGTACGTGCATGCGTTGACGACTTCGTCTTCATTCCGTAGGGCTGTATTGCGACAGGTTGAAGCGTACTTCACTGGAATAAGAGCTCAGTCCCGTTCGCTCCTACACTCCCTCCCTTGCCCTTCACTCGGTTTCTCTCCCTTTTTTAAAGTACATTGGTACAGAGCCCCGGGAACCCTCGAGGACTTGAAAAGGAAAAGAATGATAGAATGAAGAATGATAACTCGTGGACGTTGAATGCATACAGGCTCGAGTGTATAAGCTGATGATGAATTAAATTTTTTGCATCCAAAGGCAGACCTGATCTTCTTTTATTTTATTTTTTATTACTATCTACCCCTTTTACATATAGTCCACAATTTCTATTATTCATATGGCTCGAAATCATAAGACGCATCTATTTATCCACTCATGAAATAATATTAATACACAATTTTGTGGTACATTAATTCTTGATCAAGGTAATTAATTTGTTACCATACAAATTAATGTTTTTCTTCTTTACCACAATAATTATTAAATACATTATTAAATACATGTTACTGAAGCTGCTTATAAAAACTAATAATTTTTTAAAGATCTTATGTAAATTGAGATGTAAAATTTGATGATTTTGTATCCTATAATAATATATTGATTACGACATCTTGTTTATTATATACCCTATACACTGAAAACTCAAAATATAATATTGAATTTAATTTTTTTAAATAAAGTTTGAATTTTATTTTTAAATTTAAAGGCTTTTTTTGTATACAAAGTATTATCTTAAAATAATGTGCAATTTTGCATAATATCGAAAAAATACTATAAAAGTTTGTAGAAACTCCAAATTGCGGTAAACTATTTCAACAACATAAATTTCCTTCTTAGCTCTGACGAATAAATAATGCAACTCTCGTTGCCACAACTTTTGTAAAAGAATAACAAATTTGTCCATGTTAAACACTTGATGTACAAGATTAAAATGGTATTATCAATTGATGGCCACATATTGAACGTAAATGAAAATGTTTACTTAAAGAATGTCATTAATTATACAATGTGCATTTATATTTCAAATGTTGTTAAATTATTTTAAAACAGTATTATATGCCAATAACAAAGTTAAATAATAAGTTGATAAAAGTAAATTTTGTTGTTGATAGTGAACAATTTAATGACGTTTTTTAAGGAAGGTTATTCAAAATTGAGTTCATTTAATTAATTTAATAAAATCTAAAATATTTTATCTAAATCATTACTGACTTTTTACTATAAAAATCGGTAAACTATTATTTTAACCTTTATAGATATATCGAATTATTAGCATACAAATTTAAATTTATTTAAAATTAAAAATAGTATGATTAATTATTAAAAATAAATCATTTTTTTTAAATTAATTCAGAATTTGCAAATGATCCGATAAGATATTTAATTATGGACTTCATAAATGTAAGTAGTATTGAAATAAAATTGATTTTATGTAAATTGATTTTAAATTTTAATTATATGGTGATAAATTCAGTAATAACCACTGTTAACATAAATTCGACACATTGTATAAAAAAAAAGATAAATTACTTTTATTATTTAGATAGAAAGAAGATACAAATGAAGATACAACTATGAAATGCTTGAATATTTTTAAGATTATTTATATAGTCAAAATTTTTATAATTAATTATGCAATCAAATTTTATAGTTGTAATTTATCTATATTATAATTTATAGTATTAAAATGTATCTTAAAATTCAAACCTTCATTCTTTCTTAAAATATAAATATAATCTAAATATAATATTCTATGATTTATTCACTAAGGACTTTAACTTTGAAATATAAGTGTAAAGTCGAATAAAAAATACTTCTGTGTAATCGGTATGGTTGAACAATAAACAGAAATAATATTTAATTATGAGTATTTAACCAAAGTTCATAAATATTTTCTATTAGTATAAATATTTTCTATTAGTATTTATAATAACTTATAATAATCAATAAATTATTCACTATTTTAATTAGGCCTCTTCCAAATGCAGAAACTTTTTCCTTCACACTTAGCCTGTTAAATCTAAAATTACGATTATAAATAAATATATTTATGCTTTATCTTCATAAATTAACAAGAATTTGAAAAAGTTGTAATAAGATAATCTAAAAATTACTTTAAAATAAAAAAATCTTGGTTGATTATGGTATCATCATAAAAATTAAACAGTATTATTAAAAAAATTCTTAAATTATAAGAAAACTTAATAAAACTAACTGACATAAAAAATTGCGTATGTTTAAAATTTTAAATATCTCTCTTTTGCATATAAAAATTAATTAACACGAATATAAATAAATAAGTACATAATTATGGAATTACGCATCTACTTAAAATTAATTATGCTTCTCAGAAAATTTTACTAGTTGAAACAATTATTAGGGTTGTGTTATTTAAAAGGTAACTGTACAAATATCTATAAATAAGATTTGTATTAAATATAAATTTAATAGTTAGTCACAAAAAATGTGGTTATAACCTTGCATTTAGTTATCTGTAAATAGATAGAACTTCTTAGTCACGGAGGAGGAAGATGAATTTTGCTTTAGAATGGGCAATGAAATAAATGTAAATTACACCCGTATTCGTTATTTTGTCTAAGAGCTTGCATAAAACTTTATTAGTTAAATAATAATTTATTCACAGAAGAATTAATTATTCAAAAAGATGGAGGTAAATTGGATATTTTACCTAATTGAGAACTTGACAAAAATATATTACGTCCTCAATAATGTTTCTTAAAATAACACACTGTCCCACGCTTAAGATTCATACGTTAATTTTCTTAGCGATACTTGTAATAATTATTGCGAAAAAATTATCTCCGGAAATAAGGAACAATAATAAACTGCAGTGCATAAAAAGATCTGCTCACTGATATTATCACAAGTTGAAACTTGGATAATTAAACCACGATGAGGCTTGATGAAAAATAAATTTTTCTGCAATTAAAATGCAATTATTCTAGAAATATTTTTACAATTTTTAAAAAGCTATTTTTTGTAGTGATATTCATTAATAGAGAGGTAACTTTAATGCTAAAAGAATGAGACATTTTGTTTACGAGTTGGCTCTTGTGCCTGAAAATTTATTGCCCAACCGTGGTAGAAAGAGCACATAATGATATTATTCCAACACCTGAAGTGCACGGTTATTAAGTCTATTAATAATTTTGATAAATGATGCAAGTTGATGAAATATTCCGAGGATTACGGGGACTGATTAACAAGTGAATGATTAAAAAAGTGCATCAAAGGATCCAAGTGTCGAGGCAGTGGTTAGGAAAAGTAGAGTAAGTCGCTAGAAATGGCACAAATAGTTTACTCGGGCACTGTAATTTGGTCCAGAGAGCAATGCTGTGGCTGTGTCTCTACCCGACTCTGGCTTCCAATCACACCGAACTGAATGTAGCCCGAAAAAATCCAAAGGGCACCTTTCACGAACTTTACGGCTGACGCTTGTTTCCCGCACGAGCCAATTATCGAAAAACAATAATCTCGATAGGATGCATTTTTTTCTCCTTTCTTCCATTACTGCGTACTTGCACTAAAAATTTTGTGTATAATAGCTCAGAGACCGAGGACGAGCAAGGATTGCAAGGTTGCATGTTAGATTAGCTGTCTTGGATTCGAAAAGTAGCCTCCGGTGCTCGGGAGCCCTCGAAAGCTTTCCTGGGGGATATGGATCTCTGGCTTATTTTATTTAAGAGGAAATTTAAACCGCTTTTTTATTGTTCTTTTCAGGTAGCCCTTATAAAGTGTGACCCATTTTATGTCATAAAAATACATTTCGTTAGGGATGAGTTTTTCCGGAGTAGCCTTTCCATTATCAAATTCAAATTATAGTGTTCAAATGCGTGACAAGGCTTATGCTTTGGTGAAAAATTGATCAAATGCTACGTCAATTGAAAAGACAAGAAAATATGTCAATATTAGGAAACAATATATTACGTCTATTTCGTTTGGTAATTTTTCATGAAATTATTTTAATGCTACATTTTATTTTCGCTTAATTATGAAGAAGAAATTCATTTCTGGTAGATAAACTTAAACTTACGGATGCAGCATTATTAGATGAGATATTGTTGATCGAGCCGATAATTTTCCTGATCAATAAAAACTTGTTTGAAACTTTGTCAGTGTTTACAAAATTTGATATGGAATATCTAGGCAATTGGATTAAATCTTAATTAATGAGCTTAGCTAACTGTAAAATATAAGTAAATTTATGAGTATTTTTGATAAATATGCACAAAGTCCCTAAAATAACAAAATCAAATTTTCATACGTTTTACAGAAGTAAGAACAATTTTTATTAGTTTGTGCATTTCTCTCTCTATATCCTTCTCTCTTTCTCTTTCTCAGTATCATTTTTTTGATTGAGTTAGCTAGATTTTGGTAAAGTAAAAAAAAAAAAAAATTCGCTGTTGGTTTCATTTACTAATAATTAATTTAACGATAAATTTTATTTAAGGAGGTATAGACGAAATTTATACATAGCAAATTGATTCCCAAGTGTTTTAACGAGAACTTAAAAATGCCTGCTCCTTATTTGTGTATGAAATTAAACACAAATAAGTACAGCATTACATATATATCAACATATTCACCAAGCCAAAAAAGATTTATGCAGTCTTATTTGTATAGGTTCTGGTGCACTTACGTAAGTATATAATTTTAGACTTACAATTAGAGAACTAAGCACGAAGCCTCTCGAATGCACAATAAAAATATTTTTACTTAAACCATAATAAATCGAATTTGATAATCTCAGATGATAAAAAATCAGCATGACTAACCAGTTGCAATAATCTTGCAACACATCGAAGACATAACATAGGTTTGTTGTCAATCAATTCGAACTTGCAGGAGTAATTAGTTTTTTGGAAAGTGCTGAAGAAAAATGCAAATATTTAAAGAAGATAAAGATAAATATAAAATGGCTGATATTAATGAAAGTATTTTTTACGTGGTATTTGAGTTTGAACCGATGCATTCGGATGAAACTCCGAGTTTTTCTGCTTTATAAAAAAAAAAAACACTAGACAAAGTGGTGAATCAGTAGAGTCGATAACCCATAGAAAACATAAACAAGCGCATTATTGTTAATAAATATTGGGGTAATTATATAATTGTTATAATTGAAAGAGAGAGGGGGATAAACGCGAGGGTCTCTGCTTATAAGTGCAGGTCAAATCACAGTAATAGAAACTAGTAGAGGTAGGAGGGACGGGGGCGCTGAAATTTCCATCGCGAGTAATGCGATGCAAAAGGGGAGGAAAAGAATTCGTCGGTCTTGGGAACGAGGCGCAATAAATTTTTACGGCCCAGCACACCTCCTCGGCTATAAAGCCCGATTATAAGGCCCGCGATAAACATACGTTACTCGAGGGGCGCCGTAAAGGCCCGGGGGACCACCGCCGCTCTTCCCCCGAAGACCCCGTCTCGGGCGACGACGCGAGCAACAATGTAACCCGGTAGCTGCGTAAGAGCTTTTTCAAGGTGCTGTAAAATTGGTTGGAACAGTGGCGGCGCTCGTAAAGGCCCGCATTCTTCTGAGAGAAAAAAATCCGGACGGGAGGAGTCCGCGATTAAGTCGAGTCCGAGGCGGAAAGAGGTTGCTTATTTCGCGGAGGCGAGGAGGATGTTGACGAGCATGTCGAGGCCTTTCCCCCTCTAGATCGGCGTGACACCGGTTAATTGGAGGATCTCAGGGGTTTTGACGGAACGATGATGAAACGCGAGCTATGGGGAGGAAGAGATCTAATCATATATGCGAGGTGTTTTCAGGTGTTTACGAGCTGGTCGCTGAACTCGTTGATCGGCAGAATCATTCGAAGCCACACAATGTAAAAAGCTCCATAAAATGCATTATCCGGGACCTCTTTATGGGACTCGCACCACTGAGTGAGCCCACTGATATACATTTCAAATGAAGCCGAAACAAAGGAATTAACTGCACGACATACGTGGAGTTGGGGGTGGAGATGGGCTTGGAGATAAAGAAGATGCATTCGATTGAGCATCACTTCGGATTCAGATTCCCTAGTTATTAATAAATGTGTGAAATAATATTTGCGCTGGTCAGCGGATTTAAAGTTAACGCACATGGAAACATTTATAACTTTCGAGTGTGAAGTGTCGAGATGAAAACATTTGATTATACACGCATTCGTTTATTCTCAATTTTATCGCTCAAAGTTATCCATCCACACGATTATCGTTTTACAAATTGTTAAAAGCAGTTTAGATGTTTGGTTATCTTTAAAAATAATGTAAATTCCTAGTCTCGGCTTGAAAAAATACGTTATAAAATGTAAAAGAAATTTGTCGTCCAACTAAGCAATAATTAAGCAAGAGTTATGTTAATCACGAGTGCAAATAAGTGAATATTTACCGCATTTTTTAGACTAAATGTACAGAAGTCAACTATTTAGCGGAAGTTTCCCAACGATAAACGAAATAATCGTTCTCAGTGCTCTCTTTCACTCTTGAAACAATTTCGAATATTTATACTGCGGGTGACCAAACGTTCCATTTTTTCAACGGAACATAAATGTTTCAAAGCAATCTTTTAAAGGAACTAAGAGTGCAAAACGAAAATCTACACATCATGTCAGGAAGTATGGAAATTTGCAAATTTTAATCCAAGATATGCGATGCCAAGCATGAATATAAAGTTGTACGAGATTCGGGCAAAAAATCATCCCAACGGTAATTTGCCTGATACGTGATGGCTGAAATATAACATTTGCATAGAAAATACCAAGCGAGAATCTCATACACGAGTTTATACTTGGAAAACAATTTATTTGGTTACACCTTATTAATATAAAAGTGACATTAGGCTTTGCAGTGTATAAACGTCATTTTTAATGATTCGTAAAACTGGACTCCGATTTACCTCGTTCTGAAACAGACTCACATATTTCATTTTCATTTTTGCTGAGCTGATAATAGGCTTTGATCAGGATTTTAGGTTATTGTGCATCGTTCAATCATAAGCAGTTTAGAATTGAAAAGGAAATATTCGATATAATTTTGCTGCTGTCCAATAATAAAGCTGAATGTCCAATATAAGGCTTTTTTTTATTTTATAACAAAAAAAGTTTTTATTTTTATGATCGTGCTCTTTTTTTTTAAACAAATTGAATAAATAAAGATGAAAGTAAATTGTATTCTTACTCTTTAAAGAAAAAGCTGATAATACAAACTCACGAATGGCTTTAGCTCGCAGTTTCAATTTTAAAAAATAAATTTGTAAATAAATGAAAAATATTTTATGTTTTATATTAAATTCAACTTGGTTGATTAAATAACTTATGTTCATATTATATATGATTGAAGAAACGAGGGTCTTTGCGACAAGTTACGTTGTTTGAATGGCTACTCCACTTTCTATAGTAACTGAAGTAACTCGCTTTTATGAAGTAATCATGGGTAAATTTACGGTTGATAGTTAAAATATTTACAGTGAACGTAGTTTACGAAGGAAACTACCTTTACTTTTGATACGCTTCTCTTAATATTACCATGAACCGACGCATTAAAATTTGTTTTCATATTGCCGGAATGATCGCTTTTGTCACACGTGGCAATTTAATGTCTTTACCCTATTATCGAGATTCCACTTGTTCAATTTACTGTACCATCTACACTTCAATAATTTTATACATAATTATATTAAGAAATATTTTCCTGTAACTAATTCTTCTATTATCACAACATGGCTACATTCTAAATTTTTGTACATTTTTGGGGTAATTATACATCGGATATTATACTCAAAAAATCAAATGGTAAAGTTAAAAAATAAAGTAAAATTAGACAGCTCCAAAGAGCAGAATAGCAAAAGTTTATCGACAAATGTATGTAAATTATAATTTTATATGTATAATCAAAAAGCAATAAAAATTATCTTGATCTATTAACAGTAGTTGAATTATCTTATGTATATTTAAAATAAAATGCGCTAAAAGCGTGTATATGTGAAATTCTCTTTTATTTTAATATTCGTACTGCTATCGCTTACTTATTTATTTATTTTTTTTAATTTTTACATATTATTTAATAAAAAAAAACATTATTTTAATTTTTTTTTTTATTTTTGGACAATACGAATTCAGCGTTAATTTTTTCTTTTATCAATGTGAAATTAAACTTCTAAAGAAATACTATATAAACATCAAGTCCATTCTATATACTAGATTATTACTTAAATAAAATATGGAAAATACATGTGAGGCTAGATTTGTTTTCAGATTTTATTCAATTAATTTAAACCGTATACCATCAGTTAATTGATCATTAAAAAAATAAAAACTATGGGAAATATGAAACTATGAAAATGACATATGGTGTAATTATTATTAATAAATATTTAAATTCTCAAATATGTAATAATAAAAATATGTAGATAAAATCATAAAAAGTTCAAGAGGATTTAAAAGGTTACTTAGGTAGTCATAAACAATATGCAGCGCAATATGCCCGAGAACATAAATGCATAGTCGAAATTTATGTCGAATTTATTATTAAATTTCCGTTATCTTTATGAATACAAAGTTTCCAGTTTTTAAAAGTAAATAGAAATGTGTTTATCTCATTATCACATAAACAAATAAGATAGGAATGTAGGAAAAATGTAAAGAAAATTTAAATATTATGTTGTATATCATCTCTTAATTTAATTGTGAGAAAATTATAATCAATAAATAAAGTTCTCGATCAACTACCATTATATATTTACGTTTATATTTATTTCGGAATAAATGTTAAAAAGATACATGTGTTTAATAATAAATTTAAATTAAGGAAACGATATGTAGAAAAAAAGGTTTAAATTGAATAAATTGGCAGAATACTTGTTTGTGTATGTTATAACTTATGCAATAATATATAAAGCTATTAAAAGTAGTTGACTTTGAATTGAATCAGACATTCACTGATTCACTATGTATTAATTTTTTTTAAAATGGGTTATTTCATTACATGATAACTAGCACGCTGATAAATAAACTTGCGTATCTTTTTAAAAATTCATATTTATGATTGATCAACAAAAACCTTGCATGATTTTTATAGTACATTTAAGTCAAGGATAAAATTAATACAAACATAAAACTTAATTATTATAATGGTTACATTACCATGAATTACTTATAATAGAATTTATCGCAAATTTAAATTATTATCGTTGAACATTCAACGTTGAAAAATGTAGGATTTACCTTGATCTGGGCAGGAACATTGATCCATCAATGAAAACAGATCCCGAGAGCAAAATGTACCAACTCGTTGCCAATTCACCGGTGCTGAAAAAAAAAAATTTTTTCATTTGACTGTTCAAAAAGGCATATTCTATGTAAACAATAAATATATTTCAATTATTTTCTATCTATTGATCATATACTTGTTCAATGTTTCAAAAATTCAAGGCATATAAATGTAAGCGCATCAAATTAGTCAGTGAGGATAATAATATATATCGTAAAATGTTCATATATAGGTTGGTAATGCAGGCTAAAATTAAGACTAAAAGAGAAACTCGTATAATCCATGCACCTATTTAAAGCGCAAAAGTATAATTTTAATTCTCGGAAAAAACTAAAAACCCGATGAGCTTGCTCAGAAATATCCTCAGCCGATCTGGGAGTCTTGGAGCAAAAATAAAAATTCTACGTTTATTTATACGAGCCACGTTTCTATTTTTAAGGTCCATCAAAATATCTAGATATGTGCATACATATCGAAGCCGTCTTCTTTTGTTTTCTGTCGGAAAATACGTTTGTCGTGTAATTTAGTCGTATAGTAATCCGCGCTTTTTACTTTCACGGAAGGTGAAAGCAAGTCGAACTTTGCGGTAAGTATGGAACGCGGAGAAAAGCGTAGGCTTTAGACCAAAGAGTAATATTTTAAGCTTAGATACATTTTAAATTTTAATGCATGTTTTCAAAATTACTACCTAAAATTAAATATTTCTCTATATTTCAAATCAGTGTAGTAAATTGGATTGAAATTCGCGAAATAGGACAATAAACGTATGTGATAAATAAATGGATCTTCCCGAATCCAGATATGTTGACATGTTTGCGCCAAAAACAAGTTAATGCTTTCTGCCATATTCGCCTGCTGTATGGCTGTATCCGAAATTTGCTGGATTTTTAAAAAAGGAAAATTAGATCCTTAAAAAATCCGATTGAGGTGGACCTCGTCAACCAGAGCAGAAGCGTATAATATCTTTTTATATCCTCTCATATCCTCTAACTCCCATCGGAGACAGTTCTATCCGAAAAAGCATTCGCCGGAAAAGAAAATACACTCTAGGACAAAAGTCCACCATGCACTGGACTTTTCCCCTTTCCTTTTTGTGGAACGAGCGGAATCCGTTATTCCGCATGTGGTAGCCAGCGGAAGCTCGAGCAGTTTCTTGCGATAATGCGCGGATGGACCGGACCGGACCGGATCGTCTTCGGCTGCAGTCTCCATCTTCGTATAAACAGGCTGCCTACATATAAAGAGGATTCCGTTGCCTCTGAGAACGCGCGAGAGGATCGAGAGGGATCGAGAAGGCATTGGCCTCACTGAATCACTTTTAAGGAATTCTCATTCACGAACAAGCGGACTTCGCAGAAATGCGGATGATCTCGTAAGGGCTATGCGACTGTTCTACCGATTTCTCAAAATCCAACTTACTGCTTTTTAAGGCATTTTCCATTTAACGGAGCCTTTTAACCTTTAAAAATCCTTGAAATGTGATGAGAATGAACAATCCGAGTTTGAGTCGGCAACGGTCTTGCACAAGCACCTGAGAATCATCCACCGACGGTAAGATAGAAATCTAACCATCAGATATAAACTCCACTAATAAATGCATTTCCAATACGGCTAAATATAATTAATAGGTAGCTATAATTATTAATTATCACTGAAGTTTTGATAAAATAAAACTGCCACCTTTCATTATACTAATGCAGTGTTTTCAAAGATATTACAAATATTAATCGACCATCGGCAAATTCTAAAAATGGCTAGCGATGAGCTATTGCTGATAAAGTAGATTCCTGGTTTATTGACGAATGATAATTCATTTTTTTTCTTAATTTAATTTTGAGAGCACAACATACGTTCTCACTATTACGATGCCTTGAATTCATGATCCCACGTGGTTCCGTGTTTTGGCAACTCTTCATTCTACTTATTTTCAAGGATATAAATTATAAATTTATACCATTGTTACTTACGAAGATATTAAAATGATGGATTTAAATCTTAAATTGAATTATATGTTTATTATTTATTAACTTTTATTTATATTCATTTTATTTTCATTACTAATACTTTATTTATAAACCTTACTATTTCATAATAAATAAATAATAAATCTATTTCATAAGTTATATATGATTTTATTTAAAGTTAAAATTTAATTTAGATATAACATACGAATATTTTAAAATATTAAACTTCAATGAAGTTTTTTTCCAATTTTGAACAATTTAAAACAATAAATTTGAAACTGCAAAAAATAATAAAATAACATTTATTATTATATAATTTTTAATCTTTTCAATACTGTATAAATTATTCAAATCGAATTATAGATTAATACTATAACCAAGAAACTTTCTTTTCAGCTAATTAATTAAAAATTTTTACAACTATTGTAAACAGTTATGCATCATTGATAGATTTTTAATTGTAATTTATTATTAATCTAATAATCTATTTATAAAAAAATAAAATTACAATAGCTCATAAGAATTACACCTACTTGGTTGCACAGATGTGGATATAATTATATATTGTTTTAACAAGTAAAAAGCAAATGTTTATGTACATGATTCTTGTTAATTTGTAATGGTAAAATCCGTTACACAAGCCCCTGTAATCGTATTTGTCATGAGAACGTTTGCTAAAAAGTGAACCATTACAGTGCCTTTGTCTGACACAAGCTATGCTTATTTAGCATAAGTAACTATCAAATTGATACAAAGTTAACATTACAAATACATTTAACATTTTTTTTTAATTGATAATGATTATGTCACTGCAGTAGATTATTTATCCATGATTTATATTTGTTTAAATCTTACAAAATAATTTATAACTTATCGAAGATTCAACATTGTTTTTCAATGCTTGTATATTTTGAATCAAATATAAGGTTCATCAATTAAATTATTGACATATTTAAAATATATTGGAAAATGAATGTTATAGAATAATATTTGATCCGTGTAATTTGATCAGAGTAACAAAGTGACAGTTCAATTATGAATTTCACTTTCTGCAAGTAATCACACAGGTATTAAAGTAATATTAAAGTAATTCTTTGTAGGAAAAAGAAAAATAATAATGAACAGCAAGTACTAAATACTTAAATATATTATCAATTTTTTATGGTAAAACTAATGTTTCTACATTAATGTGTTTATTTTTCTTTAAAATGAATGGTTATCAATAATCAAACCACTAAATAAAGAACTTGTATCACGACATGCAGTTTACACATATTTTTAAACTTTTTAAAAATTGTATCAGAAAAATTTTTTCAAATTGTATTAAAATTTTTGTTCTCCTTGATGCAATTCTTAAAAAGAATTCTAATTGATGCGCTTGATTAAAGAATTTTTTTGTACTATTAATTATATGTTTGCAGAGAATTCAAAGTTGGCGTTTGCATGTGTCCCATATCTCTGCTGTTTTGAGGATTTAATTAAGGCGCTCTTCCAAGCGAGCAAAACAACAATAATTTATAATCGGTAAACGCAGGTATTTAAGACCCAGTTTTAGTTTTAGTTTTAGTTTTAGCGTGGCACGGCACCACTTTCCCGAATAATAGTCGCCGCTCGGAATGTCTTTGAGAGCCAGGCAAAGAGGGGAATCCCATTGTCTTGAAGCTCAAATTGGACTCCCTCCCACGCATTGGAATTTGAACTGAAAAGTTTGAAAAAAGGAAGGTGGAGGTACTCACTAGTAAAGCACGTGGTTGGCGTGGTGTCGCTCGTACCGAACGGTTTTGCAGAGTCCGCGCAGGACTGAGTCCCTGCAAGGACGCAGAGCTTCCAACCCAAGGAGTCCATAGTAAATGAACTGGAGGTCCTGGAACAGAGAAAACAAACCAAACTCAATTGACACTCTCTCGTTTTCATTTATGGGATTTACGATGTCTCTCTCTCTCTCTCTCTCTCTCTCTCACTCTCGATGCCTCGAACATCACTTTTCAATTTTCGAACACTGTACCCGATACTCTCGACTCGAGTAGTAAATTACAAATGAAACTGTAAAATGACTCTAATCGTGCGGTCGTGGGCGTGAACGGTCACGAATTTTAATAAAATACGTGTATTTATATACGATACAACTCCAGAGTGAGATTCATTTATTTCACGACATTCGTAACTAATTTTTATTTGCAATTTAAAAACGACTGTATAAAATGAAGTCCTGTTAACTATTAACAGCAACCTAATTTCAAAATAATTTAATACTTTGTGTAACTACGATATCAAATATTTTACTAAACTTTATTTCGTTGAAGTATATGATGGTGCTGATTTCATTTTGCCGCAGTGGAACAACCGGATAATCCGAGCCTAAGGGGGAGCTGATGGATTAAGGTTTATTATGCATAACGAAAGAAAGTATTTTTGGTAAATATTTAATCCAAGTTTACTCGTTGATATGTTTAAACAAAAATAGTCGTAACGAACTTGCTGAGTCTTTTGAAATATTTTAGAAATAAAAGTGCGCGCGCGAATGCGTTTCGAGATATTTGGAGAACACGCGAGTACGTGTTTAAGTATGGCAATATTTACATTGGATAGCACTTGAAGAAGAAAAGTAGCGATAGTATGTACACAGTAATTTTATTTAAGCGGTTTGTACATCAAATTGGATTCTGGAAATTGTATTTCGCGTATTGTAAAAACAGGTATTCTTGCGTACTACAGAATTGCACAGTAGTCAAAGTGTAAATAGTCAATCTCCGGAGTTGATACTTTCATAGGACGTAAAAATAAATTGTGTTATCGAATTGGACATTGATCGAACCCCATCATCGATCCATATTGTTGTGCAGGTACTTTCACAATTTTCGTGGCTTATAAGTACAATTATCAATAAAGACTTGAGTAGTCAACGTACCATATTATTTACTATTGTACGTATATTCAAAGTAAAGAAATATATATATGAGCATGTCGCTCCATATGTCTGTTTATCTCTTTATTTTTTTACTGAAAGTTTTTCTTTAATTGAATAATTAACATTATAATTGATTCTTATTAAGGTATACGAGTGATAAAAAGAATTTCAAAAAAGTAAAGTAAAGTAAAAAAATTGGGGATTTGTTTTAATATTGTGCAGTGAAATACTTTATGTAAAACTTTTCATTGATAACTATGTATTCAGTGCAGAAAATGAAAACTATATTATAAGAAAATGATGTATGGCATAAAATATCTATTTTATGCAATTTAACAATATTCTCTCAGAATGTTAAAAAAAATGAAGTAATAACGGTAATATCGTTTTTAATTTCTAAATAATATGATAGTGCATAGAACTTATAAATTTAAATGATTACACAATTGCTGCATGAATTAATTTATAATTTTCGAAAGAAGCTTTTGAATGAAAAATAAATTTCTCTCTTTTTGAAATATAAAAAAAAAAGTCGATTAGAATAAAAGGGTTCGATTAAATATCGGGCAACTGCGATATTCCTTCATCAAAGAACGTCTAGTTTTAAAAGAAAGAAAAAATTGTAGGCAACTGCGTAATTGCGGTACGAAGAAAGGGTACATGGACATTTTAAGTCTTAAGGTAAACGGGGGGAGGGGTAGGGGGGCAGATTTGAAAGAAATGATAGATTGTAATGGGAAAATAAGTAAGTAAGGCGGTGGCGCACGGCATCCGAGATAGATCGGCCAGTAAATAGATAGATCCTCCGAATCCCTTGCGCGACACATTCGCTTTTCCGCGAGCACGCAATGCGTTCCTCGTCTCGATTAAGCTAGAGGCTGGGATTCAGCCAATGGGAGGCCGCGGAGGCGTGGGCGGCTCCATCCTTCGGCTCTCCTTGGAAAGAAGCGCACCCCCGAAAATAGGAGAAAAATCGAAGGAGAAGGGTGGGGAGGGGGAGGGGAGTGAGACAGACTGACAGCAGTCGTCTGTCTCACGTCACGCGACGTCGCGTGCGAAAACTCGAGTGACCGAGGATCGAAAGCAAAGTGCACCAATGAGTTCCAAGGCGAGGAGTTGCACCACGGCGGCAGAGGCGCAGGCCCCAGTCCCCAGCCCTGGCCATCGATGAGTTTATTATTATTATTTATTTATTATGGAATACAGGAGGATAAGGGGTTGGAAAAACCTGGGAATAGCGTAATTTTAACTTTGGTTCTCATGCCGAGGAAAGAATTATTCCTGGTGAGAGATGGACCCTAGCTCTTTCCGCGCCATCCGGCTATTCAGTTTTAAACTCGCGCAGACATCTTTTCCGTATGTGTCAATGAAAATATTGCAAAATCCATCCATTCAGCGATTCGATCGAACCGAGTGTTAGATAAGCCTGAGACTGCTATGTTTACTAGTTTAAAATTGCAAGTGTTTCCATTTCGTTGCAGTGGCTTTCAAGGTTTATTTTAAATGTTGATGTTTTTCATTATTTTAGCACCTATAGATGAACAATTCATTTTGAAGAACTGGTAAACATTTTCCTAATTTAATTCCGTAAAAATGAACGTATCGCTCTTCTTACATACAACACGAGCGATTAAATATTCTTTACAATATTATGAGTCACCATTGTAACATCTCAAAAATGTGATGTTTAAAGTTTGTATTATAAAACTTTATATACTCATTTAATAAAAATAAAAATTTTTTTAATTAATCGAAATTTTTTTGACTTACGAACATCTTAAAAATTAAACAATAATTTATCCGTAGTTCGAACAACAAAAAAAGCGTGTTTTAGTTTTTTATTTTAACATTCATTTGATATAATGTCTAACATAATCAAATTATTTATTGTTTATCTGTAAATCAATAGATATCTCATAATGTATATGTAGTGATTCTTAACAATAAATAAAATATTTTAATAAAACTTCTAATTTTCTCATTTAAAATTTCTCATCTTTATTCTTTAAAATTTATCATTCTCTTTAATATTTAAAAAATGTAAAGCATTTTTTAATGATTTGATTGCATTCGCATAATTCTAATGTTTCTATTATTATTATATCTGAATGATTAAAGAAATAAGAAACTTCATTGAATAATTTGTAATTAATTATATAGTAGAGTCAAGTTAAAAAACAAAAAAATTGTATAAGATTTACCAGAATGTAACGTTTCATGTAATCCAATTGAAAGTTAAAGTCACTAAAACCGAGCAATAAACATTTACATCCAATATAATATAATCTCACTCTTGATGATTATTGAGCCTCTAATTAAGGCACGAAGAAGAATTAGTGAACACGGTTAGAGTCGTAGACACAATGTTGATCCGCAATACAGGTCAACTTCACCGGTCGAGATAAGACTCGTTTGGATCATTTCGATGAGTACGACTAATTATTCACCTCTTTCGACCCAATTCAAATATTCGAAGAAGAGATCCAAATATGGGGAAAGAAGGTGACGCTAGACTTGAAACAAAGACTCACGGTGGTCCAGAGGTGGAGCTGGAGATGAAGAAAAGAAGATGAAAGAAGAAAGAAGCTCCAGAGGATGCATCGACGGGAGCAACACGAGGATCCGGTGTTTCGCGCTTAAACTCTCCCCCCCCCCGCTTTTTCAATCCCATAAGAGGGAAAGAGAGAGTCTAGTTGGTTGGAAGATTATTTTTTAAGGTTGTACATTATTTTTGGTTCCTCGTACAGGCCGTTAGTCGTGGGGAATTTCGTGGTCGGTAATGCGGTGCCCTTATAACCCGAAAAGCCAGATTTTACTATGCAATAATACTTGTGATAAAATATATTTTTAAGCTTACGCTCCAATTTCACGTTTGCGGTCAACCTATTTTGATAAAGGCCTCATTATAATTTTTACAAGTCTTTATTTATAACAGTGCTACTAAAATTGAAATTGTCTTGACACTAATTGTTCGCCATTTAATTAACGAAATTAAAATTACAATAATGTAAGAGTTGGATATTTTATTTATTAAAAATGAACACTATTCAAAATTACGAAAAATTTCAATTTCACAATAAAAGCTAATCGCATTCAAAAGTTTTATTAAAAAGAATATAATATAGAGTATTAGTTTTTTTAAGCCTCATAAGTCATAAGTTCATTTTCCGAAAATATATTGGACAATATTTTCATACCAGTATGATAATATTTTTTCTAACAAATATAGAAATTCCTCTAATGTGAACGAGTTGAAGATAAGACTCTACATCAGCCATTTACGTATTTCGCTAATGTCATAAATAAAAATACAATTCTCAGCATCACTAGTCATATTTGCAATACACCCTGAATAGTAGGTACGTTTTGAAATTAATTCGTGTAAGTTAACATAATAATGATATTTGAATGATCATTTTTTTTGACGATGAAAAGTTACTATTTTGAAATAATTTTATATTTACAATTCCTTTAAATTAAGCCGCCATTCATTAATATTATTAGTATTAAAACATGTCATTAAAATTTTGTTTATATTTTTTATGAATTGAATAATATATCTGAACAATACCCGAGTTACACACACCAGTTAATATTACGTACACATTTTGATAAATACATACAAATATCCGATTTACAGTTATAAATATAAATTTTAACAGCCATTGAAAATATTACTGCACGTAGGTGCAATTCGAAAAAAAATCGAATATACACCGAATCGGAAATAAATATTTAATTAGTATTAACGCATTTTAAGAATGAGTCAAGTAAAACCGATTTGCGCAAACGAGACAGTAAAGTGCGTTCGTATTTTTGTGGTGATTTTCATTTAAAGAGTGACGAAAGCGAGAATAATAAGAAATTTGTGATTCACGATCCGCGAGACAAAAATAGTTTAGGTAAGAAAAAACGGGACCACCAGTCGCACTGGATGCGATGATTTATTTGATTTAGAACAATTCGATTTCCGTGGAGACTGATCTTCGAACTCCCAAGAAAAAGGAAAACAAAGAGAAAACAAAGCGTTTCGTTTTTTCACGGTCTCATTTAAAACGAGACGAGGTGGCTACAGCCATGAGCTTCCCGTCAATTTGGATCGTGCCACCGGGAAAAAGAAGCACGCACACTCCCTCCCTCCCTCCCTCATTCCCTCACTCCCGGTACTTTCTCACGTCCTTCTCTCTTTCGCCATTTCACTCTTTACTTTCTTTACTCTCTCCGCCCTTCATTTGCGAGCTCTTGCAGCACTCACTCTTCCTCTCACTTTTCATTCAGCAATCCCTCCTCGTCATATCCTTTCCCTTCCTTTCTACTCAGCCCCGCTCCTCCTTTTCTTTCTCCTTTAACGAGAATTATAAATTGTTGGAGAAGGATAATTTTGCAGAGACAGGATAATAATTGGCCCAGTTCCTTTTTTCAATGAATCAATCACACTCTCGGTCCCTCGGTAAATTTATGTAATGGGTTCATTTATTTTTGACCACGGAACACGAGTAAAGCATAAATCAGCTCATTGGGCAAACAAATTTAGGAGGGATATTTTTGGATCAGTTACACTTAAAAGTCATGCCTTTTTACTTTTAATAAAAGCGTCGGTTCCGAGTTTGGGACTTATTCTCTTTTATTATATTACATACTATTTTATTTTATTATGTCGTTGCGCGTTCCTTTCTTTTTCGCAAATGCGGGTCACGACTCGTAAACTAATTATCAATCATTGCACTGCTTGCAAAATATTGCGGTGGTGTAAAAATTGAGTACGCAATGTTTCTCAAAGAAATTAAAAAAAAAAGTTGAGACGAAAGCTCCGGTGGATTGTGAGACCGACTCAGACTCATTCAGTAACTCTTTCCTCTGGGTCGTTCCTTTGAGCGAGTTGCTTTCACCCGAGAATAAAGTCACTCACCTGGAGCGTCCGCCTTTCCGGATCACGGCACAACGCCCGAATGAAGTGCGGGTCGAGGTACTCCGTCATAGTAGCGTCCGGGGCTTGTCCTCTCGAGCGTCAGCTGGTGCAACAGCTTCCTCGTCCTCCTCGGCCTCGAGTTTAGACCAGCAGCAGGGCTATAGTGCCCCGATCATTCTCCAGAGTGATCCCGAGGCTCGTGCTCAACTCACATCGAGCCGTTTCTCTATTATGCCTCGCATCGCTCCAGTCGATGCTGATGCTGTCATTCCTGTTGGTGATGTTGCTGTTGTTGCTCCTCGCTACCCTTTGCCCGCATTGTGCGGTGGCCAGGGTGAGCCGACGAAATTGCAGTAATCGCCTGAAATTAAAAAGCAAAGGGCTTTATCAGCGGTTTCTCCGACTTTTTAAGCCCTTTTCAGGGTTCTTCACTCGTGTGTTGGTCGTTCATTAGGCAGCCCAAGTTAATTAGTACAGGGAGTTGGTCAGGACAATTAGACGAAGGCTGATTGGGAGCTCCACTTTGCAATGAAATTGAGGAATTACAGTTTTGTGTAATAGAAATGTCATGCGCATTTCCTGAATTCTAATCGAGATACTTAAACATGGTAATTTGTAATTATCCGGGTTAATTATTCGAAATTCAGACTTTCATTTTTGATTATTTATTTTTGACGAAAATCCGGTTCAGAATGGACTTGAAATCACTTGCAATTTTTTAATGTTTCTGTAAAGTATTTTTTAAAGTTAAATATAAACCATATTTTTCATAAACATTACTCATTTTAATCATATATTGAATGAAACAAAATTATAAATACTATCAGTTTCCTGTTTCTATTGATGCAAACTTTTATGCACAGAATTTATAGAAAAATCTTCTATATACTATATTTACTAATTATTTCACACAATATTTCAAGTATAAACCCATACTCTATATTCTCATATTGTCCAGAGAATGTAAATTTAGTAACAAAAAATGTTATATACTCTTTTATATAAGCTAGTGTATGAGAACCAATTCTATAATTCTCAACAAGTTTATATTAAAGATTATTAAAAAATAATTTAAAAATTGAAAATACAAACTTGTTGAGCAATATAGAATGATAAAAAATGAAAAAACTTATGAGTCTGAAGTTTGTAACGTTACAAGTGTCATCAAAAATTGAAGTTTTTAAAAAATAAGTATTTTTAAAAAGAAACAACGTAATGCATATCGCATATGAATAAAATGATTAAATAAATTTAAAAAAATCTATTTCACCCACAAAAACCACCCCTATCAGAGGGTGAAAATTCAGAAAAAAATTTCAAACGTTGAAAACCTAAAAAAATAAAATAAATATGCTTAAAATTATATTAAAGACAATAAAAATCTTTAAAAAAATTAATATGAAGAAAAAATCCAATATTTCGACATATTTGTTGTTAACAAACATGTACTACTAAGCATACGCATTAATCATCGATTAATTGAATACAACAAAAAATATTTTACAATTATACCACAGTAAATTACATAACTGATTTCAGCATTAAATTTTCAAAAAGATAAGTATTAACAAATAATGATTTTTTAAATAAACGACATTGTTATTAACAATTAAAGTCTATAAAAATATACGTATAATATACGACACGAAAAAACTTATATATGCATACTCATTTTATTCGTAATTGAATGTAGAATGCAATTTTCTACCTCTAATGATTGAACATTAGAGGTAGAAAATTTTATAATTTTTTTTTTATTTAAGAAGAACCGATGATTTTTGGACTTATACGTATCTGCTTATAGACTTTAATTGTTAATAACAATGTCGTTAAGACACAAAAACCTGAATTGTGAATAGTCATTTTTTTGTAAATAAATGCTGAAGTTACTTATGCAATTTGCTGTGGTATAATTGTAAAATACGTTTTGGTATATTCAAAAAAATCGATGATTTACGTATATGCTTGTTGGTATATGTTTTTTAATAATAAATATGTCGAAATATTGGATTTTTTTTTCATATATATTTTTTTTGTGCTTTTTATTGTAATTTATAAAATTTGTCATTTAATAAAATTTTAAGTACGTTTATTTTATTGTTTTAGGTTTTTAATGGTTGAAAATTTTTTCTGAATTTTCACCCCTTGATAGGGGTGCTTTTTGAGGGTAAAATAGATTTTTTTTTAATTTATATAATCATTTTATCCATAAGTGATGTGCACTACGTTTTTTTGAAAAATACTTATTTTTAAAAAACTTCAATTTTTGATAACATTTGTAACGTTACAAACTCCAGACTCAGCGAGTAAGTTGCATTTGAAATTTGCAACACGATTCAAAAATGAAAAATATCGAAACACAAATATATTAAAAATTCTTTTCTCTTCCTCATGATAATCTTTTTTCGGAGATTTAAGAAACATTAAAAAGAAATTTAAACTACATCTAAAGAAAGATTCAGATTACCTCCTGTTGACCACCTCAAACAAACACCGCATTTTAAAATAAGAACAGCAATTCTTCCATGCGTGAGCTTAAAACAAAGATCTTCAGTGTAAATCTACATATACTTTGTTTTCATCTTATAAACTTACTTTATCGTAGGATAATTTAAATGTATTATAGATAATTGTAACAAATTGATAGACAAAAGCTACAGTTGGGTTTCAGAATCACAATGATTAACTTTTATAGCTTTAATCACATATATCAAATAAAAATAAAATATAATAAATAACAAATATTTTTATTTCTTAATATTAATGTAAATCTCAAAATAAATTTATTTAATTGAAATTTATTTTTACTTAACAAAAATAATCGTTTTAATTAATATTATTTCCTCGCTGAAAGATAAGCCTTTTATCGATAATCATAGATGTATGACTTAGAAAGTGACGCATTCGATATTACGTGAGAAATGAACTAAAATAATTACTTAATTAGAATATTATCAAATTTTATAGTCTTCAAAATTATATTAAATTTATAAATATGTAATTTTATAAATAATTAATTAATATTCAAATATAAAAAATTCTAATGTTTTGTAATATTTACAATATACATGTTAGCGCTATAAATACTTACATTATATAATGAACAAATTATCAAAGAAAAAAAATGATCAAAATTACTCGTTGCATTATTTATTATATGTATTATCATTTTATATACATTATTTTTAAACCGGTACATGCTATTTTTAAAAATGAACGATTAAAAAAGTTTCCTTATATAAAGCTCATTGCTAATTTAATTCTAATTGTATGTTCCGCATATATTTTGTTTACAGGTATTTCATATAATTCGAGAAATTTTCATACTACACTATATTATGTATGGAGTTTTGGCTCATTTAGCGAAACATCTAATTGATTGGAATACGGCGGGGCCCCGTAATAAAAAAATATAAATAGAATATTTTCCGATGAATAACTAAAAATTAAAATCTGTTGAGAATCTGGAATTTTATAAAATGCTAATCTTGTAAAATGCAATTTAATATATATCTTAATACATATATTTTCATAAAATAAACTTAAGCTTGCGTGCAATAGCTACAATATAGAAGAATAAATGTTCTATTTTAAATTTTTTTATTTAACATTTCTCAAGAATATATCCATACACATCTAACTTGCTTATAAAATATTACTAAATATGAAGAATAACACTAAAAAAATTTTGTGATAAATGAAAATACATAAAATAAAATAAATGTATAGTTGTAAAATGCAATATTCTCTCATAATAATTATAATAGTTTATAATAATTAGTTTTCATAACAAAATATGTTTTTCTTCCTTCTACTATCTTTTAAAGCGAGAGTTAAATATAAATAGAATGTATCTGAGACTCGATTTTGCATTTGTATACTTAAATTAAACGCTATAAATACATGAAACGTTACATGAAAATGATAGCAAGGCTAAATAAATAAAAATATATTACATGTATGTAAATAAATAAAAAATGAAATTAAAAATAAAACCAAAACAGTGTAAATAAATGAAAACAACAATAAGTGTGTGTAGTTTGTTTTTAATGACTAATATCTCAGTAGATATCGTTTACTTTAGATTACTTAAAATGCACAGAAGAGAGGTTTTTAATTTTATTAGAAAAATATATTTAC
Organism: Eupristina koningsbergeri; assembly: GCA_018907245.1. Classification (NCBI taxonomy): domain Eukaryota; kingdom Metazoa; phylum Arthropoda; class Insecta; order Hymenoptera; family Agaonidae; genus Eupristina; species Eupristina koningsbergeri. The sequence continues at coordinate 1,980,318 of JACCHV010002775.1, forward strand.
AAACATATGGTGTGCATGTCAAAATAATCTAATTATAAGTTCTAAGTAATAGTACGACTTGAGTTAAAAAATCACTCGCTTCAATCAAACCCCAGATTCATTCAAGCATTAATTGTTCCCCTAAATTACAAGATAATATCAGGAGAACTTTAATTTATATAAATTAAGAATTAAATGCGCAATGAGAATTTTAAATAGGAATAAAAGATATAATCAGATCGAAGACGGAGGAAATAAGACGTTCAGCAGTCGCCCAACTGAGTACAAAAGATTACAAATAGAGTATTGCCGCAATAATTCCTTGGTCATCCGGCATGACAGCTCGAAAAATGCAAAAACGGCTGACATGCATCGATAAAAATACAATCCCCTGAAACTTCAATGCCCACGCAAATACTGAAATAAAGGTACAGTCTCGCACCTTAGCAATTAAAGAAAAGTCCTACTTGTAAAAACCGAAATGAAGGAGGAAAACCTAACGAGGAGAAATAGGAGAGGAAGGGAGCGGAGCCCATTGCTACATGGAAATTAAAGAAAGGTGGGCGATCGTAAAAAGGGTCGGAAAATTCGGAAAAATACGTGTGCGACAATCGCACAAGAGGATAGCTCTGCTGGAAGGAGGGAGATGGCCACTGCTCGTGAAGGGGTTGAGATACGAGGAGCCTGTTGAGTTCAGTAGCCGACCTTGAATTCAAGATGACGTCAGTCGCAAACGCAGCTGCATCGGCAGTAGCACCACCAACCAACACGCACGAGAGCCCCTGGACGCAGTAAATTGACGCCATTATCCGAGAAGGCAAGCTAGGATGAAAAATTCATTTTGTTGGCAATAGTGGCTTTGTAATTTTAAGGTAAATTTTAAGGAACCCAATTGTTAGGGACGCGAATGAGTGGCGGTGAAACGAAAGAGACGGGTTGCACAAGTTGTAATTACGAAGTATGAGTATCATTGCGATGATAAATCAAACCCTTTCGACACTGGGGACGCAGCATCAACACAGCCGTCGGTATCGATTTTTACCTTTATGTTCACGAGGTCAAATGGCTATTTATCTAGCTATTTAACCGGCTGGCCGATTTCGACGAGACTTTTAAAGCGTTCGAGAAGATGCTGTCAAGACATTAGACTTAGAAAAAGATCGAGAAAGGCAATCGATTTTACTGAAAGTTCGCCAACTCATGTTTATGTAATAAACGTCATGTCGTATCCATGCGTTGTAAAACTAGTTATTTTTACCAGAACATGCCGTGGCAACATGTGCAATGACATTATTGAACACGTGCCGTTATTGAAATGTAGCTTGAATAAAAATGATTTGGTGAGAAGATTTGTGTGTATACGTGTATACAAAGCCAATGTTTTACATAAGCTGGAACGAGTGGAGATGAACAGTGGGAACGCAGGAGGTGCTGAGAGATAAGACCGACTATCCCATACCATCCCATGTCATCCCAACCTATCCCATCCAGTCTCCAGGGTCCAGCTACGCGTCGTCGGCCTTGACTGTATCTGTACGTGCACAGAACCACGATGATTCTTCTCGAGATTAGATCCTCGTGGCATGTTTCGCCCATCTCTTACGCTCAATTGACTCTTTTGCCTTTGGACTTTCCTTACTTGATCAAATTTCAACTATTGACAAGAGCTGAACCCAAATCCGTGCTAACTAACGTGATATTTTTTTACAATGAAGACTCTCGCGGATTTGAAGGTAACATTATATTTTACCTTTTCAATTTTAAATTTCTAAAAGGTAATAAAAAGAGAGAAGTCCTTATTGTATACGATAAACAACAATAAAACAGAGGACTTAGAAAGAAAGAAAAACAAAACAAAAACATACATTAATCTGGTACTTTGATATTTAAGTCATTTATTTTTTTAGAAAAAATTATACATCATGCGCGTCGATAGAAATTGTAGGCCATTGTGTGGTTTCAACAATGAATAGCAATAGTTATTTTACTTTTATTGTTTACAGGAATGATAACTTTTTTATTTTTAGAAAAAACAATTTTATTATTAATAATGATTGTATAAGAAAAAGGTACTGCATATAATGTACCCCAAACATGTACATCGTACAGATGTACCGCCAGTCAAATATAAATAATGTAGCAAGCACATTTGCACGAATGAACACACGGTAAACATTGTTACAAAAATTATTTATTGCATATTAAATATTAAATTTAGAATAATATATTATTATAAGGTTTATTAAATTTTCTTCAATAATTTAATGAAAATTATAACTGCCATGAAAGAATAAATACGTACTACTTTCATTATACTGGGTATTCTATATTTAATAATCGGGGATGCGATAGAATGTTTGTTGGGAGTTGAAAAGAAAAAAATACATGACCAAACATTTCGTTTGCGAATGAAGAAGTTCTTTTAAAATGAATAAAGAATTATTCCTCTTTAGTATTTTCTAAAATTCTATTGGTCATCCTTTATAGTAAAAAACACAAAAACTGAAACAATAAATTCTCATGGAAAGTTCGATTATAACTTTATTTTCTATTTATAAAAAAACAGTGTGTTTTTTAGAATTTTAATCATTTGATAATTTATTTTGTGTATAAAAAAAAATGAGTTATTTGTGGTAAAAACGACCTAAGCAATAGTGCCGAAATCGCGCTATTGACCTTGTGAAAAAGAGAAAAGCTAAAAAAGCGAGATTGAACATGAAAACATTTTATTAATCCAAGTTTTTAAATCCAAGGAGTTTCGTTAGCTTATAATGAAAGATTCAACAGATGCTCGGACTGCAAGACTTAAACAAGCCGTCAGCTCGAAAATCAGTTTCTTGAAAATCATTGGGCGCTAAAATTCCTTGAAAAATTCCCCGTTGCAAATGGCGACTCGGAGTGAAAAAACTGTCTCAACTCGGTTATAAAAAAGAAAGGAGGAAGAGGGAGAGGGAGAGGGGGAGGCAGTTGATACTTTCGCAAGGCAATAAAAAATTGCACAACGCACATTGCGAAGACAAGGGAACATTTGCGTACAGCGAACAGACACACGCACACGCTCACGCACATGGGTTGCTTGTACACGTGGGCATGTGTGCATGTGTGCATGTGCGCTTGTGCGATATACCGCTGCGTCCGTTGGCACAAACACGTGTTGCCGCAGCTGTGAAGCGTGAACTCTATGACCGAGTCTCCTGCTGCAATGAAATGCACTGAAATGCACTCCGAGGCTGTGCGATGCATTTCCTGATGGCGAGCGCGTGTCGGTAAGTGCGGGTTACCGTCGATAGCCTGATTGACCGCGCGTGACTGAGGCCAATGAAGACGAGGACGAGGACGACGATGATAATGATGACGACGATGATAATGATGACGCTGGCGATGCGATGATCTTGCAACGTATCATAGTGAGTCCGTTCCAAAGACCCGCGCTACACTGATGCACCAGTCAACACCTCTTCCCTGTCCGTTTTCCTACGTTTTGTGTGTAACACTTCGAGTTGTCGCTACTTCCGTTTGTTCGTTACTTCCCCCCCCCTCCTGCCGTACCTCTCTTTCTTGTTAAAAAACCTGACATTTTGTTGGAATACAGGCCTTGTGGACTTTTATGCGGCTCCTTTTAGCCACCTGATCTAAGATCAAGGAGTGGCGTCTTCGTGCTCTGCCTCCTCTGCCCTTTCGCTCAGCAAATAATCATTCGACGTGCATAATTTGTAACTAATTCTCCCGTTTATGGAGACTAGATGTGCTCCCGATGTGTTTATAATTAAAAAACCCTCTTCCTAATATTATTCAAAATTAAAAACTCGTAACTTCACTCTCTGCGTATCAATCGTTTGGTTGAAAACTTAAAAATAAATAACAGTCTTTTAGAAACGCCCTTTTCATCAACAATATCATTATACACTGTTGGCTTTAACTGAACTTTAAATAAAAATACCTCTATCAATTTCCTTATTTACTTCTGACTTAAAAATGAAATGATGTTTTCTTTCGGTTAAAAAACATAAGAGTATTCCGCTAAATACACACATGTCAATGCTTTTATTGGCAAACCGATTTTGATTAATTATAATTGATTATTTATTTTATTTTCTATAAACTTTGTCAAACATTCGTAATGGTACGTATTTAATCTAATTCTAATTCATAGGGAAAGCATTAACGATGAATAAGGGTGAAGGTCATAGATTCTAATAAAAGATACTATTTCGTGCTCCGAGGTTTCTGTTGGTTACACAATACATGCATTTTAATTGAGAAATAGGACTAAATAATTTATTTTGAAAACAATAATATTATTCACTTAAATCTAAAAGTGACAGTTCTTACGCACATTTACGCACAAAAATAAAAATTAAAAAGAAAAAGCTAATAAATTAATTACCATATACCATACAGTATTTTAAATATACAATGGTATCCGCGATAAGATAGTAATACTGAAACCAAATCTACTACCGAATAAGTCAACTGGTGTTCAATAAAAACTGCAAAGCAAATATCACTTTAATATAACTAAAAACTTTCAACAAAATAAAAATTCTAAAATTGAATTCATAATTGAGTGTATGTTTATGGTATTTAGGTAAGTTTAAGTATATTTACTTAATTCATTTAAGTATAAAATGACAATTTGAATTTTATTGTAACAATTGTTTTTTGGCAGAATTTAAAATTATATTAATAATGTGAAAAGAAATCAATATAAATTATGTAATTAATAATAATTAATAACATACATAATATATGGGATTAAATATATCATTTCGAACAGAACTGATAAATTAAAACTGCTTAAATCTATAATAAATGAATAATAATGAAAAAATCTCCTTATTTATCATTGACAAGCCGTTATATTCCATTAAAAATAGTATTCGAGACACAGTAATTTTATTTAAACAAAGAAATAGGCTATAAAATATATATATGCGTATGTATACAAAAATGAAAATAAAACTAATTTGACAGAATACTGTTGATATAGTGTAAAGCATTTATTTTTACAATTTACTATTTCCACGGTATTATTGTATTGATGAGTATGCAATTGTCTCATTCGATGCTCAAATCTTCCTGTTTCCATATTTCTTTGTGTTTATCCACGTATTCGTCTATCCGTTTGTCTGCCCGTCTATCTAGTAATCAAACTATATATTGAACTTTGATCACATTTTATGCCAAAATGCTAACACGAGCATTCGAGAGGTGCGTTGTTCCACTATACGAATGCACTAGTCGCAAGAGATATTTATAAACTTTTTTGCAATCGATATTATAGGAAGACTTAGGGACATGTAGGAGAGGATTTTCAGGCAGCTACAGTTATGTCAAAGTATGAAAACTCTCAGAAAAAATATCTTAAGAAGGGAATTTGAATTATGAAGGAGAGCGACATTGCAATCGATCGGATGGAGTTTACACCTGCTCTCTTTCTTTCTTATCTCTCAAGCTGAGGGACAACTTTAACATATCCTTTAACTTGTAATTGGATTGTTTGTCATCGAACCAATTATCCTGTCGTGATGAACATTTTTATCTCCAAAATTTGTATATTATTTTCTGGCAATATTGGAATAGTAAAGTACAAAGCTGTTAGTTTGTTCTCATCATTTTTAGATAATGACTTCTGCGTTATAAATATTGTAGAACTAAATGAAGCGCAGCTTTGTGCCTTTTAATCATTTCACGGAAAAAGAAAATAAATATAAATACAACTAACTTTGCGACTGTTATAAATTCAAACATCAAAAGGTGATATTAAATATTTATATAAATGAATATTTAAATAAATTTTTGTAATTTTCAACAATAGAAATTAATTTGTTCTTAATGGGTGTTATGGGACGTATTTCAAGTATAGATTATCAAATATAGATCATTTGCTTTATTGTGAAACATAAAGAAAAGGTACAAAAAATAGATAAAATTCTAAATACAAAAAAGTTCTTTTATTTCAGTTTTCCGTTAATGTAATTTTAAATTCTCTAAAATTGTTGTTGTAAAGGCATCGTTGAATAAAAACGCCAATCCAACTTGTTAATTAATAGATGAAATAAATTATTTTGAATCGAGAATATTGCAATTCTCGGTTTAAGCTTGAGAGACTAAAACGAGGGTGAAACTAGAGCGATTGTCGGCCATCTGGCAACACAATTTTTGTTTTATACAACCCAGATAGCTGAATGTGTGCATAAAAAGAGTAATTTGTCATGAATAGTTGCAATGCCAAGACTATGAAAGGATAATACGAAGGAGTTGTAATCTCGTGTTTGTCCTGTCGCGAGTGTCCTCGCATTCTCCTAAATAATCCGAGATTTGGATTCATAGTCGCGGTGCGAACTTGCTAAATTCAAGTGGGGCAACTCAGAAGAGAATCCCACCTTTTGCTCGTCCCGGAGTGTGGGTGTCCACCCCCTCCGCAGGTTGAATTTGTGTCATCGGTAAAAATACTCTCTAGGAGCGGACGCCCGCCGAGGAGCCGGTGCACTTGTGACTCCCAGTTAAAGAGAACTTCACCTACTTACTTCTGGACTCTTCATCGAGCGTCTTTTTTGCGAGTCGGGGCGACTGTTTACTCGCCCTTAGCATTTATCTTATCCCCCCACTCGCTAACTCCTTCGCGTCTCATGTTCAACTCGTGCTCTTTAAATTTTCAGCGAAGTATCACTGGAGATTATCACTCTAGGAGAAGTTTAGCCGCTTGTCTCATCAATTTTACGTTCTGTATCAAAGGTTTTTTTTAGCAATACCGCATTGCGAAAAAACCAAATTCTTTAGATTGGATCGTGTAATTGAGAACGATTTTGAAACACTTTTCGTTTCGTAGTTCCTTTTTTCATTCCATTGATTACGAGCACATTAACGAATAATTGACTATTATTTAACATTTCTTTTTTAATATTAAATGTAACGAACGTTTAAAAAACACAAGAGAAATATTTTTTCGATTTTTAATTTCATTCAGACGTATTTTTTTCATCGTCAAGAATTTATGCCATTGATAATTTCAGTTCCTTGTAGAAAAACGAAGCAAAAGTAGACATATTAATAGGATATAATATTTTAGAAGCTTATACTTTATTCAAACAATAAATCAGATTAACTTTGATCTGAGAAGTACTCCTAACAAATTTTGGAAATATCACATAAATTTGATTTCAGAACACTTTTACTTGATAGCGAATCTAAAAAAAACAGTCATTCTTCTATTCAAATCAAAACTTAATAAAATAGGCTTTTGATTCACATACCTAAAGCAATCACGCATGATATTTCATGCTAAAAAATATATGACTTTAATCAAATCTTTATATTAATAAAGCAAATGTAGACTTATTTATATAATTTTTATAAAACAAAGTAATAGATATTCAGTTATTTTTAAGTTAAATATCAAATAATAAATTTTCATAATGTAAAGCTTCTCATCAAAAATACGATAAAAATTTAAAAATCAATATATAACTAATAAATCTTGGCTTTATAATTAAATCATATTTAATATTTTAACAGAAAAATTGGATAAGCTACGACTTTTAGAAAAATTTAGATTTTTTAAAATATCGCATCTTTTTAAAGAATGGTTTATGTAAATAAAATATCTGAATGTGGTGAAATTGGAAAAATAGATATATAAAGCGTTTATCATTAATTAAAACAGTTGAAAACACTAAAAATAGTATTCAAAATCAATGGTTAATTCGAGCTCTCATCGGCATACTTTCATCTCAATCTAAACCAACTGAATCTGATTTGAATCCACGATTCAAAAGGAGAAGCTATAAGAAAGTAAATATGAAAAAATGATCACGTGATCAAACACTTGTTTTATAATCCACGTAACCTGTCTGCCCTTGGAATCCGGAAGTTCTGGCACTACATAAAAATTCTTAGATTGTGGTTGTGATTACCCGTCTCCTTAATCGTTAGCAATCTTTGAAATTCTATCGAACTTTTTTACTGTAGAGTAAAAGAAAAAAGAAAAATACCCTAGAGAATGAAAAATGAAAAGGGAATTGCGTTGGTGAATATTTATATCAGATTAAAGTGTGGATTAACTTCCATTTACAGAGAAAAGAATTTCACAAATCGTCGAGTGTGATTGGTGTATTTTTAAAAGGGAGGCATTTTCCATTGACAATAGCTCTTTTAATTCTGAAACACGTGGTTATAACGATAAACGTATGACACAACTTCCGTTAAACTGTTTTCCAAAAGACATTTTATCAATTCGGCATTGTATTGAACACACTGTAGTCCTTGATACGTATTTTAAAACAGAAGATATAACAATATAAGAGAGAATCACTGGTTTAAACTACTTTTAAAAAATCTTGAATATTAAGTAAGACATAAATTATAATTTAGATTTTATATACGAAATTATTTTCAATACATTGTCACTCTTAATACGTTTAATATTAATACATCACTTTGAAATTAATAATGTATTAACTGAACCCAAAAGCTTTGTGTATCAAATAATTTTAATTTTTTCGAAAATGTATAATATTTATTCCAAACAATGGATGTTTAAAACATCCTGAGTACTTACATGTCTTTCAATTATAAAGCATTAAATTCCTTTTGTTATAAGCAATATAAATATTTTTTAAAGATTTGACTGCTTATATAAAAAAGGTATGTTACAATAATATTAAAATCTAATGTAATGAAGCATAATTTAATAATAATTAAAGACAAGATTAAAAAATATAATATATTATATAATTTCACTGACTAAATTATAAATAAAAATTCAAAGATATTTGCAAATAATTGATTTGTGATTAAAATTTTATAAAAAAAATAGAATGTCACTGTTACTTTTCTTATAAATAATTTTGACGATCATTATTTAAATTGTAATTTAACTGTAATTTTACGGTTTTTTTGAGACATAATTCTTGTTTAATCAATTGTCTACTCAAGAATATATAATAATAGCATGTGTTTTAGGTTGTTATCTAAATTTAGTGATAATATTCCCTTACATAGTTACTTTGAGAAAACGTAGGAAAACGCCATCGTTATAAGAAAACAATTAAATTTAAAAACTGAAATAATACGATTTTGTAAATTTCGAGTATTAAATTTAAAATTTGAAAATTCAAAAAGTTGATTTTAAAAATTTTTTAAATATTAAAATTTCTATATATATATTGGTAATTTTCATTAAATACGTTATTGGAAAAAGTGTTATTATAACTTACCGTTAGTTTATTTCCTTTGCATATTTACTGTAAATTAAGTTAAATGTTCTATTGCGTGTTATAAACATTATATTTTTATTATTAATTTGATGAGTGTCATAATTATATAATAAGATAATAATAACAGTAATGAATCATATATGCAATATAGAATAATTTTAAAAACAAATTTTGCACAATTACATATTTTCTTTTATATATATATATGTACATGTATTTCTACTTTTACTTTAATTTCTAATACGTGAACAAGCCACCTATGTGTTCTAGCATGTACTAATAATTCATAAAAAAAAGTTAAACTAATTTGTTTATCTTTGGAAATGAATAAACGACTCATAACAAAATTTTAATCAATGCTGAACGAGTTTGGTCTCCAGAGATCAAGACTAAACTGAAATATCTCGGTGATATGAGGGGAGTTACAGAAGTCGAGCGATAAACACAAGCAGGTAAAAGAAAAAAGGAAAAGTAAAATGGAGGTGGACAGGTGGGCGAGCAGGTAAAAAAGCGACACGTGACCACCGACGCATTCAAACTCAGGAAGCGTAATCTCTAAGTTAGGCCTCCAGCATCAACATTTTCCCTTCTTCGTGACGTCGCCTACGGGGGAGTTGCAATGTAAAGCGCATGTGACGTGCAGACTACGACGATGACGAGCTTTCAAAATGGTAACCGGAACCAACGGATTATATTTGTCAAGTGCGGGGGAGACGATCTATCAATTCGTGGCTCCATAAGGGTAATACTCTCAAAGACTTTCGAAGAATCAAACCGTTGGACGAAGAACCTTGACAAATCATAAATTTCTAGGTACGATGATGCGTGTTATTCAGGTCGGAGCAATTAGCAGACTTTCATTTGCCGAACTGATTTTTTTTACGCGAATATAATTTTCATGCACAAAAAAATAACCAACAATACCTGAACGTATCTCGATCGTATTCTATTTTTAAATACTGACAGTTTCAGGCAATTTATTGTTCTGCAATAATTACTGAGTTTCCCATTACACGGCAAATTAGCTTTACGACTCCTCTGTGTTTTCAAAGCGAATTCAGGGAATAATAGTAATATATGATAATTTTAACTGTTAAATATGATTACGTAAAATACCTTTGTCCTGATCACAATTATACTGATGATATCGACGATATTATCAATCCTCAGCCTAATTATAACTATGACGATTAAAATTCTCGAGAATGATATAATTGTTTCACATGCGAAAGTAAGGTGACACTGAAACAAAACTAAATTACAGATTTCTTGGATGAATCCATTAAAGAACATGGGATGGATGATGAATGCGATGTATTCGAAAGAAAGATCGTTGCACCATTTGATATTATGCACACAACATCCTCATTAACAGATGGACGGTCGTCGTCTGGTCGCGTCTCCCTGCTTGTTTCCTCCTCTCGGTCTCTGTTCCTCGCACCTATCAATCTATGTTTTTTCTATTTCTCCCTCCCTCCCTCTCTCTCTCTCTCTCTCTCTCTCTCTCTCTCTCTCTCTCTCTCTCTTTCTCGTTGACGGACAAACACCCGACCTGCATACGGCTTTTTAATGATAATCTATTAATTTGACTTTGCTACGCGCAAGGTTTTTACTGTGGTCGACTAGTACTCGGTTATTTTTTTTTTTTCATTCTTCCTTGCGTGTACGAAAACGGTAAAGTTCAATTTTTTTGTGCCGGTCGTTTTACGTTATTTAGTTGCACTTAGTGTAAGATTAGAAAAGCAATATTGACTATCTTGTCAGAATAACCTTTTTTGACATGAGAATATTAAGTTGGGACATTTTTTTTTATTTTGTAGGGTTCAATTATGGACAGCTGGATTCATGGCAATTCTTTTAGTGAAGATCAAAAAATTCAAATTTAAGAAAACAATTTATTCATTTTGAGCTACCATAAATTAATTTCCCTAAACTACATACTTGTATTGTAGAAAGTGGATAAATTGGCTTATATTAACAGATATTATATCGAATACCATTAAATTTATTTCAAATCAATAAAAAAAATTTTATTTTATTATATCTCTTTTTCTTTTTTTGTCTATATATCTTTTTCTAATATTCATCTGTATTTGAATTTTTATATTTTTCAATAGTGTAAATTTAAAAATTATTGTTAACACAAATTCAAAGCAATAGCGAAAACTATCTTTTTAAAAAAAATTACTAAAAGTCAATTATGAAAAAAATATTTTTATTATATTTCTGAACATCAGAATTGTGCTATTCATTAATTAAAGCTAAGCTTGAAGAAGAGCAATTCCTCCTACATCTGAATTTTCTACATTTAAAATAAAGAGCGAAAAGATGAGTGAAAGAACATAATAAGTACTGGTGCACCTATGAGCACAATTTATAAGAAGAAAATCCACTCATACGGCTCTCAGGATTTTTCCCGCGATAAAAATCAAGACGCGAGGGGTTAAACTCGAAGAAGCAAGTGCACATGCATATGTACACGCACCTGCATATACACATACACGCGCCTGCTCATGCACGAAGCACAGCATACATAAGCAAACACCTCTCGAGTTTTGAGACTCCAAGACTCAAGACTCGTCTCGCGCTTCGGCTTATCTCGATCTTGGCTTCACCATCACCACAGGATAATCTTTCCTTCCTTTTCTCTCTCACTTTTCTCCACACTATACGTTTCTCTCCCGCCTCTTTCCCTTGTCCTTCTTTTCCTTTTCTTTCTCCCGACATGACTGAATTCAAGTTAACAACATGCCAAACAACCTTTCCCTTCCACTTTCCAACATTTTTTTTTTTTTTATATTAAAAGTAATTCTAAGGGATAAATTTAATTTGTTTGCGCTTTATTCAATAATAAGTAACATGCTATTCATAAAAACGTCTAATAGTACAGGACTTATAAGATTCAGATATTAAATTTTAAAATTAAATTATTTTGTGCTTTGCCACGCAAATAATAGAAATTTATTGGACTGTCTGGGCAAGTTCAATTTTTTATTATAATATTTTTCTTTGAGATTTGAAAAATTTGTCAACTTTTGTAAAGTCTTAAAAATGGGAAATATACTTTGTGAGCTGAAATTTAAATTTAACCGAATATTTTTCCTTAATTTTACAACACAGATAGCAATCCATGATAAGGCAGCATGTAAAGTATTATAATGATGCTAGTCTTGCGATTGTTTTAATTGCCTCTCATTACTCAAACTAATTTCATTCACAATATCATGTTTTAAGACTCCCTTATCTTGAGAAGGCTAAACAACAAGTTAATTAGCTCGGTAAACATAAGCAGAGGCAGTCCTCACGTGTGATCGTGCGCATCAAATGAAAAAGTTAGTGAGTAAAAAAGTGTCTTCGCACAATTAAAAAATACAGCTCAATTAAATAAATTTCGAGTGTTCCAATCGCGCTTAAACTAGAAGGGCCTAGTTAATAAAATGTTCTTTTCTCTAGAAACGAGAGGCTGGTTTTACGAAGAAAAAGCACAAAAGCGAACTTGAAAAAGGGAAGTGCATCGACTTTGCCGGACGCTATCGCGATATCAACCAGAAGTCGGTAGACGTCGTCGTTGCCGTCGTCTTTTCCTGAGATACGAGCAAGATGCGAGCCGTCGAACAAAAAAGAGTAATAGCAAATACTCGAGGAGACTTGGCGCCCACCTTTGGCATGTAAGCGACAGGTACTTTCGACCTTCGCCACTCTATTTGTCCCGTCGGCTTTTGACGTCGACCTTACCTTCCTCCTGCCCCGCAACCGGGCCGTCGATTCCAAGCATCAGGATACCCTCGTCCATCCATCGAAAAACGAAAGGAAATGCAAATAGCGATGGGAAATCGCGCATGAATTGGGACCGACAACACCCAAAGTGCACCCACTTACACATTCCCTGGCACTGGGCCAACAGGTTTCTTTCCCGTTGGTTGAATTAATGAGCTTAGAAGGTAAAAAGGGTGGAAAGGGTGGAAAGGAGAGGGACGAGGGTGAAAATACCATTCGGACATCACTCACGGATACTGACTCACATGCTTCGTTATAAAATTTTTACAAGCTTTGTCGAGAGAAAAAAAGGTAAGAGTAGGCTTGGTACGTTCATTTTGTTTCATGGAAGAAAAGAATTTAGAGGAATTTTATCACGGTGACTTACTTCCCATATTTTTCATATTTTCTCGCGGGTAAGATGTACCAAGGGATAAGATTGCGCTAAAAACAAAGAAAAGCCAGGAGGGAATTGTTTGCCGCGTTGTCATTATTAACACATTGCCCAAGAATTTTCATTTGCATAATTGCATAATTCTTTTTTCCTTTTTCTTTCTCTTATTTTGCTCCTTCTTCATTCAATTTCGCTTTCATACTGAAATTTCTTTACCGGAGGACGATCTAGACTGTCACTGTTGCCTATTCTTCTCGGTAGAGGATTTATTTATGTCTGGACCGAGAATTCCAGGAAATTTCTGACTTCAGTGACTCGAGTTGATCTGCGGCTTTCAACAAAATTTACTTATAAACTGGAGAGAATTAAATGTGTGACTAAAATCACTAAAATCTACTAAAATCTTTCAGTATAAAATGTTTATAAAATTACTATCGAAGATGGATTTTTTTTTCAAAAGATTACAAACACGTGAGAAAAGTAATATTTTTTTTATGAATCCCCGCAGCTATCAAAGGAAAAAAAGAAAATTTGTGAAAAACAATCAAAGATCGAATCGATTGCAATAGAAATATCTCGGAGCTTCTTTACATAAATTAATCTCCAGCTCCGAAAACTTTGTTCGGAACATGTCTCGGTGTTGTGTAACACATTGTATTATTGTGTGTGACATTCCAGAATCGAAGGTGGAGACAATCCACATTCGATGTACGTCACGGTAAATGAGACTCAGAATTGAGAAACATGAAGCGTCCACTGACGACCGGACATGCACAATCGCAAATTAAATGTCACCGCGTGATAATGCAAACAGAGAAGGTAAATAAGAATATGGAGAAAATGGCTTATAAAAACCCACCTGAATCATCGCTTTCAAAAATTTCTCTGAAGAACAATAAAACGAGGTTCCAGGGAAGGGGGAGAGATGCTTTTCAACGCACCCACGATACGCACAAAGAGAAGGATGGAGTACGGTTGCGACAAAGCGCGGATGCCTCGAAAATGGAAATAATTAGTCCCGAGGTTGCTTTTGTATGTAGGAATATGGGCCAGTTTTCCAGGCGATAAAAAACAAGAAAAGCAGCCTCGATTGAAAACGCGTCCTTTTTCTCGGGTTTTCTCCTCCGGGTGGGCTCCTCGGTACCCGGACCTCGTCTCGTGGGATAGTTCCCAAGCGCGGCATGCGCGCTCCACATGTGATAATGCAAACTTTCGACGTCCACCACATTTAATTATAGAAAGTCGGAGGCACAAGAGTTGGCGCGGACAGGACCGGGGAGCCCAACAATGTTTTCGGCTTGTCCCCGTGGAGGGGGTGTCGGGGTGCGGAGTGTGGACCTAGAGGAAGGGCTGTCAACTGTGTGCGTCGCTCGTCTCTGAGGGTTGATGACGAGTGTGAATTCTCCTCGCGACTCCTATTTTTAATAAGGCTTCGTTTTTTGGAGGAAAGAACTATAAATACAAATCCCCGTGTGTGGGACTTGCTCCTTTGTATGAGCACGCATCCCCTACTTCCTCACAAATTTACCTATGTATACTTATTGTATACTTAATGATATTCATAATCATCCATTTATAATATGGGCTTAAGGATATTTAACGTATAGGTATAAGAGTCTGTTGCGAATGCACGATTAATATAGACTTTTTTCCAATAAAACATTCAATTTCTTTCTTTTTTTTTTACATTTGCAGTATTAAAAGAAAATCAGAAGGAACCCTATGAATTTACTAGAAAAATAAATGCTAAACATTAATTATTGATTTTTTGATACCAAGAGCTTTCGTCCTCACAATTTTTTATTACTAATAATCCATTACCTACGTACCCTATTATTAATATCCATTACCTACACCCTCTGAACAATACTTTTTTAATGTTACACGATGTACATTAATTGTTTGTCAACCTAAATAAATGACATATTGCCATTATGTAATACATGCACTAAACAATTAGGGATAAAAATAAATAAATCATTGAAGCGGTGTAATATGAATTATTCTGAATAAATTTATCAAAGATTTGTGCAATCCTAGCAACTACTTTACAATCACAAGTTCGAGTCCAAATAGCGTTCGACTAAAATAAAAAAATGGCTACTTAATAATTGATTATAAAATTATGCATTTTATATGAATTAAAAGAAAAAAGTATGAAAATTAAACCGATTTAATTAGTTAATTATAATTCATATTTATAATTTTCTTCTTTTTTTTTTTTAATATTGGAAAGTAGTTGTACCATTTTGCAATGATTACTTGATACTAATTTTGGGCGTAAAAACATTAATATAAATTAATATAAAGTTAAAAAAAAAAATACGTATTTATATTAATACGTATTGCATTTTCTATAAAGTTTAAAAAAAAAAATGGAAAATTAAATTTTTATATTTTAATTCAATACTTTAGACTAAGTAAAGTTTCTAATAATGTACAGATTGAATTTCCTTTTATGAGAAAATTATACTGATTTAAAAGAAAAACTATAACACGCAAACACTGCGTTCTCTCATTATATTTGTAAACTAAAAAATAATCTTGTGAACTGTATGATGAATTTGGTAGATGGATAATTTCTCTTGTTATTGACAATCGAAATTGTAATCCATCACATACTGCATCGAAAGAGACTACTCAACACAAAAAATAAATAAAGAAAATATAAAAATCCAGTAGTATTGGCTTCATGAAAAATGCAACAACGAAATTTAATAAAACCATTTGGAAAAAAATTAGATCTGACAATAAAAAAGTATTCGATTGCGTGTTCACGCAGACGTATTAAACAATTTTTCGAGATTTTTATTTTTTTTTACCACAAGTTGACGAAGTAATTTATATAGTAATCATAAGCGAACGAGTATTGTAAATCAGTTTGTACATATATAGAGAAAAGAAATTACACTGAGGATGTACTAATGATGAAAGGTATACAATGTTTCGATGCATCGATTATTCTTTTGTGAGCTTTACTACTTTTTACGGCTTTGAGAACTTAATATGAATTACATTTGCGTATGTATGAGTCAATTACAATAACAAATTTTTTTATTATTTTACATTTTAAACAAAAAAAGTGCAATTATTTTTAATCAGATAATATAGTTTTTAATAATATTCTATGACAATGATAATATCAATGCTTAGAATACACTATACATTCATATTTTTTAATAATATATTTTTTTACTTTAATCATTTTTATGTATATTTAATCCATTTCATATTTTATGAAATGTGTATTTATATGATAAATTCAATGTATTTGTGGAGTACTAGATAAAATGTAAAAAAAAAGTAATAATGTAAAATTTCATTTTAAGTGATTTAGAAATGTTTGGAAGCTATACATATTAATTAGTTGATATATATTTAATGGAGTAATACATTAGTATTATATTATTATTATTATTATTATTATTATTATTATTATTATTATTATTAGTAGTAGTAGTAGTAGTAGTAGTAGTAGTAGTAGTAGTAGTAGTAGTAGTAGTAGTAGTAGTAGTAGTAGTAGTAGTAATACATTGTATGGCTAAATTTTTGCAATTTTAATTTTCATATTCTTTTTCTTTTCTTTTTTTTTTATATATTTAACATTTATACAAGAAATGTTTTGTGTCAATACTATAAGATTAGAATAATAATAATCGAAAATAAATTCATCTTATTTAAATTATGTATTTTCAAAGTATTACGTTGATATAACTTACAGATTTGTAGATTTAGTAGTATATGTAATATTATGAATTAGATTTTAAATATTTTCAATAAACATTATTAAAAAATGAACTTTTTAAACGATAATACTCATTGATCATATTAAAAAGCCCTCAAGGTACTATATTATATAAATAATTACTGTTTTTATTTAACTTAAAACTACTGTTTATTTATACAATAAATATTTTTAAGATTACAGATAAACTTTAGAATGTAATTAATTTCAATTACACCAATGAAAAATAAAAATACTTTGTGATTGATTTACAACATTACATTTTATATTTTTATTTTGTTTCAAAACATTAAACGCGAACATTAATAATTATTAAAGCATGTATTAAAATTAAAATCAATCCCCAGAATATTATTTAATTTCCAAATACTTGACTTGTAACAGAGTTGGTTTAATATTGAATGTAATTATTTTAAATATTTATATGCAGTCTATACATTGCGTATGCAATTTCTGGTATATCAATATTAGAAAGACCAAAGATTAGATTAAATTGTCTTATCATTAATGAGTTTGAGTTTTGCAATGTTACAAGTGTCATAAAAAAAAGGTGCAAGACAGCGAGAGGGAGAGACATATATAGAGATTTTTGTGTAGTAGCAGTCGAAAGAAATTTAAAATCCAAACTCAAATGAACATTGCTATGTCGAATGGGCAAGACAAAGATGGAAAACCTTGTTATTTATGGTAATATTTCGTTTAATAAACCTGGGCTTGATGGACGGATATCATCATAAGGAATTTTTTGATTTTTCGAATTTACTTTTTTATTTTGAATCTATTGTTATGTGTGAGATCAACCGCAATGCTTTTCGAGATTTGTTACCGCTTATGTTTTGATTATTTGACATTTTAGTTTTTATACATTATTTCTTTATGAATTCAATGTTTTTTTTGTTTGTAACTTTTTTTTGGATTTATATTTACTTTTGTGTTTAAAAGATTCTTTTTATGTTGTAAATAAGTATAACGCTTATTTATTATTCGAATAATATTAATTTTTAAACTATGAATTCAATGTTTATTTTAATAGTAAGGTTATATGTGCCAGTTTATTTATAACGCTTATGAAGACTTAAATTGTTGATAAGAAAGTAATTTCAACACCAAAAATATGATGTACGAACACTCATTTTTTTCGTAATTTAATGTAAAATTTAAATATTCAATCATTAGAGGTAGAAAGTTAAATGATTTTTTGTTATATCTGATTAATCGATCATTAACGTATATGCTTATTGGTACATGTTTGTTAACAACAAATATGTGGAAATTGTGTTTTTCTTTTTGCATATAAATTTTTTTTTTGTGTGCAATATTATCTATAATATAATTACAAGTACAATTTTTTTAATTTTTTATATTTTTAATAATTAGAAAGAGTTTTGGAAATCTCACCTCCTGGTAGGGGTATTTTTTTTAGGGAAAAAATGGTTTTTTTTTAAATTTATTTGATTATTTTATCGATATGTGATGTGCACTATACTTTTTTTCGAAAAATTTTTATTTGAAGAAAAGTTCAATTTTTTATGACACTTGTAACATTAGAAAATTTCAGACTCCTTATCATTAAGTTTCTCATACAATAATGGAAACAAAACTTTGCAGCATATGGATATTTCATTTCTCTATTATACAGACAAGGTAGGTAGTAGAAAAATAATGGTAACATTAGCTTAATATTCTTATGATTGGTAATGTATATGATAAAAGTCACTGATTCAGCATAAAATTTTGAACCTCAAAGTATCAAACCAGTGGCAGATAAACATTCCACTTTCAAGCCCAATACAAAAGTTACTTCCAGGAATACTGTTTTGATGCTAAACTATAACATCAAAAAGATCGTTGCCATCAGTCCAAACAGTCGAGAGAATATTCTGAACATACATAATGAAAGTTTAATTAAAAAAAGTTGTAAGATACACTTAAAACTTGGCGACATTGGTTAAGGATAATAACATTTATGTAAAAGGGTTATATAGGAAATGAAAACGTGGAGAAGTTAAACAAAAACAGTTGTAAATATCTTTTCAATGAAATTTATGTTCTTGATCCCACTTTCTCACAGTGTAGCAAAATAAAAGATACCACATTAAACTTCGAAAGTGAAATATTCTTAGCACAAAATAATAAATAAATAAAAAAAAAAAATTAGGGTCTAGGGTAGTCGATAAAACTAATCAGAAACAGATCTTTTAAAAAACACTGAGTTCATTTGAATATACCAAAGGAATAGAACATTAGATTGGTGATTGTTAATGCATAAAGTCAATTACCCATTGGTCAAGTAACATGAAGAGTAATTTAGCACCTTAATGAAATCGATCCTAACATAAAGGTAAATTGATAGTGTGACGTAGAATATGAAATAACCAGAACATGTTCTTTGTTATTGTTCCGACTCTGTGGACAGAAGAAAGAATATGGGGATCACCTATTCTCGAGTGTAGTAGCCTAACAAATGCTACTCTTAACTTCATTACTCAGGTTGCTAGGATTATTGATATTAAACTTTATAGACCAGAAAATTAGGTTGGGTGGGTGGAGTCTCGTGGACAATGGACACAAGTTCAACTACGTGCACAACTGGGATACCCTGGATAGTGGCTACCAGTTTCTCCTTTTAGTATTATCAATATTACTATAAACATTAAGCGTGAATATATTCATAGTATAAATTACATTTGTAAAATAAATTAAAGATCACAAATAAAATAATAAATATTTTCAATTTTCGTGTAAAAAGTTAGCTAATGTTTCGAAATAAATATTATTAAATAATAAATATTGTCTATATAAATTTCTAACTTTTGCGTGTAATTATTATCACAAATTTCCATTTATTTTATTATAAATTTTTCAAAATCTTAAAATTTTACTTTTACGAATATCGATATCTTGTAAACTGCTCGGATCAGGCAGTCTCTAAATCGACATGTTTGGAAAAAGAAATTTTCTAATTAGAATAAATATCCTAAATACAATAATAAAATTAAGAAAAATTGAAAAATTGTTTATCAGCTTATTCTGTAAAAATGATAAGTCACAGTCGACCATTTCTTTTCTCTAATGGTAACCACGTGGCAGTGACACATGACATGTTACTCGAACTCAAGCGAGACTTACTGCACTTCCACGAAATGAATGCTAAAACAGACAAGCAAACACAAACATGGAAGTTGAGCGAAATGGATGCATAGAGAGTCATCGGCATGAAAAAAGAGAGGCAATACTCATTGAGCCATACGTGTTATCGACAAAAGTGGACAGCAAAGTTGCATCGAGCGACGGGGGAGAAAAGAAAAAAAAAAGAGATAGAAAAAGACAAAGCGAGAGGGATCGACTGAGGTGCCGAGAAAGCAGGTGTATAACCCTCGAGATAATCGGCGGGCAGCCAGAATAGACGTAGACGAGGACGGCATTATGATGAAAAACACCTTGTACAGCTTCGGGTGTCCCCTTTCGACGTGTGAGTCTGTCTCTTTCCCTTTCTTCATATCTCAAAGAGCATTGGCGTGTAAAAGCATCTGCTACGAGATGGCAATATTGTGATTTTGAATTTGAGCATCAACAGACCGAACCTCGATACTCATTCGGAAAATTTATTCAAAAGATATCGCAAGCTCAACCGGGGATTGCCCTTTTAATAAAATTAATATTTCAAGGTTATTGATGGATTTCTGCAAGAAAGCTGCGAAGAATACGTTTTAATCGGCTTAAAACGAGTCGAAAAGTATGTCTGATTCGAAGGGGGAGTTTTCATAGTGGGAGCTTCAAAAAAGAATTAATACGATTAGAACTTCCTTGGGTCAAAGTCAACGTCTACAGCTATCAACGAACTAGTAATAAATCAGGAGGACGTTCAGTCTGAGGCTCACCGTCATATCATCATTGATCAGGTCATCGTTATTTTAAATGCGAGGGTTCACAGCTCATTGAATGATGAAAAGTAAAATTTTATTAACCAATAATTCGACGAGCATACTCTTATTAAAATAGCGAATAATAGCGAATATGCCTTGCGATAAATGTATATAACTGCAATACCATGTTAAAATGCATGGAATATTGTCATCATATCTCGTAAATTATTAATATTTTTCTCGCTTAAGAAATTTAATTATTAAAAAAATTTAATTTACAAATTTCTAGAACCCATAACTTACCTCACGAGGAAGATTCAATAAATTGACATATTTTAAACTCACCTGAAACAAAACAAAAATATTTTATAAAAATGATGTCAAATTATATATTATTTGATAAAATTTATTAAAATAACCGAATAAATAAAATAATAAGTAACAAATAGTGACAAATAAAAAATAGTGACAAATAAAAAATATTAAAATTTTACAATTTAAAACCAAGCAAAATTTTTTTATTACCGTGTACTTTGTATTTATTTAATTACAATAATTTAATTGCAAGATCAAAAATGTATAAATACTTTACACAATAAATTTTTTAACATTTTTCTAGTTTCTATCTATGCATGTACATAATCTATTAAAATAAAAATCCTTTTGCTATTGATACTTTGAAGTAACTGCTAGAAGAAATAGAAAGTAACGTTACTTACATATCCTTGATTATTTTTAAATTATACTGCTTACATATAATTATACTTTCTTTAAATTTCCTTTTCATATAAATATGTAACTCTCAATGATGGCAAATCAATAAAATCATGTCATAAACATATCAGACATTTATTTATTATATAATTTAATATTTAATTTAATGAATAGATTAATTTATAAAAATTAGTTAATATGCATAAATTATTTATATAAATTGTGATTGCTAAATATTCTGGATATCCATATAATTCTCATAAAATTTGCTCAACATATCGATCAAACAATGCTCAGGAAATTTAAACATGCATCTGTCTACTATTTCAGCCAGTACCTCTAAATATTTTATTCTTGTATACATGCGCAATTTCAAAGTAACATTAATGTCTTAGATCCGAACAAACACGAATAACAATCATAAGTAAGTTCAATAAAATTAAAATTTGATAGCTAGTAGATGTTTTTATAAGAAATCTTAAAGTATAATTGCAGCACGTAATTATTTAATCGTGTATTTTTAAAAGTGACTTAGGTTTAATCAAACTATTATTCAAACGCATTCATAGGATGTTCAACAGTCTAATAAGAAACTATTTTACAAGTGAATGATTTTCTATATTAGATCATCAATAATATTTATAATTGAAAAAAATAATCAATGATTTAAGTTATTTGAAAATAATTTCAGCCTGGTTTGTTAATAATTGTTGAAAGCATTTTATTATGAAAGTTTTCTAAATTCACAAATAGACTATGCTGGATAAGCATTGGTTATCTATTATTTTAGTTAAAATGGTGTTTTTATTATTAAGAAAAACTATTATTTTTCTAATTTATGAAAATTTTAACATTTATAAAGAATAAAAATTACTTATTTATCAAGCTGTATTTAAAAAAAAAAAAACATCGCTTTTTCCAATGCGAGAATTCTATTGTCTGTCAACCCATGTAGTCCGTCAAAATTCAATAAAAGAATCAACAATTACACAATGTTTGCGAGTATAACAACGATCGAACCTCGAACTCTAGACACCAAATTGAGCAAATAAAAAAGTGTGTACTCAGTCAGGGTTCTGAAATTTCGAAAGAGAGAGCGATTATTCATTCACCGACTCGATACTTCATCATGCGTTCAAGGCTCACCCGGAAGTCTCGCCCTCGTAAAATCGCGTATTCAAAAATTAACCACAGCATCCTTGAACCACCTCTACAAGGGCAGGAAGGACTGGACTGGACTGGGTTGACCTCCCCTCCCCCTCCCCGCCCTCTCGACAACCCAACGCGTTGCATCGCTCTCGAGGCCACGTGCTTCCTTTATTATTCCATCTACGCACAGCCGTCGCACACTCGTACAATTGTGGACACGTGGACAGTTCCCGAAAGGAAAATTCCGTCAGTTATCAAATTCCATCAACTTTCAGTAGGCCACGGGGTTCGGGATTGCATCACCGATGACGAAAAATTCCCGCGCTGCCAGCCTCTGCAGTAATTTTTCATTTACACCCGGAGGCGGGGGGGGGTGAAAGCGAATAATAAAAAAGGAGGAAAAAAGGAGTTCGCCAGGGCTTCCATTGGCAAACAATGAAGGAGCCGAGACACGTGTGTGTACGGAGTCTCCAGAACGGGTTCCCTTGCGTTCGGACATGGGGGAGGAAACGACCCCCGACGCGGATATCGCGTACCTATCCCCTGAGTGAGGACCATCCCCCGTTCAATGGCCGGCGCACCTCTGTCTGACACGAGTCCCCATGTCGATAATCGCCTTCTCTCCCCTCCTAACTTTCCTTTTTTACCTTTGGTTTAAAAAGGGTTTGGACACGTATAATTCATCAGAAAATACGTTGGAAAAAGAAACGTCGATGCGACTCGTCTGAGATGAACAGATTAAACCTCAGGGATAATTTGTACCTGAGCCTTGATGTTCCCTTTTACTCCTTTGCTTGTAAAGGTCAGGGCTTTCAATTTAGTTCGACATTTTCATCCCGGAATAAGTATATCGAAAAAGTTCATTTGGTACGAACTCTTAGATACAAAAGGCTAAATTAATTCGAGTCCACGGTGAAAAACAACTGAGAATGTTCATGGAATAATTTAAAAAATTATTTATGAATAAAATTTTATTAAAAAATTGATACTATGTGCGTCTTTTGATTAAATATTTTATAATTTTTATTAAATTATGTTTTGAATTTGAGTTTCGTGTTATACATTAAAGTTCAACTTATTTTGCTTACATAAAACTTGAAGTAATATCAATTAAAATGTACCTTTGGTAAGCTATAAATATCAAACTCGGTATCATTTAAATACATTTACATTAAACAGTTCTTACTGAATATCCGTCACAATAAGAGTCACATAATATTAATATTACAACAATAACTTATGAATACTATTTCCAAACGCTCACTTTATTTGAATGTTTCAAAATTAAAATGGACGCATTAAATTCAAACAATTTTCAACGGTAAATCTTGTAAGTTTTTGGATCCGTAAAGCAAAGATAGAATTTAATATATAAAGAACCTGTTTCACAGTTTAAAAATTTTCGAGTATTATCTTAACAATAGAATCCTTCTCTCAGGCAAAGAATAACTTTAAATGTTTCTTTTTAAAAATAACCATTGGAGTAGACCAGACCATTCAGATTTTTCCCATGTAAGGTATTTTTCCCCTTTAAAATAAATTTCCCGAACGACGTCGCGCAACTTGCTTTAATCTAATCTCATTGTTTCGAAATACAAAAAGCGTGCTCCGCAAAAGGGATTAGTGATTTTTCCTTTCCATATGACTGTGACAATCCTGAAAATACAACTCGAGTCAATTTAAAAAGCGTTTAAGTGGAGACAGCATGAGAATATAATTGAGCTCAACTGATTCCGAGGCGATAAAACTGCGCAAGAATTGAGGGAAATTTGTAGTTTGTAAAGACCTTGAGTGCGGATCTGGGCTCACTTACACCCTGATCTGCATTTTCACGAGTCGACGCTCCGACACAAAGGTCTTCTTCTGGATCAACACGAGTGGCACCCTGCCGACACGTTCAATATGGGGCGAGAGCGACGCGTCCGTGTGGTGTGAACTTGACTGAATTAATTAATTGGGCTATAAATCGACTATAAATAATTATATCAATTAATTAATTGGGCTATAATGGAATTGCGACCGAAAGAGGAGGTTTGGTTTGCGTCGCGGAGCCTCGCGCGAAAGATTCGCGATTTTATCGGAGCCAACGCGAACCCCAACGTATCAATGCACTCGCACACCAACGCGCAAATGTGCAAATTTCCAATGCACCGACACACTCGATCTCTCGTGTGCGCCAATTGCGCATTTTCAATCAGCGCGCGAGGCTAAACGCAATTACGACTCAAGTATTATTGTGCCTTGGTGTAGCTCGATCGGCTGGGAGATAGGACTGCTGGCTGGGGCGCTATCCACGTATGGCTCGTAAGTTCTAAATGTCCTCCTTTTTCACCTTTTTTTACCTTTTTATTCCGAAACCACAACAGTCGGGAATATTTTCTGCGAAACCAGGGAATTTTAAATTGTACAAATCATTTACTGCTCTTTCGATTGTCATCCGTTGACCAATTGATTCTCATACCAGGATTATATTCCATGTAATGTAATTATGATATATACGTCACTGCTTTTAAGACACACGCCAGTGTCGTTAAAATTTAAAATCGTATTTTTATTCAAGAATATCAATGTACCTTATCCAAGTAAGACAATTGATGCATTTTTTGCGAATAGTGTCTACCTGATGGTTTTTCATCAGAAAAATCATAGAAAAGGAGATAAAATAAAGTTTATTAAAAAAAAAAAATTTTTTTACCATGATCAAAATATTGCTTATTTGATATTTTCTAAGGTGAAAATGAAAAATCTTTAAACATATACTATATTTATTCAGAAAAAAATGTATTTACATCACGATGAAAAAAAAAATTGATTTCTCAGATTTAGTTTAATTCACTAGTATAATAATTGATGAGGTAATAATATAATACGTAATTTATACAATGGGTACATAAATAAACGTAAGTAATTTTTACTCATCGATTATAATAAAAATAAATTTTTTCTCCTTGTACTTATATAAAAACTTTTTTTATAATATTCATTATTAAATTTATTTTAATTTTAATTTCATTTACCAAAATTTTAATTTAAATTTTAAATATTGTATCAATAAATTATAAATTATTAAAATTTGTAGCAGTGAAAATTGTCAAGTATAAATGAAAGAAATATTCTCCGATGCTTAACGAAGACATTTAAATTGTCTCTGTAAAACTTATTCGAACCTAATTAAGATAATCATGTACTTGTTATAAAAAATAAGAAATATTAAGAAATATTTAGTAAGTACTGCATTTTTTAAATTGAAACATTATCCAGAAATATGATGAACAAGTCTCCGAATTGATTACACTGAACACCGCATAATTCAATTTATATAAGAATATTTGTTAAATATATATATATTCAAGTATGTTCAGGTCAGGTAGTGCTATAAAATATCTTTGAGCAGAAGTGAAAGTGATCTTGCCAAACTCTTATTGTACATCCAGTCTTTTTTATTGTTATTAGTGTCTAATATTTCATAATTTCATTTTTTTAAAAATAATATATATATATGTAGTTTCTAAAATAAATATTTCTAATTTAATTTTTTCTTTCGCTAAAAAGGTATCTCTCCAAAAATTTATGTGTACGAATGTTTGTATGATGTATCGGTACATACAAGAACTTACAAGCACTCTTGTGTTAGATTTATCTTTTTAATCTTGAAAATACGAGTTTTAAAAATTTGACTTTAAAATTACATTAAATGTTTGGGTAACTTTTACCGATATCTTTTACAGAACTGAAGTTTTATAAGCATTGATCACCTTAAATTATTATCGAAAGGTACTTTTATTGACTCAACCCAATGATTAATTTTGTTACCTGTTGTAGTATCGTAATGGCGACAAAGAATTTGCGTTAACCATTTTAATATGCATTATATTTTTAAAATGATTATCACCTTTTTGCATAATTATACATTTATTCCTCATATTACATCTTCATTTGTCAAAATGTTTTTCTACGAAACGTAAAATGACGAAATTCTTAGATTGTGCAATAATAAATCACCAGTGCCTCTTGAAATTAAAAAAAAATAATTAGTATTTATCAGCTAAAATTTAAATTCAAGTGTAGGCCCATTTTGATGATGGGTTATTGAATTTTCGAGAATTGACGGAAAGCAAAATCTGGGAACGAGTGGTACATACTAGAGCTTTACCGCATATTAGCATAAGCAGGAAAAGCTTGAATACGTCGAGAGACTCATCGTGGAGAGACACTTTCACCGATAGAGAAAAATGCAATACTACCGTAAGTGTCAATCATTATAACTGAGACGATCAGGTCGAAAGCTGCGAGAACTGTTTGTAAGCACGCGTTGAATGTTCCGTACAAATCGCAATTAATATTATTGGCGTGGTCGCAAGCTGTAAAATTGTCCATAAAGAAATATTGTAAACGTGCGCGCGCATGAATTGCGATCCGCCTTAGGACTTCCGGTTCCTATAGAGCCAAGGAAGCCGCATGAAGTTGATGAAACCCTGAATGACAGAGTGAACGAGCCTCGCGTACTCGTACGACTTAGAGAATCTGATCTTCAACAACTGATAAAATACCCAGCCGCCCTTAACTTTGTCAGTTGATAGCTCGGATGATTGGAATGTTGATGGTTCTTCTAGAGTCTGACAACTTACTCAATATTTCAAGATTGATATTTTATTAGATATAAATAACATAGTCTGTTCATAGTTGATTATAAATTTAAAAGTTGAATCTATGATCCTGGAATCATTGATATTGCAGTATAGAACTATTAAAAGTAATTTGATATTGAATAACTTCGTAATCTTAAAAAATAAGGATTTTATCTCCAGTTCAAATAATAAATTCATCGTAAAATTTGTATTTATTACTATAAAATATAATTTTCATCTTTTATCGTTTTTAAAAAAATATGAAATTATACAAATTTTGCGCATGTTAATTGATTAATAACAGTTTATATCAAATATTCATGACATTATATGAATAGTTAATGTAGCATGGTAATGAAGCATTATAATATAAACAGATACATAAGTTAAATAAATAAAATATTACGATTTCTTTTTAATACTAATATATTATTTAATATGTAGAACAAATAACATATAAATTACAAATACTGTCACATGTATCGCCATTAACTAAAGTACTCCATATATATAAAGCTTGCTTTAATATTTGCTAAAAATGTATACTTTATATATAAAAATTATTAAAGTTACAAAATGCGTAAGAATAATGTCACAATTTTTACAATATTGTAACCAAAAAGTGTTCACAACTCAATGATGTATTATACAATCAATTTATGCTTCATTAAAATCACGACAGTACAATTTTTAATATTCGTTAAATAATGACAAGAAATTCTTCGAAGAAAATACGAATAAGACAAAATCGAGACAATAATTCGAGCCCATCCCATTTCCGTGCAAAAAAATCAATATGAAAAAGCATATTTAAATCTGATGAGAAATTTTCGATGAGTTTGAAACTGTGTAGATGTTGTTTATGTACATATCTAATCCTTTCTTTTAGGACTTATTTAGAAATTAAAATTGAAGCATAACAATATTATTTTATACAAAGTTTTTTGTATTAAAAAAAGATTGTACACATTAAAAAATAGATTCAATAATTAAAAAATATTGTCTTTATGATTTTTTTTCTTCAGTTTCCATCACAATTATAAAGTATTGCCGAACATAAAATATCAGTTAAGAAAAAAAAAAACAAAAAGTATAATTTTTTTTAGAATTTATGGTTTATTAAACCAGGTGCAGATTTTTTAATTTTAAAATTAAGGTATTACGGATAAAAAATTTACATAAAAATTACAATTATTTGGGAATGTTAAACTACTGTTAATGAGAAATCTTGCTGTACGTTGTTTATTTTTAATAACCCATTATTGACGATTACTTTAGTGTAATGTGCATTCATAAAGAAAGAATTTTTCTTATCGAAATGCCGAGGCTAATTTTACAAATTTTTAGTACATTGATAAATGTATGAAAATTAATTGTGCAAAAAGTGAGTATTCCACACATGCAAAATATTTAATTAAAAATTAATGTTCAAACTGAAGTACAAGTGTACCAGAAAGACAAAATTAAATTCTCTTACTCGAAAGTCTTGCTTTTACTTCATTATGGTTTGAGTAAGCATTTACAAATAATTGATAATTTATTTTTTGATTTTTCTACTTCCCAAAAATGTGCATCATTGTTTTAATAACTCTTAGGCCTTTTTTTAATTTTACTGAAATATCACACTTCCCAACCTCCTACCTATCCTATCTTTGAAAGTTACCAACATTTATTCCGTTGATGGTAATGGATTTTCGAAACTTACCAAGTTGAAAGCACATTGATATCATCGGATATTGATAGCTCAATTGGAAAACGGCATTGTTTCTTGTTTGTTGTGAACGCCAACTTATGCAATGTTCCAGCGAGCAAACGCTATGACCTTAACTGAAGCTTCCTAGTCATAATTATCTGGCACTTGGCCTTGGAACACATCCAGACCGGTAATAGTCGCATTAACAAAGAACCAGAAACTCAGGGAAATGTGAAAACGATCTTGTACGAGGATGACACCACCTGTGTTTCTGTGTGTGTAATGTAAACTTTAGACGCCGAAGGATCTGCAAAAGGTGGCGAGGGAACGCGCTGCCCAATCCTTTTTTGGCAGACATCAACACTGATCCCAATCAGGAAATTGCCGTGAAATTGCGCCAGAAATTGATAGAAACGTGTTCGAGGGGAGACCAAAGGAAACGATTCTTCGACGTCGAGGGGAAGAAAGGACCTCGTATCCTTGTGCACTTGTGTTTCTTCTTCGATGGCAAAGAACGTCTGCGTAAAGGTGGTCGAGGACGAGAATGAGGCTGGTTGTCGAAGAAATTTCAAGTGAGAGTGGATTGTAGTGTCTGGTATTTCGGGTGTATTGGCTGTAAAGTTTACTCGGGCGTCAAATTTTCTCGATTCCTCAGGATTGGATATTATCATAATGGAATTAGATGTTGGCGAAAAATGATATGATGTTTAAATTACGTTATATACCTCTTGCATCCTCAAATATATTATTCTAAAAATAATTTAGACTGGCAATTAGCTCATCCTTGCATTTGGTTTCCCATTTCTCGTATTCCTCCTCTTGAAACATCTTTTAATTAAAAATTATGTATCTGCACATAATAATTTTTGTTATAAAAGTGAATTCTGACTATTTTCTTTCACTCTAATCAACACAAACCTTTTTCGTTAAGTGAATGCAATAGTGCAATTCACTTTGTTAAATCAAACTCTGTCGCGTTAAATTCTTATTCGATTAAATCATAATTTTATCTTTTGTTAAAATTTTAACCAATGTTCAAATAATCTAAATTAAATATTTCATAAATTATAAAACCACTTGACTTTTTGTGAACGCTACAAAAGATTGCAAAATTAATTCAAGTAAATCTAGAAGATAATCAGAATAAGCTTATAATAATTATTAATGAAACTGTTTGTAGCTTGAAAACAACAACTGACGTAGAGTCTGACGACAATTAAAACTTAAGTGGACAGAAGTCGGGAAAGTATAATTCACTATAATAACTTCTGCAGGGTGCGCAAGATCATATTTCATTAAAGAAAAATGGGAAAAGACAATCAAAATCTAAAAAAAAAAAAATTAAAAATAAAAAAAAATCCGTCGACTCTATGCATAACTATATTACCTCATTTTGAAGGCTCTCTTGGCGGATGCGTCACTGGAAATTTCACAATTTCTCGCGGATGCTCGTAAAAAAGGACAAGCAACGAGAATAAGAGACGCGCCATGAATGAGTGAAAGGTTCGATAAAAAAATGAAGGAATCGAGAATGCAGTTTAGCATTCTCCGCGGATGTTACATCATTGATCGTTCGAGCGACAACTTCCTTCTCTCATTCTCGGCGCTTCGTTTTTTTATTTTTTCCATTTTTTAAATCAGACTCTTTATTTTTCGCGGCTTCCGCCAACGGCAGCCGACTGCTATTCTATTTCTTCGTCTCTTTCCACAATTTTCCGTACTTTATGCGCTAGCGATCACTAATGAGGAATTCGTTTGACTTCTGAAATATGACCGTTCCATTTTTGTATAAAATACTGTACTTAGACATGTAACATTTGAAATTTAAAAGATACAATTTTGATGGGGGAAGGGGAGGGGGGAGACTGATATTGCTGATCTAGTTTTAAATTTCTCTAAAAGTTCCGGATAACCATAATTACGACACATTCCAAGTACTTTCAGCGGTCATCCGACTGTTAAGTGAATAATTGTACCTCAGAACTTTTACACCGTAATATAAAAATATCACTCCACTATCAGTAACTTTAATTTTAGGACCAAATTATTCATCCAAATTAGATAAAAAAATAATTAATTGAAGGAAAAAATGTCCACTTAATCTTTAAAAAATATTTAAGTGAATAAATGTTTCATATAATTTCAAATGAAGTTTAAAAATTTAATTTTTTTTTTTATTCTGCACATAAAGATTGAAACATTTTTTTAACGAACAAATATATATATCTACAAAGAACATATATATGTAAAGAGAGCGAGAGGGGGAGGGAAGGGGTGGGAGAGAGAGAGAGAGAGAGAGAGAGAGAGAGAGAAAGCATAGTTCTTTTAGCCTGAAATTAATATTCATCTTTTAGAAAAATGGTTTTTATCATTTTTTCATCTTTCACACATGTTTTCATAGATTAAATTTATTTTTAATATGAAGGTTTCTCTAACATCGTAATCTTAAGCTTTAAAATTGACTATCAGTTTTTAGAAAACGTTCAGATTTTCAATTTCAATTTGAATTTAATGAATAGAAAATTTTCTATTTTCCAGCAATTATTTTCATAAAAAATCATTTGAAGCAACAATTTTTCATTACGCATATTTCATGTCAAGGGAAGACTAGTAATGAAATAAAAGCATAAAATTCGAATTATAAAACCGATAAATTTTAGAAACTCAAAATATTGATAATTAATTATTAATTTAATTTGTATTTATGTAATGAAAAGCGATACTTATAAATTAATAAAAAAAGATTCGTAATTTACATGAATTTTACGATCTATAAATTAAACATAAAACCCAATAATTATCGGTAAAAATTAAATTTATAGACACTCGCCAACTTTAAATATATAATAAGACATACATAAAATTTTTATATGCTGTTTTTATAGCAAAACGGTGAAAAACGAAATGATTTTATTATGGGTGTGCTCGGGTGTCGCGACTTGCAGAATGGCCTCTCCTTCTGTTTTCGTACTTATTATTCCTGTAATGCTAAATCCAACACGGTATGATTAATTGATTATCGTAATCGGTATCGTTAATATTTACATACGAAACAATAATGACCTGTGTGCAAAGACTATTTGTGTGTTTGTCAGTCACGGCCAACTTCTTGCCACTGGATAAACACTGCATTCGATAAAGAATAAATACGCGCGCATTTTAATTTTAAGAAAGTTATCAGAGTTATCAGATTGTTGGGAGGTGAGGGAGTTTTAAGTGGGAGTGTTGCACAATTTTCTCAAATTTAATCGCAGAGGATAATGTGGTTTGTTTGAAATTTATGAATTACCGTTTGAACTGGTGTCCGAGCCAACGGTGCATAAAATGCCTTACCGCACCACTTGTGCTTTTTGCCACTCCTGGAGAATCGAGCAAAGGATTCTCCGAGGATCAGCGCGACAACTACGTCGCCGATAAATTCGACCCCCGAGACATTTGCTCGAGGCTGTTGGCCAGGTTAGAGAGCCCCATCTGGAAAGGTCCAAAGCCGTCGTCGTCGTGGTCTTGGCGGAGCTGCTGCCAAGTCTCCTCCTTTCCCGGGCGTCGGAGCACGAACGGAACGAAACGGAACGAAACGGAACGAAACGGAACGAAACGGAAAATCTCCGTCTATTGTATTTTTCCGTTTTCCTTGGCAGGTGGGCCGTTGCGCAAAGAGACGAAGAGGATGGCCCTGCTCATTGTTTTGGGTACCGAGCCCCTGCGGACGCTGAGCAGCTCCTGAGATAAGGATTGCCCAAGAGTCCAGTGCCCGGTGGAAAGGAAGCGAGAAAATGGACTAGCACACGCGCGTAGATGGCCGTGGCCGGGGACTCGCTCGAGTAACGGGAAAATTCGCTCGGTGCTATTGTTGCGTTATTAGCTGCTTTTTCGCTTCGATGTCGGTGCTCCAAGTTTTGCTCTATTATCTTGAGCGAAACACGCCCTTCGCAGATCGGCTATGGAAATCCCCTCAAGAGGGTCCCTATTCCCTCCTCGCATATACGAGGCGCGATCATTATTTCTCCCTCCAACAAACGGAACAACTCCTTTCCCTGACACTTCAACTGGTAATGGAAATGACGTTTCCAGCGAATTGGATATCCTCCGCTGCTTATCTTTCTCGATGCTCAACTCGGCTTCTGCGACTCGCATCAATATTCACTTATTACTCGAAAATTTATTCTCGAGAAGAAATCTTTGCACAGTTTCAAGCTGCAATATCTAGACCTCATTTTCGAAGATGAGATCTTTCTCAAGACTTTTCCAATGGTGTAAATCTATTAAAGTTGGTAATCGGTAGAAGGTATTGTGAATACATTGTGAATACGTGTAATTGCGACGGTTAAACTTACTATTCATCCCGAAGTTTTTACACGAAATACTATAAAATGAATTTGTGGTTAACAGAAAAAGTTCTTTGATACATTCTAATAAAGCGTTAACTTATAAATAACTTATATATAAAAGCTTTAAAATTATATTAAAATTACTTTTAAAAAATGGTCTGATACCATTTAATAGTTTAGATTTAAAATCTAGTGAGTATATTTCTTAACTGCTCTTCTTTGGTTTTTAAGTTTCCAGGTATAGTTGATACGTCGTTTAACTTGGCAAAGTCATCATCATCATCATTAATCCAACGTTACAAATTAACAGGAACTGTGGTTGAAGCATCCATCAGCCAATAACATTCAATTTATTGGGACTAAAAAGTATTACGAAATTTTTCAATATTCCTTTGCGTCTTATAAATTAAACAACTTCGATGCATTTATAATTGCATCAATTGCGATACATTGCAAAGTATCCAGTTTCAAATAAATGCACATCGACCAACGCAAATTTTACTTTGTGAATAAATGATACTTTTATGTCTTTTGGTGCAAAGGAGCGATACAAATTAACACACGTTAGATCATTTCTCAAGATTAAAAGAAAGTTAAAATTTCAGACAATTACACGGTTGTTCGGCTGACAAATAAAAAGTGGGCTGAATGGTGAATTTAAGGAAGCTTCAAAATGGGGCGGTAAGGTATTCGGTTTGCATCTCTGTAAACATTATGCTCGGCAATTGTACAGAACAAGACTCCAAGTGGCTTTCTGTAACGTGGAAAGTGGAGTAAATACTCTCAGACGATGTTTATCTATTTAACAACTTCGTCGCGGGTCTAGAATGAGCAAAGTTCGTCAGCAGGCAGGGAGAAAGGAGAGGAGAAATAAAAGTAGACAATGCGCGAAGGGGCTCCTATTCGAGAGCAAAGATTTTTTCTCGGAGATTGGCAATAAGGAGCTGTTGAGTACTTCCTTTGATCGAATTTTGCGATTGTGAGCATTCATTTTTTCGAAGTTCCACATAATAAATTCCTCTTCGTTTCATATTTGGATTTACTGAGCTACAGCCAGTATTGTTCCTAAAGCTCATTGCTTGCAATACTTGATTAGACCGAATACAAGAATCATTTGAAATTGATATTGTTTGCTCAATTATCGTTTACGTAATTTGTCTAATTTCACCAAAACATACATTTCATGAATATGTGTTTAACAGTAAAAAATAATCGAAAAGTCAGTCCTGAGCAATTCTTTTCAATCGAGTATAATTAAAATACATTTTTAGTTTTGGCTTGTTTTAGTATAATCACTATAAACACATGGAAAACATGAGTGTATTTTTTGTTATTATTAAAATTTATTACGATAAAATACCATTAACGATGACTAAACATGAAGCCACAAACTTTTCATTACCAGAAACTGAACGAGTTACCAATGTTCATAGTTACATTACTGTACGTGTGTGTTTTTTACATAAAAATTAATTGACAGTAATACTTGAAACTGAGTATGTGTAAAATCTATTACATTAAAAAAATGATTGGGAGAAAAATTAGGAAAGCTCCAGGGAGTAGAGACAAATAGTGTACAATATATGTCTGTATTTAATCTTTTTTCTTTTTCTGGTACCCACTCGCACACTTGTGATTATTCGCTATAAAAATAGCCGTTGAAATCTATGTGAGCAATTGATGATGAATCAATTGTCAGGCGTCATTCATCTTCAAATGAATATTAAGTGCATTAGGTTAACATTAGTGTTGATAAAAGAGAGAAGGAAGCGGGATGAAAGAGATACACTTCAGTTTACACGAGTCAGGCCGGCGGAACAAAAAAATATTTACTCCTTTGCCACGTGTTTTGAAACTGCTCCCAGGCACACTAGAGAAAGGTGATTCTCAATGAGTTTTCGCATAAAAAACAAAAGTTTTTCTTTCCCGACGTAGTATTTAAAGTAATGTATCAGACGTCGCGACTGTTGACCTGGCGAATTCTTTCTTTTTGCGACTTTTCTCTTATGAATTAAAACCTGAGGGGAGGATCTGCGTGTCGTCGCGACTTTAGTTGAAGTGTCGCACGTATCCGCACGTACTATCTCCAAGTTTTTCACCTCTTTCACCTCCTCCAGCATCTTCCTCACTTTTTTCCATTCATGGTTGAGAAAAGAAAGCATTTTTGACAGCGCACAGCGCACCACGCACTTTTCCTAATATTAATTATTTTTTTTCTGTTACCACTCCATTTTTCTTTTTACAAAATAACGATGCCTATCGCGTGTAATCTCTTTGTCTTCTGATTCACCGAATTTAAATAGGAACTGAAAGTTACTTCGAATGAGTGTTAGCCAATTCATACTCTAAAAAGCATGAATTTTAATCAACTCAAAAATAATTTTCCACATTCTTGACTCACAAAATCCTTGAGCTATCTTATTTTTGTCCCGACTATATTTTTTTTCACCAATTATAACTAATAACAGCTTTATGTCGGCCGTAAAAAGGTTTAATTTCTTATAATTTTAATAGTATTAAGTTTGGTGTTACGTAACGCGAATCTCCAAGTAAGAATCCTCTTTCATCGTGAAACCCAAAGTAATCCAGTTTTAGTTTCAATTAAGCAACAGTAACTCCCCACCGATATATAAATATAAAGCACATCCCGACTATTATGAAGAGCATAATTATTATTATTCTGGTCACCGACGAGCAGCAAAACTTCTTGCACCCCTGCATTCTTCCCCACCCCCTCTCTTTGCTCCGCATATCTCAAAGACTGCCTAGCTATCCGTGTGAACATTAATTAAGCTTAAAACGATCCTCAACTACAATTCGCTTACAAAATTTGCGCAGTTTGTCATTGCTGCGTCTCTTGATCGCGTCGGCCCCGACAACCACAACTCGTCCTCCCAAAGTCCAAGGGCCATAAGTGCAGGTACGAGGACACCTGCCGCGCTGCGACTCCCCCCCCCTTGAACTTCTCGCTCTGGCGCTTTTACAGGCAAAGGGGCTAGGGAGAAAGAAAGGGCTCAACGGTCGTCGACTAGCTGATCCACACTTTCTCGCAGTTTTCAACAACCACGAATACCCCGTTGGGTCAACCTTGTCTCTTGGAGTCTCGCTCACCGGGCACGTGCTGATTTCCCCGGGTTTCCCTGCCTCGGAGCCACCTCGACCTCCCCTCGCGACTATCGGAGCGGAAAAACCGAGCGTCGCCGTCCATCCTTTCGGTTTCTCTTTCGTTATTGGGCGGAAACGGAGGAACAAGAATCGAGGACCCGCACCGGAAACTTGTCGAAAATCTTTTTTTTCGTGCAGCCGTTCGATATAATTAAAAATTTACACCCACTACTTAATTGGATTTGTTTGCCGAAGCTTTATAGCACAATGTGTAATGAGATTCTGACTCGAGTCTGACTCACTTTACGAGTCATAACTGTTTCATTTTCAAACAAAAAGATCTCCCTCCTCCTACACTGCGATTAATGTAAAAAGAAAAGAGTGGTTAGAACAAAATATACTCATCTTGGGCGTAGCCTAAGCCTGGACTCTAATTTATTAGCGCCAGCAACTCACTAATTTTAATTTATTTTTCACGATCACTACAGTAACTAGTCACTACAACAGATTTTTTAATGCCCTTTTCGTTTACAAGATTTTTTACACGGTCGATCACTTTCGTCATCAAATAAATAAGTACAATCCCAATTAATAGCAACGAATATATCAGATTTTGGCGCATTTTAATTATCCATTAAATAGTTCACATTTTCTTCAATTTTTATCGATATCAAACTAACCGATTAAAATCTGTTTTTAATGAAAGTATGTTCAACAAATTTCTTTATCAATAAAAAATTTTTACAATAATACATTCTTTTATTACAGTCAGCAACGATGAAAATAAGAATTTAAACGAATATCTCGTGGATACTTTCAGTGTTAAATAAGATCATTATTCTCGACGCCGGCGATAAATCAATTTAAATTATCAAACACAATTTACAATCACTGTAGTATGTGATTTTAAAATTATCGAGCGAGTATTATTAACTTTTCATTGTATTTATAAAATATGAACCAAAGCGCAATTTAAAAATAGATAAATTAAACTGCACCAAGCGCATTCTATGCAAAAAGTTTTCTACATTCTCAATTGATTCGCAATAATTTTCAGCGCATGAATATTGAACATTTACGCGGGAAAACAATTATACTATTAATAAAATTGAAAAGCGATAAAAGAGTGCGAGTATCGGAAGCGAAAGAGTATATAAAGAGTATGGGCATTTTATAGAAGGGAGAATAGATTCTCTACTAAAAAACAAGGGTAATAAGGGTAATAAGGGTGCAATAACCCAACCCAATGTGTCCGTTATCGCCGCGGAATTTATCGGCTTAGTCTATCATCGAATTAAGGCTCTCAAATTATCCTTTTTCCTCCTCTTCCACGAGCTTTTGCAACAATTACCATCGACACTGCTAAGTCGCGCGCCGTTGCGGAGGTGAATAACCTGGGTGGTAGTGGTAAATTCACCTCACAAGCGAGAAATTCAAAGAAGTGAGCAGTAGTTGCAGAATTTCGCCGATGTTGAGAAACACAGACATAGAGAGTGTGTGTGTGTGTGTGTGTGTGTGTGTGAACAATTGCAGTGGTGCGAGCCTCCGAAAAAGCTCATCTCTCTCCCTCTCTCTTTTATATGTCGCTACTTGTTCTAAGCATGCGCGCAATAGTTTTACGCTTATGAGAGGCATAAAGGAGACAGAACGCGAATCGATTATTTTCCAATTCAGCTCGTTGGTGGATACTTGTATGATAATCAATCCTTCGTGTTTGCTGACGGAAAAAGAGCAAAAGATTTGTTGGTACTGAACTTGATTTACATGATCAGCGCTTACTTGATAACA
The DNA here is from genome assembly GCA_018907245.1 of Eupristina koningsbergeri. NCBI lineage: Eukaryota > Metazoa > Arthropoda > Insecta > Hymenoptera > Agaonidae > Eupristina > Eupristina koningsbergeri. Next base: position 2,018,681 of record JACCHV010002775.1, read on the forward strand.
TTTTTGTTTAGACCATAGCCATGTTATATTATTCAAATTATTAAATGGTATATTTTCAGTTTGAAACAATTCTTTATAACGTAATATTTTTAATAAGTTATTTTTAAGTTATTTCAATACAATTAGAATATGAGAATTTTGGGTTTAAATGTAGTAACATTTGTTTTTAAAGAAAAAAAACGGATTTGTTTGAAAATTTTTAGAAATAATATTTTTAATTACATATAACAATCACATGGTAAGATTAGATTAATAAATTAATGAAATAACGTGTAGACAGATTAGGGTTATATTTAAGCTTATGGATCGAAAATGTAGTTTAATCCATAAAATAGTGATTTATTAAATATTAAATAATGGTTGTGTGTTTTATTTGGAATAATATTACTTGTACGAAATTAGCAAGTAAAAAAGTAAAAATTATGATTTTATAGTAATAATATTACGTGGATAAAAAGAAAAAAATTAGAAATATGCTTATTTGGAATAATGATACACGAAGAAAGAATTTAAACTAATTGTGAAACTAGTAAATGAATATGAAAATGCAAATAGAAAATAAAAAATTATCCAATCATTGAATAAAATTCAAAGTAAATTTGTAATGGGTACCTTTTTAAGAAATTATATTAAGCATTTGTTTTAGCTCAAGGCAATTTAAATTTATTAATCACATCTATTATTAATTACCTCCATTATCTCACTTTTTACAAAGATAAAAAAATTGTAATATGTCTAATCTTTCGAAATTCATACAAATATTTAGTTTCGGAGAAACGGAGCTGGTTTATCGCACTTAAAGAATACATTTACATTTGTCTCAGTTCCCGATAAGTATTTCTGACGAAAAAAAGGAATCTGCTAATCTTAGAGGATAGTAAAAGTAAAAAAAGTTATCGTCTTAAAGAAGTGTTCGACGGCATTTATATACACGTGCACGTGATTGACATTGTGAATGTGACTGTGAATGTGTCAGCGCATCCACGACCACACGTAATCGCGTAAAAACCAATAAATCTCGGTAAAACACACACATACACACACGCGCACGCACAAAGCCAAGTCAATGGCTGAGGAATCTGACGCGATTAATATACTAGTATTAGGCGAGTAGTAGTGACGATACAAAATCGAGCCAACGATATACGCGCCGAAACTGGTTTTCCCTTTTCCACTTTAGCGTTTAATCCCGGCTCGGCGGCATTTCTTGCTTTTTATTTTTTACATTTTATTTTTTACTTTTTACTTTTTACTTCTGTAGTTATCTCTCGCTCCCGCGCACCTTCCTCTCGAGGAGGCACTGCTGATGATGACGATCCTGATGCCTCGTCCTAGCCACAAAAAAATTTCAAAACTGCGGAAACGACGGTCCCTCCGAATTCCTTTCCGAATCTTTATGGGCATTTCTGAGCTATTACGAAAATCACGATGACGGTTGGACTGATTCGGGAAAAGCCTCCGGAAAAGATGAAAATGGTTAATGGGGCCGAGTATCAGGAGATCGGATCTAAGGAACCATAAACCACACGAGTCCATAACTCGGAAAGGCACTGGCCGATAAGAGAGAGATCGGTGTGACCGAAGCCGCACACATGCCAATCATCTCCTGGAGCGGCTCGTGCGCGGGAGTCATCTGTGAGCACCGGTGCACTCCTCCTCGCACGGGGTGGAACGCAACGAGTCTCGGCCGCTCCCTACGTACGTCCGAAAATAGTCGGCTCATGTCGCGCCCCGCTGAGGGGAAGTCGTCAACGACCGGTTCCCTCTTTTTCTCGTCCTCGAGAGGTGGGGCTCGCGACAAAAAAGGGCGGGGAGGAGAAGATAAATATCACCGAGGCGCGTACGTCGCTCAATGGACTCGGGGACACGCCGATCCTTGCGCCAGCAACCAAGATCCTCATTTCCATCTCCTGGGCGTTCCTGTCCTCCCTCTTCTTATTCCTCTTTGGAAAATCCCAATTTTGTTCACCAATTCCTATGCGATGCACAGTAACCAATAAATGTCACGCGGGTTCACCATTTTATTATTTTTTTTGTGGAGCAATGCATCCATGGCTTTTCTTCCCTTCAAATCCACTGAAAGCTTATGTTTGCATTGGTCAACTATTATTTAAAAATAATGGCTCTCTGTCCTTCCATTATGTTTTTCGTGTGTGCAACTTGAAACACGGAGATTATTAATCAAATAAACGTTCGAGCTGTAAAAATTAACAATTTTTCACCGCGATCAGTGCTTCAAAATGTAAAAATGCTTTAAAAAGCTTTAAAGAATCAGGTAATTGGGTTCGTATTATGTTTATGTTCCAGTTGACCCCGACACAGTAAAAGTTAAAAAATTTGACACACAAGTCAAAGTTTTGTGGGTCGCAATGCATTTTGTTCATAAACAAAAAATTAATACTATCAATTGGCATTATTGTTTGCTTTGCCGTGCATGTTTCTATCTCATTGGAGGACTAAAGTTGATTTAAATCATAGGGAAGTTTGCGAATTACCCTTTCGGAAAATTTTTGCATTCCTCTAATCATACATAGGCTCGAGTTTAAATGCTTGGTAAATAAGGACGTTGTGTGCTCTAATAACTTGTATTACCTATCTTCCTTTTAGTATTCGGTACTTTGGTCAAGACAACTTTTTAGGAAATATCCAAATTTAAGGGCATTTTTTTACATCACAAAAGGAAATAAACAACACAATTTACAACGTGTTGTTAAGATTTTAATTTAAAAATAATTATCTATTTACTTCGTTTAACCCCATTTATTCATCTGTTCATCTGCGAACCTTCTTAAATTAAAAATAGACGTTTTAATAGTCAACGGCGGCACGTATTCCCCAGCATTGTTATGGATTATAGATAATTTATTGCCTTACTTCAACAGTCATTGCGTAAATCCGTTAACATACTTTTTTCTCCACAAAATATTACTCTTCAAAGATAAGAATATTTATAATGTTCTTCCAAGTTCGTAATAGTGCACAATAAAGCGTCATTTGAAAACAGGTACAAGTAGTTAAAAAATATAAATCATTTATTTACAATGTAAAATTATTGGTCAATCGATTTTTCATTAGTACTCAATAAAATGTGAGAAACGTGTGGTTATTATTATCTTATAATTGACTAGCAAATAAAAGCTGAATAAATCAAAATAAAAAACGTAACAAATTCCAATAATTTTTCTCTTCTTCATTTGAACATTTTTCGAAAAAATGCATTTCTGTTTTGCTCATGGTATGAAAATAAACACGGTGATAATATAATAATTATAATAAAATAATAATAATAATAATAATAATAATAATAATAATAATAATAATAATACACAATAATATATAATATAATAATAATATATAATAATAATGATCAAATAACAAAATACATTGGCATTCATTTATCAAATCTATTGGCTTGTGAATTTTAACAATGAATGATTTATACAAAATAAAGAAGGCACTATTTATATTATTTCGCGTGAGAAATACTGCAAAAATATTTTTGAAATTAATTTTACTTCTCCGAAAACCGTTAAATTTTTCTAAAAAATTACCAGATGAAGAAAATTGTTGACAGTTCTTTATCCCTATATTGTCCGGGCCTTCATCACTGAAGGTTATAGTTTAAAAAATAAAGATAAAAATCTCAGAGAGGAACCTCGGCAAATCTTGTGAATGCGAAAGTACATACAGATAGGAAAAAGCGGGTACAAGAAGGGCAAAGACGGGGAAATCAAATAAACATAATGTAAGCGCTCGAATCAGCGAGAATTTTTTGTTTTTCCAGGATAACTAATTGCAGCGAGTGCAAAGCTCTGATTAGCTCTTAATTAATCCTGGAAAAGGCAAGAAGGTGAGAGGGAGAGGGAGGGGGGAGGGAGGAAGGGGGGCAACCATTGCGTGCCCAATCGCCCCTAGAAACATCCAACAGATATATTTGCAATCCAATCTCCGATTCGCTCTCGAATTCCTCTCCTTTTTTAAACAATATTATCTCTTATGCGAAATTACGATTTGGACAGGTGCGTACCTGAGCGTCATTCAGGCAAGAAAGTCGTTAGTCCTGTAGCGAAGTATTAGTACAGTATCCAACTGTCAAATGATCCAATTTTCTTTATTTTCCTCGCATCGGGTACGAATATGCGGTTGAGTATTTCAGTTGCAACTAGTGTGATGTACGGGAGATGCCAGCTCCTCCGTTTTTCTCGGAATTCCGAAAATCGCTTGGACCAGCTATTTTCGTTTGCGTTTATATTTTGAAATTCAACGCTCGCACACTCGCGCTTACCATTTAAACATTTAAGCCGAATGTTTCTTGGTTGCATCGCACCTCTTGTTACTAAGACTATTCTTCAACATTAGACAACAACGCGTTAGCGGGGAAAACAGAGTCACAGGCATCGTAGCGGATGTATCTGCTTTTCCTAGCGAGCGACATTTTCCTACAAAAATCGCAACGCGCCAAGCTGTAAATATTATTGTGCGATTAAAAAATAATATTTTAGCCGACGCTCCGGCAATTTCATAATATTTACGTGTATCTGCTTGGCTTCGTATTTACTACGAGGGATTAATTCGGAGCGACTCGACTACTAAGCCCACAATCTAATCGAGTGATCAATGAATGTGAAATTTTTCTCACCTCGGCGTACTAACGCCAATGATAGACGAGGACAGTCCAACGTAATACTGGTAGTGACAACTCGTTTGTAGAGTGTCCACCATTAGAATTCCGAACTCTTACTTTCGATAGTTTCCCAACCTTGAGAGCTCGGGTTCTCTAAGAAATGAGAAGCCCTAGCAGCTCTCCGAGGAAGCTGTTCGACACTCCAACGACTTGTGCATTTTAACGGTACTTGCACTTGCTAAAAAATTCATAATTTCAGTGAGGAGGCGAGTGCGTCGTTTCCCCAGACATTCCGCAAACGATTTTCCGTTAATTGGGTTATTGCGCTTGCGAATGATATCCCGCATTTCCATTAAATTAAGTGCAAGTGCGCGAGCCAGTTGACGGGCGGTGGGGAGGGACAGACAGACGGACAGACGGACAGACGGACAGACGGACAGACAGACAGACAGACCCAAGACAGAGAGAGAACAGACGGAAAGTTAAAGGTTGGAATCGGGGCATCGAAAAGCGTCCGAGCGGCTCGAATCGCGAATTCCACGCCGAAATAAAGATGCGATCGAGCCCGCCGGTCTCGAGGATCGGAGTCACCGAGCAGTCAGGACTCGGACAAGTCAGAACCGTTAAACGCTAGTCGCACTGCCCGGTACGCAATGTAAAAGTATTTGTATAATAAGCCAGCGTACGATAGGCGCGAGGATATTCCGCGTGCAAGGCGACCTTCGGATGGTTCGGTGCGGCGGAAAGCCACTTGGCTCGTTCCTCCCCTTCGCCCCCACCTTCTCTCCCGGAACACGAGAAGGTAGACGGGCCCCGAAAAAAAGAGAAAATGAATCAGGAGATAGACACCGCATCCCCGCCAATACAATCAAACGCCGCACGCACTGACTTACGTTGGTTTTCCTTTTTCGCTGCTGCTGCTGCTGCTTCCTTTCTTTTCTCCCCCGCTTTCTCCCTCTGGGCCGATCCTGTGCTCCCTCGGGATCGATATCCACCTGAGCCAACGGCGCGTGTACCTGTTGGTCTTACGCACTCGCTCCTGCTGCTCGCACTTGTTTGGTCGGTCTCGATCCGGACCCAGTCTGCAACCACTCTCGCGCGACACAAAGAACTCTCAGTAACCAGATCCCCAACTCTCCCACCGAGCACTCGCGCAACCGGCACCTCCAGCCTCGGCTGCCAACTCCTAGTGCGAGGCTCTCAACGGGACGCCTCCCGACGCCACTCTTATCTCTTTGGACTACGATAACTCGGCTTCGAAACCTTCGCCGTGCACCGCGCCAACGAAGCAACGCGAGTCGACTGACGAGCCAAGCGCCGACTAGAGTTCCGCCGAGCGAATATACGACTGCGTACGTTTGGTGAAAGGCCGTCGCGGCGCGGATTTGGAATTTTATGGGGGCTTGGACGCTCGCCCGGTGGAGGGTGCCACCGTCGCGACAGACGCGCATTGCCGTTCTCGGCTTTTTCCCGCTTCCAATTTTCAATCTGATTTTTTATTTTGCGCTTGGATTGTGCGGGAAAATTCATCGAGTCATTGTGCAGACGAGAGTCATGCAGATGTTTCGGGATTACTCAAGCGCTCGAGTGTTACATAAAACAAAGTTGCACTTAAAATTATTGTTTAATTTATATTTATAATTTATAAAACTGTACACAATGAAGCAAGATTATTCTACAATTTCACGCTTTTCCGTTGTCGGGTGTCCATGCTTCATCTTGTCTCAGCTCGTAAATCTACAATATTGAAAAGTAAGTTTAAGGGCAAATTATTTTTATAAAATTAACCTCGTGTCGTAAACGTAAGCTCGACTCACTTGTATGTAAGCTTCCGTGAGAGTTATCATTTGAGGTAAAATTTGCGTAACGTGTAAATCTTGCAACTCGTACCATTGTCCAGTTGCTTTATGTAAAATGTGGACTCTGTATGTCCCGTGACTTGGTTCTCCGTCGTGTACAATATTTGCGACGAGATCGTAAGTTGTGCAAGGGTGCATAGCCTTCACCTCTGCTGTCAAAATATCCCCAAAATCTACATTTCTAAAAAATCAAACATTTTGTACATGTTTTCGTTATTAATTTAAGCATAAAATATAACATTTGGCCAATTGAATACATTAAAAATTTATCTAATTTTACACTTACTTAACCGGAAAATTAACAATTGTTGGATTTTTCTCAACAAAAAATGTGTTTTTTGTAAATCGCTGTAAAATAATAAATACATTTAAATCATTTCATTCAACATTACTTTATTTAATTTTTTAAACTATTAACCACATACAATTTATTACCTTTATATACAATATTAAAAATGGTGGCAATTCCCTTATTTCAAAACGCTTCATAAAATTTTCCTTGTATGTCTTGTATTCCTTTTCCGACACTGCATTAAATTTATTCAGAAGAGTATATAAATTCACCTATATTGATTTAAATTAACAATTAATTAGTAATCATAGTTTAATTTGTAAGAAAATTTTTTCATTCATATTTATTGTTACCTGTGGAATGATATTTTCTGTAAATTGATCTTTAAAAAGAGGTGGAGGAGGTAAATCACATGTTAAATACAAAAATGGACTTTCTGTTACAGTTTCACCATATTCAACTGTATTTAAGAGTTCACTTCTTTGACTTTCTTCTAATTCAAGAGGTGGAATTTTACGAGTATAAATTCTCATATGTCCTAAAAACGTTTTATAAATAATACTAGAATCTTTCTTTTTTGTACCATTTAAGGCCAAGTGAAGAGCATTTAAAAACCAAGATAAAAAATCGACAGGATCTCCTAAAAATTAATTATTTAATTAAGTCAATTTTTTGCTTGTTTTTTTTTAATTAAATTCTACATTTATTAAATTCATAAAATTCAATAATAAAAACTTTTAAAAATAATAGTATTATAATACTAATCAAATAAAAATTAATGTCTTAAATACCTTGCTCTGTAAACTGAAATTTCTTTTTACTCCATAGAACTACAGCTTGTAACATTTCATGAGGACTTACATGTGCCTTAAAATTACGAGGATTCCATAATTTCCTCATCAACTCTCCAAATCTTTGAACAAGAAGATATGATGAATCTCCTGGTGGTCTTTTTATTTTAGAATAATTTGATTCTCTTAAAAAGTAATCACGTAATGGTGTTACATGTGATAATCCCTTTTAAATAATTTATTAAATTAACAAATATAAAATATTTCATATATAAATAGTGAATCTACTGCTTACCTGTAAAATTACATTACAATAATCATTTGCTTTAATATTATTCATACCAACAATTCCTGGAGAATACATTGAACCATCAATAGCTCTTGAAAGTTTATCATTATTATCCAGCTGGACAATTTGAATTTTATCAAATGTTGGATTGAGAACATATTTTATATCATCTAACGATGAATCTATAAGTAATATAAGTATTAAAAACAATAAAATGTAATATTATAATATAAAAAATAGAATATTCCTACCTATGATTTCGTAGTTGTCTGGTAGACAATAAAATTTAAGAGTATGAAGATTCAAAAACACATGATGACTTTCAGCTACACTGTGTGTATAAGCATGCGTATTTGTACCTCTACCTTGAAAATATTTACCACAAACTAAACAAGCATAAACATTAATTCTTGATAGTGATACAGAGCAAAGCTTTTCAAAGTCAAAATCAAGAAATTGCCTATTTATTGTATCAAGGTACGGACACAGTCTAGGAGCAATTACTTTGGTTTCCTTTTTATAAGCTATAATATGTGAATATAAATGAAACATAAAATTCATAACCTCCAAATACGGTATCGCATTCACATGAAATTACAATACTATTTAACGATGTAATTAAGTTTGTCGAATGTTATTGAAGTAGTAACATGAATAAAAGAAACTTACGTTCATCTTCATCGTTTGAATCATTGTCTACGTGTTTTCTTTTTCCATTACTTTGTGCTGTAGAAGCCGCCATGGTATACACATTGATAAATTAACGCGTCCACCTCAACAGTGCGTATATTTTTTGCACTTTTGCTGTTACTATTAAAAAATAAATTAAATAACAGTTAAAAATTATTTATAATTTACAATTTGTGTTTTTACCTTATGGCAATTAAAAATCTGTAAAAGTATAAAGTGTTTAATTATTTAAATATTAAATTATACATTGTGATTGGATTGAGTGAGAGTTAGACAAACTAGAATTAAAATTTTTGAGGCACTTTATTGTCAATTGTTCAAAAAAAGGAACATATTAATGGTTAAATATTATATTTAAATGGTGTGCGCCATGTTTAGCGTTTGGTATGATGTACGTGCGGGGTTGTCCTTAATGGCAGCACAATCGGTGACAGTCGCTGACGGTAATCAATTTGGCATGACTGTCATTTTTTAAGGAAAACTCAAGCAAACTCGACAATGATGGATGGGAGAAAGAGAGAGGATAGAAATAGAGAAAGAGAGAGATTTAACCAAAATTTGTAGACCGGAGACGCAAGAAAAAAAAAGACAGATTTATTTCGGGTTCCAACACACAAATAAACGCTGAGCCCATTTTCCCCATAACGTACACTGGGGTGGGTCTTGCGACCAGAGGAAAATACCCTGGTTGGGATGCATTTCGATGTACCGCGGCAGAGGTCTTCATGATCCTTGCATTAGTTTCACCCGAAATCGCACTCGGGGAGCAACAGTTGCAAGTACAAGCAGCACGTTGTGAGTACACACAGTATTACATTCCGATATTGTGAATAGCTATTATTTACACTTTGGGAAATAATAGGATTGGTTCTTTGGTTTGCAGGGTCAATTCGCTTGGATGATTTGGGTGCTTTATTAATTAAATATTAGGATTCCTGCAAAAACGGTAGAGCTTCAGGGCTTCTGATGCACTGTTCTTCATCTTCATCAAATGATCAAAAAACCCTCATCGAATGATGAATTTGCAATACTTTTGGGTATGTAATTATTTTATTTCAAAATGTTTGATCAATTAAAATTAATGTTATTGCATTTGGAAAATAGTATTGGCATTGAGTATTGATAATTCATATAAGAAAGGATTAAATAAAAATGAGTTATTTTTATTCAAGATTTACAAGAGACTGAAATTTTAATAATAATTTTTGCAATAATATATGCCTTTACTAATTTTAATTTGCATTGGTGTAACATCAAATAAAAACTAACTTTGATGATTTTATAATAAAATATTGATTAATGACAAAATCCATGTATTACACAGAATTTTATATATAAATGTTTCTTTAATTATTGATATTTATTGAAAATAAAATATTCTTTTTTATAGGCAACTGTAAAGAAAGTATATTTTTAAATATATTTCATACATGTTTCACAAAATCAAAAAAAATGTTCTATAAATATTCAGTACTTCAAATTTGTTGAGAGAAACTTTTGTTTATTTTCAAACCAATAAATATATTTTAATCAATATGTCAGTGGTCGAGGAAATTGATTACTTGTGCAGATTATGTGCCACAAAAATGGGTATTTTAATGGGCTTACCAATTTTTGAAGCCAGTGAACAAATGAGAAATATTGCTAAAAAAATTTCTGCTTGTTTACCCGTTCAGGTAAATTTGATTTTTTATTTTTTAATTTTTTTTTCTTTTCCCTTGATGTAAAATGTAATGCACCTACTTATAAATTAACACTTACAAATTTAATATATATTTATTCTAGATTTCCATGACAGATCAATTACCTAAAATAATATGCCAAGAGTGTGCTTTTAAACTAGATGAATTCTTTGACTTTCGTGAAAAAGTTTTACAAACAGAAGGAATATTTATACAAATGCTGAAGTCCATCACAAAACAAGAAGTAAATTCTTTAGATAGTGTTAATATTAATGAAATCCAAGACAATATGGATAGCCTTACCAATAGTATTAATGAAATTCAAAATTCTAATATTACAAGGCATAATGTTTCAAATGGTATCCATACTATGTCTGTAATGAGTAACATAGCTCTTTCCAACAGACAAGTTGTATCACAAGAAGAAATAAGTCGAGAAGAAAATGATATAGAAGTTACAGGTTTTCATTTGGATGGAGATACTGTAAGAATGGTAGATGAACAAATGAGAGAGGTATAAATTATTGTTATAATTTTTTTTTATTAAACATATATGATTTTTATTCATTTAAATTTAAAAAAAAATTTCAAATATTGTATTTTTATTTTCCAACCTTGATTTTGATTAATTATTCAAACATTTATGTCTCAATATTAGTCATAAGTTAAGCAAGATAGTATTTATTATATTTATTGTTTTTGTTACAAAAATAAATATCTTGGCTTAAATAATTTTATTGTAAATCATGCATTTATTTTTTTATTTTTAGAATTTAGCATATTGATATTAAATCTTAAATTTAAAAATCTATTTTTATATATACTGTTTATATAATAATGATTTTAAATCATATAAAGATTTTAGTTAAAGAAAAATTTCAAAAAAGTATTTAAAAAAATATTTATTCTTTAATATGCTTCTAAAAAATTATGCAGTTTTTTTCACATAGAACTTATTATCAATTTAACATATCATAAATGTATTACTCATTATTGAAATTTATCATTTTTTGTAATATAAACATTGTTTATTACATTTTATATTTTTTAAATAATTAAGCATAATTATATTAAAAGTCGTATTTTATAAATTATTATAAAATAAAAATCATGATTTTTAATTAAAGACATGTTTTTAAATATTAAAGTGTAATTTTTCTTATCTTTTAATTGATTCTAATGGGATTTCTATAAATATTTTTTAATTGAATAAAGTAGAATCTAATTAAATTAGTGAGAGTATCAAGTACAAATGTGTTCCATCATTTCTATAAGGTATATCTTAAATTTTATCAATAAATGAACAGTAATTGTTCAAAAATGTAATCAATAATTTATTACATAAACATAATTTGTAAAAAACACCATTTATTCAATTATATTTAAATAATCTTATAGTGGGCAATCCATTAAGTTTTGGTTATTATTGATTAAAAGGTGAAAATAATGTAAAAATTTTTTAAAAAATAATTACGAAAATCAAGATAATTGAGTAGGCAGTATCATTTTTATGAAGACTATCATAAAAAGAATTTGTCTGATAAAAAAAATGTAGAGGTTAATTAATTAATTAACTTAATAAACATAATTAAGAATTTGAGACAAATATCAGTATTCACCGTATTAAAAAATCTTGACTGAGAAGGAAATGGTAGCCTCCAGCTATTATCAACTTAAATATAGGTATGTAATTAATTTTTTTTATAAATTATATTACTTTGATATCTTATTATAAAAATTAATGTAAATTTCAAGTGTATTTAAAAAACTCTATTTATTTAAACTATTAGTTTGATAAAATTCATATTACAATTGAATAAACAGCTAATTATTATTGTTGTATATAAATATTATTAATAAATAATGTCTGATTAATGAAAAAATTGTATTTTAATTTATAAAAAAAAAATATTTGTAAAAGTATATATTCTTTTAGCCACAAATGTGAACTAAAACAATTTACTTGATTTTTAAAAATTATTTTATTTAAAAATATTATTGAAATTGGTGGAATAATTTACTTATTTATAAAAAATTTTTAAAAAAATCACAATTGACTCTGAGAGATACCCTTAAATTAAATTCCCCAATGATGGTTTATCCTTGCTCGCATATATCTGTGTCGACAAACTGGCCGATCCAGTTGGGCCTGAGGCCCGCTGGAACGCTGAGGGGAAAAAAATTTAAAATTCCATGAAATTGCGACTTCTTCATTGAAAGTGCATTTACCAACAAGTTTTTGAATTTTTTTAGGTTGACTAGTCGTATGGCGCCAGTCTGAGGGAAGTAAAGGGCAAGCGTGAGTCTACACCGGTGGAAAAGAATGAATACTTGTACCTGTTTTCCCTTGGCAGGCATATGCTATCATCCAAACTGCTGACACAAGTCCCTTAGCGTCCGTTTAATGCTATTTATGATGGGCCCCTTCCATTATTAAATCTCAAGTTAACTTTTCTATATTACCTCAAAGCAATTAATATTTCTTTACAATTGCTAGATATTTTGGCATGATATGAATCTTAAATTAACTAATTGTTCATTATTCTTTTACAATCTATTTGTATTTTGTTTTAATTTATTTTAAAACAAGTATTTTTTTTTTTTTTATTTAAAACAAGTATATTTTTTTTATTTAAAATATATTAGCATTTTTTCATGAATTACACAATAAAGATTTCAAATGATTAAAATAGTGTTCAGGTGTTATTGTACTCAATTATTTTTTAATGATTGAGTATTTTTAATGGGCAAAAATCGGCCATTTAAAAATTTTCTGAAAAACTTCTTTACCGTATTATTAACTCAACCTACGCCTAAGATTATATTCTAAAAAATAATGATTAATTACTATCAACTTTAAAAGCAGACAACAGTTACATAATTAATGATTTAATATTCGCGAATTTTTCCTTAAAATTACTGAAAAAAAAATATAATTTACAAAAGAATCAACTCTTAGTTATATAAAAACTAATACAAAAGTATCTTTGATATCGTAATTTTAATCATTTTAATTATAACATGAAGATAAACACTTGTGAGTTAATATTTTAATGATTTAGTGTTAACCTATCCCTCTGACATAATTATATTTGATTTAGTAAGCAAATAAATTTAATTTAAACTTTGTAAGTAAGTCGTTGGAAATCATTAGATATTATTATTTAAATTAAAACAATAGTATTTTCACTTTATAGTAGTGATGGTACATACACAATTGTGCTGTTGATAATACAATTAAAAGTGTGTAAAGTAGTATTAAATGTATTAATGTATTAAAAGGTGTATTTTACGATTTAAAAAAAAGTAAAGTTAATATTTTGTCTTGATATTAAAATTTTTTTCAAAATATTTATATTAAACGAAAGGAAAAAGCCTATGTAAAATTAAGTAGGAAGTACTAATACTAATAAAAACAGCTTTAAAATTTTTAATAATAATAGGTACTTTTGAATTTTTCAAGGTTTCTAATCAAGAAATAGCAATGCATTTGGAGGGTGATATGTCAGTTGAGAATTTGACAGTTGGTGATCATTTGACCCAACTAGACATCAATTACGTAGCTTCAATGGCCTCAGAAAACCAGGCGCAAAAGGAAATTCAGCATTATTGCGGCGAGGTCAAGTTTGCTAAGGAACTGGAAAACAGGTTGACTGGTTGCGAGCCTGACACAATTGTCCGACGGAGAAGTTTCCCACCGTCGAGAACGGAGAGCGACATCGACGACACTTGTGACGGTTCCCTGAGTGTTGCTGGTGCTACCGGACATACGTTCGTAATGCAGTCTGCGAGTCATGTTGATACTGCGGACACCTCCGAAGGAATCATGGTGCAGTACACGAAGACGACTAAGAATGCACTCTTGGAAAATGCACTCAACAATCCTACAATTGATGAGACTGAGACTAACTGGTGAGTAAAATGGATTGCTTACTTTTCAGTTGGATAATTTAAAATTATTTTATTAAACAATTTAGTACACATCCACATGTAAGAATAAGTGAATGTATAGAATTTCATGATTCAATACTATATTTACATTTGATGAATAAATGAAAAACTTTATTTGCTAATAGATGATTTATAAAATTTTATTGTTTTAAATCCATCCTAAAATTATTAAGCCTTTGTTAATTTCACGTAAAAAATGTTCGTAGAATTGATTACATGTATAAATCAGTTACAAATGTTACGTTAAAATAATTTTCAGGTATATTTGTCCATTCTGCAATGAAGCTGCGGCAGAACCAAATGACCTTGCTGTGCATTTTGAGCAACACTTTTGTCACTGTCCTAGTTGTGAATTATTCTTCACAAGCATCGAAGTACTGAATATGCATAGTCAAGATTGCATCGATGAAAAAACAAAGGATAAGAGTTTTGACGATTTAAATGAAAAACCGCAACCACCGACATCCGAGAAGAAGCAGCAAAGTTCTCGACCAAAATGGACTCCAAAGGTTTGCACTCATTGCGGAAAGCAGTATCGGACAAACTATAAATTGCAGGTATTATCAAATCAAAATTAGCAACATTAAATTTTTTTACCACTTACACCTAATAATGTTAAAAAAAATTTATAAATTACAAAGAGTATTTCAATTAAATTTATATTGTAGGAATAATATAGTTAATAGGATTTTTTGAGTTTTAAAGAACAATCTTAACTTCAATTTTTGAAAATGATTCTTGTACATTCGCATGAAATGTTTACTTTATTTGACAAAAGGAACACATGCGAAAGCACACCGGTGAAAAGCCATTCCAATGCGTTCTTTGTGAGAAAGCCTTCCGGAGCAAAATTGGTCTGGCCCAGCATACAGCCACCCACACTGGACAATTTGATTTCAATTGCTCAACTTGTGGTAAGGGATTCCAATGTAAAAGCTACCTCATAGTTCACCAACGCGTTCACTCTGATCTCAAGCCATATTCCTGCACGACGTGTGGACAGAATTTTAAAACCAAACAGTCCCTTCTCGATCATGAGAACCGTCACATGGGAGTCAAGCCATATACTTGTGAGATATGCGGCAGAGGTTTTATTACCAAGGGTCTTTGCAAGAGTCATCAAAAGATACACTCGGGAATGGACAATAGACAGTATCCCTGTGTTGTGTGCAATAAAATGTTTGTTAGTAAAAGCTACCTCAACACGCATCTCAGAATTCACACGGGAGAGAAGCCCTACTTATGCGAAGTACGCATTCTTACTTTATAGCTTTTTATTAATCAGTTAAAGCCTTTTTTAAAGTGAAAATTAAAATTTTAAATAATATTTTGTTGTTTCATTCATCAGTGCTAATCGCTAGTTAGAGTTGTTTTTAAACATTTTTAAAATAATGTACAATTTTTTTAATAAATATTACAAATATCTTACTAAATTTTGGTAACATCATCATTACTGAAATGGTACTTCCGTGAACATGTTCACAATCATAATACTGCGATTCTCTATCTTTCCCAGGTCTGTGGCAAGGGTTTTTTGACAAGGGTCGATCTGAAAATCCATTCAACGATGCACACGGGAGAAAAGAGCTTTAAGTGTGATCTTTGTGGAAAGGTGTTCGCTAGGAGATCAGCCCTACGTTGTCATCGTCGTTCGCACACTGGAGAACGTCCTTATCGGTGTGAGGTATGCGGTAAGACCTTCACCCAGTTTAGTCCTATGGCGATACACAAAAGACTGCATACGGGTGAGCGACCTTACGAGTGCGACGTGTGCGGCAAGGCATTTGTTTCAAGATCCACAATGATGTGTCACAGAAAGAAACATAATACGAACGAGACATCAGCAGAGAGCAAACACCCTAAGGAAGAACTCATTCAGAAAGAAGTAGTCTTTAAAGAAACACCTGATGCAAGTGTTTCTGTTGCTGACTGAGATGAAAATTTTAAGAATCAATCAAATTTCTTAAATATTCATGAGAGTGTGTTAAACTATTGTATTTTTTCTATTGAATCATTTAAAAATGTTTTATAGAAAGCATACATTGAGATTATAGTACTTCTTTATACACAATTGAAATACTTGTCTTTTAAAATATTGTTTATAAATACTCTTATGGGTAATGTATTTTTTTTGACTCTTTAAAAGCTTATTTTTCACATATGTGCCCAAAGTATTTGATACAAAAATAAGTGTACATCTTACTGACTATATAGAATATTCAGTGCATGTGAATGGTATGATACTTTTTTTTTTAAAAAAGAAAGGTTATTCTGTATAAACGACAAATAATTATACTATAATAACAGCAATTATTTAGAAAAATAATTTTCTATAATCATAAACAAAATATAGCCATATGTAAAAATAATTCAATATTGTAAAAAATATTTTTCGTAGTTTCAAGCTATAAAAGTTACCTTTAATTCTAATGTCATAAAAATGTAAACATTTTATTTAAATGTTTGTATGTAGATATAAATCATTAACATGTTTATTTGTCGAACTTTTTAATACATGGAATGCAATCATTATTTTTACACTCTTGATTTTATTAGTAAATTTAAAGATTTAATCTTAAATATACTCTATATATTTAAAGGATTAAAGGGTTTTAAAATTAATATTAAATTTTCACGCTATTTAAGAATAACTATTTTTTAAAATTCTCTTTGATTAATCATCTATTGTCTTATATATATATATACCATGTAAAATAAAATTGTAAATGTTTGAAATGCTTAATTGTGATATGTTATAAGAAACAATTGAAAATTTTTATAAAAAGCAATTTTTTTTTATTCTTTTTGGGCTTTTATAAATTTATTTAAAAGTGGAAACAATCAAGCTTTACTATAAATAGTTTTTCAGTAAATTGAAGTTTTTAATGGTTATGATTGGTGCAATAGTTATCAATGTTAAAGTAATTAAACTAGAAAAATCTTTTTATTTTATTATTATGCATCTGTAAACTATAAAACTCTTGAATTTGTTAATATACTAAAAGTATTTTATATACATATATTATATACATATATCTCAAATACTTTGTATATTAATAGACAAGTTTGTAAATATTTATGTTTTAGAACTCATTGTAAAATATCATCTATTTTTAGAAAATAAGACAAGTAGTAAACATGCATGAAAATGTAGTAAATATTTTTGTTGTAATTGTAAATATGAAATATCGCACAATTATTTTACTATATTTCATATATATTTTTTCACTGACACATTAAAACAATAAATTGTTTAGTTGTATGCATAATCAGATCGTAAAACTTGATTATGCGTTAATACATGTGGGATCTCTATTAAATTTATTCCATATCATACATAAGACATCGATCATGTCAAGTACATTAACAATAGTTGAGTGGAACTTAAAGATAAATTTTATTCCATCAAAGAACAGTGTGTAATGATTAATGATTAACCTTTTAAGTAAGAAATTATTTTACTACCAGTAAATCAAAATTTTTTATTTTTTAAATTAGTGTTAATGGTATTTGATAAAGTAATTTTATAAAATATGGTTACACTTAATGTATCTATTAATAAAATTGGGAGGATGTACCACTAATTCTGGTAAGAAAAAACTATTTTTATCAGATCAATGTATTTGCCTTAAAAAGTAAATTCTTTTTGTAACTACTAGTAAAAATAATAAATTTAGTCACAGCATCATTTTATTCTCTTAATTGATTACAGTTATTTATCATATGTGGTTAAACATATTTTTATTTTTATTCTTATACTATTCATACCAATAAATTATTTTCATTTTTTTATTTTTATAAAATAAAGTTTTTAGCAATATTATTATCATTACATTATTTTTAAATTCATAATATTAAAAAATAAAGTTATTGAATTTTATAATTTTAAGAATAACATCAAATTATTATTTTAAAAAGAAAATTATTTAATTAAAAAGTGAATTTATTGAATCATTAATACATTATAATATATTTATCATATGTATCTGTACATTAAAATTTTTAAATATTTATAGTAGGAAGTTTTTTAATCAACTAATTGTGTTTTTCGATCAGTTTCTAAGTATCAGTATACATTGTATATAAGATGTGAAAAAGAAAAAAAAATTACTAATAAAGAAAATATATCACAGGTAAGTATGGAATTTTACTAGATGATTCAAATTAATATTGACCTATCGTATAAGAAATTTTAATTTACTGCAAAAATAAAATTATAAACATAAAAATAAGTTCAATAAATTATTTACTAAATTTTCTTTATTATAAAGAAAAACTATTAAATTCTTTCAATTAGCACTTCTATTACGTAAGTTTCCTTTATTAATTTTAACAGTTGTGCATAATTTAATAGCGTATTTTATCAATGTTGATTGCGTGTTTTGTATAAAGCTTCCAGTTACGTAATACCAGAAGCTTAATTGCACATTAATCTATTGACCGACTGAAACTTGAAGATCCACGATAATATCAACATTTGGTGTAGTACTTAAATAATTTATTTTAGGGGAAGGTGGGGAGCAAAAATATTAGCAGATCAATTGAATATCAATCAACAAAAATGATTGAATGTTCTGGGAATACAAGTCAATGGCCGGTAGTAATAATTTATTACTTGCTTACTCTTGTTAGTATTAAATGGCATTGTGATTTTTTTTTCGTTTAAATTCCATACACATATGTTATATTTCTTAAATGTAGTGTGTAGAAGTAAACAAATTCATTGGATCATGCAGGTTGGATTAGAGTCAATATAATACTTATCAGTCTATATTTCTTTCTTGAATACTGCTCTAATAATTATCTCATTATTATGTAACAATTTGCACATAATTAATTAATAGTGTAACCGAATATCTTATGTTATATTATTAATCAATGCTTAAGAAAAATAGTTGGTTTAAATAACTTTTGATAGAAGTACAAAAAGATTATTTGTATAGATTAAATTAATCAAGATTAATATTTATTTTTCATTTGTAAATTAAAAATAATACAAATTCTTATATGAATGAAGGAAGACACTTTTTAAATCTTATATTAATTTGTTAAAGAATATGTCGTATTATATTAAATGATATAAATATTTATTTATTTGATAAAAAATAGTTTGATGGGGTTAATTTATTATTTGAAAAACTGGTTGTATTGTTTTGTGTATAAAAGCATATTTATTTTTAATAAAAATAATGTAAAGATTATTTATTTAACTAAAATTAAAAAAGAAAAAATTATTTACCACATATCTTTATAATTCAATGAAAAATTGCTGAATGTGCGAATTTAACAATCACATCAGTTTATTCATTGGCTTCAGTGTATTATATTAAAAAATTTTTTTGTTCTTATTAGCAATTTCTCACTCATCATTATAAAAATATTTATATTTTAAATTCTTATACACATATGATAATATTAATTATAAAAATTTATACTTACTTGTAATAATTGACATCATTGTCTCGGTTAACAATTTTATATTATAAAGCTGTAGGACTAACAGAAAAGTTACAAATAAAAGTACGCAGATAATTTTTTTAAAAATTCACCTTTATTTGTGACAATATTTATTTGAGTAATATGCACAACATTTTGCAACCGTACACCAAAGAATCGTGGGTATGCAGTGAATTGCTAGGCAGGAACATTTAATTGTATCTGCCACTATTTTTTTTATAATTTTTCATAATGACCATCGATCTATGCTTATGAGATTTCACGTATTACTCTCCTGATATTTTTTTACAGCTCATTAAAATATTTCAGAAATACCTGGGAAGTGAGCGAAAGATTTCTCGATTCAATCCATCCACATCATCCTACAGAATAATTATTATAGATTATAAACGCTATAATTATTAGTCTATAGTCTACACAGGGCCCCTTTTTATAATTTTTGTCCGAATTCACATTTATACAATAAGTGCACGTTTTCAACGACAATCGCATGGATTTATGCACATGCTGTTTTCTTACTATGCATAACTAACATTTGTTCAAATAAAAATAAGCAATAAATAGGTAAAAGATTATAACTAAATTCTAAATCGATCTGAATTATTAACGATAATACAAAATAGGTAGTCATCGTTGTCATCGAAAAATGTGAAAAAGGAGGTTTTTAAATTTATTTCGATAAATGTCGGTATACATCATTATAGCAACGAAGAATTAAATAAATTACACACGTATATATACATTTGTGATATTTAATAATTTTCTTTCGATGATTTATGAAATAGAATATTCTTAAAAGTTAAATATTTAACGGGCATCTTTCCCTTCGTTATCGTCCAAGGATTTATAAATCCTATGTTTAACAGTAGTAAACTACATGCACCTTTCAATAATAAAAATAAGTTCAGTGTAACAAACATGAAAGATTTGATCCAACGATAAGTAAAAATAAATTATTTTCAATAAATAATTTAAAAAAAAAAAAAATGTTTTCGATTAAAAATTATTAGTAATTAAAGCTTTTATTAACATCATTATAACACGCTCAAACTGAACTGAAAATTCATTTTTTATTTATTACAGTTTCATAAAACAACTTTTTTCTTAAAACAAGATTTAACAATTGACAAGATTGAATGAACATTTATGAAAAATATATATATTTATACTGGTTGGTATAAATAAAGCAATTTATTTTGTTACATTAATAAAAAAACGTCAAAGTATCGCACGAGTACACATCCATCGGGTATAATCAAGCGGATTATAGGGGGCCCTGGTTTCACATCACCAAAAAAGCACCGATAAACTTTTGCGTGCACGTATGCGTGTGTTGTTCTGTTCTGTTCTCTGACGTTGGGTGTTTGTGTGGATGTGGGTGGTGTGCAGGCGTGCGAGGAAGTTTAAGCGAGCGAAAGTATATCGCACCTGCATTTGCTAATACTCAACACTTCTCAAGGATACGAGTGTCAAATTGCTTATCGAGGGTACATGTATATGCTAAACCATGCCACCAGCTTCGAAGATATTTAATTTCTACTATTCACAAACATCATTATTACATAAATAGTTGTTGCTAGAATAAATGGTTTACATTCTACTTTATTCAACTATAAATTGATCAACGAGGGGATTCATCGATGTTTGCAATTGAATGATTATCCCGTGCTGTTGGCAATTTTTTATAACTTCCCAGTACGCGTTCACGCGACAAGCTATTCGCGTGAAAAAGCATACGTATGGGATTCTTGTGAATAATCTGAACTTTGACCTTTCGTATACAGGATAATGCAAATTTCGATTTCCGTTTTATGTTAAGCAGGCGAGCTCGGAGAATTTGGTCTTCTAAGAAAAACGGCAAGTACGTCGTTATCTCGGAACAACTTGTTACATAACCATTTTTTCCTTTTTAATCATTCATTCATTATTTTTAGTTAATAAATCACAATTGATTCATCGACGAAGCACGAGGCAGTTTAGGTTTATCCTTTTCTGTCACACTCTTGCATAACAATTTTAATATGTATATTTTTTTTTAATTTTCTTCTTGTTAACACTTTTACTTATGTACATGTGAATGCATATGCACGAATATAAAAAATTTTGTTCTTATTTACATGTAATACTTATCAATTTTTATGCATATTCACTAAAACGCGCAAAAATTTGTTTTTTGTCCAATTGGACTACATTGGGCTTTAGACTCGAGTTGCAGAATTGAAAAAAATAAAGAAACTGAATAAATGTTTTTTTTTACCATTGCGTTCTATATCGCTAAATTTCATTCTTGATGATTAATTAAAATGAATCGAATAATAGTTTGTAAATATATATATATATGTGTGTAACAATCAAGATTTTAAATTTGATTATGCGTCTCAATAAATCAACACCAATAAGATGGGTTGTAGCCAACCCTACTTACATAGGTTAAATGAATGTACATTTTTGTATAAAATAAATGAGAATTAATTAATAATAATTAATTATTAATGTGGGTAATGATTTATTTATATAAATAAATAAGAGAAAATGAAATCATTTCCAAATGCGCAGCCATGAAAAAAATATATAAAAAATATACCTCGAAAAGAAGTATTTCCATCGAAACTAGAGATAGAAACATCGAGAACAAAAACGATAGCAGATATTTTGACTACCGAAAATTTTTACAAACATATTTCTGTTCATTATCGTTAATCGTAGAAAATATTACTTCTACAATTTATTTTTGTTTTTTCATTAATTATAGATGTTAATTCTATATACTATCAATAAGAAAAAACAACACAATAAATGCCACGAAATTCATCTTTTTGAATACAAGGAATATCACAAAAAAAAACAAATAAATATATTAGATGAATATAATTTGTTGCATAAACAATAATAAATTTGTTAAAAAATATTTTTTCGTGAACCTACAAATGCCTAGAACAAATGGCCTTAATATCTTAATCTTAAAATGCGCTTGATGTAAACGTCATCAACAAGCGAATATACATATTTACAGATGATATTTTTATCTCAGTTTTCAATTTAAAAACGACATTGTTCATATTTATTTTAATTGGCTACACAACATTTTTCACCAACGACACTACGAAGTAAGTTTAATTTTAATAACAAGAAAACTTTAAGTGTTACATTGTTACAAACATCTAAAACCCTCTTTACGATAACATAATACGCCTCATATATGCTAGTACATAATACTAGCAAGTGCAATATATTGACCAAATATTACAAAAATAATAATTTAGTCATATTCCATAATATTAGTTATATATAGATTACAAAAAATAATAAAATGAGTAGCACCAAGGTACTATAATTAAAAATCTTACGGTACCCATTATGAAAAGATAAGTAGTTCATCCTTATATTACAAAAACTATCCAGTATTTAATTTTTTTAGAGAGAAGATACTGACAATTTATCATTGTTGTAGCTCAAATTACGAAAAAATTTTAAAAGATTTATATTATTTCCTTTAAAAAAATGAAAATATCTCCAGACAGTAATGAAAAACAAAAAAAAAAAAAAATTATAAAGCAAAAACGAGAAAAGATAGAAAGGATTTTCAGGACGACTTTATTAAGAAAAAATTATTGATACAAACAGTTGATATCAGAATGTATTGATTTGACTTGCGGAACAAAATTTAGGTTTTAGATGTTAAAAATGTAGTTTTCAAATAAAACTATAGAATAGCACAAAAAATTTAAAAGATAAAAATCTGTAAAAATTACACGAGACAAAATGACTAT
Organism: Eupristina koningsbergeri; assembly: GCA_018907245.1. Classification (NCBI taxonomy): domain Eukaryota; kingdom Metazoa; phylum Arthropoda; class Insecta; order Hymenoptera; family Agaonidae; genus Eupristina; species Eupristina koningsbergeri. The sequence continues at coordinate 2,042,086 of JACCHV010002775.1, forward strand.
TTTCAATTTTTTCACAATAATTAGAAATTACGAAAATTTATTTTAATAGTTAATTATTCTAAATTATATTATTCAAGTTTTATTTATTTGAAGAAATATTTGACCGAAATATAATTGTAAAGTTTTATGAACAGACAAGTAATTATTATTTTGGATGAAATTATTTTACTATGAAGCATGATTCTAATTTATTATCAATCAGTATCCTATTATCTATTTTTTAATTTCTTTTAATTGTGAGTACATAATTCACATAATTTTTTATAAATTGAAGTTTTGTATTTTGTTTTTCAATATTGTGAGTCTTTGACGAAATTAATTTGTGGTTGATTAATTTATGCAATAAAAATTCTATTAATTGATTGGCAAAGAGGGTATATACACGTATTTTTTTATAAATTAATCTCAAATTTATGTTTGATTTTGCATTGGCTTAAAGTGATGAAATCAAAATCAATTTTCTTTTTAAGCATAGATTAATATTAATCAAAGAATTTAAAAATTATTCATTTAAATTTTTATGCTGATTATTAATATATATTATTACAATTTTTTTTTAATAGTAATAGAATTGTATTTAGCGAAAAAGTGAGCAATATTAAAATTATGTTTTTAAAAATAGTCAATTTGATCCCAAGAGGTGCGATGTGAATAAAATACCAAATTTTATTCGAGTTATCTTGCGTCGACGTTTCGACATTTCCTTTTTTTTTTTCCTGTCCTCTTCAAGACTCGAAAATTATGTCGCAAAGATGCGCTGGTTTTATACGACAAATCAATCCCACGACTTTTTGAGTCTTGACGAGGATAAAAAAAAAAAAAAAGGAAAAGTCGAAACGTCGACGCAAGATAACTCGAATAAAATTTGATATTTTATTCACATCGCACCTCTTGGGATCAAATTGACTATTTTTAAAACCATAATTATGGAAGGTGCCGTATATCGATTTTCAAATATTAAAATTAAGTATTAAAATGAACTATTTAACATTATATGTTAAGAGTTATTATGCACAAGCTTAAAATTTTAAATTAATGAATCGCTTTTTGTGTTGTAAACGTGATATATCATCCGTCATGTATTCATTTTTAATGACATAAAACTTATTTTGTCAAATCATACGTAAACTGAAATAACTTATTGAAAAATTTCATTAAAAGTTATGTATAAAATGAAGCTTAAAAAAAATGTAATTAATTATACTTATTAAATATAAAAAGTGCTTTATATTAAAAATTCAATTAAATTTTCACATTTCAATTGAAAAAATTTAATTGAAATTATTTTAAATTATTTAAATAAATTTTGATTATACATGATAAAACTTGTTAAAATAAACTTTTCTATAATATTTATAATTTATATTTATTCAGTGTACGTAACTGTTACAAAATAAAATTCCGTTACAAAATTTCAGTAGATATATTTAAAAAACTGATTCAAGCTTATTCAATATTACAAAGTAGAATAAAATTTGTTACGGACCATAAATTCTTTTTTTCACAGAAAAAAGTCTGCATTGTAGGCAATACACACAAGTCATTTAAAAAAGTATTACATAAAATACGAATACTAAGTGATTTAGTTTTATGAACAAGTCGTATATAAAGAAAAAAAAAAAGAAAAATTATAAAAGCTAGAAACAGAGAACACGATATTTACAGTTAGTATCACTTATTAAACTTACTAGGAACAACTATTCGTTTTATTATTTAAAGTTAAAATATTTTAATTTTATATTTTCTCTAAATTTATAAGAACTGGTTAATTATAATATCAACATTAGCCGCAAGCGGCAAAAATTAACATCGTCACAAACTAATGAATAATTTTATTCACATTATACTTAAAATTATTTACATATCTATAATTTATTTTTCACTCGAGACAGGGCATTACATTTTTGTCTAATGTTTTTTAAATTTTAACAGATATTATATAACGTGTAGTTCATTAGAGATGATACATGTCATTGTATAAACATATAGAAGAGAAGAAATCTCTTAAATTACAACCAGAATGTAAATAGACATCTAATTTTAAATTTGTCACGGACGTTATTACTTATGATGGTGAGGGTAACGCTTCGTCATAGACTGTAACTTTTGTTTACGGCTATCAGGCTTTAAGTGTACCAAGTATATTATAAATGACTGTATAATTCCAATTTCAATCATTGTAGTACGAATATAATGATGTACGAATTTTAGTGGTAGAGTTTAAATTTATCTCATACACCTACAAATTGTAGTTAAAACATGAATTCTAATACTTATAATTTAAAATTAATTATCGTTCATTGAAACACGAGTGTCAAAAAAGTACCAAATCGATTGGTAATAAACGTTACAATGGTATAATGAAATAAAATGTCTGAGTTATCTCACTATAAGAGCGATAAAATTAAAATTTAGTGGAAAAATGAAATGGATGTTATATCGTTGATTGTTTTATAATGTAAAAGTAATGCAACAAAAATCGGAGCGATTTGAAGTCATTAAGAAGTTGAAATTAGTATAAAATTAGTAATTATTATGCTATGGTTCATGGTAAATTTTTACGAAAGTTAAAGATTAATCAATGTTGTTCTTGTAAAATTTAACTAGTGCATATAGATTAATATCATTTTTTTATATGTATCAAAATATCATATTATATATGTAAAATTATGCAATAATCCACTGTTAGTCATTATAAACTATATTTTTTTCAAAATAATTGTAAAAATAAATTATTATTCACTATATGAGTTAGATAATATTTTAAAATGAGAATGAATTTAATATATCAAAATAACCCAAATTCATGTACCTATAAATTATTTAATTGGCAGTTAATTTTTCTTTTAATATATCTTGGATAGATACTGAGCTATTCTCATAGTATTATTCTTAATGTATCTTGCAGAAAAAGGAAGCCTTACTTTGGAAAAAACAGCAATTGACTTCATCAAGAAGAAAATTGTAAAAACCTCGATTTTAAGTTACCCAAGATTGATTTCTTCGCTAAAAAAAAAGACTAGATATGATTTTGAATTCAATAACATTTACGTAAATGATGCCATTATTCTTAAATTCTGCAGAACTACTGATAAAGTAATATAGTATTTCGACCTTATGAAAATGCTGAAATTATTTGACAAACCCCTTATGATATTCTTAATATCCCATATGATATTGGATGTTGAAAATTGTGATAAAATAAAAATAAAATAATATATAAAAATAAAGAAACCAAATAAAAAGATATAAATAAAATTCAATTCAATTTTACTGATCTATCTCTTAACTTTTCTGTACTTATATAATAATTCAGACTTTCCAAATACCATGGAACGGAAAATGGAACTCCAATGCAGGACGAGGAGTTCAATCAAATTATAAACTCAGGAATTGTTCATTGTATTACCTAATTAGTGAAATATTTGTACAAAAAATAATTAGATATAAGGAAAAATTAAATTCAAGATAATATAGTTGTTGGGAGAGATTGCGGTGCCCCAGATGTTGGCCAATATAATACTTTATTAGAGGTTATAAGGGATTTTAATTTCTTATATATCTCTAACTTCAGACTATCCAAAGAATCCCAAAAAATGAAAAACAATCCACAACATATTGATTAACCGCATTATCTATTAGCCATTGAAATTCCATGTTTCGGGTTACATCAGAATGTGTTATATTCTTAAATGAATATAATAAAGACGTTGTATGTAGTATGAATTTAGTTGAAAAATTTCATACAAATAGTGATGGTTTGAATTGTTCTACAGAAATAATATTTGGTTCAAATCGATATGAATTTGAATTTTAAGAATTGTTACAAATTGCCATTTAACTATAATTTATTTAACTATATCATTATGCCTTTCTAGTGATATTGTTAATAATGTTTAAATATTAAATAACACTGTAATTTAGTAATAATATTTTTTAAATAATGAATAATTCATTTAAGTTGCATTTTATGCGTATATGAATATAGTTTTTAAATTATACATGAAAATTACTCGTTTATAGTTCTTTAATAATTAAAAAGTGAAAAAGACTATTGATTAACGCCCCATTACTAATTTTTCAAAATATAAATATAAAGGTTTATTTTATGGCATTAATTTAAAGTTTTAATAATATGCATCAACGATTACGAAGAGTATTGTTTTAACATAGTATTTGGAGTGAATTTACCTCTCACGAGTCAACTTATAATAATGAAATGATTCAGCGTTTGAAAAAGTTAGAAAAAGAGAGCACTATTTATACAATATTTTTTACCTATTAAAATTACTTACAATAAACATTTATTTTGTCAATTATTATTAAAACATTTTATATAAAATTGTGACAATGAATTTCAAAAAGGGCCAACAAGCACCAACAATAGCTGTAAGTGATAAAAATTAGCGCCAGCATAAACTAATTTTACTTTAACTTCTCGGTAGAGTAATTTATATATTTTAAATGAATTTTTATTTTTAGTCATTGTTTTTACTGTGTATATTTCATAAAAAAAATTGAATATAACATATAATAATCGGAATTTTAAAAAGATCAGTGTTGGATAAAATTCTTAATAATAATTATAAAACATTGAAAAAACACCTAAGTTCTATACACAAAACTTCACGTACATTAATAAAATTCAACGTATAATAGTTATTTTGAGAAATAAAATAAAATGTAAAATACTTTTATGCATTTTATTATTTTTTTGTAATAAGCAACATTTTATTTACTTTACACGACCAAATTCATTTATTATATTTGTGTTATGAGAAAAGGCATTTAGTTTAACATTCAATAAAGCTTATACTTTATAAGAAATATATTTTAGATAAATTTTTGTATAAATTTTATATCCAACTATATCCCTGTTAGGTACTGTAGATTAATATTGAAACACTTATTAAAAAGGACATCTTCATTTGATATATACAGTTAAACATTTGTATTATGTTATTGTTAATATGTAATTAAAATGTAGTATTTGAAAAATATATTTAAAAATTTAATGAAACATCAACAATCACATAAATCATAACGATTAATTATTAACAATAGAGATTATGTCTTAAAATGTGATTCCATAATTTTATTTCCAACACTGAACGCATTTTAAAAGAAGTGTTAATTTTTATTGTTTTTCAATTCTATTAAGTACTTACAAGATAAATTAAATTTTACTTTTTTTTAATCATTTATGTACGTATATATTCGTAATGAAAATTTGTTTTATACTTATTTTGGCACAAAATATCATTACGTAACGTTTAAATTAAAAATTTTATGGGCATTGCTGCTCATATAAAAATGTATTTTAATGAAAAATGAGTAAATATATTATTCCGACTATTTTTTGTAAAAATAATCAAATAATGTACTCAAAGCATCCTATACTATTATATTGTGACGTAACAAAGTGAGAAACAAAGCATTAATAAATTTAACGAAGTTTACACCTCTTGCCCAAAATTTTGTATAAAATTTTCGTCTTTTACTACACATCAATATAACAAGCTTCTATGATATTTTATCTATATTAATTAGTTTTCTACTCCTTTTATTTAATTTGAGCACCATATTTGTGAGTTTTATCTAGACTTGTTTTATAAATGTAGAAAATTATTCGGTATACAGTCATGGTGCATGTTGCTGGAATTCGTTAATTATTCATAGATATATGAGATATATTAGAATTAGTAATGAATATCTGTGTATACTTTATACAATTTTATGATTTCATTTTTTTTCTTTTTTAAAATTTTATTTTATTTTTCGCTTGTTATTTAAATATTAGAAATGTTTGTACTGTCAGATTTGCCGAAAGGATTTTATTTGTCGTGGCAAAAAGCTTCACTGAATTGGGTTCTTTAAAATTAAAAAAAGAAAAGAAACTCGCCAATCAGCTGATCCATTATCAGTCTTTTTCTCATTTCATTATCTGTATTTCTAATAAACAGTTTTTTTTTTATTAAGGCTACATGAGACTATGTCTTAAACTAAGAAAATTATAAAGCAATGGTTTTTTCATAATCAATTTTAAAAAGCTCACGAATAATTTTTAATCATTTTATGTATTGTATAGATGGTATTTGTGCCCGATACATTAATTTTATTGCATTATAAATCGAAATGAGAATAAAAGTGATATTTAAAATTAATTAATAAAACTATGTATTCTATTAAAATTTCCATACCTGTAAATCTTTTACGTATTTACTTTGATTTTCTATGTTTATTGAAGACTCAAATTTTTGCTTACATATCCTTGAAATACTTTACTTATTTTTTCGTTAGTTCTTAAACGGGGCTATATATTATATTTATAATTTTTAACGAAAATTTCGATATTTCGTTTTACTATTTTAAAGATCAAAGAGATTTATTTATCGATAATGGTTAAAAATGTAAAACTATTTTTAGTAAACATACAACTGTCGATAGAAGGAGATATAAAAATATGCAAATGTCGCATTTATTCACTTATTTGTTTTGTTTAAATTCGAATTATCAATTTCAAAAGAGAAAGTTAAAAAAATCATTAGACGATAACGATAAAAAAAAGAAGAAATTTAAAAAAAAATTTGCTTTACAAATTGAAAATTTTTAGTTTTTTACAATTTATTTTATTCTCAAGATAATTATGAAGTTAGTATTAAGTGTATTAATAACTTCATTTCTTAAAAAATTATATTTATTTTAAGAAAATATGTAAAAAAAAAGATGATACTTTAATATTGTGATACTTTAATTGATACTTTAATAGTAAAATTGCAATAACTATGACGAAAAAAAAAAATGTTTTATAGCGGACTGGTTAAATTGCTACGACTATTAATTATTGTGTACACAGATTATTTTTCAAGAAAAATAGCTTTTCAATTTAAAGGCAGTATGAATCGTTTATTAAACTTAACTAAATTACAACTATGAATTATTTAAACTTTATTTAGTGAAATGTTGGTATAATAAATAATACTCCATAGGCGTCAAAGCATGAAATAATAAAAGCTTTATTATTTTATTTAATTAGCTTTATTATTTATTATGGTATTGTATCAATGACTTTTAACCGATATACCAGTTTATTTATATACACGTATGTGATGTGAAGGAGGGCCAGTTGAGTTTTATACATTATTAAAGGTGGTCTGTACTGATGGCTTTAAAATTTGAGAATTTAATTTAATACCAAAATTTGTAATTAAAATAAAACGATTTTTGGCAGAAGATTATTCATTGTTATTAACTAGAAGAATTAGAAATTATAAAAAAATAATAATAATGGAGCCGGAGCCAGTAATTCAAAAACAAACGAAAACGAAATTCAGGAAATACCGATATCATAATTGACAAAAACACAGGACTTAATAGCTCAAGAAATCAAATGTAGTCATTTTTTGGAGTCAATCAACAACATACAGACGAAGAAGAAGAAGAAGAAGAAGTCAATAGTAGAGAAATTGAATAAAAAAAAAAAAAAAAAAGTACATTTTAAAGAATTGTCTGATAGTGCAATTCTTGATGAAGTACTGGAGTACGAGGTGATGTTAGAACTATTGAGTCAGGTAGCGAATGTACTGGAACAAAAACTCGACATGAAGGAAATGCCAACTGTGAACCATTATCATAATACGACGAAACATTTTTTAATATGGAAAATAGAAGAGCTTATTCAGGCAAATGTGGAGCGGAACTTTTTAGGTGTATGAAAGGTGGGTCTGCGAAGTCGGATACTCCATGATATTTGTGAGCGAGCAAAATCTATAAATTTATCATTTTCTGGATCAGTTACTAGAAATCTTATCGAGCATAAAGAAAAAGAATATTTATCGCAACAGAACATGACGAGCACATCCACATTTTACACGACTGCCAATATTCCAATTCACAATGTTGATGTAGAATTATCAAGCACACCGCAGATCAAGAAATCTGGACCAGCTATAAATAAAGATGAGAGCTTGAAAGAAAAAAAAATGATAAAAAAAAAAAAACGCAAAAGATAAGTAAGCGAAAGTTTCGAATGCAACTCATTGCGGATATTCTCGGAGAATAAAGATTCGACGACGAATGAGAACGAAAACTCACAGCGCTCTGCAAACTCTACTAAGAAAAGAATAAAGAAAATCTCGAGAATTCAAAGGCAATTAGAAAGTTCAATAGAAAACGATAAAGTACGGGGCTGCACGATGAAAGACATTGGTTCAATACCATCGAATATCTTTTTAGAAACGAAAAAAGACCAATTGAAATATTCTACCAGAAAAAATTCTGGATGCATCGTACTAAAATTATCGACATACCATTTTCCAGGCAGCGCGTTCCGGATTCAAGTGGCACTCTCTTCAAAGACTACAATACCATCTTCAAAACAAGGGTATTACAGATGGAATTGAAGAAGGTACAGACGAAAATACGGCAACAGTTTCGAAAAATGTATTGAAATTATTAAAAAAATTTATTCGGTATATTTTATGCGTACCTTTAAATAAAGAAAAAAAGAACCAAAATTAAATTGTTTATATGTAACGTCACAACCAAATGCTTGAAAAAAATTTTTTTTTTTACATGATATTGCATTCAAAATTAATTTTGGTCAAATAGGTAATTCGAATAAATTTGTTTCATTTGTTCCATTGCAACAAGCAGTAAATAAAAGAGTTTTATCATGGAATCAACCAAATTATGAACCTGCAGCTTTAGAAACATTAGAAGTACTTTTTGATGGTGATTCCTGTAATGTTAAAGTAAAATATAAAAATCATGCGACTATTCGAATAACATTGATAATAGTATTAAATAATAGAGATGTATTACCAGTAAAATCAAAACTATTCAATTGATTGATGAATTTTAAATTTATAAAATGCATCATGAAAATTGACAATTTAACGAGATCGTAAACAAGTTAACATAATTGGATGATAATCTTATGAAATTCATATAAAGTTCAAACCACATTAAAATTGAAAGCAACGACTACAGGTGCATCAATCTTTATGCCATCACAATAAACCCACTTTCGATTTATGACTCTTAATATCAATAGTGTACAATACTTCATGACTTTAAAAATTTTGTCGAAAAGGACTCATGAAGCTCTTCTTAAGCGACAAATGTATGTTATGTATTCCATATTACCTCATTGAATTTGAATTTCTTTAATTGTTGTTCGAACAGTGATAATAATGTCATTGATAAAAATTTATTCACTTTTAAATGATAAAATAAGTTCATCATATTCATATTTTACCGTCACACATTACTGTTCAGTACAACAGCGGCTATTAAGATGATTTTCTCAGTTACAAGTACTAGTCATTTCATGGGAGGATACTGAATACTTTCACTACTTCGTCAGATGGAGAACAATTATGCATATAAAATATTATGCTATAAAAATGATTTATAACAGATTTATCTTGTTATAATAACAATTCCAATATGTACTCTGTAAATACTTTGCAAGAAGAAAAACTAGTGTGTACGCAATAATTAAACATTCATGGTATTCTTAATATTAATATTTATTTATTAATTACAGCTCCTAAAATCTCATAAAATATTATATACCAGCGTTATAGAATTTTGAATCAATTTTTAAGATAATTAGAATTATGTAACTAATAGAATCTTCTAAAAAAATTGTTAAATTTGACTCATACAGATACTTTTAAAAGTATTTTTCTACCGGCTACTCTATTTACCTTTGACTTAATTAGATTTTTAGAGTTAAAATTTATCTCGCTAGTTTTATATTATAAACGATGAAACGTACATTTTTAAAGTCAGATTCCATAATTGCAACTGAAATGAAGTTGAGTAGTATCAATAACAGACAAAAAATTGGGATGTCAAAAAGTTTTATCTCTTCTATTTTTTAAATTATTTTAAAACTATTTTTTGATGATATATTTAAATTTAAAGTTTAGGTCATTATTTTTACTCCTTAATTAATTGTGTATAATCATCGTTAAATTTCCAAAACAATTATTTTTAATCACATCTCACTGAATATAGATCGGATATTTAAAAAAATATTTATTAAATAAAACAAACATATATATAAAAGGCATAAATACCTGGGTTTTCCCTTTAAATCTATATCCAACGAATCACACATATTTATAAATTCTTTGACTTAATACACCATGGAAAAACAATATTATAAATAATACCATCTAATTCCTCAAACATATATTTCAACATGAAGAGATATATTCAGAAAATTTCTGAACTGATTTCTTACAATAGAACAATCAATGTTCAGTAAAATGGATCAAAATCTCGAGTTTTAAGATTTCCATTACAAAGTATAACAACGTGTACATATATTATTAGCACGAATGCGAAAATGAATACGATTGGAGGAGGGGGAAATGGTCATGTTCGAGTTGCATTATGGCAGCGTAATGCCAAATGTGGGGATTAATCTGTCGGAATAAAGAACAATGTTGGATCGATATGTAATAATAACCCTACAACACCAATCACAAAATATATTGCGTAGCTTCAATGTTGTTTTCTAAACAATAAAAGGAAAAATGAAATTATTTATTACAAGCTACGCTAATAATTTTGACTTGTGTGAGTAATTTTGCACAGGAAATTAGCCTTAAAATCATGTTATATAATGTGATATATCTTACGTAGTATGAACTAATGATATAGGACATGCAAGTACTTATGATTGCTTATCTGTATATTCTTGTGTGTATTAAGGCGCTCGTAAAATTCATTTATATTTTCATGTATTGACTAAATCAATTTTAAAATACTCTGCTCTAAATTACGATACGATTATGTAATATTAATCTACGTACGGTAGAGCCACTTTAAATATTTATTTCAATAACGTTGAAAAAAGATATCTTTTTTCAGTGCACAAAAACTTCATCTTTAACTGCTCATCTTAGTATCATCAATCAATCGAGTCGATGATTTATACAAATATTTAAAATTACTTTAGAATAAATTTAGTGAATACCGTAATGAGAAATTATAAAACTTTTCCCATATTATTTATAGTCGCTTTAATAGATACAAATTATGCGTGTAGGTGTGAGTGGTACGTGTTTATATTTTATTATGAACTTATATAAATATATATATATAAAATATATAAAATATATAATATACATATATATTTGTATGTACATAATAGTGCTTGAACGATCAAGAAAGCTTTTATTTTTAATTAGTTTTTATTATTATTATTATTATTATTATTATTATTATTATTATTATTATTATTATTATTATTACTGTTTAACAATTTATATATTTTTATCATTTACAGTTAAAAAAAATTCAAGAGACAACTTGAGTTATGCAATATTAATTTCATTAATAATGTGCCAACTTTTATTAAATAAATTAAAGTCATGTACGAAACTCATTGAAGGAATACATTTTTTTAATTTTTCAAAATGAGACTTTTCTTTGGTCGATTAATAATGAATTATGAAAGTAAATTTACTGTAATGAAACTTATACAAAATGTACAATGATGAAATATGTTTGTAAAATTTTATAAAATATTTAATAATATTACAAAACATTAAAGTTAGAAAATTGCAATTTTTATTGTCATTATTAAAGCATTTGTCATAATCTATAGGTCAATTTTAACATGTATAAATATTGACAGTATTTTTTAACACTTAATTAATTGATTCGCAAGTTGAAGAAAAGTCTCATTTATCAATAAATAAACTAAATTATTACTTTAAAATTAGTATTTTAAAAAGTTGTATAAAATGATCCTGTAAATTAAAAAATTTAATTGGACATTATGGATAAATCAATGTCATAGAAAAATATATAAATGCCTATTTTATAATTGATTAATAAATAAAAAAATTTTTAATTTATAATAAACGATAAATAGACTAAATACAAAATTTATTAAATACTTAGTAGTAAAAAAGTAATTAATTCTACCATCTAAATAAATCCAAGCTCGAATCATTTCCGAAACGTTATTTTTTCATTCTTTGCGGTCATCTGCAACTAACGTTATTTTTAATTTTCGATATTATTAAAAAATTTCGGAAATTTTTATTTAGAAGTGAAAGCATTCCATTACTTTGAAATAGAGGCATTTATGAATCATGGTTATTTTATGTACCTATGTCAGTTGTGAGAAGTGAAATTTTTTTCTGAATATGTAATTTTGAATATGTTTACAACGAAATACTTTCAAATGATATGCATTCATATGAACTTTTTAACTTACATAAAATAATTATTCAAACTAAATAGTTTTATACTCATTAAAACTGTTAAATTTACCAAATAATAAAATAAATCACAGCAGAAATTTAATAAAATAATTTTTTTAGTTATGATCGTTGGTATAACTACATGTACATTAATGATAATGCATCTGTTAAAATTTGAGTTATATATAATATTTACAAATAATAAACTTGAATTTTTATGAAAAGCAGTCCAATAAATCAATTTATAAATAAAAAATTATTGTATAAGGTATGAAAGAAACAAAATTATTGCTAAGATTATAAATAGAGAATTATAATCTACTTGATAAATATTACATTCACTTCTTACATTAAAAAAAAGTCACATCGTATAATTACAATTAAACAAATACAAGGCACATCTCAAAGTAAGGAAAACTTTCTACCTTCGTAACAGACATACACATGTTGCCATATTTGTATGCATCAATTAATTATCTAATCACAAAAATTTCATTTCCAATCTACATATTTATAATTTGTATGTGCAATAGAGTCCGAATTGATATTCGGAGAGAGAAAGTAAGAGCGAGAGGAAACATCGTTCTCCTTGTACACGAGTGAATAAAAATTCGTGTATTTTCTCTCTCTCTCTCTCTCTCTCTCTCTCCTCTTTCTCCCTCCCTCCTTCTCGCTCAATTTTCTCCTTTAAATTATTATAATCACCATAGTTCAACAATATGGAGGAATGCTACTTGACGGCAAGTGTCTGTTTGAGGTGGCGCATTAGGTGACTGCCGACGTCGTGCACCTCGGGCCACTGCTTCAGGACGAAGACTATACCCAGGACGACGAACGTCGTCGTCAGTATGCGCACCCTGCACATGAAACAATGGGGCTTAGTACAGCTGAAACAGAAACGGCGAGAAACACCGGCAAAACGGAAAAACATAAAGAATGAGAAATGCGTGCAAAATAATAAGTCACAGCAGGTGTAAGATGATTATGCGAGTCACGAAATAAAGATCCACCGAGAAAATAATCAAATAATTAATGATCGTTACACAATTACGAATATTTCACAATATATAAATAAACTCATTGTTAAATTTTATTTTATTTTATTTATTCAATTGCGAACACTCTTCTTTTTTTTACTTAAGTTTAATCTTGCAGATTTTCTTATCTTTCACCAACTAATTTTTAATCTTATTAGTAAATTTTGAGCTGAATATCAAGTATCCGATAAAGATTAAAATACTTGAAGCTATATTAATAGGCTTCAAGTATTTTAACCAACTAACTTTTAAATATTATTAACTTGAATAGACAGAAACAATCAATTACTTAAATGAATAAGAACGATAAAAAAAGAATGCCATATACGATAATGAACGAAAGAAAAAGTATTACCAACAGCTTTTAAAAATTATCATTTTATATAAAAACTGCACAAAAAATTCATCCGGCTATTTTTTAATCGTGCAAATGGGTCAATAATCACTTGATTTCGTAAAATAAAATTAATTTAATTATTTGACCAATATTGATAAAGATTTTTGAAAATGACAATTAAAATACAAAAATGAATATGTTAAAGTAAATATGTTAATCATATACAGATTAATCTAAATCCATTACAAGCTGAAAATGTACTAAGCTAACAATCATTATTTTGATGAATGACCAATTAGTAAAATAGAATGAAGTTTTCATTTAAAATGACATTGGTTACAGTTCTTACCTCGTTCTAAGAAATGGCATCATGATTCCAGCACCGGTGGCCACTAACAATAAAACAACTTGCAAAACGGTCAACACGACATTGATGAGCTTTACCACTAAAGCTCTGGCGTTGCTGTTGTCGAGACCCTCGAGGGTTACGTACTGTTGGTGCTGTTGCTGCTGGTGTTCCATCTTCCAAATTTTCGTTTGGCAGCTCTCCAACATCTCGTGTATGTCCCTCAGTCGATCTTCGCTCTGATATTGCACTTTTTCTTCCATATCAGTAATTGTCTGTTTTAGGTTTTCAATTTCATTCTGGTGCAACTCGGTAAGGTCGTTTATTTGTTCTTCCAGTCGCTCGCAACGGAATCTCTCCTCTTGTAGGGCATGCGAGAGGTAACTCACCTCTTGCTGCATCGTCTACGATTAATATCATTTTAATTAAATATAAAATATTATAAATTTTTTGTGAAAATTGGTAATTATGTTGGGTAGGACCTTGTAAAAATAAAATCCATTTAAGATTTCTCTGTGTAGTAAATTCCAATGCTCAAATTTAAGAATAATATTTTAGTACATGTTGCTTTTTGAATTTTCTCGTCAAAACTTTTCTTGTAAATCAAACTTATGGCTTATTTAGCATACTTAATGGCTCTGTTATAAATTTAGAATGACTAACGCTAAACACATTTTCAACAAGGTGAAATAAGCGCAAGTTTTTTATTCGGCAATTGCAAACTTGCATAGGCGTCATTGAGGTGTTCGTGATCGGAAATAGACTCGCACCTTGAAAGCTTCAAGCTTTTCTCGAAATCGGTCGAGATTCTCCCTGTGATCTTGAAGTTCCGCAAAAATGGACTTGAGACTGCAAGGCCTGTTCTCGTGACCGCCGCAAGCGTGAGCTTGGCCTCGACTTCCGGGTCCGCTTTCACTGGTTACGCTCGAACACTCGGAGCCTTCCTCTGAGGGGAACTTGTTACCGTGAACTGTACCACTGGGTCCACCACCTCCACTAGCTCCGGCGCTGTGATTGGAACCTAGACTACAGCCTCCGGGTAAAGTTGACGAACCGTGGTGAGCCTTGCCGTTCTCATCCTCGACACTACCGCTATCACCATTGTTACCTGTTGCACGTGGTGTATCGTTTACATAAAATGTCGAACCATCTGCGATCAAAGCACAGAGAGGGTTCGCCTGTTAGAATTACAGAACTTATCCAATACACATTAGCTGAGGGATGCACGATCAGAGAAAATGTGTACTCGCATTTGAAAGAAATATAGATGTCAATTTACGTTTTAATTGGCATTGGTCAACATTTTTGTCGTTATTTAGACTGAGAAGAAATTTGAAATTGACTGTAGAAATTATTATTTATTATTTATTTTTTAATGATCTACCACGATTTTACTTTTTTTGTAATGAAATATGTCACAGTGTTTAATATCTCAGAAAAATTATGTTCAACTGTTATTTGAATTTTTTCTATTGTCATTCCAATACTCGTATTAACGTTATCAAAATATATTTATACTTTAAAAGATTATTTAATAAAAATATTTTTAGTATAATGACAATGTGATTGTTCAATATTATTAATTTCGTTTCAGTAACAAAGCTAAGTACACTACTTCAACGCAGTAATGTCTTGCATTTTTTTTTTTATCTTTTAAAGAGATTATTAAAGAATTTTTTTATTTTTTAAATTAAAATTTTGGTAATAAAGAGTAAATTTATAAATAATAATAAATAAATAAATAAAAAAAAAAAATTGCTAACGTACTCCTTTTTTGAAACTGTATTTTGGTGCCGATTTAACGATTCCTTTAAAAATTAATAGAAAAAAAGTAGAATAAATTGAATATAATTTTAATATCCAATTCCACTGCAATTAAAATTTTATTTAAGTAAAGTAAATGTTTTCTGTTTTTTGTATTGGATAACTGTAGTTAACGGCAAACATTTAGTAAGCTTTCAGCAAAAACCAAGCATTAGAGTGTAAAAATGTGCAAATTACAACTAAGTTAAATAAAAGAAGTGAAGTCTTGTGAAGCGTGTTACTCATTATCAGACAAGAATAATAGAAAGTGTTAGATTGCAATATACATTACTAGTGATAGTAAATAATATTTGTAAACGCCGTGATTATGTGAGCGGTGGTTTATTCCCTTTTCATTTTGAAAGACTGACAAAGTATGTTTTCATTAATTCTTTTATTTTTATACGAGGTAAGTTACGACGATACAGTTAAATATTGCATTAAAAAATTTGTTAATTAATTCAGCTACTTATTAAAAATATTAATCAAGCTTAACTACTTACGTGATATACTGTTTATATTATCTGCACTGCCAAATTTATTTTTTATTAGATGAGCGAATTCCCTTGGCTTCGACATGACGCTTCTGTAAAAGAAATTTTTCTTATATAAGATGCTAGTATACAACGACGTAAAAAATTAGCTTATTTTTCAACATCTCAAAGACTATTAAATATAAAATACTCATTATAATAAATTATAAGAAAATATTTAATTTCAAATAATTTTCGGAAGCATGTATTTTGAGTTTTAGTAGTTATAATAACATACCCCATTAAAAAATATTATTAATAAAAATTATATAAAAATTTATTATTTAAAATAATATTTCTCAATTTGTAAATTAAAAATATTTAGGATTAATTTTAATATTGTAAATATAAAAAATTTAAAAAAAGAACAAATTTATTATTATACAAGGACTCACCCTGAAAATCCAGTTATCCCATCGCGAATATTCCCACCTACATTTCTAAATAAACAATAAAGGCATAAATTAAATAAAAAATAAATAAAAAGTATGCAGTTGGAAATTGGCATGAAATGTTTTAATTT
The DNA here is from genome assembly GCA_018907245.1 of Eupristina koningsbergeri. Classification (NCBI taxonomy): domain Eukaryota; kingdom Metazoa; phylum Arthropoda; class Insecta; order Hymenoptera; family Agaonidae; genus Eupristina; species Eupristina koningsbergeri. Next base: position 2,058,895 of record JACCHV010002775.1, read on the forward strand.
TATAAATTACTATGTAAGCAATATAATAATTCAAACCAATAACATTTAATATTCTTCTAAAGTACTTCATCCTTTTTTATTACTGTTTCCCTTATTTGTTTAATAAATTTTATATTAGCAATAAATTGTAAACAAAATAAAAGAATTCATCAAAAATTTTAAAAGAAAGTCATCAAAATGATTATTTTTTTCATATATATGTTAATAAAAAGATTTTTATAAATAAATAAACAATAATATATTGATAATGTGGTAATATTTTATTGATAAATTTCATAATTTTACAGTTTTAAACAATAAACAAATTTGTAGCTTGAAGTAAAAAATTGATAGAAAATAGTAACGCGTAAATTTCTATACTATACAAAAAAATAATCTTCTATTTTAATCGCATGTACATTCATGTTTTAAAAAACCCCCACAATGAAAGGGAATATTGATTTTCAATTTTTAAATTTACTCAAGCAAATGTAGTTCGATCAGTCATGCAGTTTTTAAATTCGCTTGTAAAATTCGGTTCCCAACTCTAATAACAAATCCAGACAAATCCGAAACAATGGAAAAATAGCGTTCTGAATAAAATAAAGAAAGGGTCGCGAGGGAAAATTTCATGCGAAAACCCAAAAAACACTTAAAACCTCTGGTGAGCAGTAAAACGTACTTCAAGCCTTGGCCCATATCGCGCAGAACTTCTCGGGGCTGCCGATGCGACACTTGTGCACCATTTATCTCGTAATTCTTCAATTTCTTCGTATAGCTGTCTAGTTTTTTTTGCAGCTGAAGGATGTTGTGCGCCGACTTCTGATTTTTTTTTTCAAAAACGGTTTTTATGCGCGTACGCTGTTGTTTGTCAGCGTTGGATGCTAGCTTTAAATATTCATTGACATTTTCTGAAAATTTATAAAAATTCATTAAACTTTTGGTGTATTTAAACAAACAAGGATTTTTTCTTAAAGATTAAATTGAACGTTAACAAATGCTAATTATCCATTTTCATTAAAGAAAACAAAATAAAAAAAAAGAAAGAAACAGTTTATCATTTACCTCTGAGCATTAAAAATTCGATTAAATTTTTTTTATTAATCTAATGTAATTATAATATTAAATAAAGATAAAAGAATTTAGTAACTTATATTACGGATTGTAAATTGACTTTAGATTAAACAAACATTTTTCTCGAAATTGAAATAACAGCAGAATACTTTATTATTATACAAATTAAATATCATTCGAATATTAAAATCTATAACTTAATATGATGTAGTAGTAGTATATAATATTAATATATGGAATTGTTGGCGATTCGCCATTCCATATTAAAACAACTTTTATTGGATAAATCTGTTTGTTTAATGCTCTATGAATGTATTTATGAATACAAAGCACTAAAGTGTAGAATTGCACGCTACGATTTCTTAAAATTTGATGATTGATTTTTATTGTATTCATGCGGTTATGAAAAAATAGATGAATTCTAAGTAATAAATAGATGGATTTTATTCAAAATGAAACAAGTTTACCATATTTATAAACATTATTTATATATGAAAACACATACTTACTAACACACTGATTATTTTTATCATTGTCAATTAGTTTTAACTGTGACAACAACAACAACAATAATAAATCAAAGATATAATCTTATAGTCATACAAGGGTAAAATATTTGTATCAACAGAAATAAAAACAGAATAAAAATTTTGACGCCTCGCAGTCACATTGGCAAGATCATGAAAGTACAGGGTAAGATTCAATGCAATCCCAGGAGATGTCTCCCCAAATAGCGACTTACCATCTCTGGTGGTCTGTTCCGTCCTTATCAAATCGCGCGTTTTAGCGATTTTATTTTGAATGTGCTCAATCGCCTGGCGCACTCTTGATCCGGTCGCGTCCACGTCGTCGCCGAGGAGTTCCGTCGATCCATTCGACACGAAGGACGCCTGGTGAACCGCCTGATATGACACGTCCAGCTGTAAGCACATTTTTTTCTTTATTTTTTTTTTTTTGAAAACTGATTCAGCCGTTCACTTTTTCATAAGGTCCCTACGGGGAGGAGTTTTTTTTGACAAGTATTTTTCAAAAGGTTTCTATGCGATCTTACTAGTACCTCCCCAATTTCTTACACCCGAGGTTACTTCTTACTAAACAGCGTATACTTTTTACGTCTTGTTTTTCGGATATACAATGTTTTACTACTTTCAATGATCTAAAGTCCTCAGACGATCGGGTTTGACGTCTAGTATTTTTAATAACTATTGATTTGAACACGTATTTTATTCAAAGCTAAAGTTATGTAAAAAGTGGAGCTAAGTACAACTTGCATTGCTTATATTGCAGGAATATTACGTTTTATCGGACTGAAAAGATAAAAATAATACTTGCTATTATTAATATTAAGCTTTACAATTATATTTAATTAACATTTTTTAAAAATATAGCGCCCACACATATATACATGCTTTTGAATTTTTTAATATCAATGTAGCCTTTCTAAAAAATTTTAAGAATGTTTATAATGCCTTGCAAAACATACTTATTATTAATATAACTATTCTATGAGATAAAAAAATAATTAAATTTTTTTTGAATTCATGAAATAAATTATCGTTGGATAAAGGTGGACTTCTATTTAAAAATATGTTCAATTTTTATCTTAAAAGTACATTTTTCCATTTTTAAACCACACCAAATAATTTATTGATTTTAATACATCAATAAATAAAATACTTTTTACTTATCTTATCTACAAATATGCATATAATTTATATTTGAGCAGTAGAAAGAGTTATAACTTTAATGTTACTTGAGTTAAGTTAGTATATTTCTATTGGGTATAATACATGAAAAATTATAAAATTTCACTTTCATACTGTTTAATAATATTATCCTATGTAAGTATTTTAACATCTAATTTTAAAATAAAATTAGTTAATATTTGTATTTAATAATCTATGTATCACTATGTATTTCAATTAATACAAAAAAACGTTACGATTTGCAAATTTTATTTCAATTATTATCTTTTCTACAAAAAAAATATTGTAACAAATTTAGCTTTTAAATATTTAATAGTAATTGTTATGAAAGCTTATATTTGTTATTAAATACAATATTTATATGACATGAATTATAATGCGTTTAAATAAAAATTTTAAACAATAAATATTTTTTACTACAACTGATATATATGATTATATTTATTTATACGAATTGAAAAATATTCTATATTGTTATTTATTGATAAGTCCTTTATTTTTCGTAAGTGGTTACGACTTACTTGTATACGTATCCATAAATTATGTAAAAAATTTAAAAAAATTTAAACAATTAATAATATTTTTTTATTCTTTAATCATAATCTTTATTAATTTTTCATTTTATGTGGGGTAATAATAATTCTTAAAGGCTTCAAAAATTATACTACAATTTCTTTATGTTAGAGATACTGTAACGATGATAATTTATCATAAAGTCTATTTTATAATTATTTACACAAAATGATTTAAAAATAAATTTGCATTAACTAAAACATAATTTAAATTTCAGAAAAAAAATTTTTTTTATAAATATTTATCTATTTTTTAATTACATTTAAATTATTGATTATAGTGCTTCAATCGTTTGTATATTTTACAAATTTCTCTATTTCAATCTTGTAATAAAAATTTTGAAAATTAAAAAATTTAAATTAAAAAAATGTTATGTTTTACAAGTATGTACTATTCAAATTAAATTAAGTATTCACATACGTTTGCTAAAAATTCAAATTATATTATTGCACAAGGAAAATATTTTTAAAATAAAAATAAACTTTTACTAATTTTTTAAAAAGTTGTAAAATTATTTATTAATATATGCTAGGAGCAATAAAACATCTGTAGATGTTCATAAAAATAACTAAGTGTTTATTTATATTATTTATTTTTTATTCATTATTTTTTTGTATAAAAGTATCTAATTTTTACAGTCTGTAAATAACTAAAAAAATATTCATAGAGATGTAGAATTTTGTGTAACACCCTTCATGTAAATATATTAAATGTGTAAGGTTCCTTATGAGTGTGTTTGTGAATAAAACACTTTTTTAATTGATGTTTTTTTTGGCAACGTTTCGAGCAACTTTCGTTGTCTTCTTCAGACCTCTGTTTTATTATATATATTTTATTATATATGTTTTATTGATAAATTTACAACAATTATAAAAAACTATAATATTATTTTTAATATTTATTTTTATTTTAATATTTATTTTAATATTAAAAATAATATTATAGTTTTTTATAATTGTTGTAAATTTATCAATAAAACAGAGGTCTGAAGAAGACAACGAAAGTTGCTCGAAACGTTGCCAAAAAAAACATCAATTAAAAAAGTGTTTTATTCACAACCACACCCATAAGGAACCTTACACATTTAAAATATTCATAGTATAATTCAACATAATATTTTATTATTGCAAAAATATTTAGATAAAAATAAAGTGAAAATTATTAAAATTAAAGGGATAAAATAAATTTATAATTGCAGAGTGTACGTATATATTCATATATGCGCACACACAGGCACACGCACGCATCAAATTTAAATGCCAATTAATTTTATTCCTGTCAAAATCACTTCAAGAAATTTACATATACGTAGTCTTTTGGCAGTAAGATATAAATTGTGTAATTTTTTTAAAATAGTGTACTGTAAATCTTTTGAAATCAATGTACATTATACAAAAACTTATATTAAGTATTGAAATCAATGTAGCATTGATGTATATATACACACAAATATTTAATATAATTATAAAAAATAAATACAGACTGAAATAATACAAAAAAAATTTATTTAAATAATTAGAATATATAAAATTTTAATTATATATGAAAGTATTTATCATAAATTTGAATTTTTTAATATTATTTCCAAAGCGTATGTGTATGGAGATTTTAATTTTAAATATAATAAAATTCTGTTTACTTCTGTGTACCTTATCATAAATACTATATTGCATACAAATTCATCATCTCGAAGAATTTATTTTTATAAATACTCAACAGTTACTAATAATAAAGTTTATTTATTAAAAGATGTGTTTGAATATCATTTACGTAAAAGGAACGATATTAAGAAAAAAAACAGTGAAGTTCAAGATATTTAATAATTTACTTACAAAACAAAGAAATTTAGTTTATAACCAGCTGTAAATATTTAAGATATTATTTTGTATATAAAACAAATTTATAACTCATATAAAATTTGTAGCGGAACAGTTATAAAGGGCTATAAATTTAGTACTGACGATCATAAAATACACAAGAATAGGACAATGGGTAGAAGGTTAAATTTGCTGAAATATTGAAGTATAAAATTTAAAAAATGTAACGAAAATATGAAACTTCTAAGGATTGATAAAAATATTTTTGAATAAACGGGCAATCTGCGATAAAACTGAATAAAGGTATAATAGTAAAAATGAAAATGAAATATTAACTTTGTAATAAGAGTGATTTTGTGATTAACGGATAAGTTCCAAAATTATGAATAAGAGTAAATAATAATAACGAAAAGAAACTTTAGGATTCGAGGACGATTAATTCAAAGAATTTTTTACACATTAAGCATTGAATGTATTTTTTAATGACATAGTATCGAAAAACTAACTATACATAAAAGAAAATTATGATAATACTTATTTATGCGTACACATTGAATTATAAAAATAGAATAAAACAACTTAATTAGAATATTTTATATATTGATAAAAGATACAAACGTGAAGATTTATAGATTAATATAAAATTTTTTGATTAATATAAATATCAATAAAAATAAATTATATTTTATTTTGTAAGAAAAGGAAAAAATACAAATTTTAACAATAACATATTTAGAGTATGTATATAGAAATATAAATGAATATAATTCTTAAATTAAAAATTAAAAAAGTGTATGACACAAATTATTAGAAATTATTAGAAAAAATTGATAAATATTAGAAGTAAGTTAATATTTATAGACGGGGAAACATGAATTGTACAAAATAATTTGTATTCATTGAATTAAATGTACAGGAATCGAAGATATAGAAAAAAGAGTTTAGTAAAAACCAAAAAAAAAAAAAATAAGAAGTTTTTAAAGGAAAAAAACGAATAAATCTTTATAAATAATGTTTTAATTATGCATATGTTTCTATAAATTTTTTGTATAAGTTTAAAAAAATTTTTATTTAAATAATAACTGTAGATATATATGTACTAATAACCCTAAAATTAAAAAAACACGCACACACGGTCACCCAAAACTTTGTATTTTAAAATAATATAAATTGAAAATCTACAAATTATAAAATGTGTTTCATAAATAATTCATGAACAAAATTATCGATGGATTTAAATAACTTTCATTAATATCTTCTTCAAATAAATTACAAAAATAAAGAAGATTGAATATTTAATTGAATGAAAATATGATTAATTTAACGATATATAAGTAAAGTAATTTCTTTTTATGAAGTTGGATAAGAATGTATTTAATAGTAAAAATAAAAAAATGTATGTTTTGTAAATTATCTAAGCATATTGAATTTTAATAACAAGAAGTTATGCACAAATTTAACTAGAAAATATTTTTCGGCTATAAATTTTTAGATTATTATTTTTTTAGATTAGATTGATAAAAGAATGAGCCCTCAAACTTGCGGAGAATAATTGTATACTAAAGAGATTATAAAAAGTGTCATTATTATAAAAAAAAAAAAACAGGTTTTATGGCGAAATGACGTCAATTGCTTGGGTAAAAGCATGTTTAAGTGAAAAGGTCTAGCTTAAATCAAGCAGGCGCTCTTGGTTCAATAAGTTTCAATGAATTATTGGGTTTTTTTTTTAAAAAAATATAAAACTTTTTAAAAGTCAAGGAACACGAAAAATAATGAAATTCAGACTCACAATCTCATCCTCCGTCACCGAGTGGACGATCTGAGAGAAGTCCTCGGCGTCCGGGCAGAAGGACATGTGGACAGAATCGTCGACACCCTCGGCGGCCCTGGCCATGGAGCCGGGGGACCGCTGCCTCGCGGCGCCACCCCCGCTCTTCATGATGTGACCGCCTCCGCCGCTCCCGCCGCTGGAGGTGCTGCCCTCGCCCCTCGTCGTCGTCGTCGGCTGCTGCTGGTGCTGGTGCTGGTGCTGGTGCTGGTGTTGGTGCTGGTGCTGGTGCTGGTACTGGTGTTGGTGTTGACTGCAAAGCCCAATCAGAAAGATGTATTAGCCGCATCAATTGCGATGAATGTGCGCGCTACGTCGCACGTGTGCGTACGCTAACAGGCGTTCTTTGTGGACCTGTTAAAGCTGTTCGTATATTTAGAATGTAAACTTTAATATTTGGTCCGAAGAGACAACGGGACGCTGATGGCCTCTTTAATGCCAAGCTTTAATATCAGCCTCGTCTGTGAATCCGCGAATTTACGAATTTGTAAATCCGCGAATTTATGCTTCGCCCAAGGTTCATCGCGTCCCGACTTTTTATTTCATTGATTAGCAAGTATTTCGGTGTGATGCTTACACTTGATTGGCCTGGATAGCTTAAACTGTGGCACCATCATCCGACGTATAAAGGAGCAAAGTCTATTCTATTTTTGGGCCGAATCAATCTTTTGCCCATTCAAATTACTTAACTGTTTGTAGTTTTATTTGGCAAATAAATATAAGCTCACGCTTATATTGTATTTACTCGTAAACCTCTGCCGCAGGTTCCGAAGAGAAGATTTGATGATTGCGGATACGTCGGTAAAAAAAATATCTTGAGAAAAACTTCTGATTACCAGCGTTTTTGTTTTATCTTATGAACCCAATTTTCCAACTGATGTTTTGATCAAGTTAAAATGTTAAAAAATGCTTTCTGACAAAATACATTATTCAAATTAACTCATTAAGAGTTTTGTAAACCCACGCTCATCTCAACTGTAATCAACATATCTGATTTTTAGACTTGGTATAACTATTAATTGAAAAGGTGAGTTTTGAGAAATAATTCAATTTTTCCTCTTAATATACAATGAAGTATCGTACAAAGTATCAAGCTAATAACTGAATAGTACTGTCGTTATTGTATGAATAAAGAAGAATGTTTAGTATCAAAAATTTTTTGATGCCAGTAATAATAATACTACTCTGATACATTTCTTTAAAATCTATCTATATTAATCATAAAGTAGAAGCGTATTATAATTTTAATCGATGGTTAATTAAATTTATATTGCATGTAATCATTAAAATATCTTATTTTAAAAATGCTTAGATTCATTAAATTTTATTATTCACCGACTGTATATCCTGAACTGCAAATGTAAATTTCATTATCTTTTCATCAAATTTAAAATTTTTGAAAATAAGTACATAATAAAGAGTAAAATTAAATAAGAAATTATTTTATGATATGCATAAATCATTTTAAAAATATCTAAATATAAACTTTTAAAATTCATTGGAATATTTTATTAATGATTTACAGCTTATTTAATAAATATAATGTTTTAAAATATCGTTATTTGAGATTTGTACAAGTCAATAAAAAAGCAACAATAAGTATTTATATTGTAAAGCTTATTTCAAATTTTTTTCTACTTTCATTCCTCTTTGAAAATAATTTCAATTTTCACAATATCGCTTTAAACTCTGTTTACGTCATCTGAATAAAAAAAAAAAACTACAATATAGTTTAATCTACTTATTTAAACAAAAAATAATAATTATTCTGTAGTGAAAAAAGTATAAAACTAATAGTATTCTGTCTTTAAGAAAACAATATAAAACTAATAATAATTTATAATAATAAATTTTTTTAAAAATATTTAAAAGAAACATTAAATTTATTTATTATATAGAATACCATGTATATTATAGTTATAAATACATATATGTATATATATATATATACATATTCGCGTTTGTTTACTATAAATACTAGATTTTATAATGAAAAAACTTAATAAATATATTTAATTTTTATAAAAACGTACGTATATTTAAAATTAATGTCATTTATGAACAAGCAATTGATATAATAAATCTAGCAATAAAGGTCGACATTTCATTTTGCTTGATGCATCGATCAACTACAAATAGCATATGAATATTTTACAATTCTTCATAATTGATTCATAATACATAAATTCTATATTAATTGTATATGAACATAAAAAAATTTGAGCAATATAATTTTTCTACATATAATTAAATTAAATATATTTTATCTTTAACATGTGCTTTAATTAATGGTGTAGATTAAATCTAATTTAATATATATATACATATAATTGGTTTATATGCAATTACACTTATCTGAAAAATAGAACTGGAAATGATTCTGATTATTAGACCACTAATTAAATTAAAATATTTTTTGGTTTGTAGCCTATATGAAAAGCATTTGTGTATTTTTCATTTAAATTTTAATTTTAAAAACAAAGAAAAAAAATAAATAATTTTAAATAAATATAATAACTTTACATAATGCAAATATCTTGGATCTTTTGTATGTAAATTTCTAACACAAACTGTTACAAAACTGGAAGGACAAATCTTATAAGGGAACCATTCATTATTTCGTTAACAAAAGTTTTAAAACTATCTTAATAATAACAAGATTCTGTACTTAAAATTGATTATAACCTTGAAGCTCATTAATGACTTATATCTGCACATTCGTATTAAATTACTTTTAATTAAATATTGGTTAAAAAGATTTGTGTGTTCTCTACAGTTTTGTGATATTATTAATGATCGCGTATACTAACATAATTATTAAATTTAACGTCATAACTTTATTTAACAAAAACATTATTCCTTAAAGTGAAATATATATTATTGATATGTTGTCATTCATAATAATATTTGTGTCAGTTTTCTCAGTAATATACTTTAACTAACTAAAAACTAGTACTTCAGGTATAATATAAATACTTTTTTTCTAATTTAAATATAATAAAGTTTATTTAAATATTTTAAATCAATATAAATTATAAAAATATGAATTATGAAATTTATTATTTTACAATATAAATTAAAATATTATCTTTAGAATTTGCTGCAATATTGTATGAAAAATTAAAAATATTTGTATTTTTAATCAAATGTATTTTTTTTATAATACATACCAATTACATAGTAAAATTACTTCTAAAATTACAATTATTTAAGCATTCACTTTAATACTTTAAATTCTTAAATATACATAAAACAAAGAAAGCTTGTTTAAGATTATTTACCGTGTAGACATTTCATAATATAAATTCCTCGATACATAACATTCAATTACATATTTTAGATAATAATCTTGATATACGAAAAAACTTACGACGTGCTGGCATTCCGCGACCTGTGTGTGTGATCAGAGATGACCTGTTGATGATGACTATGTGAGCTGGAAATGTTAGCTCGGTTAGGGGATGTACTACGGGAGCTATTTTTGCTTGATGCTGTTACGGTCAAACTAGCCATACCTTCCTTGTTGGAAAGTTATTTTCTCTTGACTTAGCATTAATTTTATCTATTAAAGAATCTGCAAAAAAAATATATATATATATAATACTTATTATTTGAAAGCTATTAATAATATTCAATTTGCACTTATTTATTATGCTTTATAAATAGATATTATTTTACTAATTATTATATAATGTACTATTTATTGTATTCATGGCTGATAAAAAAAATGTCAGTTATGTTAAATATTGAATAATAAACTCGAGTAGATAAATTACTTATACTTTATGTAGTTATGGTCAGAATTATTAGCGTCATTACTCTAGATATTTGACTCGCTTGCAATATTATGTACAATAATATCTTTAAATACATTTGATTTATGAATTAGATTATAACTATAATCTCATTCATTAATTTATTAGTACAATATTTAAATTATTGTACCTTTAAATTATTAATGTTGATGACAGTTTGTACTAAATAACACATGTTTTATTTTATAAGTAAAATTAATTAAAAGAATATGTAGGAGATATTGCTCTTATATAGAAATTATTGCATAGATTATCTTCACCTTATAAATTTAATCACGTAGTATTAATTCTTATATCTTATCTAGTTATAACTATAGATATAATTTTATATGCTGGTCATTTATAAAAATCAATAAAATATTTTATCTACTTTATGATACAAGAACAATTTAATGTAGCAGAAAGTCATACTTTTACATTTCAGATAAATGAATATAAAAATAATATAAATACAATTAATTGATTACTAGCCATTGCATTATTGAATAATGATGAGAACACAATTATGCTAAATGATGAACACATAATTCTTGTCTGTACAATATCAAAGAAAATATAGATTTAGATTACCATAATGATTCATGCTCAAAACTTTTCAAATATTTATTTATGAAAGCATAAAACACTGATAAGAAGAAATGCAGAAATTATGCTTTTAACACAATTATTAAATATATTTTATTTATAAAAATATATATACATATATGTAAGTGACATAATTTTACTTGATTCATTTCATGATAATAAGCAATATGTTTTTAAGAATTATAGAAAATAAACTATATAAGTAATGGATGAATCATCTACAATTATCACAAATGTTGCAAGCAATTTAAGTTTGTTATAAGCTTTCCCATGCTATATTTATATGATTAATAACAAAACTTATAATGATAATAACAATGTATTATAAAGAGCTTAAACATTTTTAATAAATTTATCTTTCTGGTGGAAATATAACTGTAAATTGCATGATATACAAGATTTATAAAATTTTGTTTTCGTTATAAATATTGTTTCTCCTAAACCAAAATTGGAAGAAGAGTTTTAAATATGTATTAAAATATACATAAATTATAATATGATCATATTCAAGTCTATGATTAATAAAAATAAATAATTAAAAGTCCAAGAAATTACAGGTTCAAAAACCTGTAATTTCTTTCACCAATATTTTAGGACAAAGTAAAAATGTAAAAAATAATTAGAATTGAATAACCAGAACATTTAAAGAAACAACCTACAATAATAATGTGCCACAATTTTAAAAGATCATGAGTATATAAATCTGAAACAGCTCTTCACTACTGACAATGAGAAAAATAATAATCTCATATTAAGCTGAATCAACAAGCAATATTTTTATTGCAGTGAAGTGGAGGGAATTAAAATTAGCCAAGTCACTAGTAGATGCAGATTGTGCATAAGGTCAATGAAAAAAATGGTAATAAGAGTCTGAAGCTTTAAACATATTTGCGGTGAGCTTTTACTATGCCATTGATAGAACTTATGAGTTGTATCATCGAGGGAAAAAAGTAAATGGTGAAAGGAGTAAAAGGTCAAAAGCACATGATAACCACTCTATGCAGCCACCTTACAATTGAGATAAACACGCACGCACCGAGTCTACACATGGAGAATGCGCACACACGGAGATAGCTTGAGCAGGAACGATCTTTTCCAAACTAAAAATATGAAACAAAGAGTTTCAAACACAGGCGAGATTCGGAATGTCAGAGAATGACCCATCACCCCGAGTATACACACCAATGCGAGTTACTCGCCGATGTTTCTCCACTAGGAAATCGAACTCGAGCTGTGGTTGTAGCTGTTCGGAGAAGTCCGAGCCGCGCCAGGACATAACTTCCACGAGACAGAATCTTTCCCTCTCTCCTTGGCTCTTCTCCCGTTACGCAGTCTCTCTCGCCTTTCGCATTTACCGTCGTCACACGCACTCCTCGAGGATACGAGCTCGGGTGTGTCCGCCGCGGAGTTCCTTGAAGCTGGCCCGCGGGGGACAGGTGAGGTGGGGTGGACAGGAACGGGTGCGTGTTTTTTCTCTTTCCCCGTGCACGGCTGCACGAGTCATTAAACTAGATGGGACGGCAGGGCCGTGGGTGAGGGGTGGAGGAGGCGCCGAGCGCACGCACGCACGCACGCACGCGAAATCGCCGTGCGTGGGCGTCGCGGGCGTGATGCTCCGCCACACGCACTCTCCCTCGTTTTTGTCGTTTTTATCGTTTTCGTCGGTTTCGTCGTTTTCGTCGTTTTCGTCGTTTTCGTCGTTTTCGTCGTTTTCGTCGTCTTCGTTGGTTCTCGGCAATGCTCAGGGCGCAACAACGAGGCTCCGCACCCGAGCGGACGAGGCACAAGTGAACATATAGGTGACGAGCACTGAACTGGGAAAAGCGCCGCTGTCGCCGCGACGAGGCCTCTCGCTCCTCCCCCCGCCCCTCTCCGACCGAGCTCGCGTATTATACGTGGGTGTGCGTCGCTGCTCGGACTCGTTTCTACGCTACCGTCTCCTCGCTCGCTCCCTCTTGTTGTCTCTCCTTCCCTCCTCTCGCTTCTTCCTCTCGGTTGCCCCCTTCACGCTCGACCATTTTACAATTCCCGACGCGAACGAAATTACTCCTCGGCTGCCCGTAATTTACCGCCGCGTAACATACCCCGTCTTTAGGATTACGTCCGAAACGTAACTTTGCACCTCAACAGGATGTGTACTCGGGATAATACATTTATCGCCTACTTATCATTATTACCACTGCTGTTATTCCACCAATATATCGGGCAATATTTTATGCTGTGCTCGCTCGATTCCCCCCTCCCAAACATTATGTCCCTTTTGCATACCAAGAAAAATCATAAAACTTATCTGGATTTCTGCTTGGATCCGCTCGCACAATTATAATAAATTACCATTTCAATTCATAAACAAACTAAAAATTTCAAATTTTTGCATTCAAATGATTACGAACCGAGGAATAACAATACGATAATATTATCACTTTGCATTTATTTTTATTTATTTTTATTTATTTTTGAATGGTTATTCAATATTCCGAGCTGTCATTAAACTATGTAGAGTGAAAAACAACGTCGAAACATAATACGAACATACGTATAATTAGCTAACGTGTATACCTAAAAAACATCATAATATTAAAAGTAATAAACCAAACAGCTGATGAAGCTTTAAAATATTTTATTTAATTAGTGATTAAAAAATTGGATAGACAAACTTTTTAAAAATCATTAGCAATGCTATAAAAATTTAAGTTTCTGTAAAGGCTTCCTATTAACTGATTTAAAATAATATTTTATAATACTTTAAAAATATTTACGAGTACATTTTCAAAGAAAAAAGCAGAAAAATCCATATGTTTTAAATGTTTCCATAAAATTATTTACTATTCTATATATAAAATGTATATATTATTAAAATGTAATTAAATCATAATATTTAGCACAATGAAATTGCGATAACCTATTTATTAGATTTATCAAATTAAAAATACACCAAATTTTATATGACCCATTATTAATTTACTCCTACCTCTTTATTTATTTCACATTAATTTACTTACCGATATATTTAATAAACTTAAATTTCAGAATATCTAAGCCTAAATGTATTTTTTTAATGCGTAAGTTTAAAAGTCTAAAGGTGAAACTCACGTTTTTATCAAAATTATACATGTTGCTCGTGTATGTATGTCATGCTCTTACTCGTGCCTTCCATGTCATAAAAAATAAAATTCATTATCTTATAGATTTGCAACTATTGAATAATAGGAATTTTTAGTAAATTATACAAACATAACTACAATTACGATTGCAATTAATTTTAGAGCAAATAAAATGAGCAGGTACAGAGACCTACTTTTCCCTCGAAGGTAATTACATAATTTTATTTATATTAAAATAAATCTAAATTTGTCAATAATCACAAAAATATTAACAATGAGTTTGATATTGATGTTTTAAATTTTCAGGCGATAAAAAAATAATATTTTCTGTAAATATTGAAATTAAGATAAAAGATATACATTATGAAAAATAAAAACAAACAAAAAAACGTAAATGATAATCAGTAATATTGTATTTGGAAACTTCATTTATTTTATAATTGTGACAAAGATAACACAAAAGTATTCAATTTATCAAATTTTAATATAAAAATTAAAAAAAAAATAGTAACAGAAAAATTTCTTTACTTAAAAAAATTTAATATTACTCTTTGAGAAAGTAAAACATTTAATTTTTAAAAAACTTTTTTTTAATATATAGATATAATATTGAAGAGTTTTTTTAAAAAATATTTCAAAAATAATTTTTTTCATTTTGTAAAATATTATTCAAGATAATGATTTAAAGCTTTAACTATTGATAAAAATGACTGCGTAAAAATACTTTTAAAAACAATATTATTCAAATAAATGTTTAAACCTTAATTTTTAAATGAAACTAGATAAATATTATCTTTAAAAAAAAATTTTTATCATTATGATTTTATATTTACCTATTTAAACTGATTATATTATATTACAAAAAATTTACAACGCTATATTTTTTTCTAGTTTATCCTATTGAAATTAAATGCACGAATTTTTATTTGTAGTATGAGAATATGGAGAAATTTATTGTTTTGCCTTGAGTAAGCAACTATAGTTATAAGTATTTTCCCCACTCTAACTACATTTCATTTGAATAACGTTTCTTTAATTTGACACTATATTTTAATCTAGTATTATATTTGTTAAACTTTCTCAGTGAAAAATTAGTGATAAAGTGAAATTTTAGGATGAAAACTCTCTAAATCTAAAGAAAAAATATGATTATCTTTGAATATTTTCGAGTAAAAAATATTGTTTTTTTAATTGACTATAATAAATATTTATCTGTAAAATGAGTTTATATTTAGGTCAAAATTATTTTCGTTTTATTAAACTAATAAAGAAAGTGATTAAAACTTCATGTTTGCATAATATACAATAATTTTATTTAAAATGGATTTAACGTGGCTTAAATTTTATGTACGAAATATTTACCGACGTACAAAAAATTATTTAATATTATTGAATTATATGTGGAATGTGGACATTTTTTCATGATTCATCAATGTGTCTTGGACAGAAAAATGGTTACTCATATAATACTAGTGTAATATCATTAAATCGATAATATAAAAAACATGGAGACTATTTTCTTAAAAATTATGACATCATTTAAAAAGTAAATATTTACTTGATTTTGTATTTCAATAAAATTTATTATTATTTATTAGAATATTTTATACTATTTAAATAAGTAATATTTTAATATATTTTTTCTTTATAATTTGATAGCAGTCAGTAATGACAATTTGTTGTAAATGTTTTTATTCAATTAAGCCCCCTTAACTATTAGATTTTTTAAAATGTTTTTTAATGTTATTTGAAATTTAAAAAGTTATAATTTTTAAAGTATCTACTGTAGGATAAAAATATTTTTTACATCGCAATTTTATAACAATTGAAATGATTATTATTTGCATATTCAAATATAGCTTAAATTTAAAAATACACGTTTCGACTCAATATAGTGCACCATTAAATGAATATAAGCTATAAATGAAAAATAAGTTTTTTAATGGATAATTTTATTTGGAATTAATGCGATTTTCTAATTTTCTATTAAATTACGGTTTTTAAATTAAAAATGAACTATTTCAAGAGTTTTCCACGGAAATTTCCTCGCCTGCACTCTCAACTTCGTTCCGTATCTTAGCAACGGGAAATCGCAGTGGAGAAAAAAAGCAAATAATTTCGAATCGAACGCGAGCATTATTATCGTTTGTGGGTGCACACGTGCAGATTTGTTGGCTCTGTGGTTTCACCCAGTCACGTTTTTCCTTCCAGACCTCCAACATCAGCACCGCGAGATTTACAGAAGCTCGAAAGCGAAGGAATTAGCGAAAAACGGATTGATGATGATTTGGCGATTAGGAGGTTGCGATGTTAGAATGTTGGAGGAGCCAAAGTCTCGCTTTAAATATCTTGAACTTAGTAAAAGTTAGGTGAAAATTGGAATTAAATAGAACTAACAGTTTTTATTCACATGAATAGGTTTTTATTTTCACGCTGCTTAACACACAAAATTTACAAGTAGAGCTACGCTTTTTACTGACACTCATGAGATTACATTTAAATGCGAATTAATTTTCAAATAAAAAATCAAGGAATATTTGGTGGGATGGATTTTCATTTCTGATTAAATATGAGTCTGTTTAGTTTATAATTTTGTCTCGAGGTTCGGTACATTATTCTTAGTTCACATACTCTAATTACAGACAAATAAGTCTTTTACAACTCCTGTCAGGTGCAAATAATTGATCTGCTTATTCGGACGACGGATATGTTTTCCAATTTTCTACACTTTCACTTTCACGACTGTAATCATTTACATTTCAATAGAAGCTTCTAACTTGCTTGAAACAAGAATTAATAAAATTATTCGTCTTCGAGGGTTTGACGTCATCTGAGTTTGAGCTTTTGATACAGTTTGTGACGCACACCCACGTGAAAGTGAATAAATACGACTTGTTGAATACAAATTACATGTCTGCTACTACACGTGATACTTGCTCTAATGGACTTTTATGTTTTATGTTGATGTTTTATTTAAGTGGTTATTTAAATTTTTATTGCATTATAACGAGTTTTCTTTTTTATTGCAATTATGCGTATATTTGTATTTATTTATACTTTGCCACTACAAACATTGAAATAAAAGACAAGCTTTAAATAACAAAGTTTCAATTACTTAATTAAGGATATTTTTAAATAATGATGTGTATTATCACTCACAAGTGCATTTGCCATTCAACTATTATATTACGTGCGTACAATGGAATAAAGCTCTAAATCATAAAATTTTTATTCCTACATTATGTTAAATAACATTGAATATCTGTTAGTTCTTAACTTTGTTAAAAAATTTATAACAGAAGTAAATGGAAATTTAATTTATCAAGAATTGTAATAAATTTCAAATACAAATCCAAACTGCAGAAATATCTGACTGATTCTGAGGTTTACCGCGTATGATTGCATTTTTACATGTTTATGTGCATCTACTGTGTCATTACATCGCATAACGAAACATTCTAAATTATGTTAAATTCCTCGGAAGTAGCAATGCATAGCTATTATCTGGCAATATTATCTCGCAAGTACGCATTATAAACTGCAAAATTTAAATTGCGGGTGAAAAGCCAATTTCAAACTTGATTTCCTCTTTTCTCAGCCAAAGCATAAAAAAATGACAAAAAATGTTATAGTTCTATTCAATCTTTATTAAAATTAAATCGTTTGGTAATAATCACATTAGTACAATGTTTAATTCTTTTAATAATTCTAATTATTTATCTATTGATTTCAGAATTTTAATTTAGTTTGAAAAAAAATCACACAAAATTAATTAAAATGATTAGTCACATTTACTCAAAGTATTAAAAAATTTATGATGTATAAATCTTATTTTTTTGAAGAATCAAACCATCATAATTCAATGTTTAAAATAGATTTCGTCATATATTTTAGTTTTTAAATATTTTTTAACATTACTTTTATTATTTTATTTTTTTTTTAATCATTAACAAAAAATTTGTACTACTTTGTAGTAAATTTTAAAGTTATATGAAAATTTAAAATAAAAATCACAGTAGCAATGAGTATTGTGAACATAATTTTTGAAATTTTAATCATTTAAATATTATGTTAATTCAACATCGGTTATTCTGCATTTGTTTTTCTTTATACTAAGAACTTACTTATTATGGATGCCGGAATTTAATTACACTGTATTACATAAAGAATGAAAATGCAAACAGGAACTGAACACTGATTCCTTCACGACTATAAAACTTATTCATAAGAAATATAATATTCAGTACATGACTTAGTCTGCAATATTAATTGTGTTTCAACAATTATCATTAGCATCAGTAATGATATTGCAATCATTTAAGTGCATACTATGTGACCATTAGAACATCTATTAGGCATCTTCAACAATCCTTTAATATTTTATGGTCTTCAGCCATCATTTTTAATATAAAAAGTAAACGAAAAAATTGATTATTTCTATTTGACATATGCGAAAAACGGTCTTTCAAACAGTAGCTGTTAAAAACTTTAATTATCATTATTGTTTTTTGTACTTTTTTCATTTTTTCTTGCACTTTAAAAATATTAAAAAAATCTTAGTTTTTTGTTGTATAATTTAAAAAATTTTTTAAAGTGCAAGAAGAAACGAAAAAAGTACAAAAAATAATAATCATTTGTATAAAGATTTCAACTGGTCTAAAATTTCAATCAAATCTTTTTTTATAATTAGAAACTAGTATTGCTTTTTATTTTGCAAGCTAAAAATTAATGTAACATTAATTATTCATTATAAGCATTAAAAACCTCTATATAAACTTATTCAGATATTAACTTTAAATTAATTTTTTTTTTAAATTTCAATCTAACTTATATATGCATTTTATAAAAATTTTGTATAAAATTTAAAAAATTTAAAAGCATAAATATATTATTTAAATAAAAAATATAATTAATAAAATTTATTATTTTTGGCTTTCACTGAGCAATTTTAGCCTTTCGAGCAAACTTTTGCCAAAGGAGTTTTTGTATTGTGGACTAATTGAATTCAATAAACTATAGATAGTTTCATAATATTCAAACTTGGTATTTTCTTCATTATTTTCATTCTTTGAAGAATCATGTTTATTGCTAACAATACTGAAACCTTCAGATGATAAACATATACAAAAATTAAAACCCTCTAACGTTGTTAGATTCAAATAAATTGATTGATTACTACTAGGTAATACCGAGTCATCACAAATTTTTATGTCATGAACATGATATCGGATGTCATCAATTATTCCTTGAGCTTCTATCTGCCACTGCTCTGCGTCTAAAACATGTTCTTCTTTTTCCAACATTTTCTTCTTGTTCTTAAATTTAAATAAATAAAATTATTTAAATTTGTTTTTAGCTTCCTGTTTAATGGTGTGACAGTACTATTTAAAAAATTATTGAAAACCAGTAACACTATAAAGCCAACGCATTATTTTATAATTTATAATTCCATAAATATTTTAAATATATGCTATTCGAATAATATCATTCATATAAATTTAGGTATATAGTTTTGTTTAATAAACTTTAAATTTGATTTGCCTAATCTTATTTATCAAATGTCATAATAATTTAAAATTATTTTCAGATTTTTAATTATCAATAATATCAATATTTTTCTATCTATGTTTAAAATTTGAATTTAGTATTTTAATATTTTTTCTTTCTTTTTTAATTTACTCAATTAAGAGATAATAAATATGAAGTGTATTCATTCAATATGAAAGAATTTTTGTACGTTTTTTTAAAACTGTTTTATCTTGTATAAGTCATGACATGAATGTGCGTTTTTTTATTGCTTGATTGTATTACAATTCTATCATGACTAATTGACATACAGATAGTCTTTGGACAGATTACATACTTGAACTGCAATTCTTTTATTATTCTTCCTTATACTTAAACCTGCAAAATAAGAGATTTCTATGAAGCTTCAGGTTTAAAAATTTATATTAGGACGTTAATCGTTCTATTACGTAAGTTGAAGTATCTTTTGACATCGTTACATATTTGTACATGATTACATACCAGCATATACGACTCGTGTCATTTTTTCAAATTTGTCTTCTTTTTCTGCTGTCAAACATTCATTTTGTACGATATTGAATGCAATAAGAATAAAATTTCTGACGTACTACCGGCTTTTGAAGAAATCTTGTGTACTTATTCAGCTTAGGGTCATATTTATCATTAATTCCTTTTCAACACCATTTCACATCCTGTTGACCGCTAAAATTGAAAGAGGTTATAGAAAGTGCTGCCATTGTCGACAAAGTCAATAAAGTAGGGTACTTTATATCAATGCTCGGTTGATAAAACAGAAAGCATATTACTTTAAAGGTAAATTTTACATTATAAGCCAATAAGTCACGTTTTTAAAATAATGATTTATTACCATTTATTGCAAATAAACAGTTTTAAACTTCTTCATAGCAAAAAAAAATTAAAATAAAATCTTATCGTTATTAACGTAAAATAGTAGGCTCGAAAAAATTTACACATTTCACAGGTATGCAACCTGCATTTCAGTATGCAGTGCATTATCAATAATATTATTAAAATCTACTAAAAAGACGTATTTCTTTGAAAGATGTACAATTAGTTTTTTAATGATATAAAATTTTCAAAGAATAAAAATGGTGCTTCGCTTAATTAATTTAAAATTTTAACGAGTTATACGAATTTTAAACGGTATAGATGAATTATTTGAGTCTGAATTTTGTAATCATCTGCTTTACAACAGACTTATACACAGCGATGATTAATCATTAAATCGAAACTTTTAATTCACAAAATGTTCTTGGTACTGCACCAACACAATAGGAACTCCAAGTAATTTCAAATTGAATATATTTTACAAATAGATCGTTTTTATAAATCATTAATCGATAGTTTTTATTAAAAAATGTATCAAATTTTCACTTAGTTTAGGTATTAATGCATTTTTTTGATCAATTAATTTTTTTATTATATATAAAAAATATTTATTGGGTAGTAAAAAATTTTATAAAAAATCAATTGTTTTTATTATAAATAAATCCAGGTAATAAAAAAGTAAATTAATTATCGTGAGAAACATATGAGTATTGAATTTGCCCAATTTTGAATGGATCGATGTAATTTAAATGTCGCTTAACTTGAATGAAATGTAGACAAATTTCTGATTATATTCGGATTAATGTCCTTTAAATTAAAAACATATTTCGAAGAAATTCGTTATTTATTTGCTCATACGTTACGTTACTGCCGATAAAACGTAATATATGTGTATATCCATGGCTTCTTTTACGTAATAATAAATTCATGCTATCAAGCGATTCTTATCAATATAAATATTTCCTCGAGAGATAATATGTAAAATTTAAAAATAAATATGCTAAATTTTTTATGAATTAAACTGTATTTTAAGACCAATTTTTTAGTAAATTTTGAAAAACCATAGATAAGAAATTCATGAGGAGTTATATTGGTCTTCCGAGTATCAGCACTCGAGCACTGTTTCTCCAATTTCAGCTGCTCGCTCGTTCTCGACGAGCGACCGAATGTCCAAGGATTTCGCTGAACAGAAGAAAATCATCTGCGACATCATTCGTAATCATTCGTAATCGTGGGAATCCGTAATTCGCAATTCGTACAAGCGAGTCGGAGTCAAGACCTGAAATGGTCCAAAACGAAGCAAAAATCAATACCATCTCAAACTCGCTCAGGCCTTCTTCTCTCATTCGGAAGAAAAATTTCGCGGAAACCTGCTCTTTGACTTTATCTGCATATTTTATTGGCCAAGCCAAATATATATTCAATCGAGCCAAGTTGAGCCGAGCCGGTAATGTTCTCGTTAAAAAAAGAGTCAACTTTGTAAACTTTGCAAATCCTTTTATGCACGTTTCCTCGGGGGGAACTCTCCAAATCCAAGGCAAACGCCCTAATAATAATTGACCCTGAACGCAATTGTTCACCGTGTCCCAAGAACATGAGCTTCCGACATTCGATATACAAACGTTACTACTTTCTTAATTACCGTATCGCTCGGCATATTCATACATGCATTCATACATGCATGCGAGGTTTCCTCGAGGAAGCTTCGTCTACTCCGACACAAGAAGAATTCGTTCTGCACGGATCGCTGGAATACTGTGATCAACAATATCATCATCATCATCATCATCATCATCATCATCATCATCATCATCATCATTATCATAACCATCTGTATTATTACAAGTCTGTTTACGAATTATATTTAAAAAGCGGTGCTTTTGTTGCACTCCGAACGAGCATCTTAATTGGAAAACTGAGGAATCATTTTGAAATTGTGAAACCATAATTGTGGACTTATAAGTCAATGGCATCATTAATCAAACGTCATTATGATCGTATATTTCACAAAATTTATAAATTCTTATTATGAATGATAAAAGACGTTACAAAAACAAACAAAATCTAAATTATATTTTGTTTGTTTTTATTTTATACCTTTGAAAAAAAGGGTCTTTCACTCATCTTCACTAAATTTGTTTTATTAAAAACCTTCCTTTTGTAAAATTAACTCTGTAATATTTGTTTGAGCTTCGAAAAAGTTTCTGAGCTACTGATGCATATGGAAAAGTAACGACCGACCATGACCTCATAAATATTTATGATATTTTAAAATAAATTTTAAATTTTTTATACGCAGTCATAGGGTTCATTGATTTGATTAAATTACTTATTTTGTTAGAAATATTGCTTATACATACAAACTTGTTTAGACAATTTCAGAATTTTTTACGATTAAGCTTGCTTTGTAAATATGTAATCATTTTTTAGAAAATAGTTTAAAATTACTGTAAAATATTTAAATATTATACGCAAACATTTTATTTACATTGCGATTAGATAAAAATTTTTTCATTGGATGTCTTCTTAATCTAAAGTATACTCCTTTAAATTTTCTGTGTTACCAAACATTATTAATACATTATTATTATAATTTATTCATACATTCTCTCAATATAAACAAGTAAAATAATTAGATAGTAATTTAAATCTATTAAAAAAAATATATAGAAATAAATTAATTACTTGTTTATATAGCAAAATTATATTTGGATTCCCTAATGAGCAATCTTCATAAATCTAACATACTTGCAGATATCACGTAAGAATATAGATTTCTTATGGGTTTCATACAAGTTATAAATTTTCGATCAAAACATAAAAATATTAATTAAACATTTTGTATTTCAAATAGGCTGGAATATAAAATTCATTGATTATACATCAATTATATTTATGATTATAGTAAATATATTGAACAACATTTAAAATTTTTTTACTTAGAAAATTGCAGAATTTCAAGCATAGTGTAGGTTACGTAATAAAAATAAGAAACCCGTAATATAGAAAAAAATTGTTATTCATCAATATAAAACATTTAATTTAACATATAATAAAATCTTAAAGTCAAAAATTAAAATTAAAATAATATGCACGTTATGTAATCAAATATTCCACAGAATAAATATATTTTTTTCAATATCTTATGATACTTATTACAATTGTTGTACTCACATTACGTATAATGATATAGACTTTAGATTTGAAGTATGGAAAAATATATAATTATTAGTAAAGGAAAGTCGATAATAATCAATTAGGGATTGAATGAGCATGCCTCTATATAATAATCATCTGCAATCTACTAAAAATTTAAAAATTTTAATATAGATACTGAACTTTTATGATCAAATATTTAATTGGTATGATATGTCATTCAGAACAGAATAATTTATTTATCTATAATTTTTTAAAAATTAATGTATAAATAACCAATATAATTAGAGAAAAATTAAGTTTTCTTAAATTAATTTAAGAAATTTATTAAATTTAGAAATTTTAATAAATTTACAAGTTAAGTATATTTTCGTAAATTATAAATATAATAAATTATAAAACTAAGTAGCATATTTTTTGTTTATCATTAATAGTCAAACTGTTTAAATATGTTAAAAAACCATGAGTAATCAGAGCATGAGAAGACAAGCAATATAAACCTATACTTAAAGATGTTTTTCAAAATAAATTTATTTTACACATAAAAATATAAAAATGAATATGCGAAATAAATATATTTTGGAGTAATAATATATTTTTTTAACATTAATTATATAATAATTAATGGATGGTTTGCAAAAAATATTTGTAAACTCGATAGTTTTTATTCAAAGATAGCATATAAATTAAATTAGAAATGAATGCAATTGCTCTAATGAATCTACAGCTTTCTACATTTTACGCAGTTGTATACAATACTTTTTTGAACATAAGATATTACTTATCTAGATGATATTAATAGTTGTAAATTTAACTTAAAATAATGAATATATATTTTAGCTAAATGAATCTAATAAATAAATAGATAAAATTCAAAAGTAAATCAAACGTGTAATGAAAACAAAAATTCTACGAATATATTAATAATATATGCTTAATTTATCAAATGAGACAAATTAATGAAAATTTATATGAAAGTTAATTAATAAAAGTAAAGTACATAGAATATATATATCGAAAATTGAGATGTATATTGAAAAAACTTTTATATATATTTAATTTACTTTTAATGTAAGTTAACTAAAAAGTTATCTAAATAAAAAAAAAACTAAGGTAAAGTTAAAAGTTATAGTTAAAATATTTACAAAAATGGGTATAATAAAAATTATGACTGAAAACAAAATTTGTTTTATAAGAAATTGAAGTGAAAAGAAATATAATTTTATTTATGCTGATATTTAAGAATTGCATTATGAAAATGGATTTATTTTTTTAAATTCGATTTTATAAGACGTAATTGAACTTCAAAAGTCATAAACATATTAGAAAACGTCAAAGTAAAAAATGAAAAATTTTTTTTTAATCTATATTTGTAAAGAAATATAATAAAAATAATGTTTATAAAATTCAATATTTCTAAAAATATTTGAAAATTGGATAAAAAGGAATACTTAAGTGGTCTTAAAAAATTGCATTATATAATGTTAAACTGAATAATAAAAAATAATTATATTTCATATATTATAAGATTAAAACTGTTCTTGATCGGAAACGAGGTAATACATCAGCATCGTACAAACGAAGTAAAAATAATTAATGAACTAAAAATTAAGACTAAAAATTTGAAATGATAATATTTTATATTATGAATGCTTTATAGTATATTAAATTTTAAGAAAAATAAAATAACAGAATAATGTCGATGACATAATAATAAAATTATAATTTAAAAAAATAAAAGAATTATTAGAAATATATATTTTTATTGTATTATATATTTATAATAGCGCACATTTTTGTATGTTATCTGTTAAATATTATTATAGTTGTTGGTATGAAACTTTTAATTAATATATTAATCAAATAATCATATCATATTTAATCACTTGTGATGATTAATTTGTTGCTATTAAAATGTATTTTTCGAAACAAAATTCGTAGTGAAGCATAAATATTAAGATTATTATGTCTTACAAATAATGTAGTAAAAATTATTTATTAATTACGGTAAACATATATAAAGAATTTGTAGTGAAATAAAATTTAAAGCAGATATTGATACTATTAAAAATTTATTTGATATATACAAAATATGTGTTTTATAGTAAGTTCTTTCATAATTTTTGATAATTGATGTATTTAAATAATTAATTATTTTGAAGATATTTTTGAAATATTATAGAATAGTCATAAACTATGTACAAAAATAAATTTTTTTTTTAACAAGGACAACAATAATAAAAATAAACAAATATTGATTAAAAAATATCAAAAATATTTTATAAATCAAAAATAACTTATTAGTTGATTAGAATTTTTACTGAGAACAATGTAGAATATTAAAAATCTATTATTACTAATTAAATTTTTTACAAATAATTCAGAAAAAAATTTTTTAATTAAATATAGATTAAAAATAAATTTTTATTAAAAAAGTTTGAAATAAAATCATTTGTTTTATATTTATTAAAAATTGAAAATATGGAAAAGTATTTTTTTTTACTTATTTTTTATGATTACGTATTTATAATTTTTTAAAAATAACTGTTGTTTCATTTAAAATTATAATTTTTTTCCATTTTGCTATCACTTTATAAATTTTTTTAAATAAATTAGGGTATTTTTAGTCCAAGTTTTTTAAAGATTCAGTTCAAACCTTCTACTTTTATATTTAATTAAAAAATTTGCTGTATAGTTATTTCCTCGAAAAAGTCTAATATATTCACTTGCATTAACAGTTAATTTTTTATAATAATGTAAAAAATTCAGCTAAATGTGACTAAATAAATTATTTAATAAATTATTATATATTGCAGTAATAATTTATGTATAATAATAAAAACGTTTAAATGAAAAAAGCTAATTATAAGTTTTAGAGCTAAAGAATTTATGAATGATTTGCAAATTAATACGTGTTAATTTTTATTAAAACTAGTAAATCACGTGATTCCTGTATAATTTTATAAAATTTAAAAAAAAAAACTATTTTTGTATTTAAATATATTAAATAGTTTAATCCGATTTCATATATTGAATATAATATATTGAAGAGTTTAAAAAGAAGGTAATGCACATACAAATTGATAATAAAATACAAAATCAATGATTATTTGTCATTCTTGGCTAATACATGACTCGGCATTAATGCACAAAATTTTAACAGATATTTGTATGTAAAGTAGTGGTACATAAATCGGAATAAACAAAAACCTTTCAATGCTTTAAATTTATAAAATTTTATTTATACTTCTTAATAAACAATACTTAACAAAAGAAATACTGCTTACATATATTTTGCTGTAGGCAAAAATATTATAGAATAAGAAGAAAATTAAAACAACTGATTAATTTTAATCTAATATTATAGAAAAATTAGTTTATAAAAGTTTCTTGGAAATTTCTCATTATTCTACTACGCCTTTGTCTACTATTAATAATAATGAATGCGTTGTATATATTAACAATTAATGAAAAAATATATCCTATACGTCTATTATAAAGTTTTAATCTGTAAAATACTGGTTTAAAAATTTTTAAAGAACATGAACAAATTGATAAATAATAATGTACTATAAGAATTTTTATTATCTTATATAATCTATTCATTTTATTACTGTGAATTAATTTATAATCAGTTATTGAATTAATAAAGAAACTAGAAAAAAAATTTTAAATCATTTATACTAATGGAAATAAGTATATAAAGGACAATAGTATAATTAGTATCAAATTTATCATATCCATGTTAAAAAACATAATCTACGTTTTGGTATGAAAATATTAAAGTCTTCTTAAATATTAAATTAAATTTTTTTAAAAATTTTGCCTATTTCTTAAAAATATCCTTGATTAATAATAATTTATCAAGAAATTTATTTAAGTAAATTCTAACGGAAAATAACTGTAGTGCAAAAATGAATAATAATAACGCAAGCAATAGCTAAAATTCCCAAAAAATAGCTCTTGGCAACGGATAAGATCCAGCGAAAAACTTTTGAAATGTACTGTTGAGAATCGGTAACGATTTCCAAATTCGAAAAGAGTGCTTGGAAATTCAAACCCTCAAAATAAAAGTGTATCAACATACTTGTAATGTTTCTCGAAGGTGCATTTCCATTCATTTCCCAAAGCAAAGTATCATCTTGAAACAATTTTTAATGTATGATGCAACATGTTTTAAATATCTCCCCACCCTCCCCTTGAATTACTACTTCGCCACCAAATCTCGAGATCATGCTCGACATCCGCATTTCCCCAGTTAAACAAAGCTGACCAATGTACGAGGACACTCGGTCAAAATGTCAATACTCGGGGGCGCGCACTTTATGAGCGGCGTCGCGCACAAAGGGAGAGAAAACACATGTCAGGTTTTTCCGGGAAAACCCCAAGTTTCAATCCGATTGGAATAAAGTCCATGGCATACCTTTCCTCCTTCCTCGGCCGTTCGAGCGTCGTAGCATTACCTCGAGGTGGACATTATTTCAAGAAGAATGAAAATAGCCTGCGGACAGCAGAGGAGTTCGCGCATCGCACAACCTAGTCTTGGTATTGGCGTCGTTATTCTGTTGTTCGGTTGTTCCGTTGTTCACCCCCCTCATTCAGTCATGGGTCCTGCTTCTCTCGTTCTCATTACGAGCGACAACCTCGAGTAGTCGTTCCGCGTGTCATTTGCCTCCTTGTCTACCGCAAGCTCAGCTCTGTCGTTGTAACCCTAGAGAGGGGTCGAGGGGGGGGGACGTTTCCTTATTAGTGCACCTCGGCCCTCGAGCTCTCGAGGGTTCGGCTCTCCTATTCTACGAATTCTCTCCGTCCCTTTTATTTTTCCGTCCCCTCCCCTTGGCGCCGTCCTCCCTCGTACCGGTAATTTTTCTCTACTCGCCCGTGCCGTTTCTCCTCTCATTCTCTTTCTCTCTCTCTCATTTTCACAACCGTTGCTCGATGCGAATATTACGGCTCTCGTTGCGTTTTACGCTTTTTGCCGGTTTATCTTCCCTCGTCCCATGGCGCGATTCTTCTGTCCTCCTCCCTTTCTTCCCCGGTATTTTTTTCGTTTAGTCCATTCTTTTCTTTCCGCACGCGCTTTTCTTGCATTTCCTTTCTGGAGCTTTGTTATTTACGCTCCAGAATCCCCAGTCCCCATTGCGTTTCTCTGGTCCTTTCAAGTCTCCCCCCCCCCTCTTCCACACACACTTTTCTCGACCCACTGCTCGGAGTTTTTACTTCATTACGTTTCCGTTACACCCCTTGCATGTACATAGTAATACTGAAAGAAGTAATTGCGCGGTTCAAATTAGGTACTCGAGATCTATGGTCAGCGAGGGCTGAGCGTTTCGGAAAATTAGCAATTTTTCTCTATTTTACTCTTTATTTCTTCCTAGCATCTTAGTATGATGTTTCATGATGAACGATGATCGTGGGATCCAATTTTTACGACTTAAACTTGATTCGTATCATTTTTCCCATAATTCAACCCTTTTGACTAACTTTATCATGATTGCGTACATTTTGGCTTAGATTGAAATATTTTTCCTCGAATAATGTTTTCATTTCATTTAAATATCGTACATTGTTTCAATTTGAATTGCAACTTTCGGGAAAAATTTTAAGGGCTTTGGAAAAAGTCAAAATTAATATTGGCTTTAATTTGTGATTCTTCATTTATTTTGTGGAAAAAAATTTGGCATTGCGTTCGGCAGTGCGAGGGCGCAAATTATTTAACAATTAAAAGCGAAGACTTTTAATATCAGTTTTAAAAAATGTCGGTTCTAGGAAAAAGGGCACATATCTCAGTAGCTTCTAAAGCCAATGTAATACGTGTTAAGAGTGGACACGTGGCAAACTAAACCAAAGTGTATTTTTCGAGGTAGTCTAGAGACTAATTGGAAATAGTTTTAAAAAGAATCGGACGTGTGTGGATCAAGAGCCTTGATCCCATGATCCTGTGAAATTTTTCGAGAGCAGTTAATAAAGCAAAATAGTTGTCAGTTCAATTGAGTGACAATGTTAGGGCAAGACTCCCTTAATCCCGAGCAAATCCATATTTCCTAGTTGCCTTGACGCAAATTGCACAATGATGGAGGAGAGAGAAAGTGCTCAGACAAAGGCAAAGGCACTCGGTTAAGCGCTCGAGTTGGATGCTGAGGCAGGGGAACGAGGCTGGACCTCCGACAGGGTCTCCCCGAGATGATGAGCCTCGATAAATAATTTATATCCCTTGAAATGGCGGTGCGGTTTGCTGATGCGGCGCACGCGGAGTGCCCGATCCCGGTCTGTTCTTCTGCTCCCGCACTTGCGCAGGCAGGGCACGGGGTCGTCCTCGGGGTTCCGGGCTGTGGCCGCGGGCGAGCGCCGATCTCCCTCGTCGGCACTATTAACCGCGACTCACCCCGGGCGTCCCGAGGACTCTGAGTCGGAATAGCTATCCCATCGATCGAACCCCCTGGATGTGGGAGAGATAAGACGATAACGAGCGGCCAATCGGAGCTCGAGGAATTTTGGCGAAGGAGATCCGCACGCGCGCTCTCGGCTAACGATTCCCTACTTTCCCCCGCAACTCGAGTCTTCGCTCCCCCCGACGACGTACCCACGACTCTTTTACGCACTGCAGTTCCTGGTGGATCCAATCTTTCCCTCTCTCTTCTCTCTCTCTCTCTCTCTCTCTCTCTCTCTCTCTCTCGCGAACGGATTACGTGCCGGGCGAGGATTACACCCAAAGATCAGTGGCATGCATTAGTGGACCGTGTATAGAGATCGGAGGTTGATAGCGAGCCGATCGCCTAACCCACACAATCTCTCTCTTTTTTTCTCTTTGCGTCCTTCCTCCTTCTCTCCATAGTTTGCGCAAATGGTCTCTCTAGGGCTGGTCCTGAGTTTGGCTAAGGAGGTGCCGAGTGCTACTTTTATGAAAAGCCAGGGGCTGGGAAAGTCAGGGTTTGCAGGGGTGTAAACATGATCGATGTCTTCATAAATTTTTCAGTTACTACGCGGCACTCTATCAACTTTAGCTGTTTCAAATTGAGTAACAGGCATAGGGATCGAAAACGATTCTCCTTTATTGTCCCATAATATCATTGCACGCCCATAAAATCTACATTCTTTTTAAAACTAAGATTAATACACTTTTTCATCTCATGTGAATTAAAAACGGTTTTTGTTCCTTTATTATTTAAAGATAAATGAGAATATTATTCCTATGGTGAAACGAACGAAAGTTTGCCTACAATTGAAAAGTTTGCTGTTGGCCATTCGCGAGCATAAAATAAAATAGTTGACTTAATTGTCTATAGTAATGGATCTACGGTATAATTCACACGATTATTTATTGTGAGAGTTATTTTTAGTTATCAACAATCATTCGTTTTCTCGTACTTCGGTAACCCGGTGACTGAAGTCACTCAAGTCTTCGAATCACGTTAATTTTCTATTTTTTTGCAAAAAAATTAAAGTTACTCATTTTATTTAACAAGCAGTTACTTTATATTTATTATGTTATTATTATTTTTCAAGTGAGATTTCCATTTACGATTGTATTAAAGCAATTTGATTCAATCATGAGTAAATGCATACATGTTGCATTTATAAAATCGTTTCTAATGGATAAATATTTTTAAAAAAAATAATCCGACTTAATATTAGGTCTTAAATTTAAAATTTTATATTAGTTTCATGCGAAAATGAAGTATATTGTTATATAAGGCATTGGAAAGTTTTTGAAAGTGATTAAATATGAATGATTGAGATACTAAGTGTTTGATTAGATTCCATTTACTTATTAATTACACATATTAAAATCAATTATTATGTTACTTTGTATTAATTGACTAAACGTTGATGAAAATCAATTATTTGTCTGTAATTTTTATTGACATAAAATGATGGTTGATTTTTGAAATTCATTTTCAAAAATTTTTTTATTCTCATTTTATGTTATACAAAAAAAATATTCCATTTATGGCAAATATCGGTATGATAAACAATATAAATATTTTTTAATCAGATTTAATGGTTAATTTTTACTTAGCGATTAAAGTGTAATATTGCTTTTTTTATTTTTGATTAATAATTGTAATATATAATATTATAAATTGAGAAATGTTTATCGACATACGGTTAATGATTTGTTTATTGTGATACCTTACCTATCTCATAAATCTTTATTATAAATAAAATTTCTGTTATTTACTAAAAATAAATATGCTTGTTTATAACAATATGCTTGCTATGTGCAGAAGTTTAATTCATGAACAAACTATTAAATGCCACATAAAGATATAATTTTTCGTTCAAATATAAATAGTTTTAATTTTTTATCCAATACAAATACTATATGCAAGTGAATTCTTATTACATAACTCGTCAAAACTATTCTGAAACTTAATATCCTTATATTTATCCAAATATTCTTTCTTTTTATTTTTACATACAGACCGAATTTATAAATTTCTATAGACTAAAATATTTGGTATTTAATTTGTTATTGGCCAAGCGTACAAGAATTATCCTTTATTACATGTATACATATTGTGTATAATTGTTAAAAAAAATACTTTGTATACCATGTTTTTCAATGTGAATTACATTGTCTATATTGCAAGCAGATCACTTGTAGTAAAAACTACAAAATAAAATATGAACATATAACCAAATTAACATATTTTATCTCTTTGATACATTTAAAAAATACTTTCCACTAATATTAGCCTCGTAAACCTTAAACAAAATTTTTTCAAGAGTAATTGACTATGTTGTTGAAATAATTTCTTTACAGCGTATTGTACGCGGAGTAAAAAAAAATTCAAAGAATCAATAACAATAAATTCAAATAGATCTACTTCTTCAAAGTACCTTTACTCGGTTTATTCTTTTTGTTTAAACAACGTTTTGTCAATGGATGAGAAGGAAATTAGAACCTATTTCAATTTATCATGATGAACCAATGGTTACATTGAAGAAGATAAAAAGTAGAACTAATATCCGTTCGCAATTATTACTACAATGCGTTTCCATTGTCGCAGAAAAAGACGAAGATTCTTTGGTTCCACTTATACCAGCAGTTACAAAAAAAAAAATAAAAAAAAAGCAAGTGAGAGCATAGACTAGAATTTTTTTTATTATTGTTTTTCAAAGAAAATGCTTTTTTTTATTAACTGAGTATTTGTAAAATTCAAATTTGGAAGAATTTTGATTTTGAAATATATGAAAATATCGATGTTTTTTTTTAAACATTAAAAGACATATTTTATTTTGTAACATCGTAAAAAAAAAAAAACTACACTGATGATTATTTTAACTATTTCCGAAAGACTAAAATTATAATAGTAATTCTTTATTATTTGTTACTATTTATATATAAGTCTAATTTTATTTTGTACGAATAACTTTTTTTTAAATTATATTATTTGTAAATCAAAAAATAATATATATTACATGTATTTTTAATTTAATTTAATAAATATAATTTATTTATGTAATATAATAAATTTAATTCAATTTAATTTAATTTAATATATATTTGTGTATTGTATATTTATATTCTAGCTATTTTTTATCTATATTTTATACTTTAAGATTTTATTCAAATATTTAAAATTTTTGGGAGGTAATTTTGTAATTTTTTATTGCTTAATAAAAACGAGTTCTGTTTTATCAATAATTTTTTAATTATTACTTAATAATTATAATTTTAATTATCATATTATTGCTTAGTTATTAATGTTAACAGTAGAAAATATTCTTTTATTATGATAAAAATAAAACAAAATTTCATTATTATTTATCTATTCCATAATCATTATTGAAAATAAGCAGATAAAATGAACTGCTTAATGATAATATATTTCAATACAAGGTATGAAATCTTTTCAAAAGAAATGTGAACATCATTTGCTTCAATTACCAATCGAAAATTGCTGAAACGTCTACTATTACAATGAAATGACGACTATTACAATAATTAAGGTGAAGGGGACGGAAATTCCTGGGAGTGATTATGCCTTGTACAGTATGAACCTAGTGAATAAATGGAATAAATTTTTTATTATTCTTCTTTCTTCGTCAAACCATTTTTAGTTATTTTCACACATTAATCTGCTATTTTTGCATTTAATTTTCACTTGTAATGATGAAAAATTATTCTATTTGAATTTCTAAGATTATTTTTAATAAAGTTTAAAATTTAGAAAGAAAATATTACTTGTGTCAAATAGTTTTTTAAATTAATTACATTAATATAAAAATAGATCATGATATTATTTAATATTTGTTATTACAAGTTATTGTTATTCATTTATAGTCATAAGATGCAAAGAGTAAACTTTTTTCCTTAACTTTGTATTGGTAATTCCCGAGCAACGACCGGTAAGATAAGAAGAATTTGTTTGTGAAGGCAATATTATATTTGTACTAATAAATATAATTTTTTTTCTTATTGAATATCATGTGATAAGATATTTTATTAATTTTTACTTAATTATGTGTAACAAGTCAGAGTTGATTTTAATATTTTATCAATTATTAAATAGAAACAACATGGGTATATTTAAAGAATATTGTATGGAAACATTTACAATTATATGTTTAACTATAATTTTATGAATATAATCAAGAAAATATATTTAAATTATAACTGATATTTGTAAATAGTTACTCTACAGGGCTGACCATATTATCCATACTCCCCTTATTAATTTAGATGCACAAATATTTCTAAAACTAATCAAATTAAAAAAAAAAATCATAAAATTAATAATTTATGAATATATTTAAAATTTTGTATAAATCATTAATGATGATTGTTTTTATATGATTCTTATTATATGATTCTTTTTTATATATTTTAAAATTCGATAAAATTAAGAAATTTATTTTTACGCAATTTTTGATTCCATTTAAATTATATCCTGTTTTACAAATCATAATATTTCATCAGGTCAGGAAGATTTTTATAAATGAAATTTATTTAAACAATTTACTTTAAATATAAGTTTGAAAAAATGGTCGATGGATTTTTAATCAGAAGTGTGAGTAATAATTGACAATCACAAGATATATTTTAAATCAAACAATATTTAGTTTTTATGTACTTCTCTTCTCTTCACTCTTGAGGTTACTATTTTACTAGTCAAATATATAATTATCTTACATATTTTGAAAGTGCAATACATATTAATATTTTACAGGATATTGTAATGTATTACAGAATATTGCAAGCAAATCTTGTTTTATTTTACATATTTGTTTTAAATGAGAATAATTGAAGCTTCATCCAGTCATTTTATTTCTTGTTTGCATCACGTATATTAATAAATGTAGCAACAAATATAAAGATTTCGTCAATTTACAAAATTGGACTACGAAATTTGTTTAAAAATTCTCAGTATCATATAATAGTAACACTAATATAAAAAATATAGAAGTAGTCCGTTGGAGAAACCGTCACACCAATCATAGACATCAAATCAGATTCCGTACGTCTCAGGAAATTTAGAACTGTAAAGCCCTAACAACAGATCAATGAAAAGGACTGCTGGACCGTTTTATATTCAAACTTTAGAATACGCCAGAAATAAGCTTGAGATAGTTGGTAAGATAATTAAATTAAAGATTAAAAACGTTTTATTTCAAGTGCAATGAATCATAGGCGATCATTTGTTTACTGGAAGACAATTATTAACACAAGATCAATTGTCGACAATGTAAGAGATTAACGCGACATTCATTCCTCTCAAACATCCACACAGTACTGTTGATTAAACTAAGATTTAATAATTAAAATAATACGTCACGTAAGGCGTTATTGTACAAAATAATATCGATTATTAGTTAATAAAATAGATTTCTACTCTATGCGATACAGTTATCTCAATCGGTAAATTTCCTCAAATCCTGCTTGTAATTAGTAAGATAACTAAGTAGCACTTTAATCTATCCAGTATTACTCGTTTGTGGGATCATATAAAAGATCCTCATTTATAAACTTCATTTTCAACTGCTGCATACATTTGTGTAATATTGTAATTATTCCTAAATAAAATGAAAATCATTAGCATGTTAATTTGCAAAGAAAGCTATCAATGTTGTTCATAAAAAATTGATTTGATCTTTTTGTAAACAGATTTCTTCACAGTTTTATTGTTTGTGCATCATTTAAAATTTTTAATCGAATTCACTCTATAAATTGTTTTTATAAAGATTTTATTGTGAATTATAGATTTGATATTTGTTGAGAAATTTTTATAGATTGGTAGAAAACATATACATTATTTAGCGAGGATGAAGTTTTCAAGTTTAAAATTTCAGGAATTCGTTACAATTGAGGTATACTTGGCATTCAATGTTTTAATAGAATTTTGATGTTATGTTTGGAGTATGTAGTATTTAAATAACTAAATTAGTATGTTTTGAAATTATAATGAAAATTGGACTGTAAAATGAATTCAATGAAGAAAATAAAGGTGCATTTTACTCTTGAATGCTTGTATATTTGCTTATTAAATAAAATTTTATTAATGAATGAGTGATTCGATGTTTAATATGTTAGATCTTGGCTCATGGGAAATTATTTAAAAAATTATTTTTTAAATATACTGCATTTTTCAAAATTCCTAAACCTGTAAAAATAAATGCAACAAATGTGAATCAGTACCAAAAGTTTAAAAAATACTTGAAAATTATTTGTTCTTCGTATTGTAAAAGTATTTATTATTTACAAATACGATAAAATTATCGCAAAATAATTTGAATTCATTTCCATTTTATTGAATTATACATAAAAAGAGGTGTTTAGAAAATTTTTATTGATATGTCTGAAATTTAAAGTGGAAAAAATGTTTGACATCGGGAGAAGATGTTTAGTAAATTATAAATTCCCCGAGTGGCAATATTTTAAATTTATTCTACAAACGTGTTCACTTGCTGGCTAAAATTAATAAACCAAAAGTAAAGTTACCTATTGTGCAAGGAGGATGGCAAAAGTGGTGCGGGAGGGGGGAGAATAGTGTGCAACAATTCATCCAAATTGTTCAGCGGCAGTCGAGTGAAAAGCAAATAGTTCAACGCGCAAATAGCAAGAGCAACAGCAAAAAGCAACATTAATAATAGCAACAAACTAAATGCAAAATCAACAATAGCAACAAGTAAAATGCAACATCAGCAATAGTGACAAGTAATAAGCAACGTCACAACAGCAACTGAGCAAATACCACCGAAATCAGGTCCTCCGTGCGTACAACATACGGCCGAGGAGAAGAAGAGGCGAGTCTAGGCTAAGTCGCTCGTCCCGAATTCCAATTGGCCGGTTTCGGGGGCCGGTCCTCGGGAGAAGATTCCAGAGTTTTAGAGTTGCCAAAGAGAGGTCAAAAAAAAGCCCATAGGAGCAGGACAGTTATATGTAAATGCGGATCGGCGAATTTCAAAGGCTCGCCATAGGATCTACAATCAGCGAGGCGAGGGGGGCGGGGGGGAGGCGGGGCAGGAGGACCCTCGGCGACCGCGACCGCGACCGCGTCCACGTGAATTGGCGCGCAGCCGCGGTCGCGTGGCGCGACGTAGCGTTGGTGATCTCCTCTCCTCGTTCTCCTTACGGACCTCTCGCTCGCACTCCCGCGCCGCCAAGTCTCCGGTCGGTCGCGGTGCGAGGGCCGAGGGGGGGGGCGCGCGAGCCTCCAAGTATCACGCCACCGCGCCGGGCTCGAGGCGAGCGACGAATCGCGTCGCGCCTTGGACTCGCCGTCTCGCTCGCACTCGTGGCTCGGAGCCGCGCCTCCGTCTTCGTCTCGCCCTCCCCTCCACCCAGACGCCCAAGAGCGCGCGGCTTTTCGTCGACTTCTCGAGCAAAGACTCGCCAGTCGCGTGCTTCCCGTCCCGTCGAGTGGTCGTTGCTGCGTCGAGACAACTCCGAGTCTTATCCCGGGGTTGCTTCCGTGTTCCAGAAGGTTACAAGGAGATCAAATCCTCGGGGGATCCGCGGATTCCAAGCTCGATTTTTTTTTTTTTTTTTTTTTTTTTTTTTTTTTTTTTTTTTTTTTTTTTTTTTTTCTTTTCTTCTCCTCTCAAGCCCTTCCTTTTCCCTTCAACTTGTGGACGCGATTGCCTCCGCGAAAGTCATTGGTTCTCCCGTTGTACGTTCTCCTGTTGTATTACAAGTACCGTTTATCTTGACAAATTTGATTTGACCGTGGCTTTTCCGGAAAAGGTCCTTGATCATTGGCTGTTGACAAGTTCTCGGTCGCCAGCACGGAGCACGTGGTTTGGCTGCATTCCGAGGAATCTCGAATGCTGAATCGAAATGTTTTGATCGATACGGCCCGGTGATCCGATTCCAAGTGGTCCTCCTCCAGAGGCCCTTTAACCCCCGAGCGTGGAAAGCGACGCGGAAATCTTGGAATTCGCTCGGTTCCCCGGCCGGGAAAAGCAAACAGTAGGGACGACCGAAATGAGCTCCGATCTACTGTTTACCTTTTCCCGAGCATGTGTAACATCTCAATCGTCAATGGTATTAAAGTGCCCCTTCTTTCTATTATCTGATAAAGTGTGTTGGCAAATCGGTTGAAGAAGGTTGCATCGGTTGACGTCGAAGAGTGCCACCTCCACACTTCAGTTCAGTTCAGTTCAGTTCAGTTCAGTTCAGTTCAGTTCATTCGGATTTCAGTTCAGCTCAGTGCCAGTGGAGGATTTGCATAATTAGGTTTGTCACTTGGTTCAATGTACAATGTGTTGTGCTATAGTTAAGGATTAATGTTGTTACTCCCGTGCGCGGGATCGGAATTCCATTTGGCATCCGCAATTTGCACTTGCCACTCGCCGGGCAGGAGGAACTTTGTAACTCGTGGAGTAATTTTTTAGCTCGGGCTCCAGGGGATGAGGAGGAGATTAAAATTCGCCGAAGAGACGAGCAACCGGTTCGAGCGCTCGCTCCAATTTTTTTCCTGGCGAGTTGAGAGGGCAAACCGGCAGCAATAGCAATAACCTCGCTAGCGATAATTCCAATTCAGAGGATCCGAATATTCGCGAGAGAGATATGTGTGCGTGCACTTTCCCCTACGAACTTAGGCTGCAGTTGCTCTGCAAATGATTATAATGCTAGGTGTAAACATAAATTATCGACTCGACAGGAGCGGAACTTCGAACTTGACTCGGATGCGAGAGCGTTGCTTCGGTTTTCGCGAGGCACTCCCCAAACTCACCCTCGCGATTCTCCCCCTAAAATCCCTTTGGCAATGATTTTTCGATCCGGCCAATCTCGAATTTAACAAAGCCATTCGAATTTTACGGCAATCGATTTAAACTCAAACTCAAAAATAAAAATTCAAGCTTTGTAAAAATATGACATCACTTAAGCTTCATGAACGCTTCATGTGCATATAATTAAAGTGTCGCTATTAAAAATATAAAAAAAATGTATTAAAATAATACCGATAGAGTATTGGCCCTGCGATTTACAATCGTAATGCTGAAATGTCAAACAAAATAAATGACGTAATCGAGTGAACAATGAAGAAAAGCTTCAATTATTTTAATTTTAAGACTTCTCTCCGAGCCGATATATATTATTGGCTGTCAGTAACGGATGAAACGAGCAGAACTTAAACAGTTTTAATGTTGCGATGCCCATGACCAAGAATGTATAATGTTACATGAAGCAAAAATTTGTTTATAGACTAGCATTAAAAGATAAACAATCGTTTATGATTTAAAAATGTGCCATTGATCAATAATTTGAATTACCAATGCACAAATTTGTATATTTTCTTTTAAAGAATACGTGTTGCGTTAATTGCTGATTTTCTTTTTCTTTTTTTCTAAATGTAAACACAATTCGGGAGTGAGTTTGTGCAAAAGTATTAATGGCATTTAAATAAAATATACATGTAAGTAAAAACAAACGGTCTGTTATATAAAAGTCTAGTCTACTCTTACAACATTCTACAAGCTAATTTTATTTTATTTTTTTTTATAATCCATTTACCGTGGCTCATTTAGTACTGCCGTTCAAATACTTGGTGACTTTGTTTTACTGTTTATAAATCCAATTATTAAAAAAATAATAATTATAAATATCCATTATAATGTCCATTATAAAATGTTTAATGAGCTTGTCATTTGAATTAATTTTCAATTCACATTACATGTTTTAATTATTATTCTCCTTCAGATGCTTATTTTATTATTATTAATATTATTATTATTATTATTATTATTATTATTATTAATATTATTATTATTATTATTAATATTATTATTATTAATATTATTACTAGGTAATGATATGTAAATATAAATAAGCATAAGAATATGTATGTGTATATTTGTCAAGATATTTTTTAACGAAGCAGACGCTCAGTCAAGAGTTACATTAATGTGCATATACACTATATCATTTTATGTTATAATGTTAAATGAATAAATCTTATCAATACATGCTTCACAATCATGCAACCAGAAACTCTATTATTTTTATATTTGCTATTTGTCGGTTTGTATATCCCTCAATTCTTTCTTATTTTAATTGGCGCTGAGGAAGTATAGAGCACCAGCAAACAGTCAGCTTAAGAAAATAAAAATTAATTATTAGATTAGGAATTGAGTAAAAACAATTGCAAATCTTCGATTTTAGATTTATGAAAATTTCTGTGCTTTAAAAAACGTTAAATACTTGTAAAATAATATCAAAATTAACATCAACACAAATATGGTAACTGGGTGTTTTACACTTCACTTTACGATGCAAAAATTGATACCATATTTACAGTAAAATATTTTGGCAATGAAAAAGCCCAGGTAAAATCAAGGGAATAAGTATTCATGCTTTTGATAAAATTTTAGAACAAAAAATTTTTTTTCTTGCCAATTCAATTTTGACGCGAATCTAACTATAAATCTGATCTATAGAAATACTTTTATTTGCTACCAACTAAACTTGGGAGAACCAGATAATGTTTTTTACAGATATCCTAGAGAAGACAAAGTAATTAAAATTCAAAGCATAACTCTCTGGTCGGTAAGGCTCGACGATGCTCTTCCAGGCGTTAACAATGCAGATTACATTTCTGAAAGCGCGTAAGCCACGCATAATAAATTTATGGCAGCCGTATAAAACGAAGAAGGACAGCGAAAGTTTTACCAGCGAATCAATCAGTCACTTTCCATTCGCGTGTAACTCGAAAAAAGACTCAGGAGTCGGTCGGTGACGCTGGTCTCCCCCGAGGATCAGTTGATGGTGATCCATCTCGGCAACACCGACTCCCGGGCAGCTTTGAGGATGAGCTTTGGATCACTTCAACAAAGCCTTCGCCGAAATCCATTTCACTTTGCATCTCACGCATGGACTCCTTCCAAGATGATGTTTGGAAAAAGCCAAAAGGAAGTTGTGCACCTGCTCGACTCGCGGTAGTTCGGTTCGCCCCTTTACAAAAAAGCCCCCGTCCCCTCACAATTTAGACTCCGTAACGTAGGATGTGGTACTCCCGTACCTTTTGTACCTTTATTTGGCTCCTCCGATTTTTTCCGAGCCGATCCGAAGTTTCCGTTTGTTTTGCCGCTGTGAGCACGTGTGAGAGTCTAGATCGCGTGATCCATCCGGTGGTGGGGGAATTATAAGAGTTGATAAGAGTTGGCCCTTCGGTCCAAAGAATTCGATCGACTTTATGAATCAGACGCGCCCACTTTGGCCTCACTTTTGATTTGGCGAGAGCTAATGGATACTCCTATGGATCTTTGCCTAATTGCCTTCTGTTTATTACTCCAGAGAGGAGAAACATTCAATCAACTCACGAGTAACAAATTTCGTTCCTACATACATTACATGTTATGTGAATAATATGCATGCAGATAGTACTTCTACCTATCATAACATTCTTTTTTTTTTGGTTTTATCCTTTGTAAATAGCTTTCTGAATAACTTGAGAAATATACCAAAATGAAAATCAATCAGCAGTGGTAATCTTTTATCTTTCTTTCTTTTTTTTTTTTTATTCAACCATAAAAGATTGTTGCGCGCGTACGTGGTAGATTGTTTATTGTGCATTAGTGTAAAATATTATCTCCGAATTTTAATTATAATAAACTTTTTTGATTAATATTTAAAATAAAAAATTTTATAATAAAAATAAATTAAACATTTCACTTACCGTAAACAGTGAAATAACTCTACTCCATCTTTCAGTTTCGCTACTGTAAAGCCGGTTTTATATTTCTCAGAAGCGATCCTATTTGAGCATTTAAAAATGAAAAATAAAAATAATTTAATACTCTATGAATATATTTATAACTGGTATAACTATGTTTTTCATTTAATTAAATGGATGTGAAATATGATAATGCTAGTTATAAACAATTTCTTTTTCTCATAGAGAATTTTCCAATGATTAATATTATATTCATAATTTAGACTGATTAGATAGTAATTTTATAATAAATTTTATAAAATATTTAATCATTATGATACTACAAATAAATTCTGTCATTATAGCAACTTTCTTTGTAAAGCAATAAGAACGCAATGATAAAACAATATTATTTAATGCACAATATCTCTCATTAAAAATTTTTTTTTTTAAATAATAATCATTGTTTTTTTTATTTATATTAGATCGTATACAATTATTTAGTTTTAAAATATTTTGACAAACTTCTAATAATGTTGCTTAATACCACTCATGATTCAAGTTTTATCGACATTGTGTAATTTTTTCTGACAAAAAATTTATTTATGCTAATGGTGCAATGCATAAATTATTTCTCAAGATAAAATTATATTAAATAAAACTATAAAAAATATTCAATATTAAGTTTACGTTTACATTTGGACAACTGATTAAATGTTGAACACCGAATTTGATTTTACATCAACATTTGTGATATTTGTATTTATATTGTAAGATAAGCATACAAGTAATAACTTTTAATTTGGGTCGCTTTTACTACACTACTACTTGATATTATAAAATATCATAGAAATTCGATTTATTT
This sequence comes from Eupristina koningsbergeri, assembly GCA_018907245.1. Taxonomy (NCBI): domain Eukaryota; kingdom Metazoa; phylum Arthropoda; class Insecta; order Hymenoptera; family Agaonidae; genus Eupristina; species Eupristina koningsbergeri. The sequence goes on from JACCHV010002775.1 coordinate 2,101,873, forward strand.
TAAATTGCTATCAGAATTAGTTATATCTAATACATTTTATATTTATCATAAATATATTAAATATTTCATAAGTTTTAATTTATAAATGATCGTTGAATTGAATTTACATTTACTAATTGTTATTTTTAAGATTGATTAGAAATAGTATTAAAAATACAACTTTGTAATTAGAATAGTTGGCAACAAGCGTCATTTATATGAAATGTAAATTGATTACTTATTGATTTAGGATCTTTAATAGAATTATTTTCTCATACGTAGTAGTTGAACCAGTAAATAAAAGTATAATTTATTGACGAACGTAAATTTATTTTAATTATTAAAAAGAAAAATATATAAATTTTATTTAAAGAGGTCTTTATCACATATTTAACTGAAGTAACATTATTATTATAAATATAACTTAAAATTGTTCAAATAAAAAAAACATAATTTAAGATGAAAAAGTTATATGTGAATGATGCAATTTAAACTGAAAGTATCACATTATTAATCGATATTATTTCATAAAGTTTGAATAAATCAATGAATTGTATAGATAACTATAAAAAAATGAAAAAAAAAAATAAAAAAAAAATTAAATATATATAAGAAATTTATAATTGGTCAGTTATATTGGTCATATAACTGATTTTGGATAAGTAAAGATTTTGAATTCTATTAATTTTTGAACTTTAAATAGAAAATGTTTATGTGTGAATGGACAAATGAGAATGGCAAGCATATACATAGATACGCATATATTACATGTATATTTCTTATTTATTTAAATTTTTTTAGTGAAATGCTTTAGTTCAAAAGATTATCACGACAAGTGAATCGAGATAAAATATTTTTAGCCTTGACGAAGCTTTTGGTTAATCAGATAATAATGCCTTTTTGATAATGAAATCGAAGACATTGATAATTAAATACCATTCCTTAAAAATAAAATCAACTCTTATAATTCATTTGCTAATAATTGTAAAATTTTTATACAATTAAATAATTACTATAAAAATCTTGAATGATTAACTAAACACTAATTATTGATAAATCGTGTTTATTTATGTATGATTTTCATTACATATTATGGATTATTAAAAACTTATGCTTTGAAAGGTAAAAATTAACAATAAACAATTCTCGAAGTTCTATCAAGAAAAGTCTCAAAATAATAATTACACAAATAAAAATTTATTTGTAAAAAATCGATAAAAATTAAAGTATGAAGTGAATTATGAATAACTATGCATAAAATGAAAATGTTAGGATTTGGCGTGTTTCGATATGTTGTAAAGTTCTAATCACGTCAAGTTTTATTTATATGTGTTTTGTGTTTATGGAATGGAAGTCGAATTAAAAAAGTGATAGAGGTTGAATTAAATAATAATAAACAAATATATATTATAGTTTGAGGCGCATTTTTTAATCTCTTAAAATTTATATGTTTCTTGAACAGATATTGTAAAAAGGATAGTCCGCTAAATTTTGATTTTTAAGAATTTCAAAATAATTTTTTATACGTTACTCACGTGTTTTGAATGATAATAAAAATCTTAATATTAACAATAAGTATGATAAACTGAATAATAATTTTGAAATGATTTTTTTAAATTACATCCGGAAGAGATGCACGTATTGATTTTTAATATTTTATAAGTAAATTTAATCGATAATTTTATTAAATTTATTAGTGTTTCATAATTACAGTTGTTTAATACAATAACCGCTATTAAGAACCTCTAGGTAAAATTTTAAATAAATTAGAAGTATGGAGTGCTAATCGGCAAAAATGTGAATGTCGGAAGAAAATTTGTAATTCAAAAAGTGAGATACCATCTCCACAAGACTTAATACTTGAATACGTACTGAAAGGATCATACGAGAGTCCACAGAATGTTCTTAGTGCAAGGTTTTCATTTGGAAAATTAATGTAAAATCTACGTCGAACAATTTTAGAGTGATTTAGCTCCTTGGAAAATAGCCGTCGAGTGGAAATTCGGAAAGCTTGAGATTTATAACACTGGAAACTGTGTAGGATACGGAGAAGCTCTGTTTTCCGTGCTTCCACATTGATTATCAAGTAAAAAATTCCTCGGAGTGACATCTCAATTCTGATAAGTGGATTTCCCCTCGACTGGGTGAATCGCTGAAAGCGCACAAGAGGAATCCGACGAGAAGAGTGGGATTGAACGCGCGCCAGGGCAGCTTAGAAAAAACAATTACACTCCATCAATTACGCGCTTTCCACTTTCTTTCACTCTGAGAACCATTCACGAAAGCGCCTTCCTGAAATTTGGTCTGGCAAATAAGCGTTATTACTTTGGACATAAAAGCGAGGGTTGTCCTCGGGTCTCGACTTCCAAAGGGATGGAGAAGCTGTGAACGGCGCCTTCCTTGGAAATGCAAATAATGCGAGGCCCGGGCGAAGGGCAAAAGGGCAAAAAGGAGGATAACCAGGCTAGCGGCGGGTGGGCAAATTGACTCGGCGGGCGCCCTCGTTACAATAAAAATGCCCGTTTCTCTGAGCTGCGAGTTTTTAGATTTGCATAATCGCGCATTCGCCCGTCGACTCTAAATTCGTCCTTCTGCGAGATAAAAGCCCGAGGATGGGATCCGCGGAACCGATCACCGCTGGTGCTCAAAGATTTATTTATCCTCCACCTGGGAGCGGGAAAGCACATAAATAAATACGGATTCTTTGGCTGGGATAATAAAAGCTGGCTCGGATGATCTGAGGACCTTCCGCGAATTCGCACATGAGAAAAGCTTAGCGAGATTCTCGGTTATTTATTACGTTGGAGGAATAGGATTGAATCTCCATCGCAGCGGCGATCGACATTTTTTGCAATTCCGTTATTATCATTAATTATGGAGGAAGTGCTAAGCACGTAAGCGAAATCGCAAAAAAGAAGCACAGAGGGCGGAAAAATAGATCGCTCAAACAAAGCTCAATTAGACGAAAGGCTTTTTAATTTTGGCTCGATCGAGGGTCAGACACGCGGGGAATAAACTACTGCGGGATATCTTTAGAGCGGTTGAGGTTAGTCGAAAGGAATGCGCGAGGAGTGCTTAAACAGATAATCATATTTGCGCAGGGAGGCTCGTCGGCCCCCAACAGCATTTGAATATCTTCAAAATGAGGGTTCGCCAGGATAAACTCGAAAGCAAGGGTTTCACTTTGATGAGCGCGAGGGTGTGTCGCAGCCCCCGGCTCTGGCCCCACTACACCAATCTTACGACTCTGCAAATACATTCAATAAATTCCATAAATTCTGCCGTCCTACCGTTTATTTAACCGTTTATTTATTTAACATGGCCTAATAGTCCTCGATTTAAATCGCAAGGAGCAGCCGCAGCTCTGTGTCATAAGGAAATTTACAGATTTTAGACGCTTAGTTCGAGAATAATGGCTGTCACTCGTCTTACATTCGCAGCCTGAAATGCTAATTTCATTGCGGCTTTGTACTTTCAATTGTCCCAAATTTTAGCGAATATCCAGAGCTGAACTCGCTAGAACTATAAACTTTTGTTGCGCAAAACAGAATGAGCATAAATGTGAAATTGCCCCTGAAGTATGATAGTGCGAACTTTTATCGGTGAATTAATCATGCTTTCAATTCAAAAATTTTGCCCTTGTACTTACATATTCCCAGCTTTAAATTTTCGCGCACAATTCTTGAAGGCATGTTTTTTGTTTCATTTTTATTTTCGCATTAATTAAATATGGAATTTCACCGACCGTCACGTAATTATGACAAATGCGATTCGTGATTGATAGATCTAATTGAAAACATTTGCGTAAGAATACTGCGAATTAGTGTTATTTCTTTTGGTACTTTTATTGACACATACTGCCTTTTCATGAAAAATATATGCCTTGGTTGAAAATGATAAAGGCTACAATTAATAAGTTAATACTATGTGATAAAGCGTTTCTAGTGGTTCGTTTTATTACAGTAATACTTTGTGCGTTGTATCAATTCCGCGAATTTCGCGAATTATCAACCTTTCAGTAAATACAACGTATGTATATTACATTTTGAAAAATTAAAAATAATCCTGGATGAAAAGTAATATGTAGGATTAACATTTTTCTTGTCTTTTATTATTCGCCATGGTTTTAATATTGGGTGTACCAAGCTGTTGCTTGTAATAACGCTATTTACAATTCTTGGAATTCATTATCTCCATTTATTATCTGTCCTTTAAAAAGTGTAATACATCTCAAAGACAGGTAAATAAAACAGCTGAATTCTAGTAAGTGAAATACATTTTCAGCAAGGATGAGTGGACATTAATTATATTTTGCTGTGAATAAGGTAGATATATTTTTTATCTTTAGATTCATCGTAAACGGAAAGATAGTCCAAAAATACCAGTGGTAGTATCTTAAATAATTTAAAGCATCAACCACTCCAATGTGACCTTCAATGGTTTAAATTAAATATAAGATATTTTACGGTAAAATCAATTTGCTTTGCAAACGTAAAATTATACATAAACTTTACAATATAATTATTTTTTGAACAAATGGAAAGGTTCTACAGAACAATAAAAAATAGATTCATTGTAATAGTAATGGTATTTTTGTACCGATTAATTATGTATACTTAACAAGGCTTTTTATTAATGTTAAAACTTGTAAATAATTTTTATCTAAATGAGCTTTGTCTAGTATATAATTCAATATTTTTATTATTAAAGAGTAATAAAAGTTAATTACATTATAATTATTCAATAGAATATAATTTTATATCAACTACAGGAGTTTATTATTTAAGTGTTTAATTTGTACGAAATAACTGCTTCTGATTAACATATTATATTATTAATTTATCGTTCCTTAATAATAATAGTTATAAATATATATCGAATGAATTATTTGAATTGTATCCGTGTATGAGTGAAGTATAATAAAATAAAAAGGTAAGCAGTATTAATTTTGCATCGATATGATTTAAATTAATTTTGGAATAGAACAATGAAGGATTGAATACGATTTTTAGAAAGTAATCGATTGTGTTTATTTGGATGAATCAACTCAATACTCAATCAGCTGATAAACTCAGTTTGTGCTTTATGTAATACATTTCATACAGCGAGCATGAAAGAAAGTAGATGGTTATTGTTATCGTAAAAGTCTTTTTGCTTTCAACTTTGGTGAACAAGCAAAATTTCCCTTTGAGATTATTACCTCCGAGCATTATTTCATCAAATTAAAGTCTAACTTCGAGGGGGAAAGCACCCTTCGACATGAAAATCGTTACGCAATGGCCAAATAGCGAACCGGAGCGCCGAGTGCGCTTAAACTCGGAATCTCCAGCTAAAAAAAACGCGTTATCTTGTTTCTCGAAAGCAAATCGTCTTCCTCGGCGACGTTCCACCACGTCTATTTATCGCGCAAAGCATGTCATAATTAAGCTTAGGCACGATCGTTCACGTAATGCGCTTTCTCCTTCATTCCTAATGTCATTGCGTACGTAGCCAATACGACCTGTCCCGTGTCTCGCCACAATTAGCACTTGGCCCTCGTCATCGGCGACCTGGGAGTTTTTTTCCAGCTCATCTGTGACGAGCGCATCCTTTCGGTCAATCTGGTCCGAGGCGAGAGCAAGTGCCACCTTGGATAACCGAGGTCAGAGGTCGCCCTCCTCCTCTCTTAAAAACGCATTAGCTATTACTGCAATTACTTTGTCTGTGCTTAAGGCTCACGCGTAGCCGACGGAGAAATGCAAGTTGGAATGTAGTCGTTGAATCGTACGAAAGTAAAAATAAAACCTCGAGTATAAAACATTAAAATCCCAAGAAGAAAATAAAGAAAATGGAATCGCCATTGAGACTTTATATATATATATATATATATATATATACATTTTACATGAAATGGAGAGAGTTGTGATCATTTCCATGAAAACATTGACAACTTCCTTGATTAACCAGAAACTTATAAATTACAAGAACTGAGTGTTCCTCTATTGTAGAATTTCCAGGCTAATGATTGGGCTCCCCTGATTGCAAAAAGCTTCTTGGAATGATTAATGCACATAGTTTGCACCGAAAGTTCGATTCCCGACACTAATAAAATAAATGATGCAAAAATGTCGTCCTTCATCGATTGCATTTGCATGGAAAATGCAAATGTCACGCGCGCTTTTGCGTGTCAGCATCGCACTGGAGGTTGTCGAAGCTTAAGTGACTCGACCCAAGACATCGCGATAAACGTCATCCTCGTCGGCTTTTCTACAATCGAAGGATCACACTAGACGGAGGCTCGTTCGGAAAACAAATGTTATCGCTAGCGAGTCGATGCGCTTCTCGATGATGATGTCTGTTCGTTCAAGATTACTTTATGAATGTAAATACAAAGAAAGTAAATCTGAATATAAATTTCAACGAGGAGTTGGTATTGTTTTTTTCGGCTTTCAGACATGTGCTTAGCCGAGAACAACACGCAGTCATGGAACCTGAAATTCGCGTCTTGCACAGTCAAATTTTTTACTTTAGAACATTTTTTCTGACGTATTTGCATGAATATTATCGCCAATGACCATGAATATTAGTGATATACGTTGATTTTCTGAAAGTACTTTGAATTTTATCATTTACTTTCGTAATTATATGTATTTACATGTTTTTTTATCGGTGTGTGGTCACCAAAAATTTTTTATTCGCTTATATTGCAGGTGATTGATGCAGTATTAAATTTTTCTGTGATTATAGTGATAATCATAATTAAATGTGAAATTAGTTTCAGGTCACAAATTTTTGTTGATATAATTAATTGCATGATTCTTTTTTTTTACTATAATTTATTAATTGTACAATATTTTCTTAATGCTTCCGTTTATACAATGTTATAGTAAATAAACAGTTTTTACTTTGACTTATTATTTATCATGATACGAGAAATATGAACAGTCAATTATTAATAATACATAATTACGACGTGGTAAATTTCTCATGTAATATTAAAATACTAAATTATTGAGAAAAATATTAGTATGTATACATTATTTTTATAAATTAATTATTTAAATCAGATAATACAATTACAGCTCACAGTGTATAAATTGAATATAAAATTTTAATAATAGTCAATTAATTAATGTAACTTTATCAATATAATTTTAATATAAATGTTTTTTTCATAATTAAACTTTTGAACTTCATAATATGATAATACCTCATAAGACTTATTATTCTGTTTATTGTAATTAAAATTTTTTACAAAACATAAATCAATGTTAACGCATGGAATGCATGTGAGTAAATCTAGGATTTTTTCATGTTTTAATATTCATAAATTCGTTATAAACCGAGATTTAACCATAAGTTATATCGATTAAAAAACTTTGTATCTTTACTAGCTTTGAATGTTTTCATTATTATTGATATTGATTAACGAAATGGACATTTTTTTTACCAAACTTTATTTAATTTGCGTAAAATAAGTGCAACTATAAATAATAATTGACGGCGTTCAGAAACAGATTTTTTAATTCATTTTTTTACAAAAATATCTTTAAAGATAAATATTTTTTATTTTTTCCCTAATTTTTATGAATATTATTTAAAAATTTTGAATATTTAAATTAAAATATTTCAAAGATAACATCAATTTCTAAAAAATAACTAGTAATTATGTAGTATAAAATGTTTTGAAATAAAAATTTCGATACATAAAAAAATTTTCGCTACAATATTTAATGGAATAAAAAGCATTAACATTATTTTAACTATTTTAAAATTTGATGATAAGCACCTTTCGTATTTATTAATTATAAATTGCAAGATCCAGTCAGGTGCAGGGCGAATAAAAACAAGTCTTTTTAATGTATTTCGTCGACGTTTTGGCAAGAATCACTTGCCTTTGTCAAGATTATTTGTTCAAAAAATTACATAATTTAAAAAATTAGTTTTACACATGTATAAGACAACAATTTTGTTAATAATTACCAAATAAATAAGGCAGGAGTACGTTGGTGTTCAACGCCTTATCAGTCGTTGTTAATTATTTTAACTAATTTAAGATATTAGTACATTTGAAATATACATTTGTTTAATAATATTCCGGTAAAAATCTTGATTTAATAGATTTTCTTGTGAGTCTAATATTTGTTGTATACAGTTACCTAATTTAACAAATTATATTCTTTGTAAAATCATACAATGGCACCTTAATTTTATTATTGAAGAACAATAATTCGATTACACATGTTTCAAAAAGAATAGAAGAATGGATTTTGGAGCAATATTGACTGTTTAGATTAAAAATAATAAATAAAATAATAACTAAAATCTGTGGAAATCTATCTTAACTTCGAGTTGCAGACTTTTCATATAAAAAATGTGAAACGATTCGTTGTTGCTTAAATAAAAACGCAACTCAAGCTAGGACATAACCTTAAAAAGCAATGCTAAGCAATCATGCGATAAGCAACATATCAGACACTGCATATTCTGTTCTGTTAACAGAAAAATTCTCTTATTTGAAGTTCTTATTTTTTTTTATCTCGTTCACTCAAAGTAGGGATAAAAATCAAGAAATTTGATGGATCATCGTTCTTTTTTTTCCTCTTTGGTGACGTAATAACATACATTTTTAATTAAAATTTGACTAAAAAATCTGATATGGTGCATGTATGAAAATTATATTAACCTTATATTGTGCATTAGTTGTAAATCTATACATGCTTTATTGAAACAATATTCAATTGAGTGGTTAATGGCTAATTTATTGGATACGATGTTTTTAAATGCAATTTGTATGAAAGAAAATAGATGCCAACAATATTTAATGACAAAAATTATTCATTATCAAATTATCTATGCTCTGCAAATTTTATTGTAAGTATAAAAGAAAATAGTTGGGTTATTGCTTAATCAAGCTTCAAAGTCAAATTATGCGACAATACTCCGAAAAATGATTGATTTAATTATTTTAATAATGTACCTAGAATAAGAAATTTAAATGTAGTTGGCACCGAAATTCAAGTTGATCACTCTCTATTAGCACTTAATCACCATCATTTCAGGCACAATTACCCATTAGAAAATGTCTTGTTAAAATAAGTTACTGCAATCGTCTTGGTTGTAAAGATATTGAGTAATTAAAATGACTTACGTATCCTTAAACAACAATAGTAAACAATTATTAGTGAATGAACGGGATGATAATGTTTTTTATTGCAAAGCGACTCTTTGATAGACAAAATTTTAAAAGTACAATTAAAATTGAAATGTTTTTGAGAAGCAAGTAATTCACTGTGCAATAATCATTGAAATTTCACCAAGACGTCCTTCATCTCGGGACAAAGGCTTCCGATCCGAATCGCGGTCGACAATTGCATTCCGACTGCTTGTTTCCTGGTTTCCTCCGTCCTTAGCCTTTTCCAGCGATAGCCTGGCCCTGGGAAAACTGCCGGGAAGACGGAAATCGCGCGCCAGAGGCATACGTAGGCGCATGTCGACCTCGACGTATCGCGACGCCTCGACTCACAAATCGTCGGCACCTCGTCTGCACGCTATAATGGTCGTTGCGAAAATAGACCCGCGAGGGGGTTTGCGAGCGGCATCTTCGAGGGGGTGTACCCTGGGGCACGAGTCAGTGAGGATGGCTCGAGGGAGCAGTACTTGGACTCGTCGTCACGAACGCGCAATAAAAGGTAGACTCGCGCGCGTGGTCGAGGAGGTGTGGGTGCGCACATGTGTGTGTACGACGGGCATCACGTAGGCGGTTCAATAGACCTGTCAACTACTGTCATTACGCATTGATAAGGAGTTACGACACCTTGCCACGAAATTCATGCCAATTGTACTGCGAACCGTGCGTATGGCTTTTGTTTTTTGTCCCAAGCGACTCTTACTTAAATTTCAATCTCGTTATCATTATCAGCTTGATCGTCAGGCTTTGATAAAGTAAAGTAAATTCGACTGATAATTTGAGCCAGCTTTTTGTTATTCTGGGCACAAGTTTGCTCCAGATAAGCTTTTGTATTTTTACCCGAGTGGAGGGGTATCACGTCAAGTGTCACACTCTCTGACATTTGCTTTTTATTCAATAAAGAAATATGTAATATACGTTCTCTCCTGCATTTATTATTGTTTTATGGAAGATATAATATACGTATGTACATATATAGTTTCCAACATTATGATGATCTAACGGTTTAGTTGACCTTTGAATTCTCGCACTTAAAGATGCGTGAGTTTTGAAATTAGGTATACTCTCGCATGATATCTTTTATTGTAAAACGTGGAAAATGTTGACCATTGCTTTCAATTTTTTATCTTTCGTATTATTGGACCTCAAAAAACATTCAAACAAATACAATTTAAGTAAAAATAATTCCTCAATTGCACTTTCTTATATTTTATATGGTAATTATATTATAAGAAAAAGAAATTTATTATATTTTGAGTATAAGTCACTAAATACATCGATAGTTTTATGCAATTAATATGAGACTGATCGAGTTTTTAAAATTAAATAATATTAATTGACCTACTTTTATATCAATTGTTTACTATCAATTCATTTTTAAATCTTCTTGGACCAGGAAAAGTACATTTAGAAAAAATTTCTGATCAGAAATAATAATAAAAAAAAAAGTTTTATTGTTCCGTAACATTATTACACCTTTAATGAATTAACTTTACTCTGATATTTTAAAAAATGGCTTGAATATCAATCAAATTATTCTGGAAAAATTTCATGAGATATAAAACCCTGGAAACTGGTTTGTTATGAATGTTAAAGTAACTTGAGTTAAATAACAATTTGAACTTTTTCGATAAATTAAAAAAATTGTTTTTTTTAAAAATATTATGATAATTAAGAAAAAAGAATTAAATACTTTCTACATCAACGAATCAATTTATTAAAGCACTCTAATAAGTTTAATTTATCGAATATTATATGCATTCAACAGACAGTGATTTTTTAAATAATTTTTATAATATATTTACAATTGTTTTTACTAATAGCAGTTTTGATTTATTTCTTGGAAATTCTAAACATTCATTAATTTACACAGCAAATGTGAAACAAAGCTTATTATTATTATTATTATTATAATTATTTTTTTTTTTTTATGTGTTGAATATAAAAGAGGAATATGTATTTAAAAATCAGTTCACTTACAGTCGATTATACCATGAAATAATTCAATATTATATATATGAGAAAATCATGCTTTAAAAGAGAAGTCTAAAAACCGCATTTAAATTAAAAATTTTTTATTGTTCATCTAGACAAATTAGATCTCGTCGTTTTAAAATAGTTTTGCCTGGTTCAGATACATGCTCATGGTATTTAAAGAGATCTGAATCGCAGTGTAAAGTCATACGACGATGACATCACAGTATTTTACCCGTTTCAATCATTAATTATGGACAACCAACCGGCAATGTGACTTGAAATTATTAAATACATATTTTGCATTTCACCTACTTTTTTCATTGCATTTAACTCCGATTTTATAATTATCTTCTCAATGGCACTTTTTAGTATTAACTTACAGCTAAGCTGAAGCCAAGATTGGTTATTTACATTATTCATATATTTTGAGCTGTTTTTTTTTTATTCATTTAATCATTTAATTTGTTTTTTTTTTTTTCATTAATTTAAAATAAAGATTGTTTACGTATTTTCAATTTTTTTTTAAATCTATTGTGCATTAATGCACACACAATTAAAATATTTCATTTATTGAATTTTGACAAACATTTAATTGAGATAAATAATTTTTAAAAAATTTGAACAACAAAAAGACCTTATTTTTTAAAAAACATAATAACACCATTGCACATGGCTCAATGTATCATTTTTCATTTAAATAAAATTTATCAGAATCAATAAATTTTTGAAGTAGTATTGTGGGCAATACAACTTTTGTTTTTTGAAATCAGCTTTAATCCACATTTACATGTGTATAACAATCAATAAATGTTTATGACTTTGGTTTAATCTGAAACAGAAGAAGCAGGAATTGTTAAATTTTCAAATTTTCAACCACATTATTTCTCGATATTGATAGAAATTAAATCGCACGATCGTCCGAGCAAAATGGTTTTATCACACATGCATCTTTTTTTTTTGTAAAAAAAATTTTCTTACTGCGTACTTTTGTAAACATTAAAGTTGACGTTATTTCTTGTTATAAAAATGTCGCTGTTCGCAAGTGTACTCCATCACTAGTTTTTCTAAACGCTGGAGGAAAAAGTTTGATGGATCTTAGTGTTCTGAAAGAAAAAGACAACTTTTTATTACCATAAATGTCTGAAAATGAATTATTTCTTGGATAGTTTTTATGAGAAGAAAAACGGTATATTTAATAAAAAGTTAAGTGTCGTGCGATTTTAATGTCATTCATATCGCAGGTGTGAAAATTTTTCAAAATCTTTTTGTAATAATTATTGAAATAGGAAATTGATTTATCTAAAAAATAAATATTGTTATAAAAATTTGAGATGAAATTTTTATCATTATTGCGTAATATTGTTATACGTCGTTTTAATTGTCTCCGTATCGCTTAAATTATCAATGTACGTATTTACGAATAAAGTAAGCAACTAATAAAATTTCAGACTTAATATTAAAATTTAATTTTTTTATTCAACTCTATTTTTATAATTGTAATTTTTTAAATGCATTCCAAAGTTGTTACGTCAAAAAAATAATACATTACTGCATTGATTGCACAAATAGGTAGTCGTGTAAAAATAAAAATATGAAAATAAATTTTAGAATTTGAATATTTTGTGTTATAAATTAGAAGAATATTTAAATATATATTGTTCATGCAAAATAATATTTTATTTAATATTTTTGCATTATTTGAAACGGCTGGTTTTACTTTATCATTGTTTCATCCCTAAGTAATTAAATGATAAATGAAAATTTCCTTCGGTTGGATGAAAAAATAAAGAAGATTTCTCAATTAATGTTCCACTTTTGTCTTTGCAACAGTGTGGGCGGTATAAAATTAAAGAATTAATTTCTCACGACAATAAAAGGAAACGACTTTCGATCTCTTTTTTTCTCGGTCATCTTGGGCTTGGGTGCTACGTCTTATGAATAATAGCGAATCAAACGCCAGAATGAGCTTCAATTGGATTGAATTTGACGGTCGATATTGATTGCCATGGGCTCGTATATAATAAGATGTATAGGATCATATTTCGTGACTGTAGAGCACAAAGATAAATTATTGACAGCTAAAGAGTAACTGCAGATGAACTTTTATTAATTCATAAATTGCAACTCTAAAAGGTGCACATATAAATAGGCAATCTAATTTTTAAAATAAATTAATACAGTCTTCTTAACTATGATACCAAAGAAAGTAAAATAATAATGACGTGATGCTTATTTAATTAATAATAGTTTAACTAAATTTAAACTATTAAAGACATTTTATACATTATTTAAAATTGATTTATATTAAAAGATATTATTTTATTAACAATGTATTCGGTATAATCCAATGACTAAGAACATTAAATAGTAGTAATAAATAATAATAAGTATCGATAATACGGATGGTTTAAAAATTACATATCAATTTATTCGCATTTTTAATTAAAGAACAATCAATACAAACAGTTATAAATTATATCTATAATAACATCTGCAGAACTTGAGTTAAAATAAAAAAAATTTTTTTTTAAATTTTTAATTTGAATAAATAATAAATAATGATTAATTATTTGAGTATATTTTCACTTGTATTATCAGTATGTCTATTATTAGTACAATAATAATAGTTGTTTTTAAAGACCAAACATTCATTCAATGGTTTATTTTAAGTGTATTGAGTTGAAATACTTGATTTTAAATACTTTTGTTAAATGATCGATAAGAATTTTTTCTGCAAACACTAAAGGTATTGATGCATAAAATTCTGATTTTGTTTAATAAATTATTATTTAAATTATTTTATATATACAATGTATTTATATATCTATAATATATCTCTACATATACGCGTGTAATATTTAAAAATTGTTTATATAAAGGGAATTAATATTTATTAATTATCGAATAGTGGCGTAAAAATTACCCTTGTTCTGAATTATTAATTCGCATTTCATTATTTTTATGGGTGTAAAATAATTAAAAAAAAAAATACTTATGCACTTTTTAATTAATCCAATAAATTAATTCAATTATGAATTCAAGTGATAATTAAAATGAAAGTTGTCAACTAATGCAAAATTAATGCAATGTATCAATGCTTTTTGATATTTTGTGCAGTTATTTATTTATATTCAAAGACATAGTGACGTGAATGCATTGGGAAGATTGATGCAATATCTGATGAGCAAATTACCATTAATATATTTATCCGATACAAACTATCAATTTATATTATGTTTGTTTTATATTCTAGGCTTTTATCTATAAGATTTAAAAAAAAACTATTTTTTTATTCTACGTATTGATTTGTATTTTATATACTTATAATGAGATTATATAAATAAAAACGTAGTTTATTATTAAAGATATAGTTTTGTTTGAATATTTATTCATGTTGAATATACAATTCTGTTCTATCTTCTTGTTTTCACTTCATTTGTTTTTATTAAATTTTACACAAAGTTAAAAAAAAAAAAATTAAACAAATATATTTAAAACAAGTGGACAAGTAAAAATATTTTTATCGCGGAATCCTCATCGCTTAAAATTACTAAACGAGATATAAATAAAATTTTTAATAATTGTAATGTTTTGGACTTTAGATACACGAATCGAGAATTTAATATTTTTGTACAGCAACTGTTCGTGATAACTCACTGCAAAAAAGACACCATAAATTACGAGTTGTCATTAACAAGCATGTCTTGTGAATACGCAGGTCAAAGGTGCAAGGAATGCTTCCGAAGTGGTCTCGCGCTATAATCGGCGGCCTGCTGCTGGTATCCACGCTAAAGTCCTGCGTGGTCCTCGTCATCGGGGACCAAGAACTCGGGGACAGTTCCGAGCGCAGCCTCGACAGGAGCATCGAGCTTAGTGAACTCGAGTATGAGGATGGTTGCGTCCTCGTTGCCGAGGCCGAGTGGAGTTTCTTCAAGGAACCGAGGAACACCCACCTCCTTGACGCATGGGTGAGTATAGCCGTAACTATTACTTATCAATCAATGTTCAACGTTTCTTTTCGAGTTATTTGTCTTACGATTTTAGTTTTAATTTTAATGAGTTTCAATTTTATTCGAGTAAATGCTTTATTTTTCAATGCACGATTTTAACTAAATATTAATTACAAAATCAATTGCAAATTATTTTTATTAAAGAAAATCAACACATTATGTTCGAGTATTTTATTTTTGTAATTAATATACATTATCGATTTTATCTTGATTCTTTGACCAATTTTTATATTTTTATAATTTATATCAAAGTACCATTTTTTCTATACTATTTTAATTAAATAATCACTATGTTTCAATGAAGCATTCAAATAAAAATAGTTAAACGACAATATCGTATATGGTATATAATAGCATATTTATCACGCGAAAAAATCTCTTTTTCACTACATACGCTTTAATATTTATAAAGAAATGATAATATTTAAAGAAAAAATTGATATGTGCAAAGTGGGTTTTTACTCATTTGAATTTTCATTGGTTTAATTCCTTTTTTATTAATTGACAAGAAATGTATTGAATCAATGACCTTAAAATCATAATTAAACTAAATATAATACATTAAATTACATTTGAATGCAAATTCTTTTAAATTACCAGATGATAATATAAAATAATTTGTACAATTACAGAAACATGCTACAATAATGTTTGCGAACTTGAAGAATAATGAAAAACTGCATATGATAAATAGATTTAAAGAAACGCCTGAGACGTCACCGTTACTTTACAAACTTTCAATTATCAAAAACCCGGGTGATGCTTGCTTAAATTCTACAGATTACAGTAAAGTAATAATAGCCAAAATTATTAATAAATATATACTATTGCTATGAACGTTTCATTTATAATTAAATTTATTTGAACAGATACTCGATTTTATTGGGAATAATCGAGTTTTACAAGAGACAACCAGATACTCGGATGGCACCAAAAATTTGACTCGAGAAGGTAAGTCACTTTAATGATTTTTCATTTTTACTTGCACTTTTTTCTGTGTGTTTTGATTTAACAACAATGATTACTTTTATCTAAAGGGGTGGAATATTTATTGGCACACAGTGGCAAAGAAGATGAGAAACTCAGGGTATGGACTTCTTGGCATCAGCAGTTCTCTTCTCAAGCTGACGATTTCTTTATCATTCTTAATCTCACCCAAAAAGCAGCTTTGGCAAATGGTAAGATTGCATTATCTACAATTTATCTATATTTATAAATGGTGTAAAAAGTTTGAGTTGTGTATTCATGTGAAATATTATTTTGATAAATGATAGAAAAATTTAAATGAATGCTAAAATATCCTTTAAATATTTATATGAGGAATAAAGCAGAAATTTAGTTTTCAAAAGCAGGGCTCAATTTATTTGATTTTTTAAACTCTGATAAATATATCTTAGATTTTATAAATGATTCATATATTATGAATTTAAATTTTTGTATGATAAGCCCAAATAAACCCTTGCGATAGTAGCATGCAGTTTAATTTATAATATCTAATCTTGTAGATAAAAACGATGGAATCTTAAACATATATTTCAATAACATTATCCGATTATTTATTTATTCGCTGTATTTAATACTTTATGCTTAAAAATTATCAAGCTTATTTTATTCGTATTAGATTAAATTTATGTAAATATCTCCGAGTGAATATAATTTATCCGTGTACAATAAAATTACTACACTTCGATTGTGCATATTATTTAAGAAAATTTAAGTGTCTATGGCACGGTATCAAGTAGTATACCTCAATATGGGGATTATATAAATTCAAAGTCCATTCATTGTTTTAGAGAAATCATATGTTAGAAGCTATTGGGAAATGCTGGCTGGGGAGCCAAACGCTTATGAATCATTTAAATATCAGTTGGACAGATTGAATGATTTGCGAATGAAGCTTATGAACTTCACAAGAAAACGCCTGGTTGACAAATATAATATCAATATAGGAAATGACAGTATTCCAGTGCATCTACTTGGTAAGATATGTTAATCCTAATTATTATTGAAATGTATAATTTTTTTTACAGTGATTTACCGAATTGCATACTTGATTTTTTAATTTAAAGGCTCTTTACTGGGCTTCGATTTGACACATTTGGCGCTGGATGTAGCTCCTCATCCCAATGTAATTTTTGAAATAAGAAAGCGTTTTTGGGAGAAGGTACGTTATATTTTTATGAACCAGAATATTAATCTAATAATTAATGTATTCAAACGATTTTAATATAATAAATGAAAGTTATTTAAGTTTTAAGAATCTTCTTACAATAATGTAAATTATACGCTAAGATACTATTGCATAACTTCAAAACATTCATTGTATATTGACATAAATATAAACATATTTAAAAATAAAATTTTTTTCTAATAACAGGTTAAATTAATAAAATTATGATATTAACTATAATAAAAAATTAAGTATTACTTCTACAGTATATACATATATGTACTCTTCTGTATTTATACATGATTTTTTTAAAAATATTCGTAAATTTATTTTTATGTAAAAATAATTAATGACCTATTTATTGTATCATGTTCACATTCAGAAATTGATTGGCAAGTCTTTGTATAAATCTGCCTCTATGTTGGGTAAAAAGTTCTTGGGTTACACTCCAAAATCAGAATTTTGGAGTTCAAGTAATTTTAAAGGAGAATGCCCACCAAAACTGATGAATTTTTGCAGACTCGGAAACATGAGGTATTATTACTTTTTTAACATTCTTTTTATATTAACTATCATTAAATATATATGACATTCATGTCTTTTTTAACCATTTATTTTTTAAACTTTTTTAACATTAGTGTCTCCACTTGCAATGAACCGTCTCTGTCAAATTATCTGACTGCTTACAAAAATATTGCCAAAATACTAATGCACCAAATGTCTTCAATAGTTCCCATTTTAAACGATGTTAATCGATATTCAGGTAAATTCTAAGTTTTGTAATAAATTAAATTGGCATAATATAACATTCAACTCAAAGTGTTACTTAATACTTTTAAATATTTTTTCATACTTGTTTATACAAACGGTTATACATAAATAATTTTTCTTGCAACAGTTCTCGATGAAGCTGTCGCTGAATTGTTTTCTATCTTAGCTGCAAGCCCAGCATGGTTACAACATCTAGGTTTAATTGACAAATCCGTTGGTCCTGAAGAAGCTAAATTAACATCTTTGATAATCACGGCTCTAGATGTTCTTCCAAGATTAGCCTACTATATGTCTGCTGACAAATGGAGGCTTGATGCTATAGAGAAAAATGTATCGAATTCGAGGGAGTTGACTTCTGACTGGTGGAAAACTAGGTTCGACGGTATTTTAATTGAAAAAATATAGTTAATAAATAAATATTAATATTAAAATCAATAATAATTATAAAAATTAATTTACTTGTGCAAAATTTTTACAAAAATTGAGTGAAAAATGATAAAAAATTTTTTATAACAATCAAATATTTTACATTAATGATTTTTCTACAGATTGGAAAATGAATTTATAAATACCACTAATAGTGAATTACCTACATTCTTAAGTGATGACCACATTGTTAGCAATAAACCTTACCTTTCGTAAGTATTAAATTTTCATAAAATATATTCACATGTACAAATGAAAATAAAAATTTACAATCAATTATTTAAAATTATTTTAACAGAAAAGTATTAGGAATTATGCTTGCCTTCCAAATATATAATTATATTTTGAAATCTACTGACATAAGGCAAGAACCCTTCGACAAAACTTGTTTGAACAGTAATCTTGTGTAAGTAAAGATTTTTTTACAACTCATTGTATTAATTAATTTTATTTAAGAAGCTCATATGCATGTGAAATTACACATTTTAAAATTTAGTAAAACATAATTAATATCAATATTTTATATTTACTTAATGTTACCCTAAGAACTCGGTTATTGTAGAGTCGATAAAAATATTTATTATCCTAAAATGTTGGAAAAAAAAATGGAAAAATAAATGATTTGTAAAATAATTATAAACTTTAATTTTATCTGAATCATGCATACGCGTGTAATTATTTTACAATACATATACAACGAACGTAATTTCAGTTTATATATGCAAAAAAAATTCCTTATTTAATGCTCATAAAATCATAATTTTATTTTGTCAGAATGCATATGTTGTTCAATAATATTGAATTTTTGAAATTTTTTAAAGTGTAAGCTTAAAAATATAATTTTTTATAGGCGTATAGTACAGAACAATTCGGAAAATTGGAAGATTCTAATTAGCAAGTACATGAATATAGAAGAGATCACTATAAGGCCAATGAGCGACTACTTTGGTGAACTTGAATACTACTTTGAAAGTTATGAAGCTCCAGAACAGAGCTTCGATTTCATCACCAAAGAAATTGAACTTGAGCTGCTGGAGAAAAAGTATCGAAAAATAGCCAACGCACCAACGACGACGACAACCACGACGACGACAACAACCACGACGACGATGACAACGATGCCGTCGGCGTCGATAGATAAGTCGCTGTTAAAAACTTCCAACAGTATTCCCAAGGATTCCCTGATACTAGGCAAGTCAGGAAGCGCGCTTTCCAGTACAACTAGGTCCTCGGATGGAGGAGGAGATGAAGTTGAAAACCTCGAGAAATCCGAGAAGGAATCCGAGGATGAACCAAAGATCAGCACGAGCAAAGCCGTGTGGGCCGTGGCGGCGGTTCTTGTGGCGACCGTCACCATCTGCGTCATCGCCATCTTCGGGAGAAGACGTTGTGCTCGAACGCCAAAGAATCGCCGATACGTTTAGGCAAGGGCGAAGGCCTCGAATTCGACGCCCACCCTCTAGTTCAATTCTAGGTTCATCCCTGAAAACGAGAGACCGAAGATGAAAGATTGAAGGTCGTGGTATTGTCTCTTCACATTCCATACAGAGACTTAATGTTCTGTTTTTTGTAATAAAGTAGCGGAAGAATAGGCAGCACGACATCGGTTAAATCAACGCCTACCCGGTATTCGTCACAAATGTAACATGTTCAAAGCGATCCAGAGCTTTTACGAAGGTCGGCGGGTCAGAATTATGATACGTCTTACGGGGGTGAGCACTGTGACATTATTGAAATTGATTACCTAGAAAGCGTAAATCTTCTTTTTACTTTATGCTTGATAACGATAATCTAAATTGTAATTTTTCGGTTCAATTTTTTGGATGAAAGCATAATGCAACCGATGTAACAATTTGTACGGTTATCACCACAATCGGATTCGCTTGGGTCAAATGTTGATGTAACATTTCTGACTTCGAATCGTCATAGGCGACTTAACACGTTTAAGATCGGTATGGATTATATTGTCGTATTATAAGTAATTGTAAAATTTGTCGTTATAAAACTTTTTCTCTGAAAAAGATCAAGTACTATAGCAATTTATAATGAAATTATTATTATAAGACGTATCTGGATTTTTGTTTGAATTGGTACACACGAAGGTTAATCGGTGCTTATCTTAAATATTAAAATCAAGGACGTGCCAAAAATACTGCCATTGTTATACCAAAATTCGTGTGGTAAAAACTGAAAAATATATGCAAATTCTATCGATTAAATAAAATAAATATGACTAAATTACAAAATTGTTAATTGACCATTTTGGTTACTTAGATATTCCTGTTAGTTATTCATTAATCAGTTGTTGGATAGATTTCTACGGTGGTGTCTGCGGAGAATTCCTTTGGTAGTTTTTATGGATTCTTGCGCGTGTTTTAACAACCAATTATAAATATTATACTTATTATACATATTATACATTAAATATATACATATATTATAAATAATAAACTTACTATACATATAAAAATGGATATATAAATATATATAGTCTGGAAAGCAAACCGGTTCAATACCGAGATATCGTGTTTTCTCATGTTTTTTATAAATAAATCTAAAAAGAAAAATAATTTTCAATTGACAGTATTCCATATGTACTGTGAAGTAATCGTGTCAAAGTTTTTAAACTCAGAATACTGAACGCATTGACTCACAAATAATTTAGTAAATAGAAAAAAAGAATAAAAAAGAGAGAAACACGGAACCGGACTTAGTTCCTTGTCATATCTTCATTATATTTTATTAATTTATGTGTGCCAGTGAATGAAAAAAAGTTGATCTTTTCTGTACATAATTTGCGCAATCAAACTCGATAAGGCATTTTTGACAATTATTATTATTACTATTGTTATTAATTTTTTCTTTAGGATTTATGCATAAGTTTACTTATCGTGTAAGTGAGTGTTTTCATTTGTTCTGTTCTTTATATAATTATGTCGTAAGCCCTGTAATTGTAAAAGTCGCCATGTGCACACTTTGTTATGAAGTATGTATCGATATATAAAGTGTACATGCAAGAGTTTCTTACACCTCTCGCGAGGTTTTATATTTTTTATAAAATTATTTATTTTATACCGAAATTTGAAAAAAGAACAAAAGCAATAAATTTCTATAATAAGGTACAACCACTTATATAAGACTTATTTTTTCTTCAGATCAATAGCAATCTCATACCCTTATTTAACGCGATTTTTACAAAAATATTACAAAAATTGATTTTTCTAATTCTAATACTAATTAATTAGTTTTATTTGTTTGGATACCATGAATTATATACACTATATATTATAAATATAATAAATATAAACAAGTATAAAAAGATTATTTGAAACTGTAAATCTGAAAATACTATGAAAAAGAAGCTTGATTATTTTGTAAAAGTGTTTTTTTAAATAACGCTGAAACCATTATATTTTACAACATGGAATGTGGCGTTTTATTAATCAAGTTTCATACATCAAATGATATTTTAAATTCGGTAACATTAATTTGAGTATTCAAATAGTTTTATTATTTTGAAATGCTTATTAACTGTTGTTATTTTAATGATATGTTTTACAAATGCATTGATCAACTTGACTCTGACTATTAGAATAACTGTGTTAAATTGAATTTTTATAATATTTACTTGAAGCACAAGGAAAAGGTATTTTCAATCAGTTATTAATATTATGTAAAACATTAAAAAATTAGGTTCCCAATACTATTGATATATAATGGTGTTGTATTTAAATTACCGATTGAGTGATTACAAAGCATTTGACGAAGTCTCGAATAGATGTCAGGTCATGTTGAGAGCTATTGAACTGTAATAAAATTAATTTTTGATATAAGAATAATTCATAGTTTGGATTATAAATTATATCATAATTTGTAATGTCCATTTTACATTAATATATGCAAGTTATAAATTGTTTTTTAATTGTATTTGTTAATTAATTAAAAAGTATTTATCGATTGATGAACAAGTCAATCGTTGTAAAAATATATTAATATTTTAGAATACAATTAAAGCATAAAAAAATAATTTATTGGTTTTCTAAATATGTATTGAAGAAATAATGATACGTTAAATATTAGTAAAATATAATTTGTTTTTGCTGATGCAATAAAAGTTATTACAAATATCGAAATATTTTTACATTCTGTACTCTTTAAAAATAAATAAATAAGGTCTAAAAAAATGATATTTATTAATGAATGATGTATAAATATGTATTATTCTTCAGGTATTCAGTTCATAATTCCACGTTAAATTAGATTTCCATTTAATCTTTAAGAGTTCATTTGATAAAGATATTGTTGTATTAATTTATGTAGTTGATTCAAATAAAGTTCACAAATCATAATACTTTCTTTAATATAATTTAATTAATCGTACACAAAATAACTTCATTTAATATTTATAATAATAATTAGCAACAATTTACAATGTATTTTAATTAGCATTAAATTTTAAAGGAACTTTACTTGTATTTCATTTTAATATTAATGATAAACAATTTTGAGTAATTCCAATCATTTAATATTATTTGACTGTAGTTACTTACATTTACTCACTCACATAAATTAAGATTTTCCCACATGTTCAAAGACACTATATGATGCGGGATTAGGGATACTGAGAATCACCTGTTTCAAATTTATTGTTAAACGTCCTTATTTACGTAACCTTTTTTTATAACATATTTTAATATTTTTTATAACGTAACATATTTTCTAATAAAATATTTAAGAGTAATATTCAATGATAGTTTATCAATAATAATTATAGTTTTTTCTTTTTTTTATGTTATACATGTATAATTACATATTATAAATGATATAATATATTATGATAATAATGAATTTTATATTTTAGATATTTATAAAATATAATTAAATCTTTTTTTTATAATATTATATTGCACTTGCAGTACATAGGATTTTGAATTTAATTTAATAAAAAAGAATTTAACAAGTAAACAATTTTTGAAAATTTTTTAAAAAATTTTCAAAATAATTATATTTACAAAATTTATAAATATAATTTATAAAATTCTTACAATGGAGACAGATCAACAAGGTTTACATTTATTCAGAAATATGTCATTAAATTAAAGGATATAATTACTTATCAATTTGAAATATTTACATTTTAATTTATAATCAATATTTATTTTATCGTCCCAATAGTTTAAAAGTAATATCGGTATATTAATTATAGCATTATTTAAATTTAATTAATGTATTAATTTATTGTATAAAATTTTTAACATTTTTTTACAATAAAATTACATGATATAAAATAATTAACAAATCATTAGAAACAAATTTTATTTGTGTTTTATATGTTTATTCTACTTATGGTATTCAATTAAATTTAATCATGAATATGTAAATTCAATTGAATAAAAAATGTAATTAGAATAACGAAAATCATTTTTAAGAAGTTCAGCATCCTTCAAGTTAATTATAACTATACTAGATTATCACAAATTAACTTTTAAAATCTTGGATGATCATGAATGGTAACTAAGAAAAAATCTTAATTGCAAGTTAAAAGAATAATTTTTATGAAATAGAAGAAGCGTTTTTTTTCTCATAACATGTCATTTAATTTCTATTTATTTTTATTGTTGAATAATGTTATAATTATTTTGATAACTTTAAATTTACTCATAAATCAATTTGAAATATTACGAGAAAGGGATTATATAAATTAATTTACGCTACCTTGTAAATGTAAGACCTACTATAAAATAATAACTTTAAATCCGTTCAAAACTTGATTAAATCACTAATTTTTTTAATTTCGACTCAAATGTAATTTATGAATTCAGCATAAGGTTAATTAAAACATTTGTAAATTAAAACTTTTAATATGTTACTTTAACTCTGTATGATAAATTGAAAAATTCCTCGTGGAAGAGCTCTAAACTTATATCACAATAAAGTTTCTGGTTTGTGTTTTCTTTTGAAAATAAAAAAATTCCTATCTACATTTCAAAGAAAGCAGGCTATAATTAACACCAGAGTTAAATCGGTAGAAAATCAAGAAATGTGCAAGATCTAAGTAGAGATCACTGAAGAGTGAACGAAAGCCCGTACTTTTTCATTTTTCACTAACGAACTCGTTTATCAAGTTCTGGTAGAATAATCGAACAAGAAATTACGCAACCAAAGCACGAGAATCCCCTTACAGTTTTCAACACTCATACCATATTTCCCATCGAAAAAGGAAAAACGCCTGAAGCACGAAACGAAAATCCTGAAGGAGAATGAGGATGAGGATGCGGAGAGAACGAAGCAGTATGTTCCGGTTTGACGTGTGCGCTCACACACGAGGAGGGAATAAAACCCGGAAAACTCCCCGAAATTCCTTTGTCTCATTTTCTCAGGAGGCCCGTTACTCACCCTCTTATGTGGCAGGCACGAGGCAGGCAGCTTTCTTTCTGAGCTTCTTGCGGGGGTGAGAATCAATAGGCGTGCGTCGCCTTTTCTGGCGCTTCGTTGGTTAGCCGCCTGGTGGCGCCTGCGGTCAACTTATCACCCAGATAGACATTGGCGTGGGGGTGAATGATTTAGCTGTGAATCGATCTCGTAAATATCGATGGGGCAAGATTCAAGGTGAGATACACGTTGTGGATTTAGCCCCAAAAAAATTCCCATACTAAAGTTTCTCATGAACTCCATCTTTTTTTATGCGTCATGATTTTTACCCTGTATATTTCATATATATTGCAATGGACGTTTGAACCGATCAGGAGAAACATTATTATTTGCAATATTATTAGATTAGCATAGACTTTAGTTTAATAATTCGAACTTCATTTTTATTGAAACAAAAATATTTTGCTGTAATTTTCAACACTTTTAATTGACGAATTTTTTAAATTAAGTATTCGAAAAATAATGTTAATTAAATATCTTACTTTTGTAATTTTATCTAACTAAATATTATAGTACAGAGTAATATAATCACAATACCCTTAAAATGTAAGATACACGAATAAAATAAGTTCGAATGGCGTGTAGAAATAATAATAATATTGTATTTTTAACTTTGATTATATGAAAAATTAATTCCTAATCCTACGAATAAAATTTAATATTTGGTGGTATTACTTAGTCGTTATTATCTATTAATTTATATTAATTTATTTAGTTATATTAATTTTTTTTTTGTTATTAAAATGAAAGTTATGGTATTGATTGAATATTTAATGTTTTTTATGTAATATTTAAAATTATTAAGGATAAACAAAAAAAATGAATGATAGTATATTTTGTTAAATAATAAAAGTAAGGTGTTGCAATGGTAATAAAATGCTTTTTTATATCCAAGGAGTAAATTTATTCAATATTTATTAAAACAATATAATGTAAAATTGAAAGTTAGACAATAACTTATAAAAATATTTACAATTACTTTTATGAATTTAAATTACAGTATTAATTTGAAATACGATTGTATACGATTAAATTCTTCTTTTTCAGAGTGTCCGCAATATTTTATCTTTGATATACATTCTATAATGCTGTAAAAATTATTATTTGTGAGCATTGGTTATAGAAAATAGGAAATATAAATTATAATTAAGTAAATTTTGCCTCAGTGTCATAAGTAAAGGCGAAATAATTAAAGATATTCTGGCAAAATGGATAGTTCCTCTTTAATGTCCTGTACGAAATAAAGTATCTGGTATATTGTTTTGCATAAGCAGGCTAAAAAATTTTTGAAATATGTATGGATCTACGAAGATCCACTCAGAAATTACGATCTTTTATCATTGAGGTTTTATCCCTTGGAAACAAAAGAAAATGTTTCACATACGCTTAAAAATTTTCGTAAAAATTCGTGTAAAATTTAGACATATTTCAAGTTCATAATAATATAACAAGGCGATGATCGTCGAAAAATCGGGGTTACAAGTTGTAGTTCTTAATTACATTCACATCCAAAAAAGAATGTTTCCACACAATAATTATAAGCATGGAAGGTGTTGACACAATTTACCTAATATTTCAAGTTCGCCAAATAACAAATTATTTTCCCAAACGGAAAGAAATATTAGTATTATTTGAGGCTTTTGGTTTAATCCCCGTTCAAATTGCCTTTATTGTAAATGGATCTCGCTATATCGCAAGCGGCTCATTAGATGAACCTGTGAATATTTCCGGGCAAAGGTGATTTGAATTGAAAATGGTCAGTCAATGCCAAAACAGTGGTTCCTTTCTTATTTCAAAGACAATTGTGACCGTGATCGCGCAATTTTGCACTGCTAGGATCTCGTAGCTCCTGTGAGTCTCAAAGCCCAAAAAATCGATCCAAAAATTGTCTCAACTGGTTACAGGATTGAAGCGCGGAAACCTGCCAATGTCTCCCCCCGCGACTAGGATATATGCACTCGCACTCAGGTAACAAGATGGTCGGACAAATTGAATTTGAGAGAACAAAAGAACTCTCTTTTCGCTTTCTTCTCCCCTCCCCTCCCCGCCCCTCATGTATTCTCAGGTTTTCATTGCAATGCACAGGCAGTACCGAGAAAACTTGAGATGCGGTGAGTTTTCTTACAGATGTAGTGACGATTGACTTTAAACCAAGTGTCGTTGGCTTGTGTACTATCGCGATAATGTTGAGTTTACTCCACTTAAAAAGTGTAAGAATGGGCTTGGGTATTTGTGGTCGCACGAAGAATACAACTATTTGATCCAAAAATACCGCGGACTCTTAAACTGCACGAATTGCTATAAATAATTGCCGCTCTGACACATCTAACATCCATAAATACATTTGTGAAACGTTACAATTGATTGACACCCAGGTCATTATTTCCGTAAGCTCACAATTAATTTTTATAAAATTATCAACATTTTATTTATTTATTAGTTATTTTGCCAACTGTGCGTACTGTGCTGTTATTTATTTTTTGAAATAAATGTATCGATCAATAATTAATTGTATCCTCGATGATTTTTAATATTACTCTTATTTCCAAGTTATTCATCAACGAGGCTTTCTTTGATTATCATATTAAATTTTGTCAAGATATGTAATTTCATTTACATTTTTTTAAATATCTCTTTTCATTTAATATTACTTTTGAAATAAGATTTCATTAAAAATCAATAAATAAAAGAATTAAAATGAATTTTTTTAACATTTTAAAGTAAAAATTTTTTGAAAATATTTTTTTATTGTACAATTATGGTAAGATTTTTTAGTAGTAATATTTAAATTGCTATAATTCATGTTTTTAATTACAACAAATTTCATGATCTGTGTTAAAATTAAAATTTCTACGTTTACAAAACATTATGAAACTTTGAAGAAATTCTATATCAGTTTTTATTATATTGATTTGAATACCACGAAGTACAACAACATAATTTCAATTTCAATAAACTGAATTAATTATCGCGCCTGATAAGATTTTTATCCGGCGTAAAGAATATTTCCTCGATAAATATTCTGAAAATTGCAATTATTGACAATCAAAAAATATATTTATTTATCTCTAATTTGTTTAATTTGAAAATTATTAGAAAAATATTTATTCGTCAAATTTTTATTGCTCCCCCATAAGGGAAATATAGAAAATTCTAGATTTTCGTTCATATAAAGCATAAGCGAATTTGAACGTTAGAATATTGAACGGATTTTTAATAAAATATGCTTTTAACAGAGTTTACCAAGTAGCTGAAATTCGTTCTGATGGCTCTATAAAAAAGTTAAAAGTATGACAGCTGGATGCAATGTTAATTTTGAAGATTGTTTTCGTTCTCTTTTTTAAATAATATAAATTATGAAAATTACTTTAGAAACACTTGTAATTGCAAATATTTTTAAAGAAAAAAAAAATTGATAGATATATTGCTTTGTAATGTCTTTTTATCTACTTGATTTGTTTTAATTCAAAATTTTATAAAATTGTGATAAATGAAATTAAATATATTAGTTAATTGGATTTATATTAGATGAGTATGCTTCCGTTACACCAGAACAGTTGAGTAAATGATTGCATCTATAGTCTTGTGATGTACTTTGTCACTTCGTAATTAAAAATCGATAGATGTATACTATTTGTAGGTCGGAATGATGTAAAAAGGTTGACGCTGAGGATTCTCTTATGTAAACACCACTTTATTTTTTCGTTTTCGAAGTTTACCAATATTTTTATATTGTCTAAAAACGTTTTCATTATTGGTAAATGTTTGCATTTACAGTGCTGATAAACTGTATATGCAATGCAATTATAACTTGGAAAGTAATTATAGCTTCTAAAATCTTCATTTCAAAATCAATTTTCAAGTGTTTGTATTTAATTTGGCACATTTATAAATTGACGTTGAGAAAGTTCCTGTTACATATGAATAGATCTTTGCCCGAATCGGATCGGATTTCCTGCTCTTACAATCAAGTAAAAAATCGCTGGTGACATTCACGAGTAATAAATGCGACCACGGAATGTCAGAGCGAACCAGTGAATGGAAATCCAGATTCAGAGCAGTAATCCGGTTTCGCGTCATTTCTCAAAAAATTTTCCCCACAAGAGGAGATAATCAACACCGTCAGAGCCAGAGCTTTATAGAAAGCTCCGGGCAGTTTAATGATTAAGTTGGCTCCATTGACGAGGAGGACGAGAGCTTTTAAGAGTTCATTGTCATCGCCGACGCAGTAAAAATCCCTTGAATCCGACGGGAAGGAGAAGAAATGCTTTCAGCTGCGAGGGAACTGCTCGACCCGAATGGCGGTTATCTGGGGGTTGTATCGATGGCGAGGTGGTGCGGCGACGTTAGAGTGCGTGGGACATGCGCGCGATCGACCATTGGCGCATGCGCTCCGGGTTTCGGGGTGGTAATCTAGTGACGGGAACGTCTCCGAGCCCCTCGGCCCCGTGCATACATCGTAGCTCGTAGAAGACGTCGGTCATGGTTCTTTGACGTGTGCGCGGCCCATCTCTGCTCGAGGAGGTTGTGGTGTTGCTCGTGGAAGTCGATGAGTATTTAAACTTGACGAAACTAGGTGTACCATCACAAATACCAACCCCAAAGTGCGGGGACAGTGCGACAAAGGGTGGAACGCTGTATCTAGCTCCCAGTGCCAGTAGCCTGTGTTCCCCAGAAAGTGAACATTGCAGACGTCGACGTTTTTACCGGTACGTAGAGAAGTTATTCTTCCTCTTCATTCCCGTCGAAGTATCGAATCCTCAAAACGCACCCTCTGAGGTTTATCCTAAATAGAAGCTAAAGGTTCGATAGAGTCTATCGTCCTTCTTGGCTTTCTATGTGTGAGTCTGGTGGAGAGCTTGCGCGTGCGTGCAAACAAGAGGTCGGATGTATGGCTTAATTCAGCCCTTATGTGTGTGTATTAGACGATGTAACAACCTTTTACCTTGCGATCTTGCCTCAAACTCGGCCTTGATGTGAATTTGTTATCGCTATCATCAATGTATATCCCGGTAATTTCGTCCAAAGAAAGGAAAATTGGATGACTGTCGACATGGTCGACATTTTGCGCAACGTTCTTACTCTGGGAGCTTCTCCAGCCGAAAACAAAAGCAATATCTATTTTTGCTCAAAGTTTTGACAAATATCCTTATTTGAAATAAAAAAGTAAGAATAACGGTATGATATGAAATACAGTAATGCTGAGATCATAAAAGCTTCGAGAAATTCAGTAGTGGATGCAATTGTTTTTTGATTTTTTGGTTTTCGATATTAGATTGATTCATGATACGTACTACAATTCATAAAATTCAAATAATTTACACAAAAGATGAAGTTAATAAATTTTTGAATAACTACTAGGTATTTGATAAGTAGTATAAAAAAAAAAAAAAAATTGATTCATTCGAAAAAATAATTTATTTTATCAAAAACATATTAAACACGCCTTATACACCAACCGACACGTACGCGTCATTACAGACTTGCAATATATATATTACTTATTTATTTATTAAAAGATATATACTTATATATACTTATTTGTGTCAGACAAAACTTGGAGGATCATGGTGATACTTATTTTTCCTTATAAAATATGGGATTTACTTTGACGTAAAAATATTTGGTGGAGGGTGTTTCAAAAAATCAATCGAAGCTTTTCAAGTTTTTTTTCTCACTTTTTGAAGAATACTACTGAAAGAAATACACATGGATTTTAATAAAACTTGAATATGAATAAAACTAATAGTTGAAAAATAAGAGTATTTACAAAGTTACATATCGGTTGTTATTTTTTTCACTAATATTTGATTATGAATTCAATAAAAAACATAACGGACCTTCTAATAACTAATTATCAGATTTTTTATGATAAATTTATGTGTAGCTAATACAATACATGCAATGTTTTCTCATTAAAGAATATAATTATTTTTTTTTATCGTAAAGTCCTTTATTTCAGTATTTAATTTGTAACTTTACACATTACTCATGTAATAGTCCTTTAAAAATTTGGCTATTATTAATACCAACTACTCGTTAAAACTTTTTTTTATCGGTTAAAGATATTATAATATAATTTTTAATATTATAAATTATTTTTTTGATGTTTCTACACTGCCAGTAATTCAAATGTTAAAAATAAATTTTTTTCAAAGACACCTTCCATGCATATTTAGAATATTTAGTCTTTATTTAGAAACAATATACATACGAAAATAATTTTTGTCTGATTTAATAAATAACATATTTAATTTATTTGAGTCCAATTTTATATTGGGGACATTAAAATAAATTAGTAATGTAAATAATATAACCAAAATTAGTCAAAATATTTATAATTAAAAAATGATTTAAATTAATTTTTAAGAAGATAAAATTTATTCTATAATTTTTTTTTTTTTTTAACAATATATAACATATAAAATGTATTAAAATATCAATAAAAATAGATTTAGCTTTATATATTTTTTTCAAGTGTTTCATTACACGTTAATATAAAATTAATCTAATATTTTTTTTTTAAGGCACATTGTGTACAAAAATAACGAGTGTCAGTTGATCAATAAGTTTTTACAATATGTTTTACTGATCAGTTGATACTCAGCTGATTGCATTCAATTTCACTTTCAATATTAACACAAAAAGTATTAATAATAGAAACTACTTATTAGTTACTTTCCAATAATTTAATATGTAAAAATAAAATAAAATAATAACTATTCAGAATTATTTTTGGAAGATTTAACAGAGTATATAGATTTTTTTATTTTGCCTTCTACACGCCTAGTCTAAGCTCTCAGTTTATGTGGAATTTAGTTATAAATTAATTAAATAAAGAGCAGTTTCATTGTTTTAGGCACCAGTGACATGCGCACAAACAGCCAGTCGAATATTAATTATTCATGTATCGGGTGTGATTGGTTTGAGCAACAAAATTAATTTTTCAACACCTACAACTTCTTATAAATCAGATGATAACAAATGACCGACTGGAAAACAGCTCCGACAAAATAAAAAAGTGACTTGGAGGAGCAAATTAGGTAAGTCAGGGTTCGGGTTTCTGGAGTTGCTCGAGGTTTCACTGATTATCGGATTATTGGGTGTTTTTCAATTGCAATTTAACCGAGTCTTATCGAGCAGGTAGCGAAAGATTTATCTCGGGAAATGAAAGGTGCACACGCGACTTGCGACTTACACAACCGGTAGCCTTCGCACTTTCTCCTATCAGCAGAAAGTCGTGGCGAGGGTTCCGAGTCGGAGACACCCTGGCGAGTCACACGACTCTCGGGGGGATTCCCCAGGCTGTGAATTGAACAAAGACCGAGGAGGAGGAGGACCCGTTCCTCCTTTCTCCGAGTCAACGAGCTGAGTCAGTCTCGACGGCGGCGGTGGTTACGGTGGCGGCCCGATAAGGTGAGGGCGCCGCTTCCTCGTGGAAGCCGCGGTGGGGCAGCCGTTCGCGCGTTCCTAGAGCGGCCGGCCTGGCGTTGCGCACGTGCGAGTCCCGAGGCTCATTCGTAGCGAGGCGGTGAGTGCGACCGGGCAACGCCTTGGGGGCGAGGGTGACGACGTCCACCGAGGCGCGAATGTCACGAACGAGGGGAACGCGGCCCAGTTTCACCCGCGCTCTCTGTGCCTATCGATCCGCTGCTACTGCTCGGCCTCCTCACCTCGAGAAAGAGCTCCCGTGCCAGTCGCCTGCTGCTCACCAGGAAGAGCTGCTCTCCGCAATAAGAATTCGCCGAATCCAGGGAGTTTTGCAGTACGAGTTGTGATTGACGTGAAAGTGTCGATTCCCGGGACTCCCCAGAATTCCTGAAAAAGTGCGGGCGCCGCTGTTTTCTCCTCCGAAGGTAAAGCGCCGGGAACTTCGATCTTTGCAATAATGAGTGAGCCGCTCAGCACTCGTGTTTCACTCTCAAATTTAATTTAAGCTAAAATTAACTGTGGGTGTGAATGCCATTCGTCTGTTCGTCTGGTCGACTCCAATCGATTAAACCGAAGGTGCAAATTGGAGTAAGATTCGTTCGGAATACTAATTATAAGCGGATGCACGCTTCTATTTTATTTTTCAAATTCCTAGTGTATTTGTGTTCAAAAAATATTGCTCCTTTTCCACTTGATTTAGGCTTGTATTTGAAAATTTCCGTACTTTGTATATTTTTATTTATCAAAAGTAATCAATTGTAATTTAAGACGAGTTTTGGCTCGAGTGTCTTTCACATTCCGTGTTTTTACCACGGAAGTTAATCATACATTTGAGTTGGCATCGAATCCTCATTAGCATTTCTTCCTACCCATTCAATTTATTTTTTGTAACGCTTATCACTAATTCAAAATTTCATTATTTTTTTTTTTTTTAATTTTATATGTACATAAATTCAAAAGTCATTGATGCAACTATACAATATATCACGTTTTTATATAGCTCACGCGTGATGTATACATTATGCAAAAACCGCAATGTACTTAATTTTTTAAATTTTATTTATTGTTTTGAACTATTAAAGTTTTCAAAATTATCATGTAATTTTATTTTATTCTATTACAGATTAAGTAAATCGATTAAATGTACTATAATGTTTTTTTAAAAATCCAATGCACTGTTATTGTACACTTTTAATATACATTGTTCCAACTGGTACTTTGAAAATTTTATGATTGAAATTTTTAGAAAAGTTTTTGATTTCATTACAAAATTTTTTCCGATATATCTTAAAGAATATTTTCTTTAAATAATGAAAATTCTAAAGACCAATATTAATATATATATATTATGTAAATAATGTTATGATTCTAGAAGATCTATATTTAATAAAGTATATTTGCTAATCTCTTGAATTTATCTCTTGATATCATACTAATAACGAGTTCTTAAGAATAATAAATATAAACAAAACTTTACCATAAAATCATAATTTTAATAATCAATTATAGAGTTTACATTTTTAATTAAAAATTTATTTTATGCTTGAGAATGATTTAAAGATTTTAATATACTTGAATACAACAAGATCATGTTATTTTTAATTAATTGTCTAGTGCCTGTGCTCAATGCATAAATATTTTTTTAGTTTTTCTTTTTTAAATAAATAATGGAAATAAATTAAACAAGATAATGTATTTTTATAATGGTATGTTGCTAATGAATGGAGACAAAGAAATCTTGAATCTTATTATATTCTGGTATTTAGAAAAGCAGTAAGGAAGCTTAAATTCTAAAAATGAAAATTCTTTGTCAATATATAAATATTGCATTGAGTGTGAAAGTTTAAAATTTTAATTTTATACAAAATGTAATGGACACCGTGTAATATTTAAATATAATAATGAGACGGTTAAGATTAAATTATTGAAATTCCTAGGATAGTGCAGAGAATGTACATAAAAATAATGAATACAATAATGTATATTTATTTAAAACAATAATTAAATTTATTCCTAAAAATCTATTTTAATAATTTTTTTATATATATACATAATCGATTTCTGTACGAAATTTTCTATTTTTATAAATGACATTTCATGGGGCACTTACTTCATCGCATGATTATCGACAGCTACGATTAAAATTTCATCCGCACTAAGCGTTTGTGTAATATTTTCAAGAAACAATTGTTATTTAAATTAAAAGAGCAAAAGAGGTAAAGTTTGGCCAACAAATCGAGTCTAGTGATACATTTTCTGCGTCGTGCACACGCACTTACGTAAAAGCACATAAATACGCTCGTAAAAGTGGAGAGCAACGTCCAGTTATACACATGTGAATTTTTTCCCTTTACTCGTTTTCGTTTTTACTTTGATTTTACTCGACTGCGCCTCTGGCACATATACGTGTACGCATACATACATTCATATATAGATATATGTGAGTATTCCGAAAAGGTCTTTGGATTTGTTCAACCCTCATATTCCTTTGTGACCTCCACGTAACTTTTCGCAAACCTAGCACTTTTGCCCTTTCTTTAATTTTGTAAATTATGTTTCGTTCGACTTTTATTACATGCTTGAATTAATAAAAATAATTTGATTGTCGTAGAGCTGTCACTTTAAATTTCTTCTTTTTCAAGACTTGAGTTAGACCGAATATGAGAAATCAATAAAATGAAAATCTTAAATAGGTTCTGCTTCATTCTCTAGCAAATGTTGTTTATCAATTTTAATTTTTAGAAACACCCAAGTAATAATGTAGGTCTTTAAATGGATTAGAGTGGATTTAGAGTTATTTTTCTTTACGTTATCACCGTACATTTCATATTTTTCATTCAAAATTTTACAATATCAAATGAGCTTTCAAGAGGTTGTTGTTGCATGAAAAATGGTCATTTTTCATTCAATAATAAATCGCCCATTTTATCTCATATTAAATAAGCATTAAAAAATACCAACAACACTAATAGTTTATTATGCATTTTCGAGGTTTACTAATGAATTCGAAATGATTTATTGAAAGCTCGTGCGAAGTGATCGAGTAATATTTATCTGCATAAGGTATCATTATCACTAACGTTATTTTAATTGAGATATTTTCTACAACGTGGGTCTATTAAGCATTTGTTTAATAGAACCACGTACTTTTAATGATGCTAATAATTAGTATTTACCACTTGATTCTCAAATATTTTTCAACGGTATATAATATGTATAAAATTGTACTTTTGAAAATGAAAACGTAAAATGCAATCAGTTTCGGTAACTTTACTAGATGATTAATAGTAAAAATTGATAGTTGATTGTACTTTAAAATTAAAAGATGAACCAGGATACTTTGTGTGAAATACGCGAAACATTCTATATTACAGTAGAGCAATTTAATTTTTTTAACCTCAAGTCTTACTTGCCCGTTTACATCACTAAAAAATGAAAATGGTTCAGGTCTTGTGGCGGTCGTAAAGGAGTTTGCTAAAAAAGAAGCTGATTTCTTCCTTGACACCTTGATATCTAAAGGAAATTTCATGGCTGCGAATATCTACCTATGAAGTTGGTTTTTTCATATGAAATGGCGCATATGGCACCGAGGAATTTCCTGGCTCTCGAAATAGAGGAACACCCGATGGTGCTTCGGGTGAAAAAGCGAGAAAGAAAATTTTGCAAAGCTCATTATATACGTCTGCTTGTGCACATTCCGGAGAACAACGTCGAGGATGTTAAACTATTTTTGTTTTGGAGTCGTACCTGCGACTGTTATATGATAACTTAGTTTGTTAATTCGGATGAAAGAGCGGCCATTTTTTATGCTCTCACTTTCTAACACTACACTTTTTTAAATACGGTTATCAGGCTCCTTTGAATACATGTTTATAATAATCTCCAACTATACTGTATTTTTTGTCATTGTGCAATTCCTCTGCTGTTGCATACTTCACTCTTTCAATTCGATGCTAAATCTTTAATTTTCTTCAATTTCGGAATAATTTAAGTGTTTCATTTGATTGTGGCGAAACAAAATTTAAATTCTTGATGATGTTTACTTCTTTAATTCTGTAATATTCTTGGTTTAATTTCAATAGAATTTTTTCAAATAAACATTGAAACCAATATAAGAGATTTATAACCTCAATCACATTTATAAATTATTTTCGAATCATTTCTGCAATATTTTCCTACGATTTTATACTTACTAGTAAATTGTATCTTACGGTAAAATAACAAATGCATCTATCGATATTTAGCACACATAGATGGGAATTTATAGAATTTAAAAGTACTTGACCCTGACACTACATTACTCAACCATTGTGAAATATTTCAATCGGATATGTCGACATTATTTATTGAATATTTATCTATCAAGATTATCTATAAATGTAAATTTCTTTATTCTAAGCATTTTTGCAAATTTCTATGTAACTAATTATTAAAAGATAAATTATATCGCATAAAAAATTTAGTAGATTTTATATAAACATGAATTTTATTGTACAAATACTTATTATAATTAACATTTATAGCACTTACAATAATAACTTTTACACTACTGAAAATTATCATACAATCGCAGAAAAATAATTTGTCCGTATAATGAATATAATAAAAATAATTTTTTTTTCATACCATAAGTTTAAAATAAAATATCTTAATTATCATAAAGGATAATACTTTTGTATCTGCTTCCCATTATTCTTAATTGTTGCACTTAGAAATGACAAGAAGTGTAAATTCGTAGGGACTTATATGTAATGTACTCATCCACATTAAAACGCTAAAATAAAACAACACATCATTTGAGACACGTTTAGTAATTTGAAAATAATGCAGGCATATATCTTTTAAAATTTTTTTAATTTATAGTTTATATTTTTTTAATATATTATATTTAGTGGGTTTAAAATAAATTACTAAAAAATTTTAATGACAAAAATATTATATTTATTGCGCGCATACACATTAATTACAAGATAATTTTTTAAATTTTTGACAACTAGTAAAGAAATTGAAAGATTAATTTTTAAAAAACTTTATAAGAATACTTAACAAATATAATTAATGACTATTTGAAGAATATGTCTTTAAATTATGATGGTTTATAACTATTTATTCCTTAAAAAAAAAATTCGTATTTTTTTAATGAAATTATAATATAAAAAATATTACGTAAAATTGAACGTAAATGGACAAAGTGACAGCTATTTCTAAAAAAAAATTTTTTTTATTTGAATATAGGTGAATAGGTAGTTCAAAGAATTATTTCTGATTTTTTATAGTAAAATTAAAAATTACCAAAATGAATTTACACAGTTACTAAGTAAATTCTTAAAGAAAAGAAAAATTTCAATTATTCCTTATTCACTTCTCTTGGAAATTTATGCACTAAAAAAATAATCCAATATTTCAATAATTTTAAACTTTAAGAAATAACACTGTAATTTTAAATAATAAAATTTTAATTGTGAAAATTTAATTAATGCTAATGAAAGGCAACTAGATTTCTACATTATAATAGAGTTGATAAATCGAATATTAAATAATAATACAAGATATTAATAATTTCTCGTTCGGACAAATAAACAATTTGTGTTTGTTAATTGCAATTTAATTAACATAAAACGGAAACAAAAATTCGTCATTGCTTTACAATTCATTTGCTTTCGAAATCAATATTAACCTACATATTGTACTCAGAAAAGTTTTGGTATTCGACAGTGGAATCAACCGACAGATCGACACGTCCTCGATTTGTGAATTAGAACAAAAATAGACTGGATAAAAATGATGTAGATGCCCTTTTTCATGATATATTCATAATATATTCTTCATGTTCCTCGTCAAGATTTTATTATTCTTTATCGAAGTACTCAGGCAAATGAATGGGAGAATCAAAATTAAAATTAATATCTTTTGTTAATGAAATTTAAGAAGAAAAAGCTAATAAGATTGTTAGATTTCAGTTCAGCTATACGAGAAGAAATTTCATATAAATAAGCAATTTTAGAATTGAATAAATATTTTAATGTAATTCTGATTTGCAGTACTGTAAATTATTTTATTCAATTTTAAATTATGGTTATTGCTTGAGTATATTTTATTTATATTATTATTGTTAATAAACTATAAATTTATTGGAAAAATTTTTTTATTAATATTAAATATTATGTAAAGTAAAATTATGTGTAATTATTTTCCTTAATTGCAATTTGATATTTCATATTTATCAGAATTTAATATTTTTATTGAAGGCTCTATGATTAAAAATTTAGAATTACTATATTCATATTAAGAATTACTTTATAAATTTAAACTATTAGAAGTTTTTAATTTTATTAACAGAGACTATTACGCATTGCCAATATTTATTCTTTCAGAAATAATATGTAAAATTGCAAATGTATTTGGTAAAAAGAGAAAATATTTTTTTTTTCATATCATTACAAGAGCGAGTATAAAAAATATTATTTAATTGCAAGTATTATAAGCTTTTGAATAGTAATTGCAATGTAGTGTCGACATTCAATCTTCAAAATTATATAATTTATATAAATGGTTAAAAACTATGCCATGCCAAAGACAATAAAATTGTCCGTCATCCAATATATAAATAAAAAATTCGTCTCAATTCTGAAATAATATCATAATAATTTAAATTTTTTATTAATATTTGATTTTTGTTTTGATGAATGAAACTAATTTTATGGTTTAAGAAAATGTTAATTTACTGTTATTATAAATCTAACACCTTTGAGAAGCTATGTTTATAGTTAATTAAATTTACATTTTATAATTATAATAGAAAAAAAATATTACTACTATTACTAAAATAATAAAGATATTATTTTAAAGTATTTCGAAAAAAATATCGAATGATTGAAAATGATTGAAAATAATGTTTTGATTTCATTATGATATTTATGGAATAAGAATATCAAATAATTGAATTTTATATAATTATTTTAGATCGTAAAATTTCTTTTAACGTGTGTGCATACTTAGCCATTTTATATGTAATTATTTAATATTTAAATATTTATATTTAAAATCAAATATTTACTAAAATTATATGCATTATTTTCCTTGAATATAAATTTTTTATTGTGACTCTTTGATGAAAGGAAATAAATTTAATATTAAAAATAATTTCTTTTTTGTGATAACGGGAATAATATAATAATATAATAACAATCTCATAATTCATTTTAATTTGAAGGAAATTACAAATTTACGTGTTAATTATGTACGATAGTAGCTTGAAATTTACACGGAATGTCTTATTCAAAAGAATAAATGTTAGAAATGCTGTAAAAAATCCGTTTAAAATTTAAAGAAGATAAACTTTTATTGGAACAAAATGGACTAGCTTAAAAAGCGAATTAAGTTTTAAAGATTTCAAATTACAATACTTGTTAAGAGTTTGGCTTTTTATAATTACGCAAGGATTCTCTAATTTCCCGTTAGGGGGCTAGGGTCGACGCTGATGAGTTCAGATGTTTCCTTAAAGTACAAAAGTTAGCGTACTAATAGCCGCAGTAACGACCTCTAGGAGCCTGCGTACTAAATTTCCATCTATAAGACAGGGTGGGGTTGGTTAGCCTCGGACTTCCTAATGCCCCAATGAGCTGCCTTGAAGGAAACGCAATTATTATTTAGAGTAATTATTTGGAAAATTATTCAAAATGCATAATAACACGATAGGCTAAATAATTATTTTATTTTAGTATATTTAATATATTATTTTTTCTAGTTTATTTTTCACTTTATTGAATATACGATAAATATATCTGTATTAATTTAATATATATTACCCAAAATATATTTAAATTAATTTATATTTCCTATTTGAGTATACATATACATGTCATTCGTTTTTTGTTTCGTTATTTCTGATCTGATAAAGAAAAGCAAATAGAAAAAAAGCAAATATTTATTACTGTATAGAATTCACCCATTACTCTTTGTTTTATTAAAAAAGGATAGATTATTAATCGTTTAAATTAACGGCATACATGTATTTAGTCAGCATAACTAGTCATAGTTTCATGATTTTCTTTTTTTTGTTAAAGCGATACACAGTTGTTTTTACTACTAATACAAATCTGTCAATCTTATTTATTATTTGCAATTATTACATTTTTTAAAAACTTCGTCATCGTCTGTTTTCTTTTGATTATAATTTTGACAGAAGATCTACGAGACAGATAAACATTAAGATTTCCAGTGCACATAGCCAAGTACACGGTCATTTTAATGGGCGAGCATAATAGCGAACGATAAAAGACAAAAATCAAATTTGAATTATTCCCAAACAAAAAAAGAAAGTCGCTAGCTCCTTATTTGTGACACGAAACAAACACCTTTATGCTCAGGTATGCGCTCTCGCCCTCTCTCGAGGATTACCACGAAAAGATAACTACAAGGATCGGAAGAATGGCACTTAGAAACAGAAACTCGGAATAGCCTTGAAGCATCGATAAAAGAAGCCCTCGACCTCCCACCTCAACATCGCGTGAGTGTGAGCGTGACTCAGTCTTCCTCCAGCACAGTATTTTCCTCCAGGGTACGGAACTGCGGATACCAAAAATACGCGCCGATGGTGCCCGATAGAAAATAAATCCCGCATCGTAATGACTTTCAAAAATAGGTTTCGAGACGTTCCAACGAGTGCTTCTTAAGCTCTGGCCCACACCGCCAGATAAATAACTTTTTTTTAAAGGTTGCAACAACATTGAATTTTCATTTGCTTACCCTTTTCCTTCTAATGGAGTTCGCATTTTTTCCATAACTCCGACACGAATTTATAAAGCAATGGGCATTTATTTTAGTCTAAAATAAATGTTTTTATTATCAATACGCACATATATTGTGTTATTCTCAATCTATTTTAAAGGAATAAAAATAAAAAAAAATCAACCCACATTTAGTTTTTGATAGTAAATTGTTTATTGTTAAAAAAAACACACTAACAACACTTCCCTTAAACAGTAGTTACCCTTACATTCTACAATTGTATTTTTATCCATGAATTCGCAAAATTTTCCCTGAATGTATTAGATTGTCGAATTGTTTTTTTTGTGATTATTTGGGGATGCAAAATAGTGTAGCTAATGAATCATAAATTAACTGTGAATAATAAGATAAATTACTTTTCGGATTAGATTATAATTTTAAACTTAGAATAATATGAGGATTTACTATGGTTCTCCCAGATTATCATTGATTTTAATTTCAATAATTTAATATCCTTGTGTATATAAATAATAAATTTTGTATAAATCATTCAAATTTTAATTATAAATAAAAACGATTTTTCTGCCCAATACTTGAATAAATCAAAAAATTTTCAATTTTTTTTTGCCATAAAATCAAAAATATTGGTAACTAAATATTCCTTTAGACAACAAAAATTTATTTTTTAGTTATTTTAAAAATATTTTTCATTGGTTAGCATTATTTATGCAATAAACTGTTACGTTGTTTACTGCAAATATTTATAATTCGTCTTTAAGAAAAATGAACAGATGCTTGTATGTGTTTTCCGGACTTAATTGCGCATCACTCGAGAACGACACGTGAAAAAGAAGCCTTTTAAACACCGATTTCGGTATTAGTTTTTACATTCTCATCTTTCTCCCTTTACATTTTATGCTCTTGAGGCAAAATTGACAAGACTATTTAAAAAGTAGTAGTGATTTTGTTATCGATTTATTAAATGCTAAGACATTTCTATGAAATTGTAAAAAATCTTTACTAAATTAAGATGTATAAATTGTCAATTTTGTGTATTTGTACACTAACCATTACTTATTCTTTAACAATATAATAAATATAAAAATTAATTATTTTTGTGGTTTATTAATAATAAAAAAATTAAAAAAATGCACTGCAGATGCGCTATTTTTATAGAGATAAAGTATCAATAAATTATTATTATAGGTTATGATTGTTATTATAATGTTATTATTGACTGACTATACCATTGATTCAAATTTAACTATCTTTACTTTAATTTTGAGAATACCGTTTCTTTTGATGTTTGTAAAACTGGTACGGCATAATTTAAAATATTTGATATTGAATAACATATGAGCAATCTTGGAATTATTATTATTAATAGTTTGAAGTAAAAATATTATACATCGGGAGACAATGAACAAAACATTGTTCAAAATTGATTGATGATGGTATCGGAACATTAAATGTAATTAAAGTACCCCAAGAGTATTTGTAATGGCATAGAGCGAAGGTATAAAATTTAATTTATTTCTTTTATGCGGTAATCTTTCTTTTATCGGCAACCAATTGTCCATGACAACCTACCACTCAAATAAATATGGAGCATTATAATCGGCGCAACACTTAATATTTGTGAAAAATGATTCAATGCATTTAGCGAATGTATTTTATTTTCTAGGTGTGCAAGTAGTCCCGACAATGGCTACAAAAATAATTAATAATCGATTCACCGAATTTGTACACGGATAATAATGGAAAAATGTTTGTTTTTCAGGTGATTGAAATTGAGGGGACGGCTTATACGAACAATGGAGATCAAATCGGTAAGTAACAAAAATGTATTGGTAAAGAGTGCAGTTTTAAGCTTTGCTGGTCAGAAGCCGTTTATCCTAATAAAAGTGATGTAAATATACGATTGAGAGCCTCATTTTTCTAGATTGTCGAAATAGAGCGTAACTGAGAATGCGAGTAGAAAATATCGCGCGATCTCTTCCGATTCGCAAATGCGTTTATTAGCGAATATTGGATGGTATTGAATCGGATCGGAAGTGATCGGAGCGCCGAGCCCATGGAAATTAGCT
The DNA here is from genome assembly GCA_018907245.1 of Eupristina koningsbergeri. NCBI lineage: Eukaryota > Metazoa > Arthropoda > Insecta > Hymenoptera > Agaonidae > Eupristina > Eupristina koningsbergeri. The sequence goes on from JACCHV010002775.1 coordinate 2,145,055, forward strand.
CATCCAGAGCGCAAATAAAAGCAAGTCATTGTTCATTGTCTACCTCCCGTTCTCGGGGTAACGATGCATTCGGGGAGAGCACGAAAAAAGGGCTCTTGGTGTCTGTTTGGAGGTCACAGTGGACCGCGTGCGAGCCCAGCCTCCGACCTGGTACCGGCCCACGTGAACAAAGAGAAAGAGCTATTTTCTCTCGGGTCCATGGCGATGGGACAACAAATAGCAGATAAGAGACTCGCGAGAGTAGTTTTATACTTCAAATCCTGCTCGTATGTGGATCTTTTAATCGAGTCCGGAATCGTTCTCTAGACTTTGCACCGGTTGAATCGGGAAATTGGTGTCTCGACTATTATTTGTTGAGCCGTCGGGTCGTAAAGATGTCATTGCTTATTTTTGAGTAATACAAGAGCTCTGATTCACGTTTTATATAACTGTCTTTGGATTTTCCAAAACACTCTCAGATTGTAGTTTTGGACGTAGCCTAAGGGTAATTACAACTCCCTCCGAGCAATGATGTACATGTGGCCTCGTAATCTCTTGGTTTATTTCTAGTAAGTTTGCTTTCATACTCAATAATTCAGTTAGACACTTGTAATATTATTTGCGTGGGCCGGAGGAATCAAGTCTATCTTTGTATTTGTATGCTAATTATGAACTGCAGCAAATTTAAATATTCATAGTAATTTCAAACAATATTGTGAATTAAGCCTTTTTCAAATTTGTACTCTTTCAATCATCTGAAAATCAATCAATTGTTACACTAAAACGAGGTTTTTAAAATAATCTTCATTAAAAGCCATACCAAAATGCGACTTTTAATATCTTTTTAAATAGATCCTATTCTATGGATATTTATTATAAAACTGTACATGGCTCGGAATACTGAATCTTTTGAGCTTTTTGCATTTTTAAGGCTATAATATTTCAAATACATTGTTTGGTCTTAGCTTGTAAAGTAAATTCTATGTACGTAACTGTTCTTTAAAATGAAGTTATATAAAAATTACTGTTGAGAACTATCAACAAATACGATAATGCTAAGATAAAAAATGGGTAGAAGGCTAGGCAAATAAAGAGCGAGAAAGGAGAGCAATAGAAACGAAAGATGAAATTAGAGGGGCATAATAAATTTTAGAGACAACAATAACAAAAATAAAATGATGGTGCTTGAAAGAGGAAATATAAATGGATTGGAGAGAGATGTAAGCATGTATGATTCACTGGAATATAAGTATCTTTGTTTATATTACATGTGTAGACAGAGATGCATTTGTCATATGTAGTTGAATGTGGGTAGGTCTCAACTTTTTCCCTAGATATGTTTCAGATATCCTATGCAAAGAAGGTAAATTAAATATTGCGATATATTCAATAGGTGATTATTTATTTTGATGTAGAAAGTAAAGTAGAAGAAGTAGTGCTCAGGAAAATGATCTAATCGAAAAAGTCTAGCAAAATACTGTGGATTGTAAATGAGTGTCAACGGTTGCGCAAAGTGTGATAATGGTAACGCATAGTCCACATTCACACCCACACGTACATGCGCGTCCACAAGAGGGTAAAATCAGAGACTCGGAGGCGATACGAAAGCAGCTAATTCGGGCCGATGAAACCGATTTCAGGATGTTTACAAGTCGGGTCTCCAACGTGCAGCTGTGCAGATTCCCATTGAACAGAGAGAGAGAGAGAGAGAGAGAGAGAGAGAGAGAGAGAGAAAGAGAAAGTCGGCTCGTTTTTATTATCCGGTTATCACTTATTGCTTTTCTTTAAAATGCTGCCAGTGCACATTATCTGTGTGGACCGGTACACTGGGTCAAAAAAGTGCCTCGAGATAAGGAAAACGCGGCGATATTCGCGAGCAGAAAGGAACAAAAAGCGATCGATCGAAAAAACAACACTGGGATCGTCACTCCGGACTCGGAGCGAAATAGCCTCTTCCGAGGGGCGGGGGAGGGGGAGTCCCGAGCGTGGCCATTTATTAATAGAGATTAAGCTCCGTGGCGAAGAGCGTCGTGTCGTGTCGTGCGCAGCGCTCGCGGGCGGTTCTCCCGCATCGGCGACCCTCCTCAGTTCCCGGTTCGAGGCCTGTTAAGCAAGCTCGAAGCTCGCCTCGTCCCGAAGTTTACGCACAAAGTCCAGGACGATGTCGTCCGGACTCCCGGTGCTGGTGCGCGCCCAGTGACGCGTGAGGATAAACAAGTGACCGACAGTCTCTCGCCGAGGTGACGAAAGGTGTGACGCCGATATCAATTCTCTCGGTGCAGCTTCTCCGGGTCCCATTGTGTAACCGAGTGTCCAGGCCGTGGAGTTATAATTAGCGGCGAGATCGAGAGATAATCGGAAGTGCTTGGCGACGTCAGTGCCGCGTTAGATATCCAGGCGGCTGTTGCGCGTTGTTGGGGGCGGGTGGGAACGGCCCCGACCCCGACCCCGCGAATGAATTAATTCAGGGAATTAAGCAAACCCGGAGCAGTTGGTCCTCGTCCCGGAGAGCAGTGCGTCTTTGTCGTGGGGACGAGGCTCTCCCTCGGTCTGAATCACTCTGGCCGTCATGTGACCCGACGTTTCTCCCCGCGCAGACACATCTGGTCATTCATCCTCGTCCGTGAGCCGAGGAGACGAGTGTGCACGTCGGGGCCCCAACACCTCCCTAGCTCGCACACACTTACAGGCACATACGCCTTCGATAACTGGCCTTTACGATTATTTTTAATCCCTTGGTCGCGATGATGCGCCGAGACTGAATTCGCTCGGCGTTTCTCATTTTCACGCGCTGACATTTACTGGTGACTCTCACTGGCTCCAAAAGTTTATATGGCCGCAATAAACCGAGCTTTTCCTCTGAACTCGCCAATCAGCACTTGTTACCTTCCATTACATCATCGCCGTTATCCTCGCCATTACGTCGTTGGCGATTACCCTTGCCGTCCGCTTTTAACCACAATTTTATTTAACCACAGTTTTATTCAATCAGCAAACTATTATCATTATCACGAATTTTCAAAGAAAAACTCGGTTGATTGTACCAATAAACACTATTTCAAATGCGGATGGTTTTGCAATTTTTAATTTGATATTTTTTGAGCTTTTCAATAACTTACCAATGGGCTTTATTAAAAATATAAAAATTACAATAATACAATTCAATTAGTAATTATCAGAAAAATTATATACCCTCCGAGCCAGAAGACTTTCCCAAGAATTTAATATAAAATACGCATTTGTCCTAAATATTAAGGATGAATAATAATAAAAAAACAATAATATTTATTAGAAAATTCAAGTTTTATACTTTCTAACCCGTCCTGAAATGCAATGTTTATGATGCATTAGTGTCTAATAAAACTCAACTCGTCGTGGACCAAAAAAATTTAACTGTCTATTCAAATAACACTGAAAGCTTTTAATTTATAAAATATTGTCATTGGTCCATAAAATACACCGACTATAAAGACGGGAACATTAAGCTCATTTATTAATTCCTTTCAATTTCCCCCTCTTAACTTATTTTTAAAATATCGATAAATATTGAAGTATTATTTTTATTGCTTATTAATATTATATTCAAAATTTGTTTATTCAAAACTCTATACTGATAATTCATTGTTTAAAAATTGATTAAGACAATAATTAATACTGCTTAAATGCGTCAACATATTTTTAAATAAAATAAATAAATTATTACAATGTTGTATCGCAAAGACGAATATTTTCCTCACAGCTTATCTTGCTGCATTTCAACGTGAAATAGTTTAAAAGGGGAAAAAATTAAATTGATAAATTATTGAAAATTGAACTCATTAAAAAAGCGTGCTTCAATTTGTCATTGATCGCTTGAATAAGAGATTACATACCCTTACCACGTAATTACTTGACTGATTTTTATCATCAAAGTGGAGTAAATGAGGGGCAAGTAGTGAACATATCACGCACATAGTGAAAGAGAGAACAAACACACGTACAACTTTTGCTAAATATATAAATAAGTCTTGGAGGCACTCGTTCCCGCCATCTGGAAATCCGCTCGCGAATGAGGTTGAAAAAGCACGTTTTAAGCTCGTTAAATGCATTCGAGTGACAATAGCGGAATGGGGAGCTTGCAAGTTGAAAGTTTGAGCTTACAGAGTATTGGTTCTCGCGTAATTGCTGCTGATGTAATCTCCCTTGTAGGGCGGCATCGCGATTCTTTCGTGGAACCGCTTCGCAAATCGAGATTTGCTTATACTCTAGAAACTTTATTCCGAATCTCGACCTTTTTCATTTTATCCTCTTTTTATTTCACGAGCTCGGTTTCATTTTAATTCTCGAGTCCAGTCACCCAGATCTCCCTAAATGTCTGCTAAAACTTATCTTTTACTCGCTTTTTATTCACCAATGAACGACGCTCTAACCATTTAACACCGGATAGCTTTACCTACTTTCATAGCTGGAACTTGTCACAAATTCTTCGATGCCACGAGCTCTTAATCAAAGAATCTGCCAAGAAGGTTTTAATTTTAGCGCTTGAGTCTTTAATCGTTATCGTCAATCAAACAAACCTAGTCCGGAAACCTGACAGATGATCTGTTATGATCAACCACGTACAATTACTTATTGAAAACATCGCAATTCTCTAGAGCAATAAGCTCCAGTTTTTTATAAAAATGAAACACAATATCAATAGGGTTATCAATTTCAAGATTAATCTCACAGTATTTAGCAGGCGTGGTGAGAGTTGTTTAGCATCAAAGATTTACGTGAAAAGTTGACAGTTAAAGTGATTGTTTATTCCGCGAAAAATTCTACTTTACATTAAATCTAACTGAAAAATTGATAAAAAATAAAGTTTACAGAGGAGATAGTGGTAAAGAAAGAAGAGGCGAATAAACCCCTTTGAATTTCATAACTCGGCGAAATCGCGATGATAAAAAGGGATATCTTTGGTTTGACGATCGTTAAATCTGGCCGCGGACGAATGAGAAAAGTAAAAACAAATGTCGGAGACTGGAGCGAGCGCCGAGAGGAAGATGAGATGAACGCTCGCTCGAGTCTCGGATGGGAGATAAGAGATAAGCGGGAGGTGGCTTTTACTCGGCCAGGAACGCGATTGCGACTTCCGCGAACAGGGCGCGCCGTCGAGGAATGCGGCGGCATGGATTCTGCACGACATCTGGGCCCCGAGCGTAGGTGGAGGAATGGAGTGGAGGGGGACGGAGCGACGTTGCAAACCTTGCTCTTGCATTCTCATTTTCCAGAAATACCGCTTCTAAGTGCACTCCTTTCGGAAGTACCGAGCCAACATTCCGCAACATTCGAGAGCTCGTATCTTGACGACACGAAAGCCAATCTTGTGATTGGCTTCTTTAATTTGAATCTGCTTAACAAAGGAAAAATCTCTGATTTTAGCGATTTATTTAATTTCAAAGTATCGTCACTCCAAAGGCATAAGCTTACATTTCTCGTTAGTTCACGGTAATGGCATTTAAGATTGCAAATTTACAATCGTTCACTTTAAAAGTGGATTTTATTTATTTTCTGATGCACTTATTCGTGTCTGATTTATCTGATTTACAACTTCATTCTTTCGGTTAACTACAGATACAATCTATTTTGATATGTGAATCTATTTTGAATATGTGTTTTTGCCATCTATCAAGAACAATTTAATCTGCATGAAATGATAAGAAATATCCGTAACACGAAGCTTTTCGTCGGTAACATATGACTGGTAATATCGTCCAGTGGCTTAAAATTTCATTTCAAAGCTCTTATTTCATTCTACTGTCATAACTACAACTTTATCAAATGAAACTTTTTCACGATCTACTCTCATCTGTGCGAATGGCTGGAATTTCCCGAGAGAATAATTGTTTAATTATGTAAAGGAGAGTTGATACGCAGAAAATGTCAAACGTTAATTTTTACAAACAATACGGATATTTTTTTTGATAGTAATTCTCGGGAAAGCATAACATGTACATATAATTCTAATTGTCATACTAGGTGATTTATACGAAATAGCCTGAAAAGTCATGAAAGTCCTGTCACTCAGCCAACGTGCCCGACCAAACAGATTTCTAACGGTAAAAACCACATGTAATATCCCGATCTCGGGAACTTTTAAAAATCCCAACAAAAAATGGGCGGTACAGCATTTTGAAATGCGGCATTGATCTGGTTCCGTCGAGTCATTCGTACCCAAGGTGTCTAGATTAAAGACCGGGAAGTTAGCGAGGCCTTTAAACGCCATTTGAAGCTCCCATTCCCCATTTTCCATTCCGTTTTCATCTCCCACATCAGCCAAGTCGAATCGAGATTACGCTGTGGGCGCGCGTTTTTTTGTTCGGAAAATGCTGGGATCAATTGTCGGGAAAACTGTTGCGCAAACGGAGGCTGCACCGGAAAAATGTCTGCGACGTAATAACGGATTACGGATTCGCTAGCTCTTGGCTCTTTCCTTGGCTTTTTACAAGTGTCCTTAGCGCGTGTACACATCGGATTGTATTTCTGTCGTGTTGTGTTCATGAAATTCAATGCCCTGTGTCATGCTCGGTAAACGATGTCAAAGTCGAGCGGGGGTGGGGACTTTCCCTCGTCACCGTTGAAAAAGCCAAGAAGATGAGTCGGGACGTCGGCACGTGTCCTCGGCGCCAGCGTGACGCCGTACCCCTTAAATTGACGTCACACCTTCCTTTAAAGAGACCGCCCCGGCGAAGCGTGAAAGAAAAGAGAAGCAGGATTGACAAAGTGATGCCCAGTGCGACAAAAGAATTACGAGTGCGGAAGGACAGCTAGTGTACGAGAAGCGTGGACCTCGACTCTCGGGATCGTCGCTGTCATGATGTTTATGCTGCTGATGTGCGTAATCATGAAAATTGCAGAGGAGCTTTCAGTCGACAAGGCGGTCGAGCCCTTGCTCATCGCCAGGTTGCCTTGTTGCGAGAAGGCGAGGTTCAGACTTCGCAGACGTCGGATCCCCAAGAGTAAGCGCCGCATCATCTACGCGGCAGAGTTTATAACCACTCCATTAACACACATTCTCTCTCTCTCTCTCTCTCTATCTATCTATCTATCTATCTATCTATCTATCTGTCTGTCTCTGCCTGTCCAAATTTTATACCTAAAACTTTATCCCTTTATCTTCCATCGGATTCTCATTATATTCTTCCGTTTTCCCTCTTCTCATGATCCCGTTAGAATAGGGGCGACAAACCACTTAGAGGAAAATCGCTGCTCACATAACACTAATGACTTCAAAAATATAATCACGATTTCATGCGAGTATATTAAATGTCATCTGAAAATTAATAGTAACACACATAATTTACGTCAAGCTCTAATGCCTCCAATTCATGGAGTCAAGTCACGAATTTAGAAAATAATAACAGTCCCTTTTTAGAGAAAAGTGGTTAATCGTATTTTTTCGTATATTTTTTCAATTTTATGACTCGGCATCGTTGTTGAGAACATAAATTTACTAAATTCACGTAAATTTTGAAGTTGAGTAGAATAGTGGAAGTTGATGATGAACGGTGATCCTGTTTGCGCAGTGCGACCGTAACTGATCCACATCGTCTCGACCGTTTGCAATAACCGTAAATTCTGGCAATTTCGATAAACCATCTAAAATTATACAACTACCCAATAATTATAAATAATATTTTTCTATTCTTAATATATTATCAAATTTTAAATTAATTTACTAGATTCAATTTATTTTCATTTATATTTCATCTTATTTTAACTTTTTTATTATGATATTCAGTACTTTTTAAAACTTATGTTTAATTTAATTTAATTAGACTAATTATAGAAATAATAAACTTTGATAAAAAAAAGTTCAATTTTATATATTTCCTTTTTAAGCACATGAATTTACTAATATTTTTTAAAAAATTTATTAAAAAATCTCTAAGAAGATTAATATATTTTTATAATAAAATTAGCTTTTCTAGTAGACTTCTTCTGTTATTTCCTTTTATTAAATCAGGTTTTTTATTCACGTTGTCTATTAATCCCGGCATTTATGAAACCATTGCACATGTCAATATATCATATATTTTAAATATTAAATAAAATTTTACATTATGCAGTTTTAATAGGACGTTTATTGCCTAAACATCATTCAGAAATCTACAATTTATAAAACCGATAATTTTTTTAAACATTTTTTAAGTTTAATTTCTGCCTATCGCATATAAACCATAAAACATCTCATCGATATACAGATTATACTTTTTTAAATTTTATCGAAATCTCTCATGTCACAAATAAATTATGCAGTAACAACGGAGTTTAAGTTTCAATACATATTAGAACATTTTAAAATTTTTTCTTAATTTAAGTTGTTCGTATATTTATTTTTATTATACAAATAAGATTTTTATACTAAATAATAGTTGCAAAATGTATCTTTATTTTCTAATTTATAATTATCTCTCTAAAATAGATATTTTATATGAAATATGTTAACGCTTTATTTTTCTATAGAATTTACATTTTATATGTATTAAAAATAAAAAATTTGGCCATTTGCTTTAAACTTTATTGCCTTTTCAAGATTCAAGACTTTTTTTTCAAACTTTAAATTCAGATTTTAATTTTAAATTTACATTGTATATTTGGAGTATTAACATCGATATTGTCGCACATATGAAAACAGATTTTTTATGACTAGTAATAATATAATTGAAAATAATAACTGCATCTTTAATTTATCATTGCATGTTCATGAATATATTATATTCATAATCTTAAATTCATTGCTTTTTAGATCAAATACAACATTAATTATATAATTATACTAAATGGTTATTTATAATTAATAGAGTGTTCTATATTTCTCAATTAACGTATTCACAAATATTTATCTTTAATCTACTGCTTTAAATTAATTCATGTTAAAATATATGTATCAAGTAATGTTTATAAAATCATATATATCAAATGCACTAAATATTATTATAAATTTAAGTTAATTATTTGAATTTAAAGGATTCTTTTATTTATAGAAATTTTTTTTTTTATTGATTGTGAAGAACGAATAAAGTGAACAATTTTACTGGAAAACATATCATTATTACTTAAATAAAAAGAATTACAGAAAAATGATGTAATTTTATTTGATACTAATATCTTGTATCTACAGATGTAAATTAAAAAGTCAGATTAACCTAAATGTTAGAATTTAGAAAATTATTCTCTACACTGGATCGTACAGTGAGTGTTATATAATTTTATCGAAAAAGGCCTAGAACATGCAGATAATGCAAGAGAAAGTAAAACACTTATAATACTTTAAAGTTTTATTAGACAAAGACCGCTCTACGTGTATATATAAAATAAAATATTGCAATAAAGTAATAATTTGTGTAGATGTAATAATGATATGAAAATATAGTTGAGTGTTTTATTACTTATTTATAGCTATATTTTTAATTTTTTCAAGAATTAGATTTGTTTATTTATAGTTTCACCATCTGATATTGAAAAAACAGTTATTCAGTTTTTCTTCTCAATAATCGATGAGACATTTTTCATTTATTTTGCATTCATTTGTGTTATTTGCATAAGAGTATCTGCGTTTTATTTCTTTGTCATTACATTGCTTTAGTTTTTTGATATGTTAATTTTATATTAATTTACATCCTTATTTAAAAATTGTCACGCGTCATGCAAAATTTGACATTGTACGAATTATAATAGTTTTTAATAGTAATGAGAATTTTTTATAAATGTGTGTGCTTTTCTAAAGTAAACTCGTTAGAATTTTCTTATGTTTACATAAATTTGTTTGTGATTTATTAAATAAAAGTGTAAAAGTATATTGCATTATTTAAGGGATGATTATGTTTAAAAAATTATTTTTAAAGTTAAATTGTTAAGTTTGAAGTTAAGTTAAAATGAAAACTTGTAATATCGACATAAAATTTTTTATGAAAAATCATTTTGAATCATGAAAATATGAATAAAAAAAGTAAAGGTAAAATGATTTCACTGTATGTGGGATATCAATGTAAGCTGATTATCGTTGAATTTGTGTTTATAAATTAGTGCTTCATCATCAAAAGTATATTATTAAATCGTAATGCAGACAATTAAAAGTTCTTTAAACTTGATTTTTTTGCATTATTGAATGACTCAAGCATATTATACAGCAATTCTTACAACTTTTGTTTTCAGTAAAGTGATTTTTTTATTTTAATAAAAAGAGTGATGTAGACAGTTTTTTCTTTATATTGTTATTTTATTTTTTTTTTTATAGTGATTGTTTAAATAAAAGTTTGGTTTACAAACAGCATTTCTATTCATTAATATTTTGATTTATAATAAAAAAATTCATATTTCTTGCTAGTTATTATAAACATGTGATTGCTAAATAAATACTTTGTTTATTTTTAATGAAATCTTAATGAGATGCTAATTCAATGTTGGCAAATTAATTTTTATCGCGGTAATTCGTCAGAATATGGAATAAAGAGCGATAATGTTGTTAGAAGGTTTCCAAAATAAGGTCATTAATTAAATGGCGAATGGATTGTTTGTGGGTGATACAATAATGTAAATAATCTCTAATGTTCAACGAAAACTAATATTATAATTAAAAATGGACTTGGTAAATCGTTACGCTCTCACTCTTTGTTCGGGCAGAACCAAGTAGGCGAATTCGCGAATTCGTACTCCAGCATCCTGTAATGATTGGCTCTGGGAGCAGAAATTACGGGTCTCGCGCGAAAAGTGCGTTGGCTTTTTACGGGGAATTGAAGGAAGGTAAGGATCGCCCGGGAGAGACAAAGACGGTGACAAAGGCAACGGCGATTGTATCTGGAGCGTGGGTTGGTCGTTTAATTAAGCATGTGCGTTACTGAAGTCCTAATACAAATGCGTAGGCCTCCACGCATTTTTCCTTACGCGCCGATTTCTTCTTCGCGCGAACTTTTCTTGCTATTCCAGCCGAGAAAAGTAGGGATTTGTTCTTTTCCAAGGCATCTCGACTCGCGGCGGCTACTTTCTATTGGCAATGCGTGTTTTTCCTTTGCGCACACTATTGTGACGTCACATTTAAGAAGAGCAATTTCGCGTCAAGCCAAGTGTTCCGAGTGCGATGATTGCTAATTTCAAGATTCTAATCCACGAATCTTAATACAATTTTGAAATAACTTTTGAGCAATTTGAAACTATTCTGTAAAGTTGAATGCTATTAAATATGATACTGGAAAATTTTTTGGATTATTTAATTTTTATTTAATAGCTATGCTTGAATTTTTTTTTTGATATTACATTGTGTAACTCCGTAAGGTTAAATAATGTTAAGTTAATGAATTGATTTTTAACATCGTTGTAAAATGAAGGAGGATATTAAGGAACGGCGCTCTTCTCGATAATAAGAGTTTTTAAGGTAACGTTGTTTTAATACGTGAGCTATACCTTTAATGTACAATTGAAGATATTATACAAATATTTTGGCAACGCATCGAGGAGTGTTATAGATTCTTTTTTAGCTTGAAATTGGAAACATGTGTGCATAATTATTAATATTCGATGTGTTGCCAAATTTGAACAAACTCTTTTAGAAATTATGGTCGCACTGATTGTGACAATTTTACGATTGAATCCAATACCGCGCGTATATTTTAATTTTGTGAAAATGTTAAACTTTTATCTTAAAAGAAAGGTATTCGTTTGGAATTAAATGAGTACTCTGAGCGAGTTGGGGAGTAATGGGGTTTTTAAATGCAATGTTCAGTTAATAACAGGCCTAGTTTTAGGAGCGGCAGGCAATTATACATTTAAAAGAAGGTCCTTAAGACATTTCTCAGACTCAGCGAGCGACCTTATTTCCCAGCAAATTTCGCAGCGCAGGCATGCCTTATAAATGCAAAAATTGCAAACTCCTCAAATCGAAAAGAAAAAAAGGAGAAGGCCCGATGAGACTTTGAGCTGTCGTTACGTTGGCTTACGCAGCCTCGTGACCTTTAACGGGAGTCACGTACTGAGTGGACTCCTCGTGATCTGAAAAAAGGAATTAAAAGTAATCCTCCATTATAAAAGTACCTCGACTCTCGTCAATTAGAAAATAGTTAATTAGAAAATTTAACAGGTAGGCGGAGTGCGCAAAGGGGAAATCCTCATTCGATAGATTTATCACTTGTGCATTCAACGCGCGTTCCCCTGAATTTACAGCCACACGCGCCACCACGATTTTACGATTTCGGGAATGGATCGAGGAAGGGTGGAGAACTTTCGAATTCGGTAATGAAGGTTGCAAATAGTGGCGAATAAAAAGAAATTCGTCCAGTTTTAGAACAGGAGCAACAATGAGATTCGCGACTCGAATACCTTAGGCACCGCTTGCTTTTAAGAATAACGTCCATTAAATAAATTGCTAAATTATTGTTGCATTGCATTGTATTGTTCGAGTTGAAGTGTGTCGGCGAATGTGACATGGGACACAATTCTGTTGCGCAAAGAATTTTCCTTCTGTGCATGCGTGCTGCATTATACTTTATACTATTCGGAGAATCGTGACTTTCTTGGGCGTTGGGACAATTTATAACTGCGTTTCAAATGGAAAATGCGATACTTTCGCATTTTCCGTCAAATTTCCCGAGTGTCAGCGCAATCTTTAATCGAATTAATTGCCATAGCTGCACATTCGCGTATTATTATTGCAGAAGGTATTTTTTAACTGGTATTTTTTACGCACGTAAAAGAGATTTTGCATTGTACGAAGATCATTTGTACAGCGAGTGTCGTCGATCGGAGAAATTTTTCAGCTTACGACACGCGGAATATGTGAGGGGAAATCATCATCGGGAAAATCGGAGATCGGGAGCCAGCGGAGGCATGCGCACTCGGAAAAATCGGAAAGCCAGAGACGCAGAAGCGCGAGGAGGAGGCTCGCGAGACTCGCACTCCTTCTCCGGGTACATCGAGAGCCCGAGCAGTCGTCGACGGGGCGTCCGAGCGAGCGGTGCATCTTTAAGTCCGGTTGCCTGAGTGAGAGTAACTCCCCCCACGCCCCGGGAAACGCGAGCGCGGGGGAGGCGTCAGCTGACTCGAGCGCGAGCCGTGTAAGGTTAGTCGCACTCGTCATTCTTATCCGCACGCGCGGATGGGGAAACGACACGGGATGACGGCGTCGTCGGGGGAAATCGAAAGTGGTTGATGGAACGTCTTCCACGGGAGAAGATGCTTCAGGTTACTGCACTCGCCACTGGAGCTAAGGGGTTCCGAGCACGTACGTTGCCTTTGTTTTCCTTCTCTTTGTCGTTGTCATTATTGTTGTTGTTGTTGTAGTTGGCGTCAACGTTGCATTGTTGCTCGTGCAGATATCTGCGCCAATTGTTGAAGAGTGATGATGTCACACAGTCGCCCACGTGGGCTTGGAATCGCGGGAGATTCGAGTCGAGCGGCTAAACTAAGCGGCGCCGTTCCTCGTACGGAATTGCGCGCAATGCGACAGAGAGAGAGAGAGAGAGAGAGAGAGAGAGAGAGAGAGAGAGAGAGCGAGAGAGAGAGAGAGACAGAGAGAGAGAGAGAGAGAGAGAGAGAGAGAGACAGAGACTGCGAGTGTGGGATGCGACAGACAGAGGTGGCGCTTTTATTTGATTCTCCGCTCAAACCGTTTTTTTCTTTCTGTTTATTTACTTTCAACAGTCGTGGCATCTGTCTTTTTTTATTCTTGCGACAATACCAACGGTCTCCGTGACCTCGTTTTTTAGAAAATAAAAAATTTGGTCGATTTGAGCTAATTTTTATCAAATAATTAAAATCTTAATCTTAATTGTGATTAAGTTGGTTTGTTTCCTTATCACCACTGACCACTATGAGATTTTTCATAAATTTACCATTTTGTAAATAATTATCAAGTTATTATTTAGTAAATTGTTTCAAAAGTGCACAACATAGCATAAAACAGTGTTTCATTTAAATTAAACTACATTTTACGATTTGTGCAGTTTTTTTTTTGCAGATATAACGAATTTTTGATATTTCTCACACGAAATAAAATTGTTTTGAACAAGTTTATGTATTCTTTATATACTTTATACAAAACTATTGTGTATAAATTGAGTTTATGTAAAGAATTTTTCCAAGAAATTAAATTAATATTTATGATGTTAAATAATTTTTTAATTATATAAAATAAAAAATTTATTAAGAATGTTACTTGTTCACCAATGTAAATAGAATTTCACATCCCATTGGAAAAAAATTTGTTAAAAGTAAATTATTTATTTCATTATGTGGACAAGTACAATTTGATGCATTTCTTGATGTTATTTAATAAGATATCATTTATATCTGTTTATAGGGACTCACAAAATACCAATGATGGAAGATCCACAAACTCCAAGTTCGGATTGCAATTCCAACCCAGCGAGTGATCCTCAGGATCACGTTGGTTCGGAATTCATCCAAGACAATGTGGAGTACCAATGGTTTATAGACTACAGGTAGGTATTATTATCAGTTACTGTTTTAAAACTATTTATTTTCTTTCAATATAGTATTCTAAACTTTCTAATACTTTATTTGAGTTATAGAGATGGAGGATTACATGTGCATCCCAGTGTATTATCCTCTCTGTCAGCCTCTTATACTAAAGATGACCTAGGTTACTATGATGATCTGGCTCGTAATCTAGATGCCAACCTGGCAGAGGTTGACATGGAGAGCTTTAGAACTGCAGACATCCACACATTGCTGACAGCTCTACCAGTCATGTGCACTGATCCAGTCCAACACTCTGAAGTAAGTTGTTGCTAAATAGAAAAATTTTAAATAAATGCTTCTTTCAAGTATGAGTTGCAAAATCAATTGATCATATATTGGTTTATATAATAGCTTAATGAATAATGTTTAGAATATGAGTCTGCAGCTCTAAAGAAACAATATAGATGTATATTTATGCTTAAAATTATTCTGTGTATTTCATGTACCTAATCATCTTCACTCATAATTATATGAAAAAATTTAAATAAATATTTCATGTTTTTTTAATATTGCATCAGAACAAAACGCAGATTATTTCATTTTGTAAACAATATCCGTTTTAGTTTCTCTATATTATAGTTGTCATTATTCCAATAAGAATCAATACACTTCTCAAGAAAAAAAACAATTGAATTAATAGAATTCTGAAAATAAAACCAGTGTTATATTATAATCAAGGAGTTACATTTTAAATTAAGGTTTCAGTCATTCATTCAACTCTCATTACTCTTTATATATCTTAATCAATGAAAATTAAATTTTATTAAAATATAAAAAACACTTTTTGATTCATTGCTAATGAAATTCGAAAATTACTCCTATGGCAGTTTAACTATCAACGTGAAAAGTATGCCAGCATATCTGGCTCCGTGATGGAAAAGCTTGACATCAGTTCCTCCATTAGTCCTCGAACTAGCAGTCAGGTACGACGATGTTCCAACAACCGAAATTTACTTTGTTTGCTTTTTACGTGTTTCATTACATTGCCCTCGTTAATTTTAGGTCTAATTCATATAACAATACTAAATCTAAGAAAAAGGAAACGATAACATTGCCTTTTTTTTTGTCAACAAGTGGCATTCGTTTTTTTTTTCATCAAAATTTTTTTTAAATCACCGATTTATATATATGCTGATAAATCAATGCATGCATTTTATGGGAAGCTTTTCACTTGGCCTAAAAGTATAGTGTACTTATATTTTGTTCATTTTTATTTATTTCAAGCTGTGGCATAATGTACAAAACTTAACTGTGTACTATTCAAATTTATTTGATAGATTTCTTTACAAAATAAATTGTACTTTAAAATAAGAATAAATATATTTTATCAACTACCATTATTTTAAAGTAAATTCATGACAATGCGATGACAAATTTTACTTTTTATAATTTTTAAGCAATGAAATAAAATGTTTATTTTATAAATTATTATTTTATCACATTTTAAGCACATACTATTATTCCACATCTACAATCAATAAGCAATAACAATAACAATAACGTTAATTACAGAATAATAATTTATAGCAATAAATTACCAGGAATCATATTTACAAATCATAAAGTGCATGGCTGAATTCAATGAAACGTGTTTAAAATTTGTGAAGCGTGATTTTACATTAAAATTTTCGCTTTAATTTTGTTTATTAAAAGTCACGCGACTACATTTTAGAAAGAAATTATTTTAAAATAGTAGCGCATATAATTTCTACTGAAAGTTTATTTTTATAAAATAAAACATTGGCGGTATAATCAAATTACACTTTTTGTTCAAAGAACAATTAAAGTTAGATACATGAATATGGAGAGTAAGATTTAATCAACATTACGAATTATGAACTAAAAATATTTTTAAATAATAATTATTAATTATATTATAAATTACTGTTGATATATTGTAGCTAAGGTGTTTAAAAAAAGAATTGATATTGATTTATGAGTCTTGTAGATACTTGTTTAGAAACAATAGTCTTCTATAAAGTAATTACACAAATCAAATTTTGATAAAGAATAAATGAACAAACATTTGAATTATTAATTTTTAAAATACTATTTAAAGAATAAAAATAATTTTTGTAAAAGTTACTCTAAATTACTAATAAATTACGTACGAGATACTTTGCTTTATAAGGTATAAATTATCGATGTTGCAATGCTGAGCATGGCTGGAAGTAAAATTGATAATCATCTCCAAACGATAAAAATAAAAAAAATAGCTAAAAAATGAAGAAGCTAGGAAGTAATTTTATTTTTTACGTTTCGCTTGGTGGTTTGTTCGAATCAGGGGGAGGATTCGGCATGTTCGACGGCCGACACCAATTCCATCTGCAAGTCCTCCTTGCTCTTTTCCCCGGTGAAGGAAACTCCGGTGCTACCCCCAGGAGGCAGTTACAGCGTCGACTCCCTCGACTGCGAGGATATGCTGATAACGTGCCAGACCAACAACAAGAATAACTACACAATCGCTTTTGAAGGCAGTATAGCTATGTACTCCGATGGCTCACAAGACTTTGATAATCAAGGTACGAATTACTGCGAGTCTTTGGACTCTTGGCACTTTGATCTCCTGTGCGTATTGTCCGCGTGACCGAGATTTTGAAAAACTGCTGCACTAAAAATAATCTGTCGTTCTAAAAAATCTTCTATTATATCATTCATTGGTTAATACACTTGAATATTCACGAAATATAGATAATAACAGCTTACATAATAATTTAGTGTTTTTTTTATTTTTAAGGTATTTTCAATTGCAAATAAAAAATAATTCACATTTAAAAATAAAAAAAGTAAAAGATTAGGTAAAAAATTTAAAATATTTTTAAAAGAAGTACATTGGTCTTGCATTTTTTTTTTAAAATTCATATACGTATAAGCGTAAACTTGTTTTTTATAAATATTTAATTATTAACTAAAAAAAGGAATCTTTTTCATCGCTTTGGACGTATTACTTTACTATTTTAATAATTTTCACTTTTAAATATTCCCTAATTTTCATTAAACCGTAGATTAGAAATTTGAAAAATATGAATTAAAAATAAAAAAATATCTTTTACCAGTTATAATTGCTGAAAATATCTGATATTTAAGTTATTTTTAATTTTATTGAATAACTGAATACCCTTATTTTTAATTGAAACAAGGTATATGTTTCTCATTAAATTGTCAATATTGTTGATAAATGAATATTTAAAAGGAAATGGATGTTATAATGGAATTTTTAAATTCTATTCACAATCAAACAAATGAAAAATTATTAAAAAATTTATTTATTAATGTAATATCTATTATCTATTATAGTGGTGTACAATTTATGAAATATTGACTATGGCTAGATGAAAATATTAGATTATTTATTTATACGCATTTAGCTTAAGGACTTTTAGCTAAAATAATGTTTCCACTCTGTTCATGAAACATAGAATTGAGAGGGTATTTTTTCAATTTTCTCAGAGAAACAAAAGATGTATGAGCCACCAAGCACGTTCTACGAGAAAACTTTGAATTTTAAGAACATGTTAAATTTGTCGATGGCCTGCTCCGACTCCAAAATTTACACAACATGGAGCAACCTCAAGCATTCGTCAATCAGTAAAACCATAACCCGACACCCTTCAGGAAATAATAATACCACGCCAAATTTTCTTCAGATTAATCCCGTTTGTGGGGACCATGGCAGTGAATTTTTCACCTCGACCAAAACGAGAAGTCAAAGTTTGCCGGATCTCGGCAGAGCGAGTGAAATTGAACGCGTTGATGTACCTCTCAATTTTTCTGTAAGTACAAATTATATAAAAAAATTTAAATATTTTATAAGTGCGCTCACATTTCAGTATCTTGGTATTAAAAGAGATGGGGTTAAAAATTTTAATAATACAAATATATTTTGTATTTTTTATTTTTTTTATTCAATAGAAATTTCAATAATGAAATTTATGAATGTAATTTTATTCGACATATCCGATACTCAACAGTTTTTTAATTGTTATATGTATATGTTTTAATTGTTAACCGTGTATATGTATATTCATATTTATTTATGTATATATATTTAAAAAATATTATATATTTAATGGAATTAACAAGTAGAAGAATAAAAGAAATCACTTGATTTAAATGCAGCTTAAAATTTTAAAAAAATATTTTATTAGTTATTAATTTTTTAAATCATTATTCAAAATAAATAAACTTATTTTTGAATATAAAACATTATTGGAAATATTTATTATAATACATAGTTAATCTAAAGATATAAATAATTGAATGAAATAATACAATTAAAAAAAATATTCAAAAAATGATAATATTACTATTATAAGTACTAAACATAAATAAAAGATCAGCTTTGAATAGTTGGCG
Source organism: Eupristina koningsbergeri (assembly GCA_018907245.1). NCBI lineage: Eukaryota > Metazoa > Arthropoda > Insecta > Hymenoptera > Agaonidae > Eupristina > Eupristina koningsbergeri. The sequence continues at coordinate 2,163,886 of JACCHV010002775.1, forward strand.
ATAATATTGAACACATATACAACAGTTTTCCATTGAAAAAGTACAATTTTTATTTATCAATGATGCTGATGACATTCGACGTAGATAATATTTAAAATTAATAATTATGTTGCAGGTGTTTTAATCAATACTGCTCATAACTATGTTAACACCAATGATGACATATTTTAAATAATTAACCGCCTAATGAAGTATTGATTAAATCGATTCGACAAAGGTGGATTGAATACCCACATAAAATATGTGCAAACTGTTATAGGTTGACTCGGGTGAGACAAGCAGTCGCAGTGGTCGACTCCAGAGCTCAGGATCCTTGATGAGTCGCTCGATGAACGAGGAGAGCTCGGACAGCGTAGGAAACACTCTTTCCTCCAACAAGAAGCTCCAAAACATGAGTCTCGTTCGTCTCTTCATGAAGCAAAAGAGTATGAGCACAGAAGGAATGAGTCTGGCTCTGGATCAGACAGATTCGATGACGGAGACGGCGTGGCCTACGAGCAGCGATAGTGGCACCAACACCACGCAAATTCACCGTACCCTCCAGGTACAACCGCACGTTAGTCTCCGAGAGAACGACTTGGCCATCAAGTGGGTGAAAACCGACAACTACAACGGCGATATGCCCAAAAAGTCATCCAATTGTTCAACATCCATGGAGGATCTGTTGAATATCTCGAGGTCCCCGTCCCTAGGCAATAGAGACACCAGTTTCATATTAAATAATCAGAGAGAGCAGATAAGCACAAAGACGACAACAGGAACTCAGGTAAATGTAATTGCTAACGCGGGTGTATCCTCAAGGATATCATTTTACATAAGTATTCTAAATAATTAGTGTGACACAAAATACATTTAACCTGAGTTGTTCGTTTATTACACTTGATTTCGTTTACTCGATACATGAAAGGAGGAAGCTTGAAATCGGACGTTTTTGAGAAAAAACTAATGATAGCACAATACGGAATTGCGTAAATTTTCGTAAAATGTAATTCGCGTAGTGATATTCGATACACTTGACGTATTGCGGATTTGAATAAGGTAGTTTTTTAATAAATAATCAAGTAAATCGAAAAGCACTTCGTGAATCATAATTTCTATTCCTTGAAACGCATATTTTATCAAATTAAAAACAAAGCATTTGTTCTATCTAAAGGTGATGACGGAAGTCGAAGATAACAGCGTCCAAACATCCTTTGTTTACCCATCACTCAACAGCAGTAAGGAGTCAACAAATATACCTGTTCACGAGACTACAGTCGATGATAAACAAGTTTTTGTGGTTTATCCAAACTATGCTCTCCCTGATCTTTCGTTTCTGAATACTTCGGAGACGCGCTATGATAATATCGCCCTCAAACCTCAGACCTTCAATAAACGAGTTGGAAAATCGAGTAGGCCCTTCTCTTGTAATGATGTTGATTCGCTTAAACAACGCGGATTTTCCCACGTCAAGGACTGGGAATCCCTTACATTCTTATTGCCAAATCAGTATAGAAAAATACTCCACGACGTACCAGAAGCTTCTAAGCACATGGAGACTCTATGCGAAGAGGCAAAGATGCCAATTTTCTGTTTATCGCCACCGATGAGGTACAGAAAGAGAACACTGAGTGATATAATAGGCAATACTATTATCTCATCGAGTAGTAGCACAGCTACTCAGCCATCTTCTGGATACAGGGGCTCTTCGACCATTTTGAGTGATTCCTCGTCGAATCAACAACATTCTGGCAATGCTGCTTTGGTTAGTCATTGTTTTTTTGTTTTTAAATATATGTGCTCATTTTCATTAAAAAAAGAGAACATTACTTGGTCTCCGACATGTTTACAATATTCAGGATTACTTCAATAGGTCATAGAATATCTTATCGAGAATTCGTTAAAAAATACGTTTTCTACAATTATTATTTTACTGCTTTATTATAGACTCATAATAATTTCATATTATACATAAGTAAGATCATATAATGCGAGTTAATTACAATTCATACATAGTCTTATTTGTATTGTTGTAATTATCTTATTTGTAATCTTATTTGTAAATGTTTTAAAATATAAATAATTTTTCTATTCGTTAAAAATTAAAAACGCACGAATTTTTTTTTAAATTTTTACTTCATTTTTATATAATTTTCCATTAAGTTGAAAGTATATATTTAATAAAATTTTAGTAATTGTATAATATAATAATGATAAAATAATTATCCATATCCACAAAAATATTTTATAATTATAAAGTAGTTTATAAAGTTTTTCAACATTTTAATTCAAGCAGTTATTCTTATCAAAGAATATTAAGATCGCTTTATAAATTTGAAAATCATATAATTAAATTATTTTTGTTATCAAGTTAAAAAATAAGTAATAGCTAATTCTTATTTAAATTTATTAAAAGTAGCAATAGAGTTAATAAATAATTATTATATAAAACATTGATTGCAGATAATTATAAATGTTTAGATTTTTTTGAAGAGAATGAAAATTATGAGTTACATATTAGAATAATTTTTTTTTTTTTGTGAAAACTATTTTTATATAAAAAAGATTTATAAATATTTAATTTAATAATAGAATAATATTGCTAATTTGCATTTAAGATTGATAATTTTTGTTGGTGTAACGGATTATATGCAGGTTTTTATTTAAAATTTCTATCAAATAGAAATTATTTTATTAAATTAAATAAATAATTAAATAAAAAGTTAACCAAAGTTCATAAATAATATAAGATATATTTTTTAGATGATTAACCTTTTGATTAACGGTTGTAGGGCAACAATCCTCTTTATTTGTATCGATATGATAGTGTGTCGTCGGAAGCATCATTGTTGGGACATGAAAAGATAGCAACGATCCGTCAACCGTCGAACCAAAATCGTAACACAGCTACCCCGGCTCTTCCCAAGCGTTCCATTTCTTTACCCCAGGGTACCGAATTAGCTTCAGCTCCTCCAAGACCACCTTTACCTCGCAGCATCCTTAGGAAAAATCGAGTTTCTGCAACAGCTACTGCTGGCAAGCGTTGTAGCATGTTTGAAATGGGACAGTTGAACGAAGTCGATGTGGATAGTAAACACCATGAGTTTGGTCCAGAGAACAAGAGGATGTCGCTTCAGGAGCCATATTATATGAATAACGATTTACACTTACTCAGAAATGTGGGCACTGCAGATTCTGAGAAGGACATTGATGAGATTGAAGAGAGACAGCGATTTGGTATTAAATTTTGTGTCAATAATATTTTTTGTATTTACCTTACCGTGAATACCTCAAAATTGTTTTATCAAAGTGGAAATAAAACTGAACAATGATTCATTAGTATTAAAAAGTCTTACCAATGGTGAAGATTAGTATATTTTGTAATTCAAATTTGATGAAATCATTGTTGATATTTTACACAAAAAACAATAAATAATAAATCGATACTTATATTTTTAATTAAAGACAAAAATATTGTATTTTAATTTATTTTATCATTTAATTTGTTTTTTAATTAAAATTTGCTATGTAAATACGTACATTAACGCATGCACACAATAAATAAGTATTTAAAATTTAATTTTTATTAATTTTCTTCAATTACAGACAGGTTGAAAAGTCTAGAAAATATGGATTTAGAAAGTAGCAGCGAGGAAATAAGGCAATTAGAAGAGTTTTTAAAACGTAGTGGTTTTTCATCTCAAAGTAGCGACGCAGATACAAGTAGTGATCAAGATTCAGATTTTAAATTACGATCGTGTGTAAGAAGATTTTTATCTTTAAAAGTGAATCAAGATATGGCAAAAATGATCGATATTTCCGATCCGCAAAAGAAGTTTGTCAGCTTTACTTTTAATAAAAAACAGAGGCAGCCAGAAGAAAAGGTGTGTGGTCGTATTAACAAAACAATAGTAATATATTTGCAATGTTAATTTTTTTTTAAATTAATGTATTAATTTTTTTTAGACAAATACAGTAGAGGAAAAGGAGCATTTATGTGTTAGCGAATCTACTGATAGCAACTCCGAAATGAGGCTTCTGGATTTGGAAGATAAAAAACGTAAATTATCTTATTTAATATAATTTTATAAATTTTCAATATTCAAAAAAAATTATTAATTAAAAATTCAGTATAATTTTTCTAACCACGGTATTAATTTATAAAAAAAATCTGTGTATTTTAAAAAATTTCCTTTAAATAATTTATAATTTTTAAATTGTATTTCCCCTATTCTTAATATATTAATTAGTAATAAACTATATTAATATTTTTTTTGTAAAACTTGAAAGTAGCATATCAGTATTATCTTAAATCTTTAAAAATTAAATATTCAAACAATTAAAAGGTTCTTTTTAATTAGTGAAAAAATGAATTTTTTTTGTCCCATTAAGAAATGATTTGGTCAGTGGAGGAATCTGTGGAGACTTTGCTGAAATTCTGGCATAGTGAGCCAGTGCCTAGTCGACAGGACTACAATGACAATAACGAATGTTCTCAGCTCTGTCTTGGTCAACTTTGTCCAGCATTATACACAGTTATGTCCGACGGTTTAAAATCACAGCTTAATTCAACATTCGGACCGATTGCCAACAGTGTTTGGCAAGTTGTTGAAGCTTCATCTCAAGGACTTGAAACACTTAACGATCTGGTACAAAAGATCAATAGCGAGGATTTCATAACAGAGGGCATGGTTAAGTTCCACGCTTTTGTTTTCGGTTTACTTAAGTAAGTTCTCATTGAGTGTTACGATTATTATTTAGTATTTTATATTGTATTAGACTTACGAGTATACCAGCTTTATTAAAAATAAAATATTTTCTTTAAATAAAAGACGAATTGAAGACTTGTATATTAAAATTATAATGGATTTTCTTAATTAAATCAGAGACATTATGAAATTATACAGTAAAATAATTTTTATGCATTTGTTTGTCATTTTGAATATTTGTGTAATTAGTTGGCAAGCACTCGACGCCTGGTTTTTGTACCTGTGTTCACGAGAATCCATCCTTCGCAAGCACTACAGCAACCACAGCCTGTTCGTTAAAGCTCTGGGTAATTCGGATAGTCGTATAATTGTTAATACTTTTCTCGAGATTCTTCGTCCCCTGTCTCAATGTCGATTCCAACTGGATTTGCTCTATCAATACAGACAACTGCATAACAGTTTTGGACAGGGGAATCCTCTTATTGCAGATATGAAACAGATAACACCGAGGCCAAAGTTATGTGCCGTATACGATTCACGCCAACAAGAAAAAATCGAAAAAAGGACTGAAAAGGAAATAAAAAAGAGGTGGAGTCATACACCTCTTAGTGCTAAATTTCACATTTTAGATAGACTTGATGATTCGGAAGATTATACTGATAGCTTAGAGCATTCACCATTGAAAACTGCTAGTCCCAAAAGAAGCATTCCTACGAAATCACAATTAAAATTACAAGAATCCAGAGGTGGGTTTAATTTGCTTTCTTTTAGGGCTAATTATGCATTTATTATTTACAAATTTAATATATACCCATGATCTTTGTCGTAGACATAAAATTGCGAAAAAACGTCGATGTAACTTCAGAACCAGCACCCATCTGTGAGACAAAATTTCGCAAACTTCAAGAGAAATGGGAACATCTTGGCCGAGATAATGTTTATCCTAAGGAACTTCAGGTATCCCCGAGTGTAACAGCATATCCACCGTCATCGCCAAATCGAACGACACCAACGGGGATCTGCAAGTCTAAGATACCACGGCCACTTACCTCACCAGTGAAAATGCCTGCTAATGGAGCATGTAGACCAGTCAAGTCAGTTTCAGGAATTCCTTCTTTAAAAAAAACGGGGGTCATTGCGGCTAAAGGGATCCAACCACCAAAGAAAATTGTGGACTCTCGAAACTGTAAAGACTCGCCGAGGCGAACTAGCAGGCTAGACCAAGAGAACGCGGGTGCACCAAGACCACACCTTACGAGACCGAGTTCATTGCCTTATAAAACGCAAGCTACTAATAACAAGGAGAAGAGCACCCTCTTACCCCACCGAAGAGCTGCATCAACCTCGCTTCCAAGGCCTCATTCCATCGCTGCCCCACCCAAGAATCTACCTTCCAAGCAAACATCAAAGTAAGATATCTATAATTGATGTATATTTATTTTTATTGTTAACATAAAATTTATGAATTTAAAAAACTCCAATTCTCTTCTTATTTTATGCGTACAATCATGTTCATTGAAAACGAGAAACTAGAGAAAATTAAAATAAATAATAACAAGTACTACATGGAATAATAAATAAAAAAAATTAAAAAATATTTTAATTATAAAATAAAACGCAGTACCTAATTAATTTGTATTGTAATATTGCTAGATCGTTAAAGATAAATATTTACACTTAAAATTAAAATTTCATTATGTTTTTTTTAATCAATGTCATGTATATATTAACAGGGTTGTGCGCACCTTGACGAGCAAACCAAAATCCGAAGATGGACATTTATCATTCGGTGAGGGCGAGAAATTGAAACTGATCCTTGAGGTGGATAACAAGTGGTTATTGTGTGCTCGAGGTGAACGAAAAGGACTCGTACCACGTAATTGCGTCAAATTGGTGCAAACTTAACATGAAATCGGTCTTCGTCCGTACAGTATTGGGGACTGGAAACGCGGTGACGTGTATATATTGAAAAGGGTGAACGTGGTAGCAGAAAACAGTATATTTTAAGGGTCAAACGTGCAAGTGAAAGAGGTCCAAGAATGATGAAAATTATTATTACATGAGATGAGCATTATAGAGTGAATGAGTGAGTGAGCGAGAGAGAGAGAGAGAGAGAGAAGAGCTAGAGATGAATTGATTGATTGATTGACATGTTAATTTTGAAGATGGTGCTTCATTTATATATTAAACTAAAAACAGAATAATAAAAAAAAAACAGAGTCAAGAGTCATCAGTTTAATAATATTATACGATTTCAATGTTATTACTACTGATAAGAATATATTATAAGATATTAAAGTGTTGGAGGAGAGATGATGATGAAGGAGAATAAATGAGTATAGTCGCTAGTCACATATAGGCTTTCGAACCAGAATGTATTTAATAATACGAGCATACAGTTATTTATAGACATGATGTACATATATACAGAAAACAATGATAGAGGTTAATGAGTATTGATTAATAGAATGGGTAATGTCGAATAATAACTTATATAATATATTATATATTATGTATAAATGTAACTGTGATGATAGCTTGTAGATGAGTAAGATTATGGCGGAAGTCTTTAAAAAAAGATGAATTTTCCAATCCCTCTTTTTAAAACACCTCGTGATTAAGTCGGAAGTATGTTTCAAGTTTATAACAGAGTATTTTATCTTTACTTTCATGTAATTTTTTGCTACGCCCCTAGTATCCGGTGCATAAGTAATTCAGTGCTTTATAATATTTTTTCTGGTATTTTTTGGATAATTTTATTCCATTCATAAAAGGTAATAACAATATTATATCAAAATAAAAAACTGTGGCGCTAAAAGATATTGATTCAATTATTATTAGGCGCTTCATGTTTTTTACTCGCTTGTGTATTCCTTAGCATGTGACATAAAAATTAAAGAGTAATAAGCTAATAAAATTTATCTCCAATATTAATTTTGTATTTCTTTAATTGTTCTTTATATATAATTATTTATCATTCTTCAAAAATCCTTTAATTCCATATATTTGATTCTAAAATTAATTAAATTTTTTTTATTTTTATTCAATAATTTTATGGAGGGATATATTTGGTCACTATTGGCATAATTTATATTTTATTTTTAACTATATTATTTATTGTATTTATTAAAAAAAAATTTCGAATATTTAATAAATCTCAAAATAGGAATTGTATTTTTTTATCTTAACTTTTAATCAAAGGTAAGCAAAAAAAAATTTTGAATATTTTAATAATTAATCATTTCAATTATCAGAAATTAATTATAATAATCCTATATAAATAAAAAAAAATTAATATTTTATATAAATAAAAATCTTGATGTATTTATTAAAAATATTTGTCAGTATTTACAATTATAAAGCACACACGTATCTAAATAATATACGTATGAACGCAAAGGCGACTACACATGCAGCGTAATAAAAAATATTTATAACTTACAATAATTAATAATATTTATAAATTATATGTAATAATTTATGATTTTTTAAAACTACTTAATGAAATTAAAGTACATTTAAACTTACTAGTTTTAATGTGTGCATTTGATTCATTTTTTTTGGTTTATATTATAAAAACTATCTATCATGTATATGGCTATCCGATAATTAAAAATTGTGAAATGAAGAGATATAAAAAAGGGTCTATAATTAAATTAAACTATTTTTTTAATGAAATAATAATTATTTATAATTAAAAGGTAATTTTTAATATTTAATAGGATTATTTCTCAGTACAATATATTGAATAAGTTTTACAATAAATTTATTTGAATTTTAATTTTAAAAAATATTTACCTCGAAAAATATTATAGTATAATAATACATTAAATTGTGATTACACAATATAATTCTGTGTACACAAATATTTCTTATTTTTTGAACTACTTATTCAATAGTAGCTTTAACATAGTTTTTTTTATTTTATTTATTTGTTTTTTTTTTTTAACTACACTTAATATCTTTGATTATAAACAAATTCATAATTAAGTTAAATTCAATATTTAAAACATATATTTTGACTGAACGCTATTCATCGAATGTAAAAAAAAACAAATATTTAATAAAATTTATTTTTTATTTTAAATCTCGATTCTAAATTAATTTTACAATTAAAAAAAAAAAAAAATTAATGTAGCACAATTTTAAATATTAAATAATTAATATTAATATAAATACCATTATAATATTCTATTTAAAACTATAAAACGATTAAATCAATAAAAGGTTTAATTTATGTATTTTTATTCCTAGCAAGCTAAAGCAAAGTAAATTATTTAAATTTATTATATTAAGAGTAATTTATAAATGTACTTATATAATTTATAAATAATATAAATTATTTATGTATATCTATATACCTATTTACGCTTTAATATATTTCCTTGAAAAATGGTCATTTTTTTTTTTTATTTATGAAAACATTTCGTTTATCGCCGCTTTTTTATTGGTTCTTGTCCAAATTTGGAAATATGATCATTTTTAATTATTTATAATTGTGACTACCATTTACGAACATAATATCAATTACAATAGTACACTAAGAATATAGTAAGATTTAAATTATTTTCATTTAATAGTACATTGTTTTAAACATTATTTAATAATTTATAGGTCTCTATTTTTATATTTTCAAATCCTAATTAAAAAAAAAGAATATATTTATTCAAGTTTTTATTTAATATACAATCAAAGCTGTCGTTAACAAAAGAAGTTTTGGCGCTTCAAATTTGTCCCTGAATTAATAGCGTAAAGAATATTCAAGGTTCGATTTAAAATATACATCAGTTCTGATATCGCTTAGAGCTTTACTATTTTCCAATATTGAATATTGAAAATTTCATTCAGATGCTTTCTCATTTGGTAATAAATTAAAAATAAATTTATTAAACATTTAGTAGAGTTCGATGAAAGATAAAAAAATTAGATGATTTGTTCTCTTGTTTTATTCTGGTTTAATGACTGTATTCTTTATAAAATAACATCTGATTTCTTTTATACCTTAAGTTTTATTTCCAATAAACTAACGGTTAACTAGATGTGGATAATGAATCTCATCCTATTATTAAAGTTTTCAAATGATTATACGGTAATGGTATCATATACTAAATTGGTTATATTTTAAAAATTTGATATACATAATCGATAATTTGTATTTTTTCATAATAAATAATATAAAATAAATTGCTTAATTTTAAACACTTATTTTATCTACATTAAAATTATTCACATTTTTACTTTTCATGTAGTTTAATACTTAATGTACACATATGCGAGTGAATTTATTTTCGGATAAGGTAATTAATTTTTTTTTTAAGGTTTTTAGATGAAAAATTTAGTTAATTGAGTTTCCAAGGAAAAATAAATGACTATTCAACATTTACAATTAAATTCATTTTAGATATATATATAATCTACTTTTGAAATTGTAGATGAGTTCGGTATTTTCATTGGTCCAATTAGTTATACAATTTATTGTATTCCACACGTAAAACCTCCAAAATTATTATATTTTTACTTTTGTTTAGTAATTCTAATTTGATGTTTTATAATTGCAATTAAATTAAATAATGGTTCTTAACCTTTTATTCAGGCTTAAAGACTTTTTATGGCAAGATTTCATCTTTATTTGACGATCTATAAATATATAATTGTAGAAGGTTTGTTAAATCAAATTCAGAATTGACCAATAAAATAATTTTAAAATATATATAATAGAACATTATAAAATACTATTCAAAAAAGTATTTGTTATAAAAAAATGGTTATAAATAGTAGGATAAACGAAATTGTCAAACTACTTTCAACAAAATCAAATTGTAAATATAAAAAGTTATATAAGAAAGCTATATTATTATAGTTTTTAACATAAAATAATTTTCGTTTTATAAAAATGAAAAAAGTTGTTATTCTTGTATGCTTATAACTCGGATATCATTTTGAATTTACTAATTGACTGAATTCGATTATAGTACTCCCATTTGTATTTAGTTTTCATTTTTATTGACATATGCATTGGTATGTTCTGAAATTTTTAACCCGATATTAAATCTAACACTATTATTCTTTCGTATTTTTTATTAAAGAAATAATTTTAAAGTTACTTTAATAAACGATATTATTAAATACCACGTTTTTATATTTAATATTTATTTTTAATTTGGAACATAACATAATTATCAAAGATATGTCAAATAAAATCTTAAATTATGTAATTCAATTATATTGAGTAATTAATATAAATACTTTTTCATTTATATATTTACATTTATATAAAAAAATATCTCTAAGTCAATCAGATTGATATTCTCTTTCAAATTATTATAAACTTTGTTTAATATTAAATAAGTAGGAGTTTTATTTCAATATTCTTGTTGTTATCTTCAACTTATCAAATTCTTTCTCTATATATTGGCTAACTAATATTAAAATAAAAAAAATTTGTAAAATTTAAATAATTAAGTGTTAAAATTAAGTTTTTACATAAATCGATGTATCATTCTGATATATTAAGATACATTTCAATTATGAATGAATATGCAATAAAATATTCTTTAAATTAAACAGATTTAAAGTTAATATGAATATAATGTCTTCAACTTTATTAGTTTAAAGGTACTTACATAAAATAACCATCATCACTACTATAAATAAATGTATTGTTAATCATTTTTTTTATGAATTGATCTTAGATTTAAATTGACCGTTCATCGTAAAATTAAAATCTACTCGCCTCTATTATTCATTAATTGATGGTATTTTGTTTGTTGGAAAAATTATTTTTCCTCATTATTCTGTAGAAAAATGATAATGTATAGCATTCTTTATGTTTTTATATGAGATTTTAAATACTAAATTAAATTTTTTTCGAAGGAAGTAATTGAATACTATTTTATTTTATTTCAATAATAATTATCCAATTTTTATAAAAATATTTTTTTATAAGAGTAAATGGAAAAACTATATTTTAATCTATGTGTTTTCGATGTACATTGAAAGTTCTACTGCAGATCATATAAAACTTGATGATAAAGTGCCAACGATTAAAGAAAAATTTTTACAAACTTATACATTCAATTTTGTTGTAGATTATAAAATGATTATATTTTTTGACTGAAATTGATTATTTAAGATATTTACAACTTATTAAAATTAATATTAAATGTATCTTATATAATTGAATTAATCCATTCTATATTTACAAAATATATGCTACATTATATGCTAAGTTGCCTTATTTTACATCTTTTAATATTATTTTAATTAAAGCAGTTCTGCGCGATTTCTGGTTGACAGGGATAAATTATTATTAAATAGTGAGAATCAACCAGTCTCTAAAAAATGTAGGTTTTATCATTTCGGACAGTCGTCGTTTATTGTTAGAAAAATGTTTGTTAGTAAATATAATAAATATCAAATTTAATAAAAATTTATTCGCACAAATTATTTATACGTTTTTGCAGAATTTGCTATAAAATACATTGTAAAAATAATAATATTTAATACTTAATATTTTAAATTAAAGTTTGATGAAATAACTTATTGTTATTTGCAAAATATTAAAATTAAATTTAGTTTATAAAAGAATGTATCTTATGTAACAAAGTTTCAATTTTGTGTAAATTATTTATTCTATAATCAAATTTAATTAAATATACAAAAAATAAAGTTTTAACAAAATATATTTAACCTACTTATTTAATTTGTTAATTACTAACACAGTTGTATACAATAACATACCCTTATAAAAATTAACTATACAATGATTCATAAATAAAATATAATTAAACTAATTGCAAGGTCATATTGATGATTTTATATTTTATTTTTTTATTAAAATTTAATTTTTTTTTAACTTTTTTAAAAGTAATAATAATAATAATTCATAATATATGAACTTGCTTAATTTTATAAAAATATTGACACAATTTATTTGAATTGGAGTTTAAATAAAAATAGTTGACTTAACAGTTTCTACGTATTATAGTTTTTTTAAGTAGTATTAGTTATTCAATATTATATTTTATAGTTAAAATTTTCAAAGATAATTTTAAATTCATTAAAACAGTTATTAACGTCAAAACAGCTATTATATGGCTTAAATTTTTTTTTATTTTTAAAATAAAATATAAAAAAATTATTTTTGTTTTTTTAATAAACAAATAAAATATGTGCTCATCAATTTTGTTATATAATTAATTTAAAGTTTTCTTACAAGAATCTATAATACTATTGAAATGAATTTTTGTGATTTTATAGCGGATTCTTAATTTATTAATTTTAAAATAAATCAAATTTTTCAATAAGCTTTGACTGTCCGACATTTTTAAAATTTTTTTGTTCTAATCTACACTTCGATAAAAGTATGTTGCCATATTTATCCGTAGTCCGATGTGTCTGGGCTTTGTGTAAGAAAAAAAGTAGCATATATAGTCGCCCATAATTTTGTAATTAATGTATACCTCTTAGGCATTTTTATAATTTGTTAACATTGTGTAAACAATTAATAGTCATATTACAATAATATTATTTACCTAGTATAATAGTTTTACATTTCCATTTGATTTATCATCGTTATAATTTTGTTTTTAAGTTTATAATAATTTTGTGAAAAATCTAGTTATTGAAGCTTATGGTATTGCGATGTGTAATTTTTCTTATTTTTATTCTTTATGATTACTTTTTTATTTTGGCACCGTCGAAAGCCAGCATTCGATTGAAAGTAGAATCCGAAGGTTTGACACTCGTTATTTACACAATTATATTAGTAACACATTGATTAAATGCAATATTATTAAATAATTAAGAATCTTCTAAAATTTTGAATTTTTAAATTTAAGTAATTTTTTTTAAATTGTTGAATTCTTAATGCATCTTATAAATATAATAGTTGATTGAGGTTTCTCTTTCCTATCAAAACATTATATAATTAATAATAAAAGAATAAAATATTATTTTTAAACAGAAGCCATGACCAAAATATTCTAATAAAATATTAATTCACAAAAAAGTTTTATTATGTTCTACAAAAGCCATTTAACTTTCCATGAAAACGTATATATATATATAACAATTATTACAATGAACTGAATTCTTTAAAACAGAATTGAATTACAACTTTAAAGTTATCTCACACTTTAGAATACACTTTAATAGAGAGATAAAAGTTGAAGGAAAAGGTCGACTAATCAAAAATTAAATTGTTTTTAACTTATTAAATAAATGTAATTACAGCGCACCTTGGAAGACGAACGAAGGATCGTCGATCAGTAATTTTTTTCAGTGTACTTAAAAATGTATTGGACATTATTCTTTTTTCGCATTTGTACAATTTCATCTATTAAAGATTCGCTTTAACAGAGTAGAACGTTTATTAATTTATTTTTTGCACGATAATAATAAATTTATATATTTAGTTTGAGGCCAAAAAATCATGTTGAGGCATGTCTGAGAAACGTTTATGTTTTCATTAATTTCTCTCACTTTAGTAACATTTTTATCAATCTTCTTTGCACTTTTAAATTTGAAAAGGAAACAAATTACGTATTTAGAGCTTAAGTTACATGTTTTATATCAGTTCACTGTACACAAAATTCAACGAGAGAAAAATTTTTTATTTGCGAGAAATGAACGTTAGAAACGTATTAAAGATTAAACATTGCGTGAGTACATAATTCCTCGTGGCATGTTAATCGACTGCGCAATTGCGTCTACCAGGTACAGCGTAACAAGATTTATAATTGTAATCTTAAATACCTCTTTTAACATTTTTATTTTCCTTTCCTTCGCCTATCTCACGTTTTGTATCCGATTTAAGAAAAATTTAACTTTGTATACACATGCACACTTAAATATGTATATGTGTTAACAAATACACAGAAATAAAAAAGTTATATAATTTTGTAAGTAATATTAATTTTTGCTTAAAATTAAATTCTTTATGATTAGAAAAATCGAGCTTCAAATATTAATGTATATCATTAAAACATAATTTATTACTACTGATTATATTGTAATTCTAATAATCAACTAGCTCACATTTTGAAGATTAAGTTATTGTATATTAATTAATAATCGCATTGTACATCAATATATTAGATATAAAAAAAATTTCGAATAAGTTTTATAATTTTACTTCAGTGTATTCATTATACATATATTTTTGTAGCTTTTCATAAGGTGGCTCAGATGATTCACAAACGGACACGTTTGGCAAGTTTTGTCAATGGGAAACGAGGAACACAAAGTATAAAATTTATAACGGAAAAAGTCGCAATAATATAGTGCAAACATTTGTTATGCTTTTTAAAAATTGATTCGCTATATTATACAAGCATATCTTCTTATATATTGTAATTATTCTATGTATTTACAGAGTATTGAGATATATTAACTATAAATCTATCATTTTACATAACGACACACTATAAACATTGAAGTAATTCAAGCATAGAAGTATGAATTTAATAAAGTATTTATTTACTTATACACCAAAGAAAATTATTCAACAATTGCCATTACATTATGCTGAAAAATAGACATATGTAATAATCTATAATTTTTTTTTTTTTTTAATAAAACCGTCATCAATTAAAAAAGAGCTTATTTTAACATAGGAACATATTAAAAATATTTTAAACAGTAAAAAAATGAATATAAATTTATAATATTGAAGTACAGCAATATTATATTGCAGTTGTAATTTTATATATATTTTTAATGATAAATATTAATACATAGTGCTTTAATATCTGAATATGAAAATTACTTTATTAATAATTAAGCATTTCATCCTATAATTTCTAATAGTCATACAATAGCGAAATATTTTATGAAAAATGGTAAAAATAAAGCGATAATTGGCTTAACAAATGACTGTTTATAAATTGGAATCGCTAAGAGTACATACATGCCAAATTTTAAGATATCAATGAATTTCTTTTTTATATGAAAAGACGAAAAATAAATTTATATAAAGTTTCAAATAAAACGTTTATGGATAATAGAATACGTGGGATCACGAGTATCTCGTTATTCTTAACATGCTAATGCACGACAGGAGCATTGATTTATCATATTATCTACAAATTAATTGATAATGAAAAATAAAATAAAAAAAAAATAGCAACCGTCTGTCATGGTTTTATGATGCCAATATTACAATATGTATACAAAACCGTCGTTCCCCATTGACGGTTTTATTTTTAAGATATGACTACGGTTTTTTAATATATGTAAGATTAAAATATAATGATTTGTAAGAAAAAAATTAGTTTCATATATTTGAAGCGCAATTTTCAATGAAAATGATTAAAACCTCATTTAAGCACAAGACGTTTATGTCATTTGTTTAAATAAAACTAAAAGTACTAGTTTTGAGCTTACATAAGCTATCAATTAGATTAAAAGAATTTCAATTGATAACTCATTAAACATGTTTTTCTTCAATAAAGAATACAAATAATATCAATAAAAAAAATTTCTGGTATAATTGGTAACTTTTATTTAATACTAAAATTGTATTTTTAGTACAGTTTCGTAAAGCTTAACCAATTAATGTTTTACCGAATATTTTTACGTTTATTATTTTAAATATTTCTGATAGGCGAAATATGATTATTACTTTTGTGGAGTCGGCAACGTATGAAACTATTTTTTCAAATAAGAAAAACGAAGAAACCAATTATAGGAAGTAGCAGTCATAACTTTTAAGTCTTCTTTATCCGTATCTACGTGAAAAAGTTTCGCCCTGCAAGAAAATAATGATCGGTTGTACAATGTGCACAAAAGTAGAAGCTAGTAAGTCGATATTATTAATACTATTATTACTGTTAGAAACTATTTCATGGAATGGGTTAATGACTGTTTGAAATAATGCAGAGTAAGAGGGAGCAGTGTACTTGATTGCATGTGGGATACGTTACGGGGGACGGGGGAGGTGGTGGCAGGTAGCGGCTGGTATATATATATATGGCAGGTATGAAGCGATGGAAAATTAAGTTAGTTGCGAATGAAAGGCCTTTGGAAAATCACCTTAGAATTGTACGACTGTATACACTACTTGTAAATAAAAGTTTATGCCATTTTAATAAAGATATTATCGTATTTATTTTCTCACTCCATCATCTAAAGCAATGATTATTATACACGCTGGCTAACTACATACTAGACTCTTTCGTGGTAAGTGATTCGCTTGTGTTGTCAACGCGGATGAGGGTCGAGGAGTTGAGCACCATGCTTCGGCTCAAGGATGCCACCCGCTCCATCACACACGAGGCCGAAAGTCGTGCCTCGGCGTCGTGGTCCCAGCATTCCTCCATCGTGTCGCAGATGGCCAGCAATCCCTACAAAACAAATTTTAATAGAGTTAATTTCATTTTTCCATCATTGCAATTATTGTTTTTGATATTATGAAAAGTCAACAGAGAGAAAAAAATTGGTAGGAAACCTGATTAGATTAAAATGAAGTATATAGTAAACTAATTGAAAGAAAGGAAAGCGAAAGAAGAAACTGAAAAGAAAAAGGACAATAGAAACGGAATAAAAGTGCTGATGAGATTTAAACTGGGAGAGGAGCTTTTGAAAACCTCAAGGAGATATCGAGACTTTGTAATCGAAAACAAGAATCCTTAAATCCTGTGTTTAAATAGTGCAGGATTTTATAGATATTTAAAAGATTCTAAAATATAAAGAGAAAGTGCGAAAAATAACGATACTCAAAGAAGGCATACAGATAGAAGATGGACCAAGAAAATTTTTCTATTTTATGAAAAAGTAACATCCATAAGAACATTTTCGTCAAAATAATTTCAAGTTGCATAGCGCAATCATATGTTTATTATAATGTTATTAATATATTATAATGTTATTCATGCTTTTCTCTTAAATTTCATTTAATCTACATTATGAAATTAAACTATTTTTTTAAATCATATATATTAATGAGTCAGACCTCTAAAATTAGATTTGAATGTAATCACCGCAACCCATCTTTTTCCATTTATATTTTGTTATTAATTTTTTGATAAGAACGTGCATAATTTTAGTTTTTTTAATTTCGTAAATTCAACTAAGTTGTTAATTAAGCTAGAGAGATGTCTTTTTATAATTTCTGTGCATAATAAAATAAATCTTAACTTTGCGTATTTTGTTTGGAGCTTTAACACAACATTAAAAACGAGATTTTATTAAATTCGTAATCGATATTTCGACGAAGTAATGTACTTTAATTAATTACTTAAAAAAAAAAAAAAAAAAATCATCAAATTAATAATTAAAAATAATATAAAACGTATATAATGATATGAGTTATTATTTAAAAAGTTTCTTATTTTAGTCACATTGGTATTAAGTTTAATTTAAAATTTTAAAGCCAACATATTGTATTCTCTGTTAAATTATATAATAATTTGAATAAATAAATTTATTAATAATATTTACTAACTAATATTAGTTTTTTAAGGTTTACATAATAAAAATAAAATTCCTCTATTTAATTACATAACGAAGAAGCTTATGAATAATGAATAATAAGATATTGTAAAAAATTTGGCTGACTCTTACCGGGTGTTTACGCCAAGTATCCAATATTAATGGCCTCTCTTTTTTGTGAACGACACTTTCTTGCATATCTTCAAGTGTCGGATGAAGACCAACTTCTTCTTCAAAAGGTAGTCTGTATTCCCCAATTGGTCCCTGCGTATTTAAAATTACAATTATGTTTGTGAAATATGTATAAATTTATATTGTGTGTAAAAAATTTAAAAAAATTAATATTGTATAGAGTAACAAAAAAATGCCGAATAAATAAATATTTTATAAAAATTATTTTAAAAACGTGTTATTTTTAGAAAAAAAAAAAATTAAATTAAATATGTTTTAAGATAACAAGTTATTGTTATTCCTTGCAGAAAATGTAATGATGCGTATACGACAATAAAGTACATTGTATATTATATTTTTTAAATGAACATAATTCATTTTGTTATTTTAATTCCGAAATACACATAAAAAAAGAAGATTTTTTTTTTGTATATATTTCGGATAAGTAATGTATAATTAAATTAACTGTCAGACATTCAAAGTACTAAAAAACTTTGGCTGTATAAATTCTTATAAATAAAGCGTCAACGTTTTGATAAAAAAAAACATAATTATAATTTTACTTTTCGAGTGAATTTTTTTGTTCGTGTTATCATTAAAATGCATATCACATGTCAATATTTATAAGCGTGTAATTATTACATCGGCAACTTTGTGTAACTGCTTGAAAAAATGCCTTTTTAATCAAATATCGCATCAAAATAAATATAATTACAAAAAATATTTTTAAAATTAAATCTAGCAAATGTCTGGTGTATCAAAAACTTATTTAAATGAATTTAAAAAATGAGATAAGTAAGAAATAATATACTTAAAGTTATAAGACTCACGTCTTGTACGGTACATCGTGATGCTAGTTCCCAGAGTACAAGGCCACACGCATACATATCTATCCGGAGGAAGGAATCTCTCGTGAAGTTGATTGCACCTTCCAGTACCTCGGGAGCCATGTAGCGTCGTGTGCCCACCTGTCCGTGAGTATCTCCACAGGGCTTACCCGGGTGAAAAATCAAGGCCAATCCGAAATCGGCTATACATGCACTCATGTCATTTTTGAGCAACACGTTTTTCGATTTGAAGTCACGGTGCGCCACCGCAGGTTTGTAGCCGTCGGCTTTGTTTGCTGGGATTTCTTCGTGCAAATGCATTAATCCTCTGGAATTTACAGAGAAAAACAATATTATTATTTTTAATTATTTTAATTAAAAAATTACTAAGGCTCTTATCGCTAAACATAATATTTCCGAAAAATGTACTTGCATGTACCTTGCACCAGAATATTTTATTTATGCTAATATAGAACAACTAGATTTTATATGATTATTACGATTTAAAAAAATCAAATTTTAATTTAATAAATATAAAGTAATGTGCGTAATAGAAACAATAAGACTAAAAGAGTTTAATTTTGTTTTCAATTAAAAATAAATTTTTCATGATTTTAAATTCAATATAATTAAAAATTCAAGTCTACACACGATTAAACGTTGACATTCTCTAATATTAATTACACTTAAATATTCACAAATAGTATTCGTTATAAATATTTTTTTTAAAGAAAATTTATTGATAAAAAATGTAAATAATAATCAATAATAGTAAAAATCATGATTCAAACCTGTATTTTTATTGATCTTTTAAGTTTTCCCTAAAATAAAATAAATTTCTAGTTCACTTAGAAAAATTTTTAATTTTTTGTTTAAAAAAAATGCTTCGATGAATATTCATACTAAATATATTTGTATATTATTATATGTTTAAAGTTATAGTAAATTAAAATTGTGAGGTGGATAAATATCATACGTGTCATACCTTGCCATCGATTCGGCGATCCTACACATTTCTGGCCATGAAACGACATTTGCTTTCAAATAATCGCACAACGATCCCTTTTCGTGATAAGCTGTGATTAGCCAGAATTCGGCTTGTAGATTATCACCCCTTTTTTCAACTCCTATGAAGCGTAATATGTCTTCGTGGTCCATGTGAGCTAGCTTGAAAATCTCCTGCTCTGATTGCCATGATTGTTTGTCTTGAATAGGAAATACCTTGACAGCCACTATTTCATTTCTTAATTGTGCCTTCCACACGGCACCAAAACGACCGCGCGCCTTTATTTCCAGGAGTTGGATAGGCCGATTACCGAGATTTGGTGAAGGTTGAGGCAAGGGACCAGGCTCTATCGTTGGTATCTGTAAAGTAAAAAATTTTATGCTTGGTGTGTCTTCAAAAAATCAATCCATTTTTATAATTTTTAGTGAGTTTACACAAATGAATTAAATTAGATTTATTCAATAATAAAACTATTCAATTTTCAATCAATTATATTTTAGTAAATCTTATAATTGATTGATTCCATTTAGTAGTAAGTACACAGTAATAAACTCTTAATGTTTTATTTTTGAATTTAGTTTTCATTATATTCAATGTTTTTGATCAGACAAATAAGTAATACATTTACTTAAAGAATAACATTAAATTATAAAAATAATCATGAATTGTCAATTATTTTTAGATGATCATCTGAATATTATTTATTACATATTGACAGTTGGCTTTATTATGTATAATATTTTCAATGAGTAAATTAAACTTTTTTTGTTATTAACATAAATTCATTTAATTAAAGAAAACTTTTAAATAAGAAAACAAAAAAACTTTTGTAGAAATATGATTAAATTTAAAATTTTTACTTTAATAAGCTTTATAGAAATTTTTTCATGAATTTTTAATTTTTTTTTTATTAGTTAAATAACAAATTTAAATACCTCATTAAAGTAACCTAATTTTGTATGTCGATAGTAATAAAAAATTCCTGAAATAACTGCTAAAACAAGCAACATGGGAATAGATATTGATAAAACAAGTGTTATCACTTGTTGCTCTGTGTTTGGAACAGGTTCAAACTCTGTAAGAAAATAATGATATTTATAATTACATTGTAAATAGCAAGGTAATTTCTTATTTCAATTACTATTTATTTACCATGTATAATTCGAGGGGGTTGTGTGGGTTGTGGATCCCATGAGAAGTTCTTATTACACATATTTCCATCACAACAACAAAAGAAATGTTGCTTTTTTCTATCTGCATTCTTTTCTACACAATGTTGTTTATCATAACATTCTTTGCTATCTAGAAAGCAGCCCTAAATTGACACAAAATTTATAAATATTTATACTAATTATACAATTTTTAAAAATTTATTATTTTATGGTAGATTTTTATGATTTAATTATTTACTTTTAATTTTATAGTTGATTTTTGAGTAACACTGTCATACTGCCACAGCACATAACAATGATTGCGCTTGTCAGGATCATGTGGTCCACATTGTTCTCTCTCTACACAATCATCTCTAAATTCTCCTGCACACATTGTCTCATTATAAAATTCACAGTATGTTGACCCCTTGACATCATGGGCACTTATTGAACCTGAAAATAAAAGTATGATTGTCATACAATATACATAATTATTCATTACCTTAATGACATTCATAATATTCCTACATACATTTTTCTCTACATATTGAAGTTAACTTTATTAAACTAAAATAGAAATTATTTATACAAATTATTATTTTCTGTTTTATGTAATATATGAAAATTGACACTTAGATAATTATACATTATGTATGAAAATAATAGATATAAAATCTATGAAAATAAATTCTAAAAGACTTGTCTTTTAAAAGTAAATATTACAAATTGCACAAATAATATTTAGCAGCCAACTATTAATAAATTACCGATGTTTAGAAGGAAATAAACGAAAAATTTCTCAAATAAGAAAAAAAAATTTGTTTTTTTGTTGATTAAATATAATTATTGACACAATAAAAAACAAATAAATGTAATTATGATTTTAATTGAATTATCTATCTTCATATAATTTTTTTTGAGAAAAATATTTTTCTGTTAACTGTAGATTTATATTTCATAGAATAGATAATTAATTATGGATTATTAAAAAATAGTTTATTTTAAAAAAACAGATAAAACTTTCAAAAATCAAATTGGACGTAATATAATAATATAACTGATAATTTTTATGATAAAGTTTTAGTGTTTTATTTGCCTAAAACAACAGAGTCAGCAATTTAAAACATAATATGAGTAAAGTGGATGAGAATATCTTGAATAAGTTTTTTTTATTTGAGACCAAAGTAATGCATAATACATCTTTATAATATTACAGAAGATTCTTTTTCAAGCATCAACTTAACTGTGTTTATGTAAGAAAATGCCTTAGTTGAATTCTAAGTAGTAATCGGATATATAAAATATATGATGCTCACAACTAGGATATTCTTTAAATCATACAGCTTTAATATACTACTAGGAAATACTTGAAATCTTTCAATAAGCAAGTATGCGAAAGAAGTTTTAGTACATCAAACTTACAGTACCAATAGATATTCTTAGCAACAGATACAAGGTGGACTTACCCAGGAGGCCAAGAAATATGCAGGGCAGTATCATAAGATAGGCGATCATCGCGAATAGCTCGTCGTGTGAGATCAAAATCACGGGAGTAGTGTTGGAGTCGTATTAGCCATTAAGCAAATTGTTGGAGCAATTTACAGAGCAGCAACGGGAGCAATCTCACCGGTGACAGTAAGGTCCAAGAGGTGGTCCAAGAGTTGGGTCGAGAACATCACTTTCAATATTCGCTCAGGGTCTTTTGTCAGGTCGCATCTCACGATACTCGGCCTCTCCTCTCTTGGAATCATGTCACATATCCTCCGTTGGCTGTTGTTCCTGTGTATGGTTGTTCCCTTCCTACCCGCAGCGCAACGCCGCGCGACCAAAAGGAAAATAATGCACAACGCCCCAAATATAAACGAAGGATAAGAGGGACGTCTTCCTAGAGCCTATTATTACTGTAATTATTAATTCACATCCGGGTCTCCTCTCGTTGAATGTTTTGATTTGGTGGTCCGTACTTGCACTTCCTCCTTCTCTCGAGGAGCTCTAAATTTTTAACGCGTTTCTCTGGGCCATGGGGGCAACGGAGGCACTTGGAGAGAAGCGAAGACGACTAGATGCAGCGTATAGAACAAAAACACGGAGAACGCGCGCAAGAGTGCGAGGAGGATGGAGTGCGTCTCGAGGGGATATTGTGTTGGTCGCTTTCTACGCGCACGCACGCACACGCACACACGCCTCCGGGTTAAATATAGAGAGGAGCGGAGAGCCGTCGCGCCGCTCGCACTCGGACGTGACGCACCCGGGTGTGCGAGGACGGAGCTGCAGGTAGAGGATCCAGAACTCGGAGGCCCTTCGCCAAGCGAGAAACGAGGAACGCGAAATGCCCGCGCTAAACTACGCTCACATGCACCCACACGTGTGCAACCAACTGCCAACCGTGTTACACATAGACAAAGGCTCCGCATAAAACCGAGGGATCCCGGAGAAGCGGTTACCAGCGCGACAGCCAGAGGGCGGGAGGTGTTGCTCGTGGCTCCCGGTACTCGTTCGATTTCAATCTCAGCTGTTTCCTTTTTTTTTTCTTTTCTTTTTTTTTTTTCTTGAGTGTTGCTTTCAGCCGGCTACCTCTTTAAAAATCCCTTTAATTACTCCATTATTCCCCACTTGTTTTCACCCTTTTCCAGGATTCCAACATGCTGTGGCCGAGTGCAGCAACATTCAATTTTTCAGTTTTTTGGGATTTTAATTCAATTAGCTCTGCATTGTCCTACTATTTTTAAAATAGCTTATCGAGTTATTAAATTCTTATGGAATATTCTCAATCCATAATTTTTTAATAATTTTCATTAAAAATCAGAGTCGTTTGTCAAATTAATAAAAAACAACAACAATAATAATAAATGAATCGAATTAAAAAAAAAACAGAGAAAATTGTTTTAGTTAATTTAAAAAACTTTATTATCAAGGGATTAATATATTTATTTGTAATTTTATATCATAAGAGATTGCAGCTATGCGAAAGTATCGTGTATTTATAGAAATTCAACTAAACTTATGTATATCAGACAGTTCCAAATACCACGATTCAGCAGCAAACTTACTTGTTCAATGCTGAGCATTTTACATAAATATAATTTAATAATAAATATAAAAAACAAGTAAATACGCTTGATCTTTGCATTCTATAGTATTATAATGGTTTTTACGAATATATCAATTATTCAAAGCGTAGTATTTTGAACTGTAGCGAATAATTATTGCGTACATGCAGCCTTACATTTACTTTTTTCTTTAATTTTTCTTAATGTTATTGTTTTTATAACATTGTTACTTTCAAATTAGAAAACACTTTGAAATAATTAAACAAATTTACAAAAAATATACATTTTTAAATTTTAACAAAATTTTATTTTTAAAAGGCATTTCAATTACTATTAATTATAAATAATAGACTCTTTTTAATCATAAATTGATTGTCAAATTTTGTATAATATATTATATTTTTAAATTATATTCAAACAATTAAATAAAAGAATAATTGGTATCGCATAATAAATAGCAATATTTACAATTTATATTTGGCATTCAATATCATTAAATATTTTATATACAATTAATAGTAATAAAATAAATATGTTTTTACTTGTAAAATAAACAGATACCTCAAAAGCGGGTTTAATAATTTAATGTAAGACTTAATTTTCTTCTTTTCTTTCTTCTTTTTACAAACTCCTTTCATGTTATTTTAAATCTAATAAATTTTAAATTTATAGAAATGTTCTGTTTTAATTTTATACCTACAAATGTTTGCTTTCAATAATATTTAATGAATAAAACAAATTTTACATTTGAAAACTGTTCTATTTTTTACTCTCAAAATTATATAAATAATTAATTTATTTATTGTAGAATGCAGGAATGTTTGCGTATAAAATACACGTGTGTTCATTAAAATGAAAACTTATTTCATTTGAAATACTGTCGGTCGCAAGTTGAATATTTTCCCCCCATCCCTTTGACAGTCCATTGATGCTAGGTGACAAAAACTGTTTCTCTTTTGAGGCAAACCAGTCGTCGAGCCATTTTCACAAATGTTCATAAGAAGTAAATCTCTGTTCAGATCCTCGTCTGCTATCGACAAAACTAAGCGATATTTTAACGATTCAACTGCTGCAAGCCGGATTTAAAATCATTTTTAAATTAAATTAAAGCTAAAACACTCGGTCGTTTTTACATTCTCCCTTTAGTGTTATCATGTGACAAAATAATTTCTTTTTATAAAGCCTTTTATATTTCTGTTTTCTGATATTCTAATATTTTTTCTCTCAGTACTTTGTTTGTTGCTTAACAGTTTTTTTTGGGCTTTAGAAACGCTTAATAAATATCCTTGAGGTCACACCAAGCTCAGATTATTATTATCATAATCATCATAGTCATCATCATCATTTTTATATTAAATCAGTGTCAATGGTAGAACTTTGAAATATCTTCAAGATAATAATTGATGTGAAAATATTGGCTTTCAATTCAATTTGTTTAAAATTATTTGTTTTAATTTTAAGTTTAATATTTTATTTTACAAATAAATTTCATCTGATGTGCTATTTACGAAAGCATGGAACGAAATATGTTAGATGTAAAATTTATATTTTATACATTTTTAATTCCCACAAGTAGTTATTTCGTATTTATCACAATTAATTTGTTAAAGTTTTATTATTTAAATTACATTGAAATAATCCATATTAATATATAATTATAAAATATTTGAATATGAATTTAATATATATTATAAATAATCAGGGTGAAAGGTGTGACATAAACATTTAAATATAACGCTTCTGTTTTTCTTAAAATATTTCTGTATGTTAACTAAATTTGGTTTAATGTAGACATATATATATATATTCTTAAAGAAAACATAAAATATTTGAATTCTAAAGAAATGCGCATATAATATTTAGTTATTATAGTTTAGTTATTTATAAATATTTATAGACTGTTTCAATATTTAATCAAATTAAGTATTCAAGTTAAATGTATATTGAAAATATAATAAAACTTAATATTTTCATGTTAATATAACAGTCTTGATATCCTATTACTATGAATTTTTGAAAATAAATGAAGATTTGACAAAGAGAAAAATTGAAATAACTTAATAAACTAATTAATAGTGTTAAATTGTTTAAAAATAATATAATATTCAGTTACTTAAAATATGGAATTATAATTTTATATATTGACAAATAAAGCTTGTGAAATAATCACGTTAACGTTAAACTTTTTGTATTAAGAGAAAAATAATTTGCTCAATTTAAAGCAATATGCAGCTATCGTGTATTGAAACATTGTAAAATGTAATCGAAAAATGATAATACATCAAATTTAAGTATCGAGTTATTTTTTTATAATGAGGATGTTATTATGGAAAATAAAGGACATTTAAAATATATATGAAATATAGCGTAAAGAATATAAGAATTTGTACATAAAATAAACTGTATTAGTCTATAAAGTATGTTAGCATTATCAAAATGAGAATTTATTGAATAATTGAAATATTAATTGTATTAAAATTATAAATTCAGAAGCCAACCTGAATAAAGTAATTTTTTAATTGAAACAAAGCGAAAACTCAAAGCATTTAATTTGCGTGATTGTGTATACAAAAGAAAAAAAATATAAACATAATTAGATAAGGGCGTAATAGAGTTAAATTTATCGCCCCAGTGCGATAAATTTATGATTTCACATTTGGGTAAAAAAATGGTTGCATAGTGGACGAAAAATAATCGCGAGGCATGATGAAGGAATAACATTTTAAGAACTATAGAGTAGGGATTTTTGTTAGTGGAGTAAAAAGGAGAAATGTGATACACAAAATGAAAAGCGAAGATTTTTTCGATTGACATTTAACGAAAGCCTCCTCGGCAATTTTATCTTTCAATAAAAAATTGATAACTGAATTACAAAAAATGTGTCTTATTTCCATTAATAATTTAAAAGTAACAAACAGTGCACCTAATTACTATGTTCTTCTATGTTTCGAATTCTCAAAATATATCTACTTTTCTCTACCTGTGACTATTTAACGAAGAAACGACTTTCTTTTATATCTGTCAACCAGTATTTTGCGAGTGTGAAATGTATAAAAAATTTCAAAAACTAAGAAACTTGTATTGTGATTTTGAATTATATATTGTTTGTTTATGATATAAGCTGTCACAAATGATGCAGCTCCTCAATAATCATATTGATATTTCGGGATATCCACGGTTGCATTTCGACTTCGTATTTATAATTGATATATTGAATATGCTTGTACATTGTAGACCTATGTACACACGCACACATACACATGCACGCGTAAATTCATGCAAATAAATACATACGCACATATAAATACTCATTTGAAAAAGACGTTTTAAATTTTGTGGTTAGTTATTTTGAATTATTTAAAGAAAACAAAGAATGCATTGGATAATTGATCTTGGTCCACCACATTCATTACATTCGCAATAGATTAGGACGCCGTCTATTTATTGAGTTGGTAACTAGTAATTGGGGTATTTTAGTCAATCGTTTGACTTTGTTTTTTTAAATTTATACTTGTATTTTTGTAGTAACGATGTATAATGTATAACACGCAACAATGTATCATTTGAGAATGCAAAGAGTTAGAGTGAAACAGGCACACCGATAAAGGAGAAAGAGATAATGATTACGTGTATCCTCATGTTCCAAAGTTGCATATCGCATTACACGTACATATGTACGAAAATAACATACTGAAGAAGAAGAGGAAAAGGAGAAGGAAAAGGAGGAGGAGGAGGAGGAGTAAGAAGATGAAGAAGCAGTCGTACTCGGATATCCAGTGCGAAAACAGACAAAAATTATTGAGGTTGAGTTGCTTCCCTCTCAAAAACTTGTTAATGTAGACTTCCTAAGCTGCTACCCTTAGGGAGAAACCAAGACTTATTCCAATCTTAAATTCGCGCTTCGTTTTGTGATTCCAAATATTTCGAATACTTTGTTTACGTGCCTTGACAGATTATAGCTACTATTTTTAATGATTTATTATTATTATTGTTGTTGGTGTAAGTAGGGCCACACTTTGATACTTTGATGGTGTGTCGTGAATATTTTTGGCTTTACAAAATTTCAATTGTAGTTCGTGTACGATGGCTGGTAGCGAAGCGTAATGTTTATTTATTTTTAAAGTACGGTGTAAAAAGTTTTAGAAAAGTATACTAAACATATTTAAGTTTAATTTAAAAACAAATATAGTAAAATATTTAAATGAAAATGGAAGATGATAAAATAAGGTTGACGTAAAATTTAATATATTAGTACTTTAAGATTCTCTTCAAATAAATTTAATATTAGAATAGAATAAGGAAATTAGGAAACAAAATTAATAAAAAAGAAATTCTATAAAAATACAAACTATAATATATAGATTTGACACCCAAAAGATGATTCAAAGGAAATGTAAAAAGTAAAATCTCAATCAAAAACAAAATTAATATTACAGAATTATGTATATAAAATTAAAAAGTTTTAAGCTTAACTCAATTCTATGCAAAGTAAAAAATAAAAAAAAAAAAATTAAGACATACTTTACCAAGATAAAATATATATACTTATTCAAATAAACAATATAGAAGGAAATGGATGGATAAGTATTTTTTTTTTAAGATAATGGATGAAATAGATAAATTCTTTTTATTATTTATAAACAAAAAATTATATATAACTTTTTGAATTGATACGATGAAAAAAAAGGTTATTTATTAATTCTAAATTGTTTTTAATAAAAAATGATAAATACAAAACAGAAGTAGACGATAATTTCACGAAAACAGAGTTGAGATACAAATGAAATAGAAAATTAATAAATAAATAAAATTAAATAAATGATGATGTGTATGATAGAGAAAAAAATTAATTTTTGCAATATATTGTACGGACACGCTTTGGCAATCAAATGCACAAATTCGAGCTCATCGAAGCTCCTGGGGATTCGATTTGCTTAGTCGCACGGTCAACCTTCGAGAACAATTATTGGACTTTGACGAGAAACCATGGTTCTATAATAAAATATATGTATTTTTTTTTATATACTTTAATTAGTTTGATTGAGAAAACATTTTCCAAATAATATAACCATAGCAGTATGATTTATTTTTGTAATAATTTATTTTTATATAAGATAAATCTGTATACTTTTTATAATGATTTAGATTAAATGAATGTACTGTCCATTAAAAGTGATTGTTTTTAGTGAAAAATATGATGTAGAAACTGTATTTTACTACGTAATATTGAATGCAGAAAAAGAATAAGAAATAAAATATAAGTCTATACGCGGAGATTGTAACAGTAAACTTGGATATTAGAAGGCGTATGCGCACGAGTATTAGCACGTGCCATCTATATACCTTGTAAGGTACTGATGATCTCAGTCGTTGCTTTAAATGGACCATGAGACATAGATTTGTATGAAAACGCGGATAACAACAAATAATAAATAATAAAAATGTCGGGGCCACTGAGAGCCGACGGCAGACGACCACTTGAATTACGCAGAATTAGAATGCAACTGGGTGTTTTTACGCAAGCAGATGGAAGTGCTTATTTAGAACAAGGAAAGACTAAAATATTGGCTACTGTTTACGGTCCACATCAGGTTAATAATCAAATTTTGTACCTTTAGTTTAATAATTCAATAATGCTCATTGTTTAAATTGTCAATTTTCTATTTAAAAAAAAAAATATTTTGCTTTTACAAAACAAATCTTTACATTACCTTTATTATTCATAAACATTTCTGCAATTTTCCCTTATTTATAGGTTTATGTTCTAATATCATTTATCAAATTCACTTTCATGTAATACTGATAAATATTTTTAGCCTCGAGGAAAGGCCAGTAACAGCAGTACAAAAAATGTTAAAGGTATTGTAAATTGTCAGTTTAGTTCTGCAGTATTCAGTTCTGGTGCTACAGAGAGAAAGAAAAAACCTCGTGGTGATAGAAAATCACAAGAAAGATCACAACAGTTACGACATGCAATGGAAGCAATTATCAATCTAGAACTTTTTGCAAAATCTCAAATAGATATATTTGTTGAAGTTCTTCAAATTGATGGAAGTGAATTTTGTGTAGCTGTTAATGCTGCAACTCTTGCTTTAATAGATGCTGGAATACCAATCAAGGTATATATATTTTATTTTTTAATTGAAAACAACTGTAACTTGTATACTTTTGAATAAGTTTAATAATTTAAATTAAAGAAATCGAAATTTTAATTTAATTTTTTATATATGTAACATAATATTTATAGGATTATGCAATTGGATGTGCTATTACAATCTCCGATAAGCTTTTTGGGGAAGAAGATGAAGATGAGGGACAAGGTATAGGAATCCTCGATCCTAATTGGGCTGAGGAGTGCTCTCCAAGTGTTACTTTGTCACTGGTTGCTCTTCCTAAAGTAGTTGATGATACTGACACAAAAAATTCTGTAATTTTAGCTCATGGTTCAGGTCAAAGATTACATCTTTCAAGGCTGGAACCTTTAAGATTAAAAGCACTTCAAGGCTGTAAAGACATTAGAAGTATTATTGATCAAGCTGTTAAAAATCACTTAGATATATTTTCCGTTACCACTGCATTAGATAAATAATTTTAATGATATTTTAATAAAACGTTTTGTTATAACAATTATTTAAGACTTTTATTACACGATACATAAAGTTTACAAATTTTTTTTTTTTACAAATAATAAAATACTTTTATAAAAAATATATATTAAATTGTTAAATAAGATTAATAATTTCTAGACTGTATATTGACTTCTATTAACCTTATTACACATTCTTCAACAATCATCCAATGATTCTGTTTATAACATATGTATATATTTCTACATTAAACTGTAGCACCTGGATATCTTTCCATTATCATTCCAACTCCCTAAAATGTTAATACATAAATTACCGATTTTTTATAATACAATGATAAATATTAATTTATATTGTAATATACCTGTCCACCAGCAGCACAGGCTGCAATTAGACCAAATTGTTGGTCTTCTTTAATCATTCTATTAGCTGTATGAGTAGCTAATCTAATACCTGTTGCAGCAAATGGGTGTCCAATGGATAAAGAACCACCCCATGCATTCCATTTTTTTAAATCAGGAACGCCCACTTTCTCTGAACGTTTTAGATAATTCTTTGCGAAAAATTCAGAATCTAGTGCTTTAAGATTAGCTAAAATTTGGGCAGCAAAGGCTTCATGCACTTCCCAAACTCCAATATCTTTTAGAGTAAGACCAGCTTTAGCTAAAACCTGTAAAATTATTAAAAATACAATAAAAATAAAAATAACATATTGTAATAGAATACATTATATAGTGCCCTTAAATAAATATAAGAATATTTATATTAAATTTATTTCATAATATTTACTGTACTTAGAAAAAAAATCTAAAAATTTTAATTTACTCACTTTAGGGATGGCATAGGCAGGTCCTAATAAGAGTTGGTCTTTTGGATCTTGTGAAACATAAGTAAATTCTCTCATGTATGCTTTGGGCTTTAATCCAAGATGCTTAGCTTTTTCTTCTGTCATAATTAAACCTGCAGAGGCACCATCGCTAAGAAATGAAGCATTAGCAGCAGTTACTGTACCATATGGTTTTACAAAAGCTGGTTTCAATTTTGCTAATTGTTCCTTTGTTGATACTCTTACACCATTGTCTTTTTGAACAACTTTTTTACCACCAGGAACTAAATGAAAATAATATGTTTTAAATTATTAATCATGACATAAACTAAAAAATATGTCAGCTAAAGTATAATATATTGTAATTGAATGTAATTTAACATTTATTTTTAATTATATTTTGTAATTTATAACAAAATTATAAATTAGATATTTTTAAAGAATTATAATATTTATGTAATAAGTTTTAGTCTTAAAATAATCATTAATTAGAATCTGATTAAATTTTTTGCTCATGAAAATTTCTTTTAATAATAGTTATAGAAGTTATATTTATATTTTCTGTAATTACCTACTATTGGTACCATGTCACTAAGATTTCCATCATTGTGTGCCTGAGCAGCAAGGGTATGTGATCGTAAAGCATATTCATCTTGTTCTTCTCTAGAAACATTGAATGCAGCAGCTAATCTATCACCACTGTGTCCCATAGTTTCATTTGTAGAAAATTCAGCTACTGCTGGTAACTAAAATATTTAATTAAAATTATTTATTTATTAACTTGAAAATTATAACATATTTCATTTATATTTTTAGGAAAAAATTAATATTTTTAAACTTCTTGTTGTTGGTATTTTGATTAAATTATTTTAATTAAACTTACATCTGGAACAAAATGACCTGGTCTTATAGTAGCTAGTAATTGTAGTTTTTGAACTGGTGTCTTAGCTTTATTTGCCTTTAACATTAATGATCTCATGGCACGACTATGCCTAATAGGAATATCTGACATAAATTCCACACCTCCAGCTACAACAGTATCATATATTCCAGAATTTATATAACCTATACCAGTAGTCAAAGCAACATTACTACTGATACAAGCCATAGTAACTGTATGAGCTGGAGTATGTTCACTAAATCCAGCGGCTAATGCAGCTTCTCTGGCAATATTTGATGTTCTCACTTCTTGCATAACTGTACCATAAACTACATAATCTATTTCTTCTTGTGGAATACCAGTTTTTTTTTGTAGATTTCTATGAAAAAATTATTATTTTATTAAACTATTATTTTATTATTTAGCTTGAATTACTTAAAATATTGAAATTTAAGTTTATGCATTTTTAATTAATACAACAAATTTAATATAACTTTTGTGATCATACTTACACAAGTGACTCTCTTGCAAGATCATGCGCTATAAGTTTACTGTAATCTGTATTTGACATTAAAAATGGTGTTCTAACTCCATCGATGTATACTATATTCTTTTTGGCTGATGATTTTGAGGCAGTAGCATAATTTTTTCGACTAAATCTTGATGGTTCCCAAATATAAGCAGCTATTGGTGAGATAAAATTTTTAACAATCATATAATAATTACTTCATGTCCAAAAATTTGTTTGTATAAAATTATTTAAAACTATACTTAAATTGAGAAAATATAAATTCAAAAAACTAAAAAAGTAATAAATTAAAAATAAACAGCATTAATTTTAAGTTTAAATATGACCTATTTCACAAGAATGATACAATAAGTAATCAGAACAGTAGTCATTTTTTTAGATATAAGTGACTGTTAGTTAATTCATAATGATTTATCAGTTTATGACTGCATTCGAATTGCACTTTGCACTGTAATTTTTTTTTTTTACAATACTCATAATTATAATTTAAATAGATGTTTTAGAATTAAAATATGGGAATACCTTGCGGCGCGATATGATGGAAGCGTGTAAAGTTCTTTGCAACTAGTCCTGACATTTTAGCTTTTTCCAATTAAAATCAGGAGGTTATAGTTATTTACTGGATTGCCCTTGAAAGATAAAAAGTTTATTAATGAGACGCTAAGGCACAATAATATTGTTCGCAATAATTAAAAATTATCGGGAGAAATTAGTGTGCGGTGGTTAAGTGGTTTGGTATTTTAAGTGTACTTTACCTTTAAACTTTATTGGAAGTTGGTGAAATAAAAGGCGAGACGATGGCGGAATTTAGTGGCGGAATAATTTGGTCGTGCACTCGAGTTAACTTGATTGGACAAAGTGGACTTCTGCAAGCCAAATACAATGCTAAACTAAATGTACTACACATAAAGTGTGTGAGCGAGTGTATGTGCGTGTATTGTACGTCACGCACTGTCGACTGTACCAATTGGTATCGTTCTCGGTGTGGGTGTGTCCACATGCGATACCAACACATTTGCCTCGCTCGAGCTCGCACCAGAGATGTCTCTGCTCGTTTTGAAAGTAATTTTTTTTTGTCTTTCATCACGACTAAATCTCATCGTTAAATGACATTTTCGAACAGCTTATTTATGTTCGATGTAATTACGGGAAGCAACATTCTTTTGTGCCGATTATTATTCAAATTTATAAACCCATAAAGGTATCCATGGGATATTTTAGTAAAATCCTTACGCAGAATACAAAATATCCCCGGTTTCGAAAAATATCGAAATTATTTTTGTATCGCAGATAATAATTTACAAAGATGGTACGTGCTTCAAATCAAATTTTAAATACTGTACATTATTATCTCATTGTGATCCACTGTACAAATTCTATTATTGTAATCACAATATACAGTCTGCAAGAGATATCGCCACTCGATTTTTCAAAACTGATCACGAAAATACTTTTAAAATAAATATTCAAAAAATTATAAATTTATCTTAATTTCAGTAGTACGTTTTAAGTGGGTTAAAGGGATTTTTTCGTTCGAAAGTTCGAAAAAAACTTATTGTTGGTAAAAAATTTGCGAAAGGTTATTGGCTGAATATAAATGATTGGTGACAAATATGAGGTACTGTAAGTAACTTTATTTTAAAAAATACAATATCGTAAAATTATAAATTGGAAGAATGTTGAAAGATGAAAAAGAATAAAATCACTAAAGAAATGTTAAATGACTCAACAAAATTTCAATACGATTGTATAAAATAAAACGTTAAAAATTTTGTAGCGTACAGTACTGTAAAATGAAAAAGGTACTGTGTACCTGAGTTCGTAAGTTCGTAGATTTAAAATTTTATGTTTTTATGATAACCTAGGTACGAGAGAACCTCGAGACAAGGGAAAACTCACTCTTGTGCACATCGTCGCCTCGTACAGTTGCCCTTCGCTTTGTTTAATAAATTATTTAAATACGCTGAATTTGTTTATAATCATTTCATATATATATATACCCCGCACCCACAATTTATTTTTTAGAATTTTTAAAATATGACCTACTTGTATTATTTAATAGAAATTTCGTGTATAAAATAAAAGTGCATATGCATACAAATACAGACATATTATACTTTTATTTTTATGGATAGTACATTATATTTTAATTTTATATTGGGTATAAATATTTTTTTGATAGTAAATAAATCGATTTATAAAAATTTATCTATATGTTTGTGTAAGAAAGAAAAGGTATATTTTAAGAGTATAATTTATAACAGGATATTTCTACACTTTTGTAAGAGACACGTGATATATATACATTTTGTATCAGAGATTCGTCATTATCATTCTTATGAGAAATATTGGAATTTAGCTACAAAAAATTATTTATAATTTTGTTGCTGGATTAATTGTTTTTTTATTGGTATTATCTTTTTTTTTGGTCTTTTCAAGTTTAAGAATGATTACAGATTAATTGAATCTTTTAAATTTAAATTAGTATCTAAGAATAAAACTGTTATAATTTAAATTTGATCGAGAGATAAATTTTTATGTATTAATCAGGCATAAAAAGCTGTTTTTTAAATTATAATTAGCAGAAGTTCGATTTCAAAATCTGGACACTTGTAAGGTTTTATTTATGATGCCACTAATAGCAGTCGAAACGACTCGAAATGTATCATTTTTCCTATCAATTTACTCTTCTAAAGCTGCAAAAATGAGCTATTTGTCGTATCTGTCCCTCGCAGATTGCAAAATGAGTACATGTTGGTCCGAACCTGTCTGAAAATAGATAAACGACAATGAACGTATTTTTGAAATATTTTCCTTGAAGATGAATTCGTGTCTAGGATAAGGCATAAAGTTATAATGTTTGAGTAAAAAAAATATTTTTGAAGATACTGTAACTTGAAGATAATTGACTATGAGAACTGGAGGAGATGTTATTAGTAGATTCATTGGACCGTATTAATTTCAGAAACCAAGGTATTAGCATAATAGATTTGAATACTACTTAACAATAATAATTAATTTGAATTATAATAAAAAAAATTTTCAAGAGCTAATAAGTTGTACCATATTTAATTAATTGAATAATAATTTCCTAAGAAAATTACATTAGATGGCAGCTTTTGATTTTTGGTGAATCTTTATTATTAAGTGAACTTAGAAATTAATTTTATATTATAATTATAAAAAATCTGTAATGAAAAGACCGAAAAAATGAAATCTTTTTTTTTATTTTTCCAACTGAATGAAATGCGCAAGCATAGATTTTGCGCGATCGACAACGATCTTGAGGGTTCTAAAGTTGAATTACACGTGTTTTGTGATCTGAGCGTGAAGGCTTTTGTCGCAGCAGCGTACCTACGAGTGGAAAAGAGAGAGAGAGAGAGAAACAAAAGCAAAGGTCTTAATTTAATTTTCAAAAAATAAAGTAGCTACAATGAAATGCACGTCTATACCGTGGCTAGAATTGCAGGCTGTTTTGTTTGGCGCTAATTTGGCCAAATATTTAAACGGAGAACTCGGTCTAGACGTCACACGTAGAGTCACGCGGTCAGATTCGCAATAATCCCCGTTTGGCTATGGACGGATCCTCGTATATTATTTTTTATCCAATCGGTTAGCATATATGCAAGACATAGCAGGTGTAATTGAGTAGCGTTAAGTGTCGATAAATAAAAATCTCGCTCATGATAGGATGAGACTAAAAAACGACGCTATGTTTAGGTTTAGGGACCTTACCTGGTACCGGATAAGGCTGCATGGCCCTTAGAAAGGAAAGCATCTAAAACTACCAAAAAATTAGAATTCGATGGAAAGCTTGAGCGATGGAAAGCATGTGTTAGCGATAGATGTAATATAGACCTATGTACCGCTGTGTGCTAGAGTGTTGGGATGTAGAGGGCGAAAGTTGAGCGTTTGAGACGAATGTTTGAGATGCGGAGGAATGCAATTGTAAAACACTCGTTGCGAGAAAGAGTGCAGAAAGTGGAAGGATATTTGTTTTTACCCTGAGGAAGTAACTAGAAAATGTAAGTCCTTATGTGGATAGCGCTGGCATTCCATTGGGACATGTTTCACTAATAAGGTTTCAATAATAAGCCTATAATACTTGGTGTGAAACAGTGAATAACGAAAATACCGATAAAGGATTTTCACTAATGAACTCCGACAGACATAATATCATATAATTACAGAAGTGAGTGTAGCCACCAAATCTGTAATACATTATTTTTTGATTTGCCGGATACAAAGAGGCTAGCCACTTACCCGAGGACAGAATAACAGTCATTGCGGGGTAAATTATTTCGGGACATATTTTACTAAGTTAGGAAAATGAAGGGAAATATCAACGGAGTTTATTTTTTATGGGTTTAATGAAACGCGCAATTCACCTCGAGGTAGCATCGTAATCGAGTGTGAATGCCGCGACAACGGCCTTACAAAGGTTGTCATGCGAAAAGATTAACAAATCGCAGTTAAAAGATTTTGTCGAAATCAGAAGGATAGAATTGCGTTTTAATCCGCTAGATGTTCCTCACACGGGGGGAGCGTCGAAGCGTTGATTCATTCGGTAAACATTATTTATTAAATTTTATTACGGAATGCGTTATTAAGGCATCAGTGCGTTACTGAGCAAATGCTGTCCACAATTTTCATAAAAATAGAGCACTTGGTAAATTCTAAGCCACTCGTTCTAGTCGACCATCGCGACGAGGATGCCCTCACACCAAACCACTTCTTTATGGGCACGTCATCGGGGGGAATAAAGCTGGATCGTTATCCAGAAGGTATAGGTAGTTGCTGGGTAGTCAAGTGGAAATAATGGAGGACGGCCCAACATTTCGTTGTCAAGCCAAGTTTAGCCACGATGGTTACGAGAATATCTATTTAGTTTGATACCGCCCTATAAAATAGCTAAAGAAAGCGAAGCTAATTGGTGTAGGGAACATCGTGTTGTTCATGGAAAAGTTGTTAAGAAACCATTAGAATAAACGTAGAGTTGTATTTATTGCGTGTGGCTGGCTTCCAACGAACAGAACTGAATTCCGAAAGTATAGACTGCGAAGAGTACCTGCAGCAGGCCGACATATAAATTGATTAAACTAATTAACTAGCGTACAATGAAGAAATCAAGGTTTCATAAAGGGAAGATTTGTTCTTTCTTGTGATTTTATGATTTTGCGCAAATGCGGGGATGTTTTCGTGATGCAACCAATGGAGAGGCTTAAGTATTTAGAAAATTTTGCCAGAAATACAGGCTGATTGGGTAGATGTACGAGGCCAGCCAGTGGGTTCAGTAGGTCGTCGTGTAAGCTGGACCTAAAAAAGATGTTCGATTCTACGTGGTAAATTTTTTGCATGTTTGGCAATTATGCGACGGAGGTTTTTTGAACGAGAATCTTCCATGGATCCCCGATGATAAAAGGTCTTTTTTTTAGGACAAGGCTTACGTTTTTTCTGAAAGCCGATACAGATTTCCAAATTTCTCATGAGTGTAGAAATAATTATGACAATCAACAACGGACATGAAAAGCTTTAAGCAAATATTAGGGAAATTTATAAGGTCTGAGAGACTTTTCTTTTGTAGAGGAATTGCTTTTGAGTCAGTCATGTTCATGGATGTTTTATAGTTTTAGTTGAATTCAGTGATATTATGCAATGATAATACAATGATAATGCAATGATTCATTTCAATTATAATATACATTAAATTTAATTAATGCATATTAAAATTGCATTAATATTAATTATGTAGAAATTTTTCATTTTTTTCATAATTAATTTAAAATTTATTTTATTTATTTATTTTATTTATTGTTAGTAGAAATATTTTTTGCATATTTTTTTAAATAAATATTAAAAATTTATTTTTTTACATTGTTAATTAAGTTATTGCATTGATTTGTAATTATTTATAGTTAATTTAAAGTTAAGTTAATAATCATTTATAGAGAAATAACTTTTCATATTTATTGACAAATCAATAACTTATCATTGTTACAATGAAAGGTTTAAAAATATCAGAAATTAGTTTTGAAACTATCTATAACATGTTTTTTCTTATTATTAACTAAAATATTTTAAGTAAATAACCATATATTAGATATTAATAATTTTATAATATTTATAAGGTAAGATTTATACATGTAACTTCATTGTGATTGGATTAACAAAGTCACTACAAAATTAGAATTTATAAGATATTATACTAATTTATTTATTTTTTCTTATAGGGAAATATTTAATTTATATTAATCAAGTTAAAGAATGATATACTTTTAGTTCATTTTTTACCTTATTAAATATATGGAATAATTAAAAGATTAATTATTTATAGATTTTACTGTAATAAAATATTAATAATGTTTAATTATTATAATATTTTATTTTGTCGTTGTAAACATATAAAAAAGTAATATTTTTTTTAGATTAAATTAATACTTTTGTATAAATATGTATATTTGAAAAGTAATTTCACTCAAAAAATTAAAACAAATAATTAATTTATACTTTTTGAAATAGATTTTTTATTACTTACAAATTTAGTTATTGTTATAAAAATATGTAAATATATGTACGTGAAGAGAAAGTCATTACAGGAGATACATTTTAATTTTTGCAATACTATGATAATTTATTGTAATTATAACGTTTTTACTTAAAAGAAAAACTGAACAATATTTATTACAAAATATTTGAACTAAATATATGTATCAATTATTTTAATTAATTGAAATAAAGTTTTCAATAAAATTAAAAAAATAATTTATGATACATTTATTTTTTGCATTAATAAAAATTGTATTATATAGGTAATTTTTGTAGTGGTTAGCAGTAATTCAATACCAAAGAAAAAGTTGTTGGAAAAGAAAAATTTAGTGTCATAATAAATCATCGAATAAATTATTAAAATTTATATGGACGTTTATATATTACTTATATCAGTCTTGATTTTACAAAAATGTATAATAGTAATTAATAAATTTATATACTCTTCTTAATAATATATAACAATAATATTATAAAAGAGGGATCATATGTAAGTATATAAAATTAGATTTAGAAATCCTGTGCAATTACAAGATAACAGTTGTAGTAAAAAAAGGAAAAATAAGACACATTTATGTAATAGTACTATTTATGTAATAGGATGAAATAGTAATTACAGAAAAAGGATAAAATGTATAAAGACAGGTCAAATATGCATTAAAATAATATTTAAGTTATATTTGTCGACATTTTATTTTACATTACAGAATAAATTGTTTTCAACATAATTATATTGTTCATTGGATAATTTCCATTGTGTATTTTTAATTTTATAGCTTTTCTTGTCATTAATTTTATAAACAGACATAAATTTTAGATAGAACAACTCGATATATTATTTTTATTCCATGAAACAATACATCTTCGAAAAATTATTTCCATAATTGAAATTGAGACATTGAGTTGGATTAATTGTCTAACAAACGCTCATTTTATGACAATATTTATAGATCTATTCATTGTTGAACATATAATGACACTTATACATCCAATCTGTGTTATTTTATATAGTTCTCTTTAAATTTTTATTTTTATCGTAAATTCAAAACTGCCTTTCAGGCTCTCGCTTTTGTTTTACACATATTTGATACATCCATCGTACCTCTTATCTCATTGCAAAATAATAATGTCAATAAAATCACGTGGAAATAATTTTATCCATTATTTTTCACGAGTACAGAAACGCGAATGTTCAATCAGCGAATAAGCGAAAATGAATAATTATAAATTCACAGGCGGCGGGA
This sequence comes from Eupristina koningsbergeri, assembly GCA_018907245.1. Classification (NCBI taxonomy): domain Eukaryota; kingdom Metazoa; phylum Arthropoda; class Insecta; order Hymenoptera; family Agaonidae; genus Eupristina; species Eupristina koningsbergeri. The sequence goes on from JACCHV010002775.1 coordinate 2,204,822, forward strand.
GAACATTATAAAAATATAATCTTCGGTTTATTTTCGAGATCATTTTGTACTTTGCAGAGAATTATTATGCGCGTATCGATTTCCATAAGCATCATATGTGCGTAACCTATATATTCTGTCTAGGATAAGCTTTCGTTGATGCAAAATCAGGATAACACAATCTTGCACGCGCGGTACCGAAAGGGCAAAAAGGATTTTTTATAACGAAAAACAAGAGAAACAGAGCTCGGCGACGCAATATGAAGCATCGATCGGTCAGGTATTTAGGCTGTTTTGCGTGTTTTTTTTCATTTATTTTTTCATTTTTTCATTGCTTATGGCTCGACGAATATTGAAAATTCAGAAAGTATATTTCCCGGGATATGTATTGACATTTATCATTGAGTTCCCATCTCCCGAGTTCGTGAAGAGCTTGTGATCCAGTTGGATTTTTGGGAGGCAGGATGACGTTTAGGAGTTCGTGTGGGGTCGTTTCGCAATCCACTCGCTGATGGCCGGAATCCCGTGGACGCGTTGCTTCAGACTCCTGAGGGCGGGGTAACTCTCGAGGGCTGAGGATCCGAACATTTGCTCGAAGTTCTCGAGGGCTACGGCGAACACGAAGTCAGCCCACGTTGTCTGAAATAAATCAACGCCTGGTTGATCGCCCTTCTCGATAACAACCCCTTATCTGATTTCTACATCGAGTATTATAATTCGCGGGGTCATATATGAAAAATTCATATTTTTTTTTATTTGCGTTGGAATATTACCTCAACAGGAATATTTCAAAGCAATTGAAAATTCGAGCATGGCACACCATTATCTTTCAAATTGGCCTATTTTTCAAGGATTTTCAATTTCAATTAATTTTTTATGCCTCAGAGATAATGTATGCAAAAAAAAGTCCAAACGCATAGGGATTCTATTTATTTTCTTGATTCGGTCAAACGATAGTTACCGTAGAGAACTTCAAATAATAATTTCGAAAATATCATTTTACCTCATATAAAAATGCCTTATCAAACTTTACTATTTAATTAAGCATTGGACTATTGATATTAACTCTAATTTAAATTCATTGAAAGTAATTCCCTTTACAGCTTACTTTAATGCTTAATATTTTGATATTAGACGCTAAAATTACGGTAATTAAACCTTAAATTTAAATATTTACTTTTTTTACAACAATTGTTAGAAAATTTAATTTTTTCATTTAACAATTTTAAAATTCTTTATTGATTTCCTTAAAATTTCGTATTTCGTCAAATGACATTGTAAAGAAAATAATAAGCCCATTTTTGTATATTTGTGTACAGTATTGCATTTAACAAGTGTTTTTTATTATTTAATTTTTGTTAAAGCTAATGCTAAATTACAAACTTACAGTTGTCCCAACGGCGTAGCCATCGTTCTTCCCGATGGTTTGTTCAAATTTATTCAGAAATAAAGGTATTGTTTCTTTGACAAATTTCGCCTTTTTCTCTTCTTTCTTGAAAAGATCGTCCTCTTTTTGAAACTGCAATAATTCTGTAGAAAATAATGACACGAAATTAAAATCCAGCTATTAGAAGTTTATTTGTTGTCATGTTATACACGTGTACTTCTTTGATTGTATGAATTTTTTATATTTAGTATAGTTAATTACTGATGAAATTTAAAAATTTTTTTGGAATAAATTCATTTTATGATTTTTGCAAAATTTATATTTTGTCCATTAACACTATAATTTTATTTAAATTTAAACTGATAATATTAAGAAAAATTGAAATTTTTTAAAATATAATTTGTGTATCATTTTAAAAATATAAAATTCAGGCAAATAACAAAATTTTAATCGAAAAATTGGATAAAAAATCCTTTGAATAATGTTTTATTTTTTTTTTATTCCTTTTTGTTGAAATTCTACTGAATTTTAAAAGACAATTTTATTAATTATTAAGTAGAAAAGTTATAATCGCGATGTGTTTTCGCTATCATTAGCTATTTTATTAGAATTGTTACTACTATAATATTAAATAAACTGTTTTATACCTAGTATCTACCATATTAGCTTATCTTCTTATATGAATATAAATTAAATTAACTGATATAAAATTTTACACCCTGATAATACTAATCGCTGATGTTATTTTTTTAATATATTATTTTTGCAAGGATTGCCCGAGTGATTTCTATTATTCAAATCCAGAATTACAAGTTTGCTTAGAGGGTGTAGTTCTCGTGTAGTTCTCACCCTGTCGCAGGTCTCCGAGGCTATCCACGAGGATGTCGCAGAGCATCGTCTCCCATTCGTCTTCCCCTACGAGTCCATATTTACGCGCCAAGTATCTGGCAATGGCATTACTTTGAGACACCGCTTGTCCGTTGACTTCCAGCACCGGGAGTTGCCCAAAAGGCATCGCTGTGAAAATAGAACACGTTTTTTCTTCTTATTAGTTTCTATGTATAATTGTATATCAATGATTTTATTCAACTGGATCGTTAAATGGTGACAAAGTATTTTTTTCTTCTTCTATACATAATTTTTTTAATTTATGATTTACTTTTATTTTCAATGCTAATTACTTTTGATTAACTTTTGGTCGACATCAAAGAACTATTTTAGCCTGTATAAGGATTAAGCAAAAAATATAGTCACTTTTATTTTTGATACAGTTCAAAATTATTCAAAAGAAAAATTTTCGATTAAAGAAATTAAAAAAAAAATTGAAATAAATCCTTAGATTTTTAAAAGTAAAATATTATGATTTAAGATTTTTAGAGTAAGGATGCTTATAGTTTATAATTTTATTCGGAAATATTATAAGTTTTTGAAGTCTCAATCAGTACTATATTAAATAAATTATTATTTATTGTATTATTGCGGTTTAAAGGATCTCATTTTTTATATATTATTTAATTACTATGTTAAAAATGAATAAAAAAAATCTTCATCTTACTTGAAATAAATTAGACAAGTTGTTACATTTTTTTATATGAAGGTAAATATCATTTAAATATACAGACATTTAATTTTTGTTGTTGTTAAATTATACAGTGGCCTCAATGATCTACATGTCATATTCATACAATTTATCAAATCCCTATAATGTACATATATACAAAAATTCCGAAATACATTGATTCTACATTTAGTTAATTCATTAATGCGATAAATTAATTACTCATTAATTTTCTACAATATATGTTTTATAAAATGACCGTTTAATTGTTACAATGTAATTGTTATTTGAACTATATCAGGGCTATATACTATTCTTATTTGTATGCATACATTTTGTACAGTATATTAAAGTTATAATGATTAATACACTTGATTAATTATATTTGTCGCTTTAATTTTACGTACTTACATAGAGAAATAAGAGAGTAAATATAAAGATTAATAGATTGATACTCAGTAAAAGATTAAAAGATTGACATGTTTTACCTGTAGCACGGTTACTTTTTTACCCTTTCGAGGTTAATTTTAGGCTTCTATATTACGAGTATAATTTATGTCAATGTATAGTAATGTTTCATATAATTTTTATAATTTGATAAATATTTACATGTTCTATTACATGAGATTTTCGCTGTCAATTAATCATTATATGTTCAAATGGTCTTTTTATTTAACAAAGAGTTTATAAACACGTAAATAACAATTCATAAGGTTTAATAGTTAGTTTTAATTATTGATATATTACATATTTAATTTTACATAAAAAATTATAGTATTTATAAATACATTATTAATGAAGGCATTTATAAAAATTTTTATATGGAATAATTAAACAATTAATTTTCTCAGCCATTTATTTGATTATTGAAATTTTATCTTTAGACATCTTTATTGTTGCTAATTTAAATGGCACTAGGAATACTTATATCATGTTATTTTATTTATAAATTGTAAGTTACAAATAAAGAACTTTTTTACAGAAACTGATTTTATCGACATAATTTTTAAGACAGACTTATATTATACGTATACTTTTTCGTAATTTTACTGGTCTACTTGACGTGTACTTTGTAAAAACATATTTGTCTAGACTAACAAGTGGTAAGTGGCCTCATCGAAGTGATATAATTGCGTTGTAACTGACTTGGGGTCAGGAGGTTGGCACCTTGAAACTGGGCCGTGAAAGTTGATTTTTTCGTGATTATCATTACATAACATTTTCCTAAAAATATATTTAAATATCTTAAATAAGCATGAAGAATGCAAATGTAAAACTGTACTTCATAAAATTTATCTCGAGAAGATTATTGATAAACTTAGTTTGTATTTGCAATAATAATAAATTTAAAAATATCTACACATGATTCTTGTATATGACTGATATATCTTATCACATTGGAAACTTAGTAAATAATTAAACAAATTTATAAAAATTGAACCAATTATTCTAATTTTAAAATTTTTCTTTTAGTCTTTATAAGACAATCAACAAATCGTATAAGTTATTATAACTGTTACCCTTACTATTTTTGCAATACAAACTTATAAATTATAGAATAAAATGTGAATTTTTATTGATATTTTAAAATAAAATATTTATTTAATGATACTGTTCAATTTTAATTTACAATTAAATATAGATTAATTAATTAATTCTAATAATATTAATTAATTAAATAATTAATTCTAAGTAAATTTAAAGCTTTTATTTTTTAAACCCAATTGTGTTTAAAACCATTAGTCTTTATCATATTAACAAAAAATTCTATGTATATATATTTTTTTATTCTTATATATATAAATTTCTATTATAAAAATATTTATAATGTAATAGAAAAAACTAGATTATAAAAATTAAAATATAAATGAAATGTGTTACAACTTCAATTTCTGTTTGAAACTGAACTCATATCAAGTTTTCAAATAATATAAACATTTTATAATTGAAAAAGTATTGTAATATTATGAAGTGTAATAATATATTTATTATTAAAAATTGTTCTTATACATTTGTGATACAATGTAAGCAAAGTTTAGTAAATTTGTATATGTTCATTCAAATTTAATGTAATGATATTTATATTTATGTACTTCAATTAATATATAATTATAATTTATTTTAATAAATTTAATTAATATTAATATATTTACAAAGTTCATCTTAAAGGAGTATATTAAAAAATATAATATACTTTCTGTATTGTATCAGTTTGTTTATTTAATATTTTATTTTATAATTATTCATGTACATACATACAGTATATATATATTAGATATATAATTAATGTTTTATATCAATAATTTTTATTTAATATGTTTATTTAAACAGTATTATCCCGTTTGCATTATAAAAATTAAATACTTAATTTTATGAATAAAATTTAGAAAAATGTATTGTTGTTTAGTGTTTAAGATTGAATAATTCTTAACATATGTTAAATAATTATAATTGAAGCAAATTTTATAAGGAATGAATTAAAACATAAATGTATATTTTAAATTAATGAAGTTTATTATCTTGACATATGTTCAGCATTAATAATTATAAATGAATATATTTTTAGTAGAAAATGTTTAACTCGTTTTATGCTTTCAATTTTTAATACATTAAAAAAAAATTTTAATATTATTGAAATAATTCTTAAAATATATTATTTTATCATATTTTTTTGAAAAAAAAATATATATATATGATTTAATTTAAGAAGAACATTACATAATATATACAAACATTATCACATATTTATAAAGTAGTAAATAGAATTTTAAATATTAAAACATTTAAATTAGAAGTTAAAATTAAATTGTTAACAATAGTGCTAATGATTTAATTTAGTTCCGTCGTAATTCAATTTATTCTTTAAATTTTTATAATATTCTTAGTAAATAATCCTGTAATCGTCGACTTTAACTCTATATTTAGTTTTTATTATCAGATGGCTTTGAATGCTAAAGGAAATAGATGCATATGAAGTGCACACAATTGCATAAAATTTATCACTCAACGATTCTCATTAAATTAAAATCTCAATGAAAGATTTAAATTATTTACGAGTGCATATTATTAATAGAAATAATCTTGATTACTAAATGTTTTTATACTTTCGATTTTTTAAAATTTTTTAAAATTTGATTTTTAACATGTATTATTATTATATAGTCAAGATAAATGTTTTCTGCTAATAAATGATAAATCAGAAATTTGTATATAATTCATTGTCGCTTTATGAACACCTCGTAAACTTTGATTGTGAACTAAAAAAATAAATTAAAATGTACTTATTATAATTTTTATAATAGAGTTAAAAAATAAATTTTAAAACTAAGTACATGGGTCATTGTGGTTTTGAGTTCTTATTGTGTTTTCTATGCCTTTATTATTTGAGTTTTAATCATTTGGTTTGAGACTTTTTTGTTGAAATAATAGAAATAAAGCTTTATGTATGCTTCTGGAACATTTTACGTAAGTCAATATCAATGTATTCAAGTTTAATAGAATCTAGTATATAAAAGATAATTGTTAATTATCAGTAGTTATGCAAGAATTCAGTATCAATATTATGTGCCGAATAACATTATTAAGGAAATTTATTTTATTTACATAAAAATATGTTTTAAAAATGAATCATAAAAATAACTGAGTGATTTTAATTTTACTTTTAATAGATTTTTAATATTATTGGGCATTATTACATTTGGATATTGTTGTTAATATTTTTGTTATATTTAGGTAGTCATTATTTTAAACCGATACATAATTTGATGAATTAAGTTAGCGAAGTGAGTTGAGTTAATTTATGGGTAGGTTACTCAACGGGGAATATCGAACAGAGATTTGAGTATTTTTAACTTTAGTGGAGCATTTTTAGATAACTGTTGCAAGAAAATTAGAAGCAAATAAGGTTGAAGGATAGGTGGTAGGTGGTAGGGGGTAGGGGCTAGGGTAGTTCATCATTAGTGCTACTTGTCTATTAGATAATTGAACTTTGCATCAAGTTCTCACTTTTCGGGTGCGAGATTTACGATCATCCCAATAACTGCATAACCATTCCAACGTATCTCCTTGTTTTTGTTATAGTATTTTAAAACGCGATCGACAGATTGCTGTCGGTTTTTACGTTTTCATGTTTCACTTATTAAAGTTTTAGGTGCTCTTCATCAAATAGCACTTTTACAATTCGTAAGTTCCGTACATATATTGGGGATAATATATAACATGTAGCGTCCTATATTTATTATTCCACTTTATATTATTATGCTAGAATGGTCGATTCAGTTACATTGCAGATGCATTGCGAATATTTCTGTTATATCGTTGGTTACTACCGAAATCAATAACTTGTAAACTTTGGAACTGAGTTGCTTCGCAAACTAGGTGGACGAGAATACCCGTAATGGATAAATCCCGAATAATCAATTTTAGGTATCATATAAAGAATATCAATATAAAGATAATGGTTAATACTGTAGGTGATTCTATTTAATATTCTCTGTCATTCGAGTAATAAATGCAGATCTAATAAAAATAATATTTTCAATGATTATAAGTATAATTAAATAACCTACTTTTGAAAAAAAATTGATGCATACGGTTGATGGGTAATTAACAAGCGCAAGTTTAAACATCATCTTGTATTTAAATGTAAAAGTAGAGAAAAAAAGAATAGTTAATTTATAATTTATTATAAAACGTATAGATTGACATGTAATTATTAAAATACAGTTATAAATATATTGAAAAAAAATATAAATACAGCTATAAAAATATTTATAAATGTTTACAAACTTGTTATTTTTAATAGTAGGAGGGAATTATTTTGGAACGCCTTAAAATAGATAAATGTAAAGGTTAAATAAAAATTTAATTTGTTTTTAATTAATTTTATACTATATTACAAAGAAAATCTCGATGTTCTATTATTAATAAGAATAAGAATTTCCGTATTTTCAATCAATTAATACGGTTATTTTTTTTTTCTTAGTTACCAAACGAATTTTAATTGCAAGGCAAAGATTTTTACGACTTGCGGTACACGTATGGAGTAATCCTTTGACCTGAATTAAATTTTTATATCATAATTTAAGAGTTCTAAATAAAACAATTATTTTATCAATAGACACAGGAGATAAACTTTACTCTTAATTTACTAATTAAGTATAGATCTAAAAATAGGGTGACGAAAAAAAATTGGCTTTGGAAATGATTTTTGTTCCAAGTTGTTGACATTTTTCTCCATAAGAAAATGATTCATTTTTTAGTACAGCTTTTATGAATATTAACTATATATTAAAGATAGATCTGTTTATTGTTTTTCATTTCTTACATTATTTATAAAAGAGAAATCGTTTGTTACATTTTTTTTTTTTTTTTATGTACCTTAAACATTTACTTTCAATAATATGTATAGTATTTTGTATTCCATACAAATGCAATAGCATTTATATTTTACTCGTGGAGGATTGTGCACTTTTTTTATTCGTGAATTTAATAAACCTAGATTTTTTGTTTTTATTTTTCCTGCGTTAATCGAATATTTTGAAAGTTATTGGACGTTACATTGCGACTTCACAGCAATAGTGCAAAATGAATTTTTTAAAATATCAACAACGCGTTTTCATTTAGTTTGTGAAATATTAGTTTCGTTTGCTTTTTACTTTGCTTTTTTCTAGATAGACGCAAAGAAAAATAATTTCCGAGTGCCGCATGTATAATAAGAATATTTATAGTTCGTTTTGAGGCAAAATTCTCTTCCTTAATAATACTACGAGGAAAAAAATGAATGTGTGATGGCGTGTGGGGGTCGGTTAGAGGGGGGAGGGTGTTTAAAGGCAACGCGTCTGGTGGTTTTTTGCCTTACACTTTTTCAATTCTGGCCAACGTTCCTTGGGGATCCTCTCGTCGATGTAATCCACCCCGGCGTAGGCTAGGATGTATCTAATATGTTCAGCTCTTCCTCGAGCATTGAAATAGATTAGCTTATAGCTCGGCTGTTCCTCCGACATTTTTTCTGCCTCTCCTCTTATCTATCTCTCTTTCAGAGTTCCGCCTCTGTAAAACAATCAACTTTTAATCAATTTATAAAACATTATTCCTTTGAATATTAACGTATTTTTCTCGTTTTACTTTTGAGCGTCTTTTCTAATTACTTTTGAATTATTGTATCGATATTTTATGAAGAGATTTTTAAATTTTTATATAATAATATTGTATATACATATGTTATAAAATCATAAAAATATTATTATACTATAAGGCACGATTATCATCATCATCATCATCATCATTTTTATTGTATTTATATCTTTATTATTTTCATAAAATTTTTTATATTAACTTTTATAATATTTTGATATATGAATTTTATTATGTTATTGCAGATTTTTTTTATTATACAAGTACAATATTTTAAAAGAACAAAAAATGTCTATACTGCTAGTAATAAAATATGAAAATATAGTATTTTACAATAATTCAATAACAAATTTTAAATTATTTTACGAAAATTTGAAACAAATTTCCAGGATTTTGTTTTGACATCACTAAATATTTCTAACAAAAGATCCTTAGTATACATACATTTCGCATCCAAGTGAAAGCTTTAATTCATATATATTACTTATCAAGTTTGATTTGGTAGCAAGAAGCCTTAAGCCTCAACATATTTTATATTACAACGTTAATTTAATTATTGTTTTGTAATAAATTAATTTCTGTAAATCGAGAAAAAAATGATTTTATATGATGAAAAGTTTATTACATAAATTTTATTGCCTCGTTTTTTAAAATATATTATTAATATTCATGTTTATAATTCATAATAAAATTTCTTTTTAACTGATGTAGGAATATAAAATTAATATAACTGTTTATCTTGCACTTTGTTTAAGTATCATTTGAAAAGTTTTTAAAATTATTCGAAATTATTTGAAACACGAAAAAAATGAAATATCTGATTAATATAAATAGAAATACGTAAGGGAATTATATGGATCTTCATCCAGGTATAGAATATTTTATAGATGTACATGGAATATATAATAGTTCAGAGTTAAGTGTATCGAGTATATTAAATTATAGTATCTTCTATGAAATTGATGATATAACACGAGTTGTCTTACAGATGATATTCTCTATTATGAAGCATAAATACTTATTTATACACATACAAAACGATTAATATTTTAGATGGAAAAGTTATATATAAATTCTAATTTTTAAACATCCGTCTTATGAATTTATATCTATATTAAAAAATTTTATTTTATAATTTTATAAAATTATACTTAATATTTTAAATCAATTTAGACAATTGTCATTTTATAATTATAATAATGAACTACTTTAAACAACAATTTCATTATCAATTATTCTAAAAGTGATGTTTTTTATTGAAAAATAATAAGTATTTAGGTATTAGACAAAAATTCTTAAAATTACTAACTGTGGACGTACTTACTTTATTGTACTTAACTCTCGTAATGGGATTTTAAAGTTAAGCTTTAAATCAAGATTATTAAAATATATCAAATTGAAAATATTCTTATTTAAATATTTGCTTAAAAACAACCTTCATTATTTTTTTTTTTTTAATATGAATGAGAAATTTATTGTTGGATACATGTGCAAACAAAAAAAGTACCTTTATTAAAATATATTAGATACGTTGTTACAAACAATGAATAGATTTTAAAAGAAAGTTTGGAAATGATTTTCATCGTATGCATTTATTAAATATTACAATACAGGAAAACAATAAACTTTTGTATATTAATTAAAAAAAAAAAAAAAATGAAAAATAACTTTAAGTGGATATTGATTTCTTCTTTATGAGTACATGAAATTTTAGTTTAAAGCTTGATAAATTGAAAAAGTGAGCTATTTTATAAACGTTATTAATAAAACTATACAATAATAAAATTTCTCTTTAACAAATTTCATATTTTATGTATGTATAAACAATAAAACATCTTTTTTAAAATCATTTTTACAAGAAAATATACTAAAGAATAACACTTTGTAGATTGTTAAACATTTATAATAAGCAACAATTGCATTTTTAAAATTATTTAAAAAAATTAAAATAAATTATCGATGATTTTTAATATATATTTGTATTAAAAATGAAAAATATTCCACTGTAATATTTTACTCAGCAAATGACAAGAGACAATAGTAAAAAATTTTAATGTAATAAGTATATAAATTTATGGATATATTTTAATTTTAATTACGCATTAAATTTTTTGATTATATATTTTAGCAATTATAGGTGTAGAATGTAGCCAGAACAATGTTACATAAATCTTGATAAATAATTATTTTACTTTATTTAATTTATCCAATAATTACAATTTATTTAGGATTAACATAATGGCACAATCAATTAAAAAGTAATATTGTAAAAATAAAATTTATAAATGAGATCTTTTATCATTTGGGGTAGGTTTCAAGGTAAAAATTACCAAGAGAGGTAAATATATTTTGAATTTTTCGAGTTCGATAGTTTGGAAGTTTGTGACCATTTGCAATTGCAATTAAGTACGTGCAAAACGTGTACATGACTGCAAGCGTAATCTATGGCACATGACTGTACACTACCTTAGCAACCTAACACAGTCGAGTAATATTATCTTTCAAATCATCTCCACTGCAAGTCTAAGTCAGTAGAATGGGATATTGATCTGCTTTTACACACACCCGTTTGCACTATATATTTCATTCCCAGTTTCTATCATTTTCCCCCATTATTGTTACTTTCTACCACCTGTTTTCATTTTCCTCCAATTGTGTAACTGTAAACGAAGATAAACAATTTACTTAAACAGAATGAGTTAAGGTATAGGTGACACTGGTGGAAATTATTCTTGAAATTGTCAAACAAATTCAACTCGGTAGCTATGTGTTTTTTAATATTACGTTGTATATCTACAAACTAATCAACTGTTTTAGTAATCATTTAAAGTAAAAGGAAATTTTTTTGAGAAACTTCACATTTATACACGTATGTTGAGAAAACTGTTTATTTCCAGTTCAAGAAAGACTTTATATTTGTAATGGAAATCTTTTAGTAGTAAATATTTTTGCCTTTAAACACATATTGTAATTATGCAAATGCCACGTAAAGTTATTTGAATCATTTCGAAATATGAATGAAAATAATTTAAACTGAAAATTTATTTAAGTCGGTTAATCAATACTGTCCGAAGAAACATGATTTAAATGATTCCTGACATGTTAAAATTTAAGTATGTAAAAGAAAAAGAATCTAATAGTTACCAGTACAAATTTTTTGTCAATTGAAAAATTTTATTTTAATTAGAAGTAATGAATAGGTATGATTACACATGAAAGTAACAATTTAAATAATCGGGTTGTAGCGTGTTTAAATCCAAGGAACAGAATCACCTGTGACCATCCCTGAAAATAATGAATAATGCTATGTTCAAGGAGTTGCTCTTAATTATATTTCCTCTTAGTTAATGAGAAGAGACATGCGCGATTTTAATGTAAATGTGCGGAAAGTTTAGTCGTCATCTCACGTCCCCAAGTTAAGGTCTATACAAATGCCCATAAGAATCATTACGAGTCCCAGGCAGTGGAAATTTAAGGAAAAGTCCCTACACGATAAAGAAGAGGACCGCAAAAATGATAGAAAAGTAATTTCCTCTTATTCATAGACATTAGTCCTTTGTTTGTCTGAGTCCCTTCCTTGGTTATATTCATCGGCGGGTGTCGCATCAACTTCAACTTTATTAATCCTGGACTTTTCTTCTTCGTTAATCATCAACTCTCAGGTTATGCTAACTAATTTTCCTCGTTGTGTCGAATATTGACGTTAGGTGTTCTGGCGAATCACGTCCCGTGTGTACGGGGTCAACTCAGGTCGACACGTACGTGCCAATAGTAAAAAAGAAAAGGGATTATGTGAAATACGTGACGATTCCAACATTTATTTCCCACGAGTAATCATTAAAGAGTTGCTCGTTACAATATTTTCGAATTATTAAAATACATGAAAAAATAATAGTATCTGATTAATAAAAATTCATAGAATGTAAAGAATATAAATTTTTAATTAGAAGAAAAAAATATTTCGACTTGCCTTAAGAAATTTAGAAAATTAGGTAATTATAATATAATGGAACTTCATAATTTAACCAATAGAGTGACGCATAATTAAATCATGCAGATTATGATAGGGGTCATACTGTTAGAACTGAATATAAAGAACGGCATTTTGAAATTTGTTACAAAAATTGAAACACAAAAGACTTACGTTAATTAAAGAATTATAGATAGTTCAATATTAGAGATTATTGATTTATAATATATTTGGTTAGAAAAATTTTATTATAAATTTTATATAAATCTGTTATAATTAAATAAGAAAGGAGCGATACTCTTTTTTTCATGTAATTATTATTTATTAATGATACAATTCCGACCTTTTGGCCAAGAAACTAGTTTCTCTTTTTCTTTTATCTTACATTTTGTACATTTTATCTATATATTATATTTAAATTTACATTCTTCTGTTTTATTTGCTTCATTTTACACAATAATCTTCTGCGTATCTCCACTGACTCTCTGTTAAATTGTTACATATTTTTGCACTTTCCCTCTTTATCTACCTTCTTGTCTTTACTTCTTCTGTTTATCATTATTCTTCCACCCTGCATGCATTTTTCGAATCTTCCTATTTTCACTGTTGAATCGTGTGTATATAGTCAAGTCCGTCAATGAAAGAGGAGTCTTACTGAGCCATATGCGTTAAGGTGACCAAATAAGGACAAGGGAAATTTTGAGTAACGGGGGTGGCTCGTAAATTAACAATTACTTATTAGGGACATGAATTTGTTAAATTCGAGGAAGAATTGTAAAAAGTGGTTGAAAAAACCATGACAGTCTAGAAGAGAGAATTGTTAATCTCTACAAGTTTTTGCACTGGAAATTTAGAATAAAACTGTAGGTAAAATATAAAGCACGGGCATTATCTCTCGAACCATCATGAGCTACCTGTGAATAGTTGGAAAGCTGTAAATAATAAATTAACCTTAATGCAAACATACTGTAGTCAATTTAATTTACATCAATCTACAATAAATAATACTCTTGTTGTTAATTTAAGTTAACAAGTGTATACAAGAGGACTCATACGTATAACGTTGGGGGTGTCTTGTGTAGTGCACGAGCTAGAGTATCTGTGAATTAATACGCGTGTGTTATGCCCGAACACTTACATTGAAGATCCCCATGATCGGTATCTCCACCTCTCCGCCATCACTGTTCTCTTCCATTGTTTTCCATTTGTTTTCTATATTTCCTTTGTTATTGTATATACCCATATGTTCAGTGTTTTTTTTCTTTTTGTCTATCCATATTCTTTTCCGGATTTTCTTTCCCTAGTTTAGTTTCAAGTGTTTGGTGTTTGTTGCTTATGCCTACTATGAAGCCTTTCTTCGCTCTGTCTTTCTTGTTCTCCATTTTAGCTCCTATCACTTTCCAAGTCATCTGTTTTGGTAATACTTCTATACAGTTTTTGATGTTTCTCTCTTCCACCCACGTCTCTGCCATGCAAATATAATCTATCGTCGTTATGTAGCACTAAAAAACTCTGTCCTTCCTTCATATTTCTGCTACGTTCCAGAAAAGTATTTGCATTTATCTGTATTCTTCTCTCTACATTATCTTCCTTATCATTTTTACTTTGTCTCTCCCTTTCCGCTCCTCTGTCCCACTTATCATCTTTGTTGTGTATCTTGTTTTTCTGTTTGTTGTAAGTCTTTCTTTCACTTGTCTTTTCACTTTTTCATGTTTCAACTTTGTGTTGTTTGTATAATTTATTACTATCCCATTTCTTCCTTAACTTTAATTTCCATGTTCCTTATTTTTATTTTTATTTTTCCTGTTACCCTTTCCCTTTTTTCCTCCTGCTTCTATTTTCTTATTGTTTTTGTGTCCTGTTTCCCCAACCTTTCCTTTGCCTGATTCTTTGTTTTCTGTTGTATCTTCGCTCTCCCTGCCGGTTTCGTAACTTTGTATTATGTGTTTCAGTGTCCAGTCCATTTCCTCGGCTACTTTTCACCTGATCCAGTTTCCATCTATGAATACTTTTATTAATCCTACCTTAGCGAAAAAGCCATTCCTTTTCACTTTTCTTACCCACTCCTTTATCTCTTCTTGTGTGTTTCGTTTTTCGTAGGTGAGATCAAAATCCATATAGATATCAGTTTCGATCAGTCTTCTTCTGCTATACTAAACCCTGCCACTTTTTTGTTTGTTTTCATTCTTGACAACTGTTTCCGATTGACGTAAGGATGAGGAGTAGAAAGAAAGGGGTGAAGAGGCTGTTTTGCTTCACAAAGTTTATTTCGAAGACACAAATGCTATAAGGTACTCGTATTAGTGAATTCGAGGGGAAGCGAGAAAAATCGAAATTGAGTCGGCGAAATTCGAAAAAAGAAGTGCGGAAAAGGCCTGGGCCTTTTCTCTTCATCGTTAGGAATGTTTAACAAATTATCCCTCCCCGAATTCACTTTACAATGTTTATCATTTTGTTGTACGCAGCCCGCCGGGCTGGCGGGACCGAGTCACGTGACTCGCCGACCGAAAACGCTTTAGCGCACCGCGTATTTAGGATTACGCGCCTACAAATTATAGATCGTCAATTTTATTTCTTCGCTTCTTCTATATAATTACGGCGGGGTAGCTCTATCGTATTTCATTCTCTAATCCGCGATATTTTCTTCTTAGCACGGTCCAGGAGGCAGCGACAATTATTTAATTGTTATATTATGAGAGGATCAGCGGGATCCGGGAAATGCGGAAATATTCGAAAAGAGTGGGAGGAGTTTGTACATGTGGCAGGGAATCCTGGCCCGGGGGCCTGCGGCGCGTACCCTGTAGGTTTTCAACTATTTTCATGCTAACCTGCCCCACCCATCGCCCGTCATCGCTCTAGCGGGTCTCATTGGTCGTTCAATGTCTACGGGGGGTGGGGGTCAGCCCATATATCTACGATCCTTTTCCGGTATGCTCCCGAGGTACGCGCCTCTTTCTACCATTCCGTAACAACAACCATTATCTTACTATTTTACCATGCGTTCTTAATCTCTTTATTGATTTCCAGTCTCTATTCAACAAAGTTGGTAACCTATTTTAGTTTATTTTTTCATCTCTGCTCTGTCCATTCCCTTGATTACAAAATTTTCCTCCCTATCTTTCCTCCTCTCCTTGTCTTTCATTAGTCTCATTATCTTTTTAAAAAAGATATAAAATGATATAAAAGATATAAAATAAGGGAGAACCCTTTTCTATGTCCTCGTCACTGTTGTTTTCACCATTGCTCTGCTCGTCTGCTTTTATATTTGTGACCCATTTTTCCATGTTTTCCTTCCACTCACTTTCCTCCTGCCTGATTTTCTACATCTCTTTTATTTTCTCCTCGTAGCTTCTTACTTGTATCTCCATCCTCCTTGCCCATGTTCTGGTATTCTCCTCATTCTCTTTCATCCTATCCATTGCTTTATTATGTTTCTTTCCATCTTCTCCATCATTTCCTTTATCTGTTTTTTCCATGTTTCTCGTTCTTGATATTTCTTCTTCTTCTCTTCTCTTCTAGTTTTTTCTATCTCCTCCCAGAAGTTTCCTTCAAGGAAGGAGACCCTCTTTCCCCTCTTCTAGTGTCAATTATATCTCTTCATTCTTTGTTACCACCTTCCCCTTCCCTGATTTGCTTTATTCTAGCGTTAATTAACGAATTATAGATTTATCAATATCAGAGATTATTGATTTATATTATATTTGGGTAGAAAAATTATATTATAAATTTTATATAAATATGTTAAAATCAAATAAGAAAGGAATAGTATTCTTTTCTTCATGTAATTAATTATTTATGAAACTTATTAAATTTTTATTTCTTGAAATGTATGAAAAACATATAAATAAAAATAGGAATGATTTTAATACGAATTTTATACTAAATATATACAAATATATTTTATACTAAAAACATAATTAAATATATTTATTCTTATTTATAATATTAAATAAAATAATTGAATAAATAAATATCAATAAAGTAAGTTACATTATGTTAAAAAATATTTTCATTTTTTAAATAGCATATTTATTAAGAAAAGGATTTTTAGAACCATATAGATATTCTTGTGTTATTTAATAAAACAATTTGTCATGTATTTTTTTGCCATTAATCAATTATTTTATGGAAAAACTGGATTTTCAACTATTTTTTCTAATTAAATTTATGAAAGATTATTAAATCAATTGTTTTCTGAATTGTTTATTGATAGTTAATGGAAAAATTGATTTCTAATATGCTTTTTACTTTTACAAAATAGCTAATTTAATGAATCTGACTATTTATGAAAATTTTATAATCTTATATAGTTGAATGATATGGATAAGGAATAAAAGAAATTTCATTTTTGTTAATACAATTTTCTTGTTTTTTTTTACACTTATATGCTTCATACCATAACTTAATTTTTTTAAATCTTGATAAATTATAATGTTTGTGAATAAATATTTATTATTTTATTTTATAATAAAGAAATAAAGATGGAAATTACATAATAAAAAACAATGAATTATACTTTGGAAATGGATATGTGTATATCTGTAAGTGGGTAGTAATAGTGTACTGTCTATAAATAAGAATACTCTATCACTGTAAAGTTTCCTTTTGTCATATTCTGATTATAATATCATTTATTCATTAATATTATTTTTTCACTTCAGTGCTTTTGCTTATTGTAAATTTTTTTTTCTTATTGTGAAGCATTTCTTTAATAATAATTTAATGTACTTTGAGATATTTACAGCAATTGATAATTATTTTCATATAAACAAGAGTTAATAAACTGCTTGTATAAGAAATTTTCAGTTGTATGGCATAAATAATATAATGAATACACATTATAAATTTGTTATTGATTTAAAATTCCACTATTTTTAATGTTGTCAAATGTATTTTTCTTGTAGTTATTATTTTTTTTTTTATTAATTTAATACTATGAAGTACTAAATATACGATAAGATTATTTAGATTGAAATTTTTTATTTATATAATACTTGCATCATATTTCAATCGAGTTCCTTGATGAAATTGTAACAATATATAGTAAATTTATAAATATTTTTTTAATATTTGATCCTAATATTTCCATTTACCTTTTGTTAAACTTTTTCTATTATTTCATTATAATATTTTTTGTTTTTTATTTCATTGTAAATTCATAAATTTATAAATTGTTTTTTGTCTCTAGAAAATTATAAAGCTAATCTTTTAAAAAATGAGTATAGGAGAAAACTTTATATTTATGTATAGACAGTCTCTGATAATTAAAATTTAATTAGAAATATTGAATGCTGTTAGAACAAAATAAACAGTAAATAATTTAAGATATAATGTTAAAAATAAATTAATTAAATATTGATGCAAATAATAACATTATAAATAATGTAAGTATTTAAAAAGTTGATTTATATGTTTTTATGTCTTCAAGTAAAAGTTTTATTTTTGTTAACGATATTCTCCAATTGAGACTATTGTCAGTTTATATTTTCTATTGTATTTTATAATTTTTTAAAATTACTTTTATGATGTTATAAAATTTATTTTAAATTCTGCGGTTGACAAAGTAATGTCCAAGTTTTATTTTAGTTCAGTAAATTGAGAAATATTAAATAATATTATTTGTTTTAATATTGTATATAATATTATAGGATAAGTTTTGGAATTCTCGAAATAATATTTAAGAAAAATTTTCTATTTAAAAAAATATTTTTTTACATACAGATAAAATCTTTATTACATATTTTAAATTTATGTATATCTAGAAAAAGACAATAATATTTATCATAAAATTTTATTAGAAATTCAATGTCATCTCATAGAGAATAGTATATTTAAATAATATACACAAAAATATAAGGTATTTTTTAAAAGTCATAAATTTTTTTCTGATCAAATATTTAATTGAAAAATATAATTTCAATTTCAATTTATATTACAATAATTATTTCAATTAAAACTATAATGCGATTTAATAATAAAAATAATAATTTTAATTAAAACTTTTATATTTTAGAAGTATGTAAAAATAATACTATCTCTATTACTTTACTGTATATTGAAAATTTATGTAACTTTTTGTTAATAAATGTATATTTAGTAAATGCTATTATTTAAATAAATAATATTCAACATTGTCTTATATTATTATAATTAATTTTAATCGTCAGTTTACAATAATTTATTTTTTAAATTACTTATATTTTTTTATAATTATTTCTAATTTTTTATAACTTTTTACTATATTATATTGTACGAAAAATACTAAAAGAAAAATAAGTTACACAAATAGAAAAAATGAGAAGAAAAAATCTCCTGATAGTCCATGTGTATTTTTAAATACGTATTAATATGGGAAATTGGTCTCATTAACAGAAGATTTTTAAGAAAATGTTATTAATTTATTAATTGTTCATTATATCATAATGCATTTTACGAATTCTATTCATGAATTTAAATCTTTTTACTTGGGGTGTTAATTTAATATTTGTTTTCACGATTTCATGTGCGTCAGTATTTATTCTCAAAGATTTAATTGGATGAACATGATACCTAGTGTTCTACTTATATCCCTTACCAGTTTTTAAAATTCTAGGGATACATTCATTCCGCAAATGTCGGAATGGATGCAATTAAAAATATATAAACTTTCAGTGTATATGTGGTCATTAAAAAAATAATGCCAAGATATTTCACTTTTAACCACCTATTTTACTTGATTACTTTCTTTCAGAAGAAAAATATCACAAATAAACGAAAGTAAATAGTGATGTAGAACATTCGCAATTTATACCGAATAGTTATACATGGTTCATCCGCGAAGTATAGAGTTTTTTTCCATTTTATGACTATTGGTTGTAGAAATTTAGGAGGGACCTTACAATGTTGACAAACTCTTTCCTCATTTATCCCTTATTTTTGTTTTTTCGATAATTTGAAGCGACAGGATTTTACTTCGTGCGAAGGGAGTTTTTAGACTCGGTGCAATGGAGCGACTACTCGAACAGCGTGACGTGATAAAATTTGATTTGAAATTAAAAAAAAAAACTGTGGAAGCGTATAAAATGTTACAAGAAGCGTATGGACATAATTGCATGTAAAAATCGTAATGTGGAAAATGACACAGAGTTTTGAAAGAACGCCGAGAAAGAATCATCGATAAGTCTCGATCTGGATGCCCAAAAAGCTTTCGAATGGCTAGAAACACCCGGCACATGCTAGAAATTTTTAATTTGAACTGTTGATTAATAGATAAAGCAATACGAGAAAAAAACTGAATTTAACGCGATCTACAGTGTACAATATAGTGCAAAAAAATTTTTTTAATGTGAACATTTTTGAAAAACATCTAAGCTGAAGAGTTTGAAAATGTATTTGAAATTTGGAAAACACACCTTCAAAAATGCGTTGATACAGGAGGAAATTATTTTGAAGAATTTAAAATTTTAATTTTACATTGTTTATAAGTCCATCAATAAATCATCTTTCAAAAAAAAGGTAAGAATTTTTTTTTTAATCTTTGAACAAAAAATTCTCGCATAGTGGTTTTCCACTAATCGCTTCAGTGCGGCGTGTCAACAATTTGAAAAACACCCTTCGCGTGAAATAAAATCCTAATTATCGAAAAAACAAGAAAAGTGGGGGGCGAATGAGGAAAGAGTTTGCCAACGTTTTAAGACCCCTCCCAAATTTCTACGACCAATAATTGCAAAATGAAACAAAAAACTCGATACTTCGTGGATGAACCATGTATATCAATAATGTTTGGATCATTAGTTGAATGCAATTGCTGTATATTACTGTTGAAAACTACCTGTTATAAACTTTAGATTTTGTTTCTATTTTAAATCAAGTGATTTTATTTCTTCATAAAGGGATAAACTATTAATGATTAAATAAATTTATTATTATATAAAACAAGTAAAAGATAAGATTAATTAAAAATAGCAGGCTTTAATCAACATTTGGAAATACTTGAATTTAGTTTAAAATCTGTATACACACTCAGAATGAAGCAAAAAGCGAAAAAGCTATCAGTAAATGCACTTAGATTTGATAAATTGGACAGGCGTTACGTTTAAAAATTACGCGTTAAATCATCGTGGCGATATTTAATCTGAAATTTCACGTGATGCACCAGCAAGTGGTTCACCTTCTCCTTACCACCGTAAATTGAGTAGTTTAATTAAAAAATCTCAAGGTATACAAGGACATATAAATTTTTTTTTCATGTAAAAAACTGCGATGAGCACGGAAGCCATTTTCAGGAAACTTTTTTTAAAATTGTGCAGTCACTGCGCACAGGAATTAATCATGAAGCCGGAGGAGAAATTCCACCCCGCACTTATCTGCCCTAATATTCTCGCCCTCAAACTCCGACTACGCCTGGGGAGGTCGGGAATTGAGCCACCGTCTTCATATTCGGCTTGCTCCTATTACTTCTGCAAATCTAAAAACACATCATTCTCACATTAATAGATGTCGTATGTGTAGCCTCGGTATGAATGATGTTCTGAAGTTGTATCATTGTATTGTTGTTTATTGGCGAGTCCTTTGCTAGATGACTTCGAAGGCACTTAAATTGTAATTGTTACAGAATTATTTTTTTGTTTAATTCATTCATGTCGGTTTTCAAAAGGCGAATAAAAAATCGAAAATTTCCGCCGTAGAAATTTCATAAGTGAATTTTTCAATAGCTTTTACGGGGCTACGAGTTCGTTGTTGTTCATATGTATTGACATAAGCTTCGTATATTACAAAAGCTATCAACTTCATATACACTAGGGGTGCTTTCCTTCGAAATATTTTGGATCTACGTGATTATGAATACATTATTCGGCGAATTGATCTTGCAATAAAGTCTATTTACATATATTTTTTACATCGGTTAATTATTTAAAATATACGTATTTTTTATATTATATGTTTCATCTTTTGCTAAAAATGTTAAATTAAAAATGAATATTTTACAAAGAGTGAATTCAAATTTTCATTAAATCTTTCAAATTCAAATCAACATTAATTTTTTGCTAACTCATTAAATATTTGTTTTCATTGAAATATTTTATATGTAAATATATAAACATTTAATAGGTAGTAATTTTAGTGTAGAAAATAAGTAAAATATTGACTTTGATTAAATAAGTTTACATTTTTATAAGTATATATATCTTATGATATTTAGTATACTTGGTGTCGTAGTTTATAATTTATGTAAATTTATGTACTCTAGCAGATCAGTCGGTAATAGTTATTACTATTACAAATCAAATTTTTTTAAGTTAGAAGTAAGGCCGTATTGTGAATGGCACACAGAATCCCCATACTTATAAGTATATTGTAATGGTTAAATTAATAAATGTTGATCCATCCTATTCGCGACTAAAATTGATTCAATTACTCCCACCTATCTAGAATGATCCTGGCCAAAGTATTAGTATGAGTATTACCGTTAAATGGCATCTAAATATGGGCTTGCCTAGTCAAATATAGTCGTGATCATCCGCGAGAAGGAAAGTCACGTACGGTAGTGAACCTGGACGTATTGGGGGCTTTCCATACCGCGAACAAACTACTCCTTGACCTTGAGGAGGCTGGTGTGGTGTGCTTGTGCTGTTATTTACAGCGCTAATAGAATTCATCTCTTGGTGAGACTCCGGAGTTTCATGAATCCTTTTGTTTCTTTAATTTTAGATTCAGTGTTGCAAGCCAGGAACGGACTTATGCTCGCTTTGGGGGTAAGCATGGGATACTAACTCGTAATTACTATCTCAGCTACTCAAGAAAATCACTCAAGGAAGAGTCAAATCCTTTTGTCAAGGTTTCCCGAAACTTATGATACTCGTTAAAACTCTGTCCAAAACTGGCGCCCTTGGTCCCAGAAGTAAAGGAGAACAGCCCTGCATAAATTCAAATAAGGAGTGTTCAGAATTTGGTTAAGAGTGGCTAATACTATTGTCAGCGCTATAATTTTTTATATTAAAATTGGTAATCATGAAAGTCTATCTAGTGTCAGTCCGTGGTAATAGTAAATTTTCGTATTAAGGTCAAAACATCGCATTGTTTATGTCATTGCAGAAAATTGTTTATGTCATTCTTAAACAGTATAAGGTGAGATAAAAGATAAACATAGGATGAGCTGGAAGATATATATAGTTATAATAAGAGTATGAGCATACATGGTTCATCCACGAAGTATCAAGTTTTTTTTTCATTTTGCAACTATTGGTCGTAGAAATTTGGGAGGGGTCTTAAAACGTTGGCAAACTCTTTCCTCATTCGCCCCCCCCCCTTTTCTTGTTTTTTCGATAATTAGATGTGGCAGGATTTTACTTCGCGCGAAAGGTATTTTTCAAATTTTTGACACGGCGCAATGGAGCGATTAGTGGAACAGCGTTACGCGATAAAGTTTGGTTGAAATTAAAAAAAAAGTGTGGAAGTGTATAAAATGTTGTAAGAAGCGTATGGACATAATTGCATGTCAAAATCGCAAAATAGAAAATGGCACAGAGCTTTTAAAGAGGGCCGAGAAATAATCATCGAAAACTTTCGAATGACTAGGAATACCCGGCACATGCTAGAAATTTTAAATTTGGACCGTCAATTAACGATTAGAGTAATCGTGGAAAAACTGAATTTAACGCGATCTACAGTGTACAATATAGTGCAAAAAAATTTTTTTAATGTGAACATTTTTGAAAAACATCAAAGTTGAAGAGTTTGAAGATGCATTTAAAATTTGGAAAACACGCCTTCAAAAATGTGTTGATACAGGAGGAAATTATTTTGAAGAATTTAAAATTTTTATTTTACACTGTTTATAAGTTCAACAATAAATCATCTTTCATAAAAAAAAGATAAGGATTTTTTTTTTAATTTTTGAACAAAAAATTCTCGCATAGTGGTTTTCTACTAATAGCTTTAGCGCGCCGTGTCAAAAATTTGAAAAACACCCTTCGCTCGAAGTAAAATCCTACCGCATCTAATTATCGAGAAAACAAGAAAAGGGGGGGGGTGAATGAGGAAAGAGTTTGCCAACGTTTTAAGACCCCTCCCAAATTTCTACGACCAATAGTCGCAAAATGAAACAAAAAACTCGATACTTCGTAAATGAACCATGTATAATAAGACAAGAGGTAAGATGACGATAAATTAGAATTTATAAATAATTATATAAAAATAATGATAGCTTAGATGTCATAAAATTAATATCCATTTATTTATTTAATAATTTTATTATAATCATTTAATAGTTATTTTATTTTAATGATTAATATACGAAATACATTAATTTATAAATTTCATACTGACAGTCAGTCTAAAATAAAATATTTAATAAATTAATACTCTAACAATTAATTTATTTTTATTTATTAATTTATTTAAAGGCTGTCTTGATAATGCAATATTCTATAGTCAATATGGAATAACAATAACCCTTAATGCTTTGAAAAGCTTATACGATTATATGAATTTATCTTGGCATATTAAGTATGTAATCACATATTCTATGTTTCAAATTCAATTTCGAAATTTTATTTTTAAAAAACAAAAGTAAAATAATTGCAATTGAATTTATTTATTTTGTAAATAATGTACAATCATTGTTGATTTTACTTTTTTAATATTTATTATAATATCATATAATATCTGTATAAAATTATTAATTTTTATATTTAATATTATTATCATTCAAATGTTGTTTACGTATCAGTCAAGAGTTTTTCATGATATTAAAATGAAATTAAAAAATTTTCTAATGTACTAATTTTTCAATAAGTATATATTATAATATCTATAGGTAGTAGATTAAAAATTTATTAAAAATTTAAAATAAACTGCTCCATAAAGTAAATTTTCATTTAAGAAATAAATTAGATTTTCTCCTTAATGTTAAAAGTATAAAATTCTGAATTAAGTGTATCAGTGAAGAATTTTCATTTGTTAAAAATATACTTAGTATAAGAATTTGTGTTTAATTTAATAAAAAAATTTAATTTTAATTTAATATATATGCATTATGAAAATTTACAGAAGGTATAGTACACAAGTTTCATTAAAATTTTTAATTAGCTTTTTGTTTTAAAAACCTTATTAAAATTTAGTAAAAGAAGATGGTAGTTCCGTTTTATCATACCAGATAAATCTTTTATTTTACAATGACTCAGTTGAAATTATGCGAATGATGAGTTCAAAATTTAAATAGTTTTTGTTTATGATATGAATAATTTATTCGATAATATTTTCATTTATATAATTATTATACATAGAATAAATTAACATAAGTAAAATCATATATTAATTGTTTATCGTAAAGATATGTTATTAAAATTCTACAAACTTAATTTTTTAAGTGTATAAATAATTTTTTAGTTCATTGCTTTATTATATTATTTTGATAAAAATAATTTTAATAAAGAAATGAGATGGTGTTATTTTAATCCTGTATTCATATTTTTATTTTTATAAAAGGTTAAAAATGATGAACAGAGTGATTAATGTATCAGGGAGAGATGGGTTGGAAAATTACATAAGAATGTGTAATTTAAATTACAATTTGTTTATCGACATAGAGTTAATTGGTTTTCATGATACTAAAAATTTATCTTTTATAAATAAGAGGGTAAGAATAAATTAACTAGAAAATGGTTTAAGTGAGAAGAAAAAGTGAGTATACATATAACTAAAGTCACCCGTATAGAAGGACCTTTTCTCTTCAATTAGATGACTATTGCATTTAACGCGAAGCCCATCAATTGCAGAACGGGCCAAGAAAAAAGCAAATTATCCTTGCCCCTTTCTTTCTTATTCTGATCTTTCTAAACTATCGTATTCTATCTCTCTCGGGCTCTCTAATTTTCCTTTCCTTTTATCTCTTTCTCTTTCTCTCTTTCATCAAGTTAGCCGTATAAGGGATTGTTCTTGGCGATGGGCGCAAACAGTAAGCACAAATGAGTTGGTTCTTCATACGTATAGAAGTGTATGTATTATGTACAAGTACGCACGTCAGCTGACCATTACCCTCGAAAATACGGGGGTAGAAAAGAGAGATTTGGACTCACGATTTATATTGGTGGTAACGGGTTGCAACTCGCGGGCTCGGGCTGTCATATCAATCCACGCACACTCATACCGAGCTTTAAAAGCAGCTCAAGGCGCTAAATAGATTGGAGTCATCAGATTTTTGGAGAAAACATCATGTAGGAGAAATTTGTAGCATTTTGAAGAGACGATATGGTGGAGTATTTGAATTTTTTAATGTTCAATAAAAATATATCATTTTTTTAATGGAGATGCCTATGGTTTGCTGTATTTCCATATTTATCTGTTAGCGCGATTACCATCTCAAACTTATAAGCCCTCAGTGGCGATTTAAAATTTAATCTTTTTTATTAGTTTGATTCTTATCAATATACAATTTCAGATCATCTAAATGAAATTAAAAAATTTAGAATCCTATTCATTTATTGTACGTTGGGTTTTTCAGGTGAAATATAGATTAACCAAAAGATAATATAAATACATATAAATGTATTTCATATCTCTCGGTAAATTTCGATTACCCTAAATATAAGGAGAAAATGGTATTTCGTGTAAAAATATTAGTTAAAATTTGAGTTTCATTAAATGATTTTCATTATAATAATTTTATTATAATCAATTTTTCGAGCTCCAAAACATTCGCTTGAAATACATTTTAAATAAGATTTTTATAATTTTTTAAACACATTTAGCCTTTTAAAGTTTAAAATTTTCTACGTTAAAAACAATATAAACGATTTTGTGTCCTTTATGGATGCCTCTTGTTGACATAAAAACTGTTTGATTTTCTCTTTTTGTGTCTTGACACATTTAAATATAATATTTTGGGGCGTGAAATGTTTTGTTACATTAGCTTATTTCATTATAAATAACAATTTTCATTACAGGATATTATTTTATATAGTTATAAATTGTAAAATCGATAAACAAAATTTTACATATCATTGAAATTATTATTATTTACATTTAAAATTAAAATGTAATATAACATTATAGAGATTTTTTATTTTTATTACAAGTACGTTTTATTATTTAAGAATAAAAATATGATATTTATTATAATGTATTATAATTTTTATTGATCTAACGTTCATATAGATTTTTCTCAACATTCTAGGTTGTAGCTGAGTCTTTGGAGGTTTGTAACCGTCTTGATGACTTTTGAGGCACTGGAAATATATTGAAGGAGTAGAGAGGTGTAAAGTCCCTAGTTCGGATTGTGAGAGGTTCGAAGGTTATAAGGACTCAAAAATTATCCGAGGGAGGTGAAATACGACGTGAAGAAGGCGAATATGGTTATTTTTTCGTTGTAGGTCCTTATGATTACTGTACCGTGTTTTTTCCTATTTGCATTTGTTCGTAAGTCTGGAGAGCTGGATATTTTGGTGCGAAACGAACTCCCTGATTTGTTTACTTCGGACTGAGATCATCTATTACAACTTCAACTTTAGCCTCATGTTCTCTCTGTCTCTAATGTGGATGGAAAAAAGAGAGAATGATGGGGCATCACTCTACTTTAATATTAAGTGATGAGAGGTACTGTATTATTAAACGCCTTGAGTAAATGTACAAGTTTTCTGAATAATATAGTTTATTCCTTGGTGAGAATGTTTGGAGGATTCTGTCCGACTTATTTGAGCAAGTCCATAATTCTGCCACGTTTTCGTTACACCAACTACATCTAGGTATACGAGTAAATTGCAAAAATAATACATGTGTCGCATAATGGGGTTTAATCTATTAATATTATTAGGGCGGGGAATCCCCGAGTTTCCATCGGCCCAAAGTATTTCTTTGAACAAGACAAGTAAGTATAAAGATTATTCCTACGAATCGAAACCAAAATAGATTTGTAATTTGTCTATTTACTCAAACCTACCTTTTCACTAAATTTATAATACTCTTTAAATCTTAACACCTCACTTACGTACATTTATATATAAGTTTGCAAGGACAGAAAAAATGAGACCTTACCAAATTGAATTTAAACGAATTTTTACCTCCTAACATAAATCATTTATTTATATATTTAGAAATATGTAAAGAAAAGTTGCTGGAGGAACACTCTAGCTGTGGTTTCCTTCTTGAAGTGTTGTTAAAAAATGAAAGCTTGATGAATATGTATTTTAAAATATTTGTATTAAAATTAATTAGGTGATCAAATTCTGAAGTCAGAATATGGAATACTTTTTGGAAATACTTTAATCATCGAATTTTATTTAAAGTTTAGTAAATAATAAAATAAGTACAATCAACTTGCTAAAAAAAGTTGATAAAAAAAGTTTTATTTAGGAGTTTTTTAATAAAAACTCTCAAATAAAATTCTTGCCTTCCAAAAAATCTACTGCAAACTAAAGACGAACACAAGTTTATTGAATGCTTGAAAAAACTCAAGTTTAGAAAAAAATCTTTAACAGTAAAGCATTAAATATTTTAAATATTTTTTCTACAATTTTTCTAAAAAAACAAAATAAAATTGAATAGTATTTTCATTGTAATGTTTTACATGAAAATACAAAAAAATTTTTTGTTGAAATAAATTAATAGTACATTATTTGATCTTTTATTTAAATATTTGTGAACAAATTATTAAATATTTTAATAAAATGTATTTTAAAAAAATTTAAATTTAAAGTTGTTAGTTGATATATATTAATTTAAAAATATTCAAATACTTTTTAATTAACTAGAAACTATAAAACTCAGTTTTCAAGTAGCTTTCCAAACTTTATTCACAAGTTTTAATGATCGTAACTTTTAAGTCTTAAAATATTTATTGAAATAGCTTGATTTTTTCTGAATATGTATATTTATAATTTAATGATGAATCAAATAGAAGTTTTGATTTTCATTTTATTTTCGATTAAAAAAAAAATTAATAATCAGAATATAGTACATGATATGTTTTTAATTAGATAATATCATATTAACAACAATAATATAATACATTAAGAAAAGACAATTAGATTTTAGATCAATATACAGATATACTTTAGCTTTAAATATTTGTAAATAATAATAAATATAACCATCTAGAATTTCTAAAAAAATACAAAAAAAAATTTTTTTTATATAAAGACAAGTCTATATTAGTAATCGCAAATAATCAACTTTTATTTTGTATTTACGAAAAAAATATAATTTGTATTTTTACAAAAATTTAATGAAAAATATTATGGGACTATAATAAAATAAAAAATTCAAAAAAATTGTTCATCATTAAATAAAAGTTTAATAAGTATAGTTGAATATTTGCGTCATTATATTTAATATAATTTTAATTGAGCATTAAACAATATTTATAATTCAAATTTTTACAAGTAAAATATATGCAAATAATGTTCAACTAACAAAGTATTATTGGGAATAAATTTAATTGGAATTAGAATAAAATAGATATAACCATAAATTATTTTTATTTACAGATTTGAGACGAATTATATTTATCTACAATAGCTGATATTATTAATGTTAATTAGTTTGAAAATTAGAATATTAATAATTATGGAAGAAATAATGAAAGTTCTAATACAATTTACTAATGATTCAACATATAATATGACTTATTTTTAATCATTTATTGGCAGAGTGGTCAATTTATTTTTTTTTATACATTTATAATAGTTGTATATCATCAGTGTATAGTTGAAATATATAAGCTGTTATATTTATTTATTTTTTGTACATTTTTTTTATAAATATGAAGTGTAATAAAATGAACACATTAATGTTAATAATCGATAATGTTAGTAATTTATCATGGAATAAAGTAACAATATGAAGGGAATAATGAGATACACAATAAATAATCAATTTCAATTCTTTAGAGCGTAGATTATTAAATTTGAAAGTAAATATATTTAAATTATTTATGAC
This sequence comes from Eupristina koningsbergeri, assembly GCA_018907245.1. Lineage (NCBI taxonomy): Eukaryota > Metazoa > Arthropoda > Insecta > Hymenoptera > Agaonidae > Eupristina > Eupristina koningsbergeri. Next base: position 2,234,765 of record JACCHV010002775.1, read on the forward strand.
AATATAAAAATCAATAATAAGATCAAAATGAATAAGATCAAAAAATTTAAAAAAAAAATCTTATTTTACGTATACAAGTCATAAAAATAAGAAATATTTCAATTAACGATAATATACTTTTTTCTTATTTTTATTAGCATTACTTTTTAAAATATTTGAAATGACCAATCAAAAATATTATTTTTAAAATGACTTTTAATCTTTGGCGATTTAGTTTTTCATTATTTATTACCTTGTCATGGTCTTGTTAACTCTCACTCACACGTCAGAAATTTTGCTAACGACCACTGACGGTATTTCTTAGATTAAAAGTGAATAAAGAATCGAACAATAATGATATTCATTTTCCTGATCCCGTTTATTCTTAACAACATCATTATTTAAAAAGTTTGGATCTATTAGAAGTAGCATCAATTGTGTCCTACGTGACATTTTCGATCTGTGTACTGATTTTTTGAAAGTATTTATTGAATGGAGAAAGGTTTTTCTTCGGATTGAATGTTTTTATTTTGATATCATTTTTGGTTAAATTACTATAAACAGATATTTCACAAAAGCTCTGTTAAGGAAGGGGAACGAGGAGGCGCGTACTCCGAGAGGAGGACCGCGGTGCATGAGCCGACACCCGCAACCCCTAGAGGCTGGGGGACGGGTGAAATCCGCTGAAGCGGCAACGAGTGATGGACGGGGGGTAGTTTGGCGGAAAATAGGCGAAAACCTGCTGGGTACGCACTGCAGGCCTCCTCAGGTCAGGATCCTACCTTAACTTCCGATCTCCTTTCTTTCAATTACCATCCGTTTATTTCCCGTATCCTTCTGAGCCAGAAAATATGGTCATCTCCCATCTCCGTGCAACAAAGTAATTAAGTTAATGGAACGGTCTCCCGACTCGTAAAGCCACGGAAGTCTCGTGCATTAAACAACAATAAATTCTAGTGTTTCCACACCATAAATAATGCACGCGAAGAAATGATAAGGATTAAAATGAGAAGTGAATCCGGGAAGTAAAAAAGGGTCAGAATTATGGAACTCAACCAAGAAATCCATTATAATTATAAGATTTCGGGCATTCGAAATAAAAAATTTTTCAAACCATGTATTCAAACGTTAATACCCTGCTTGAAATATAATGAATATACATATTATAAATTTTTTTTTTTTTTTTAATAATCAATGTATCACAAATGTAACAATCATTTGATATGTATTTTTGGATTAAATAATGTAGCAAATTGTAGTTTTGTCTGAAAAGTGATAATTAATTTTGAATTGATATTTGTGTAAAAGTACAGGATATTAATGAGTATATAAAATGATAAAATAATAGTAAACTTGCGAGTTTCAAAATATCCACATTTCTATGCAATAATTTTAAAGAATAGTATCGAGCTTGAGTAGAAACTAAAACTTCAGAGTTGCCAGCTTAATTGAATTGCCGTAACGGTTTTTTGATAACTTATAAAACGCTAAATTTTTAGTACTTCACGACATATCCCAGAACTTTGTAATTACCATAACAAAATCTCATATAGTTGTGGTTTTTAAATTCATATTTTTTTTACTGCTCTAGCGTTTTTTCATATTTTATTTTGTAGTCGATTTAGTAACATGAAATTTCAAAAATCATCATTGAAAAGATAACGGAGGCTTTTATTTTTAATTATAACAAATGTATATTTATAAAATATAAATTTCAAGGATTCAATAACATTATTGTATATAATAATAATAAGTATTATGAGTAATACAATAAAATATTTGTTGAATAATAGTGATTTGAAAAAGATACACTTACAGGAGTTAAGACACTAATTATTATCAGTGATAAAATCATGAATGATAAATGGTATTTTTTGGTAACATTAAGCATGAGCAATAATTTTATTTAGTACTCGAAGATAATATAAGGACATGGCACAGTTACAGTTAGTATTTACATCCCATCAATATTTTCTAGATCACTAATTGTTTTCTTTATTATTTAGTACTAATATCCTTTAATTTATTCATATTTAAGTAGATACATTTTTAAATACATATTACCGATTGTACTTTTGATGAATAAAGCTAGTTTTTCGATATATTCGATATAAGGTGATTACCATGATCGTTGAAATTAATTAGTTATTTGTTTTATATATGTATATATATATTTTTTTCTCTAATGCAATTTATCTCTAATTTTTCATTTACTTATCTCATTTTGAAGCATTTTTATACATAATGGAAATTCAATTTTAATAATATTCTTAAATTATAAATACTTTTATATTTTATTTTTTATATATTGTTTAATTTACAACTTTTTGTTAAAAATAAAAGAAATTTATCTTTAAATAAAATTTAAACTGAATTAAGGCGAGTCGTAAAGTGTAATATATACAAAAAAAATATATGATTTAAGTTCTATTTGATTATATAGCACTATTAACTTAAAATAACTATTTATAATTTAATATTTCAATTTGCTATTTATTTAATTTATTAAATAGTTGAACTAATAATTTGATCTATTGTGACAATAATTAAGACGAAAATCAATTATATTTCAATGTTAATAATCAGGTAAAACAAAGCTTCTATCTCACTTTTGCGTTATTACTTTAGTTGTGTAATTAAGCAATTTCCTGTATGTTGATATAAATATAGGATTAATTTACTTTACTTATTTCTGTCATAAAAATCTACAGCCAGATCAATAATTAACTAGTTTACAATAAATTGCACAATAATTATTATTAATTTAAGATTTTTTTAAAATAAATTTATTTGATATTTACAATTAATATAATTTTACAATAACACTCTATTTTAATAGTATAATATAATAAGATTCTATATATCTGTAAAACTTAAAAATTATAATTCGAAAATTCAATATTTATAAAATGTAATTATAGTTTTAGTTTGATTTTTATTGATAAAAAATTTTCTTCATATTGCTTTTTAAGACAGTATTAGAGCTTAATATAATAAAATTAATATGATTAAAATATTAAAAATATTATAAAAATATATGAAAATAAATCTTAAAAATTACATTTAAAATTATATATTTTTATTACTTCGTGAACTATATTTTTATTACATTTTTTTAAATGATTCAAATTTAGAAGAGTTTATTTACAAAACAGAAATTTATTGGAAAAATTCATTTTTAAGGGCTGAATGAAATAAGTGGAATTTAACTAAATCTTCTTGAATTATAAATACAAATATTAAGTTATTTCAATTGGCATTAAAAACTTTGAAATTTCATGTTATTTTTTTCAATTACTTAATCACATAAATAAAACTAGTTATAAATTTACATGATATAATTCGGTGAAAATTTAATTTTAAATGAAAAACTTTTGATTCAGATAATTAAATTTTAATTGAATACTTTTGAAATTTATAATATTTAGGTGAAATACCTTGGGTTAATTTTTGATTAACGTAGAAGAACTTATTACATATGTTTTTAAAAATAATTTTATTTTTATGAAATCTACGATAAATATGGAATTTTAAAATATATAAAAAAAAATAAGCTAAAATATTTTTATTTTTTATATAAACTGATATTGATATTTTAAGTTTTTTTCTTTTACTTTATGTACACAGAAAAATTGGATGTGCATCAGATTACTCTACAAAAATAAGTAAAACGAGCTATTTATTACGTGATTGCGACTGCATATAAGAAATGAGATAGAAATGAAGAAATGGAGATAACGGCAAGTACAAAACATTGGATATCGAATGGATCTATAGTGTAAGAAGTTAAATTGACCTAGTTAAAATATTAAGATGTGAGTATTTAGTTAAATAGTGAGTTTTGTTAAATAGTAGTTTTACTTAATTTAGATCTTGTTTTCGAATTGATTAGATAAAATAATTTTTTTAATAAGATTTTTATTAAGTCGAACTCCGTAAACGGAAATTTTTAAAAAAATTTCGATATTAAAAAATTTTTAATTGCTAATTTATCATAGATATAATTTATAAATGTAAATATATATTTTCTTGAAAATTCATTTGAAAAAACGTTTTATTTTTCCAATAATTAATAAGTGAATTTTAAGAAAAGGAAATATTATATAACTAATTGACACTTGAGGCATACTAAGATAAATTAAAAATAAATAGATGATATATTTGTAATTCATATTTAAAAGATTCCGGTACATTAAAAAAAAAAAAAAATTTATAGATTAATTATTAATCATGTGTCGAGGGTATATAAATGGGTTAAAAGAATTGTTTTTTGTAAAGCAAATGTTTTGTTCCCTAAAAGAAATCCTTCGTATTGATTATTAAAATTTTGCGCCTCTCACTTGTATCAATTAAACTACTTTCACATTGGATTGACTAACTTTTATTTAAATGAATTAGGAGAGCTTTCGAAAACTTTAAAAAGTCAAAATTTTGCTGACCTACCGATATAAAAACCAAGTATACAAAAATCTCGGGATTGACAGTCCGTTTCCTTCATTAATTAAAAAGATAGAATATGAATAACGGTTGGCTACGAGAAAAGAACAATAACCATTTCATTATGTGCTTTAATGAAAGCGATACTCGACTCATCCACTCAGCGGTCCAGCGGATTTGAAATTCGTTGTAAACAAAGCTTGGGCTCGGACCCAACGATGGGGTGGCTTAAAGGGTGGAAAATATTGGATACGCGAATTTATCCCGAGTTCCATTGGGGGTGAAGGGGGGCCGGTCGAAGCTGTACCGTCTGCACATCATTGGCAACCAATTAATCATTGCATACCCGATACTGTTGGCGCAGAGTAGAGATTTATCCGAGAATAACTCGGTGCGGGGGTGGTATCAATTATTATTTGCGGCTCATTCAGAGCTCCTTGTCTTTGTTGCTCACATTGACGTATGATTGAGTAGCGGGATTGTGGTTTCACGCTGGTAGAACTTGAATCCGTCAATATTTAATAAGCCGATATCTCTGCCTATTTTCGATGTCCTCCACATAATTAATAACATCTGAAGGCAGGACTCTAATATGTAAGTAATCAATACGTGATCAGTCACATATTAAACTGGAATAAATTTATCTATTAATACGTAAACATAACAAATTATTCATCCGTATGCTAATGGACCTAAATATCTATTTGACGTCCATAAAAATATAATATATACATGAGTTCTTCAAATTGACGAGAGAGAGAGAGAGAGAGAGAGAGAGAGAGAGAGAGAGAGAGGCAGGGGGGGAGTGAGAGGAAGGAGCGTTGGTCAGTTTTCTAGTAGTTTTATTTATTTACACGTTAGCATCAAAGCGTATATAATCATCCATATACAAAATATGTCAGAATTGATTTTCCGTACAATTTCTTTTTTAATGCTGCATCTAATAGTATAAATTACTTTTACGAAATTATTATAATTTATTGATTATAAAATTTATTTGTCTTCAATTTACTAGGTTAAAATTGTTTAATAATCAGCAATTAAAACATTTTTGTTACATTATTTTTATTTGATTGTTAAAAGAGTTGAAATAAATTTTGTATTATTATTAAGTGATTTATAGAATCAGTTTTCATTGAATTTTAAAAATATATTATTTAGATTCAATTAAATTTATTTTTAAATCATATTATATTCGTAACTATTTTTTAAATTAAAATTGATTCTATTTAGTATCAAATAATTTGAAAGAATACGGCATGATATTATGAATATATTTATTAAATACGTTTCACATTAAATTTATATTTATTTAGATCTTATATCAAATAAACTTATAATTACTGAAAATTACATATAAATTTAAAATCATAAGTAATAAATAATTTGCATAATTAATTTAACAAAAATTTCAAAGTGTTCAAGAAATAAAACGCCGCTTAAATAAATTTTTAGTTAATTGTCACATTTAAAAAAGAATATCATTTGACGCATTTTTTCCCACAGGAAGTTTAAATAATTTTATGCAATTTATGTTTTTTATGTTGAATGAGCTATTTAATGAAAAATGCTTAAAATATACATGCAAATATTATGATGCCATTTTCATGATGATTTTGTTGAAATGTTCATATATATTTTAAAAAATATGATTATTCGAAAGCAAAGGTTTATATGCTGGATAGTTTTATTCGATATCATCTATTATATATATTTTTTTATTAGCACTTATAATCATTAATTTCATATTTTTCTTTGCATCAGTAATTCAAATATGTATAATTCAAATATTATAGTTATTATTTCTAATTATTATACTTTTATAAAACTCGAAAACTATGAAACTCATTTTATTTGAAATGTATTTGTTCCTTTTAAAAATTAATAACATAATCATAAATGACATTGATATAAATTTAAAATAAAAAATATAAAAAAGAATAACCATGATTCATTATTATTATTATTTATTACTAATTTCTAATCATTTTAAAATTATTCTAGGAGAGTTTAGAAATTATGTTGTTATATAAAATATATAATAGCTTATATGTAATATTTGCTCCCATACAATTGTATCGAGTACGCTAAAATATATTGGCACAAAATATTTAATTTACAGATATTGTTAATCTATTGTGAAATAATATTCTATATTTATATGTGTAAAAATAATAAAGACGTTCAGATTTAATAAATTTTTGAAGTAAATGGATTTTTTAAATGGTGTAATGTATTAAAAATTCAATAAAAATGCATCATAAAATGTGAATATTATTAAATAATTATTAATTAACATATATTATGAATTAACATTTAGTATAAATATAAATATATTGTATATTTATTAAACATTATAATCTTTTAAAGTTTTCTTTCTCTTAAAATTATACTTTAATGATATATTAAATTTAATGATAGTTTTTTGTCGTTCAAAAACTTAGCTATTTAACCCTAATCCATGGAAATACCAGTTTCTTAAACGATACATTTTTTAGTTTTTTCCATTGTACACTTTACGATTATATAATATTTTCATAAGAAATTTTTTTTTTATATTATTTTTTTACTTTATACGCGATTAATCGTTTAAAAATAAACCTAAACCACTTTATCTGAAAATATCTCTTTCTATATTTTTATAATATTGCGTCGAAAATTCTATTCAATTGTTCCACTAATAAAAGATGAAAGATTCTCAAGGCAACGTATTCTAAAAAGTAATTCCTTGAGAAAAATGGAAAAGTTAAAAGAAAATAAATTGAGAAACTACACGAATTATTCAAGTGTGGCATGTCGTTCATTTTAAATTATATTAGGGTTCACTTTAGTTATTCCGACTGGATAAAACACATACATGTACTATGATGATTTTGACATTTTTGGCATCTAAAAATTTTCCTGTTTTCATGCATTCAATAAATTAAATGATGAAAAAGAGATAAATATACAACATCAAGTTAATCATAAATAAAAAAATTGTGGGCATTTCTCTAAATTTTTCATTGATCAAATTTTTATTGGAAAGTTTATGTGAATTTATTTTAATTTTAATATTAATTTAAATTAAATCAACTTTTTTTAATCAAGTGACATATAATTAAATTTATATTTATTATATAATTTTCATTGTTTTATTATATATATAGAATTTATAATTTATATTATACATATTTATATTTCCTTATCAATCACATTGCTATCGTAATAATAAAATTGACTATCAATAATTCTTTATGGATTACACTTTAAAAACACATAAGAAAAGAATTTACAAATATATTAATAATTGGTAAGTAAATAAATTACTATTAGTTGAATTTTTTATGAAATATATTGATAATTTTTAAAAGTAATTCAAATTTGAAATTTATTAAATAGATTTAAAATTTGCCTAAATACCCTAAAATTATATTATAAATTTAATTAATTTTTATTAATCCGTTAATTATCTAGGAATAATAATAATATTTATTCATATATAAAAAAAAGTACAATTATTTTTTAATTTTAATTTCAATTTCTCTTCTTTAAACTTACTATTTGAATTATATTCAAAACATAGACATTGATTATGCTATATTTCAATTTAGATGCTGATTATACAAATATTTCACTCAAACGAAATGATTACGTATATTATGAAAATAAACTTTTTTTTTTAAAGGAATATATTTCCATAAAGGTATGCATTTTGCATCAAATTATTTCTTTAAAAAATATTGATATATTTCATAATAATTGAAGATTTTTATTCTAAATTTACTTTTTATAGTTCTTTGCAATAATATATACTTCTATATGAAAATAAAATCAGTGAATTCAAAAATATTTACTTCATATTATCACATTTATGGTTATAACTTTTCAGTTAAATGAACATTCTAATAAAGTAACTATTAAAATAAGCACTTTGATTTTTCACGAGTCTGAGTATTTTGTATTTAAAGAGGCTTATATACAACATAATAAGAATTATATCATTTAATTAATGTAATAATATAAAAGTACATGATTTCATAATTTAGTCAGTAATAAAACAAAGTTTGAAAATTATATTGATTTTTATCGGAAAAGTATTCCCAAAAAAATTTATTAACTTATTTATTTAATAATACAGTAATGAATAAATATAAAACATAATTTTAAATAATATTTAATAAAAATTGTTTAATCGACTTTTCTTCTTATTCTTAATTTGTATAGATAATGGCGTATATTATTTCTTTATTTATTCTCTTTGTTTGAAGTCTAATATCGTATTTCAATTATATAATTCTATTTTTCAAATGTAAATATTAAAAAATATCAAGTCATAGTTTATTCATTTTTTAGTTTAAAACTTTTTAATATATGAATTTTAAATCTCTATATTTTATAATTTAATTATTAAAAATTTGGAAAATAATTTACATATTTTTGGCCTAGAAATTATTATTATAGTATGTAAAAGCATGAAAATTGAAACCAATATTTTTATATGAATATGTTGCATAATCTTTCAACTACTATAAGTAATTTCGAATAGTCAACTTTTAACTTTATAGCTAAATGCTTTAAAATATTAAAACTATTCTGTCACACGGCATTTATAAAATTGGCTCGTGGTAAATTAAATAAATGAAAAGAATAATAAGAGGTTTCAATAATTAATTTACTTATTAAATATCATTATATTTTGTTTTTAATTCCTCCAAAACATATTTACGGTCGTCTTTCAAACGATATTTGAGCAGCAAATTTAAAATGGGAAATAAATGTGGCTACTAGTACACGTATCAACGGGGGGATGAACAAATAGATAACAAAATCTACAAGGGCTTTCGAAAATATTTAGTGAATAAATAATAAGTAGATTATTAGACTGAGGAGGTAACTATTTAATAATAAGGAAGTTTAATGCATACTACCAACGTTCCTTTGGTAAATACAAACTGTTGAGAGCAATGGCTAATGAAAGTAGGTGTAGCTTTGTGACTACTTTCGAATAAAACTGTAAACAAGTTTTATGTACCGAGGATAATACGTGTAATATTATGAGGAAAAGTCAGTTAAAAGTCTTGCGTGATTCCATTAAAAATGAGCCCTCAATGATCTCGATTCATTTCCGTCAAGGCCAGAGATTCGTTATCATTAATTGGCATTCGGGATGATAACGATATTGGTAGTAAACCTGCTTCGGGTGGATCTGCGCCCGGGTGCGTCACTCGAATACGGTTCTTGTCTCCTGTCCCCGACCTTGACCTCTTGTTCACATATTTTAAGCTCAATCACCTATACAAGTGTTGGGACCCCTGCACATGAAATTGCCGCGATAATTGCGACGGTAATTGCCTCGCTTCGGTACAAAATGTTTCTTGAATCAGGAACTGAAAGTTGTGCGTGCTTACTTTTGAGTATTCGAACAATACATCCACCACCACTTTTCCGTTGTTCCTTGTATATATATTATTAGCAGAAGTCACCGTATTACTAACTTTACCTTCCAAAAGAAAATGGCTAAAAGTTTCGGGTCTTGCGTTAACTTTATATTTCAAGGGCTGGATGAGCTTTCCTTAAGATTTCTTTAGAGATGCCTTAGCTATGAAATTATTTGAGAGCCAAATATATAATAAATATTATTAATACTTAGATACTTAACAGCTTTAAGAAAGATTTATTGAAAAGGCAGATATTATTTTTTTCTGAAGAATTATTTTAATTAGCTGATACTTGATGGATTTGTATTTAATGAACGAAATTATAGGACTGAAATATTAATATTTATAAGTGAATTATATATTTATTTGACTTGAAGATTTTTTTGAATGTTATTAGTAATAGTTTATAAGAAAGAAAAATTAGAAGCCCATTTCGAAAAGATATAGAGAAAAATTAAATTTGAATAATTTTTTTACAGTACTTTAAACAAGTTTGTAAGAATATAAAAATTAAAAATAACAAAGTTCAACAGTTCAAACTTCTCCAACTGAAAAATGTCTGGTAAAAAAGTAAGAATAGTTGGAGCATTAAATTGAAGATTTTCACAGTATGATCTATGCTTTCACAGTACATCATGACATTAAATCATTTATCCATCATTCAAATATATATTAGTGACGTTATCATAGATTCTATGTTTATCGTAAAAGAATATTCAATTTTTATTACAAATGGTTTTCAATCTACTTTAATAAAAATAGAGTAACCAATAATATTATTTATAGAGTACTTTTATACAGTATAAATTATTTTGAATGTATATTACCATTAAGCACATTTTTCTATTATACAAAAATTATGTTTAGATGGAAGTTTTTTATTTAAACGAATAACACAATTTTTTATATTGATGGATTTTAAAAATAAAATTATAAATAGTATAAAATATTTTAATATAAATTTTTAGTTAACGTTGAGATGATATTATTATATAAATGTTATGATATTGTTTAAATTTAAATTGATTTTTTTAACTGATTAATTAAGAAGATTACAATTAAACTACATTATGTTTATCTTGTTTCTTGAATAAAAAATATACACTCGACATGAATATATTATAAAATTTTATTTTTCTAAGTGTAATCAGATTAATCAAACCAATGACATCGCTATTGATTATTTAATAATGAAAAAGCTTATGAAATAATAGCATTTATCGAACCGATAAAAAGTTTTTAAATAAGGTATACTTGATTTAAATTTTAGATAATTAAATATTTAAACTTAATTGAAAACTTGATAAATTTTGTATAGCTATACATTATAGCATTTTGTATAGCTATACTATATATTATAAATTAAAGTATACCTATAATTGATATAATATACATACGAATGTATTTTTATACAATTATTTTTTAAATATTATGAATATAAGAATGAATTTGTTCTTAATGTATAAATAAAAACATATTCCTAGTTCTATTATTATAACTTAAATCTTTTATTATTCTTTACGATTTTTATCATTACTGTATAATTTATTATTTTGACGTAGTTGAAGTTAAATTGAAGCATGAAAAAAAAATAAGAATATAAAAATTATAAATTTAATCCATACTTACATCAATAATTCTATTATACTGAAATTAGTACTGTTCGGTTTTGCAGCCTATTTATTATTATTATTATATTTATTATTGTCTGTTCATTGTTTTTGCGGAAAGGTTCAAGCAGATGTTGCTTGGGGGTAACCCCGCGAGCTCGTCCGGGCGTCCACGTTTAATGACTTGTCCGGTACGGACGAGTAATCGGTTACCTGGAGCCGTATGGCGCGGTCAGGGGGGTCGCCGTCGCCCACGCGTCCCCCGGAATGGTCACTTTCGCATAGACCTCGATTGCGTTCACGTTTACGTATCTACGTCTCTTGTACGTTTTTTTTTTATATGGTATTTAATAAGTGCGAACATTGTACGCGGAAAATTGTAGTGCGAGCCGAAAGGAGCCTTTTGTCTTATAATTGTGGTCTGGACTCTGATCCACGTGGACCTGTTTCGCTTGGTATGTGACCGCCCGACCGACGAGTCTGCTAGCTATTAGAGCGGCCACCCTCGACCTCCAGCCCGCCCCCTCCTCTACGTAAGCGAACCCGGGTACACACCGGATTACTTTTTCTTTTTACGGCTTTTTTCCTCCAAAGATTTTTTTTTTTAATCCCTGGCGTGCATAAGTATATGCTTAAACAACAAAGTGAGTGTCTCACTCTTATCTCCAAAGGACAAGTGTTAACACATATTGTATTTAGCTAGCACTATTCATCCATATCCTCTAAATATAAAGCAGTTTTAAATTAACCTAATTAATTAGGTCCTTCTCACACTAGTGTTATGATCCTTTTTTTTCGCGCAAATTACAACAAGTGCAAGTTTAATTTATTAATGACAAAAATTGATTGGGATAATTTTACAATAAAAAAAAAAAACGAATCATAGATCTAGTTATTTAAATTATCAAAAAGAATTTACTTAATTCTTACCATAGAAAATTCAAATTTCAAGCATTATATTCCACTACTAATTGTAGTGGTTATACTAACATATTATTGATTCTGATTATGACTTTAAAAGCGTTCATTATTCCTAACCATGTTATATCAAATTATCAATGTATTTGAATTACTAAGAAAATACATAAACACATGCATACACATACGTGTAAATATATATATTTGAACCTTAATTTAATTAATTAATTAAAATTACTGTGCATAATATATAAAATAAAAACTAAATAGTAATTTTTATGAATTTTAAATCTTATCATTTAGATTTTATAATTTGAAATAAAATATTAGACAGAAATGTGTAATATTTACATTGACTGGATTTTTATTAATTATGATTTATAAAACTTTATTGTTAAATATTAAAGAAATATGGTATTTATTTACGTAGTAGTTAATAAGAATTTTTTAATATACATAATTATCTATAGTATGTATCAAAATTTTTAAAAATTATCAAGTTTTTATCATACATTTTAGTTGATTATATATTAAGATGAATGAAATGATGAACTACTTAATAAATAACATTATATTTAAAATATTATGATAAAATACTTTTGTCATTGTATTATTAATTGTAAATAATGTATATAATTTCTCTATTCTTGAACAAATTATTTTATATTGCATTATATTGCCATATTTACTTTGCATTAAATTATTTTATATTATTTTTTCAATTAGTTTATTCACTTTTAAAACCAATAAACAGTGTGAATAAAAAAAAGATATAGCACTTTTTATAGATGTAAATAAAGAGAGAATTATACTGTAAATATCAAAAAAGAAATAAATTTCACTTAAAAACATAAAAAATCAAGAATAAAAACCATAAGTAAAATAAAATTGATTTTTTTTTTTTTAAATTAAAAGATATGCAATTTGTACACAAAATTTAGAATATTAATATTTTCAAATTTATTTTACAAATTATTTTAATATTTAATATGACTGTAAACTCTCATAAGAAATAGGTTAATGTTTTTTATATATTCCAATTTTCTTGTATTTTAGAACGCGTAAACATCTAAATATTTTATTCAATAATAAAAATAAGTGAAGAGATTGAAATCTTTTGAATTTATAAAAAATTCATATCAAATTTAAAAATTGTCTGTAGTTTTTAAAAATGTATATTTTATCCTTATTAAAAAAATTTAAATTATATAAATATTTGGTTAGAAACTTTACATAAGTTATTATTTCATACGATTTTTCTTCTTGTAGATTTCAAAAGTAAGAAATGCAATATGAAATTTAATTGAATATTAATTTTATCTTTCAAACTACAGTATCTTCAATAAAAATGTAAAAATACTTTTAACATTCTTATTTTTTTGTATTAATACTTTTATATTCCCTTTAGTTTTCAATTATTTTATTCTTTTTATGCTTTATTCATATGTTTCCTGACTTAAAAATAAAATATAATTTAATTCTGTATTTTCATATTACATGATATTGTTTGAATAAAAAATTTCTAATTACAATTTCGTTTATTTATTGTAATTAATTAATTAATTAATTAATTTATAAATTGGAGCCATTTCATATATATTCTTAATTTTTGCGTATATTTTTACCTATATTTGCGTAAATAATTTTATCAATTTAATTAAAAAGTCATTAAGAAAAATTCTACAGTTCAGCACATTATACAGATAATTTAATTGCATATAAACTCTGATTGACTTAGAATTTTATCAAATAATTTACATTTTTTTCAATTATATTTTATGAAAATATATCTTAAAACCTTAAAATATTAATTCAAAAGAATAATTTATATAAATAAATATTTGTAAAAAATAATATAGATAATTTTTGCTAATAAACATGCAGTAAAGGAACTAATAGCCATTTCGTTTCATGAATTACGTAAACAGAATCATAAAAACTTGTTAGGAACATCATTCATTTAGTGAAACGTATCTTTACTATTTTTTCTAAGTCAGTATTTCAGAGAAAGGAAATGAGAGAGAAAAAGTTTAGGTAAATAAAAATTTAAGATCGTTAAAAATACTGAGAAAGATAATGAACACACGGTTCTCGATATTTACAGGCGAAGGGTATTTGTATAGAAACATTAATTCGATTTAGGGAATGTTTAAAAATGTTACCAACTATTTTAGATTACAATTGACGTTAGGAATTTTTATAAAAGAGATAAATGACTGTAAAGAGTAAGAATATCGCAAAAATATAGGGTAATAATACGTCAAAGGATTCAAGAATTTTTCGAAAGCTAGATTTCCGAGAATATCTGTACAATTTATTTATTTTTCACATAATCGATGTATCTGACATGTATTTTTGTTATTAAACGTTATTAATATTTATAAATAAAATAGAAGAGAGAATTCAACATTAAAGTATTGGTAGATGAAAAAAATGAAACGACGTGTAAAATAATGACGTCTAAAAGAGAAAATATGTTTTTTTTTCAAACTGATTCAATAATTTGTTGTGTTCTTTAAAAATAGACGTAGGTATGTATTTATATTTGTAATGCAAAAAATAAGGTATGTATAAGGAAATTATATTTATCAAAAAAAAAAAAAAAATAATAAAATTAATTCGTGTTTTTTACATAATAAACACGAATTATTTTTTTTAACGTATTAATAGCAATGATTAGCGCAAAACACATAATATGTATTTGTTCTTTAATTTATTTAATTAATTTGAAAACAAAAATCTACATTTTTCTCTGGAAAGGGAACTTTAATTAATTACCAGTAATTATTAAAAATGAAAATTAATTTTAAAAATAATTTCAAATAATTTTATGAAACAATTGTCAATATTTTTCATTAATTTGCTTTATAAATAATGTTGTTTTTTAATAATGTAGTTTTGAAACTTTTTTTATGTAAGTTAAATATTTCTAAAATTCTCAAGCATTGTGTCAGCCCTTTCATCTAAAAAATATTCGATTTAAGAATAAATCATATATTCAACATAATGCTTGTACATAGGACATTTCTAAAAATAATAAATAGCAACAAAATGTTTATTATAAATTAGTAAGAAAGACCTGCTATAGTGATTATAAACATTCAAATTATTGCTACATATTTTAGTTATTTAATATGACATTCATAATTATAATTTTTATTGAGGTAATAATTGAGGTGATAATGCTTTTAGCGTCCAAGATTTTCATTCTCAGTAATGCTTGCTCAATTTGTTCTTATTTCTAACTTGTATTGCTTAATCTATGTTATCTATAATGAACGAGAAAATATGTTGAATTTAAGATAAGTATTTATTTTTTAAATTTTTTGAATAAAAATATGACCACTTTAGTGTGAAGTCTCCGTTATCTGATTCAAGTGAAATATGCATTTAGTAACTATAGTTTTTGATTAAGAAATCTAGAAAATGCTAAATTCAAATATTATACAACCTACAATTATTCGATATTTTTATTGATAAAAATTAAGAGTAAGTAATATATAATTAGGAACGATATTTATTCAAATATTTAGAATTCAAAATGTCTTTAAAATATTAGTGTTTATGTGTTATATACATTCCACTACATATATTATCTCTCCATATAAGTATTATTTTTAATTTAATTTATTTATATTAGGAATTTTTGATAAACACCAAGTTAATTAATATAATTGAAATTGAATGCGATTCGGAAAACTATAAATACAATGGTTTTCGATTACTGAAATCGATAGTGCCTGTTTTATTGTGATAAATATTATATCGCGATGCTTGTCAATTTAATAATCTGCAACTGGTTTGTTTTTTGGGATTTTATTAAAAACACAATTTGGCTATTTGTTGTAATTCCCTTTAATTTTTGTTACAATAATTCACGATATGAATACGTCGGTATCGAAAGTATATCTTACTCAAATTTCATGTACGCATATATTTATAATAATTGACAACTTGTCCCGACAATACAAATGGAATATTATAAAAATAAAATTTGCGAACTGCAATTAACGCCTGGATGTTTAATGAATTCAGGTTAAGTATTAATTTTAATTTTATTATATATATTATAAATTTTATAAACGAATTGCTAACATAAAATTATATCCGAAGATCGGGGAAATAAAATCGGCTTACAATTCCAATTCTTAGGAAGTAAGGGGTAATTAACACAAGGTACGGTTGCAATTAAGATCCTAAATTAGTAAGCGGTCAATGCGAGGCTTAATTATCTACAGTATTAGGAATTGAAACTGAACTCGAAATGCACGACAAGTCTTGCTTTTGGGACCCGTTTATGAGTAAATGCTTAGGTTAAAACATACCGCCCGCGTTGAACGGAACGGTTCAAGAACTTAAATATACAATGTAATTATCATTAAGCAGTCTCTAAAATTTTAATTAATCATTTATCGGCAATGGACACAAATCTTGAACGCTTCTTTTATGAGTACCGCTGGCGGTTTTTACTTTAGCCACTCTTGTAATGTTATCATCTCCGGGAAGGACTGCGATAATGCGACCAAGATTCCAATACAAGGGTGGTACATTTTTCTTCTTGACAGTGACCATAGCCCCACCTTTATAACTTTATATATATATATATATATAATATCTAAATACCATTTACTTCTTATTTACAGCTGATGTAAATATTCTCCTTACCAAGGTTGCCAAAAATGTAGTTTTAGTTTAAGTATATGCTGCCATTTTGACACACGGTTTGCCACAATGTTTGTGAAATTCTCCTCAGATAATGTTTCTAATAAGTCACCAATCAGGAAATGACCAGACGTCAGTGGTAGGATGTCATTAGGATCGGATGACAGCGGGGTTATAGATCTAGAGTTTAAAACTGTCTCAATTTCGATAATAAATGAGTTAAACTGTTCATAAGTAAAAAGTGCACTTTCCATAACCTTATACAAATGTTTCTTGAAGCTCTTTATTGTGGCTTTCCAAATTCTCCTAAAATGTGGTGAACGAGGTGGTATGAAATGCCAGTTCACGCTTTCATTTGCTAGAGCATGTGTTATTTTGTCGTTATGGTCCCGTAACAATAATGTTTTTTTGAGTTCAACAATCTCATTTCTAACACCGACAAAGTTAGTTGCATCATCCGTGTAAATATGATTAGTTCTACCACATCTGGCAAGCAATCTTTTAATTGACGATAAGCAACTCTCTGCCCTCAGATCAGTGACCAATTCAAGATGTGCTGCCTTAGTCGAAAGAAAAACAAATACAACGACATATGACTTCATCTTTTTTCTATTTCGCTTCTTTCTTTCCTTAATAAAGAAAGGACCGCAATAGTCAATACTCACCCTCTTGAATGGCCTACTTAATATCAAGGGATTTTCTGGCAAGCTACCCATCAAATAATTTGGAACGATCGGATTTAATTTTCTACAACACACACATTTATGCACAATATTTCGTGTGGTATTTCTACCATCTATAGGCCAATAAATCAACCTTACGTAATTTAAGGTGGCTGGAGCCTCCAAATGCCAATTTTTTACATGCGCGGCCTGAATAATTTATTTGGTTACTCAATGAGTTCGTGGAAGTAGTATAGGGTGTTTCTGGTCGTAGCTTATTGGCGCGTTTTTTAATTGACTATTCCATCCATGTACTATTCCATCTTTATCTTGGAAGAGATTTAAATTAAAAACCTTGTTAGTTTTACTAATACCACCATTCTTTAATTATTTTATATCATTTAAAAGAGATGGTGGTTGAATTAATTTTATTAAACGCATGTGGGCTTCCTTGATTTCTTATGCGCTTAGCTCTCCCGTAATTCTTATTTTATTTTTTATACGTTTAATTAGTCTTAAACACAACGCGATAAATCTACTTAATGATATTAAGGTAGAAAACCTTTCAAACAGACTCGCATTTAATTTTTACGCAATAGTTAATAATGAGATTTTGAGTCGCTGTACCGGCATCTCTTCAATATTAAAAATAGGTGTTTTTGGCCATGAGTCAGAGGAATCAAATAACCAATGAGGACCATATAATTAAGGGGATGTATAAAGAAACTGTGAAGCTGTTTGTCCCCGCGATATTGAATCAGCCGGATTATCACCCGTACGAACATGACGTCATAATTCTTTATTAGTGTTGGTTTGTATCTTCTCTACGCTATATAGGTTTTCAATAAATGTGGCGATGTGTTAATCCAATGTAATACTACGGTCGAATCTGACCATAAATCGATTTTATTAAAATTTATATCGATTATCCCTATTACAAACGTAATTAATTCAGATAATATGGTTGCTGCGTACAACTCAAGTTGTGCTAAAGTTGTTATTTTTATTGGCATTACCCGCGACTTCGCGCATACAATGTTAACAGCATCGTGGTTTGTACTCATTTTTATATAAACGGAAGCACCATATGCCTTCATGCTGGCGTTACAGAATCCATGTAATTCAATAGATGTATAATTATCTAATAATATCTACCTATTTACTTCAAATTTATTTAATATATTTAATTCTGATCTAACCTTAACCATTTAGTCTGTAATACTTGTGGAACTGATTCATCCCCATACAAGTTGGTCTACCACAATTCTTGCATGAATATTTTTGCATATAAAATGACAGGCCCTAACAATCTCAAAGGGTTGAACAATTGCGTAATCTGGGACAGAATAATTCGTATAGATACTTTTTCTGATATGGAAAATTCATGTATTATATAATTAAATATATCCACTGTCAGATTCCAACCCATGCCGAGTACCTTTTGCGTTCGATCTAGATCTAAACTAATGTCTTGTATATTGGAGCTAAGCAAGTCCTTAATTAAATTGCGTTCATTTGATGACCATTTTCTCAGCCGAAAACCCATCAAGTCTAAAAGCTTTGTTAATTGTTCCTTTACTTCCAATCCTTCGGTATAACTATTTGCTTCCGTGAGAAGGTCGTTCATATAAAAATCCTTTATTATGCGTTTCGCGACTAACGGATAATTCGAGCCTTCATCAAGAGCAATTTGTTGAAGACATCTCACAGCTAAAAATGGAGAATTTGTCAGGCCATACGTAATCGTATTCAATCGAAATATTTTGATTTGTTCATTGTCATTAAATCTATACAATATTTTCTGAAATTTCGCGTCATCTATATCAATATTAATTTGGCGTAACATTTTCTCTATATCCAGGGTAATGCAATATGATACAAGCAAAAACGCGTAAGTAAAGATATTAAATCATTCTGTATAGTCGGTTCATTCATTACCGTGTCATTCAAAGATATATTTGTCGACGTTTTCGCGGAACCATAAAAAACTACGCGAAGTTTCGTTGTATCACTAACCTCCTTATTTACGCAATGGTGTGGGAGGTAGTATGCCGATTCCTTACAATCTATGCTAGTTATGTTGATCATCTGTCCTAATTCTTCATACTCCTTCAAGAATTCATTGTATTCATCGCGCATTTCGTATTTTGTAGGACAAATGCTTTATGCGAGGAGGC
The DNA here is from genome assembly GCA_018907245.1 of Eupristina koningsbergeri. Classification (NCBI taxonomy): domain Eukaryota; kingdom Metazoa; phylum Arthropoda; class Insecta; order Hymenoptera; family Agaonidae; genus Eupristina; species Eupristina koningsbergeri. Next base: position 2,254,630 of record JACCHV010002775.1, read on the forward strand.
TCTTCGATCTCCCAAAATCTATTTAACTGCCTCTCTTAGATCACAAGATTACATGATTTTTTCATACTACTATTAGTATTATTAATCTCACCAGTTACAATTCAACCTAGTAGCATTTTTGTAATATAATAGGATATTTTTTTATTTTAGCTGATGAATACTAAAAAATTGAAAAATAGTGAACTACCAATCAAGGCATCTACGGATTGCGGTTTTTGGAATTCCGGATCAACCAATTGAATATTTTGAGGAATTCCAAATTTATATTTTGATAATAATTGCAAAGGTAATGTATTATTAATTTATCTTATTATTTTCTTCCGCATTAATAACCGAATTTAAAGAATTATTTGAATCATTAATAGCTACGCGATCTACTTCATTATTTGAAACTGTATTAAAATGCAATAATACGTTATGCATCCGCCTGCAAACTTTACAGCCCTTAGCTGAACACGTTCTACTTATGTGATTTATGTTTAGACAATTAATACATGCATTATTTTGGTTTACTGCATCAAAACGTTAGCGAGGAGAGAGATGTAAGAAGGTATCGCAATTATATATCAAATGATTTGAATTTTTACAATAAAAACATCGAATTTGTTGTAATTTTACGTGATACGAGTGATTCCTTTTATTATTAGTCTTGTAATTATTTGTATTATCGGCATTATTAGCCGTATTATCCTGTTCTGCACCATCACCACGAAAATACGTATTCAAAAACTCCATGAGCTTGTCGAAATTTAACATTTGTTTATTATCAAGTATACGTTTCCATGCTCTACAGGTGATCTTATCTAACTTTCTAACAACAAGATACGATAAAATTATGTCCCATGTAATACAGTAAATTCATTAAAATCAAATTTTTCAATTTGACTAAAATAAACTTTCCCGAATTATACTTAATTTATTTATTATACTTAATTTATTTTTCCCGACACTTCACTATTTAAATTACAAAATATCATTAAATAAAATTATTAGTTAATAATTTTCTTATTTAATAATAAGCAACACTACAATACAATAAATGATTAATTAAAATATGGGGAGATCCAGCGCCAAAACTTGAGATTTTCGGGCGAATCTCAATACCCTCTATTATACAACACCACACAATAATTAATAATAAAATAATAATAATTAAAGAAATATTTAAATATTATATTTTAAAATCTTACCTCGTTTGAAGTTTAAAATAATATTATAATTTATAATTATAAATGATTAGAATAATATCAATAATATTTATTAATATTTAAATAATAATCCTTATTATTATTTAATTCCTCCTTATTATTATTAGATCCTTGATAATTTATATTAATTATATTATATATATTTAAATCTTCAAAATTTTGAAGTAAATTATAGTATCCTACACTACACTTAACTACATTAATATCAATAATTAATCACAATATTTATTAATAATACAATAAAATATTTTATATTATTATTTTGAGAACAATATTTGTATATAATTATAACTCTATGTTATTTTAATGAATAATAGTTTATAACTGAACTCTCATTCTTTTTCAGAAGAAAAGTTCCGCCCCTTCACATTACTAATTTTAATTTTAAATAAAATTTAAACCAATAATTAAATTTACTGATTTTTATTTAAATTCAAAAAATTTAATATTGGTCGCATCACAGCCAACAAGTCCCTTTTCTTTTGTACCTGTCATGATTTAAATTCTAATTGGTTATCATTAAAACAGCCAATCAGAATTCTCAATTCATATACAAAAGAAAAGTATTGTTTGACCGATAAGTATAGAAACTACACCTATCGGCCATCTTGTGGCGACATAACATCAATCATTTTTACCATACTCACATCACTTCATTTATGCAATTTAATATATATATATACATCAAAACACATATTCGCGCCTATCTCTATCTCACTTCAATTCAACTACCTAAGCGCCGTCTATGCTAGCAAGACTTCCGCTATTGTATTAAATCAAAGTAAAATATGGGCCGCATGTTGACAGTTTGTCAACAATCAATAAAATATTATTCAATTATACATATATAAAAATTCACACTCATCATATCTGTAAGTACACCACAGCATAATAATAAAAATAATTTTAAATTAATAATAGTATTCAATATTCATTCAATTAAAAATCATTTATCCCATTATAACACAATTAAATTAAATCATTTTATTTTTCAGGTTAAATGATAATACTCTCATATCATCACATCCAATGCTCTGTAGGACATTTAAGCGCTATTAGAGCCTTTACATGCAACTGGGCCCTTTCTATAAAAAATTGGAGGTTAGCAGAAGAATTCTTAACGATTTCCGATAGTTCTAATAATGAATTTAAATGCGTATGTATAATTCTATGCGGTTTATTATAACGCTCTATCAATAAATCCCAAGCAACTACATAATTTTGTTCCGAAGCATTAAGGGTAGTCATTATCGTTGCGGCAGAGCCAGTAAAGATATTTCTCAAATAATCAAATTTTTGAACTCCGAGCAACTCCTTATTATCAACTTAAAGGTATCATAGAATGTATGCCAGTCGACTAAAGTTCCGTCAAAGGAGCAAAGCTCAATTTTTGATAATAATCCATTCAAGGGATTTACGTTATTCATAGCTTGACTAACCGAAACGGGTTGTACGTGTTTGTCTTTATTTATATTCTGATTTAATTCGTAAATCTTGTTATTAATCGTATTTAAGCAATCAAAGTAGATATTTTCAAAATGAACACATTCTGTTTCGTTCTCTTCCTCGGTACAAATATTCTCCTCATTAAATTTGATTTGTAGTTGGCATGTATTAAAGGGATTACTTATATTCTCTACCTTTATTTTGTGCGACTCTTATTCCGCGACAGATTATAATTTATCTAAAGTTAAAACATTATGAATACGAGTCAGCTGTGCCTTTGTAATACCTTTTACGATACTTCATAATATGAGAGCGTTTAGAGCAGTTCTAGCCATCTTTTATTCTATACCCCACAGTTTTTTTTTATTAATAATATAAAGGGATATGAATCATTAATATTACCAATATGATGAATCCTTAGTCCCTGATCGACAAAGCTGCTCAGTTTTTCAGGCTTCTTAATGGTTCGTGATGTCGTTGATCATATTATTTGAAGTTCCTTGTATAGTTGATAATTCAGCTCCTAGCAGTTGAGTGATGCATATTTCCTTATTCTTCAGTCCTTAATTACTTCAAGGCTGATAAATCTCAATTGATGTACAATTAATTTTCCTTAAATGTTCAAGATTAATACTCAAACCGTAATTCAAGATTCATATTTCAGTATTAGAAGTTGCAGATGAAATTTTTCAAAAATTTTTCATATGCCTACCAGGTATATCGGTGGATTAAATCGATTGTCGAAGGTTAGTGTCTCGTCAAGACTTAATTTCCTTGAATAACTATATCGTAAATACTTCTTTATTATTACACAGTCACTGGTACGGAGATACATTTTGACCACTCACTCGTGAATTCTTGCACAAAGTTTGTATTAATTTTGGGCGATTTTCACGAAGAAGAATCCAGCTCGAAGGACGATATTCTATTGTGATAAATATTATACCGCGAATTAACACAATAAGTAATTAACACAAGATTCGGTTATATTTAAGATCCTAAAATAGCAAGCAGTCAATACGAGGCTTGATTATCTACATTATTATAAGTTGAAACTGAACTTGAAATGCACGACAAGTTTTGCTTTCGAGACCCGATAATGAGTAAATGCTTAGGCTAAAACAGTGCCAAAGGCTATAATATGTATGTCTAATTTTAAGTATTTATGATTATTGAAATGTATTTAAACATATGTCAAAAGTAATGTATTATTTATACAATATTTTATTTTTAAAAGTTAAGGTTTTAAAATATCATAAAGGTTTCAAAAAATAGCCCTAATTTAAGTAAAATATTACAAGTTGAAATATATGTCAAAATTGAAATTTCATTTAACTTTTTTTTATCAATTTTTAGTTTATTACAGTCAATTTTGATATTGATTTATATGTAAAAAAATATATAATTTGGTTTCAAAGTGAAACTCAATTACATATGTATGTTTAATAAAAAAAATTTTGACTATCGATTGTTTAAAAATATACAACAATAATTTCTAATCTTATCATTAGCATTTAAGAGTTCTTATTTTATATAATAAGTTTAAAAAACTTTTATATGCTTTTTAAATTTGTTTCATAAATTTCTTAATGTAATTTAGCCAAAGGTAATTTATAGCGTACATAGTACTTAATATTGATAGATATTATATGAATGTAAAATGTCAATAGTTAAAATTTGTATGCCTATTTCTTATATGGTAAATAATAAATCATTACTGAAGAGACAAATTTTCATAAATAAAATAAATAAAAATTGATTAAATAATAATTAATTATATATGAACAATTATTTTATTTTTAGAATAAACTTTATAATATACATAAAATGTATGTAAAAGTATAAAATAAATGAGAAAATAATTCGCAAGTTACTCTGAATTACATCAATGCCTATTAAGTTAAAGCAAATAAAATAAAATAAATAAAATAATAAAATTTTGATGTAAAAAAAAATGTATTCAAGTTAATACAATCAATAAAATACACACACACACACCCAAACACACACACACACACACACACACATATATAAAATAAGTAAAATATGTGTATATATTTTCAAATATGTCATAAAAATAAAAATTTTATATATATTTATAGATATTAATTTATTATAAATATATATATATATATAATTTAAATTGGAGTAACATTGAGTCTAGATGTAAAATTTAATACAAAATACTATATTTTGTTTTTTATTTTACTAATTAATATCAATAAAATCTTGTAAATAAATATAAGAAAATTAAATTTATTTAATTAATACCAGTTAATTATATTTAATTGAGATATTTTTTATAAACGTATTGAATAAAATATATTGCTTAGAATCAATAAGAATTTATATTTTTAAATTAATCAATAAAAAAGATTTACTTATCTGAGAATTTGTTTTTCAAAACATTGGATTTTTGACTTTCTTTCCTTTTCTCTTTTTATAAGGAAAAAATGAGACAAAAAAGAAGTAGGAATTAAAATCTTCTAGAGCTCCAGACTGTTTTCGATCCCAATAAGCACAAAGAATCATGAAGTCAAAGTAATGTTTTAGTACTATTTATCTTATTTAGATGATGAAAATTATAATTTATTATAACTTTAAAGAAAAGTAAGTTTTTATAATGCCATAATTTATTTCGAAAAATAAATGTTTTTTGATGAAACCTACAATCATTGGCTTGTTCATTGTATCGTCAAAAAGCAAGACCATCATACACGTGAAACATGGGAATTATCGCAGGAAAATAAACAAGAATTTTATGATTATTCTGATGTGGTCACTTTCCTCGATCGCCGCTTGCAATCACTTGATCAAACACGCAATACTGCTAATTCTTCTCGAAATAAAATCTCCAAGTCTAAATCTCAACGAACTGATTCAATATCAGCTAACTCACTTGGTGCGGCTGAGACCCCATCTAATTCGAAAAAAGTTGAACTTGCGTGCTATATTTGCCAAGGAAAACACTCCATTCATTCGTGTGGTAAATTTGAAAATATGACTGCTCAAGATCGTTTCACGTTTTGCAAAAAGGCAAGTTTATGTTTAAATTGCTTAGGAAAATCGCATTTACTATCTGATTGTAAATCACTTAATCTTTGCTTGGTGTGCAAACAGAAGCATCATACTAAGGTACACTTTGACAAGAAACCTGTTGCTTTAAATCCTTCGACGAATGAGGTTAATTCTCCTGAGAGTAATTCAGATGAGGTAGTGAATCAAACTGTTTCATGCAATGCACATTTAGCGACCAATAGGCGTACTATCTTGCTTGCTACTGCAAGAATCCTCATCTGTGACAGTTACGGTTATTCAATTTCTGCTCGAGCCTTAATTGATCCAGGTGCACAAAGATCTTTTATTTCAGAGCGACTTGCAAAACAACTTTCGGTTTATCGTCGCTCAATTTCCATCGATATATTTGGCGTGGGTGGTCAGGCAACTTCAAGAGTGCGTATGCGCTTATTTTGCAACAAGGATTCATTCGTGATAAAGGGGACTCGCCGGTTGCTCAAAATACGGTATTTGGTTGAATATTAACAGGAATGTCTTCTCCTCAAAATCATGAGTCTGATACTTCTAATATCACCGCGTTTCACACCATTATTGACTCATCGATCGATCAAGCTCTCGTTCGATTTTGGGAGATTGAAGAAATCCCAGTCCGCAAACCGCTTACTCCTGAAGAAGATTATTGTAATCACTATTTTTCATCGACTATCAAAAGAAATGCTCAAGGCCGTTTCATCGTTCGACTTCCCTTCTCGAGACGCGAAGAATTTCCAGATTCGCGAAATATCGCTGTTGCATGTCTCATCCGTTCCAAAAAACGACGAAAACGTGACGAATCCTATCGTAATGCATATGCAGACTTCATGAAAGAATATTTTCAAGTAGGTCATATGGAGATAACTTCCCGACCCAGTGATGATTTTCATTTTTATCTACCACATCATGGAGTATTTCGGGCTGATTCAAATAAAATTCGTGTAGTTTTTAATGCATCACAAAAATGACAGTCTGGATATTCGTTTAATAACATATTATTACCTGGTCCGAAACTACAGTCTGACATAACTCACATTATTTCTCGTTGACGATTCGGTAAAGTAGCTATAGTTAAGATGTTTCGACAATTTCTTGTCGATGTCCATGATAAAAAATGGTAACGTCTCGTCTGGAGAAACAACGATGAATATCCTATTCTTGATTACGTTGCGGTCACAGTAACTTACGGTATGACCTGTGCCCCGTATCTTGCAATGATGGCGATTCTTCAACTCGCTAAAGATGCTAAAGATACCCATCCACTAGCTCAAGACTTGCTACAAAAGCAAATTTACATTGATGATATTTTTCTTTCTGCTGACACAAAGGAGTTGGCGTTAGCACAGCGAGATCAATTCATCAAATTGTTAGTAACAGCAGGATTGCAACTTGGGAAATGGTCATCCACTCACCCTGAACTTCTCACAGAAATCTCTGGTGCCCATATTCGTGACATTCCATCAACTTCAGGAGACATAGTATCCACTTTGGGATTGAAATGGGATACGAAGGCAGACTCATTTTTATTTGATACTGCTCTACCCCCAGTTTCATCACTAATCTCGAAACGTACAGTGTTATCGGACACTGCTCGGCTCTTCGATTTATTAGGATTCATAGCCCCTGTCCCCATCCAAGCAAAAATATTATTGCAAGATTTATGATTAAGTAAAGTAGAATGGGATGTATCGATTCCTCAGGAATTAATAAATAAATGTCTCAATTTTTATTCTTCTTTAGCTTTTATGCCTAACCTTCGGATTGCCCGTTGGATTGGCACATCGAATGAAGAATCTTGAGAACTCCACAGTTTCGCAGACGCTTCGACACGTGTTTACGCAGCAGTTGTTTACCTTGTAGCTGCACATCTAACGCCGAAGGTACTAATGGCAAAAACTAAAGTAGCCCCTGTTAAGGTCGAGACGCTTCCTAGGTTGGAACTCTGCGGTGCTGCTTTACTTGCTTGTCTTGTTAAGCACGTTTTATCGGAAATTAGTCATCTACCATCTTCTATCAACTTGTGGAGCGATTCCAAAGTAGTATTTGATTGGCTTAAAAGTCACCCGTCGCGATGGCCGACGTTCGTTGCTAATAGAGTCAGTAATATTCAATCGACTTTCCCAGAAGCCTCATGGAGACATGTCAGCTCAAAGGATAACCCTGTTGACTGTGCTACTCGCGGATTGCACCCTCAAGAGCTTTGTGATTTTGTGCTGTGGTGGCAATATCCCACTTGGCTAAATCATCCTCGTACCGAATGGCCTTTGCAGCCCTCTTCACGACCAGAGCTTTCTAAAGCCTATTTCTCAGCTGAGAAATCAAACGACCCAGTAGAAGATGAACTTTCTCCTTTTGAAAATTCTCCTTTTGAAAATTCTCCTTGTTCTCAAAGATAATTCGAATTATAGCTTATCTCCTTCACTGGAAGACCATTGTAGCTAAGTAGACCATTAAAGATGGTAATCCACTCTCAGCTCAAGAATTAATTAAAGCCAAATTCATGCTTTTTCGGTGGATTCAGTAACATGCTTACAATACTGAGATCTCTCATATTTTTGCAGGTGAGCCGATCTCAAAGTGTAGTCCGCTTTCTAGGTGATGTCCATTTCTCGATGAAAAAGGTTTACTTCGTGTAGGCAGTCGACTGCAATACGCTTTTCTAACAGAAGCTGAGCGTCATCCCATCATATTACCTGGAAATTGTTATTTTGTCCGACTCCTAGTCGAGGAAACACATCGTCTAACTGTTCACGGAGGAGTTTAACTTATGAAAAGTATATTGATGAGAACATTTTGGATCATTCGAGGTAATCGTCTAGTGTCGTCAGTTTTTCACAAATGTGTGACCTGTCTCAGGCATAGAGCAATTTCTCTCAAGCAGCAGATGGCTCCGCTGCCTTCTGTAAGATTACGCCACAACATCCGTTTGCCGCTATCGGCCTTGATTATACTAGACCATTCCCCATTTTGTTTTCTAAGGGACGAGGAGTAAAATCCACAAAAGGCTATGTGGCAATTTTTATCTGCCTAATAGTGAAAGCAGTCTATATTGAGATTGTTTCAGATCTCTCATCTGAAACATTCCTTGCTGCCTTCTCTCGTTTCACGGCACGACGCAGAGTCTGTCACACCATTTATTCTGACAACGCCACCACTTTCCGAGGCGCTGATATGGAACTACGAAAACTCTTTAAACAAAGCTCGAATTTTACAAAGGAAATATTTAAACACATATCTGCAAAGGGCATTGAATGGAAATTCATTCCCCTTCGAGCTCCGCACTTCGGCGGACTGTGGGAATGTCGTATTTTCAAGTTCCACCTTCGCCGCGTAGTGGGAAAAACTACTTTAACTTTCGAGGAATTTTCAATATTATCTGCAAGAATTGAAGCATGTCTGAATTCAAGGCCATTTTGTCCCTTTAGCAATGAAGCTAACGACTTAGTCGCTCTCACCCCAAGGCATTTTCTTGTCGGATCGGCCACACTAGTCGTTGCTGAACCTCTTCAAAATCTCGCAAAAAGGACAACGTTAAACAACAGATGGCAACTTGTCAACCAGTTACACGATTCATTCTGGATACGTTGGAGAAAGGAAGTACTTACACAACTCCAATTGCGAAACAAATGGTTGAAAATGCAACCCAATCTTCAACCTGGAGATATCGTAATAGTTACCGACGAGCTGTCCCCACCAGCCTCTTGGCCTCTCGCAATCATCGATAGTACCGATCCCGGGAAGGATGGCTTGGTACGAGTTGTTACTGTTTGAACTCGGACATCTACTTTTGTTCGTTCAATAAACAAACTCGTCAAACTTCCGAATGACGACGAGACCAATTTATTGTTTACATGCGTATGTTCCGATTTACCGATAAATTGATTCAAAATCGTTCTACCTATACTGTCAAAATAATTGTATTATAAAGATTATTATATTCTATCGATGCGATTCTAAATTTCATAGATTAATTATTTCCTCTCACCCCTCTTCGTAGCAAGGGGGCAGTATGTTCAGTGAATTCAATACGCTCTCTGGAATGTCCGAAAATGCAGAGAGAGATCACGTCTTGTTTACGTTCGCGACTTTCTCGCGACCGCGAGAATCTTTCTTTTAACTACAATGCCTTCATAAGTATTGGCGCTCTCTCTCTCTCCTTTATGCTTTTAAAACATTCCAGTGCATGCCTTATTTTTTCTCCAAAAAGCTTGCGACGGCAGAAGCTTTTCGTTCGTCGTTGAATTCACACGTGTTTTTCAATCGGTTCTCTCGTGAACGTTGCGTGCGATTTTCACTGTGAATCTTTTTCACTTCTCATTATATTCAACTCTATTGTAATATTATTGTTGAAATATATTTTTGTTAATTAATATTAATATACGGTGGTGATTGTTAATTCCAAAAATCCTATCCCTTGTTTTGTACGCTAAAGAGATTTATCGCGAACATTTTATCGTTTTTAAATTAAAGGAACAACATGCATAATTTTATTTTCATAATACAATAGTACCAATATTAAATCAAATCATCAGTGCATTCATTTCATTGAATATTAAATTTGATCAAAAGATATATTTAAACATGTATATTATATTTTCAAATATATGTAAGTGAATTAGTTTTATACAAATTGTACGAAACAGTGATTCTTTTTATACTTTTAATTTATTATTAAATACACTCTTACATTTAAATTAGAATTGGTTTGTTTTAAAATTTACAGAAAAAAATAGTAGCATTATTTTAATTTAAATTAGATAAATGACTTATTTGTGTTTTGGTGCTAAAATATGTTCATAAATATTAAATTTACTGTAGATTTTTTAGAATATTTAATCTATATTGTTTTTTAGAAAATTTATTTTCTCAACGGGCAAATGTGCTGCACTGATTGTTAGAAAATAAAAAGGAATATGGGTTGAGATGTCTATATATTGCAAAAGAAATTTTATGGATTCCTGTGATTAATAGAAATTTATTCAAAAGGACGATCACTAGTCTACGTCACATAAATTTTTAAGATTGTAGGTGTAAGAAGCAACTGGATGATTTTCATATTTTCTGACAAGTAAGAAATAAATACATGTGTAACATATTTTTTATGAAAATTGAACTGTGAAGATACCTTAAATCGGTGAAAGTACATACCATTTACATAGACAACAGACCACTTGAATACAATTAGCAATGAAAATGGTTATTGCTGTTGTGAGCCGGGAAACTGCTTTTTAAATAATAAAACGAACAATAAAAATACTAAGAACAAAGAATGAATTAGGAATCATGAAATTATAAAACTCCTTGTTGCAAGTACAGTATAACTGAAATTGGGTTACAAGATACTTTTTTTCTTTTATACTATGTTTTAAAAAAATGATTTGTATATTAAAAATGATAGATGCAGAAGATAAAGTGAATTGTGTAGAGATTTTGAAAAGATTTCTTTTGTATTGTTCAGTGAATATATGATTCTTGTTTGAATTCGAATGAGAGAAATAAGATCTAACTTGATAGCTAATGAAAAATTGTGGAAATTATCAATGAACTTAAACATCCAATGTTTTACAAAAATTCAAATTATTTAATAACAAATAAAGAATTCATTCTATGTTTTTCATTTCTTGCCTATATTAATTTAGTGGTCCATTATACATCATTGACTATCAAAATCTGGGTGTTCAGGTATGTGTTTCATGGCTTTACTTTGCTTTTTTAAAATTATAAAATCATTACATTCAAAAATTAATTATTTTTTTAAAATACAGAACTAAACTAACTAGATAAAGATAAAGATAAAACTAGATAAAGATAAAGAATTATGAAATAAATTTCCGTAATATACAATTATATTATTAATATACAAATATTAGAATTAACAAATTAATGTTACAGTAATTGATCAATTGTCTGTTGTATTTAATTTAAATAAATTATTATTAAATATTTTGTATTATGAAATAATATGTTATTGAATTTTTGACTTTTTAATGTTATTTAAATTGGACTAAAGTTAATTATTAAAAGTTATATGTTAATTTTTTTTAATATAATAATTGTACAAATAAAATTTATCGAAAATTGGAGACACTTGATTAAATCAATTTATCATTTATTATAAATGTTAAAGCTAAATACGTAATAAGAAAAATTAGTGTCTTAATTATGAGATTTATATAATTATAAAGTGCTATTTAATTGGAAAAACTAATAATTTAAACTATATTTTCATGTATTTTATATTTTTATATTTGGTATATCTTAAATTTATTGATTTTTTATAATTTATAATGCATTCAATACCATTGAAGAAAATATAATGAAAAAAAAATTCAGTATTGTTTTAATTTCAAAATATCTCAAAAACTATAGGTCTATAGTTTTATTTTGAGAGCTGAACAGATATCAAATTAAAAGCAAGCTGCAAAACGTATACAAATGTAATAGTAGTTAAAATCTATGTGTTGGAAATACGAAAATTAAGTCTGAGAAGAACAGAGACAAGGAAAGATAATAAAAATGAGGAATTAGAAGAAAGGATGAAGCAAAAAACAGAAAAAAGTGACAATGAAGCAACGATAATTGCATTTAAGTATCCTTATGATATACTACTATGATTTTCTTGGATTGATAAAAGACACATAATTGATAAATAAAGATAAAATAAAAAACATCAAAAATTACGTGTAAATCAACAAAAAATAAATAAACAATCTATATAAACATAAATCTATAAATGTTCAACGGTCAATTACGAAGAATTTTCTACTGTTACTAGACAAAGGAATACGAAAATAATACATTAAAAAAAGTAAAATCCGTAGAAATTATTTTTAAATTTCGAGATTTATAAAATATGTTACAATTGAAAAGAGATTTAATGTATACATTAGAGCAGTCAATAAGTCTTTATTTTTTTTTTTTTTAAATTGTACATTGTTACAGTTAAAATGAATGTACCGACATTAAACATTAATTTTCATATATAACCATTAATGGATATCACAACATATATGTGTATAAAATATATTTATAAAGTTTAAGTAAAAATACGATATAGTAAAATTAATTTGGTAATAATTTATACTAGTTACTATTATTATTTTTTATTAGATTTAAATTACATGAAATAATATATTATTGATCAGCCTTATATTTTTAAATAATTTATAGTTTTCAGAGTACCAACTTTTTTTCTTAAGAATTCATAGATTCTATTTAATTTATAGTAATTATAACCTACACTAAACATATATGTTTCTTATAACAAAAATAATATTATTGAACTGTGAACTATGAATTTAATGAAGTGTAATATTTAATAAATATATATATTATTTATATAATTTTAGGAAAGTTTAAAGAAAAATATGTTCTATATACAATAGTAACTTTTCAAAAGATGTCATAAAAAATATACCTTTACAAAAAAGTGCTTAAAAATATAAACTTAATTTAATTATAAATACAATAAATTTTTTACAAAATAAATTAATTTATAAGTGACTATTTAATAATATTAAAATTCTATTATCTACTTATTGATGAGTACCAATATAAAATACGGTAGGATATAAAATTAAATTATTATTTTTTGTATATTTATTACATTAAATACATAGACAAATATATATCCAATATTATTATTCAATATTTATTTTTGTAACATAAAAAAAGTCAAACATTAGTGAAAGAATATGAAAATGCTGACTAAGTAATTAATAGTCATGTATACATAGTCTGTCTCCAAAGTATCGAGTTTTTTTTTTATTTGGTGAATATTGGTCGTAGTGATTTGGGAGAGATCTTAAAATGCATAAAAAATCTTTTTCCATTTATACCTTTTTTGAGGCTTTTCAATAATTAGATGTAGCAGGATTTTAGTTTGCGCGAAAGGTGTTTTTCGATTTTTGTACACGACGTGCTGAAGCGATTAGTGAAAAAGTGCTACGCCAGAATGTTTCGTTTAAAGATTCTAAAAAAAAAGAAAACACATACTTTTTTATGAAATATGATTTATTGGTGAACTTATAAACAGTTTGAAACAAAAATTTAAAACTTTTCAAAATAATTTCCTCCTGCATCAATGCATTTACGAAGGCGAGTTTTCTAGATCTCAAAAGCAGTCTCAAAATCCTCGGCTATGATATTTTCGCACAAACTTTTCGCATTTATAAATTTTTTTGCACTACATTATGCACCGTAGATCGTTTTAAATTCAGTTTTTCCACAATTGCTTTAACTATTAATTGGCAGTCCGAATTTAAAATTTTTAGTACTCTGTGGACGTTCGTAGTGATTCGAGGCCTTTTTGGGCGTCCAAATCGAGACTCATTGATGATCTTTTTCCGATTCTTTTTAAAAGCTCTGTGTCATTTTCTACATTATGATCATTATAATTAGTATCTTTATTAGCCTCTTTTATCATTTTAACAGTTTTTGCACTGTATTTTAAGTTGCAAACAAAATTTTATTGCGTAATGCTGTTCCACTAATCTCTTTAGCGCGTCGTGTCAAAAAATTGAAAAAGACCCTTCGAGTGAAGTAAAATCCCGCCTCTTCAAATTATTAAAAAAACAAAAAAAAAGGGATAAATGAAAAAAGGCTTTCTCTGCATTTTAAAACCCCTCCCAAGTCGCTACGACCAATAGTCGTAAAATAAAAAAAAAAACTCGATACTTCGGGAACAGACCATGTATGTTTATAATACTTACATTACTTATGTAATTATTTATTGAACATTTTTTATTATTTATTTATAATTTAAATATTAACTTAGCTTCAAATAAGTAAATCAAATATATTAAAATAACAAATAAAAATCTTGAATTTTTTTATTTTTATCTTATACTATATCAATAATATATTTAATTTTAAATGATACAAAGTTAAAAATATGCTTGAAAATTTATTTTTTTATCCAAACGTGTTATAAAATTGAAAAACAAGATTATAATTATATAGATATTAAGAGAAATGATGTAGCATATTTATAAAATTTTTCACTAGAGTTATTATAATATTTTAAGTTTTATAGTTAATATTAAATTTTACTTTGTTAAAATTTGTAAAATTTAAAAAATTTTTAATTTAGATACTTTATTATATTTTATAATTAATGCATAATAATATAATATAATTTGTGTCTAAAATATTGAACATGAAATAATTTGATATAAGATAAGTAAATATAAATATTAAATAAGCCTATTTAGATTTGATTTGAATTAATTAAATAATAATATTTTATTTTAAAATAAGGTGCATAAAATAAATTAATTGATCTAATAAAGTTATCTTTTATAATTAATTTATCTGTTGGTTGGTATTTATTTAAAAAAATTCTTGAATAAGTTTTTTCTAAGAACCTTTGCAATTGATGAATTTAATTTATAATTTAATAAAAAATTATTATTAGTGTATGTTCGTTTGAATCCTTAATTTAATAATTTTAATTTTTAAAAGATATGCTTTTACATATTATTTCTTAAAGTAATATTTTTTAAAGTATAAGTATTAAAATTGAATAATAAGTGTCTTAATTATTGTACAAAATTATTTTATACATCTATATGTTCAAGACAATTATGCTTTTAAATGTTATAATCGAAACTGCAGTCAGTATTCATTAATATTAGATATGGAATAAGCAATCAAGATGATAAAAATAACTATTAAAAGGAGCTAAATAAAAGTAATGACAGAAATACTTGCAAGTAATTATAAAAAAATGTAGAAAAGGTATGGAAACGTGTAAATACGTCAAATTTTGAAGTAAAATTGAAAATAAAGAATATGATTATATTAAAAAATTCAATGCAAATGGATAGTAATAATTTTCTAAAGTTTTTTAAGAACTATGAGCGTCGAAAAGGAATTGCATAAAAATTCAGAATGGATTTATGTTACTAGCAATGTAGTTAAAATTTTATCAAGATGCATCTCGTAGTGTGGAATAAAGAAGCAGACTTGTTAAAGTTCTTATGAAATATGCATAGAAAAATGATGATTCGCGATACAAAGAAAATTTCATGTCTCGGTCAGGAGACTTCCGCCCATTAAGAAAGTGGCTAAATTTTCGAGTCAAACTCAATAGTGGAGATCGATGAGCTGTTCCGCTTGTTGGAGTATTTTGAATTTTCCTCCAAGAAGAAGGGAAAAAGTGAGAGAGAAAGGTAAAGTTTGACTCACCAGTCGAGAAATTTGAATACTTGGCTGTGTTGGTTTGCCTTTGATCTCTGGTCTCGAAGCAGCAGTAAAAAAAAGTCGACTGAGAAAGGAAAACAGTCAACTCGCAAATACTCCAAAGTCACTCCAAGAGCAAGCACGTGCGTGGGTACAGTTTCGCGTACGAATGTCGCGGGGGGTGAGTAGCAGACGATGTGGGAGCCAAATTCCCAGTGTCGGAGGGTTGGAGCGCGCGCTCCGGGGCTTAAGGGTAACTGAGAACTGTGAAATGATGCCGACACGGGCGAACTGCTCGTCGGAGAGGCGAACTTGGGCGCGCGCACCCCTGTTGGCTATACTCGAGACCCCTATCCGCCCACCCCCTCCATCCTCTCGTTGGCGCATCAAGAATCTCGGCGAATTCGTGCCAAGCAACCCCTTTTACCTCCCGCCACCCGGCAAGCTCCGAGGTGTCGACGTCGTAGTCGGTGGCGCTCGCAGTCATAGTCGCCACCGACTCCCTAGCTTGCCCCTTCCAATCCTTCACTCCCAAACAACCCGCCTTTCCTCCCGATTTTACTCCATCACTCTCTCTCTCCCTCTCTCTATTTATCTTTCTGTCTCTATCTCTATCTCGCTTTACATTATATATACACAAGGCTTCACACGCATATACACCTATGAGGGAGCGAGGAAAATATTATCATTCCAGCCCAGAAAGTACGGATGATTGAATGTTGTGGAAATTTGTTGATTTTTATTTTTGGAAACGATTCAGGTTCGATGATTATCGATCACCTGTGCTTCTTTTTGTGATAGCAATCATGAGGAAATAAGATTATATAGATAAGAAATTAGTTTCACTTTAGTGCCATTGATGTTTATAAATGTTTGTTCCGA
Source organism: Eupristina koningsbergeri (assembly GCA_018907245.1). Lineage (NCBI taxonomy): Eukaryota > Metazoa > Arthropoda > Insecta > Hymenoptera > Agaonidae > Eupristina > Eupristina koningsbergeri. The sequence continues at coordinate 2,271,399 of JACCHV010002775.1, forward strand.
GATCTATATTTAGATGCCGCGATCAAGCTTCTTTCATTACAGTAAAAATAATTTTTATTTTTGAACGAATCATTCTTCTGAAATGTTTATATTTAAATTTTTTAATGGTTAGTGTATATATTAGTATCTAAATTGACTTATCAAATTATTTTACATTTATTTATTATTTATTATTTTTGTAATTGCAATTTTCAATGTTATTAATTCTCAGCAATAGTGGTTAAGTATATAAATAAACAATACAAGACACAATAGTTACAATATCTGTTTAAATATTTGTATCGTTTTTATTAGAAATAATTTTAAGTATAATTTTAGAAACTAAAATGAATTTATTAATTTATTGTAGCAAACGGAATTTAATAGACATAAGTAAAAATAATAAAATTTAATCGTAATTAACCTTATAGTTATTAAATCGCAAATTTTTAATAAGATTTTTAATTTAATATATGCAATTTAGTTAGTGTACGTTAATTTTTAACTATAAAAAATGAGATCTTGATAAATGATGTACACAATTTGCTCTTCACGTTTCTGTAATGTCTTTTTAAGTTCATCTTGATTATCCGATAAGATTTTTAACATTTTTAGTCGTAATTCAACTTATTCACAAAAGTTTTATCCAATACATTTAAATAAAAAGCATTTAATTTTTATTTTCTCATCAAAAATTAAAAGTATTTATGAATTCCATTATTTTATACAGCCACTATTTTGATTTATTTTGAGTATTTAAATATTTTTTATGATAGTTGCTTAAGTATAATTATAAATTTACTTAAAAAATAAGGCATGTAATTTTTATACTTTAATACAAACCAATTTTTATTTTCCGAATCAAGAATTTTAAGTAATAAACATGATAGTAATAGAAAAATAAATTCATTGATCATTTAAATTTACTGTCGAAATATTCTCGTTTCAATATGTAATTATAGATGTACAACGGCAATTATCCATCTAATATATTAAAAGAAAAAAATGAATTCATGCAATGAAAATCGGCAGATTTTAATACGAAATGATTAGATTAAAATAAATGCATAGATGTACATGACGCTCTTAGCCAATCGATTTATTTTCTACTTTCTGGAAAAGTGATTGGTTGCAACAGGCAACTGTAGCTGTGACATTTTTTTGCATCTGATTTCATGCATAGAAACCCGTTGAGTGACTCGACAATATGCAAAATGAATATTTAAAATGTATATCTGCATTATATATATATACTGATAAAAATAATGAGGTTTTTATTTACAAAATATTATTATGAATTAAAACAATAATTTTATTTGTTGTTTTATATTAGTATTTGGGGCATTTTAAAATGATTATATCTTCAAAATGTGTTTGATTTTATTTTTGTAAAATTAAATAAAATTTCGTATAATTTTTTTTGAATATATATTTATTAGGCTTATGTTATGTTATTTTGCATCTTAAGGAGGTTTCATTTTACTTACATAAACTAATCAGAACTATACTCTACATTAATAACGTTATGCTAAACAATTGACTGGATTCCTATGTTTAAGACTATAACATGACAAATCAACGTTACGAAATTAGAAAAATATAAATTTTTGAATTAATTTATAGTTAGGGTATTTAAAAATTTTTAAAAGTATCATACTACTAAAAAATTAAATAATGAAAATATTTTATAGATACATAAAGAAACTCGTTAAAATATATATAATGAATACGATTTTTATTTAAATAATTAAATAAAGTACATTATTGTGGAAATACTTATTATTAATAGTTATTATTGTAGTAGTACAATATCTTCAAGAAAAATTACCTGCTATATTGGAAAAAGTAAAATATTCCATTTCCAAAAACTCAACGATTTATGACTGTAAAGTACAATATAAAAGGATGAACATAAAATTTTTTATGTAAATATAAATCTTTTTAAAGATAATGAATAATGGTAGGTTATACAAAAAAGATGTGTGAGGTCTTATCTGTATATCAGAGCAGCGTCTGAGCGATTATTGTTGTAAAACAAAATTAGCATAGTGTAATAATTGTAGGTGGGGTCACAAAAATTCTTTTATCTTTTATTAGAATATTGTAATTAGTAGATACGATGGGTTGATATCGGTCAGTATCCCGGCCGAGATATAAAATGGAGTAATCGGTCCTCTCTCTCATAAAAGATGTGTGCAAGCAATGGTAAGCAAACTCCAGAACGGCGGATGTTTTATTTTTCTTGCGCTCACGAGTACTAGGTGAATTGCGTCAGAACTCGGGATCGATCGTAAGTAATATTCCGGGTACGATTACAGCAGAGGTCCATCGCGTTCGGGGCTCGCATTCGGAAAACTCGCGCGCACATTCGTCGTCTAGGTCTCGTCGAACTCTAGTTGAACTACTTACAGTCCTCTAAGTAGATAATCGACCGGTTCAGACGGACGTCGTTACGTCCCCCGAATTTCCATGCTCCCTATCCTCGCCTTTTCTTTTAAAAGCTGTTTTTCTCGGTTTTATTTTTCACGGATTATCCTTCTGCACATCTCCCATTGCACATCGCCCATTACACACTGGTGACTGCCATTTACATTTAAATTTAAAACTGATTCAAAACTGATACAAAGAAGCATTTTAGAATAATAAAATTGCCTTGTCTTTAACTTTCCATTGACTTAGGAGAGTAAAATTTGGTGGAGTTTTAAAATGGTTCATTTATATCGAGATTATTATAAAATGTATTGCATTTTTATTTTATTTATGAATTTCATTCTATTACAAATTGTGGTCTGTCAATATCATGAAAATATCTTTTAAATTAGCCTTTTGGTTTTTTTAGCAATTATTACTATTATTTTTTTAATAAATCATTTTAAACATAACTTTTGTGTTTTTTAATTTTGAAAATAAATATAAATTAGATATTCTAATTTAAAATAATTTAAAAAATTATTTCAATTTATACATTGTATTATATACTGTGTGAAGTATTCAAAAAATAGTTTTTATTAATTACTGCAATATTAAATTTTATTAATGTATTAATCCCTGATGTTAATATTTTAACAAAATATGAATATTTATCTTAAAGAATAACTTTTCCTTTAATTGAATATTTTAAGCTTAGTATATACATTAATGTAATATAAAATGTAACTATATTTAAGTGATTCTATGCAGTGAATTTTAAGAAATCTTATTGACCTCGTTCCAACTTTATGGATTTGTATAAGATATGCTTAATGTTTCAAACTAAAAAAATAAAATATGCCAAAATAATAAATAACATAAAATTTATATAATGATTTAATTATTTTTATTATTTATGATTTATTTATCTTCAATATTGTTATTTATTTTCTTTTACTTGTGGTACAATTAGCTATTGCGTTAATAGTGTCTTTAATGTTACTCAAATTTATATAATAGAATATTGTAACATATGAACGTTGATTTTTTTTTTATAAATTGACTATTGACATAGAAATTTTTAAAAAATATAAATATCTTTAATAATGTAAGATATAATTTTAAGCAGTATTTACGACTGTTAAACTTCTATAGTTATTATATAATTATATTATTAAATTGTATTTCAACTATTCGGGAATATATATTCTTCTGTGATTTTTCATATATAAATTTGTTTCTTTTAATATAAACTCACGAATAAAATGTTAATGTAAGAGTATCAGCCTATTCATTTAGAAAACATGTATTTTACATCATTTTGTTTAACATTCTTTTATTAAACATATAATTTATTAAGTATAAGTTTTATAGCACAGCTGGTAAAAAAACGTAAAAATTATTTCTAAATTAATTAAATAATTCTCGTAAGCTCTCTTTATTAATTAAATTAATAAAATATTTTTAATTAATTTTAATTTATTTTTTTTTGATAATAATTTTAAATAATTATAAATAAAAATTTTAAATCACGAAAAATTTCTTTTTTTACTTTCATTTATTATTTTAAAAATTATTTTGATTGTTTAAATATAACATTGTATGAGTACTTAAATACTTCAAAATATATAAAATTTTCACATTGAATTATGAATACGTAAGATGATAAAGCTGAAGGAAAAATATTATTATGCAGCAGAAGGTAATTAAAAATTAAAATTAAATAAAAATAGAACGTGTATTGATTCAAACTAAAAAATATATTTATGCATAAATATTAATTAGCGGTATTGAATATAGAAATATATTGTAAAATTTTACGATATCAGTCAATATTATACAATATGAATACTTCAAATATTATACATAAAATCGAGTGTGTGCAATTAGAAGCTTTGCTCTATTAAAATTAATTAATGCAAACCAGTCACATTACTATTAAAACCTAGCTTTTTATAATGAACTGTACGGTATATAATGATATAGAAAAAGAAGATATTTCATTAGCATCTAGCAATAAAAATTGAAAACTTTAAATATTGATGTTTAATAAATTTTAAAAAACAAATAAAAAAGCTAATGAATATTATAATTTGTATATAGAAATATTGTAGAAATTAGTTTAAATTATTATATTTTTACTTATATATTTAATTTATTATATATCTAGATGCAACTTGGAAGGTTAGTTTAAGTATTTAAGATCGAATGTAAAGTGATATTCAAATAATTGAACACTTGACAATTACTTTAACTTAAAATTTATGGATTTATTATGTTAGAGAAAAAGTATGTCCGCGCGCGTATGTACATGAATGGTTTAGTGTTTGTTTGTACGATCACCTATTACTTTTGGCTTTTGTGAGACTGAACTTACTATTACTAACTTGACTTTTGATTCGCTAATTCTGTCTCTTGTGTAAATTAATATATTCTTTTATATTTTTAACTTTTTTATTACTCATTTTCCTTCATAATGTATATTTAAATTAAACACCATAGTTCTGATTATTGAATTTCAATATTTTATAATCGTGATTATTAAACTTTATTATTACGATTTAGATTATTATTATATGTTGAATTGGCTAGCGCTTCTGAGTTATTCAAATGAGTGTGTTAAAAGTTACGGACACAAAAGTAACATAACTCGTTATTAAATATTTGTTACAATATTAATAAAATCATATTAATAATAATAATAATTATTATTAATACCAATACTTTTTAAAATTAAATTAATTTTTTTATAGTATTTCGTAGTAATTAGTTAATTGTTATTTTGTATTACCTATGCTATATACTCAACATGTAAAAATCATACGGTAATCAAATGAATATTTCTGCATGTTCAATAGTTAAATTAATAATAATTAATAATAATTATTTTAAACACAAAAATTAATTAACCATAAATAGAATAGTATTAATTCATTTAATTTTTCATTTTTAGTATATAGTAAAATCATTTATTAAACAATTATAACACTTATGATTTCATAAATATTAGATAAGTTTTTAATAATGTATACAAATTAATTAATCGATTGTATTATTGATGAATAATGTTATGTCAATGTTAAAAAAATAAAAATTAAGTCGTAAATTAAAAATTAATTATCTGGAATAAAAACAATTTTTAAAGAAACGTAGTGTACATACCACGAAGTTGTTAATTATGTATTGTAGTTTAGTATTGTAATTTATAACGAACTTTTACTATATTCAATTTTTATTATTTTATTCAATATTAAAATATTCTGGTTGAACTATTTTCTTTTATTCGTTGATATATGTAATCGATACATTTTTCATATTTAACAAACAACATCAAAATATTTTATTTTTTTTAGTCTAAAAATTTAAAAAAAATTTTTCAATGTTTTACTGTTTAATATTGTACTCTACATTATAATTCAATTTATTACATTATAATTAAATAAGGAATATAAATGAATAAAGCTGAAAAATAAAATAAGTAAATTTTATATCTTAAAGGTTTTATTTTATTTTATTTATTATTACTTATATGAACCATATCTTGTATAATGATTTTTTTTAGAATTTTTAGATTAATCAACAACCGAAATTCCAAATATTATTAAAATGTTGACTAGGTTAAAAATTTATAACTAATACGTAACATTATTAAATCAATCTCTTGATATAATTGTTTGAATTTTATTGATTTGTAATCAAATTCCATTATTTGTATTTACTTGAAAGAGTTTCTAGAAAACATTAATATAAATAAGAATTAATTACTAGACAAATGCTTATGATTACATATTTATTGTCAACTAAACTTATGTATTGGTTAATCTCTCTTTATTTTATTTTTTAAATAATATTAGAAAAAGAAGTTAATTTGAACTGTATATTAATTATTTAATGAATGTATAATACATAGTCTATTATTTTGATTTTAATCTATAAAATTGTTTCTGTCACAAAACTAATGATTTGTCATATAATTTGAATATATAAAATATACATGATACTATTAGCGATTACTGAGAAAAATTATACTATGTATATTATCTATCATTTAGGGAAATAGAGTAAAAATACTTTTATTACTTATGAATATATTTTTATTATTTAGAGCATATTACCTCCTCGGGTTGTTTGTCTTGTGGATGGACCACGATTTATTTAAGAAGAGAGAAGAGTTAAAATAAAGTTAGGATTGTTTCATTGAATAACGGTAATTTTATTGAATTAATTTTTAAATGATATTTAAAATTTACTTAAATCAATTTTGAGTAGACAATGTAACTTAATGGGATAATAGATTTTGGTTAAATTATTAAGCAAAATGAATAGAAGTACCACGATTAATTAATATTAAAATCTTGTCAAACTAGTTTAAATTAAACAATAAAATTAAAGTATATAATTAAATTAAAAGTAAAGCTTAAAATTAAGATTATTATAAATAAGAAGAATTAAATTAATCGCAATAATAAAAACAATATATAAATATCAGGCTTAAATATTATAATAGACATGACGATTTATAGATAATGTGTAAATTAATATGCATTAAAAAATTACATTTAGGTCAAATAATAAAAATAGTTCAAAGTAAATTATAATAAAATGGTAAAAATTTTTTTACATGAACACAATTGTCGAGAACTAACTTTTTCACTAGCGTGAAGGGTGTTCGTAAATGGAAGTGGGGGTGGAGTGGCGAAGGGTAGTTAAGTGATCCCAGACAGACACTTGAACGACAGGATGAAAAGATAAAAATTGGAATGGGATAAGAAAATCGTTGACCCGTGGATAGATTAGAAAGTAAGGTGGCGAAGGTGGAGGTCGGATAGGTGTAGACAGTTGATCAGCCCAACAAAGTCCTCTTTTTATTTAAAAAACAGGAGCTCCATGTTGATTTTTATTCTTGTAAAAATTTATAGACAATTTAATCGCTTGCGTTAGATTCTTACACCAATAATAAAAGTTTGTTGTATCAGGCGCTGAAATCCTGGGGGCATAGGGCGAATGGTCATTATGTAGAAGGACATTTTCAAAGTACTTCATATTCGCAATGTGTAGCTATAACAATTTTTTAAATTTATTAAATAAAATATTTCAAATTCATTCATTTATAGAATAAAATTGATCAAATCTTCCATATCCAATTGAATAAAAGAATATATTGCATAAAAAATAATTAAAATATATATACATTAGCATAGTAATAGATAACATCAATACAAAAGTTATAATCAATTATGTAATGTACATAAATTGATCAAAATTTGTTATTACTTAAAGTAACCATAATTATGTTTTTCGAAACGGATTTTATTTAAAAATATTCATTGTTCTGTTTGAAGAATTAAAATTATTTTTTTGTAGATAAAATTAAAAATTTTCATTATTTTTATTATTAAGAATTATTTCACTATTAATAATTAAAATAAACGATATAAAAAATGTTTTAATAATTTGAGAATAAAAAATATATGTATGTACGAGAATAATCTATTTTACCGATTGATCGGTATCATATGAGAATCTTTTCCGTAAGATGACACTATCTGATGACTTGTAAGATGATATAAATACATACAATTTATAAATATTTATTAATATATATATTGAAAAATAAAAATATGATTAAACACGCATGAAAATAATACTTAATATATTATATTTTAAATAATTCATTCTATATATACATATATATTAAAATTGTAAGTAAAAGTGTTTATAAAGTCTGATTGGAAAATTTTATAAGATTAATAAAAAAATTAGATATTATTTTATATTATTTAATGTGACGTTTTACTTTATTATTTTATATTTTTCTGTGAATTAAATGAAAGTAAAAAAAAGACTATGAAAATTTATGTATTCATTATTTTAGCGTAAGAAAAATTTTACACGTTTTTTATATAAGATTTTATTGTTAATATGATTATAATTGAATATGAATTTAAATGTATTTTGTAAATAACAAAAGAAAAAAAAATTAAAATTAAAAATAAATTAAATTTTTTATTATATATTTTTTTTTTTAAAAAATTATATTCTTTTAATTTAATTGATTCTTTTTTTTTATCTTTGTAGAGTTTTTTAATAACTATTATTATAAAATATTTATTATTATTGTTCTTATTCTTAATCTATTTTTTCGCTATTTAATTGTTAAATATTTAAAATTAAGTAGAAAGTAAATTAAAATTCTAAATACAATTTTTTATTTATCTATTGTTATGTACAGGTAAATAATTTATGCTTTATAAATTATAGTATAAATTTGAAATTGTATTTTAAAATATTTCGATGATAGAAATAAAAAAAAAAAAATTTACTGCAATAATTAATTTACTGCAATAATGTCACATTTCTAAAAATGAAATAATACTTGTAAAGTGCCATTTACATATTTGTTTTTTTAGAATAATTTGTATTTTTACTGGAGTAGTTTTAAAAATTGTATATGGAAGGTTTGTATTATACTTCAGTAATAAGATGTTAGTATAAAAGTTCCACTGTAAGTTTATAATGTCTTGATTAAATATTTACACATTTATATTAAAATTTATAGTAGGTTAGTTTTTATATATGATATAGACATTGAACTTATATAATTTAGAATAAACAAAAATTTGTGATCCATAAATGATTTTTATAATTTTTTATTTTGGTATATATAAAGATAAATATTAATTATATAGGTGTATATTTTTGTACTATATTTTTTACCAATGTCTGTGATTAAATGAATTTTTAATTAAAATTTTTTCTTGAAATTGATTAGTTTTTTTAGTTATATGTACAAATAGATTCATCTGATACAATTTTTTGTTTATATTTTGTTATTATCCTATCTACTAGGAAAGATTATCTTTATTTGAAATAATGTACCTGTTGTATTTTATTGCTAATGTTTGCAAAATATAAAACTGGTACTTACGTTACTATATCTATGTCAGCCATGATATTTTTTTAGGTAAATATAATACTTAACGCATTTCTGTAGTAATAGTATGTATAAATGATTGATAGCATATAAACAAAACAAAAAAGTTTAATACTAGATTTGATTAAAGTTGTATGGCGCGTTTGGTACATTTATTTCAATTATAATAAAAAAAAATTATAATAAAATTTAATGAAAGAATTCAAAGTAAAAATAACTGTGCTGTTATACATATTTTATCCTTATAAAATATAATAAAATATTATTGTGAAATCAAATTGTGCAATATTATTTACTATTTCCTCCATTTTATAATTTATATTTAATTATTTTCTTATAGTACGTAAAAATTCAGAGATTATTTTCAATGTATACAACTCATTAATTTATCAAGTATAAATATAAATATTTATGTATTTATTAAAACCTAATATACGCTTTGCACATTCAAACCTTTACCGAATAATCTGCATTTAATGCTAATTTTGAAAGTTGGGATATAATTTAAAGTAAAAAATAATCACAAAAAAACCGCGCAAAAGTTTTTTTTTTAATAATTTATAAAGGACGCGGTTCATTTTAGCTTCCGTTATGTGAAATAAACTATTTATCTATTAACTAATGAATTAAATTCAATAAAAGTTCTGTTATTGAAAATTTGTATTAAAATCGATTACACGGCCGCCTTGTCTCCCAAAGCCTAATTAGCATAACTAATTGTTTCACATGGCTCATTAAAATATCTGTACAATAATTAAATGTAAATTTCATGCTCGATTAATATTGAGACATAAAGGTCGGGAAGACAAACGAGAGCCGTGATATTAGAATAGAATAGAAGTAAGAGAGCTAATTGAGAGGTTGCGCAATTGTTCGAAGGCTCAGGTCTTGGATAGAGACCCAGGACGATTATCCAGAGGAATGGGAATACTTATTTGGGTCTTTAAAAGTGCAAGTTGAGACTGGAGGCGTGCGTCGCGGGCGTCCAACCTGGTTTCGCTCAGGATATCGAAGTGGAAGTAGTTCGAGTCACAGGGGGCGGTCCCGGGAGGTCCGAGGTGGAAACGGATAGAGAGAAAGAGAGAGAGAGAGAGAGAGAGAGAGAGAGAGAGAGAGAGAGAGAGAGAGAGAGAGAGAGAGACAATGGGCACGCATTAAAGGCTGTTGCGCGGGTCGGTTAATTGGTCCGGCGGGCCAGTTAGTGTCATTATGTTGCCCCGTATCTTCGTGGGTTCCGGACAATGGGACGGAGGAACATCGGGGCCACCGGGCCTCAGTGTCACCTAGACCCTTTGTTCGAGTACTGGACCTTGCGCACTATTTCTTCTTTGTCTGTTTGCCTAAAGACGGTGCTCTTATTTGATTTGCCAATCTCACCCCTGTTCAGTTCTCCCCATTTCAAAATTGGCCCCAAGTGCTCCTCAGATAATGAGACAAATTTTTTTAATAATATTAATTGCTGATTACAGCATACGCTCGGTTTTACCTCATTCACCGACTGACTTCTCAAATATTTGACGATTAAACATTTCTATGCTCACGCGTTGACGAATATCTATTATCTAAAATTTGTTATCCCCGCTTCTTCTATTCTATTTTTACCCATTTTATCATAATTTGGTTTACTTCTAAATGTATCTTGGTACTACACGTATTGACTCAAATATTTTTCATACAATTATTGGCTCCAATTGCTCCGTCAAATTATTATTGATATTGAATATCGCTTGAATATCACTCTCAATTGTAAATGTGATTATTATTATTAAAAAGTAACACTATACCGAAAATATATTCTCATACATAAATTTATAAAGCATCTGATATATATTCTTCGAAATAAATAAAAGCTTCGCCTACGTATTTACGTTTATATTTATATGAGAATGCATGATTGACTATTGAAAATTGTTTCATTGAAAAGCAAGAAAATTAAATTGAAATTTTAACCACTCAAATTTGGAAGAACTAATACATTTAATCTTTGAAACAAGTATTTCATTTGATTTATTTCAACGTCACAATTGAAATATACTTAATCATTTAATATTTTTAAATAAATAAAAATAAATAAAAATATAAAATATATTTCTTGTGCAAAAGTAATTATTATATTATACTGTCGTATTACAAAATACTTTACACTGTTTTTATTTCTTGTTATTTCTTCAACTCACTGCAAATAGAAGCGAAATAAAAATGAAATTTTATTATATTGCACAAACAAAATATTTTGAAATTAGTGTTTGAATCATGTACATTAAAATTACACATGTATTTTATATATTTATTAATTGAAAAAATTAAGTAACAATAACGTCGTTTTAGTTAAGGTTTAAAATTAATATTAGTAAAAAATAAATGAAGAAAAATATAAAAAAGGGATTGTCGATTCTTTTGATTTAAAGATTAATAGTAGCAAAAATAAGGGTTCATAAAATAAATGTATATTTAATTTTTACTGATATCGTTAAATCAATGAAAAGTATTTTCATAAATTATCGTTAACGGTTTACAAATTAGTTTTACGAAAGAGTAAGGATAATGAGACGGTATTAAGAATGAATATTGATAAAAACCAAGTATAATGAATGTATGAATTAACGTGAACCTTGCCATTTATCGATATATACATGTTAAAATAAACATGTAAGAAGGAATAAAATAAAAAAAAATTAATGAATTTATGATTATAACTAAATAAAAAATCCGATTGCATACCTGTCCAAACGAATGGAGGAACAAAAGGATGTCCAAGGGGGTTGATGGCGTTTTTTCCAGGAAATAATGTTGAGTCCCGACCGACGCTCACAAATCGGCTCTTCCGGCGAGTATTTGAGAGTCTCCTAAAACCAAGGCTGCCAGAGGAGGAGGCACAAACACAGGAGCCCAGACACACACATACATGTACAAATATGCACATGCACGAGCCCAGCAGCGCTCCGAGGCACTCGTTATCGCCCCGCAGATGATGCGCTTTAGTGCAAGGTTAGTCGGCGATGAGCCAAGTACCGATCGGGTCCGCTGTTGCTCGTCCTCACCTTTGACCTGGTTCGGGTGTGCGAACCGTCTGCTCGATTTTGCCCTCTTCTCCTGGACAAGGACACAGTGATCGTGCACTCTGGAGTCGGTGATCCGGCCAGGATTACCGATACCAACCTGGATGTTCACCATTGTTCACCGGTTAATCCACTCTCATCTGACTCGATAAGTGCCTTGTTTTTGCTTTGATCTACGACCCTCCCCAAACTCAGCTTTTTCATAATTACGAACAAGTCACTGCCTCCAGGAACGAGTAAGATTCGCTTTAGTGGCTTTTATTTTATTTTTATCACATAATCTTCTATTCTCAATGATAATCAAATGTTCCTATTTGTGTAAAAATTCGTTTCACTAAGGCGTAATGGAATATTTTTTTATAATGAAGAATTAAGAATATATAAAGGTTATTGTAATCGGGGTACAATATTATTAGAATAGGTTATTATATATTATAATAAGATTATATTTCATTTCGATATATCATCTATTTTTTTCCTGTTCTGAAGCCTCATTATTTGATGCATTTTTAATTTGAATTATAATAATTAAAATTTTTTAATTATAATTTTAACTTTTTAATTGCATTTTTCCTTTTCAGATTCTTTATCATTTTTTTAATTTTTTATTTACTCATATTACAAAAAATCAAATAATTTTTTCACTATAAATTTTTGTTAATTCAGATAAGACCTTGAATATTATTACTTATGGTTAAAGAGCTACAATTAATTGTAAAATTAGGTACACAATAGCTACTTCCTTTAAATGTACTAATTGTACTATATTCGTAAACATTTATTAAGGAATATTACAATGACATTGATGAAAAAAATAACGTTTAAGGCTTTCAACCGTTTTTTTAAAAAAATTTTTTTTGTTTTACATTGAGGCAAACATTCATACAACCTTTTTTATAGGCAAACTATTACTTATTGAATAAACTTTTATCCAAGTTATATTTCATAAATCAAATTATTTTTAATAAAATACCAAAAACACATTGTTAATTTATTTGTTTGAAGCTGTATAAAATAATGTTAATTATTGATAGGAAAATACAATACAAATTTTATCAATTTATTTGTTTCAATATTTATTAAGAATAAAATTTCATAATGAAAAATTAATTTATCTACATTTCTAATTTGTAAGGAATAATTCTCATTGCTAATTGTTGTTTTATTAGGATTCAACAAAAAATAAAAAAAAAAGTTTTTTTTATTAAATGCTAATGTCAATAATAAATATAAATAATAATGAAAATTATTATAAAAATTTATATATTTAATAAAATATATTCATAAATTTTCAAGAGTGCGACTTACAATTAATTTTTTACGTAGAAAAATCAGAAAATATAATTTATAATTCTTTAGCGAATAATCTATAAAATACAATATAAAATATTGTAGTGACTATTGTAACATTTTACGTAAGAAAACCTCAAATAAGAAAACCGCTAGTATTTATAATTGTTTTTTAAAGTAATTCCAGTAAAAAACAACAATCGAAAAGATGGACCATTTAGAAACTAAAGATTATACGAAAGAATTGTCATTAAAAGAAAATGTTAAAGAAAATTTGCGGTCAACCGAGTATTCATTTGTATAAACCGCATAAAATTTGCGTTCCATATTATATTTAATATTTTTTCAAATATATTTTTTTTTTTCATATTATATTTTAAAATCATATTATAAAGAATACAATACACCATTAAACTTTTAAGTAGAATTGCTGTATGATAATAAGTGATTGAATAAATAATATAAAAAAGTTATTTAAATAAAAAATTTTTATAAAAAATGTAATGAATTATTAATCAATTAATTAATTATCGCAAAAAATGTCAAACTAGCATTATTGTAAATTTCAATGTATTTAATTTTTAAAATTATTTGCATAACATCCTTTGGACTGATGCGATTAGGTTTGTACAAGCTACTCCAAGGTAATATTAATTTTGATCAAAAAAATTTTTATACATTATTCTTAAATTAATATGCCTTAACTAGCTTTCTTTCATTAAAAATAATGCATTTACAAATATACTTTAGATATTGTTCCATAATTAAATGGTTTTTATATTTTTTATTCTAGGAAACATAATACTGAATAAATGTTTCATTGATAAGCATATCCTTTTAAATAATCGTATTAATAAAAAAAATTGATCCATATTTATGAAACTTCAAGAGATAATTTAAATAATAATACAATTTAAAGTTGAAAAAATTATATGTAAATACAAACATTTTTTATTATAAACATTTTCTTGAAGTAAAATTAAAGTCTATGTCTATTTTAAACGATATTGACTGAATTATAAATTTTATTATAATTATCACTATTATAATTAATTGAGAAGGCACAAATATATTTACTTAAATGTTTTTAAACTACTCTATTATTGATAATATTTGAAAAGATTAAAAGTGCTGCAAAATCATTGTAAACTTACCATTATTTATTTAGTACGAGATTTAAAAAAAATACCAGCTAGTATTAATTTTTTTAAAAATCTATTTCATAAAAAATGGAATTATTATTTTGATGTCGTATTCATGAATACATGAGGTATTAATACGTGATTGTTATACAGTAATTATAAAATTTTTTATTAACTAAAAATAAATATTGTATTTGTAAATAAACAAATAAATAGTTGACATCTTTAAGTATTGTGCGTGTATATAACTAAAAAAATATACATAAATAGCCGCATGTAGGTGCGACCAAAGAATACTTAATACCAATAAAATAACTAGTTACCAATCAAATAAAAATTATAGTTATTTAATTATTACATTATTGCATTCGATAAAGTTTCAAGTAAAGAAATTTATCATATTTTTATATAATTAAAATTAAATCTATTACCTTTATTACTATTATGAATATTAAAAAATAAAAAATATCATATAATATTATTATAAACTTTATTTACATTTTATTACAATAAAATTATAAGTAAGCAATTTTATTGTTAATCTTTTATTTTTAGTTAAAGTGATAATATTCTAATTTATGGTTTGAGGTAGTAAATATTTTAGTACACGCTAGCTAAAATCTTAAAAGACTTCGACTATAAATAAAATTTTAATATATATATACAAATATAATATATAATGATTAATACTGAATATAAAGTGAACAAGATTATATTAATTAAATATTTTATATAGATATATGGTCAGATGTTAATAATATATAAGTGAATAAATAAAAAATATTTTTATCCATTTTTATAAATCCATTTTTGCCAAAAAATTCAAAATATATTACTTTTATATTGGTATTAAAAAGTCTTATAGTTTGGGTATCTTTAATTTTTAATATTAATTGATCGAATTACTTGAAATTATAGAGATAAAATTAAATTAAAATTGTTAATTAAAAATGTAATAATAAACATTTAATTGGACAGCATATTTCGACAACCATAATTTAATTTAAGTCAAATATTTAGCAGTTTTTATTAACCTAAGTGTTATAAAAGTTACGCAATACAGATATTGTTCATTAAATTGATTTCATTATCACTTTACGAGTAAAAGTATCTGCTTACAAATGTAACGGATGTTTAAGATTAATTAGCGTTATTAGATCATTCTTATAGTTCGACGAATTTTGAGAGTTTTCTTATTGAATTTATACAAATTATTTAAAATTTGTTAAATATTATGTACAGAAATTGAACATTATATATGTTCTAAAATAAAAGTTTAAAATATTATGTTGAAATTTAAATATATTAGATTCATCTAATTATATTTAATTGTATTTCATTTTTATTAATTATTAATTTATGGGAAATAAAATTAAACTATTTCTTTTTTTAAAAAATTTATAAACTATTAATAATCATTTATAATATATAAATTAAAGTTATCATCTTAAAAATTTATCTATAAATTTATGAGGATGTGGAGTTTAACTTATATTTAGTGTAAGTTGATGTATGTATAATTCCTTTATTTGATTGAACACATTAAGTGATAGTTTAGTTGAATAAGAAGTGAAAAATGTTTGTGCAAATTTAAAACGGACTTTCAACCTAAGTAATTATTGACCTGGACATTATCATTTCACGCTTAAGTTATTTCTCAATACTTTATAGGTGTATTTTATATATTTTTTTATTTAATAATAGTATTTCAAACATTTTCTTGCTTATATATTATGTGAATTACATAAGTATTTTCCAAAATACAAGAAAATTATCAGTACCATAATTCGTGAAAGCAGTTGTCTGTCATAGTTTTTTATTAAATTATCTAAATCATCAAAATCCCGTCTGATATATTTATACGCAAAATTATGATTTGTACTCTTGGTGAGTCCAAGTTCAGAAATTTTCGATGACATCCCTAAAGAATTTAAACTAGGGTATTTTATTGTAAAATATAAGTAGTTTCGAAATTATGTTTTATTGAAGTATCTCATTCAGTTTAAATTACTTATTCTTATATTTTGTTTGCTATTTTTAATTTAATTCTTATAATTTACATTTAATATTATTTACTTTTGTCGAATCTTAAACGTACAATTCACTCCATCTTTTTATAAATTATATTCATTCTTATGTTATATTTAAATTATTGCATATATTTGAAATTTATAATAGTCAACAATTTCACTACTATTTGATCTCAGGTACATCTCTAATGAAATTATACTTCAAAATTCAATAAAATATGATTTGATCAATCTTCTTCTTTTTATCTGTTTTCAAAATTCAATTTCATATTATTTACTGTTCTTAGCTTATCAAATGTACTTTCATTTCATAAACTTTTATATTTACTTTGACTTATTAATTCTACGTACAGCAAATTTGATTATATTTCGAGGTCAAGTAAGAAACATTAGTATTCTATTTTAAAAACATTTAATACAATATTGTGAAAGCTTCAAGTATCTATTAAACCAATTTGATATTTTAATAGAAATATTTTAGATTATGTAAAATATCTAAACAATAATAAATTTATTTTCTGTTTGAATAATCTTTCTTTTTATATACAGTTTCATTAAAAACATATTTATTAAACTTTATTCGTGTAAATAGATATTTTTTAATATTCTTAATTTCTTATCCTTTAAATTAACTGTATTAAATTTAATTCACTGTATATTTATTGTTATTGAATTAAATATTTAAATAATTAAATTACAAATATATATATTCTGATGGAATTTGATACAAGAAAATAATTATTCCCCACACATTTGTTTAACCTCCTTCTAATATCATATTTAAGAACTGAGTTAAATTTCTTCAAATTTCCAAAATCGTGACGTCCATAAAACGTGATCCGATATATATTGTGTGTATAAATATATATTTCGAAAAGTACAAGAAATTTTATGATAATTTCAGTACAGCGATAATATATAATTAATAATATAATATATACAATGAAAATATATAATTAATATAATTTTTAAAATCTAATAACTCGTGCATTTTTCTTTTAAATTTTTAACTATCTTAATAAAAAATTAGTTAGTAAACATTTCATCTAAATCATATTATTAATTATATATGTAGAGAAAACATTTGAAATCAGTACAGAAATACTGATTCAATATTGTAAAAAAAGTTGTTTTTTTTTTTAATTTTCTTCGTTTATAAACTAGGATATGAAAAATTAAAAAAGTTGTCTTTCTACAATTTATAATATAATATAAATGCTTGAAAATAATTTTTGATACATTATAGACATTTTTTTGAAGTTATAACACTTTGTAGATTAAAATTTTTAAATAAAATTATTAAAAAATAATTTTTAAATACAAAATTTTTTAATTTTGTAAATCAATATTTTAATAATTACTCATATAAATATAGAAAAATATGTTATTTAAAAATACTTCATTTATAAACTAAATAAATTTCAACATCGTATTAATAAAAATAAATTTTACAAAGAATTATAAAATAATAAAAATTTTTTAGACTTGGAATCATTAATTTGATATATTTAAAAAAAAATGTGACGTAAAGTATTTTAGTAGAATGTTTAAGTTTTTTATTTAATATTTTGTTATAAATCTCAATTTTTTTTTAGACAAATCGTATACTTAAATTGATTAGTTTATGAATATAATTATATTTTAATATCTAAATCAAAGTAAATATGTGGAATTAGTTTCTCTAAAAATATTAAAAAATATAGTATGTATTATTTATGTGTGTTCAAGAAAATATTATAAGATAACATATAAAACTATATTTTATTCGACGTCTTTATTCTTCATGTGCTTTATATTATTATAATTGATAAGCGACGAAATTTATTCTTAAACAATTAAAGACATAACTTACTCTAACTCAAGCTTCGACATAGTGATTTTATAAATTATTCTGAACATATAGCTAATTTGAAGTAAATGTCGAAATAACATGAAGTAAGATTATACAGTAGAGCGTAAGAAAGTCTTATTTAAACAAGTGCTCTGGTGATTAATGTTTGCTTAACCGGATAAAAGAAAGAAAGTCATACTAATTGTAAGAATAAAAATATGATTAAATATATTATAAGTTTGAACCATAAATTAGAAAATATTTTTAGGAAATACGAGAAAGGAACATTATTCTAGACTAGGTAAATGTCTGTACATATGTATTTAATAAAATTTTAATTTGCTTTAGTTTCTAATACACTGTACGTTGCATTTAAATTTTTAAAAACTTTAAAGTATTATCATATAAATGTCTGAATATCTCGGAAAAAATATATTTAAAAATTTAAATGTATACTTCATAAAATAAGATGAAATAAAAAAATACGCTAATAATAAAGCGAATATATACAGTGATTTGTAGAACTAAAAAAATTTCAGATAAATGGTTCAACATTTATAATACATCAACTGTATTTAAATATACAATTATTAGTAAATTAAATTATGATGAAGTCCGAGAGATAGTTAAAAAATATTTAATTCAATATGCCGTATTCTAATCAATACTCTAGACCGATTTATAATCAAAACTTAATAAATTTTAAATCATAGTTGCAATAAATCTTTAATTAATTATCAGTAGGTAAAAAAACCTGCTGTAATCCCTTGATAATAAAATTAAACAATATATTGTATTGTTTTTAATTCATTTTTTTTTATAATGATTAACTGCAAATTAAATTCCTTTTCAAAAAGTATGATTTAAGTTAAGTTGTCGATTATAAATAAAAAAAATTGTTTAAAATTAATTTCAATCCCAAAATGAGGGATGAAGTTCTCAGGTTACTCGATGCTTGCGTTCGTTAGTTTTTTCTCTTCAGGGTCGGTATAGTAGTAATACTAATTACATAATACACGATTTGCGTAATTTTGAACTGCGATATAATTGATTTTTTACAGTTATCCATTGTGAAGCAAGTATTTAAAATTTATTTTATTTCAAATTCTATATTAGAAATTATATTTAAAAAATCAATTTTATTCATCATCCTAATGTGAATTTAGGTCGATTTAATTTAAAAATATTTTTTCTACGATGTATTGAACTATACACAATTATATATACGTAATAAATTATGCTTTTACTGATAGTTTTCAACAAATTTATAAGATTAAAATTCAATATACTTTTTACATATTATAAAAAAAAGATAAATTAATACTTTATGTAAATATAATTCATTTTCAAATTCAAATTTCAATAATCAAATTAGCTTGATATAATTATATAAGCCATTTATTTTAAACATATATCAGCTTTTAGAATACATGATAAGTAAATTATAATAAATTTATTTATTAATAATAACTTTATTAATTTTAAAATTTAAAAAAAGTAAAATATTTTATATTATTTTAAATAAAGGGAATAGAATTAAAATATTTTTATTATATATTGAAATTACATTATATTCAAGGTAATAAAAAATATATAAAAAATATCAATGCATTTCATTTAAAAATAATGAATTTTAATGTATAATTGAAATAATTATTTTAATATGATATAGTTTACTCTTCTAAAATGTATATTAATAAATCAGTGAATATTAATTATAAAAATTTATATTAAACATGTGTATTGAATCCAAAAAAATTTCATTTATCAAAATTGTATTATAATTTTAACGATTTTTTATAATACTTAATCGAATTTGAAAACTTTAACAATAAACAATAATAAAGAGAAATATGTGAAATTCAGTTATAATTCAAGAATATAGTGGAAATAATATTAAAAATTAGTTATTATTTATTTTAACCTTATAAAGAAATATTTAATGCAGGTCTATATTAGTAAACATATTTTGTAAATGAAATAATTTCATTCAATACATAAAAAATTATGAGAATTATAAAGGTTACCTTTTGCAGTTTGAAATCTCTGTGTAAATATCTATATTAGTTTTAGAAAATTTTGTATTTTTAAAATTTATTTTTAATTATTAGTAATAATAAAGTATTTTCTTAAACCTTATTAGTAATTCTTATTGATTCAAAAACTTTTTAGGTGCGAATATTATTTATCTATTTTATTTATTATTATTAAATTATATTTAACAATATTAGCATATTTAGATTTATTTGAAATTACCAATCTCTCTAATTTATTTTTATATCAACAGTGTGTATTACTTTAAAAATATTTTACATTTTATAAATATTTTTGATATATTACATTTTGTTTTTAATACTCATATTATTATAATTATTTGATATGAAAGAAATTACGATTTTATCGATATACTCAAAAAAAAGTATTTATAAGAAAAAAAATAAATAGATAACGTTAAAGTTTTTATTTTTTGAAATAGTTTATATTCGAGGATTTTACTTAAAAACAAATTTTTTACTTATTGCAATATCTGCGTAATTCGTTAACACTAATAGTAATTGAAAGAAACTTCATTTTATTTAAATTGATAAAATGTTGAAGTAAAAACACTTCTTGGAAAATTTGATTTGATTACATTGAAAGGCTTGAGGTTAATTACTTTCGTGACTATGTTCATCATCTGGCGTTTCAACTATTTAATCTGCAGCGAATATTTTACAAAGTTTAATTAGAGTTTAGACATTTTTTAGTATAAATCTGTTACATATACTGAGTGAAACAAAATGAAAAAAAAATTATTTTATAAACGCTTGTGATATAGCGTCTTAAACATTTACTGAGTATTTTATTAATTTTTCAAAAGATTTTGAAAATAAATTATTATATTTTGATGAATTTGAAATTGTATATGCTAAAACTGTATTAATATTATAACTATGTATAAATAAATTACTGCAAAATCATTGTTGAAAATAATCATTGAATTAGAGTTAGGTTTGCTTTTAAATTTTAATTTATAAAATATATACTATAAATTATATATTAATTTTTTTTTAGACAAGTAGAAAAGTATTCTCATACGACTTTTGGAAAATAAAATAATTTTGAAACGTATAGAATACTTGACAAGATATTTTATGGAATTGATTTTATTTAATAATTAATAAAATGCTAAAAATGAAGTGTATTATAAGGAATTCACAGTTTAATCATTACATGAATATAGCTAATTTAATTGAATTTAAATTAGATGTTGGATTTCTATGAGTGATACAATAGTAGTATTAACAATGTAAATGATAAAATTTGCCTTCATCTACATGAAAATTAATGTACATGCGAGTTTACAATTTGAATTATTTAGTTTGAATGCACGATGAAATGTTTGATCTTTAAGCATCTATTTTTCATAAAATTATATAATTAGCGTGCATAATACAAGGAAAAATATAGATAAAAAGCTAATCCTGTTTGGATATCAGTTTTACTAATCATTATTTTTAGTCATCTAAATCTGGGAATGATAGTTTGGAACAGCGATAGGTAATGTAGTAGCTAATCAAATTCAAAAGAAATAATGTGCTTTGCACGTGACAATTCACAATCGCTTAGAGCACTAAATTGTCTCTCTCTCTCTCTCTCTGTCTCTCTGCTCTCTAGAATCAGCCGCATATGTTTGGCTCTAGTTTTCAGCGCAATCACGTCAATTTGGATCCAGTAAACGTTCCAACGCCGAGGGACATATGCGACAAATTTTCCTCCAACAATTCTCTCACTCTATGGTTTTTTTTTTATTTTGTTTTTCTTCTTCAGTATACACGAAGTATCCATGAATTACTTTCAAGCGCGTATATTACGCATTTTAAGTGTTAAGATAATGTAACAGTAAAATGAAGTGATTTATCCTTTTACATTGTAATATTTTAATTATATTTTTCAAATTTAAGTTGATTTTATTTTTTACTTTCTCCAACTTCTTAATTTCTTACATAATATTTACCTTAGAGAATACTCAGATAGTATTTAAATTATAATTTGTTTTTATCTGAATAACGATTCAATTAATTTTAATTATTTAATCTTAAAAATCTTTTAATTTTATTTAATATTGAATTAAATTTTTTTTATTATATATATTTTATCGTTATATTATTTATATTATCCTTGGATATATTTTAATTATAAATAGAAAATAATCAAATATTTTCGTATTTTAGAAGTCAATAATTATATTAATAAATTGTAGAGTCATAAATTTATTGACCAAATATCTAATGTACATAAAAAATGATTAAAAAATTCTTAACAATAAACAATATAAAAGTAATAATATACTTTTATAATATAATAATTACTTTTTAATTTCAAGTTTCATATATATTAAATATAAATTACAAATTATGCATTATTTTCACATAAATTGGATTTATTGTTGATAATGTTATTTATAAATGATAAATGGTATCAAATACAAAATTTCTCATATAATAACTACATCTATATATCTCTGATAGGAATTATATTTTGCAATGAAATTTAAATTATAATCATATGCAAGTTAAAAAAAAAATGTAACTTCTCATTCTTTACAAAGTTTAATGTTGTTATCATTGAGTATTTGAGAAAGCATTTTAAACAATCTTCATTCGTTTATTATTTTCTTTTTCCCTAATCCTCTTCCTTTGTCTTTTTTTCATATTCCTGTAAAATTTTTTCTTCACAAATTTTTTATTTGTATTTTATTTTGTTTATATTTCTATATTATTGAACATCTTCATTCCTTAGTTCACTTTCGCTCATCAATCAATGAAGACAGATTCTTATTTCAACTTATGAACAGAGCTTTCTAAATTTTTTTCCAAGCAAATGGAGAATATTCAGCAATATAACTTTATAATCGAATTATATATGTATATACATATTTACATTTATTTATTTATATTTAATATTACCACAATAAATTTTATATAAATATTTGATGTTTGTAATAACAAATTATTACTCATACTTCATTAAAATATTACATATTTAAAAAAATCATTATAATAAAAAAAAATAAATTAAAAGTTATGTCTCATTCTAAATAATTTCAATTTTTTATAATTACATAAATATCATGACAAAGTTAAAAAAAGTGTTGTATTTCTAGTATTTAACGAATATTCCAGGTATTATATTAAATCTTTTTCTATGAAATATTTCACAATGTTAAACTTTATCTTTATATAACACATCAAAGAATTTCTTTTAAGAGAGACATTCTTTCTTTTTCATCCATATGATACTGACTTTACAATATTCATATTTTTCTTATTTTCAAATAATTTTTCTTTTGCGTCAATAGAAATATTCTTCAAAGTTTCTTTTTAATTTATTTATTCTCAACAAGAAAATCCGGACTTCAAAAAGAATGTAATTTTATAACAAACAAATAACCAAGTTATTTTTTTAAATTTTTTTTAAAGTTTATTATTTAATAAACATAAAATAAGTGTAATAGATACAATTTATTTTTATAAAATATCTTTTTATAAATTGAAATTATTTTAAATAAATCTAATTATAGTCTTATAGTGAATCTATGAATTTTTTTTTATAACCTATGAAATCATCCGAAAGCACAATAATTTTTTAAGTGAATTTCTCTCAATTATTTTTAAAGTACTTATATTATAAAATTTTTTTAAAAAAAATTGTCTTCAAAAATAATTATAATATTTCAAAATAAATTTAAGTATTATTCAATATTTAAATTTATGATCATTTGTTTTAAAAAAATTATGTAATAAAATTTAATTGAATGATGCTCTTTTCTTATTCACAAATTTTGTTATGTTTTAAAACTTTGCCCTAAATCATTTCTAGGTTACATTGCATCAAACTTATTTTGAAAAAATTTTTAATAAGAGATTTTTCATAAAATAGTCTTTCCGATAGCAATCAATTTTAATTTAGAAGGCTGTTCTTTTAAGATATCTGCAGTAGCAATACTTTTGCAAAGGATTTGGTTGAAAGCAAAAAAGATCTTTTGCGATGAAAGAATTGAAAAGCGCTTGATACGGCATGAAAAATCTTGACTGCAATGTAATTCGCATCTAAATTAAGCCTCGAAAGCTCGGGCCTTCGGGGCTGAAAGATAAGCTTTTCTTGCATTCGAATTTTGTCGTAGCTATGTCAACGGAAATGTAATCTTCAGTGATCAATAGAATCCTGATGATTTTACAAGAATTTTACTATTTTTTCTCATTTATTTTTGATGTTTTTCGCTTATACATAGCTATAGTTGTTACAAATGTTTCCTTTCAGTTTTTTTGAAGAAATTAATTTATGATGAATTGGGTTTTAAATAAATCGTAATTTATTCGTCAATGGTTTGAGTTAAGTTTGGAATTGTATTAAATTCTATAAACTTTGATGATGTTTAGTTCTAAAAATTTCTATAAAAAAATTGATTAGAAATTCTTGAACAACATCTAGACATAATTGAAATAAAAATGATAAAATTAATATTAATATTTTTCGAATTTACATATTTACAAATTAAAAGTCAAATTGTTTTTAAGAATCAAAATGTTACATTTTCTATCATTTTGATAAAGAGAATGATGTTAATTAATTTTTTTATACATATATATATATATAGTTAGAAGATCCAAAATTCATATTAATACCATAATAGTTAATTAAATTATTAAATGTTAATTTGAAAAATAATTTTATAAAATATTATCTTTATTTAATGAATTTTTAATTAAAAAAGGTTAATCATTATGTTTTCATAAAAGTATAATATAATATCTATTATGTATTTTCTTATTTTGTTTTATTTTAAATAATTTTATTAATAAAATATATTTTTACATACGATTATTTACACAATAAATGAAATTTTATTTTAAAGTTTTAAAATAATACGATAATAAATAATTATCATTAAATTATTATACTTTCTTAGAATAATTTTTCTTCTTTAATTTACTTATTTAATGTTTTAACTCTGTTCAAATAACGTACATGTATATAATGTAACAATGCATAAACTACAAGTTTTCTTAAATCAAGAGAGTAAAGGTTTTTTTAAGCGTTACCTCAGTTTAAATTGAAGTAATGCTTGTACAGCATCGTGCATTTCAGCTTAGATACGAGAAAGTATAAAACTATGTAATAAAAAATTAAATGGATCTTGATCAATTATAGTACGATATATTTAATACTTTTGTACAACTGGTAGTTACAATGAGGACTAAGAATGAGGACTTAGAGGAGGACAATAACCGTTAAAATTTAAAAGTGTCATTTGCATGTCTCGAAGGTTGAACAGAGTCACTAATTATACGCATTTAAACCAGTGGCAAGAAATGTCATCGGATTTTCTCATGAAAAAGGTCGACAACAAGGGGAAAAGAAAAAAAAATCCTTAAAATAAGGGGAATGTCACATGTGGGCTGAAGTTGTTCTTTCCAGAGTTGCGTATATATGTGAATCAGTATTCAGCAATTTTTACAACAATAGAAATAAATGGCACTAAGTTTTTGTTCTTCGATATCTGTCCAAGTCGTAAATTCTTTCAATGGAATGGGGAAGTTGAGATTATAGTCAGAAATTCGTGTCTTCCAGTTCATTGATTCATTAATTTCTTTTCATATATTATCCTTCATGATAACAAATTTATATATATGGTTATAAGAAATAAATTGTGTAGCATTTGCATAGATATTCTATGCAAAATTCGTCTAAACTGCGAAAAAATTTAATTCTGTCTTTTCTGTTTCTATCCTTATTCAAATATGAATATCAGAGTAAAAAATTTTTCATGATGCTGTGTAAAAAAAATTTATGACTTAGAACAGGGATAAAATATGTAAAATCTGCATGCGTTCAATAATTTTGAACTGCAAATAGAAATTTTTGGCTTAAAAAAATATGTATTAGATAATAATTAATTTGACATTAGAAATCAATGAACTGAATTAAAAATTATAAATTTAAACGAATAATTAACATAGTCGTCGAAAAAATCTTTCTTTTAATAAAAAACAGTTATACTTAAAAATATTTATAAAAATTCTTATTGTTCTTTTAAGAGCAAGAACAGATAAGATTCTTTTTTTGTGAAAATTTATTTCTTGTTTAATATTTACGATGTTAATCCAATATCATAGATGAAAATAACAACAGTGAATTGTATATATTTGCATGAAAAATAATTTGACGTAAGATTCAGAATTTTAGAAAGGTAATCTAAATATATAATAGATAATAAATAAAGAAAAGGCAGTTATTATAGTGTACGATATTCGTCATTTTATTTTATTATATTCCATATATGTTATACATTAAACACTTCAATTTTCATGTTTCTATTAAATATTCAAATTTTTTATTTTTTTAAATTTTATCTGAGCATTTTATAGATATAAATTATTTTAATAAACTATTGTTTAAAATGTCATTTAAATCATTATATTGCAGAGTAAATTTTAAACTCTAAACTTAAAGATCAAATACATCTATTTTAATTTTTAAAAATATAATTGATAACAGTTTTTTTTAATTACTTTAAATATGTTAAAAATATTAATAATGAAGAAATTGATAAAGACAATAATTTTGACTTCAAAAGATATTTTTATACAATTATGCTCTTTATTGGAGAAACAGTCAGTAACAAAAAATACCAGAACCACTCACTTATGCATAAAGTACACCTGTATTTATATTTCACGAAATACATTAGTACCTATAATTATCATGAAAAAATAGCAATCACCTGGTGTATTGGCGAAGGAATATTCTCAAAGATTTATATTTTTATTTCTGTGAATTTGTGTTGTTCTTCGGCCACTGTTTGAACTTGTAACGCTTTGACGAGCCCATCAAAATTATGTAATATAGTCTTTCGATCTGCAGAAGAAATAGAGTTTAAAAATAGCTTTATAGTTACATTCTAAAAAAAAACAGCACAAAGAATATTTAGAAGAACCAGTAAAAAAAGTCCATTTAATTAAAGTGCTGACATCTTCTTGAAAATAAAAGATGAATTCATAAATACGATGGCCATAAAATGGCTATGTACACATATTTACCATTTTGGCGAAAATATTAATTGAAGTATCGATTGACTTCATTGGTTTTTGATTTGCAAATAAATATTTTTATATTTCAAATATAATCATAAATTTAACGGATATGGTTATTTAATAATCGTATCTTAAATAAGATACATTGTCTATATTGTTATTTTAAAAATATAAATGATAAATGTTTCGTAGTAAAGTGGAAATGACAACGATAAATTCGTTTGATAAATTTAATTAAAATTAAAATATAGATTAAAAAACTTTAATAATTGGAAAATGATGTTTTTATTTTTTTTTTAATTTATATTTATTAAAAAAATTTATTTAGTTGAATTTTATAAAAAATATATTAATTTTTTTTATTACAAAAATGAAATTTATTAAAAGCAATATTCTTCATTCTTCGAATTTTTAATTATTATTTAAAAAATAGACAGATTAGACGACTGTGTCGATAGTCATGATATATATTTAACATTTTACAAAATTATTAAATCCATGCAGATTTTCAAAAATAAAAAAAAATGTTCATGAAAGTTAGCTCAGCATAATATATCTCTTTCAATTACTGCAACATAATTGACTCGATTGTGCAGTTACATCAATATATTATATATTTATATTTGAGGAATATGAATAATTAAAATATATTTCATACATATTGAGAGCTTATGTATTTGCCTCGAAACAAATTATTATAAACTCATGTGGAAATGGGTGACGAGAGGGCTCCTTTCGGCCTTGACGGGTCAAGGATAGAGTCGAGCACTCAACAAAACTTAGAAAAAAAGTAACGCCGGGATAAGCGGAAGCCGGTCTGCCAGGGATTTGGAACGTTGCTTACAGATGTAGTCAATAAAAAGAAACAAGTTTTAATAAATAAATGCCACCGGGGAGGTGTACTTTAATGAGCAGCTCACTTAGGTACATCCAAAATCGATGATACAGCGTGTAACGATCATTGATTTAATTTTAAAATCGAATAATATAATAATTTAATTTGAAGCCGCTAATACCCGAGGGAAAAAAAGTAGTAATAGTTTAATATTTACAATATTTAAGTTATGCTTATTCGCCTAGGGACTGCCGGATGGGTCACGAACATCAACAATAATAATTTCGACCCGGATACACCAAGGGCATTATTCGAAATTCGAGTAATTATTTTAAATAATTACTTTAAAAATTTCTATACATGCAAAGAACCTTCGGATAGTGAGCAGTTTTCGGTTTTTTGTTTTTTCTTTTAACGAATACGGTCAAATAAATAATACCACGTGGCAGGAGAAAACAAATGTAAGCTGCAACCATGACGACGCTATAACAAAAACCAGCTGACAGTATTACTAACGACGAACTTACTGAATCCGGGGAACGGAAGGAACAGGGGGCGGTTCACCAAGGGCGACTGAAGAAGAGCCCTTAATGCAAGGGAGCTCGACAAGAGACAAGATTTCGGACAGAGAATACTTCTGGCTACAGAAGGGATGGTTTGACTGGAAGCAGTCTAACCCTTAAGGATTGAATCGTCAAGAAAACATGGTCGGTGCGGGTGGTTTGTCGCCAAGGTAACTTGATGACGTAAATTCGGTTAGAGGATGCTGATACGTAATCGTGAACAGCGGGCTAGGCGGAAAGGATGGTGCGGTCGGGATCGAGGACAGAGGGATTCTGCTCCCGAATTGGACGCTCCGAGATGCGACATCACCTCGGTTTCTTGGCTCTCGAGGTGCGCGCACGCTGATGCATATTCGGTTGCGAGCGCTGATTCGCCGTGAAAGAGTGGCCCGCTTGTGACGGACTTAGCCGAGTGACCGTCGTTTCCTTTTTCTCCCGGGCCCTTTAATGGCTCGTCGTGTATCGTTACACGAGCCAACATGGTAGACCAAACGCGGGAGAAGCTTCAAGGGGGTAAGGGACCATCCCAAAGATTCTAGCAACGAGCAAGTCTCGTTGCAAATGTAAAAAATTGAATTTTTCAACATTGAAGGAAAGTATTAATAGTATAATAAATGTGTGTATTTAAGTAGTTCAAACCACCCCTAAATACTTAAAGTTAAATATGAAGAGAAGAGAAAAATATAAATGCGCCTGACACTGAAATATAAGTTGGTGAAAAAAGCAAGAGTCCTTTATTTTGGAAAAAAAAAGGTGATAATGAATAAAAAAAAGATACAGCGAGTTATGAGCTTCCAATTTTTTTTTCCAACGTCTAAACAGAATAAATTACCATCCAATTTTTGAGTCTGTTTTCTTGTTTGTCACTTGTGCGCAACCCCAGATCTCCAGCGCCTCCACGGAGACGTCACGTGCAAACAATTCCGGCTCTGAAGCTCACTGCTTTTGACGCCCCGTTTTTCCCGAGGTTTATAAATCACTCTTATTTTCTATTTGGAGCTTTTCTCTGATTTTCTAGGTCATCTTTAGTGCGGATAAAGGCCTCTTTGTAATGACGTGCATGCAATAAATGTGTTCCATAGCTTGACCGAGTCCCACATACTTTTGTGGTGTTCGGAAAATGCCATTTTCTGGCAGTCGGCTGAAAAATGCTGCATTGGATACACGAGAGTTTTAACGATTTACAGTCACTTAGGCTCTCCTTCTAATACTGCGGACTTTTCGATTCTAGGGGCATCCCTTTGTCACTTTGGCTATATTCGTGACAAAAGTTTGAATGGCTATTTGATGAGCATCAAACATTAAAATCGCTGACAATGACAAGCGCATACCTTTACTGCTGTTGCATACTCGTGTTTGAACATACCGAACTGCTTTTGCAGAATTTATGTGGATCATATATTTTCATCTCTATATACATAAGCAATAAAGTTTATTAAGGTCTCAAAATTATTACATATGGAAACGGTTTTATAATATTCACTTTACTGGAATTGGTGATTTAGTAGAACGAAAATTTTGCCCTGTTTACTTATGAAAGTAAACAAAGAAAAGTTACAAATTAACGCACATTTATCAAGTATCTGAGTAAGTGTAGACGCGCGGTAGAATAAACTGCTTCACTCCATTCCGTAAAAGAACGAATTTCAAAATGAGGAGCATTCCAAGATCATCAATATATATATTATAAGTATACTTAACTTTCTGTTTTATTACTAATGTCATCGATCATATGAGATATTTCATTGCGAAAATCTATTATAATGATTATTTAATCATCCCGAAATTAATCTACAAATTTTAATGTATCATTTACTGATCTTTTATACGTTACATATATTATTTTTTATTCAAGTGTTTTATAAATGTTTTATGGATGCCAACATTTTATATCTCCTATCTTTTTAACATTGTTTTCATAATTATTGAAATTTTATTAATAATGGTTTTCAATTTATTAAAAAATAACTCCAGAAATGTGTATTTATTTCTCAATACCATGATAAAATGTTGAATAATTCAAATTTGATTGTTTTTTATTTCATACTAATATAACAGATTTGAAACAAAACTTCTTTTTATAATATTATTAATGTAAATAATTACTTAAATATAAATTTATCATATAAATAATTTTATGATTATACGCACGAACATGTTTGTAAATTATGAAAAAAATTTTATTTCGATTTTTCTCTAAAATTAAGTAATATTTAAAAAAAAATAAAGATAACTATAATTCAATTTATTATTATGTTACTTATTGCAATAAAGAACGTCATTTAAAGTGCATTTACAAAATAAGATAATTGATCTATGATAATAAGTGAGTGACCTAATTGTGTTTATACAATTTGTTTTAAGAATCGATGACATTATATTAACATATATGGATCTAAATAGGTATATACAATTTTAATTTTTTTACATGATATACATAAATACTAACTTAATAAAAATATGTATTGATTCTTCATTAAAATTTTGAAAAAAGATCATTTTAAGAATTTTTAATTAGTTAATTATGGTATAAATATGTATATGTGAATAATAATATTTTTATAAAAATTTTTTTTATAATTTTTCAATACACATATAATCTTTTTAATTGAAATAAAAAAACTTTGAATTTTGTATTTAATGTAGGATTTTTATGTAGAAATGTATTTCGTTACTTACATATCTTTTTTTAAATCATATATTTATTATAACAATTACTTAATAGTATAACATATTCTTATATAAATATATATTACTACTAAAATTCAATTATAAAAGAGTGTAACGTTTTAGAAAAAGTATTAAATTATATGTGTAAAGTTTTCTACTTCATTGTATTTACAAAATAATTTGAACTATTGGATGTCATCCAATTTCTATTATAATTACGTATTAATATACAGTATGAGTTATTTTAAATAAAAATTATATAAATATTGTTTAATGTAATATATGTACATGTAAAAGTTATATCAAATTTTAATCAATGCTATTTTACAAATAAATTTCAATGTTTATTAACTGCTATTATTCTCAGTTTTTATTAATAATATTCCTTAATATAAATTATATTAATTGTATGAAATCTAATGACTCGAATGTGTATTAATGACAGGATTATATATGCAGTTACATATTTATTGCAAATAGTAAAATAAAAATGTTACTATATGTATATATAATTTAAAAATTATTGATATGAATAACTACTTAATATTAATAAAATATTTTTTAATTATCGTAATTAAGTAAGTATAAAAAATCTCTTTTTTATTTGTTTTAAATTTGATAAAAAGTTGTATTAAATATTATCGAGAAATAAACATTTTATCGAGTATATATATCGTATAAATATATAATAATATCAACACAAGAAATCTCAAAGACATCTATTTCAATTAATTTTCAAAAACTAAGTATTGAAATTAAACAAAAAATCTTAAATTTCTTTTTAATTTTAATAATAAAATGCTAATGGCTTAACATATTAAATACTTAGTTACACTTTTTGATTGGTTTCCAAGTAAATTTCTTTGTATTCGTAATTTTTCATGTGATTTTACGTATTGTCATCCCCAGTGTCTTATTAACAATTTTTTATTAACTTTTATCTTCACGATTAATGGATGTCTCTTGGTAAATATTTCTATCTGAATTAACTTTCATTCTTAAGAATCACAGATTTACTTCATGATTTTAATTGCAAAATATGGACGTGTCTTTCTTTTGGTTTACGCGATTCTTATACTTTCTATCTTCTAATTATATTATTATCAAATAAATCTGCCATGAATTTTTATTGTGATACGTGATATTTATTCTTGAAAGCATATCAAATTTATTGGAAACAATACACGTATTAGAACATGCAATGAAACAATAAATCTCATAAACATAATTCTTTTTATTTGGTTTTTAACCCTTGCAACTACCATACCAAATGATACTACGACGGCTGCATTAATAATAATGCTCATTCACGAAAATATTATACGTCTCTTGCTGTCGAAATAAAAAAGAATTTTTTATACTCCAAAGGAAATAAATACGCATTTCATTATGTAACTGGTGTAATACAAATATAGGTTTAAGATTAATGCATTTTTTTTCTATTTCAATTACTTTTTTCTTTGACCTTTATATGGTTACGAATAACTACTTTCTGCATCTTTTCATTCCATTTTCCTACATTAGGCATTCATTCTTTCAGTGATTATCTCAATTACGTTTTCAGATAATATGTACTTTGAAAATATAAAAATTTTGATATAATTTATTAGTTCTACATTTAATTCATCTAATGAATACCAAATACATAATTTTATTACTTCTTAATTTTATAGCTCATTATACTTTTTTATTATAAAAATTAGTTTAGAAATCATATATATTAAATTTATATTGCGTTTGAAATTGTAGTAAAATATAAAAATTCTACTTCAACAATTTTTAATTTTTATTTATGATTAATTGAAACTTAATTATTATTAATTTGAAATCTATCTTTGTCCTTACTTAATTGTTGATGTATCATTATTTCTTTAATGTAAATCATCAATAATTTTACTGTACTATATTTACTAATATTGAAATACTTTAAAGAATTAAAAGACAATAATTACTTATTGAAAAAGTTTCATATCATTAGCTTTATGAAGAAATCAGTGAAAGATCCTGAATACAATATAATTATTAATGCGAATATCTACTAATACGTAAGCGCACGCGCACGCACACATGTAATTCTAT
Source organism: Eupristina koningsbergeri (assembly GCA_018907245.1). Lineage (NCBI taxonomy): Eukaryota > Metazoa > Arthropoda > Insecta > Hymenoptera > Agaonidae > Eupristina > Eupristina koningsbergeri. The sequence continues at coordinate 2,305,297 of JACCHV010002775.1, forward strand.
TACATGATTTACATTATATTCTTTAAAAGTAAAAGTTGGGTGTATATTAATAAAAACAGTTGATCAAAATGATATTTTCTTTTAATTTAGTCTTTCTCGGATATTTATTATTAACTTTTTTTACTGATTAAATGAAATATTCTTACAAAAGAACATTTTTTTTAAATTGAATATCACACATTAAAGATGAAAATTATCCATATTTTCTCAAGAAAATCGTGCTTCCTCATTTAAGAAAATATGTGTAATGCTTATCTTAATATTAAATAAAACAAACGAGGACATGTCAGCAAATAAATAATGTAGCTACTTTCACATATTACGTTTCACAATAAAACGATGTATTTATGATTGGAATATTATGAACGACGAATAAAAAAGGATAAACAACTTCTTTGAAGGATAGAAGATATTCTTCCGGCGAAAGACTTTGAGTCCTTGTGAGTATCTCGAGATGAAATAATATTTATGGCATTTTATGGAATTGGCATTGCAATGACGTCAAATTGTAATTCAATTGTAATTTGACGTAAATTTTTTCCTTCAATAATAATTTTGAAAAATTGACACATGTAATGATAATGTATCATATCCTTTGTCAGAGTATAGTAATTTTTATATTTGTGTATCTTAAAAAAATTTGTTGTTTCATAAAGTTAATTGAATAATAGCTCATATATATTTGGAATGGAACCATTGAATTCAGATTTTTAAGAATGTTTGTGAAAATTTTAAAATATTTATAATTAGTATAATTTTTGTGGATAATTATAATTATATAGAAGTATTACTTTTATTAAACATTTGTAATTTAATTATATGATTAATTTTTTGACATATACTGTATTTTACGAAAATTAAAGAAACTAACAATAAATAGCATTAATATTTTTAGTAGTATTTTTATGTTGGTATTATTATTTAAAATAAAGTCTTTTATCCGAATTGTAAAAAATTTATCACTTTCAAATTCAATAAAATTTTCTTTGTATTTCGATTAAAGAACAAGTTAAATATACGGAAATAAAATATACACATTTTACACCTAAATCATCATAAATTATTTTATAATTTATATATACAATTTCACAAATTTTTAAATTTAAATACATTTAACATATTATAGAATATAGATTACATTTAATTATATCTATAGTTGTACAAAAAGTGTAAATATAGTAACTAACTATAACTACATATCTGGAAATAATTATACGTATAAATTAATTGATTTATTTTTTTTTCAATAAAAATTAATTAAAATCACAGGTGTATTAAAATATTCACATATAAATTTTCATATTTATTTCATGATACAACTTTATTTTCATAATATATTACTAAAAAAATTCATTATAAGCGATATTTGAATACAAAAAGGAATTATATTTTTTTTAATAATAAATATTAGATTAGATTTAAATTATACAATGCTTGGTAAAATCAGTATTACTCATATATATGCATAATGAATAAAAGAAAAGAGCCTTAAGGTCAATACAAATAATCAAATTTTAAAATAATTTTATACATAAAAAATGAAACAAATTTATTTCTTTTGTTAGTCTTTGTATATAAATATTTGATAAATTTGAAGTGGATAAATATTGAAAATTGTACGTAGCTTTTATGTATTATTTTGATATTGATAGAAAATATTTATAATTATTTTATATAATAAATACATTTTTATTTTGTTTATATAATGATAAGTTTGTTGCAAATTTTTTATTTAATTTAAAGTAAGAAATAGTTTGAAATTATTTTAAGCCTTTAATCGTTAGATTTTGTTGTGAATTTGTATTATTAAATCGTTCTTTTATATTTGTTGATCTTTTCAAAACAAATATAATCTATTTGGGTCAGTATTTATAAATACAAATATTCGATAAAATTAAAATTAAATAAATAAACTTTTGAAACTAAAATAAATAAAATAAATAGTGGTTTTTAATTTTCTGATATAAGCTATATGCATCCGTATAATCAAGAGTGTATATTTATTAATTATTAATAGATACTACGATCTGCATCTATGAATGGAAGCTGCTAATAAAATTTTATTTTTAATATTTCATATTTTGTTATGTATTCAAATATACGAATAGATATTTAATTTTAAGAAAAAAGGGATATAAAAAGTAAAGAGGATTTAATCTAATATGTGAGTGACAGATTGTCCGAAATACCGGACTTTAACTTAAAAATGAAATTATGTGATATAATTTACTTGGATTTATATATTACATATCACGTCGTACTACAGATTTGATAGGAGCATAGATAAATATTCAAGGAAAAAAGTGTGTGTGCGCGCGCGCGTATGTGCGTACGCGTATATTTAAATATATTTTCATGGAATATTACGGGAAGACAAAGAATTTGGAAGAGTTATATTGAAGGTATAGTATTTTATGGGGTTGATCAAAAAGAAAATATAAGAACAGAAAGCACGTCTCAGGTGGATAATTATAAAATCTTCATTCGGTAGCGGTATAATTAAGATAAAATAAAATAATAGTAGATTTTATGTTAATACTTGCGATATTTACGATTAATGATATACGGTCGATTATTATTTATTATTTTTTATTTTAAATCATAAATATTTTTATATTAGTATTTATATATAACATTTTTTAAAATTTGTAACTAAAGGGAATTCAAATTATGTAAAAATGAAATAATAATGAATATGAAGCATTAAAAAAATTATTAAAAAGAAAATTGTTTCCAGAAATATTAAGATGTTATATATGTAGTATTACTCCTCAATGAGCAATACAAATGTAAGATATAAAGATATCTAAAAGAATATTATTATTTTATAAGTTATAAAGAATGAATAATTTAAAAAAATCAATATATTTTATTATTATATTGTATAAACAATATTATATCAAATTTTAATTTTCAATTTGTCCCAATTATATTAAAGTTTTTCAATATTTTTGTAAATTTTAACATCTCATGATTATGTGAAATCAGATCATTTCAATTCAATACAACCATAAAAGTATTTTATTTAAATCCCAAGTTTTTTTAAACTTATTTAATAATTTTAATGTATACAATTGAAAAGAAAGCAATATCACAAGATCATTGATAAAAGAAAGATTAAGTGTTTGAGACCATTACATCAATTAGGAAAAATGTTTTTCTAATTTTCTACCGAGTTTGATAATCAGTTTTATAATCATTTTAGGCTTTGAATATTTTATCAGTGATATATATTATTATATAAAAAAAAAAGTCTTTGAATTTAAAGGATTTGCTTATTTTATAACGGTAGAGATAAAAGCGTTTTTCTAATTCACATTTTCAACTATTCAACGATGTATAAAAATCAGTTTTTATTAATTTTAATTAGGAATTAATTTATTAAGTATTTTAATTAAATAATAAACAATTACTGGAGCAATATTAGTATAAATTAGAAAATAATAAGAGATTAAATAGAAATTTAATTATTATTTTTTCAATGAAATAAAATGTACATATATCAATATAGAAAACTTCCTTACGGGTGTAATATTTAAATAAAACACAAGTTTTATTAATATGTTGCGGCAACGTTTCGATAACTTTCGTTGTCTTCTTGAGGCCTAATTTATTAAAAATTTTTTTTTTATATAATGCAATTTGAAACCATTACAATATAATAAATATATAAAAGTACAAATTTTGTTTTTACCTTAATATATCCGAGCAGTGATATTTTTGCACGACTTATGTTGTCGATTTGTCAAGTTCGAATACACCAGAGTACATTTACATCGAGGATTATCTCTCAGCTGTGTGCCGCGTCATCAATGACGTCAGATGCTTATATAGAGTCCGTTTAACATTTTCGTGTCCTCATGTTTGTTTACAGTATTAATATTTAATTGTATATGAAGCATTTCCGAGATTTGTCTTTTTCTATAGTTATTTTTTCTGTCAAAAATTGTAACGTTATCCCAATCAATAGTATGTTCATTATTTTGCAAGTGCAACTGTATCATGGAATTGGTGTTGTATTGTTTTTTATGCTCGCAAATACGTTTTTTTAAAGTACATTTTGTTTCGCCTACATAAGTAGCATTGCAATCTTTACATTTTATTTTATATACAACGCTAGCTGTTTCCCATTTTTTTTTTTGTTTATCTTTGCCCAATTTTATAATATGATTTAATTTATTGTTAATTTTAGGCACGGTGTTGATGTTATAATTTTTTAATATGTTGCAAATTTTCTCATAAAATTCATGTACATAAGGTATTGAAATTATATTGTCAAAGGTTTTTTTTGGGTTGTTGTTACGAGAATCATTGTAATTAATTTCTCTCAGTTTGTGTCTAATATGTTTATTGTAAAAGTAAGGAGGATAATCATTATTATATAGAATGTTACACAGTTTGTTTAAATTATCATTGTGGTAACTTTTGTCCGATAATAAAACTGCCTTGTCTACAAGGTTATACACAATATGTTTGTCTAATCGAGTGATGTGAACGAAAATTAATAATTCCATTAGAACACATCGGTTTTTGATACCAATTTGTTAGAATTCGGTTGCTAATATTATGTATGGTAATATCGAGGAAGTTTAAATGTTTTGATGTTTCTACTTCATGTGTAAACTATAAATCAAATTCGTAGTCTTTGACTATTTTTAAAATAAGGTCAAGTTTGCTGTTTTTTGTATACAAAAAACAGTATCATCTATATATCTATAATAGAAAACAGGAGAATAGTTATGATAGTTTTTTAGAGCCATAAGACACTCACTCTCTCTCCAGATTACCATATCTACAAAAATATGGGCGATATGTTAGAGCCCATTAGAGAACCAAAAATTAGTTGATAAATATTACAATTAAAAGAGAAATATGTGCTGTCAAAAAAAAATCTAGTTATTGCTATCATTTCAGTAAAGGGGATTTTGCAAGCATTATTAATATAGAAAACGCGCCTTTCTAGACTTAGGATTACAAGCTCCTTGGTGATGTTTGTAAACAAAGAGTTTACGTCAAGCGAAAGGAACATATGATTGTAGGGGACGTAAATGTTCTTAATCTTATCAATAAGATCAAAACTGTTGTATAATTTCGGACTATGGAGGTGGGATGCATTTTTTAAGTGAAAATAATAGAATTTTTTAAAGAAAATGCGTAGGACAATTGAAACTAGAAATAATTGGTCTCAATGGTATGTCAGGTTTGTGTATTTTGGTGAGTCTATATGCTTTAGCTAAACTAGTATGTGATTAACAAATCTCGAAAATGTTGTATCGTTTAAGTTTTTAAAAATAGTTTGTACATTGGATTGGAGTTTAGTTAGCGTATTTTTTTCAATTTTTTATAAATTTTGTTGTCTCAAAATAATTTTTGCATTTTCAAAAAATAGTCCAATATATTCGTAACAACGGTGACATTACCTTTATCTGCATGTGTACAAAATATTTTTTTTTTCGATTAAAAAATTTTTTAGTTCTGTCAATTTTTGAGAGTAAATTATTTACATTATATGTATTTTTATTAGCTTTTATGAAGGTGTATTTGATGTTATTGATAATCATCTTTCATATGTCTCTTTTTTTGTTATTATACATATTAAGAATAGGTAATGCAGTCTCAATATTTTTGATAACATTAACCGCGTCATTGCGTGATATACCCCTGATTATTATGTTGAATTTTGGTCCGAGAGATATGATATCAACAACATAGTCCGAAAGTTGACAGTCAGATATATTTTTTGATACATTTTTCTTTATAATTAGTTTTATTGTTATTATTGTTATGTCTTGTTAATATGTATAATTTTTTCTTTAGTTTTATGCTCTGTTTTTCAAACAGTAAATTACATTTGAGCTCAACGTTATTAAGAAATTGAGTTATCATAGTTTGGTCTATGTCAATATTGTTTATGTTAGATATTAATTCATTAATTTTTTCTTTTAATTTTTTTTTTATATGAATATCCGTAATAATTATTTTTTGTTAAATAAAATTTTTTGTTAAAATTCTTAATAGTTTTTTCTAATTTAAGTTGACATGTCTTAGTATAAACAAACGTGGATTTCAAAAGGGGCATGTGTCGAGTGATGTTTACAGGGATGATATATTAAAATGTACATAATTTAATGTAATTTTATATGTATAATCAACAAAAATGTCTATATATGTATGAGAACATATTAATTATGTAGTCTCTTTAGGAAGATTAAATTTTATAAAATAATTTCGGCTTGTTATAATAGAATAATTTAAAATTTCAAATATTACAAATTAACAAAATTTCATTTTATACGAGTATTTAAATGTGCATACATCCTCTTCAATTACCCATAAATATATTATTTAACATTATGCTATAGAATTGTGTGATAGGTCGACATTAATTACAGTATATAATAAAATATAATAAATATGCATGATGTTTTATAGTAAATTTGAATAAGTATTTTTACACACAAATTTTCTTCTAATGCTAAAAAGTAAATTTTTTATTTCAAAATGGTTTCCCAATAATTATTCTGCTACTTTTTTGTATAAAATTCTTAAAGTATATTCCAAAAACTCAAAATATTAAAAGTATTCAAAAAAAAACTTTTTAATGAATATAAAAAAATATGTAATTATCCAAATTAATTTTTAAAATTAAATTTTCAATAAAGATATATCTGGAAATGTGATTAAAATATATCTTGAATGATTTTAAAGTAAAAAATAAACCGAAAGATGTTTTGAAATTATATAATTATAAATAAATTAAGTGAAGCAAAGAAATATATGAACAAATAAAAATTCTGTAAAGTATAAAAGAAATTTTAAAATAGTAATGTCTGATATAAATAATTGAAAATAGAATTAGCGTACCTAAAAATCAGGTACATTATAAATAATTTATTTATTTATTGCTAAAATGTTTCGAATTTTTTAAATCAAGTATTTTTAATAAATAATACTTTTATATTTCAGTGCTGACTACATAAGTAAAAAATTATGAATCACTCTTTAATTGTTAGTGATTTGAATTGGATAGAATAAAAATTATGATAAATAATTTTATAGTAATTTAAATAAAATTTTTCATGAAGTATATAAAAAATACAAGGAATAGCCCATGACCTCAAATAAGCCAAAAATATCACATACAAGAAATAACAAGAGATTGTAATGTAAGAGTGAATGTACTAAAGTGTCTCGCAACAGACAATACAGTAGACTTTAAAATTCTGAAAAATATTCAAAAGTCAATACTACCAGGAAAAGATGAATTTGTCTAGATAATTTATTTCTTGAGCTAAATAACATCCGAAATTGATGCTACACATACAAGTATGATTATGAATTATTTTAAAAGTTTTTCAAAATAACCTAGATTTTAGGATTTTAGTAAAAACTAATGATATGTTACTAGATTATACATGCATGTAAATATTAATTACTTTTAAAATTCTGTAACATATTTTTTGTATATATATAGTTTAAATAAAAGTTTAAAAGTGTGTGGTAAAAGTAGGATATATTAGCAATTTTATGATAAAAAAGACTAAAATGGTAATCCATGAGAATAATACGCATAAAATAAGAAGAAAATTTAAATAAATTCATATTACTAGCTATGAACATAAAAATGTACAATATATAATGTAGAGGCATAAACGAAAAAAGTAGAAAGCATTTATTATCTGTCAACATAATCTTTCTCTTCTCTGTTATCCTTACTATACTTTCACGTATATAAAACATGTTTATAATATACAAGAATATAGAAATAGACAATGTCTATAACAATATTTATTAAATTAATTAAATATAGAAATCTTAAAAAATTTCTCATGTCACTAATAATAATAAATCGTTTAATTTAAAGCTATATAGCAAATTCAAAGTAAGCAACTATAGAAAATATTAAACTCAAATACACAAATCCAAAAGGATAAATGAGGTATATCGTGTATATATGAAAGTATAATACAAGAGAATTCACCCAAATATATTTATAAAAAAAATAGGTACTTTTAAGTTTTTGATTTGACTAAAAATTTACATTTAATGACTCTCCATTTGATTTGTAGAATAAAATTGCTAATAAAAAAACCTCAGGTACCTTAAAAGTAATAATTAGATGATACATAGCTTTTATTTAAAACAATCAATTGTGTGAAAATATTGTGTAGTAAATAATTTGTGTTATTTCATTGAGCATAATAATTTATTTGATGGAGATAATATTTAAGTATTTAAACTATTTAAATATTGAAAAATGACAAACTTACGAATTTTTTAAATTAATTAAAAAACTGTTTATTTTTTGGAGACGTCTACTTTTTTAATTTTCTAATAGATTTATATAAAATTATATTTTCTACCTAACTATATTAACTACGATTCATCCATGGATACTTAGTTTTAAAATTACAACTATTTATTTTATAATAAAAGAAGTAAAAAATACATTTTTTTGCTATAACTGTTCATAAAAAATTAGCCGGTAGATATTACGAGTGGTATTTTAAAAAAATAATAAACTACTGCTTTTTTTTTACGTTTTGTAATGCAAAAAAATTGTTGTATTTTGACAATGTCACAAAAGTGTTGTATTGCTTGATCTATTAAATTACTTTCATTGTCCAAAATATTTAATCAGTTGTAATTCATTATAATGTTAATATACGAATAAAAATATAGGTTTAATATAATATAATATTATTCATGTGAATAATAAACTTAATATTTTGTATCAATTTTTGTAAAGAAATTAGAATTGAAATGTATCTAGGTTACTAATGAAAATCACTACATTTTTATTTTTACAAAAGTTATCGAATCTTATGTATGGCGAAATAATGTATCCCGATGAAGAAATATTGCATCACATTTCCTGAACTAATTGATTGAGAAACATTGCGAATGGTCCATAAGTACTTTGACTCTTTAATAAATAATGGCTATGGGTAAAACTTGCAAGTAATCAGAAGAATCGGTATTTTAGTACAGCTGTTAGTATTTGTATGAATCTGGATTTGTATTTGTATGTATTTGTAAGATAATGAGAGTAATTCATTTGGATCAGAAACATCTTTTTAACACACTATTTATATTATATATTATGCGTGTTTCATTCTTGAATATTCCGTTAGGGTTGGCATCACCCTATTTTTATATTTCAACATTATTTTCTATTGTTCTTTTGCATTTTATGACAATTGCAATTTATTACCAAAATTTTTAGATTGAAAGGAAAAAATCACGTGCGAATTATTTACGTAAAACCTTTGTTTACGTTTTAAAAACATTAGAACTTTTATTTTATATTTACCCCAAATATAATTCATTTTTTAAAATATAACGATTATTTTTATCTCAATAAATTATTTATACTTCAAAGAATTTTTAAAACTAGCAGTCCATTTATTAATTTTTTAAATTGAATAAATTTGAAGTAAATAGTAGTAAATGAATAAAGTTTCTAAATTTTTAAATCGCATTTTTTATATATTACAGTTATTTTTAGTGAAAATCATTTGTAAATATTTTTTTATAGATACATCTATAACTCAATAACATCATATACAAAGTTTATTACGTTTTAAAATCAATTCAATTTTTAAAACATGATCATGTTCTAGTTTAAAAATATATTTTATATACAGTATCTGGAATATTAAACACCTTCTCTTCAAAATAGCATTTTTCAAAACAAAATGATAATAAAGTTTTATCAAATATTATATTAAATATTATAAAATATTTGTAAGTTAAATATTTTTTTCGATAAAATCATTATTAATTGATAATATATGTGATATTCTTACATAATTTTTTATTTTTTTTAATAATTAAAAATTTTTGCTTACAAAATTGTATTATTTACATATAAAAAAGATTAATGATTTAGAATGATTATTTTGTTTAAAGTAGATATCGTATTCCCACATATAAATATAATATAATATTATATTTATATTATACTGTATATATATTACTGTATAAAATAAATATAATATAATATTATATTTATATTATACTGTTTATATATTACTGTATAAAATTAATAGATTCACCAAAAAATAAATCATATATGAATTATTTAAATAGCTTACATTCTTAAGTAAATGGTTTGGCTTTAACAATGTATTACGATTAATATAGATAATAATAATTGCATATTGACTCAAATGTTTTGCATGTAAAAATACGTTTTACGTAAGTAATGGCGTTAATATAGAATCCATAAAGTTGAAAATTTATTTGTAAAGTTAGAATACTTAAGATTTATCGTAGTTAATAAAAAACCAAAAATAAATAAAAATGTGATTATGAGTCTGAAATTATTAAAATGGTAATTTAATTAAGAAGATTATAGGAAATAGTTATTTACTGCTTATTGAATATAGGCATATAATCAAGCAATATAGATACAGGCAAGTGATATAAAAAGTGTATAGTAATAAAAATAAAAACAATAAAACAAAAAAAATCAATAAAATGGTTTTATTCTTACTGTTAATGAGAGAATAATGAACGCTAGTCCATTTTCTGAGTTCCATCAATTATGAATATAAATACATAATTTTCTTGAAGTACTGAAAAAGTAAGATTCTTAGAAAGTAACGTATGTTTTATTTTATTAAATATTTATTACGTGGTTAGGTAATGTAAAAGCGAAGAAAAAATAAAAAAATACAGCGTCACTAACTATCCATGTAAAAATATTGAAATGGAATGACAGGGTACTGGTGGAAATATTATAGAACGGAATTTTACGGATGGATAGTGTGTATCAAAAATACATTTGACTAAAAGTCATCATTTTCGACGTGTAACAAATAAAGAACAAAGAAATAGCAGAAATGCAAATTTTAATAAAAAAAAAGACATCAACTCCATTCTATTCGTCAACTCTTCCTGATTTGGTCACAGATGTGTACACTGTTACGCAGAACTCAAAGTATGAAAAAACCCCAATAATTGGGTAACATTGGGATTCTGTCAGCGGTACCGGCAGTGGGCGCGAGAGGTCGCGACGAAATGCCAAAGCAAAGTGGGGTCGTTGGATTGGAATTAAGCGTTAACCGATAAGAGCGGATGACATCGCGAGGCCGACAGAGACGCACCGCACGACGTCGTTCAATGCCGAACATCTCTCACTTTGTCCTTCTCATGCAAAAAGTTGCTCCGTCCCGATGACGCCATCCGAAGACAGAGACGAAAAAACGCCAGGGCGACGCCGCGAGAAAAAGGAAGTCTCCTCGTAAAGTGAATTGTTTACTTGTGTGTGCGCGTGCGCGTGCCCGCGCGACCTGAGCTTTGCTCGATTTTCTCATTTTTTTTCCCTTTTGCAGACGGACCATGGAATTCTTCTTGCGATTCGTCGAGCCCTTCTTACAGGTGCTAAACTTGTTGGATTTCTCCCTTACCCCTCCTTCTGTGTGTAATCTAAATATTGATATAAGGGCTATCCCTCCTGCACTTTTTTTAAAAAAGCAAAACAATTTTCCTTCGCTCATGATATCCTTTCAAGAGGTCAGAGATTGATATGGAATCACTCTGAAGCTTATGTTTGAGTCATGACGAAAAATACGTCTGCTCTAAAATACTCTAAAATAAATAAAAATATTTATATTATTTTATTTATTCTCAGGATTTAATAAACAAATTTTATTTTATCTTTATAATTTGTTCAAAATCAATTTTACATTATTTCTTCGTTTATTCCTTTATATTATTTCCTATATTTCCAATGGCTACTTGATGTAATTAAAAATCGTGCTAGAAAAGATGAATAATTTAAAGGAATCTGTTTATATGTGGGTGTGCGCACGACATTGTCCATGTCTCTTGCCTATTTAAATGTCTATGTAATACAAAATTTAGTTTCTGATATTATTAGCGTCTTCTCTTGTAGCTTCGTATAAAGAATAATGAGACCAGACAAGCAAAGTATTATATTAAGATTGAAATAGAAAATATTATTCATCGGCATATTTTAACATGAAAATACAACACTCAATTAGATAGCTTATTAAAAATTTTAATTCCTTTTTCGTTACGTACAAATTCATCAAAAAATTTTTCAGCTGCCATAAATAAAATATTTAATATCAATAAAACTTTCCTATTATATTCTTTTTTATAATTAAAGCAACTAAAAACTCCACAATGGTAAGACAAAATATTACAATTATTTTCCATACTTCACTTAAAATATTAATGTATATAATACTCGACTATCTTTTTTCATTTTCACAAAAATCTAAAGTTTATTGAATTAGTATTCTTTATAAAGAATTGAAAATAAATTAAAATAATTTTATTCTTGAAATAGAATAATGAAGTGAAATATATAATAATATGTTCTAGTGTGAACAGGAAATAACTTTTTTAAAATATTTATTACTCAAGACTCATTAAATTAATACTTTTTGTGCAATGAATTTTCATATATAACTTTATACATTTTTTATATATAAATAATCGCAACATTTCAATTTTCAAAAATATTGTTGGTATTAGTAAAATTATTAAAAAGAAATTTTATTAAATAAACAAGACAGTTGTTTGTTCAAATGTAATTTATTAATTATATCACAGTTTATAAAGGGAAAAAATGAAAACGCATTATCGAATTGGAATCCTTTTGACTAACCACAGCTAATCATAAGATATAATATTATAATAGTTGTACTCAGACAAATTGAAAATAAAATAAAGAAAAAATCTTTGCAAATGAAAAATAATAATTTATAATGAGTAAAAGATTATTTAACTATTTGATAAGAGAAGATACATCAAGCCTTTTCTCAATAGTTAATATTAACAACAATAAAATACTATTATTTAAGTTATAATTTTAATAATTTTCATTAAAAATATTTTTTATTAAATGTTTGTATAATTATTACAAAAATATTTTACTATTATTCAAAATAGTTTTAACTAAACGTTTATTTATATTCCAATATATATTTTTAAAAAACTATTAGATAAACAGAAATAAGAAAAAAATGGTTTAATTTCTTATTTGTACTGATTAAATGAATACTCATGTATATCAATAAAAATTTTTTTTAATGTTCAAATATAATTTATAATTATGGTTCGTAATTACATTTGATTTTAATGTAACCTGAAATGATTAATATAAGTAGTTCTTTCTACACAATAAAAGTTGCGCTAAAAAAACATTTATTTAATACTGTTATTTATTAATGTAAATAGCAATTTTAAATGATTTTTTTTAATAATTTCAAGTGGCTGGAAAATTAATGAAAATTGTATTTTTAGATCAATTCATTTAAAGGGTAAGTTTTGTATGCGCTAAATAATTGAAGAAGATTTTATAAAATGAAATACACTTAATTTCGTCTTTAAAATCATTTGTTTTTGTTCAAAATTTTTTTTTCTAAGGATATAAAAAACATATGCACAAAAATTCTTACGTCAGTGTAAATTTATAGGTAATCATCCATAGTGAATCTATCTCCTATTTCAAGACGATTTTCGTTTCCTAAATTTTAACACAGCCGAGAAAATCCTTTTCATGACACGACCCATGAAAATATTCTAAAATATTCTGTTGATTGTTAATCATTAATAATATAGTTTTAATTATGAATTTAAGTTAATAAGAATATTAAAAATATTTAGCTATAAGGATTAGTAAATATTATGTCTTTAGAGTATTTAAAAATATTATTTAAAAGTTTTGAAGTATCATTATAGCTTATTTTTCAAACCTATTTTGTTTAAACAGTAAATAACGTAATACATGAAATATTAAGTTTTTATACTTTATGTTTTCATTCACATCCAACACCCTCAATGCGTCTTATTTAATACTTTTTTTTAATTGGGTTTATCATTCACAACCATCATTATTTAACCTTACAAATTAAAAAAAATAATTGTCATCGAAATTAAAACTTATTTTCATTCTATTTTTAATCAAAATCATTATATTTAATTAAAAAAGTATTAATGTTCTAGGACGTAAGATAAGTATTAAATAATTGTATTTTCATGTACATTATATTAAAAGCATAGAAAAAAAATACATAATGTACAATCATTTTCATATATGTTGAAAATTATAAGATTTTGAAAAAGGGGTAAACATAAAAATTCATAAACATAGTGAGATCCATAGTTACAGTAAATTATAATTTGTGTTATTATTTATGATTTATCTTCCATCGAGATAGTGATGAAAGACAAAAGGCAAAGTTTGATGTATAAAAAGTAGCATAAATTTGACCAGAGTATAAATTTAATTGTGAAAATAAAGATTATTTGTCTAAAATCCACCTTCAAATATTAAATGATAACTTTAGTTAAATTTCAACTCCGTATATTGTTTTTCGAATATTATAAATACTGATCTGATCGTGATTTTTTTCTGGTTTAAAAATTAGCGTGTCCTATTATGCAATTCAAAATAAATTACAAAATGGTCAAAAAATGCTATTATGTGTAACTTCAATAAAAACGGAAAGTATTATACGAAAGTTCATCGGCGATGAAGTGGACATTAATTTTTTATAATGAGGCGAATGAATACAAGTGCTCTAATTATAAATTGTTGCAGGTGTAGGTCATGTTTCATCACAATTTGTATAAAGGATTCGCTGACATGACGAATAAATGACCAGTGAAGTGAATCGATTTTGAATATATATTTATTTTTCTTCTTGATATTTTTCAGAGAATGAGCTTTGGTTTTCTGTACTGATTTTGAATTCTGCATACTTTCATTCAAGGCTAGCGAGTGCTATTTTAGAAGGTCATTACAACTGGATTAGAGAAAGAGAGAGAGAGAGAGAGAGAGAGAGAGAGAGAGAGAGAGAGAGAGAGAGAGATATTTTCTTAACTATATTCATAGCTTAACTTTAATATTCAAAGCTTTTAAAGCTACTTTACTAAGTACCAGTATAATTAATGCTATGATATATGAATTAAATGTGTCGTGGTACATTTGTGTGAGAGTAAAAAGAAACGATCAATTTTATTCAAATTGTAATTAAGATTCTTTATGAATACTATGTTATATATAATACTATCATTTATTAGGTTCTGCCCTTCGAATTAAAGATATTATTTTTTTATTATACAAAATTTGAAATTAATTTATTAGTGCTTCAATAAAATGATTGTAATTTTAATTTTAAAAGTATTTTTTTATAAATGCATTGATAGAGTAAATTTATCCATGAATCTTTGAATTTATATTTTATGTAGTCTAATTAGGGCATTAACAAGAACAGAAATTATGCTTATAGAAATAAGAATGTGCTATATTCATGAATAAGTTGTTTCTGATTAATATCTGCAATTATTAATTTAAGTAATATTAATATTGATGTATAACTATTTTTATCATCCAATATAGACATTTCCTCGACATTATATTGTAAAATCTCCATTTTTGATATTCAATAAAATATACAGCGCTCATATACCAAAAAAATTTAAAGTAATTGCCAGAATAATAAAGGAAAAAACTGCATAATCATAAAAAAAAAATTAAATAAATAAGAATGATGTTTTTCAACATCTATTATTGAATTATATTGGATAATTTTTTACCAATATTGTTTACATAAAAACTTTTTCAATTGTTAATACAATAAATCTTATGTATTGATTGAACAAATTTTAATTTTCAACCTGTAAATATTTAAAAGAGATTTGTAAAATAATTATTATAACAGCTCTTAATTAATTTTTCTTGCAGAGTATTTAATTTACCTATACGTTCAGTCACAGTTTTTCTAAATAATCTGTCATAAGTAGATCAATAAAATATTGTAATATATATCAATAAATTGAATTAAAATAATTAATTATCTACCAAATACCACAAGTTCTGAATAATAGTGCGCCAATGCTATAATAAATGTTTACACTGTCATAAGAACTCGTGCTACAATCATTTTCAACTCCTAAAGTAAAAATAACTAATCTTTAACCGAGATATCCCATTTCCATTTATAACTCCCGGCTGTTCATTCCATAATTGTGACGCAATAAAAAAGAGTAGGAAAAGTCATTAACCTTGTTCGAATTTAAATTAGAATAGAAAATTAGGCATCCCGAGGTAAAGTAAAGAGTCTGTACAGATGACTGGGATAAGGAGTAATTAAATATTTTCACGTTTTTCGATTTAAGAGTTGCACGTATTGGTTTTTGCTGAAGGGTGTGCTTTTCGACGCAGAAATCGCTTTTCCTGTTTTCTTTTTAGGGGTTCTGATGGGCTGCGCCCTCGGGTTGGCTCTCAATTGGATGGAGTGTCCTCCCGAAAAAGTAAAAGGCTGAAATGCGTGGCGGAATGCCAAATGATTTATGTTTGAATTATCGCTTCTAATTGGTGAATAAAGGTAACTGGTTTTGTATATTTCGTATAGTTATACTTCAAGCCTAAATAGAATTATTCTTTATCATAGTGTCACTATCGATGATGATCACTTATGCTTGAACAAATAATTATGATTGCCATTATGATAATGGATCGATTGCTGCAAAATTATTATCAACGGTAGTTAGAGCTGTAAATCCATAATAATTTAAATTTGCTTTCTTTATCCTTAACTTCTTGTCGAATTAGAAAAATGTTCACGTTGTAATTAGATATATGTTTTACAAATTAAGGTACTTGTAATAATTATTTCATATAGTAATTCGATGGTAAAGTCTTTATTCGGTTCTCTTTATTTCTAAAAATTGCAATTTTTTCAGTTAGCATTATTAACAATTTTTAAATAGTTCCGAAATTTAAAAAGAAAAAAATCAAAAATAGTAGAACCTATACACTTACAGGTATTTAATCAATTAATATTATATAAAATTGGAATTCAGCTTAAAAAATTTCTAATGTTGTTTATCTACTGCAATAAAGATATATTTGCAGTACATAGTAAAAGGTTAATAAGATATAAATATAATATTGCAGTAATTTTCATTCAAAATGAATCAAATGTCTTTAATTTATTGCTTGTAGCTTTTTATAACAAGATCGATTATAATTTATTTATTGTAATTTTATTCACACTTAGTTTTTCCATAAGTTCTTGGTAATAAATCGGGGGTTATCGTCGCATTTCTACTATTACTATATTGCTAATAGTATTTAAGGTCCATTATTGATAAAGTACTCAAATGCTGTTTATTTTTTAATATAAATAATACGTTCTAGAGTAATCATTTAATACCCTGTGTATCTATTAGAATGTTGTCGTGTAGAGTATTATTATAAACGACATTCTAGTATTATTTCCCAAATAAATATTTGCAATAATGATAAATGAGTAATACTGAATATATTGCGACAAGCCAGTCTTCATCGATTCAATAATACTATATCGATCTCAAGGCTATATACTAAAGAAAATTCAGTATAATCTCATTATCGAGAAATAATCAAGAGTAGGTTTCCTACTCCTATTTTAAACTGATAAATTCCCATCGATTCTCCATTCAATTTAGCTCGAAAGTACGAAATCGAATGCAATGTAGGGCATCGACACCGACACAATCCGGAGTTAAACATCACCCCATTTTTTACCCTTTTCACACTATTTACCCGCTTAGACTACTCCCTCCCACGTAATAGTCTCTTATCTTCTTGGAGGCGACAGTTTCATTCTGTTCGGCACGTTCAGAGGATGGAAAGACGATGAAAAGCAAAAAGAGACATCTTGCACTCTTTTCTCTTTCTCTCTCTCTCTCTCTCTCTCTCTCTCTCTCTCTCTCTCTCTCTCTCTGTCTTCTCTGTTTCATGTAATCCGCAAAACTGAAAAAACTGACGACTAAGTCCTACGCGCTTCCGAGAAAATAAAAGCGACGTTTTACGAGAATTTATCCCAGGCTCGGGAATACAAAGCAGAGCCGATGGTTATTACTCTACTCGCAATAATTCGCCCCTCATTATTTCTTCTTCGAAATTTCAAATCGGCCTTTGCGGCTTAATTGAAAAGTATGATCGCAATTGTTGTGAATAACCTTCTCGAGTTAACTCACACTTTTAGATCAATTCATATGGAGAATGATTGCATATTTATTTGATTTGAATTTCGAAAGTAATTTTATTTTTAAAGCTAATAAAAACAGCATGTTTTGTTATTGTATTTTATTCAAATTAACATTGTTAAATTTACCATTTACTTTGTTATTATATGTACAAATACTTCGAGTTTTAATACTTCGGTATCAATAATATTAAACTATTAAGTCGCCCAATTCATGATATCGTATGCATTTATGTTTATAATATTCATAGATTAATACCGCTTGGGAGTATGCACTAACTTATAATACATTTATACTAAAAATCAAAACTTTATATCATTGGTTATATATTTACATTTCTTACATACAAAAGTTGTTTCCGTTACAAAACAGTAATGCTAATTTTTATACCACATCCTTTATTTTAAAAAAACAAATGAAAAGTTTTATACTTCTGTCTAATCTTATATTTTAAAATAATTTCATGTTGAATGAATATTTTTTACCTTATCATAATATTTTTATGAATAAATGAACTTTTATGTGGAATAAATATTAAAATTTTAAAACATGTACAAGATTATAACTTAAATTAACTAAGTTCACAATTATAATTGTTCTAAAAGTTTTTTAAAACTTCATAGGAAAAATTTAAAGTAAAATCTGTAATATGAAAACTTACGGTAGCCCATGTTTATATATGTTTATTATATTTCCTGCTTTAATTCTTCAGTACTGTTCTTAGAAATACACAGAAATTTTACTCTGCGATAAAAAAAAAATAAATACTATAATTATGTCTATTTTACAAAAATATGTAATATCATTTGTATGTTTATTATTTTTTTTAATAAAAGAAATTTATTTTTAAATAAATATGTACATTAGTTTTAAAACAAATTTTTTATGTCATTTAATTTCTATTTTTTAAAAGTGAACTCTATATTTTGAATTCAAAAACATTTCTCATTATAGCTTACTTCAGTTCAAAGACTTCTTTGATATGAAAATTTTTAAACTTAATTTGTTAAGAGCAATATAAATGTATGAAACATTAAAAATAAGACAAGTTTATTTTAAACATAATTAAATCCACATTATTTTTTGCTCAATTTTATAAAATTCAATAATTAATGAAAAACCATTTTAACTGTTGAATTCAAAGGTGAAAAGATAAGAACACGAAATTTTTTCAGGAAGTATTAAGTCATTACGTAACCTCTCACATAAATTGAAAAACTGACCTAAAATTAAACGTTCACAAAAATCTGTAAAAAAAATAAATAATATAACAGTAAATTGACTTGAAAAAAAAGAAGTAATAAAAACAAATATAAAAAATGAAAAAGAAAAGGAACTTTTGAAGTAAAAACAGGTTGTCGCAAAGAAGATAGCATACAAGAATCTCTTATTTCAAGACTTTTTATATTAATACAACCATCGCTATTAGCAGAAAGAGAGAAATAATTTTACTGCAACTATAGAATATACTGTACAACTAAAAAGTAAAAAAACAAGTCGAGAGCGCCAAGTTGATATCCTCTTTACTGTTTACGAGATTCTCACTCTTATATTTTTCTCTGTCTCATCTTCCTCTCATTTTCTCTAAATTTTTTTCATTCACTTAGATTTTTCACTTCAAACCTTCATCACAGTCTCTTCTCTTTCTTTTCTATTTTCTAGTTCTTTTATTAAATCTACTGTTTTTTTCTAATATCTCTGAACCTTTCTATCTTACTTGAAGTCCTTTTTATATTTTTTTTTTTGCACTTTTTTCCTTACAGATTCTTTATATTTTTTATTATTTTGTCTTTTGATCTATTTTTTATACAATATACATTCAGAATTTCAATTTATTAAATATTCTTTCACGGTGTGTTTAAATTTGTTTTTATTAGTTAAATTTAATATTATTATGTAATAATAATATTCAGTTTATATATGAATTATTAAATTTGAGAATATTGTATGGAATGCCTAATTTTTCATGGTGAATTTTCATTTGCCTGTGGACAAACATTTTTTTGTCAAGACAAATTTTTTCGCTTACGTTTTTATTAAATGAAAACAAAGATGATATAAATTTTTGTGATACAAAATTGTAAAAAGTTGGCGATTAATATATTTTTATTTTTGCAAGCATAATTTTATCATATCTTGATATTGGAAATAAATTGCAATTTACATATAAATTACATGAAAAATATATTTAAACATTAAAGCGAAAGTACTTGTAAACACAATTTTAATTAAAAGATTTTCCTTTATCCTAATAAGTACTGTATTTGAATTTAAAAAATTATTATGAAAATCAAACTTTTATATATTAAATCCATTTGATCTCTATATTAAAAGTTATATTATATCGTAGTAAGCAATTATTAAACGTAAATCTTACTTTTTGTTGACATAGTTTTTACAAGCTTAAAAGTACATTTATTAAATCCATTTAGTTAGAATGAAAATTTGTTTACTCTGACTTTGAAGAAAATATAGAAATAATTAAAATTAGTATACTTTAATGTTAATTTTACATCTTTGTTGTAATTTTAATATAATAATGTTTTTTTATTGTAAGTAATTAATTTAAAGTAAAAACGAGGAATGGAATATAAATAAGATATCATCATTTGGAAAAATATTTATTAGTTAATAGTGTAGGTGTAATTTAAAATTTTTCTGTACAGAAATATTTCTTTTGGTTATTGTCAGAAATATATATTACCAAATAACGTTACTTCAAAACCGGACGATTGACATTTTTTTTATATTTTTTATATCGATCGTAATGTCTTGAGGAAATCGTTGGTTCACGTGACTTCAAACTATAGAACTTGTTTTAGACGTCCATTGATTTGAAATATATTCTTAGCAAATTTTGATTAATAAATTTTCAGTTCGGAGCATAAAAATTTATAAGGACTTTTCATGTTTGCTCTTCACGGATAGATTTAATGTGGATTCAAGCTTAATTATTGTCTACGGTATATTTCCAAATTATACAGATGTGTCTTTTAATGGAAAAAAGTATTGTTTAATTTGGTTGTTCATGAGTACCTGAAAAATTAAATCATTAAAAATGTTGTTTAGATGCACGTACTAAGTGAGTGCAAGTTGTATTAATGTTGAATGCGTTACGATACAAAATAAGTATAAATAAATATCCGGAAGAAGAGAGCGGAATGTACAACTCGCTCGAGCTCGATAACATTTATTACATTACACTCAAATGATCATGTGCACAGTTTAAAAGACTGTGTGAACCTAGACGTATATGAAGCACAAGATGATCTCAGAGGAAAGAGGCAGTTTATACACTTCTCCCTAGGATTTTCCCAGTAGCCGACTCGAGTTCCTTCCCCTCGATCCCTTCCCCAAGGCCTTTCGCAGCATCCAAGGTCACCGCTTGAGAGAAAGAAGAGAGAGAGAGAGAGAGAGAGAGAGAGAGAGAAAGCGGCTAAGCGAGCACAAGGAGTTTAATCCACTGACTCGCGGCGCTCGAGGCGCGCGTTCGGTACCTTAAGTTGGCGGCGGCAACCGCGGCCCCAGTCATAGCCATTAGCCGGGCTCTGCTTCTCGGAGAAAATAAGAGACCCGGAGCAAAGAGTCACTTCGATGAGTGTGTGATTGAGTGCGCGAGGATTCGGAGTCTGAGTGTCGCTTGATTCCTCGAGCGAGGTGATCGCCGATCGATAAAGATCCAAGAATCGAAGAATTAGAGCCACTGCTGATATAAGTGCCTTGATTACGGATGTCCCGACTGACTCGACACGTGCGTGAGTTAACTATTGTATCCTGATACCTTTGCTACCTGAAAATTCAGCGATACTTGCCAACTCATTTTTATCTCTTATACTCCTCCCCATCCACGAGTACACTTTACCACCCGGAGAATGGTCATATATTTAGATCCAAGAGATATTTTTCCTTTTTTGATGTTTATTTTACTTACCCATACTACGCCAAAGTTTTTTTCTTCCTCCCATTCAGTAAATTGAATACTTTCAATCCTGTCAATTGATATTTTATCTCCCGTTCAGTCATTTACAGGACTTTATTTCCAAACCAAGAGCATATTTCAAGTCGATTAGCTTATCATGTCCAATAAAAAGAAAAAAATAATTTTTAAGTAGATGCCGTTGGTACTTCTTAAGCTTCTAGCTTACAGTATTACTTTTATAACATAATAATAAATTATTGAATAATTTTAATGATTTAATAACGTTCTTTACTTTTTTACAGCAACATTTAAAAATAATGTGTCGATGATCGCAAGACTAAATTATGTTGCAGAACCATAATATATTTCTTTTTTGTTTATCATCTGAAACCTCTGTAAATTGTATAAAAACAATAAAACTTTGTCACTAAGTATCTAACACCATATAATAATAAAAAATAATAATAATTTTTGATTTATATACAAATGATTGTTATTAATACCATCTATTTGTCAAAATTTTTTAAAAAATTTTATTGTCAAAGAATTCTTTTTTCAATGATAAACATCATAATATACATGAAATTAATAATTTTATAACTAGTTTAAATATTAATATTGAAAATCAAATAAATATTTTAAATAAAATATTCGTATAACAAGAATTTGATAATGAAACCAGTTTAAATCTCAATTACGCTCATCTTGTGCATCATAATAGCTTGAATTAAAACATTAATAATTTATTTAAATTTTAATATTCTAGTTAGAAAAATTAAATGATTATTGAATCATAATAATCTTTATTGCCTTATAAAATAATTTTTTTAAGTATTATACATAGCATTACCTTTTTTTATAAAGATATTTATGTAATTTATGTTTGTTTCTTTATATTTTATATTTTACTTTATAATTTATAATTTATATTTATATGTGTACTTAATGTAATGTATGAAATGAATACGTTATGCATTTTATGATTTACAAATATTATAATATAAAAAATCGTAATAGTATAGTAATAGTGATCATAATTTATCTCTACAATTAGTAACACCTCATATTATCATTATGGAATTGATCTTGTAAACTATTTTCTTTTTAAATGCTGTATTTTTATTACTTAAAACAAGATCAAATTAATTTGCATACTATTATTAATTAGTTTATCTTCTTAACGATCAAAGAGAAGAATTATTTTTATATTTGTATGTTCTCTGGTATAGTGTTGACATACTTTTAAATAAAAGAAAAAACGAGCTAACTCGTGCACATTTCGCCGGAAAATTTATGTCATCTCTATAATCTGTAAAAATGTTTATATTTTTATTACGATTGTTAATTTGTGAATTAGTTGGTTATATATTACTTAAAAATTATAATTCTTATTTATGCAATGGTTTGTTTTCATATATCTTCTGAATTAACGTATTTTATAAAAACATATTTAATGAATCTTTAAAACATGGAATTTGACCATAAAAATGAAAAGGTTATTGATTATTGCACCAAATGTGCAATATCTAAATATATAAATTTATTATTATAAAAATAAAAATCAGCTGTTAAAAAGCATATAAGATTTTTAATTATTCATAACCCAATAAATTTTAATAATGCTTAACTTAATCATTCTTTTTTTAAACTTTATATATATAATATATTCAATATTAAATAATAAAATATGTTCAATATATTATTAATTACGTATTTTTATATACATTAGAATTAGTATATTAAAAACATGTATTGTTTTCTTAAAAATTATACTACGTGTATGAATAAATACAATATTTTAGTTTTTTTTAAATATGTAACAACTTTAAAATTTTAATATTCTGTAATTTTATGTAAAGATTTTTATATATGCTAAAAAAAAAAATTTATTATAATTTTTAAATTATTACATTTATTTTTAGGTTATCCAAACAATGAAAATAACATAAAATAATATAATATATCATTGTTACATGTATATCTAATTTTACGTACAAAAAAATCTATGTCTATAAAATATATTTATATTATAAAAATTAAATGAGACTTAAAAAAGGATTCGAAAAGATAATTTTTTTTCATTATTTCACAATGATATATTTTACAATTACATACAAATATTTTACAAAATTTACAATTTATTAAACAATAACATTTTAAATATCATTGGTTAGTTTTATTTTAAATATTCAAATAAAATTTGATTATTTTAAATCTATTCTAAATGATATTTATAGCTTTTTTTTGTTCGTTTAATACGTATAATAAATATCAAATTTTTTTCAAAACTCTTTTAGATGTCTTATTGTAAATTATGGCTACATCACTTAATAAAATCATTTTCAAAATTTGTGTATGAGAAAGCTAAATAAAATAATTTTTTTATATGAAATATTTTAAATTATTACTTAATTCTTTAATTTAATTCTTAGTTGCTTAAATATGTATGCTTTCTAACACTAACAGGATTATACAAATTTGTAGATTATTGTAAAAATATTAGTTACACATTAAAAAAAAAAAATTATTTTAATATCAATTTAAAGTATAATTACATATATTCAAAATATGTATAACTTGGAATTTATTAGAAACAATTATAATGCAATAATTATTAACTGTGAATATGTATGTCCTTCTATATAAAGAATGAGGAATGCTACAAGTTTTGTATAATTTTTTCGTGGAAAACTGATCACAAATCTAGAGTTAGAATAATAATTAAATCTTATGATTCATATATTTTCAGTTAAGATTTGAATTTTAGTTTAAATTTCAGTTTTAAATTTATTTATTTAAACTAGGTATTTTTATAACATATAAGTTGAACTAGAAATAAAAATTTGGCCTTTCGAAAAAACAATAAAAATTATTTGAATTATATATAAAATAGAAAAAAAAATTCATTTCCTACATTAAATTACATTTTTTAGTTGCAATTTTATAAGATTTTTAAGTCTTTATAATAGAAGCAAATATTCATAAAAAAATCAAATTAGTAATTTTTACACAATAAGAATTTCTATGTTTTTAAAATATTATACAATAAATAATCTGTTGGACAATACAAATATTTTTTTAGGTTATGATTTAGATATTTAAGTTTTAATTTTTTATTAGAAGCATACTTTTTATTCGAAAGTGATTTTAAATTTTATGATTTACATAATTAAAAAAATATTAAATTGGATCACAACTATCCATTTTATAAAAAAAAAAAAATAAATAAATTTTATAAGAATGGTTGAGTTTCTGTTGAGAGAAAAAAGAAAAAATGAGTAAAATGACAATAATGTTGTATAAAAACATATATAGAATATTTAATTCAGTTTTGTAGCTTTAGAATAACACTTTTTAGGTGCAAAGTGCGGATTAGAATTGAGGAAATCTTATGCCAATCGCGATAAATATAAATGGTAACAGTTTTCAAGTATTATAAACCATATTCGATATTTCAATATTCTTATTTATATGTGTAAACATTTTGTACTAAAGATCCAGTTTTTCATCTTTATCTCTGTCTGTTTCTTCTTTTACTCCCCTCTACAATGTTCTCTGACGGTTTCCTTTGTTTTCCTTTCAGCTTATGTACCGGTTTCTCAAGAGAGATTTTCTGTTTCTTTTTGTATCTCCCCCCCCCATCTCTCTCTCTCTCTCTCTCTCTCTCTTATCGTTACCTCTTTATTACATTGCTAAAGTTGTATTACTCTTTTTTTTGTCGTTATTTTCTTTTTTTTTACATATGCCGCTTTTTTAGTGAGTAGACATGATAAAAAAATAAACGGAACAAAAACATTCAACGGTGACATTTTCAATACTTAGCGATTCGCCAAAAAGTATTATAAAACAGTATATGCAAAATTATATATAAAATTGAAACTACTTATACAGAATTATGAATAGATGCACAAATTATTTATGTGAAAATGAAATAGAATAATAAATTATAGGAAATAAATTATGATAACTATGGTTTTAATACAGAAATGAATTATATCATTAACTTTCTATTATTTATTTTAAAGATTTTGAGATTCTGCAGAGGATAACCATAAGATCATTATTTTTAATTTTTTCTTTAAAATACATTTATTTGTATTAAAATAACTAAATAAAATACTTTAAAACATTTTCACAATCACTATTAAAACAGTTTCAAACTTTTTTGACTTCTAGATTTTAAATATTTTTTATCTCGATAATTATTGGTATTAATTAACAGTTATAAATTCATTTTTAAAACGAAAATTTATGTAAAATTTGTAAATTGCATTTATAAATATCCTTAGGAATGTAAGGAAGAATTGAAATATTAAGATAATATATTGAATGTTTACTTTTTGTAATTATTTTCATCAATTCTTATTGATGCAGTTGATGTGCACTATTTTCCAACATATGTGTTGGAATTATTTCTTATATTGTATATATATATATATTTCTTGGATTTAATGTTTTCTTTTTAAATTCTAAATTTTAGAAAATATTCCACAATTGAAAAAAATTTCTAGGTGGACAGAAACTCGAATGTTTGTCAGTTCCAAATATTAATATGATTTGTAGATGATAAAAACATTACAAATATACTCAAATGAAATCTCAACAATTATAAATCGATTTTTCAGTTTTATAATACTAAAGAATGATGTCATTTTTATCTTCTTATTTTTTTAACATTATGCTTTGCTGTAAAAAAGATTCATATTTAGATAGTGTATCTAGATATTAGCATTTATATTTTCATCTCTTAGGCAAGTAAAATAGAATTTTTGTTACAATCATACCTACATGAATATGTTATAGTTTTTTTTAATAAGCGAGGTGTGAAAGTAAAAAAAAAAAAAAGTTAAAAATCTTTTTGAAGGAAGGTTATATAGAAGAAATGAAATATAAAAAAATATATATAGAATATGTAGAATAAATATGAAATATCTTTATTTATTCTTTAATACATAATTTATGAACATTGTAATATTGGTTAAGAAATAATATTGGTTTTATAAAAATTATTATGTACTTGCAGTCTAAAATTGACAGAATCTTTTCAAAATCAGATTACGCATTCTATTAAAAAACGTAGTATTGTATTAAAATTTTGAAACAACAATTTCACGAATATATACTCTTGATAAAATTGAGTTAATTCGAATATAAATTTTGTACGAATGATATAATACTTGGATTAAAATATTAACTATGTTTAAAGTTTTAACTGTAAGATTTTATAAATAATTTTTAATCATTATTATTAAATAATTGATATTCTTAATTATACTTTTATATAATTAAACATTTATTTATTAAAAACAAAAATAATAATTTGACTGATTTATAATGCAATTACAATTAAGACTTTTAACTCAGTTTAGAACTTTTTTAATATATATTGATGCATAATTTGTAGTTTCATTTAATTAACAAAGATATATGTAAAATTTTATTGTACGTTATTTCAGAAGAATTATTTAAGTAATTTTTTCATAAATGAAATGAAAAAATTTTTTCATATACATTTAAATGTAGATCAACATATATTGATTAAAGTTGTGGATATTTAATTAATATTTAATTATAAATAAATATTTAAAATTATAATTTAATAATATTATTTAATGATAAAGACTGTAACGACATAGAATTCAATCTCATCAAAGATATTTTAAAAATTTTACAAAAATATATATGAGAATAAATATTAAAATTATAAAATTTAAAAAATGTTATAATTTAAATTAATTCAATATTCTGAATAAACATTCATATTCCAAATTATGAGTTTTCTTTGTTACTACGATTTATAATATCTATACTTCTCTTACGATATATAATTCAATATTTCATCCGAAATACATTAAATGGTACAAAATATGTATGAGTGAACAATTAAAGAATGCAGATTACATTGAATCACCAAAATTCTTTTCCATACAACTTTACAGTAAAATTTCAAATCATCATATTGAGGAATAGTGTGATACCATTTCATCAATTTTGTATTTCATTTGTATTTTTACATTTTTCAAATAAAAATAAAAAATAATTGTTATATTTTGCGGTAAAAGTATTTCAAATTATAGTAATTCAAATTATTTCGCCAATCTTTTTCTTGTATAAATTATAGGTAAATGGTTAATAATTAAGTTAATTATTTCTTCTCTTTTATATAAAACTCTATATATTTAAGAGCTATATACATTATTATATATTGTAGAACATTTAACTGATTGAAATACTTTAGTAATATTAAAATAATCTTTTATTAATCATTAATATTAAATATTTTACTATTAAATAGAATAATTAATTAATTATAGAATTTTTTAAATATATAAATGTTTGATAATTTACATATATTCCTACAAATAAACTGACCTTTGAGCTAAAATTTTCGAAATAAAATGATGTAATAATTATTCAAGAACAATGAAAATTTATTCAGATATCATATGTTAATTTATAATATTATTCATAATTTTTATTATTTTTAATTGTAATTATTAAATAATATATTAATTCAAATCTATACAAAATATTATACATATTAATATAAATGTAACATAAAATTAAAAAATACATAAACAATAACAAAGATTATAAAAATAATAATAATAAAAGTAATAACAATAAAGTGAAAATAATAATAATATATAATATATTTAATTTAAAAGAGATAATTGTTAAAGAATAAATAAAATGAATTATTATTACAAATATCACAAATTAGCTAATTTATTATTAATTTTTATTTTCTACGATAATTTACGCTTTAGAAATAAATATGATAAATAGTGCGATAGCTAATTGACATAGTCAATTACAATCTATTTATCTCGTATTATTTTACTTATTAATATGCAATTTTCATTGCATCTGTATTTATATCTATGTTTGTAATTATTTTTCTTATAATAGAATTATATATTATCAATTTATAGATATATTAATGATAAAGAATTTAATTGAAAAGCAATAAAAAATGTAAAAAATTTAGTAACAATTTTACAATAAATAATAGATATAATGAATAACTGAAGTATAATAAATTAGTCAAATACTATATGAATGTTTTATTCAATGTTTGAAATATAATTGAAAGAATTATATAAATATGGAATAATATTTTTATATGGATATAATTTTATATCAATTAACTTTAATTTAATATTTAACGAAATAACCTGTAGAAAATAAAAATATCAAATTAATAAATATATGAAAAAAAATTTCATTTTTTTTTTATTTTAATGTATACAAAATTATCTGAATAATAAGAAAATAAATTTTAATGTATTTTAATTTAGAAGAAATTATAACTTAAATATATTCATATTAAGATAGTGTTTAGTTTACAAAAATTTACGTTATTATGATAAATCATATTACTATAAAATTTTCATTTATTCATTACATTATTTGAATATTGTCATATAAAATATTATTAATATTTATATATGTCGATAGTTCTTAAATCAATAGTTGATATAAAATCCCTTTATAAATGTCACCAAATTTTTTTGAATTTATTTAGACGTTAGTTAAAAATCAGTTTAAAAAAACCTATTTTACAAGATAAAAACTAATAAAATTCATAGTCCTTTTTTCCAATAAATTTTTCTGACTTTCTAATTTTAATGAGTTATTTAAAAAATTTTCAATATTTAATTCTTTCAGAATGTATTGATCTATATGTATCTTAATATATTCTGAATTATATTTTATTTTTATTGTCGAATAAAGAAAAAAAATAAATGAATAAATTCATCCTGAAAAATAAGTTTTAATTTATTTTATAAAAATACTGTATTTTTAATTGCACGTTCATAGTAAAAGTTTTCTTGTATTAGTAAAATTTACACATTTAAAAATGGAGTAGTACTTTCATGTGTTCACAATTATAATATTTAATAAATAAATAAAAATATATTTTTTTGTAAGGCTGTTTAATTAAGATGAAAAATAATGTCGATGATTCGTTTGCGGTCACTAGCTGAATTATATGCACCTGCAAACGACCTCTTAATCAGCAATTGATCACTCATTTCATTCATTCTTGAAAACATTCCACACATTGTCTCTATGGCATAGCCAAACTAAGCTGCCTTCCAATCCACATTACATATTTTGTCTTCAAATACTTTATAAAAAAATAAAGGACTAAGAGAAAAATTAGTATTATTGAAAAATTATGCAATGAGACAGTATATCTGACAACGCAATCCCATTCGTAAAAAGATGGTATTCGTTTTGTTTTTCACTCATTTTTTTTAAGACTCTACATCAGTTGAAAATTATGACTCATTCAGAGTTGTCGTGGGAATTTTACATTTATACAAATGACCTGCCAATGAAAGGCCGTATTAATCTGGACAAGAACCAGGACTTCTTACATTATATAACAAAATATTGATACACTTATTATACATTTTCTCATGCTTATTATAATAAAATATCGTAGTTACAATTGTTGGAGTTTTTAGCTGCTTTTTTGTTCTGAATCGACTGAGATTAACGTATATAATACTTTGTATAACAATTACAAGGCTAATTCATGTTTAGATTACTAATACGAAGTAAATGATGATGCAAATGCCAGGTTTTGGTATCAAAGAATGAATTTAAAAAAAAAAAAAAAAAATAATCTAAAACATAGTTTTGTATAAATATACGTAAATATATTTGTAAAAATAATTTTTTTTTAATTCATGATACATTTTATTATGAACTCCACGGATATAAAATGTTTCATATTTTTTTATAAAATTATTTACCGAACTTATTAGTACTTCATCAGAGCCTCATTAACATTTACAAACTCATTATAGTTAGTAGAAATTATTAGAATTAGTGTTTAATTATTATAGTCATTATTACATTATTTATTTTTATTCGTGTGTTATAAGACTTGAAAAGGGAGGTGGTCAAAATATTTAATATGATTTAAATAAAGTATTACTAAAATGTAATCGGAGTTAAATGAAAATTTATATAAAATCATTTATGTAAAACTATATGTAATCATATCTGTTGGTGTGATAAATAGCACGTAAATTAATTTTGAATTAAACGATTAACCAGATCTCGGTATCAGGTAAATTTAAATAAGTTTGATAAGATTTATGGTATTTCCCGTAGCTTTAAACGTACATTTTTAAATACAATAAAAACTATAGTTTATTTTATATTTTAAATATTATTACATTAGAAATACCATGATTTACGAATAAACATCTCAAGTTATAATTAATACAGAAACATCATACCTTTAATACTATTAGTTTACATTATTTATTCATTATTTCATATTTTAAATTATAATTTAAAAATTCTTAATGTTCACAACTTTTACAATTATTTTACAGTATTATTTAATTAATGTCGCATATGGTGTTAATTCGAAATAAATTAAAAATAAAATAATCAGGTTGTTTGACATACAACAAATAAAATTTAACAATGCAGTTATAAGACCAATTTCAAATTAAATTAATTTTAAATTAAAAATTTAAATAAATATCTCAAAAAAAATATTTTCAAGTAATACTTATTTAGAAATATCTTTTTTTATCATAATTTATTTTTACCATTAATAAAACTATATTTAATATATAAAGTAGTAGTATTTTTATTTTCATCACTTAAACTAATAGCTTAAATCAATATATATTTTTATATTTTATCTATAAATAAATATTTAAACGCAAAATAAATATTGTACTATAATATAAATATCTTATAATATAAATATGTATCGAATAAAGTTGACATTTTTATTATGATATTTATAATGATTGTATAGCCATTTTATATTTTTTGTTTTAACAATACATATTATTTTCTCTTCAAGATAAAAAATTCTAGATTTTTATAATGACAATTATTAAATCAACATATTGAATAAATAATTAAATTTTTTAATTTCAGTGTTGATCTTTCGTTAATAATATATTTTTATATAAACATCCCTGGGATTACATAAATCAATTACGTGAAAAAAAGTAATATTCTGATAATAATTACCGTTAATCGATGAATTATGTTAAACAGTGATCATTGATAAGAATTGATTGTATCAATTGTCTATATAATATTAACTATTATTTTTATACATAGTTCGAAAATAAATATTTTAATTGAATTTGATCAAATATTTATATTTATTGATTTTGTGTCGATCAATTTAAAATTTTAATTGATTATTAAATTTAAAAAAGATAATTTTATAAAATTAATATTCTCGATTCAATTGCTAAATACTTGGATAATAAAATATTCTACTCCAAGTAAAGATGTCCAGATACAAATTTAGCAAATGATCGGAAGGTTTTGTATCCAGTTATAAAATAACGTACCGAGATGAAAAGAAGATAATACAGGAAATATTTGTGCAAATTAGCAAAGAATCATTTGCAGAAAAAGCTTGAGTGTCGAGTAGTGGCAGAGGGTGAGGGAAAGGCAACAGGTGTCGGTCATCGTCGCGCGTCAACTCATAGTCCACGAGAGGCTAACCTCAAACCTCTAAGACGACTACGGTACCGCTCGAGGAGGCCTCAAACACCCGGGTGAGGTGGGGGACCGACGGGAGCATCAGCAGCGCCGCATACGAGGCTCGTATAAATCCCCGAAGAAGATCCAACCACCAATCAGTCGATTAAAGTGCCCGCGGAGTTTAAGTGGACGACATGTGCACGAGTCTTGCATCCCCAGTCTCGACGAGCTCTGCCAGTGTTCGAGAAAACCCCGGATCAGGTCGACATTAGTTTTGCTTCCGAGTCGACCTTGACCTCTAGTTATTGGGTCTTACCATCTCCACGCGTCTCTACATTTCCCGCGTTGGGAAAATCCCGACTGCCGCTGTTTACGAACTCGATTTTCGGTTCATCGCCACGCAAGTTACTTTTCCTCGGTTGCTTTACTCTCTCCAAGTGCTATTTGTACGGTTACACACGCTCATCTACTCAGTGATTATTTACCGAAAAACGCGACTTTCGAGTTTTCGGTGCTTATTTCTTTTATTTTATACCAGTGAACTTGTTTTAAATGATAATGAATCTTGGAATTTGTTCATGTAAGTTTAATTAATTTATAATCTTTGATTACCAAGTAAGCGTTAATACAAACACTTGTTAAAAACTCAAAACTTAATTATGTGAAAAAATTGTGTCATTAAGTCAGCTTAAAGCTTTGATCATCATTATAATGTGAATATATTTATTGTGATTTTAATCTGTACGATACAAAGCTACTTCCTCTTTTTTACATGACGTAAAATATTTGATAAAATTTTGTATATATTACATATGTAGTTAACAATTTATTTTATTTGCAAGATAAGAAAATGGTAAAATTTAATATTTACTAGTTAATTTAAATACATTACGGATAATTTTATTTATTATTTTCATTTATTTTCAAATTTTCATTTATACATTCAAATTACTGATCACCAAAATATATCATGTCCTGAATCTATTCGATAAATTAAAAATTAGTTTTAAACTGTTATAAATTTGTAAGAAAATGACAATATTAGAATTGATGTACACAACAAATTTATTTAAAATATAAAAAAAAATTACGTTATTTAATTCTTGATATAATGTACTTTTTATATAAAAATTAAATAATAACTGGAAGAAAACGAAAAATATTATCAAGTAAATGAATTTACGTGTATATTGAATCAAGTTTAATGTAACAAAATAATAATGCTTCTTTCATTATGGATAAACAAAATAAATTGAATTATCAAATAATAGCATGGAGAATATAGATTAATTTAAGTAATAATATGTTTATATTTACATACATTTGGTACAAAAAAAGGAAATAAAAAACATAAATTTAAATAATTATTCGATCATAATTGACACCGTAGTTACATATTTCTTTTCCTTTACGAATACGATTATGCTTCGCATAAGTTGCATAAACTTAAACTTGAATAAAATTTATGATGTAATTAAAACAAATTGATTAAGGATGTATGGATCTACAAAGATTTTTTCTGAAACATTATTTATAAATATACAAATGTCAACATCACTTATAGTATAAGGCTTTATAATTATTATTTAATATTATTGTATTATTTTATTTTTATTTGTTCGCTTAAAACTATTTACCTGTTTGTAACATTGGAATTTGAATAACATGAATCATCTATGTAAACAGACCATTTTTGAATACATTCATTCTTGACTATAAATATTTTGAAGTCAAATAGTAAAACAAATAATTGAAATTTTTTACTTAAATTAATTGTATATACATGTAATGAATTAAGATCTAAAATAAAAAACTAGTTAAAAAGTAGTTTTTTATTTTAGACAGTAATAGTCCATTTAACAGTGTCACTGTAGCACTTAATGTTTTAATTTTTTAACTTGCATTCTTAATTTTAAAGTGCTCTGTGTAATATAAAAAATTAAATTATATTTGAAAGTAAATAAATCAATAGGGCAGTCAAAATTTTTTATTATGTGTTCATAGTTTTTATTGTATAAAATTTATTAATATTATCAGATCCTATTTGTTATTACTATATTTATTCTTACAAATATTTCAATTAAATTATTTCAATTTTTTAAAAAAAATCAATATATATATATATATATATATATATATATATATACACATATTTAAGTGTATGTATATGAGCATTTTTATTTGAGTTTTTGAAATTAGCGAATTCTCGTATTTAACAAATTTTATTTATGTAGAAGATTAAAACCTGAGCTCCCCATTAGTTTATCTCTGGAGGACACGTTAGTTATTTAAAACTTAAGACAAAAACAGAACGGATTGGCGGTGTCACTTTATAATAAGTCATTCAGTCACATGAAATATTCTTAGAATTTAAATATTATACAATACCCTGGTACCCGAATGAGACAGAGCCATCCCACCTGTCATATCAATATTCATCCGAAACCTATATAATCACTCCTCTCACATGTACATTTCATAAATATTAAATTTTACAGTTCTGCTAATTAAATTTATAATATAATTTTCAATACTTAAATACACCATCGTAATTATAATTATAATGAATATTTTTTTTATTAGAAAACTGTTTAAAAAATGTTAAAAATAAACTTTACCGAGTTCACCTTACAATTTTTTTCTTTTATTTTATTTATTTATTGAAAATTAATTACTTTATCCAACAGTTAATTTAATGTAATTTACAGGTTCTTTTTTGTTTTCGAATCCTAATATTAATCTTATTTCGAGTTTTTAAAAGTGATAAAATTATTATTAATTATTTACAATCTACAAAAGTATCATATTAATGAAATAATATTCAACAATGTCATATTAAATATTTTTCCAACATAATATATTATTTTTATGCTTGTTCCTCTAGATTTTTTAGGTTACTAAAATATATAAATAAATAATTGATATATAAATATTTATTTATAACCGCAATTAGAATTATGAATGAAATGAAAGTTATATATCCAAGACCAGTAAAAATATATGTAATGCATTTATTAGGAATAGCCTATACTACAAGCTACTTGCATTCAGTTATATTATTTTCAATTTCAGTTATTTTAATTTATGTCTAAATATTTATAATTTTTTAATATTATTAATTTATTTTATTTTATCAATGAAGCATTTAAAGCATAGATGTTTTGAATATTATACAAATATAAAAACTTGTAGTTTAATCGACGATCTTGAGGTATGATCAGCTATTGTGGTAAACATTTTCGTGCATTTAATGATCCATAAATGTAACATATTTAAGTTATGAATAAGATAACGAAATCATAAACCAACCGTAGTGCATCCCAAGATAGACCAATATTGATAGAACCCGTAGGTAATAAACATTAAACCTTATCTAGCAAAATATAAATTCTAATCAAATAATTGCGCAAGTTATACATGATGTTCCTTAAGTTAAATTTTATTTACTAAATATAATGCATTTAATTAGAAAAATTTAAATTAAATAATAGTTAATGTTTTAATGGGACTTCATTGAATTACGAAAAGGATATGTTTTATATTGGACATTAAAAATTTATTTAGTAATTTCACATGCCATGTAAAATTTTTATTATTAAATCTCAAATTTAATTAATAGCATAACATTCCAAAAATGTAATATTATTTAAAAACATTAGTATTTTATATTATATAATTACAATAATATTATGTTATTTTATGGATTTTTAAAACTATTAAATTAAACTTATTTTTAAATATGTAGAAAATCTTCTGCGTTCAAATAAAATAATTAAAATTAATTAAAATCTCTTTTTTTACTTTTTAAAATAATCGACAAAAAGATAAATTCTATGTAAATATACTGCTACAATAAAGTGTTTGTAATGTTTTTTATTTTTATTTTAAACCCATCTTTATTTAATATAACTTTATCAAATTATTGCCATGAATTCATGAATATTCCAATTATTAGTATACTCATTATATTAATGTAAAATGTTTTTTAAATTATATTTTAGAATTTTGTAAAATCTTTAGAAATTCTCATGCATTGTTTTTTTAGGATTATAATGTGAATTTTTAAGAATATTTTATAGAATATATTTCAGAAAATGACAAAGGTAAATTAAAAATAAAGATCATTTTGATTCACTTATACGTGTATATATTTAAAAAATATTTGGATCAAGTGAATAAATAGATATTTAATTCACAAATAAAATATCTAGAAATTTTTACACAACAAACTATATTTTTATATCTAATTAATTAAGTTGTCTACTCATATTCAATTCATAATTAAATATTTTTAATTTATTGATTTAATTTTACACTGATTCATTCTAAAAATTAAAAAAAAATTTAACATTAGCTAAGTTAAATTTTATTCTGTAGTACCATCTATAAATGATGAAGTGTCAGAAAATTTGTTTTTTAAAATAAAAAAGAATTGTATAGAAATTATAATCCTTTATTAATTTCTAAGAAAATTTATCAACTTCTGTAAAATATTATGTAAATTCAGTATTCATATCTTATAAATTTGTAAAATAATATATATGTTAAATACTTCATGAATGTTAAGAAGAAATTAAATTTAGTTCCTCTATGATCTTTAACATTTACAATATTACATATTACATGTATTTCTGTAAAATTTATTAAGTAAAAAAAAATAATACATGTATAACAAATATATATTTTTAAATACTAAAATTAAATGTTTGAGTGGTTTCATTTTTAACTAAATGGAATTATTAATACACAGTAGAATATTCATAATTAATAATTTAAAAAATTTAGTATTCAATATTAAATATTATATATACATAAATTCACATAAAAATTGTATACACTCTAATTTAAAATTTTTCAAATAGGAAGAAAAAATATACATATTATAGAAAGAATACTAAATTCAATTTATCGCAGTAGTTTTATTTCTATGTGTAGCTAAAATATAAAAATATTTTTGAATCCTTCAGTTTTAAATTAACGAACATTTTATGTTTGATAAATAAAATTGATTTATTAAATCAAGTAATATGAAGTATACAAGATATGAATATTAGAATGACTTAAATGAATAAAAGTATTGTATACATTTGACTAATAAATTTATACATTTTAATAAGATCTTTTCATTTTTAATATCTTTATTATAATATTTATTATAATTGATATTAAAATATAGTTTAAAATTTTATTTTTGAATATATAATAGATGTATCATATATATTTTGCTTTTAAAATTTAATAAACTATAAATTACAAATAATTATATAAGAAGTTAAAATACTTTCAAAATAAACTTTCATAATATTTTCAACAATAAACACATTTCTAAAATCCAATTTATATACTGAAATTTGAATTATATTCAAACATCGTATTTTATGAAAAATTATTCGATATTTAATAAATTATCGACAAGTTAAAACATATACTTATAAATTTTCAATATAAAAAGAATTCTTTTTATTTCAAATTTAGATACATTTATTTTTAAAATTCTACTTAACCAATTTCAAATAATCTTACTTCTATATTATGCTTAAGTATTAAATGGACAGGATGTACATATTCATAAAATTTCATATTATTTTTTTTTTTTTTAAAAAAAAAGATATAAAACATTTTTGGTTAAATATTTATATGTACATGTGTTAAGTTTTTTATTTTACAAGTATAGAAAAATTGTAGTTTTTCATAATTTTTGTAAGGATATTGTTGCATAGATATGTGAACAACTTTAAAAAATTCCTTCTCATCTAATAAAGTTTTTACAGTTGCTTCTTGTGGACATAAAACCTGTGTTTTTATTAAAACATCAAATTAATTGCCTATTGTTAAACTTGCTGATATCCTGTTAATTTATTATACAGAAGCATAAAATATTGGATATAATTATTTCGATAATTATAAGAAAATGAGTTCTTTTATTAGTTTACTAATTTCTCAATTCATATATTTTCAAATACTCGATATCTATTATATTAAAAATAGTTGAAATTAGAAAATTATATAAATTTTGCTTAATTCTAAAATTTTTTTTTATGTACAGATAATTTTCTTCATTTACGTAGATTCACAATTTAAAATATATATTTTTTCAGAAACATTATTTGTGACAAATTTATATTTTAATTTATATTTGTAACAAAGAAATAAATGTATTGGTTAAAAAAAAAATTATGAGAGTTGAATGCTCTAAATTAATATTTCATTCAATTGAATATCTAATTTAATCCATTTAAATGAATAATTATTTATCATAATGATATTAATTGAAATATCATTATGTATAAAATCTTGTAATATCAAAAGTAACATATAAGTAACTGATAAGAATTTTACTCAAATTCCATGTTTAGTATTAAAATCTACAAGTGATTTAAAAGAGAAATTATACACGTTTAAGAGAGATATTTATTTGCGTACATTATTTCTATCTATGACAAAAGTTCTAGAAAAGTGAAAAGTAACTCTTTGGAGTAATCTTCAACATGGATATAATTTATTTTTTGTCTCTTAAATGCACTAGCGTTGCTGGTAAGACAGTATTTTTCTTCTAACGAAAAAAAAATAAACTCTGACAAAAAGTGAAAATTTGTTCGACTATTGTGATACACTGATTTACATTCAAGAGATAAAATTTTTGTATCATTGTACAGTCGTATTACTTTCAAATTTTATTCCTTATTTATATTTTATTTCCATGCAGCTCTGTTTTTCAAAAAAAAAAAAAAAATCTTTTCAGCCAGTTTCAATAATATCCTTTTAAATTATTGGACTGAAGTCTGCTTTTTGAGTTATTTACGATATGTGCACTTGGTAATTGAGTAGAATATTGAAGATAAAGTGCAACTCTTGTACGCTATTATTGCTCTAAACATTACAATGTATACATGCATATATGTAATAGACTGTGTATAGTGATTTATTGCTTACTTTAAAATTTACCCATATAAAATTTGTACATTCATTTTGTTACTGCCTTTTTATATAAGAACTTAGTGTATCATATAATACACATTATACGATAAATTGTATGTTATATATTGGTATGATCAATATTTACATGTAATTATATGTCATACATTATATCCATTTCGAATTATTAATAGAATAATTAAATATTTAACAATTGAAGTAGCATACGAAAATATATTGAGTAATTTTTAAAATATAACTAAGAAATTTATTACCTAAATTTTTTATTTCACTACTTTATAGCACTACTAATCTATAGTTTATGTTTTATTGATATCTTCTTAACTACAAAATATTTTTTATAATTTTATATAATCCTGGAATTGAAAAACATTTAAAAAAATGAAATATAAATAAAATGTAAGTGTATTCTATTTGTTTAGTACATACTTTTAAAAAATATAAATAACATTTATAAAATCGAATTAATATGTTACATAATTTTTGTTTAATTTAAATAAATAATTTAGTTGCAAAATTATATTTTATCTTCAATTATTTGGGTTTATAATTCAATAAGTATTCGATATTCTGTTATTGATGAATTGTTGTTTGTACCCATTAGTTAACTATTCGTGTTAATTAGAAACTATTTAATAATAGTTATAATTGCTTTTCATATAGTTTAAAATAAAGATATTGCATAAATTTTTTTTTATTTTAAAAATTGAATTAAAAAATTTGGTTTTTAATTATAATAAAGTGGAAACTTCAAAGATGTAAAAAACAAGGAAAATTTAAGAATTACATTAAATATTAAATAATCTACTGAAAATATTTTTAGTAATTTTTTTTCTTAAAATCTTCTTAAGTAGCTTATATTTGTTTTTCTCAATAGTTTTTAATAACTTTTATCAAAGTCCTTTAATAATAAAGTATGATAGTAAATTGTTAATGAAGTTTAACAATATTTGAATCCTTATCTATTAAGTGCATGTGATTAAATTTATTTTTAATACTAATAAAAATAATTTTTTTTTTTTATTTAATTAGATTTAATAGTAAAATTTTTTGGTTTCTTTTTTTCTTTTTTACTCAAATGAATTTTTTATAACTTTTATCAGACTCTTGCAATACTGAAGCATGACAATAGATTTCTTTAAATATTTATTATTATTCAAATCCTTATCTATTAAGCTCATATGATTAAATCTGGTTTCAATATTGCTAAAAATAAAATTTTTTATTTTATTTAGCTAAATTTTATAAATGTGCTTCGTTTCTTTTCATTTTTTCACTTATCTAGATTTAATACTGAATTTTCGTTGAGTTTCCCTTAATAATGTGTAGTATCAGTTCTGAGTAGGTATTACGTACAAACACATTTCATATCATTATTTTTAAGTTTATGGAATAATTTGTTTTCATACAATCGATCATAGTTAATGAAAAATAACCCTTACCCCCTTTTAAATAATATAAAAATTTCAAATAGAATAATATTTTTAAATATTTGAAAGTTTTATACGCATTTTAACGTCAATTTATAATTAGGTGCATATAATGTTATAATCTGAATCATTATTTTTTAAAGGTAAAAGCTTATTCTAAAAGTTATTTTGTCTGTGTAAACTGAAAAGAAATGCTAAAATATATAACATATTTTATAACTTTTTAAACTGTGGGCTAACCAAGTATTTTTTCATATTAAAATTTAAATTATATATTTAGCGTTTCAAAGATTACGTTTTGTGTAAGATAATTTAGTAAATGTTTGTATTAAATCGTGTAAGTAAATAATTATGCTTAAATATACATTTTTATTCAACATTAAACAATAATAGTTTGATTCATCCTAGCTAACTAATGTTAATTTTGTTTAATAAATATTGTTTCAAAATAATATTTTACATGAAATTTATTAAAATTAAATTAAATATAATAGTACTCTAATATGGAAGGAATTATGGTGCGCAAACACAATGATGTTAAAACCGTTTAAGTCAATTAAATTATAAAAAGAATTAATTTTAAGTCTCAGAGCCTTAAATATTTAAATGAAGCATAAAAAGGAATTCAAATAGCATTAAATTAAATTATAATTTTGTTTGCAGTAGCAGTACAATAAAAGTCCAAACACAATGACGTTGACGATGGACAAAAAGAAAGCGGAGGAGGGCGGAGAAAATAGACCGAGGATCGAGACCTTTGACGATATATTGCCGTACATAGGGGAGGCAGGGAGATATCAGTGGTTTCTTTTTGTTATCCTGCTACCCTTCACCTTTGTCTACGCCTTCCTTTACTTCGCCCAATTCTTTATCACTCTCATCCCCGAGGAGTACTGGTGTCTAGTGCCCGAGTTAGAGAATACAAATCTCACGGACTTTGAAAAGTGAGCATCACTTGTGCTTTTTTTTGTCTTCATTTTGTTCTCCATGGAGACAGCCTTTTAAAATTAATGGAGAATTTACAATTTTAACATTGAAAATTTTTTTAAATACAGAAATAGTAATGGATTGGTCAATTTATATAAAAAAAAGGATAATAAATATTTTTTTGCAACTTAAGGCACTTTTTGATATACTTCGATTAAGCATTAAATAATTAATTACGAGACTATTATATACATGGTGCATCCACGAAGTATCGAGTTTTTTTTTCATTTTGTGCCTATTCATCGTAGAAATTCGGGAGAGGTCTTACAATGTCGAAAAACTCTTTCCACATTAGTCCCTTTTTTTTGATTTTTCATTTATTAGATGCGGTAGGATTTTGCTTTGCGTGAAGGATTTTTTTCAGTTTTTTGACACGGCACGATGGAGTGACTACTTGAACAACATTACGCGATAAAGTTTTGTTTGCAATTAAAAAAAAAACAGTGTGGAAACGTATAAAATGTTGCAAGAAGCATATGGACATAACTGCATGTCAAAATCGCAATGTGGTAAATGGTACAGAGCTTTTAAAGAGGGCCGAGAAAGAATCATCGATCTGGGTGCCCAAAAAGCTTTAGAATGGCTAGGAAAACCCGGCGCGTGTTAGAAATTTTAAATTCAGACCGTTTTAATGATTAGAGTAATCGTGAAAAAACTAAATTTAACGCGATCTATAGTGTACAATATAGTACAAAAAATTTATAAATGTCGAAATTTTTGAAAAACATCAAAACTGAAGAGTTTAAAATGCATTTGAAATTTGTAAAACACGCCTTCAAAAATGTGTTGATGCAGGAGGAAATTATTTTGAAGAATTTAAAATTTTTATTTTACCCTGTTTATAAGTCCACCAATAAATCATCTTTCAAAAAAAAAAGATAAGAATTTTTTTTTTTTTTAATCTTTGAACAAAATATTCTCGCATAGTGGTTTTACACTAAGCGCTGAAGCAATTAGTGTCAAAAATTTGAAAAACACCCTCTGCGCGAAGTTAAATGCTGCCACGCCTAATTATCGAAAAACAAAACAAAAAAAAGGACAAATGAGGAAAGAGTTTGTCGACATTTTAAGACTTCTCCGGAATTTTTACGATGAATAGGCGAAAAATGAAAAAAAACTCGATACTTCGTGGATGCACCATGTATGTATATATATTAAAACGAATATCTATTCAATAGTAATATTCCGTTCAATTTTTATCTAGTCAATTCAATATGAATGTTCATTCATTTTACGATATAAATTATTTATATTTTCTAATTCTTCAATGTTTAATTTTCTCGTTAATTAAAAGATTTTTGGTTCAAAATTAGAAGCTATTATTTCATTAGCTCGAATAGATTTTTACATAAAATTCAGTTTCTTTTTTATTAAAAAAAAAATAATCACTAAAAAAGAAATAAAACTAAAAAATACCAACTAAAAGTACTAAAGAACTTTCAATGCGTTGTCTTTTGTGAGAAACAAAATCGTTCGAAACGATTGAGATGTGACAAAAAAGAAAAACAAATAAAATTCATTATAGTGCTTCTGAAAAAGAGAAAATTAATTACGTGTGTAAGACTCTTTGAAAGTATTTCATTTTTTATTGGCGCGAACGCAGTGTCAGGTAAAGTGCTTAAGCAAGAAATGTGCTGCGGTTCTGCTTTACTGAACAGAAAAATGAATGCAGAACAATATATAATCTCTATAATATGTATCTCACGCGTAGACAACGAAAAATCTGTGACATTCGCTAGAGAGCTCGAATAAAACAAGAAAAGTTCCTGAGTATACGAACAATTTTCTTCGATTCATATTATCTCCATCGGTGAGTAAAAAAGAAAAAATCTGCACGATCAACACTCGCGAAAAGCGCAAGAAGTATCTATGAAACCTTTGCGTCACTTCATTATTAGTTCTCGTTACATGCATAGTGATCAGCTGTTTCACCGATGGTTAAATGAGGAAATTGAGTTTTAAAAAAATTTTCGCACTAAAAGGAAAAAGGTAAAAGTACCTGCAACATGTGAATATATGAATTAATTAAAATTATTAACGTGAATATATTAATTATTTTGACACAAAAACAAGAGAAAATAAATTAAAACTTGTGCATTGACAACGAATAGTAGAATTCTAGAATTTTTATTATAAAAAACTTGACTATAACAACAACAAAAATAAATTAATTTTCAACAGGATCGTTATTCAATTTTTTCTTATTTTTTATAAATTGAGTAATTCAAAAAATTTTTTGTAAAAAAAAAAAATTAATATCAATGTTTTTATCAACGTTGAAATATAAATACTAATATAATGAACAACATTAAAATTATCCATTTAATGAATTGAAAAGCTTTTTTGAATATTAATATTTAAACTAAAACAAGTATTATTCGGTATAATTACAAATAATTAATTGATTCATCAGAATATAATAAAAATTGTTTTACATCTTCTACTTCTTCTTCTATACTTATTATTATTATTATTATTATTATTATTATTATTATTATTATTATTATTATTATTATTATTTTAATTATTATTACATATTAAAATTATTTATTCTAAATAATATGATTATAAATTTATGATATGTACCTGGTATTAAGTTTACATTTTTTAAATTAATTCTTAGTAATAAAATGTAAAAATATTCCTATAATTTTATATGAATAGTGAGTTATTCATAAAATATAAAATATTCTGCTTTTTTTTTAATAATTTGAC
Organism: Eupristina koningsbergeri; assembly: GCA_018907245.1. NCBI lineage: Eukaryota > Metazoa > Arthropoda > Insecta > Hymenoptera > Agaonidae > Eupristina > Eupristina koningsbergeri. The sequence continues at coordinate 2,349,787 of JACCHV010002775.1, forward strand.
TTTATCAACGAATCAATGCAACCGTATCAATCGTTTTTAATTTAAATTCCATTTAAATTTTATTGTAACGAGATAAATATAATGCAAAAACAATTTTTTAAATATTAATACAAATCTACACTAATGAAGCTTTATCAAGCATTTCAAAATTATCATTATACAAAATATTTAAATTACTGCACTCTAAATAGAAGTTATAAAATTTATTGATATTTCGAGTAATATCTTGGCACTTTAGTTAGTGCTTGATACTGTTGTTCACATAGTTCTGAATTAATAAGCAAATGGCTGTAGAAAAATTAATTCAAGCAATGGGGAGAATTGTTTGTAATCGAAAGACAGGTAAAAATTAACTTCGGTGTACCGCCGGAGAGAATATAGACGTGAATGGAAGTCTTTTAGTGAAGGAACACCTCGGAGCGCCAGAGAGTAAAGGCAAAAAACGTCGTGGTGTATACCTGTTGAAAATCTGAAAAAACTATGTGTTTTTCAGGATAGCACTATCGGTACCTCCGATCCCGAAAGAGGAGAGAAACAGCGAGAGTTACACTCTCTACTCGAGATGCACCATGTACATCACGAATTACACGGAGGCACTGCAATCCGGGCGGAAGCTGGCTGATCCTGACTGGGCAATAGGCCGTTGCCAACATGGCTGGATATTCAATCAAACCAACATACCCTATCTCTCCATCGCCGCCGAGGTAAGCCTTTTTCAAATTTATATTTTAAACGTCAAACTCCTTTTTATCTCTCCTTTCAACGTGCCTTTTCTTTTTTCTCGATTTAGAAGAATGATATAAATTCATTAATTCAACTGTGTAATTATTGCAAAATCAACCGACACTTGAAAACACATTTTTTCATTATTAATATCCAAAGGACTTGGTCTGTATCAACAAGTTGTTTATAGCTTTATAGCTTAGCCTATAGGATTGCCCCCTTTTCTATGCTCTTTTGTCATAAACATATAAAAACTACACACAATAAAAACTCACAAATATGAATAAATAATAAAATACTTTGCCTCTATTGTAATGCTTATTTATAAATGTAAATCAAACTGTAATTTTGTCGAGTTAAAACAAAATTCATTAAATAAAATTATATGGATAAAATTCAAACATCCGTTTATAGGCTATTATTTCTTTTTTTAATATTATTCAATAAACATATTATTTCAATAATTTCAATAATTAAACTAGACTCTCGTTGGTTCATTTACGTAAGTTGATACAAACAAGTTAATAACTTGCATAAAAGTTATACATGTGAATAATTTATTGTTTAATTACAAATATTTATTGTGTGTATGAATTTAATGTTTTAAGGCATTAATATTACAATTTTTATTATGTAGATTACTATTTTTCTTACTCGTTCATATTATCTAATCAAGAAGGATATCAGACTTCAAAGAAATTTGTTTGTGCAACTGAATATTCATATAAAGACATTAATTGTAACAATATAAAACTGATTCTTTATTAGAGCACGAGAAATGTAAAATCCCAAGATAATTTTTTAACTCGTCATTCAGTAACCTTAAAAATTATCCATTAATATTTATGATATTAATAATTTAAACTACTTTCCTGCCATAGTAACAATTAAATACTGGAATTATAAGCGACACTTCATATACAATAACAGATAATCATTATGCTTATTCAAATAATTATTTCAAAGTAATACAATTACGATGATCGCAGTGTTAAATATAACTAGAATTTTAATAACACAAATACCATAATGTGCGAGAAAAATAATCTATTATAAAGTACAATTAAAGTAATAATGAAATCCACAATTCTTTAATTAACATTTTTAAATATAAAGATTCTGTATCGTAGAATAAGTCTTTAAAACATAAAATCACTTTCGACATTTTGTTGTTCTCAATGACTTATATACTTTACGAAGGAATTAAAACATCGTTAGGGCATTAGAAAGAATTTAGTAAATAAAATTAATTTAAATTGGACAATAATTAAAGAGGACTGAAAGCGCAAGTTTCAGTTATAACAATTGTACTCAAGATTTTAGTATTTTTAGTGATGTATCAAATGACATGTTTATACATCTTTTAGTAAAGCACGTGTACTAATAAATGAATCTGTTGATTTTAATGGCGCAATAAAATATTCATAAGAAACGGCTTTAAAACAGACAATGATATTGCACATGCAGTATTTATTTATGTAACAACATTAAAAAGCTAAATTGAAAGAGGACGGAAAAGTACCGGTTGCAACGTAATGTAAGATCGACGCTCAATGAAAATCGCATAAAAGTCGTTTTCGCTCGCGCGTGCCTCTCAAATTCATGGAAAAATAATTCAAACGCAATGAAAATGCTCCCGAGAAATGCTTCAAATGCAGAAAAACCAGTAATAGTTCTGCTTGCGTAATATAAATATCGTTTCGCCAAAGTGAGTTAAAAAAATAGATAAATAAATGATGCTTGCTATCGGCCACACCTCCGCTCTGTTTTTTCACCTAGGAAAAGACAAAGCGAAAAGCAAAGGCAAATGTATGCGAAACTGAAAAATTGTTTTTCCGCAGCTGGAGTGGGTGTGTGACCGGGCGTACCTGGGAACGGCGGCGCAGTCGGCCTTCTTCGTCGGCAGCATCGTCGGTGGGTTGATATTCGGGTACATCGCCGATCATTATGGACGACTCCCCGCCCTGGTGGCCTGCAACGGGGTTGGCTTCTTCGCCTCTATCGGTACCGCCTTTTGTGACAGCTTCTGGACCTTTGCTCTGGCCCGGTTTATCGTCGGCACATCCTTCGACAACTGCTTCAACATCATCTTCATCATCGGTATTTTATCTTAATTTTATCCCCGAGTGAAAATATTGGTAAAATTTATGGTCAATGCTAATATAGATTTTTGGCACATGTAGATTTGAGCTACTCAAATTCAGAGTTGCATTTAAAATATTACATTTTGCTAGTAACACATAAAATTTTTATTTAATAAAAAATTTATTTAAAAATAAAATAAAGTCGATTAAGTGAAATTATTTTTTTTATATTTTATAAAACATATAAATAATAATTTTTTATGTTTTTAAATTTTTTCGATCGATTCGATTTTATAAAAATCATTTTTTAAGTGACAATTCATATTTAAATGGGAGTATTCATATCAATTGTATTATTAACATTAATTAATTGACAAAATGAATGAAATAAATCTTCTATAACAAGTCAAAAAAACTTGTTTATTCATTGTAAATTGGTTATTTTGTATAAAAAGTACATTTAAAGAACCAGTTTTCCTTCGAATACTTTTTCATAGTTATTCTATTTTAAATGAATATTTTAGATAATAGTGTTTTTGTAATATATTGTAAGATAATCTTAATGCGGGAGTAGCTGTGCTAATAATTGAAACTACATATATAATTTTTCAGATCAAAGGACCATGACCTCATCAAATTCATTTCCCATTTAATTTTAAATTACCAATAATTCCATTATAGTTTCCTCTTTTTGTTTTATTTACTTCGTCTTACGTTTTCTCCCATTTTTGTTTGTCATTAAAACTAGTAATCGAGTACGTGGGACCAAAGTACAGGACACTAATGGCGAACATGTCCTTCGGAATATATTTTGCGTTTGCTGCCAGTATTTTGCCTTGGATCGCGTACTGGATAGCGAATTGGAAACTCCTGAGTGTCATTAGTGCACTTCCTCTTGTGGTCGCCTTTGTCACTCCTTGGATAGTTCCTGAAAGTGCTAGGTATGACTTGTATTGATTTAAAAATATTCTCATTAGCATAACCGGTTAATTAATAGATATTTTTGTTAATCTTATAGACAATTATTTTTATTATGTTTCGTATGCGAGTACCAATTAATAATTTTTATTCATAATTCAAGATCCTTCGGTGGTAACTTTCAAATATCCTGTTTTATTCATTCTATTCAATATAATTTAAATTAAAACGAACATTATTTTACGCGATAAAGTTTATTCTTAAAATTTAATCCTTTTATCTTTTATACTATATGTTTTTATCAATAATAATATTTACTATTACTTTTCGAAATATAATTTTTTATCAAAGTCATTAGTTCAAAACAAAAAATTAATTGGTTATTCTATAAACTATGTTTGGCTTTGAAAATAACATTTGAAGTAGAGTAAATGCATTTATGGATATTGTTCGGGTATAAATGAATAAATCATCACTTTTATACTACTATTTAAAATATTGTGATTAAAATTTTTATAATGTTTGTTACTTATTTGGATAAATTGATAAATAAGAAATAAATTCAATCGCTAGAGTTTTGTTAAGTCCGTAATATTCAAGAAACTTGTAAAGCTAATATTTGGAAATCTGCATTACAAATTTTGTGCCTCATTTAGCAAAACTTATCGATAAATCGTTAAGTTATTCTATTTTTAATATCCGATCTTCCTCTCGAATAAAAGCTCACAATAATTTGAAATTCATACCATAGATGGTACATAACGAATGGCCGTGTAGACAAAGCCGTGGAGATGTTGAAGAAGTTCGAGAGAGTCAACAAAAAGACGGTGTCATCTGAAGTTTACGAAGAATTCGAGAAGAGCTGCAACACAATGATCAGCAAGGATAAATCCCACAACAACTACACTGTTCTCGACTTGTTCAAATTGCCAAGGCTCGGAAGGATCACTGTCGTCCTCATCATTTACTGGTAAGTATCTACTTTTATTAATTTCGTCCTATTTTTTTTTCTCCTCGAGCTTTTGTGTTATTCCTGAGTACATCGGCTTTTATTACTCGTGTTCTTGTTTTCCAGCTAATCGATCCCCCGTGTCACTATATTATTTAACGAGAAAAATGACTCTGCTTATCGAGGAGTAAGATGATTTTCGTTGCCTTGTACTTTAGTCGATCCGAAGGCTTTTCGTATCCTGACATTTCAATAAAAATTCTTGGCAATTAGCAACGATTAACAGTTCATATGCCAGAAGCATAATGAATTTCATTAGCATATTTAAAACGTGACTTTAATTTTACACAACAAATAGCTCTTGTATATTAATGTAATGTAAAATACACAGCAAGTTTTTGAAAAGCCTTAAATGGAAAATTTGATAGTGTAATTTATCGTTAATAATATTCATTATACGAATGAAGTATCGTAATTATTTATTTATTTTAAATTTGTTATGAAAATTCAAAAAGTTATTTTATAGTTTTAATCAAAATGTGAAGATTTGAGCTATCCTTTAACCATTGAATATGTTAAAATAATACCAAAAACTATGTGGTAACATTTTTCTATTACGCATAAAATAAATCAAAATTAATTACATACCTATTATTTCTATTTGCATCCTTTAAATCTAAATATTATTTAATTTTTATTTTATACATGTTCAAGTCTTTATAAAATATTGGTTTAATAAATCTTAAGGAAATCGAGACGTAATTCTAATCTAAATTCTTTCCGTCGGTGAAGTTGAAAGTGAAAAATTGTCCTACAAAGATTAAAATTACCCTACAATATAATTATATTCAAAAAGAAATATTGATAAGTGATCATAGCGAACGATTATTATAGATTTATCGCGATAAGTAAAGTATATATTTGTCAATGTTAGTGTTTTTAAGAAATAAAACGAAATTATCTTATCATTCACGGTGCATCCGAATGCTTCATTATTATTGGAGTTTATCAAATATCAGTTGTTCGTGCAGTGGAACCAGTATGATAAAATGATAAAAAAAAAGGAAAACCCTTAAGCACTGTTATAAACGAAATAGATCTATGTATTTGAGTTTTTAGGTTGCTGATAATTCTGGTATTCGACGGTCACGTCTGGAATATGAAGCTCCTGCACCCGGACGTGTTCACGTCGTTCTCCCTGGCCTCGATAACGGAGCTGCCCGCGGCGATAATCCTGGCCCTCTTCCTCGACAGGTGGGGACGTCGCTGGATGGGATTCTTCTCCATGATAATCTGTGGCATCTTCTCCTTTGTAGCCCTCGCCCTGCCCAAAGGTACCTATCTGTTTGTCCAAGGGGGGTAGCTTATTTACGATTTAATTGAATGCTATGCTGTAGATCCTTGGAAAGCTGTGCTCAAAATATCGTATGCGCATTCCATTTAAATAATATTATTCATTGTAAATTATAATAAGAAAATCCCACACACTTGAAAAATAATCCTCGGCTAATTTAACTATGAGCCATGGCATGCACTGCTCTGCGTCACTTACTTTATTTTACAATATAAAGAATTTAATTGGTCTAGAGGTTCAGTGGAAAGCTTGGACAATGTGCCTCGATAGGTAACTGGATTTTTTTATAACTAGCTTTCATTTATTTTTAATTTTTCCATTTAACTTTGTCTCCCTTCGTTTTGCACTTTAAATTTTGAAGGAGTACAATAATTTATTCTGAATTATATGATTCACATTGCTCAAATATATTATTTTGCTTTTATGGCTAAATATAATAAAATAATAGGCTCGTAAGTAATATGATCTTTACGCATATGAATAATATCAAATATTGGTTAATTGTCAGAAATATTGGAAGATTTTGCAAGCAGTGCCCACATTTTATACAACAAAAAATAACCGGCAAAGCATACACTTCAAATTGTTATGAATGCTTTAAAAGAAAAAGGATATGCAAGCAACGTATGCAAAAAAGTGTTACGTAAATTCAATACTCTTAATGATTGGTTTTTAAATATTCTATTATTTAAATAAATTTAATTAATTATATTGATTTAAAAACACATAAATATGTGTGATTAATTGCACAATAAATTAATAAATATATATGTATTGTTTTTCATAAAAAAATAATTTATCATAGATCGAAGATTGGTAAATGGTTGACAAACAAAAATTGTTTAAAAAATGATCCAAACTCTCAACGGAAACGAGACGGTTGAGAAAGTTTGGCTACGAGGTTTACCTATCGAACTCATGGCGTAAAGAATCGCATGTTTTTAAAATTAAACTTTGTAATTTGCAGGTGCGCCCGCAATGTCGATGGCGATCCTCGCTCGACTCGGGGTAAACATTGCTGCCAACATCGGTTTCCAATACGCGGCCGAAATGCTCCCGACGGTCGTCCGGGCGCAGGGAGTTTCACTAATTCACATTATCGGATACTTCGCCCACATTATCGGCCCTTACGTCGTCTACCTGGTGAGTTCGACTCGGCATCGTCGTGGCGTTGTGTTGTCCGGCGTTACTACACTGAATTATTGAGTTCCCCTTGAGAGCTCAATAATTCAGTGTAATAAGCTTTATCTACCAAGTTTTTCTATAGACTCTAAAGATAATAGTAATGAACTTCGAATCATTAGTACATATTACATTGAAGTACTGTGTTCTAAGTACTGCTCAACTTACTACTACTAATAATTTTTTGTTGAAAATAAAGACTATATTTTGATTCCTTAAATAGTTCATTAGATTGATAAGTGTCTGTGCAGAAATAATCAAATTGATAATTTGCTTTCACACTAATAATCAGATAAAGAGTCTACAAAAATTTGCGCTTTTAAAATATTTAATTAACTATTTATTTAAGTGCCGTATTTTTTATTGTTTAATTATTTACTATTTATTATTTTTCATAAAATACTTAATAAGAGCCTCCCCTAGTTTCAGTGGTATAAATCCTATAGTATACGTCGGGAATTATAAAAAAGAAAATAATTAATCAAGCAAATTTTTAGTTTTTTAATTTTTAAATTTTAAGTATATATTTAAGTACCCTTTATTTACTTTAATATATAATTTTATTTCACAAAAATAACGTTCCACATATAACACGTGTATGCAGCACTGAAGTTCGAAAAAAAAGTTGCATCTTTAGAGTTAACGTGGATGATTCAAAAATGAAAAAAAAAATTATTTCACGTAAAAGTGAATACAATTTTTCGTACTGATATTTTAAAAGTATTAAAAATTCAAAAAATGCCATTATTGTGAATAAAAAATTTAATTTAATAATTAAAACAAAAAAAAAAAGAAGGGACATTTAAATTGCAAAATAGTTTTTTTTTAATATCTTTGAGAATCGTAGCTAGTGATATAATAAAGGTATTGTTAAAATTTACTTTGGTTGGTTCATTTATATTTAATACAGTAGTGCAGTTATTTTATAAATTATAATTTTGAGAAACAAGCATTTAAATTTAAGATTTTTATAATATAAAATTGATTTTTATCACGTTGGCATTTTATGCCAACTTATGTCAAATATTAATAATCTGAATCTAATGTTTTACAATATTGATATTTCATAATTTCAAAAAATATCAGTTTTTTTAATGTATACAATTAAGAAAGATCCTTAAATTAAATTAAATAAGCAATGTCATTAAATTTAGTAGTCAGTTATAAATTTAACCTTCCCTAACGTGAAATTTATTTCTATACAATATACGTATTGGGAAATAACGTGTCAGCTAAGCTTAAAACACATCGTGTATTATAGAATCAAAGCTTGCAACACATTAATTAATTCTATTAATGAAATTGCGGGTTGTAGTAAATAAGCATAAAGAATAAGCACTTAAGCAAATAAGTAACTCTTGTTCATATGCACAAAAATAAAAAGTGTATAGAATGTTCAGCCGGTGTATTGAATGTTATTTACAAACTTGTAGGCGAAGGCTCATGAGTCACTACCCCTAATAGTCCTCGGCACCTTAGCCATTTTCGATGCCTCCCTCACTCTTACGTTGCCCGAGACACTGGATCAGGAACTTCCGGAGACGCTGCTTGAGGGCAACGAATTTGGTAGGGAGCAAAGTTTCTGGTGGATCCCGTGCGTAAAAACGTAAGCCTCGCTAAATTTACACTTATTTTCCTCCTGTGTCTTAATAATGCATTATTACCCAAATAATGTCCATCTATATATTTTTGTTTCTGATTGAATTAAAATAAAATTTCTCGATTATCATTCTGACACTATAGAATATATATTTCATGTGTAGATTTTCGAAAACTTTCAATAAAAAATTCTAAAATTAAGCATTTATGATATAAATACAAGAATGTAGTTGTTGTTTAAAATAATTACTCTTTTTGAATTAAAAGATAAAACAATGCTTCATTGAAAATTATTACCTTTATTTTATACACATAATATTTAATTTATATTTTTTTCAATTGCGTGAAAATAACAGTATATTTATTAATAAAATTACGTTATAAAGGACAGATAAATGTGTTCTAATCTCGCTTTTTACAATATTTTTCATATGGTTAATATCTTATAAAAGCTATATGTTTCATATAAAGAATAACGGATATTTTGTCTATTTAATTATATAAATTTAAAAAAATTAAAAAAAAAAAATTTATTAAAATATTTTATAATATAAATCCGACACCTAGAAAATATTCCTTAGGTTCATTAAAGAGTCGATTCCATTATATTGAGTGTTTAAATAATTTGACTTTTATAGTTATTTTTTATCAAATCTAAGGAACATTTATAATATTGTATTTATAGCTACGTAAATATCTTTTCAATTAATTACAGATCGCCAGAAAAGAAGAAGAAATATAGGAGAAAGTTGGGAGCTACGAACGCTGGATTCAATCCTGGAAGCTTGCAGAGGATCGAGTCTACCAGATTATAATAAAAATGAGTTTATCATGTGCAAAACATATTTTGGTGAATACACGTAGCCTTAAAAGTAGCTTCAACAAATGTGTATAAGCACGAATGGATCTTCATAATCCTCTTCATTCGGAAGTTGGATGTTAAATACAAAAAAACGTTTCAAGGAGTTCAGTGGTAGTTTTCCGCTTTTTTCCCAACTTGTGAACTAAACACTCATACATAATCTGTGTTTTTATATTCTTTTTAAATAGAACATTTTATGAAAAATTAGATGAATAAATTATTGAATTTTAAAGTTATTACCAAAGTATAGAAGGACACGAATCCAAATATCGTATAACAAAATTGAAGATATTGGTGAAAGAATAAAACACTGTGTCTCATTCGCGAATGGAGATGGAATAAAAAAATGGGCATGCTGTGATTTATAGTTATTTTGTTATTATAAAAGAGAAAATAAGAAAAAGAACGTATTATTAATTGATGAAAGACACCAAACAATCAGAAAAGTGTTTCTGAACGTCTTTCAGTGTGTTTTTCGAGTGTCATGTTGGATTATGTTTTCCAATAAAAAGGCCGCAATGAATTGCATTATTATAGTTGAATAATTTTAATGATGAAAAATAAATTAAAAAATAAGAAAAGTTAATAGTAATTATACCCTATGAGCCAAGAGAGATAAACCACTTTGATACTAAATTATTTGTAAACCTACTTTTTTAGATGTTTAAGTAACATTTGTCAGTCGACTAAATTTAAACTAATTAATTTCCTGGTACTGGTTTTGTTGCAAGTCAAAAGAGAAAATAAAAGATGAGTGTTTTGTTCATCAAAACAGAAGACTGAACTTTATTGCGATGGATGGAGTGATGATTATAAATATTTAAAGCATCGTAAAAATCAGAAATAAATATGTGACATTCCAGAAGTACCAGGTACACATTCAATAAAATGTAAAAAGAAGAAATCCTAAGAATATACTCATTTAATGAGTTATAAGTTGTTTTAAGTGTATGTAACATTCGCGTACTTATGAGGCTTAGCCCCCCACGCAACGCTAGCGAATTTATTTAATCATTATTATTATTATTATTATTACTACTACTACTACTACTACTACTACTACTACTACTAATAATAATAATAATAATAACAACAATAATAATAATAATATTATTATTATTATTATTATTATTATTATTATTATTGTAAACAAATATCAAAATTCGAGGTCTTTGACTCATTTGTTTATGACGATATGAAAATATATACAATTACGATTATTAAAAAAAAGTAAAATATTAAATTGGTTAGACTTTTGAAAACGGCATTATGAAACTATAATTTAGTATTAATATGATTGGCACAGTTTATAAAATTAAAAGAAATTTGGAAACATTGACGGTTGAATAACTGAAAACGATATTACAATATTTTTGTAATATTATTACTTTCGTTACTAACAATAATTATAATTTAAAGATAGTAATAATAATGTCTTTATATATTATAAGTGAAGTTTGTAAAATAATCAATCTTGGGGGGTTCATAGGATTTACATGCCTAACTTATTAAATGATATCCAACTTCGTGCTGAAAGAACGCATCAAAACCAAGCAAATAAATTTTAGTTGAAGAATGTTTTTTAAAAATGTCATGAATACGCCATAACTCAAAGCCTTTAATTTAGAATAATTAAATTAGTATAAATTTTAAATTACAATTAAATAATTATCACAATGAGTTCCTGCTCTCAAGTGAAAATCCAGAAGTTATAAATAAAAATATCTTTTACATGCATGTGACGTTAATGTATTAAGAATTAGCTGACGAAACATATGTATTATTAAACTTCGTACGATGTTATTGTTGTATATGTTGCTTTTATTTTCCTTGTGAGGAATGGCGTTACTCAAGAAAATAATTGAAATATTTTAGTGGTATTTCTTATTATAATAATTTGATACTATGATAGTGAAATTAATTGTAATATTAAATATGTTTAAATTTATTTTGTCCAATCTCCTTTTCACACTATAAATAAATAGTATTTTAAAGTTCTTACAAAAGTAGCCTCTTTTATTTTTCATTCGTGATGCTCCTAAAAAAAATTCAAGTGAGCAATACACAAGCTTATAAACAGGATTTAAGATACATTATTTATATCAAAATAAAAATTATGTTCATATTAAAATCATATATCATGAAAGGACAATATTATAAATATATATATACATATATTATACAAGGACATTATCTCATTTTTAGCGCAAAAAATTTTTCTATAACTAATAGGCAAGGTTCATATGTATTTACATATCAAAAAAAAACCTTTTTTTTTATAGATTATGGTTAACTTAAAATATTTTCTAATTATATCATATATTTCATTTATAATATAAAGTTAATAAGTGTATAGAAAAAAATTATGAATAATTAGAGAGGAAAGTACAGAAAAAATTATATTAAAATTTATTGAATCTTGAATATGCTTATTATATACTTAAAAACGGATATAAGCATATTTATTTTGTTTGATTTAATTATATTTATTATTTTATACACCATAATATTACAGAATTATCTTTATGTACAATGTCTTTAAAAAAGTAATTGTTATACTATATCGAATAAAAGTTAAACATTTTAACTTTTCAAATAACTTTAAATAAAGATTTTGTGTCTTATTTCTTATAATCCGACTTTTATATTTCAAAATTTAAACTTTGTTTCACTAAACTTTATAGATAAATCCAATCTATCCTTATTTTTCATTTTTAAATGTGAAATTTTTAAAATTTAATTAAATAATCAGATGATGATAGGATGTAAGTGCATATTAATTTGAAAGTATAATTTTTTTTTTCTTCTGAAGATCAATTGAATTTTAAAAAACCGGAGTATTTTTAAAAAATTTATTCAGAAATTATACTAAACGTATTTTTTTATAGAAAAAGAATTTAATATATAATCGTATCCTAGAGTACACATTATGTTTTAGATATCTCAAAAGATAACAAAAAACTGTTTATTATTAAAATATCAGTAGTCTTGAATAATTAAGAATTATGTTTCTAAATTATGGCTATCGCGATAATTATTACGCACATCTTTGTAATCATCACCAACTTTACTCAGACATGGTAATATCCAGAAGTTTTGGTCTTTTCCAAAGTTCTCGCCTTGTTGGAGAGTCTGCGGCATGTTGCGTCCGAGAGTTTCAGGTAGGAAAAGAGCGAGAATGGCGCAGATGAAAGAGACGATGCTGATTATGAGCATTGGTAAGTTTGACCACCAGTGTGCCTAAGAATTTACAATTTAAGTATTTAAGTAACATCAAAGATTTGCTCTGATTCTCTTGTGCAAATACGCATAATTGTTAATTATATTAACTTCTACTTGTTTTATTTTCAATTGAAAATTAAATGAACTAAATTTTATTATTTCATTTAATATTGTGACAATTGTAGAAAATATTAATTTGCATAACAACGTGTTCATTTCAAGGATTAATAATGCTAGAAATAATGTATTGACTTTTCAATTTCAAAATTTTGATTATAATGTTCCTCAGTTAAAATAAAATTTGTCAATTTTTAAATTATTTTAAAAATTTTTAATTTATTCATTTATCTTTAATAGAGAATTGTATAATTTGATAAGACACTCTCAATATTAGTATGAATATTGGGAAAATTGGCTCCTTTCGGGTGTGTGTAAATAAAACTCAAGTTTTATAAGTTGGCAACGTTTCGATAACTTACGTTGTCTTCATCAGGTCTATTTTTTATTATAATAAAGTAAAAGATTATTACAACTATTACGTTACAAATTATAAATCAAATTGAAATACAATAAATTTATTATTTGATGGTAATATTTACCAGCAAATTTTTGGTACTCCTATGGGGGCTCCAATATCGCTAATTTTCGCAGACATGGTAACGGAAGATTTGGAGAGAAAACTTCTCAACACTCTAAAAAACCATTATAATTATTCTCCTGTTTTCTACTATAGATATGTAGAATATACTATTTTTTGTATAGAAAATAATAAAGTAGATCTCATTTGAAAAATTTTCAGTGACTACGACACTCATCTACAGTTTACGTATGAAGTAGAAACGTCAAAACATTTGAACTTTCTTGACATTACCTTGCATAATAAAAACAACTGTATATTGACAAATTGGTATCAAAAACGATGTTCTCTAATAGAGTTATTAATTTTCATTCACAGTACTCAATAAGCCAAAAGAGAAATATTGTGTATAACATTGTAGACAGGGCGATCTTATTATCGGACTGGTGTTACCACAAGCACAATTTAAGTAAAGTGTGTAATATTCTACATAATAACGACTACCCGTTCTACTTTTATAACAAATACGTAACTAAGAAAAATCAAATATAATGATTTTCTAAACAGTAACTTCACAAAATCTTTTGACGACATAATTTCGATACCCTATATAAACGAATTTTATGACAAAATCTGTAATAAATTAAAAGCGTACAATATTAATACGGTACTCAAGATTAACAATACACTAAATTATATTATAAAATTGGGTAAAGATAGACATGATAAATAAGAAACAGTTGGGGTCGTGTATAAAATAAACTGTAAGAATTGCAACGCGAGTTACATAGACGAAATCAAATGAACTTTAAAAAAATGTATTTGCGAGCACCTAAAACCATATACACTAACTCAATGATATAACTGCATTAGCAAATCAATGAACATTTGATAGACTGGGATAATGTAATAATTTTGGACAGAGAAAAGAATATATAGAAAAAGATAAATCTCGGAAATGCTCAATGTTCAATTAAACCGGCACACTGTAAATAAGAATGAGGACAACAATATATTAAACTTCCAATATAAACATCTGAGGTCATTGATGACGTCGCATACAGCTGAGATATAAACTCGACGTAATCGTACTTTGGTGTATTTAAATTTGATAAAGCGACAACATAAGTTGTGCGAAATTATTAACATAGCAATATACCAAGGTAATAATAAATTAATTGTATTTCGATTTGATTTATAATTTGTAACGTAATAGTTGTAATAATCTTTTACTTTACTATAATAATAAAAAATAGGCCTGATGAAGACAACGTAATTTGTCGAAATGTTGCCAACATAGAAAACTTAAGTTTTATTTACACACACTCGAAAGGAACTAATTTTCCCAATATTTAGTCTTTAATATAATTAAATTTTACTTTTAGAACATTTATTAATATTTAATATCAATTTCTTACACCTTTTTGTGAGCTACAGCAAGTGCGATTAATAATAAAATTTTCAATTAAGCTGCAGTATAATACAATTTAAATCTATGCATATAATATGTAAGAACTTACAGTGTCAACAATATATGGAGCTATAGAATGTGCTAGGATTCCAAATATGTGAATCATTCCAACGCCCTGAGCTCTTACAGGAGTTGGCAATAGTTCTGCAGCATATTGTAATCCTACATTAGCTGCCATATTAAGTGTAAATCGCGAAGACACGGACATTACCAACTTTCCAATTTCTGAAATAATTAATTTGGAATTTCTATGAGCCTGTAAATTTAAATACAACAATAATTGAAATTCAAACGCTAAATAGACTACACTGTAATCGACTGCTGCCTTACACTTTGAAAATATTTTATCCACATGTAAATTCAAAAATATTCAAAAATATTCAAAAATATTATTTATAGTAAAATTTAATAATAGAAAAAATAATTGGCGAAAAATATTTTTTTGATAATGTCAACTGCTATAATTAATATTGTTTTAGCTTTTCTCAAATTACATTTTACACATTAATCTAATTCTAACCACTCAAGTAAAATATAATACCTTGTTTAAAAATATGCTTATCATGAATTGATACTAATTTACGATTATGTAAAATTGTGTAAGTATTCCAGATGAACTAGAGTATGCGTATATTAGACCACATATTTTATTGGGTTTCATAACAATATAATTAAAATTAAATTTCATAAATTTATCTCATCTCGAAAAACAAGTTTCATTTAAATTTAATCAACAGAATACCACACGATATTCAAATAAATTTTTAAATAAATTTGAAATTTAAATACATAATAAAATTTTTTCTCTTAATTTGAACAATTTTTTACATAAAATCGTGAATCAACATATTAAAATCTACATATTGTTCACGTAAATTATACTCTCCTTAATATACATATATAAAACGTGATAAGCTAGATTCATTTTTTACATTGTCATATGCAATATGTTATAATATACATATATTGTGTACATAAAAAAATTTATATTTATTATTATTTATATTTTCTGATACTTTAATAATTTCTGAAGAATCGATCATCAGTTTTAGATAATACATACATGGTCTGTTCCTGAAGTATCGAGTTTTTTTTTCATTTGGCGAAGATTGGTCGCAGCGATTTGACAGAGGTCTTAAAATATAGAGGAGAGCTTTCCCAGTTTTAAGTTTGTTTTTGTTTTTTTCGATAATTAGATGCGCATAATTTACTTCATGCGAGGGTGTTTCTCAAATTTTTGACACGGCGCGCTGAATCGATTAGTGGAAAACCACTGCGCGAGAATGTTTTGTTCAAACATTAAAAAAAAAAAATTCTTATCTTTTTTTTATGAAGGGTGATTTATTGGTGGACTTATAAACAGTGTGAAATAAAAATTTTAAATTCTTTAAAATAATTTCCTCCTGCATCAACACATTTTTGAAGGCGTGTTTTCCAAGTCTCAAAAGCAGTCTGAAATTCTTCAGCTTTGATATTTACGCAAACTTTTCGCATTTCTAAATTTTTTTGTATTACATTGTGCACCATAAATTGCGTTAAATTCAGTTTTTCCACGATTGTTTAACTATTAATGGGCAGTCTGAATTAAAAATTTTTAGTACTCTATGGACGTTCGTAACGATTCGAGAACTTCTTGGGCGTCAAATTCAAGATTCGTTGATGATCTTTTCCCGATTCTTTTTAAAAGCTCTGTGTTATTTTTCATATTGCGATTTTAAGATACAATTATCTTTATAAGTCTCTTTTAACATTTTAAAAATTTCCACAGTTTTTTTAAGTTACAAACAAAACTTTATCGCGAAACGCCTTTCCACTAGTCGCCCCATCGTGCCGTGTCAAAAAACTGCGAAATACCCTTCGCGCGAAGTAAAATCCTGCTGCACCTAATTATCGAAAAAACAAAAAAAAGGCGCAAATGAGGAAAGAGTTTATCAACATTTTAAGACCCCTCCCAAATTGTTACGACCAATATTCGCTAAATGAAAAAAAAACTCAATACTTCGGGGATAGACCATGTATATTAGTTTCTTTTTTAATATTAATAAAAAAATTTTAAACATGTAAACTTATAAAAAGGCCAATTTTTTTTAAAGATATGCAAATATTATTTAAATGAATAATTTTTAAGATTTTTTGACTATAAAATTATAATATTTAAAAGTTAAACCTAATTAATTAATGAAATAAAACTTTGAACTTTTTAATCATCATAAGAATGAAATGATTTGAAATTTAAATTAAAAAAATAAAAGTTGATAGGTGTAAATTGAGTATTTAAATATATAATTATAAGGTATGGAAAGTATCAGCTTAAATTAAATACCTGAAACCAAAAGAAGCTCAGTAATAGTGAAAACTGTAGTTGCAGCCATGGTAATGAAACCGCAAAATCTTCGACCCCATCGATCCAACACCAAAGTAAGAAAAAGACCAGCCGGTAATTCGGTTGCACAAGCCAAAGAAAATGAAACAAAAACTGAACTGTCCAACAATTTCAACGAGTACACATGGCCATCGAATGCAATAACTGTAAGTGTCCTGTTTTATTAAAAAAAAGTCAGCTTTATCAGTAAAAGTAGTAATCCTCAGTATTTTTTTCTATGTTCTATTAAATTTAATTAGAGTTACCAATTCTGTTATTATATTTAGTACTACGGATACTTTTTAATATTTGTTTAAACTTTATTCTATCCAAGAAGTTAATAAATTCTTTTAAAAATCTGGGAACTTAATTCAGCAATCTTTCTTATTAAAATCACTTACAAAAGTGTATTAAGAAAATAACATTTTTTTATTTTACTTTTTTTAAACAATATAAAATATTATAAATATTCTAAATTAAATTAAATTTCTATATTATTGTCTATAAATATATTTCTATATATTATTATAATATTATTTGGCTATAATTTAAAAAATCATTATTCAAATAATAAGTATAAATCAAATAAAAATGGTAATTTTAAGAAATTAAGCGAATTATTTACATAAATCACCATTAAATCAAATCAGAACCACGTAAAAATCTTTTGCGAACAAATTATTTTGATTTTTTTATCGAAATTTCACTACTGCTTGAAATTTAACAACAGAATTATTATTTTTACATTTATTTTATATAATTTTTTTGTAAATAAAAAAATTAATTTTCACATTCATTATTAATAATAAAATCTAAATTAATACTTTTAATTAAATTATTACCAAATTACAGCTAAAATAATTGTAGTTTTCGCTAGTCTTGGAGTTTTAAATAAATCTATTAGCGTTGCTGATTCAGTTTCAATTTCCAATGCGAAAATGTTTTTCTAAAAAATAATATCAAATTGATTTATAAAATTTAAAAAACAATATGATACCACATTTTTGTAGGAAAATATTTGTCCATTTTATAATTTAAAAAATTATTAAAAAATGAATGTAATGAACAAATAATTTTATAAATGATGTTACAGTATATTTTCATGATAAAACATATGTGATGTCAATGGGTATTATATAAAAATAATTCATGTTATCTTCGTATTTTATATGCCATAAATTATCTATGCTAATATAAATTATAAATCTTACATAAAAAACATCATAAAATTGTGGAGTTTGTGCCATTCTATTAATCTCAGCAATTCTCTTGAGTTTTTTAATGACTTTTTGCGGTTTCCGATTTGATATGTACCATCTGAAAAATAAAATTTAAATGTGTAAGTGTATAATACAAAGCTTTCATAAAATAATAATCATAATTGTAATATATTGATTATAGATTTACCATGTATGCACACCTAAATCGAAATGAAAAAAAAACTTGATACGAAGTATCCAGTTTTTTTTTTCATTTTGCGACTATTAGTCGTAGAAATTTGTGACGGGTCTTAGAATGTTTACAAATTCTTTCCTCATTAGTCCCCTTTTTTTTTGCTTTTCATTAATTAGATGCGGTAGGATTTTGCTTTGCACGAAGGATTTTTTTCAAATTTTTAACACGCCACGATGGAACGACTACTCGAACAGCGTTACGCGATAAAGTTTTGTTTGCAATTAAAAAAAGCAGTGCTGAAGTATATAAAATATCGCAAGAAGTGTATGAACATAATTGCATGTCAAAATCGCAAAGTGAAAAATGGCACAGAGCTTTTAAAGAAAGCCGAGAAAGAGTCATCAACGAGCCTCGATCTGGACGCCCAAAAAGCTTTCGAATAGCTAGGAACACCCGGCACGTGCTAGAAATTTTTAATTTGGGTCGTCGATTAACGATTAGAGTAATCGTGGAAAAACTGAATTTAACGCGATCTGCAGTGTACAATATAGTGCAAAAAATTTATAAATATGAAGATTTTTGAAAAACATCAAAGCTGAAGTGTTTGAAGATGCATTTGAAATTTGGAAAACACGCCTTCAAAAATGTGTTGATGCAGGAGGAAATTATTTTGAAGAATTTACAATTTTTATTTTACACTATTTATAAGTCCACCGATAAATCATCTTTCATAAAAAAAATTTAATAAATTTTTTTTTTTAATGTTTGACCAAAACATTCTCGGGCAGTGGTTTTACACTAATCAATTCAGCGCGCCGTGTCAAAAATTTGAAAAATAATCTTCACGCGAAGTAAACTCCTGCCGCATCTAATTATCGAAAAAACAAAAAAAAAGGGACAAATGAGAAAAGAGTTTGTCAACATTTTAAAACCGCTCCCAAATTTCTACGACCAATCTTCGCAAAATGACAAAAAAAACTCAATACTTCGTGGATGAACCATGTATATTTTATTAATTATTTTATAAAGAATAAAATTAGAACATAAAAACATTCAATAATTTAGAAAATAAAAAATATACGAATAATACTTTTAATTTTAGTGTATATATTTTAACTATAATTGCCCAAATTAAAAATTTTATAGTTATTTGCATATAAAATTACCTGTGTACTTATTAATCAAAAGTTTTAACAATTACTGTGTTTAAAAAAAAGTATCTTTTGAATTTTAAAAAAACACAAATAATTGTTAAGGTTTATAGTGCATCTTTACATATGTATTTGAAGTAGTAGATAACAGTATTGTTAAATATATTAATTTTAAAACTTACATTAAAATAATTGACTACTATAAATTCACTTTTTTCTCCATGTACGTGTAAAAAATTTATGATATAATTTTATTATTTATTTTATATGCGAATTTAGCACATTTCATTTATTGCAATTAATATTTCTCAAATTAATTACCGGTATTTCGGTTAAGTTTAATTCGTGTCCTTATATAACATTGTTTTACAATTTTTATAGATATGATTTTTAAAGTAAATTAAGCAATAATTATATGATAAACTAATGGTGTATTTAATAGCATTAGAAATTTAATAATAAATAAATTTATTTTACTACTGAATATTTATTATGAGGAATAAAAATAAATAATTTAAATATTGCTAAAATTTTTAATTGCGTTTAATATTAATTTTAAAATATATGTAATACGTGAACGTAATGCGACTAACGCTTAATAATATTAATACATTTTATAAATGTGACCTATTCTTATATTTGAAGACAAATCATTATTCAGCAAATGCGTTTACAATTTAATTAAACTTAATTGTCAATTGAATTGAAAATTAGAGGCCAATAATTGTTATAAAACTCGAATGAATAAATTATCGTAAGTACTAATAACATATCTATTGACTTTATCATCAATCAATATATATATATATTTTTTTATGAGATAGATTTATTGTTTTTATTGTTTGTCAATTTTATAAATTAATTGAATCGAGAAAAATATTATAAATTAATGTGAATGCGTATACAAACGAATAAAAAATAAATGATTAATTTGAATGAAGGAGAAATCTTTAGAGCTTCTTGGTTGTGATGCAGTGTTAGATAAATCATAATTTATTAATAGAACAAGTAATTATTTTTGTTAAAGCTTGAAATTAGTGGAGAAGTTTCCTTTATTTGACTTGTGTAATTCTCATCTCGCGAGCTTTCATCAAGAAAACAGATCCTAATGGTGGCAAGTCAAGTTTTGCCTCGAAACAGAAGAGGTTCCTTAGACATTTAATACCGGTGCTCTATTTCTCTTTTGCCGGGGTATAAATAGGTAAAGTAGGAAGACCTGGGCGAGAATGGAGATGGGGATGAGGGTGAGGGTGAGGACAGGAAGTAGTCGAAAAGAATAAGAGGCGGAAATTCGTCTCACCTCGCGCTCTCTGGAAGTATCCAGGGGGTGATGAAGCAGCTGGCGAGGGGTAGAGCGGACACGTAGCAAAGGTAGCGCCAGTTGGCGATGTAATAGGCTACCCAGGGTAGGAGGGTACTGCCGACGGCGAAGTACATTCCGAAAGCCACATTCACCACCAGACTGCGCCTCCGCACTGCCATGTACTCCACCACTGAAAACAGATACAGGTATTCCTTTAGCCTTTTTATTTTTTATTATCCATTACCCATTATCCTTCGCACTTATGAATTATGCAACACCTATTATTTTAATTACAGCCCTAATTGATCAACTCACCTACCCATCCTTTTCTATATTGTACACGCAATTTGGCACCTATACTTTTTATAAGTCACAGTGATACACATTTTAATGCTGTTTTTCGTGAAAGGACATTATCCTTGTTAGCCGTTATTTTCGTGATTATATCATTTTTTTTATCGCTATTCGCAATCAAAACTTTCATTATATGTAAAACTGATGAATAGAAATGGGCTTAAAGTTCATCATTGATACGTCGTTTAGCCATCTGTGCTCTACTTGATATTTTGCACTCTAATTTCAAATCAAAACAAAGATTATTTAAAATTTTATTTTATACTTGTGCACGTAATCATCTATAAATTAACTAGCATTCAAACATAAAATTTAAAAATATAATAATGAAATTTTAATGTAATTACAATGTCTTATGCCTTTATTAATCACCATTACTTTTTACAGTTGTAGCTATTTAGTTCGACTACATCAGGATTTAGCTTTTTAAGACACATTTTATTTTATAATTATTAAAAACACATTTTTGAATAAATATTAAAAGCAGGGTTATTTATATTGTACTATTTTAATGAATATTTTTTTTCATTTTTCCAAATTTGTACATTTAGTATTTTTTTACCGGAATACGTGTAACATTAAAAACTTATCATTTTTTTTACAAGCAATAAGACATACTTCTTATGGTTACTTTATACCATAAAGGAGTTATTGCTATAGTCTAGGATGATCAAAATTTTATTTTAGCTAATGTTGAAATAAAAAAAAATTAAATTTTAAATTATTATTTATTGATTATTTTTACTATATTTAATAGTAAAAAATATTTTGTAAATACTATAGTTATAAACGTGATGCTATTATATATCGTGATTTATTTCATTTATTATTTTAGTGATTATTTCAATATTTTGTGCAAATCAGCACTATAAATAAAACAAAAACTACATTATAATTTTTTTTTTAAATAATTAAGAGTATTTCTTTTAAAAAGATACGAGTCATGTGTGAAGCTGTAAAATTTTCTTTTATATTCTGTAGTTTCAGAGTTTTATTGCGATGTAACTGCTACTTTTAATCCAAGTCTTTTATATGCAGAGTAATATATAAAAGGTATAATAAAATATTTCATAGGTTAAATTAAAACCAGGTAATAGATACTAATATATATACTAGACATACACTAGATATGATATTGTCATATTTATGCTAAAAAATTTGAAAAATAATTATTATTTACTGCATTATTGTCGAAAATATGGTCTTTGTATATAGTTTATTATATACCATATTTTAATTTTTTATGAGTGAAACATATAAAGAAAACATAAACCAAATATGAATTCATTTTAAAATATTTAATGAATAAATTAATCAAATTTAAATTTTATAAAAAATGACATGTTATTAAAATAAAACGAACCTCTTTTTATAATTATGTATCAAATAACTGCTTGTTCGTTATGTATCTAACAATTGATTTTTTTCTTTTTTCACCAAATTAAAACTTAAAGTTAAAAAAGAAATTATTTTTTATGATGGCAATTCCATTAATAATGTGGAATTAGGAGTAAATTTTTACAACGATGAATATGAAAATAAATAGTAAAATCTGTGGAAGTGAGTCGAGCTGCAAGTGAGAGTCAACAGTTTAGAAGAAAACCAAATGAAGTTTACGGAGATAGGGAGAAAATGAGGTAGAGAAGACGTTAATAAGAAACAGAGATAGGAAGTAACGCATAAATAAATGAAATACCGAATTTTGAGACTAAGTCCAAGTTGTCCCAGTCTAACAAGAGAATGCATGTTTACATCCCCTACGTAGTTGGAAAAAGTCTCGTTATTGGGAGAAATGGCGTGGAAGGAATGAGAATCTTTTTTGTGATGAAGAGTATTTGAGGTGCGACCACTTGAGAGGAAGTTTGTGTCATCGCCAGAAAACTTTCTTTATAATAGGAGTGGTCAAGAAAGTAATCCTCTTCCACTTATGATTCTTTTATTAACAAATTTTAATCCCCTAATCCACCATTTACTTATTTATTTTTTCCAAATTAAATTATGAATTATAAAACATAAAAAATAATTCATTTAAAACTAAGATGAAAATCAGCTTTTAATTTTTTAATGTTAAAAAATATACATTAAGTATATTTATTATCAACACGCATTTTTAAACAATTATTGCACTAAATTAAGGTGTTTTTATAAAAATCGTTAAAATTAATACGAATTATGGATCTTGTAGAAAAATTTGTGTTACATTATAATATTTGTAATTTCAGTATTAATCTTGGTATACGTTTCAATTGTAGAAAAAATACCTTTTTACTTGTAAAGTTTTATGATACCTAATGATCACTTCTAAATTAAAGTAAGTTGACATAAAATTTTGAAAATTACGCATTTTTATTAATAAATACATACTGATAATGTAATAAAAAAATGTTTATTAAATCGAATTTAAATATCTTATGGATCTATCTGATTATTTTCTTCGGTTTATTAATTTACAGTAAGTATAAAGTAATTAAGTTCTTAAACGATTTAATCATCTTCTTTAATTATCTTACATCATATTAATTTAACCGAAAAACAAGTCTGATAAAAAATTAATTGATAACTACGAAGTAAAATATGAATAGAAGCTCAAATGCTTAAAATATATTTTAATATTAAATACAATTAAATACATTTTAATATTAATTTATCTACAGACGTATATGTAATATTCATTATTTTAATTTTACATACGTATAAAAATTAATATTCATTCATATACAAAAATTAAAATTTCCATTTAATAGCTACAGTTTATTTAAGATTAAAGCGAATGTTAGGGGAACAATGAATATTGTTAATGCGGAGAAGCAGATATTGTAATATTGTAATATTATATGTATTGGCTTTTTCCTTCTGATACCCAGTGCAAGGTTATATATGCCACGTATTTTTAAGTTGGATTATGTATCAAGATTTAAGACGAGTAAGATTATAATTTAAGAAAATTAATATTAATTAAGAAAAAATGTACTGAGAGTGGGAGAAATATCCGCCTGAGAGTGCAAATTTTGAAATTTTAACTTTGCTCTTTTTCGAGCACTTTTTGAAGGAGGTTTCTCCCTGAATTTTGATCCAATAATTTTAATACATTTTGTGTAAATTTATAATCGTATTATACTTGAATAAATTGTCTGGGAAGTATCTTTCATCTATTTTATTTAATTCAAAATAATTCAAAATAATTCAAAATAAAATATCGGAGAGGCGAGAGATTTTTTTGTTTTTTCAATAGTTAGAAGCGGTAAGATTTTGCTTTGCGCGAAGGATGTTTTTCAGTTTTTTGACATGGCGGGATAGAACGACTATTCGAACAGATTTATACGCTAAATTTTGTTTGTGGCTTAATAAAATGCTTTAAAGACTTTTAAATATTAAGAAAAATCGTTAAGGATAAAATTACGTGTAAATTGCATTTAAATAAATTATATAAGGCTTTTAAGAGGGTCTCGGATTATTCCCGTTTTCTGTACCCAAATACAAGCTGAATCGATTTTAAGGGCTAATGCGTGCACAAAATTTTGAGTTCAAACAATCATTTGAGAATCAGGATAATCAGTATCACTTTGAATTCATCAAAATTTCCATTCAGTCACCCTTGAAAATCTTTTTTAATAGTAAAAAACCTCTAAATTGTTTTTACCAAGTTGCAAGCCATAATTTTACCACATAGCGTTGATCAATTAGTACATCCACTCCATCGCGCGTTGTCACAAAATCGAAAAACATTCTTCGGGATAAACAAAATCCTGCTCCCTCTATGAGAGAAAAATAATAAAAAAGGATCAATTTGAAAAAAGTTTCCAAATTTTAAGATCTCTCACAAACCACTTCGAGCAATAGTTGCTAAATGAAAAAAAACTCAATAATTTGTGGATAAACAATATACATGGTTGTAACACCGCGAAATTCCACTTTACGCGAAATCTCCCGAGCGGCTTTACAAGTTTATTATTTTAAATTTCTCAAATTTAACGAAACACTACCGGAATAAATAATTCTCACACTGCTAATATTCACTACATACAAAATTATTATTAAATTATTATTATAAATCGGGACGAGTTCCGTTTCAAAAATGTGTTGATGCAGGAGGAAATTATTTTGAAGAATTTACAATTTTTATTTTACACTATTTATAAGTCCACCGATAAATTATCTTTCATAAAAAAAAGTTAAGAAATTTTTTTTTTTTAATGTTTGAACAAAACATTCTCGGGCAGTGGTTTTACACTAATCGATTCAGCGCGCCGTGTCAAAAATTTGAAAAATAACCTTTACGCGAAGTAAACTCCTGCCGCATCTAATTATCGAAAAAACAAAAAAAAAAGGGACAAATGAGAAAAGAGTTTGTCAACATTTTAAAACCCCTCCCAAATTTCTACGACTAATCTTCGCAAAATGACAAAAAAAACTCGATACTTCGTGGATGAACCATGTATATTAAATAAATTTTATCAATTTTTTTTTTTCAGAGATAATATCATAATTAATTAATTTAAAAATTATCAAGAAAAATAAGAAGGGGAATGTAATCAAAATATATTAATATACCAATTCTTATTAAATAATGATGAATTTTATGATTGATATTATAAAAAAGTGAAGAAAACAGAACCCACTAAAGTAAAACACAAGAAGTTATATCTAAAACAAAAAAATTATAGAAAATTCTATTTTCATTTTCATACGTATTTTTTTGATGAATTTATAAAAATATTTTTAATATAGCTTCATTATATTAACTTAGCTATGAAACTTGTATTTTTTTACTCACAAAAACAATTAAATTTTATTCGAATAAAGTTCTGTGTAGATAATCATATTTTCACATTTGTGCATTTTGATAATATGGATGAAGAATTTTAAAAAACTAATTTATTTAAATGAAAATCTTTTCGTATATACAGTGTATACATATTTAATGAATAATTGTATTGATTAAACACAAGTTTTCAAAATTTTTTCTATATTGATAAATTATGATCTTTTAATAATTATATTTTTAGAAGAAATAATATAGGTTTTAAAAACTTTTGTGAAAATGTGAGTAAAATTCAAACAACTTTTTATTTATTTTTATCAATGTTTCCAAAAAACGAAACAAAAATATGGGTTAAAGCAATGATTGGTATCAAAGTTTTTTTTAGTATGAATATCACAATTATTATTGCTATTATTTAATTTTAGTATTACTTGTTAATATGCTATTGTGAGATACACAGTGAAATATATTTTGTTTAGTTTTACGAAATTATATTTCTATAAAATTTTAAATTTTTCATCGATTCTTTTTAAAAATTAAAGTAAAATTTAACTGGAAATTTTTAATAAAAATGAGTCAAAAATTTTATTTCACAGTTGGTAAAGGTAAGAATTTATTAATTGCACACTTAACCCTTTAGATGATTCTTGGAGTTTCTAATAGTTTGAAATTGAAATCAATCGTGTTGTTCGCTAAGCTATAAGAAGATTGAAATGGAATTTTATTCCAATATCGTTGAGTATTAATTAAGTACGTTGTCAACGATGGCAATATTGTAAAAATTCAAGAGGGAGAAAAAAATGAATCTAACTCCAGCCCTCGAGAAAAAGAAAAGAAATTAGGCGCGGGCTGTTCTAACAGAAGGGTTGCACTTTGAAGTAGAACCAGTGAATATATTACCTATGATAAGCGGGATATTGATGACATTGTCAAAAGCGAGCCCCGTGAAGAAGCGGCAGAGAGCGAATGACCAGAAGCTCCTCGTCGAGGCGGTCGCGATTGATGCCAAGAGTCCGCAGCCGGTGCAGAGGACGAGCGCGGGTATCCGCCCACGATGGTCCGCAATCCATCCGAAGAGGAATCCCCCGGTGATGGACCCGCAGTAGAAGATGGCCTGGGCCGTCGAGATCAGGTAGCTACGCTCGCATACCCAATCTAACTGATCGCCAACAACAAATGCTCAGGTTACCTCATTGTCACAACCCCCGCTTGGCCATTGCTCGTAGACTACTATCTTATCGAGAATGGGTAACTCCCTATTAAATACCCGATTTTTTATTGATTGCATATTGCTCGTTTACATGATAAAAACCTTGCGTCTAAATGACGAATGGACCTGGATACCAGCTGTTTTTCTAAATGAGATTTTTTTTTAAGAATATTTGTTCGTGCGCCATGCATTAAAATGAGCCGGAAACTTATTAAATTACCAATAAACTGTATAATCGTAATATACTATCGAGGAAGTAGGATTTATTTATATCAAAAGTTATTTTTAAAAAATATAGGGTAGACTCATGGAAAATATTGATAACGAGCAACACTCGAAACTGGAATGATGAATCGCCGTAGTCTGTGCAACCTGGCATAAAGTCGACGATAAATGTTTGCTCTTCGTGCAATTTATGAAAAAATAGTATAATATTATTTATTGGTTAAATTTTACATAATATGGCGCTTGTGTAATCGTAATTATTTCGACATTAGAGCGACTTTACTGTGAATATTTTATTTTTGAAATGAAAGTAAAATGAAAGAATTATTGCTGGAAGAAAAAAAAATTTAAGTGATGGCGCTTCACCTCGGCGCTGATGCTCATGTAAGGTATCTGCGAGAGGTTATACTCCCATCGTTCACAGCCCAATGTCAGATTAGTCATCCACGCAGAAGAGGAAAGACTCTCACCCTGGGCGAGGAGTTGACTGACGTTGAGATCTTTCCGATGGCACGTGTCGAAAAAGGGGTAGTTGATGCTGGGAGGGATGGCCGTACGTATTCTGTTGGTCACAAATTTTGGCTCGTTAAAAAGTAAGGGTGGATTTTGGGCAAATGCGCGAATCCACCAAAGCGCACAACAGAAATATAATGACAATAACTTATGCCCTAGCAAAAGGGGTGAGAGCTACGAATCTCCATTGTTAGGGCTGGCGATAGTGACGTGTCATAATCGTATTCGCTCCTTGCTGTCCCACTGCATAATTTCCTTGTTAACATAATGGTACATATATATTATTGACTTTTTTAGTCTTACTTGTATCCCTATGCGTGCCTAGGAGATTTGTGCTGCCTCGATAAAAAGTCGTAAAATTCGAAAATCGCGAGATTTTATTTTTATTTTACTTTATGCACGTTTACATCATATTTAAAGTATAAGACTGCATCTTCAATTTACTTTGAAAAATTAAATAAAGCCACTGAGTACACCGATTGCGAAAATAATCTTAAACCATTTTTTCAATTATACAGTTGATAATAATGCAATGTACTTTGATAAATATTCAAAAACATAATATCCCGAATTTTTAAAAATATTGATTATACTTAGTTTCTGTCATAAATATTAATTTGTATTCATCATACTAGTATAGAACTGATATAATAAATATTTATGAAGAAATTACGTAGCTAGACGATTTTTGCAGTCAGTATTACCATGCAGTTTATGTAAACCAATTATTTGCTTTCCATTAAAAAATATAATATTCCATTAAAAATACGGTAAAAACGGTTGTCAGTCTTTAAATTAAAGTTAAACTATTTTTCATAACATATATTTACAATTTAAAATATATTCGCCAATCAAAGATAAATTGCATTTTAGAAACTTTATTAAAATTGTATTTTAATTTAATAATAATAAAGCTATTTTTGTTGTTTATGGTAATGAGATAAAGTTTTATAAAAAAAATGAATACGCAGTATTCAGTATATTAGAATTTAAACTCTTTTATAATTTTTATTAATTACTAAAATTAATGGTTTACATTGCATTGAATGTTATCAACATTTTGTCGTGCAGCTCTTTTGAATTTTAGGATTGAGTCACTATTTTTTTGCTCGGTAATTGCATTTGGAAATTATTTATAAATTGTATGCCGCATCACGTGCAATTGTACACCCGACTACGTAACAATCAGATGGCAAAAAATACGGAAGGCTTTTAATGACATTGTATGCAGCTCTAGTGCACTATCACAACGGAATCATTATTAGGGCAATAAAATAAGTTTAATCGGTATAACTCATCGAAGAGTGTTTCCTAGAGCGGTGTAAATTTCTTTGCGAATCCGAGGATGCACGATGGGAGTGAAATAAAAATTTGGATCCATGCGAAAATCATGATTGACAAAATAGTAGGAAAGAGGAAAGGAAGGAGGAATTGTGAGAATAAAAGTCACCTTTGCTCAGGCGTGAAGCCGTCCATGAGCTCGTCGACCTTGCACCAGTGCTCCCGAGGCACGAGAGTAAAGAAGAACTGGGAGAAGTAGAGCGTGGCATAGGCGACGCTGTACGGCAGCAGTGACACCAGGAGGCAGACCTGATACCTCCCAAAGTCTCCGACGAACGGCAGCGCCTCGTCAAAGGACTGGGGCTTCTGCTGGAAGGCTGTCCGTTCCGTTGGCTCGTTCTCGATCGCCGCGTACTTGGACAGCTTGGAGTTCATTTCCAGCACCTCCTCCGATGGCTCCTGAATAGGCCCTTCCTCCTTCTGCTCACCAATCTGGGACAGTGATAAAAAATGTCATTGAAAACAATAATAATGCATCGGCGAAGTTTCGTTTATTTTTAATCCCGTTAAATTACTGTTCCTTGTTCGTGTACGATATATTCCACACGTCGATAAATTCAGTCGATGATTATTAACTTACTTAGAATTTGAATTTTTTATTCATTCAATTTATAATAATCATAACGTAACACATGATCTTTGTTTGGATTCTTTATGACTACGCTCATTCACACATTTCAAGGTTTCGTCGGTATCATTATTAAATTAATAGTATTAAAATTGTTGCAATGTATCAATAAAACATTTAAAGTTGTTCAAAATTTGTTAGTAAATAATTTGTTAATCACCTCTTAATCTAATAAATAATATATTTAATAAATTTCATTCGATTGAAGGCATGGATTTTCTCTTGGTTAGATTACAAATGGAATAAAAAATTTTTATAATTGCTTCTGTAACCAATTTATTTTCAATAAAAAGATTAATCAACTGTATTCATAATTTTTTATTTAAAAATATCTACTGCTGTACAAATTTAATAAACTTTTTTAAATATTAAATATAAATAATAATTATATAAAAATAAAACAATAATTATTAATTATTAATAAGACAATTAAGTCTATATAAACCTTATTTTGAACAAAAGCTCGTGCATTATTAAATTATCTTTTAATTATATATATATACTGAATATATTTGTATTTATATTGTATTTATATTTAATTGTTTTTAGATGAAATTATTTTTATAAGATTATGATATATGTATAAAATACAATTCCACAGCATATCGTATAATATATTTTTTGATACAATTCTTTATCTTCAAATAAAAATATATAAATTTTTAATCTAAATTATTTTTATTTTAATTTATGTTGGCGTATTTTTTTTTAATCAAACATCATCTTATACTTAATTAACAAAAATTTTATCTGCTGCAGTGTATAAACAGTAATTTAATTTAAAATAATGCAGTTAATAATTAGCATTAATGATGAATTCATATTTTGAGAATTAAAAAGAATAATAAAAGGGTTTTAAAAAAAAATGTTTATATTTTTATGACTTGATATTTGAAATAAAAATAAACTTAAATAAATACACTAGAGATCAAACAATTTTACTATATTGTATTATTTTATTTGTGTTATACTATATTGTACTATAACATATATGTATAAAAATTAAATGAATAGTAATGACAATAAAAAACCAATAATAAATTAACAATAATAATTCAATTAATAATCAATATTTCCTAATGAATATTTACATAAATTCATCGTTGGAATTATGTAACATTTATTAAAATTACATCAATTTTAAATATATTCAAGAAAAAACGTTTTCTATTTGGAAAATAGTTTTTAGTACCTCTAGTTAAATTAAATAAATCGGCTTTTATATTTTCCGATAAATGATTAGTTTTTTTGAATAAAGATGAAGTATAAATTTAATTTTTCAATCTTAAAATATTCATGCTACAAGCACTGTTGTTTCTTAAAAATTTTTTCCGTAAATAAAATTCTGTTGTAAGATTAATTTTTAAGAATCTTTTAACATGTGACTTTATTTCATGTAAAAACTATGTTGAAATAAGGACATTAATTTTATGAAATATTCTTAAATAGATTAAAATAAAATATAACTTACATTTATCAAAAAATATAAAATTTCAAAAAACTAAATTAATAATATATATCACCTTAATTTTAGAGTGCCTCTTACTTTCAACAGATTTTTGCATGTTCAACAACTGTCTATATTATATTACTCTTTTGTTTTCAAATATTAAATTTTAAATATTTTAAAATTAATACGTGAACTTAACACCGGGCGTCACTGTATAAAATGTTTTTATCGACTCAACATAATTGTTTTTTTAAACTAAATGACTTTCATTAATGAATAGAATCAGCACGAGTTGATTAGTGAATATTTTTAAACAATACATGCGTCTGCCAAACATAATCAACTTATTGTCGATGTACGAACAATGCACAGCTGCTCCAAAGAAAGATCTCATAGATTACTGATCGGGATTTTTTCTAAAGCCCAAGCTCTCAATTTTATAAATGCCCGTTCATACACATACGTTTGACTTTAACGATCAAGAGCCGAGAATTTAATGGTGGAATGATCAATTTATGTGAGTGACTCACTTCTTTAAAATTATATTCAAATATCAAATATTTAAATATTATGTCTTTTTAGTCGCTATAAAGAAATATAAAAGAATCAAAAGTAATTTATTATTCCATATGAATGATTATATTACTCTAAAATATAAGAACAAAAGAATAAAAAAATTATTATAGATCGCAAAAAAAATAGTGAATATAAACACTTAATTTAACCTAAAAATTCGTTTATTTCCAATTTTTTTTTTTTTTTTTTATATAACAATAAACAAAATCTATTGTTGATTTTAAGTTATTTTACATCAATGGATAACATTTTTTTTAAATAATATCAAATTAAAATATAGGTTATAAACAAAATTTATTAATATTCTTCGCTTATTATAAGTTTGCATACCTTCATATATTAGACAATATTTAATTTAAAAATAGTTTTAATTTATTAGCATATATGGCTTATATATTTATTATACATATGTATAATTAAAACATTTTTGTCTTTACATTTTAAATCATAAAACTAACAAAATATTTTTAAAAATAAATTTTATTATAAAAATAGTGACTATATGTACCAACAGCTTCTAAGAAATTTATATCAAGTAATAAAACTAAGTGACTGATTTATAGTCAATTTTTTTCTAGCCTATTAACTTTTTCGCGAAAACTTAAATAATCATCAATTAATAATTTTAGGAACTCGAATATTGCATTCTCGTATTTCTTTTTTCCTTAATCATGACATTGGGAATCTTGATATTTTATTATTTATTATTGCAAAATAAGGTACAAAAATATAGTAAATGATTAATACCCTTAAATTATGAAAAATAAAATATTAGTATTTGTAAAATAATATAAATATAACTATTTAAACATCAATCACGGTTTGAATAAGATAATAATAATAAGGTATTCGGATAAGAGATTCCATAACAAATACTGCTGTTTATTGAAAATTTCATAATTTTCATTCTTAATCATTATTTTCTACTTCCAAAGTATCCTATAATATAAGTAATTTTATGCTGCTTCATAAACTTTGAACAATTCAAATTATAGTATACTTTTTTAATTATTTATTTCAAAATCTATCAGTATCTTCACTTTAAATAGAAACATTGTATTATTGAGTATTGTTATTATTATTATTATTATAAATATTTTAATCCAAAAAATTACAATGATTTCATTATAATCGTTTTAATTGATATATATTATGATGGTAATTTAGAAGAAAATCTTCATCTCATGGTATGTTTATTATTATAGAAATTAAGTGCCGTAGTAGTGAATTATATACTATACAATGACAAATCTAAATGACATCAAAATCATGTTCTGTTGAAGATATTAATGATTTATAAAACTGATTTATAATTTAAAAATTTGCACTCGATTATTAAAAATAATAAAAATATTATTAAAATAATCAATAAACAATATAATAAACTATTTTTTAATTAGCAGACTAAAAACAATAATAGTAATTAATATATAAAATAATCCACGAATGAATAATTATTTTTAATGAATAAATTTAGTAAATGTATACAGCTTCATGTAAACCCCACACTTTTACATCTTGAATGCTTGTGCCCTCAGATATTAAAATAAAACAAGTCTATATTTGACTATATAGCCTAGTTCTTCAAGTTTTAAAAGTTTAATAATTAGATTGTATCAAATGAAAAAACTTAGTATTCATGATCATTGAAATTTCAATATTATATACATACATATATATATATATATATAACTTTATAAGTATTATTAAATATTAATTTTTACTTAATTCATTATTAGTATCTTTATTTTTATCTTTTCAAGTCAATTTAAATAATCAAAACAATACATTTCTACAACATGAATACAAATCCATTTAATGTTTTTTTAAAGCAAGCCTCGTCATGTAGAAAGGTAATAATGTAAAGATATTTAATTTATAAATTAACTTTCATTTAATAACTGTTTCTTTCATTTCAAATTAGAATACTTAGGCTAATATTAAAATATTATCATGTTTTAAATAAAAATAAATTTTTTATAAAAAAAAAGATTTATTGTTACATATTTAGAAAAAAAATTTCTTTTATCCTTTGTTTTAATGTGAAAAAATTGTCTATTTTAATTACATTTGAAATTCTAAAATATCTAAATATGAAATTTAAAAAAAAACTCATCTTTAGTAGATTTAAATATCAATATAATATTAAAAATATTAATAATTAACTAAAGAGATCAAGATGGAAAGAAATTAATGTTAAAAAAATAATTCATAAAATAAAATAATAATACGATTAGTGAAATTTAATACAAAAAGTTTTAAAAATTTGTGAAAATATTTTGAATGATATGAAATATGATAAATATATCTTTTAAATTACTTTCATATTTATGAAATACGAAAAAATTAATAACTGTTATCGTTATGATTATGTTTTAATTATAGGCATTGAAAAAAACATAAATTTGTAATTTATGAAATATTGATATATACAAATAGAATTGAAAGTTAAAAATAACTCGTAAAACTGTTAAAATTAAAATAATAACTTTTAATTTTTAGTTTATAGTTACAGAAATTTTGTTATTTTTTAATATATTTTAATATCAAGTTTTTTGAAATGCATATTTGACAAGTCAAAAGGGTAGAAATTACATCTAAAATTGTTTTATATTTATTCTTCTAACGCACAGAAACTTACTTTCAATCGTTAAATACGGAAGTAAATAATTTATTTACCTATGTAACTTTTATAGTGGTTAACTAGAATTCAATGTATTCATTATTTAATTATGAAGGTGATAATATATTTTTCAATTGTAATATATTGAGATTTTGTCCTGAGTATACTAGTTATTTAATAAAACATTAAAAAATAAAGTAAAATGAATTTTATTGTATGAATGAAAATAAACATCTAAAATAAATAATGAAGATTAGAAAAAAATTGAACTAATCAATAGATTAAAATTTTTAATTTATTCAAATTGAGAATTTAATGTAAAATTTGATTACGACAAGTTATTCGTAATCTTTCACTTGAATTAACTCATGTTTCAATTATTTTCCTTTATCGAAGATATTATAATTTTCAAAATGCTGAGTATGCCGCGAATTCATGGAGCCATTTAACAAAGCCCTCCCTCAAATATAAACCAAGGGGTGGCTAAAATTATGCCAAGCACAAAGACACACCCCACCCTCGGATTTAATTCGCAATTCAGAAAATGCAAATGGTGATGAGCTTTCGCTTAAACTTTTGGAGTGGAATACGGATAGATTTAAACAGATCGATGCACTCACTTTTATTTAGTGCAACTCATAAATTAAAGTTCCATTCAGACAACGATAATCCAAGTTCTATTTCTGACCAAATAAAAATTTTGATATCTCAAGTCGATTATTCAGGTATTTTTTCTTTGAAAACAATACACTGCTGTAGAGTGTTCGTGTCTTTTTATGTCTCATGCCACCATTTTTCACCCTTCATATCCTTTTCTTCTACGCAATTACTACACGTAAAAATGCTGACCATTCATTGTAATTTTAAATATTAATTTACTAATGAATAGGTTCACGCGTTACACTAATGGAAATTATTGTGTATATGGCGACTCATTTCAAGCAAATACGAACATTCTTATTGACTTAATAAAATAGAAAACTGTATAAGCTTGAAGATATCTGTTTAGTGTAAAAAATAATGGTTTTAATTTAAAATTAATATCTAAGTGATTCAAAAAATAATTGCTAGAAAAATTTATAAAAATTTCGAGATAATTACAAAAATTATAATAATAGTTTTCAGAAGTCAAGTATTACTGAAATTCAAAAACTCAAATTTATTTTATCGATTTATATTCCCAAAATAAATTTTCATATTTATTTAGTATTCAAACAATATATTTGTAATTATTCATTCATAAAAAATTATTTTACAAATATATTTTCTAAATAAAATGTTACATTATCAATAACAAATAATATTAAGCTGTATATTATTATATTAACTAAATAGAAATAGAAATTTTATATTTAATTACTATATTATTAATGCTTGATTTAGTATTACATAATAAGTTTACTATAAATATATTGTAAAAATTTTTATTTTCCTAAAATAAAGAATTAATTAATAGTGGACTAATAAAATAAATACTTTTCTAATTATTCAATGAATTAATGATCAATAATTATGTTAATAAAGAAAAATTAAATAAGTAAATAATATATACAATTTCAGATTGAAAGTTCGTATGTAATATAGTTGAATTAATGATGATTATATATAATATTAAAATAATTTTTAATTATAGATTAATATTATTATTTTTTATTGAATTAGTATTGTAGAAATATTAATTTATTTGATGAAAAATTAGGAGTATATAATGTTTTATAGTTACAGTTGAAAATTACCTTTGTTGTCTCACTATCCATTTTTCTTCTTTAAAATTTAAAAATTACGAATTGTATTTTTTTTTACATAAACTGGTGTATTACATGTAGTTTCTAAACATTAAAATATATAAAATAATTTTAAACAATTATTATTAAAATTTTAAAAATATTTAACTAATTTTATAATTTCTTTAAATAAAAATTTATTATAATTTAATTTAGTAAGAAACCACAATTCTTCAATTACACTTATAATTAATGCTATTGAAAAAAAAATGTGTTAATGCCCATTATTCACTAATATCGATTTGAAGCTGCGACTCTCTGTGAATGAGGAAACATGTGTAATTTACTAAAGATAAAATTTTACGCATAAAAGCAAAAATAATTATTTTTATTCAGTTTAAAAAAATTTTTTTTTCTATTCAACAATAAGTTATCATGTTAACAAAGTAATGCTTATTTAAATTAATTACTTAAAGAATTCAATGAAAATAATATTCATAAAAATATAAAAAATACTTAAAATAAAAATATATATAGGTGAAAAATCTTTAATAATTAGTGTATTGTAATGAATAGTACATTTTAGAAGCACAAAATAACTAAAAATTTAAAGTAGAAAAGTTTCTAATATTTCGAAGCTAAATTAAAGTTAATTAATATTAAAATTTACTTTGATTTTTATTTTAAAACACACGACTTTATACGTTCTTATTTAATATTTACGTTGTTGATGTAAAATTTTAAAATAATAAAATGTAATCAATAAGATAAAATTAAAAACTAAAATTAACTTGATTAAATATAAAAAATATGAAAATTCATAATTTTAGTTGCTTTAGTTATGAAAGTAAACAAATTTTTCTTTGTGATTTTAATAATTATTTTAAATTTTTAGAATTTAGTTGCTTGTACTGCTACACCACTGAATTAAATTTTAATTCTTGAAAAAAAGTTGAGCATTGGTTTAATTGTAGAAATAATTACATATTCGGAGAAGAATAAGGAGAAAAACAAGAAGATAGAGTAAAAGGGTAGTAAAGGGGAAAGGGACAACTTCTGGAACATCTTATTGAACACTTGAAAACTTTGACAATAACAATTGGAAACAAATTTAAGGTTTTATTTTTTAAAATGGAGTAAATGTAATTGAAGACGCACTGCTAATACAACAATAAAAAATAACCTCTAATGAGAAAGAAATGGATTATATTAAAATAATAGAATATTAAAAGTTGTTGGAGCCGGAAAAGTTCTTAGATTTACGAGCGCAACATGAATTGTCCGGCATCGTTTTCGCGATTCGACTGGAACCCACCGGCAGAAACTCAGGTTAACATGGCTCTCAGGTGAGCTGGTCGCGTGTTCCGACCACCCGAAGGTGGGGATCTACGTGCATAGATACATAGTTGATGGATTTGGTGTTGGCCTCCTTGCGGTTATTTTACCTGAGGAAAAAGTTGCGCACGCTAATCCACGCTTGGGGTGCTGATGCGTCACGCGAGCGTGGATGACCGATTTTCCCTATGCAATCCATATTCAACGATTTTCCGGCTTTCCCTCTTTCTCCCGACCTTTCCACTTTACGATGTGCTTTGGGAGGAATGCGCGCGACCTCTCATACCTGCACCGACTTATTGATTTTATAAATACAGTCATTACCTTAACTACATCATCGGTCATTAATTTCAAATTATGCCCCAACAACAATCAATCAACAATACTCATATTTATGCCTGGACTCGACGAATTATGCATATTGACTTACTGATTTGATCCAATATCTTATCAAACGTTATATCAATATTTAATTCGCGTTTTCATTTCTAAATGCATGTGAGATATTTTGTTGAAAATTTCTTAATACAAATTCTTTCATGAAATAGTCATCCTATAGATCAAGCAATAGAATTATTTTCCGACCTTTAACGACTTACACTAAATTAAGAACAGTAAAAATGAAGTCCATTAAAAAATCTCTATGGTTTCATTCTCAGAAATCCAATTCAAAAAATTTTTCCATTAATTTTTTTATAAATAATTTTAAACAAAAATTCATTTTTTACGTTTCTTATTGTAACATAAAAAAAGGTCTATAGATAGATTTTAAGTAATAAAATTATAAACAAAATTCATATTCAAAAATGTAATGAAAAATTTAATATTTATTAAAAAAAAAACTGTCATATTTAGAATTTTTGAAACTCGGTTTTACAAAATTTAAGTAATTTTTTTGCAATTTATTCGTGTTAAATTTTAACTTTAATTAAATCATTGATTTCAGCCTAATATAATTTTTTATTCATTCATGCAAAAATTTCTGTGACTGATGGGCTATCCGACCTTAGTTTCGAAACGGTGTTAAAAACATATAAATATAGAATAAAAAACTTTTATTTCGCTTTTTGTTAAAATTTTATAGACTAGCTCAAAAATACTAATAAAAATAATTGAAATGTCGGAGTTTGCAAAAGCACACAAATATCAGGGAAAGTAAGAACTCGGGATAAATTTTTACAAATAGTGTTATAATTATTGCGTATTCCTAATTTCTTATAATAAAAATGAATTATACGCAATCTGTATAATTCACTTTATTTAATTCAGTAAATCCTTACAATGATTATCTCCTCAATTACTGCAGCTATTATTATCATCTTTTTTTGGGGGGGGGGGAGTACCCGTTTATAGGGATGATTAATTTTAAGTTTTAATAGATGTTCTTTGATATATTTTACTACAATATACTTTATTAACATTAAAAATTTTTTAAAAGTATTAATTTTTTTAAGTTTTCTATTGAATTTATTTTCATTTCAAATATAATAAAATGTTTCAAACACAAATGCAGTGGAGACTTATATTAACTGAATTATATAGATTCTTCTTATTTTTTATCTATCTATGCCCTTTTTCTAATCTAAAACTCCAATTAATAAATGAATTAGAATGTTATTTCATTTAAAAAATATTAAATAAAAAATAATTCCACAGAAGGTTTTTTTAATTAATAATAAGTTTTATCCCTGCATTGTATATGTGGAAATAATGTTTTGAAATACAAATTACAAACCCATTTAAAATAATATAAAATTCAATTTCATCTAACACATTTATCATTAAATATTATATTTCAAGTTTAATTTAAATTGTTTTATATTGCTTCATGAGTTTAATTTAAACCTGCTGAGATGAGGAATTCAGTTATGAAGTCAATGATTCAAATACAAAATTATAATTTTAACAGGAAAACTATATTCATAATTTTTTTTATATACAAATTTCATTCATATTTTATATACAAACTAAACCAGGTACTATTATTATCGCTCTATTTAATTTTGTATTCGAACTTGACATTATTTTGTTTTTGTCCTTAATAAATAAAATTTTTATATTATAAAATTTTTTGGTATTTTAAAATCATTGATATACTTACTAAAAAAAGTAGTTAATTAGTATTTTTATTCATATAATTTATTAATTTTATATCCACTTTTTATAGTTGTAACTATTCTCTTCTCTCTACAATTATTTTATTTTTTTTATACACTTAATTTATAGATAAACTTTAAATTAATTTATGCCTGAATGTTTTGCATATAACTTTTTCTGTTTATATCTCACCGATTTGAACTCGTTGTTTCGAGCTCGTATGAACTTATGAAATATGTAATAATTCAGGAAATATTTGCGTAATCACTATTTTCAAAATGAATTCGCAAATCACTTTTGATGGTTTTGATGATTTGTACAATTTAGTAATATTAAATTTTGTTCTATTTCATTATGAACAAACTGAACATTATCGTGCCAAAAATGACAAAAAAACTCAATTAATATTATTGTGATAATACATTATTTGTGATAAAGTAGTGAATGCAAATGTACTTTTATGGTGTCATACATGTAATTTTTCTATTTATCTGTATCTATCGATAAAATGACATAGCGCCATACTGGAATATTAATTATTTTTAGTCATTCACGATCTGTCCTCGAAGTATCGAGTTCTTCTTCATTTGGTAAATATTCGTCATAGCAATTTCGAAGGGGTATTAAAATATAGAAAAAATCTTTTTCCATTTATTCCTTTTTTTATAATTAAATGCGTCAGGATTTTACTTCTGGCTTAGAGTGTTTTTCGATTTTTGGATCCGACGTGCACAAGCAATTAGTGGAAAAATGCTACACGAGAATGTTTCGTTTAAAGATTCTAAAAAAAAAGAAAACGCTTACCTTCTTCAATGAAATATGATTTTTTGGTGAACTTATAAACAGTTTGCAACAAAGATTTAAAACTCTTCAAAATAATTTCCTCCTGCATCAATGCATTTACGAAGGCGAGTTTTCCAGGTCTCAAAAGCAATCTGAAACTCCTCAGCTTCAATATTTACGCAAACTTTTTACATTTCAAAATTTTTTTGCACTACATTGTGCACCATAGATTGCGTTAAATTCAGTTTTTCCACGATTGTTTTAACTATTAATTAGTAGTTCGAATTTAAAATGTTGAGCACGCGGCGGATGTTCGTAGCGATTCGAGAGGTTTTTGGGCGTCTAGATCGTGACTCGTCGATGATCTTTTCACGATCCTTTTTAAAAGTTCTGTACTATTTTCCATATTGCGATTTTGACATACAATTATCTTTTCAAGCAGCTTTTAACATTTTAAATGTTTCCGCACTGTTTTTTTTTT
The DNA here is from genome assembly GCA_018907245.1 of Eupristina koningsbergeri. NCBI lineage: Eukaryota > Metazoa > Arthropoda > Insecta > Hymenoptera > Agaonidae > Eupristina > Eupristina koningsbergeri. The sequence goes on from JACCHV010002775.1 coordinate 2,391,041, forward strand.
AAGTTGCAAACAAAATTTTATTGCGTAACGTTGTTCTACTAGTCGCTCCAGCACGCTGTATCCAAAAAATTAAGAAGATGCCTACGTTTCGGACAACATGAAAATTTATCCCAAAACTTATCACTTTATGCATTTCTTTTTCAACTGGATAAATTCTCAATTTTTATCTTATGTTTTCCTTTTCTTTTTATATATCTAATAATTTTAATACGTGGTCAAACTGTGAAGTATTTTAATAGGCCTTCCCATTTATTTCTATGACAATATCGTGATTGATTTGTTTTCCGTTCTTACTTTCAACATATAGATGTATTCAACTATATAGTTTTTCTATACAATACCCTTGGCTGCATTTGGATATTTATTAATGATTGGAATTTGTGCTCTTATTTATAATAAAAAGTGACAATGTTAGTGAATATTTTACATCGAATGTAAAATTATTCATTTTATAGAGCTGCGACTCTATTGTTTTACTACATCTTCTCCATAAGAATGACTATCATCTTAAATATTTATTAGTTGTATACAGAGAGATATATTAGATGATTGTTTCAATTCCTGTGACATATCTGACAAAGTACATTAAAACTCCTGACGTGTATTGTAAAAGATTTGGTTTGGCTTCTCGCATATCATTCAACTTAACTTTAGATGTTTATAGCGTTGTTTGCTTTGTGCGAAAATCTACTAAGCAAATACTTCAAGGTTTCCAATAATCCATTAGTTATTGTTAATATTAAATCACTCAGTATTGTAATGATTACGATGTGTAGCATGTAGTATAGTCTTTTGTATAATTTCGTATTTTTGTGTCAAAATCTAGCAAGTTAATTCCTTTATTTTCCACTGCCAGATATTTAAAATTATTTCTATCGTTGTTTTGCAGTTATAGTACTTTTATTTTCAAAGTTTAATTCTAAAATTTTCATTAACAATGATGTATTATAATTTCACACGATTCAAGTTTCAATAACTCTGCATATTATTTACTTTAGTATTGTACATAACTTCTCAATATTATACATATACTAGATAGAGTATACTTCTGAAATTAAGAATACTTAAAATACATTTTTAAAGTATCGCCATTTCTAATAAATTCTAGTAATTACACTTTACGTTAATCAACTAGATAAGTACTCGAAAAATTTAACGAGGTCTCGTTTTATTTTGAGGTTATATCTAAGGGATTAAAAATTTAATGCTATCAAAAAAGAGAAATAGGAAGTCACGAAGAAAATATCAAATACATAGTTCAAAAGAAGAATTGATGAAATATTTTTTCAGGAACGTGAAGTTATTGTTGTACGTGCAGGTATCAGGTTAAAGGGTGCACGAGGGATATCCAATTACGAGATCAAAGCTTTATGCATGTATTATGATTACAAAATCGATGGCTTAGGGATACATTAAAGATATAGGTTTAGAGGGTTAGAGGTTTAATTTTTATCAGTAACATCGGTTTACTGATGTAATTGTAACTATTAGGTAATTTTAATAATAATACAACTCATTTAATTTTTGCAAATATATATTTAACCTATATAATACATTCACTACTTTATTATAATACAAGGCATCAAAAATTATATATATATATATATTTATTTATATAACGAAAAATATAATAAATTAAAATAAATTAGAAATATTTTATTATATACAATCCAGAGAAAATTTTGTGTATCAAAAATCGTAAGTAAACACTGAATATTAAAATACATTTATATCAACACATATATATTACTAAATTTGATTTTCATAAGTTCATTAAAGTTTTTTTCTAAAATATTCTTAAATATTATAAAAATTTAATATTTTGAAATGTAGATAAGAAAAAAGATTAAATATTCTTATTTTAATGTGCCAAAATAAGAAATTCAAAAATTATATTTGCATTATGTAAAATTAATTATTTATAAATTGTTAAATAAATAATGAATTGATGGATTAATGAGAAATAACATTGTAGGTTTATAAATAAATTTTTTTTTTTTATTAAATATATTTGTTATTATAAATAAATTTCATGTTTATAATTAAAATATAAAAAAAAAAAAATTTTTCAGATAAACTTTTATGAAAACTAGTAATTTCTACTATTTTCTACATTTTTTAAAACATAAAACAGAATATGCAAGGATTTAGTTAATAATCAATCAATAAAATACATTATTCGTATCAAGAGATTGTTTTTAAAATAATTTTTTTTTTATATTAAAGAAATTAACTTTATAAGATTAGTTTGTAATTGTTAAGTAGTTTCAAGTGTGTATAATCAGTAATTTAAATACTAGTATTAATTTAAATTCTACGTAATAAAAAATGAAAATAAAAAATTTAAAGAAAATAAATGAATTGAGGAAGTTATGTACGTGAACATTGTAAAATATACATGGTTAATCCACAAAGTATCGAGTTTTTTTTTCATTTTACGTCTATTCATTGTAGAAATTTGAGAGGGGTCCTAAAATGTCGACAAACTCTTTCCTCATTTGTCCTTTTTTTTGTTTTTTCGATAATTTGAAGTGGCAGGATTCTACTTCGGGCGAAAGGAGTTTTTCAATTTTTTGATATGCTGAAGCGATTAGTGGAAAACCACTACGCGAGAATGTTTTGTTCAAAGATTAAAAAAAAAAAAATTCTTACCTTTTTTTTGAAAGATGATTTATTGATGGACTTATAAACAGTGTAAAATAAAAATTGTAAATTCTTCAAAATAATTTTCTCCTACATCAACACATTTTTGAAGGCGTGTTTTCCAAATTTCAAATGCATCTTCAAACACTTCAGCTTTGATGTTTTTCAAAAATCTTCATATTTATAAATTTTTTGCACTATATTGTACACTGCAGATCGCGTTAAATTCAGTTTTTCCACGATTACTCTAATCGTTAATCGACGACCCAAATTAAAAATTTCTAGCACGTGCCGGGTGTTCCTAGCTATTCGAAAGCTTTTTGGGCGTCCAGATCGAGGCTCGTTGATGACTCTTTCTCGGCTCTCTTTAAAAGCTCTGTGCCATTTTTCACTTTGCGATTTTGACATGCAATTATGTTCATATGCTTCTTGCAACATTTTATATCATTCGACACTGTTTTTTTTAATTGCCAACAAAACTTTATCGCACGAAGTAAAATCCTGCCGCTCCTAATTATTGAAAAAACAAAAAAAAAGGGACAAAAAAAAAAAGTTTGTCGACATTTTAAGACCCTTCCCAAATTTCTACGACCAATACTCGCAAAATGAAAAACAATACTCGATACTTCGTGGATGCACCATGTATGTATAGATATATACATTTTATTAATTTTAATCACAAACTTAAAAGTTAATCAAACAATAAAATCTAAAGACTTGCAAATGTTTGTAACATATACTGAAATATTACATGAAATAAAAAATGAATTTAATTTATTACAATTTACTATAATTTATTGAAAATTTAATAATTTTAAAATTAAATTCATTTCAAATAAAATTTGATGTCGATAACAAAATTTCAGTATTGTGCGGATACACGAAGTTTATATTGGTTTTTCAAATGGTCGGTAATAATTGTTGGACAATTATTAGATAATGAAACAGTCGAGCAGAAACTCAAACCCCGAGAACCTACGAGGTGTTAATTGGCAAATATGAAATCATCGTTTCTTTATCAGTCATCCAGCAAATCTACATACAAAACACTTTCATTGCAGTCTCGCATTAAATTATGCAAAGCTCATTTGTCGATGTGCCAGACAACAAATACCAGTGATCAAAATTAAGCAATAATTGTTTATAAAAAAAACCATTGTTCGGAGACATTAATTGATCGAAACGTTGATCCAAAGCATGAGCGACTTGCTTTTCCTCGTCCCATCCACTCCTTGAGCAACGAAACACCGATTATCGCATGAAAAAATATCATCAGAAAACTTTTCGCCACATAGCTCCTGCTATTTTGTATCCAGGGTGTGTCGGAATTTTTAACCGACGCCAACTGACTCGATACCTTAAGTTACACTCATAATGTGAGTATCGGTTTCTCGAGATATCAATAATACCAAACTCCTGCTCATTTCTCACTCATTCAATTTATCGAGTCCCAATTCTTAAATCGATTAAACCCATTTTCTCGAAAGGTGTTCTAATGAATATCAAATATATTTCGTTCGTGTACCCTCGTTTTCGATAACTGATCGATCCTTTCAATTGCTTCCGCCACTTCTATACTATAAATTACTTAACACAACATTTCGTTCGTTTTATCGTGCATGTGCAATGCACTATGAAAAAAATTAACATTTTTTTAATTATTCAAATCAATATTTCTGATTATTCAGTGCCAAAAATTAAAGCGTAAATGACAATCTATAGACACTTACAATTATAAAAAAGAAAAATAATTATTAAAAATATTATTTTACATTCGATAACTTTCATTTTTTATAAGTTATTTTTTATAACTCATATTTTTTGTAAGTTATAACAAAAAATTGTACATGTATAAGAAAATTTCATTTGGCATTTTTTGTCAGAATTTTAATATTATTTGTGTAAATAAACTTACAATGATAAAATAATTAAGTACATTGTAATAAATTATATAAAATATAAATTTTTATAAAATGTGAAAAGAGTAAAAAGAGTGAATTTGAATATTGTCTTTTATTATAAGTAAAAATAAATAATAATGCTTATTGTATATTGTATAATAAATAAAATATCTTTATAAGAGAAAAATATTTTCGAGTTTGTTTCACATTTTTTATTATATGTAAAATTAATATATTCATTATCTTTTATATTTACAACATGTTTTGACAGAAGTTTTAATGTAACTTTACTTCGTGCATATTTAATTCTTAATTAAAGATGTGCAACGAAACTAGAATTCTAGAATTTACTGTAATCAATAATAATAAATAGTAGTAATTTTCCTATATGTAAATCAAATGAAAATCGATTTGTAGTATAAATTCGTAAAATAAGTTCGTGAAAATTCGCTAATTATAAATATAATTAATTCTTTATCATACGAAGGAGTTTAAAAAATTAAATAAAACGTCATTACTTACAAGTATATTAGAAATATGTTAAATTGTTGTTTCCTTAAAACAGAAGTAAATATCCGGAATTCCTACATGCAAATTTTGTCTCGTGTTCTCATTTGTGGTTTGAAATTTAACATTATTCATATATTTTTGTGATGATAAAACTACTACGATTTCAATAGATGCTGACGGCACAATAAAAGAGACATGCAACTTAATATCGTTAGGCACAACGACATTCTACATAAAACTGTTGATCGCTTCTCATTAAGAGATGAAAAACAATTACTACATTTCAATTGAAGGAAATAATGAGTTGCGATAATTTATAAAATAGAAAAGTGTAAAACCAGAATATTCACAGTTGCGGCAAAATCGCATGTTATCTTGATCTTTAAGTTTATGGTATTAGTACATGAATATTATTAATACAAATTAATTACGAACTCACTGATAATAATACTCCAACTATTCTTAAATAAGGATTCATTCACAAATTTCTACTAAAATTATCCAATTTCAAGAAACTTTTGTGAACATTAAGATTGAATTTTAATTAACATTTATTCAAAACTTCATGTATTTTATTAATCATTCAGTAAATTAATTTATCAACTATTATTTTAGCTTATTTGTAGTTTTTATTTACTGTTAATACATAACTTCTTTAAAATTTCTTGACTAATTCAAATAATAATAAAAATTGTATAATCAATAATAGGAAAAACAAGAAAAATGTAATAATTCAATATTTTTAAACTTCTAACAAGTAAGTATTTATAGTTTTTGTTCATTATGAAATGAAACTCGATTGATCTCAAATAATTTTAATAATAAAAACTGGTTTTATAGTAAATGATTTAAAAAATATTTTTATAAAACATCAAGAAGATAATTAAAGGTAAAAAGTATTTAACATACTAAAATAATCAAGCTTCTTTTTTTCTTTTATTAAATTCTAAAAATCTTTAAAAATATTATACTTACACATTTTTTAAGTGAAATTGAACATTATTTTGAATATATAAAACTTATATCAAATAGATATAGTATATAAAATAGCAAAGAAATTTTATATTACGATTTTTTTTTAAATTTTCTAAAACTATAAAAGTGACAACTAAAACAAGTTCCTTCTCTGTATAATATCACAAATTTATGTAAATTATCTTTTAAATCTTAATCTTTACAAATTTTTATTTATTAAAATCTATAACATACAAAAATAAATATATTATTTAGAAATTTACATAGATATATACTAAACCATATCATTAAATTAGTACAAAATCATATAAGTTTTTTTATTTAAAAGTAATATATCTCAATAAATTATAAATATACATATGTAAATTTGAAAACAAAATCATTAGTATAAATAATATGGAAGATAATAAATATTAAAATTAAAATAAAATGTTTTATTATAATATACTAGTGTTATCTTCATGTAAATTATGAATCTATAGAGGTTTTTTTATTAACTTAATTATGTTCTTCCTAATTTAATTCGTATAATAGATTCTATTATTATATATTAAAAGACATTTTCACCAATTTTTAATTTATTGTAAATTCATTTATAAAAATAATTTAAAAATTAGTTTTAAACATTAATAAAAGAAATTATTGCCATAACTGAAACAGTAATTGTATGCATAATATTGCTATGTATTATAATATTGGAGGGAATGTAGAAATAAATTGGTAAAAATAATTTTTTTATTATATTTATTATAATAATTATTTAACAGAATTATAAAAAAATTATTTATATATTTAATTAATTCTAGTATTAAATATAAATATAATCTTAAACATCTGGATAATCATAAAAATTTTTCTATTACATTCACCCTACTATTTTATTGGAATAATTTAGCATAATTTTTTGTTTATTTTTTCGATAAATATTCCATATAAATATTTTAATGTTAATTAATATCTTAATACTAAAAATTACGAAACAAACTTTTTTATTGACGAATGTGCTTAAATACTTTAATATAAAGAATCTTAAAGTATTATACAAATAAATATCGATTTTTATTATCCATTACTTATAGTATATTCTATATGATAAATTGCTTAATGTCAATTTTATAAAAATATTTATTAATTTTAGTCTTTAAAAATTTAATTCATTTAAAATAGATAAATATTAAAAATAACATTAAATGATAACTTCACGAATTATTCATACATCAATTATGAGATTGATACATAAAATATTTTTATACGTATGTAATATATTTATATATAATAAATATATAGTATATTTATATATTTCTATATTATATTATTATAGTTTTAGTGTATTTACAATTATAGTTGCAGCATAAATTATATACACATAATTCTTATTTTATTAAAATTTACGTATAAATTTATATCAAAATGTATAAATAAATGAATAATAAATATCAATAATTTTATACAATTTATACTGTTGGTTTACTTCTAATTATTAAATATATTTGAAAAAGAAGTATACTTCATAATAAGTCTCATTTCCTTTTTTTAAAAAATATAAATTAAAAAAATTTTTGATTAATTTGAAATAACATTAATTAAAGCAAAATTTTAGATATATTACTTATATTAAATGTATAATATAATTGTTAAATATATTAAATCATTTTTTATATGTATATTGTATATTAAGTATATTATGAATTCATAAAATTAATTTTATATTATTTTAAAAAGTTTATTTTATATTTTATTCAGAAATCATCGGTTTCAAAATTAATTAATATATAATTAAATTATGCATGATGAATATATTTGATTAATATACAATTGAGAATTAATATTTTTTAATGGAAGATGAATAAACCTATATTAAATAATTTAGATATTATATGAAAAGTAAATCAAATGATTTTTTTTATAAAAAAAGACGATTTATATTTGTTAAAATTATAAGAGACTGGATCATATTAATTATAATTTCCGATATTTTCAATCTACATAAAAATTTTATAAAAATATATCTTTTATTCATTTAAATAATATGTCTATATATATAGTTCATATCATAAAATCCTAGTTATTGAAGTTTTTCTAAATATATAAATTATTTGATAAATTCTATGAAATTTATAAATTATTGAGATAAAATTTAAAGACCATTAAACATTAACATTAGATACATTCACAAAATGCAAATATTTTATAGTAATGTATGACGATCTTCATTATAACCTATATCTCAAAACTGATAAAAATTTTAATGAATTAAATAACTGCGTACTCTAGGACTGGAAAACATTCAGAAAAAGAAACACAGAGTAATAAAATGGCTTTTGCTTAACTAATAAGTACATCAAGTTTGATTATCACATAAAAGTAAAAAAATTTGAACCCCTGTTCAACTCGCTCCTATTTTTCTTATTTTCTCCTAAGTTTATATCGAAGAAACCATTATTCTACTCAATGGTCGAATTTCCTTAAAATACTATATTGTCGTGAAGGTGAATTCGAGTGAATAAAAATATCAATACAATAAGAATATATAAATGGAAGTTAATGTGATTTTTATGTGAATTTCAAGGGATAAAAATTAACATTTACAGCCTTTCTTTCTCAATGGGCGGAATGGCTATGCTCCTTCTAGATCGTATACTAGATCTCTGGATCATACTACTCCTGAGTGTCTCACCACGAAGCGAGGCTCTTCTGGAGCTTCGGATCGTTGAGCTTCTACGTAAATTCGGTTTCGGGCATTCCAAATCATCCGGCTTCCTGCAAAGGAATTCATGGTATATTTTAAAAACTTCATCTATATTTTACTTATTGGTGCAATCATAAAAATAATTTTTAATATTATGAATTGTAACGATTAGTTATTTTCCATACTATGTTTACCCTAAGCAAGTTTACTTCTGTACATTTTAAATGTATTGAGCAAAAACC